>CM065815.1:85060357-86352857 GCA_033398695.1 Orobanche coerulescens | reverse complement strand
ACATAAACTTACGAAAAATATAACTACAACGAACGTAAAAATATATACCACGATTATGACTAAAATGATTCCAAATCATTCACCATCTAATCAAGCATTCCAAATGCCAATATCGTATATACGATCGCAAGACCTACGCTCCGATACCACTGTTGGGATTCGGTGCCTAAAACGAAGGCCCAGCGGAAGCGGTAAAACGAAAATTAATTCGATCTGAATCCCTACGAGGATCGATCGAGCTACGTATATACGAATATATAAACGAAAAGCAAGAGTCGTAAGAAACTAACCCTCGAAGTCCGTTGATTAAATGGAAACCTTCTCTTGAGCTATTCCCCAAGCTTTAGTTGATCTCTACGTATCCGATCCGCTCCAAGCCCTTGAACGATCCAACGCCGAAAACACCGCGTCTCTACTTGCCACGCGCCGGAAAAACGACCGGAATAACAACACTTGATTAACCTCTAAGGTTACGGCTAGAATCAAATGATGAAGCTTTTATTATTACACTCTAAGTGTATAATATATCTCTCAATAATTTTCTCTCAATTTTTCTCCAAGAAAAATGAAGAGGAAGTGAATGAAGAAGATGAAGATGAGTGTTAAACTCAAAGTCTATCTATCTCTCTCTATTCTCACGTTCAAAACTTGTACAATACAAGTGAGGAGAGTCTTCATTTTATTCCCCATAAAATCCTCCCAAATCAAGACCAAATAATTAAAATGAATTAATTAAGAGATCTTGTTCCCTTGATTATTCAAGTCATCCACCAACTAAGGTGGAGACTATGACCAAAGGAAAGAGGAGGGAAATTGGAATGGCCATCTAGAAGGAGACGGGATGAGTTCGGTTCGTTTCGGACTCCCGTGAGTCCAAACAGATAAACTACTAATCCGTTCCGATATATTTGTGTCGTTTAATTAATCCAATTAATTAAACATATCAAATACAAAATAACATAATTAATTTCTCCAAGAAATAATTATATTTATGAATTAAATTAATCACCCAGTAATTTATTTAATTCATTAGGCCGTAAATCAATTTATCTAATAAATCGATTTAGACATCCAATGTCCCAATTAGATATCCAATATCTAATATTCATAATGAGAGAGTTAGCTTTATTTATTCCGTCGTCAATCCTATTGCGCGACTCGGTAGGTCCGTCTCAGTTAGCAATGGGAGGAACCAAAGAGTAGTAGCACCACCTAGCCACTGGCCTACACTGCACTACCATCGAGAACGAATGATTGGGATCATTCAAGAACCATTCTGTCGTGAATACCAGTATACGTATAAACCCTTCTTTGAAATGTCCCGATCAAGTTATAAGGTCACGATCAGTCAAACCCTATATGTACTTGACGCTATGCATGCGTTAATGCAAATCAAGATCATCGAGCTCTCGTGTATCTAATACAACTAGCTCCAATGCTTTGGCCAAAGACTTCTGATCTCATCTGCCAATAACCGCATAGGACATATAACCCGCTCACTAACGGGAGAAAGAATTCTATCTTGGTATTCAGTAGGACCTGCTACTTGCCCGTTAAGATGCACGTCGAGGTTGACCCCCGCCTTCCGGTTTACAGGGTCGAACTACTCTAATGAAAATCTTGACGTCACAAGCACATCCCTACTAAATCCTCAAGTCGAAGGTTCACGAATACCTATCACAACCTTTCGATTCCGTCATTGACTGTCCCGGAGTGAAATCCGTGTGACGAATCAAGGGTGAGTCGGTTCGAGTATACTAATCCAATTAGCATACCTATAACGTGTGCTCCCACTAACCATTAGTGTTCGACAAGCACTCTCCATGTCAAAGAACACGTCATACAAGTCTTCACATAAACTTAACGCCCAGTCAAGTTTCATCGACTTGCGAACGATTAAGTATTTGAGCTATAACCTTTCCAGTGCCGACCCCCTTATCCAATAAGGAGTGGAACGTTTTGCTCTCAAATACACGGACTAGTTTCTATATGTTTATTTACGAGTTAGGAATGCCAGTAACTACCAGTAAATAAAGAAACATTCATTTGCCTTACATAAATGGTTTACATAATAACAAGTACAATGCCCTCACTCAACATCCTCTGAGTGGCATTCGAGGGCATACTCCTAACAGTTAGGTTGGTTGTGTTATTCTGAAAGTTTTTCACTAAGATAAAGTGTCCTCATTTTTATCAAATGCGAAATGGTTCTCCAAAGTCTCGATAACGATGTTTCACGTTTGTACTTTTTTTGAAAGGTGATACTCAAGATCAACCAGTGTCTTTCCAAAATTGTTTTCAAAAGGAGGTTTTCATTTTTGAAACCTATCCATTCCCGTTTGAGGGCTGGGTATGTATGTATGATGTTCGCGTTGTCATTATGATGTTTGCTCCCGAGTATGATCGAATTGGTGGCATGAACGTCGAGGCGTTGCCACGCATTTGTTGTACTAGCCCTCTGTGAGAGGTGTGAACTGGTGTTTACTGTTTATCACCTCGTGGTGATTTGCGTGTTTTCGCACGAGTGTTAGCTGTTGAAGCTTGGGTTTGTACGTTTGTGTACATGTGTGACTGTTTCATAATGTTTGTAATTATGTGCTGGTTATCGTTCGGGCCGTTGAGGTCGCCGAACGATACCGTCGTTGTTGTAGTGTTTGCGTGTGTATTACTTTACGATGGTAATCGTTGTATATGATATGTGTTATGATTCTTTGTTGAGCTGAGTTTGCATCTCTGCTATATTGTTTTGCGACGTTATGCCCTATTGTATCTAGCATTTGTATTTTCGGTATGCCGAGCCGAGGTGTTTCAACCGTGATGTGCCGGGGCATGCACGTGAAAATTGTCCTTCTCATATGTAACGCGTTTCAAGTGCGGACTCGAGGGACACCGAATTCAGTTTTGCGAATTGGCTACTGAGACTTCGGAGTTCGCGCTTCAGCACAGATATCAGGATCGTCTTTGAGAGACCCATGGGAGATTTTCCCGTCGGATGCTTTTTGTGTTGTTACCTTGTTTCCGTTGTTGTGAGTTGCGGGGACGATATTTCTTTTATAAGAGGTCGGATGTAATACCCGTACTATATTTGACTTCTGCAGTTTATCCTTCTAAATTCTATCGACTTGCACGTGTTCGTCGATACTTTTTGAACTTGTTTGATGTCTTAGTTATCATCGTTCGAACTGGCTGTGACCTTGTTTCAGATCGACCTGTTTGTCATCATGACCTTACCGAGTTCGGTTCGATTCTTGTGAACCTTATTTGGAAGTAACATCTTTCACTTTCTACCAGTTCTTTTAATGTCCGGAGTTGAAGTGGGGACTTCGGAGTCATTGTTTGATCGTTGTTGTTCGATCATTGTTATTTGATCGTTGTTGTTCGATCATTGTTATTTGATCGTTGTTGTTCGATCATTGTTATTTGATCATTGTTGTTCGATCATTGTTATTTGATCGTTGTTGTTCGATCGTTGTTATTTGAACGGGGTTGTCTGACTGTTGTTGCCTGATCTCGTACTGCGAAGAATTGTCGTTCACCGTTAGTCAACTGTTTCGAGTGTGGCCAAGTGGGTCACCGAGCGGTGCATTGTGAGACCGCAGCCAAGATGTTCGGGAATTGGGTTTTCGTTCCTACTCGGGGAGTGCCTGGTGGTGTCCCATGATGTAGTTGTGTATCGTACTTCGTGCTGTAATTCGTGTAGAAATTGATATTTGTTGCGTGAACTTTTTGGTTTGTTTTGTATTCTATCATGATGTTTTATTTTAAGTTTCGGGACGAAACTTATTTTTAATAGGATAGAATGTAATGTCCGGTATTCTCATTTTCTGTTATCTTGAATTGTTTGTGTCTTGACGTCGGACATTTTCTTGTTGACGAGAATCAGAGTGAATTCTATCATAATACTATATTTGTTTCTACCGCATAGTTGTTGTGGTCGGGTGCGACTTGTTGTCGCGTGCGTTTCTTTGATTAAATGTGTGCATGTGATGTGTTGTTAATTACTCGTTGCTATTTTGAAACATAGTCGATGGCGTTGTGTTAGTCGTCGTGGGGCGTGTTTTCACGCCGTATATTCCTTTGCGTTGCTTGTAACATTTCGCCGTTGGGCGCGATTTTTTTTCGGTTCTTATGTATCTCATTGAGTTTTCCTGGCGGGATATTGCTTCTCCCTACTTGATTTAAGTTTCGGGACGAAACTTCTTTTAAGGAGGGTAGAATGTAATATCCGCAATTTCGGATTTCCGGTAATTTTCTTTTTTCGGCGGAGGTCCATTTCGACGACTCTCTTGGGACCGTCTCGTCATTCCGAGAATGATTAATTCTGCACTTTTTGTCATCCGAGTTCGTTTCGGTGTCGTTTTATTGAGTTCCGTGTTCTTAAGCGACTTTTTCAAGTATGAGTTCGATTTTGTAAAATCATCATAAATTCTTGGAAACTCCTAAAATTCTGAATCTTTGCAATATTATAGAGCATCAAGTTAGCTTCCCAATGGTTTAAACGGTGAGTTGATCGGAGTCCGGATGAATGAGTTATGGTCGAAATAGCTAAGACTGCACGATGTGCCTTTTTGGTGTTGGAGTGGATGCACGCGTCTTTGCGGCTGCCGGATGGGCGGTAACACCCCAAACTAGCCGGATATTACAAAGGCCGTAGATCCCCAGCCAGGACCCACCAGGCAAATGAAAATGAATGAATTACACAGGATAAATGTAGTACCGAACTACATTACAACAATAATTACTCCGATGAGGAGTTTAGTTACAACACACAGGACAATACCGAATACTAGTGTATTTTATATGAAGATAAAATACACAACACTGAATGAAACGGAGTATTCAAATGAAAGTCTGCAGCGGAAAATAAAGGACAATAACATGAATAACTGAAAGATCGGGGCCCCCTACTAGTATCACTGGGACTCCTCGACGTCAGCGTGTTCTCCCCGTACTAATGCCTAGCCAAGACACGAAAAACAAAATCCCAACGAGTCGATTACAAAGAACAACAATCCTCAAGGGTTGAAAATACACAATCATGATTATATCTGAAGTTATGAAATATCTTGTCGAAACATACGCAATCAAACATGCTATATGAATCAACTAACAGTACGGCTCAAAGGGTGGCGCCACACTACGCCCGGGATGGAAATGTGTCCGTGCACAAGCCACCAACGAGTATCAATCGAATACACGCGTGGTCTTGTGCCTAATCACTCTCACGAAGCAATCGACTCGTGTGCACAGTCCAATGTGAGGCCAACAACCAACACACGACATAAATGTGCCCGACATGAAAATCCTACACATACCAACCGGCATGCCAGTATGACCCAGAATGCCACGATATAACAAAAGTGACATCAAAAATGAATAATGACTCACCGAGAGGGAATGATAGTGAAGTAAATGACAGCTCAATGAAATGGTTGGAACCGTCGTTCCTTATGACTGAAGTGATTAATTGACAATAACAAGTTTTGATATGGTTAATACAATGATGAATGCGTTATGATTATGAATGAACAACAACAAAAGGGATGAATATCCTTTTAACCGAGTAAGAATTAACTTACACAACACCGGTGACAATTATCCTTCCACGAACGACGTCCTAATTGAGATATCGATCGCTCGAACAACCTTGAATTATACAATATCCAACAACCCGTTCAATACACGAATCAAACACGAATATAACGAACTCAAAACGTCGATACGATTAAACTAAGTTCATTGGGGCATTATATCGAATACGTTGTGGCCAAACTCCGATTGTTTACAATCAAATCTCAATAAGCCACCATCAAATCCCCCAAGAAGTTTTTCAAACCAACAAACATCTTCCAAAAGAACAATAATCCAAAATGAATATCCGAAAACGTGATTATAACGACAATTAATCGAAAACCCCCAATTTCAACCCGATATTCAAGGTGTTCTTGAATAATTCCTCAATAATCCAATGAATCCTTATACAAACTCATAATCATATACATATCCCTTCATATAACATGATTATAACGTCCAAAACATCATATCTCAACACAAAATCGAAGTCCAAGGTGTTGAAGAAATTACCTCTAGAAGATCCAACCACTTCGATCCGAAGAAAACGAGTTTAATCGAGTATCCAAGCTTCCAAAATAATTGAAGATGATAAAAAATACACACTCAAATGATAATTGATGAAGAAATCTCTCCCTCAAGACCCTCTCTCGCGTATGAAGGTGAAAGAATGAAGAAATGAGCTGAAATGCTAAAAAAAACGAAATTATAGGGGTTGACTGTCTGTCGGACACGGCCCGTGCCGATCGGCACGATCGCGGCGCGCAACTGGCCGGCAGGGACTCGACCGTGTCCTGCTTGACACGGTCGCGGCGCGAAGGGGCCCTTCCGATAGTGACCTGTCCGACGCCGACATTGACTCGACCGTGTCCTGGAACACGGTCGGGCGTCTGGGCAGTCGGTTCTGGCTTATCCGGAAGAGTTCGACTCGGCCGTGCCAGACGACACGGTCGAGTCCTGTGGGCAGAAACTTCGGCATTTCCGGGCGAGTACAGCACGGGCCGCGTCGGACGACACGGCCGAGTTCGGTCGGCAGTGATCGACCAATAACTGAAAAATGAGCGGGTGAGCTAAAACGACCATAACTCTCTCGTCCGGACTCCGATTGACTCACCGTTTGAACCATTGGAAAGATAACTCGATGCTCTATAATATTGCAAAGATTTAGAATTTTTGGTGTTACCAAAAATTAATGGTGATCTAACAAAGTCGAACTCATATGAGGAAAGTTGAAACAATGAACAATAACGATACACAACTCGAAGTTTTTCCGAACGGTGAACACGGTGAATGAACATGATTGATGAATGATTATAAATGAGTGAAAATCCACTGAGTGACAATCACCGAATTAAATTACAGAATGATAATGACTGAATTACAACCGGGTATTACAGCCGCGGCACTAAGCCAGTGCTGGGCAGTTTTTTTTGGCCGTGGGCCGCGGCACACTTGTCCTGTGCCGCGGCACACAGGGCATATTAGCCTATTTCTGCGGATTTTGTGAGATGAATGCTCATTTCATCTCTTCCTTCATTCCTCCTTCTCTTGGGCGATCTTGTGGGCGATTTTTGGGCGGTTTTGCATCATCAATCCCAGAGAACTTCATATTTTTCAAGTTCTTCGTATGGATTAACAACACCAACAATTGTTCTTCATCATTAATCCAAGGTAAATTCTTGAAACCTTACTTTTGGGTGAATTGGGGGTTTTTGTTCGTTTTGTCCGATTTAACCGTAATAACTCAGATTTGTGATGTATTGATGATTAATTAGATGTATTCTATCATTTCCCTTGTTATTCCATGGTTGGATCATTTCGATTCGTTGTTTTGGTCGAGTTCTTAGTCAACGCCTTGAAGGTGTCCGACAAAAGGTCTTAGAGGGGGGATTGGGCGTTGTATGATTATTATCCATCGTACGATTGTTGATTTATCATTGGTATGACTTAGGGATGAAATTCTTGTGAAGAACTCGAGTCGGAACCCTTCCGTTCATTGTCTTCTTCGGGGTCCGAGCATCCCGGTCGAACCGTGCTCTTCGGAGTATTCGGTAGCGGTTATTAAGGCAAGTATTTTACTATACAAATTGTGTCTTGTGAATAGGGACGTCGTATTATGGTTGTGATGCATTGGTTTACTTTCGTGTATATGCTTCGTATGAATTGATTATTACGAACAATTGATGGAATGGTGGAATTGTGTTGGATGTGCAAATCATCTATGTTTGTGCCGGGCGTGGTTGGTCATTGTTGAGTTGTTGTGATGATCATGATATTTGTGTTGTTTTGGTTACATACTTGATTGTACATTTCGGTGTAATGTGGAATGACTTGACATTTGATGATTATGAATTGTGTCGTGTCGATGTATGTGCGTTCCAGGTAGGGTCTGACAAGGCCTATGGAGTTCGGTACATGATGTGGACGAACAAAGTGTGTGATCCAGGTAGGGTGTGACGAGCCTCTGGAGTCCGGTACATGACGTGTACGGACAAGGTGTGTGATCCAGGTAGGGTCTGACGAGGCCTCTGGAGTTCGGTACATGATGTGTACGAACGATGTTGTGGCCGGGTAGGGTCCGTCGATGTAACACCCCAAACTAGGCGGATATTACAGTGCCGTGGATCCCCGACTGGGACCCACCAGGCAAATGAAAATGAATGAATTACACAGGATAAATGTAGTACCGAACCACATTACAACAGTAATTACTCCGATGAGGAGTTTAATTACAACACACCAGGACAATACCGAATACTAGTGTATTTTATATGAAGATAAAATACACAACACTGAATGAAACGGAGTATCCAAATGAAAATCTGCAGCGGAAGATAAATGACAATAATATGAATAACTGAAAGATCGGGGCCCCCTACTAGTATCACTGGGACTCCTCGACATCAACATGCTATTCCCGTGCGTTTACCTTGCCATGACCTGAAAAACAAAATCCCCAGCCGGGGTCAGTTAAACAGAACAACAATCCTCAAGGGTTGAAAAATACACAATCATGATTTAACTGAAGTTATGAAATATCCTTAGTTAAGAATTACGCTGAAGAGGGGTATCATAGTACGCCCGTAGTGTTCTGTGCAAGTGTACAAGACGAATGACCGGACACACCCGTCCTTGTACCTAATTAGTCTCACGGAGGTAATCTGTTACCGTGTGCACAGCCCAATGTATCACTCCCAACACATGGCCGACTAAAAATTCCACACAGCCACACCCGGCCACGCAATATGAACCCAGAAGGTCATATGAACGAGAATGACCGTAATGAATATCATTGAATAACTAATAATCTGACAAAGTCAAGAATGACTCACCGAGATGAGAGTAATAATGAAATGAATGATAGCTCAACGAAAAGATTGGAACCGTCGTTCCTTATGACTGAAGTGATTAATTGACAATAACAAGTTTTAATACGGTTAATACAATAATGAATGAGTTATGATTATGAATGAACAACAACAAAAGGGATGAATATCCTTTTAACCGAGTAAGAATTAACTTACTCAATACCGGTGACAATTATCCTTCCACGAACGACGTCCTAATTGAGATATCGGTCGCTCGAACAACCTTGAATTATACAATATCCAACAACCCGTTCAATATACGAATCAAACACGAATATAACGAACTCAAAACGTCGATACGATTAAACTAAATCCATTGAGGCATTAAATCAAACACGTTGCGGCCAAACTCCGATTGTTTACAATCAAACCTCAATATACCAATATCAAATCCCCCAAGAAGTGTTTCAAACCAACAAAACATCTTCAATATGATTAATAATCCAAGACAAATATCCGAAAACGTGATTATAACGACAATTAAACGAAAACCCCCAATTTCAACTCGATATTCAAAGTGTTCTTGAATAATCCCTCAATAATCCAATGAATCGTTATATAAAATCATAATCATATACATATCCCTTCATATAACATGATTATAACGTCCAAAACATCATATCTCAATATAGAATCGAAATCCAAGGTGTTGAAGAAATTACGTCTTGAAGATCCAACCACTTCGATCCGAAGAACACGAGTTTAATCGAGTATCCAAGCTTCATAACCAAATGAAAATGATTAAAAACCACACTCAAGTGATAGGTGAAGAGAATTTTCTCCCTCAAGCCTCTCTCTCTCGTATGAAGGTGGAAAAAATGGAAGGAATGGGCTGAAATGCTCAAAAAACGAATTTAAAGGGGTTGACTGCCCTGCCGGACACGGCCCGTGCCGATCGGCACGGTCGCGGCGCGCAACTCGACGGCAGGGACTCGACCGTGTCCACTTGACACGGTCGCGGCGTGGAGGGGCCTTCCGATAGTGACCCGTCCGACAGCGACTCGGCATGACTCGACCGTGTCCTGGAACACGGTCGGGCGTCTGGGCAGTCGGTTCTGGCTTAACCGGAAGAGTTTGACTCGGCCGTGCCAGACGACACGGTCGAGTCCTGTGGGCAGAGACTTTGGCATTTCCAGACGAGTACAGCACGGGCCGTGTCGGACGACACGGCCGAGTTCGGTCGGCAGTGATCGGCCAACAACTGAAAAATGAGCGGGTGAGCTAAAACGACCATAACTCTCTCGTCCGGACTCCGATTGACTCACCGTTCGAACCATTGGAAAGCTAACTCGATGCTCTATAATATTGCAAAGATTCAGAATTTTTATAGTTACCAAAAATTAATGGTGATCTAACAAAGTCGAACTCATATGCGGAAAGTTGAACAATGGACAATAACGATACACAACTCGAAGTTTCTCCGAACGGTGAACACGGGTGAATGAACATGATTGATGAATGATTATAAATGAGTGAAAATCCACTGAGTGACAATCACCGAATGAAATTACTGAATGATAATGACTGAATTACAACCGGGTATTACATACACCCCCCTTAAAAGAGTTTCGTCCCCGAAACTAAGGGTCAAACAACTCGGGATAACTCTCCCACATACTATCCTCGGTTTCCCAAGTAGCCTCTTCGACTCCGTGTCTAGACCACTGAATCTTGACCAAAGGAATCGACTTATTTCTCAACTGTTTGATTCGCCGCTCTAAGACTCGTATAAGACGCTCCTCATATGAATGGTCGTCGGCGATCTCGATTTCGTCGAATTGAAGTATGAGACCCGGATCGGCAACATACTTCCGCAATTTGCGAGACGTGCAATACATTATGAATTTGGCTCAACGCCAGAGATAAAGCCAAACGGTAAGCTAACTCGCCTATTCTATCCAGAATCTCAAACGATCCAATGAATCTCGGACTCAATTTCCCCTGTTTTCCGAAACGGAAGATACCTCGACTCGGGGATACCTTGACCAAAACGTGGTCACCCATCTCGAACTCTAGTGGTCGACGATTATCTGCATATAATTTCTGTCGACTCTGAGCAGTCAACAGACGACTCCTGATCAAAGCTACCTTCTCCCGGGCGGCTATAAGTATATCGGGATCGGTGCCGATTGACTCTGATGGGTCGTCCCAACACAAGGGAGATCGACAACGACGACCGTACCAGGCCTCGTAAGGTGCTATCTTCATCGCAGCATGCCAACTAAACTGTACGTGGACTCAAACAACAGTAATTGGGCTTCCCAATCGTCTACTAATCGAGGACGCATGCCCTCAATATGTCCTCTAATGTCTGAATACTCCTCTTTGATTGTCCGTCGGACTGAGGATGAAAGGCGGTACTGAGATTGCGCTGAGTTCCCATAGCACGATGAACTGATTTCCAAAAAAAAAAGGGATACAAATCATCCGTCACGATCGGAAACGATACTCTTAGGAGTACCGTGCAGTCTCACTATCTCCTTGATGAACAACTGATCCAGTCTCTCGGGACCCCACGTATCCTTGATCTCAAGGAAATGAGCTGATTTAGTTAAGCGGTCCACAATCACCCAGATCGCATTCATGCCACGACGACTCGTCGGCAAACTCGTGATGAAATCCATAGAAATGTCTTCCTACTTCCACTCTGGAATAGGGAGAGGTTTTCAGCATACCCGCCGGTCGCTGATGTTCAATCTTAACTTGATGACAGGTTAAGCATCTCGAAACAAATTCTGCGACTTCTCGCTTCATATTACTCCACCAGTAATTTTGTTTCAAGTCCTTGTACATCTTGCTGGACCCCGGATGAACAGAATAAGGGGTAGCATGAGCTTCTCTCAAAATAGAGTTTTTCAACTCATCATTCGCCGGTATGCACAACCGGTTCTTAAACCTCAAAAGTCCATCCTCGTGGACCACGAATCCAGGGGCTTTCCCCTGAGCAACATCTTCACGGATGCGCAATAATGAAGGGTCTGAACTCTGATTCTCTCTGATTACCTCCTCAAGTGACGATGAAATCTCTAACATACAAAGCTGTCCCTGAACTCGCTGAAGCCAGACCTCGATCTCGGGTCTAAGGAATTCCTGTTGAAGCTCCTTCTGAACTGTTAAACGAGCAAGCATCTGCTCCTGAACGGACTTACGACTCAAGGCGTCGGCGACAACGTTCGCCTTGCCCGGGTAGTAAAGGATCTCGATATCAAAATCTTTGATTAGTTCCAACCACCGCCTCTGTCGCATATTTAACTCCTTGTGAGTAAATATATACATCAACTCTTGTGATTGGTGAAGATCTGACAGGTGATGCCATAAAGGTAACGACGCCAAATTTCCAACGCGAAAACCACGGTTGCTAGCTCCGGCCGTGGGTTGGATAATTAACCAGCTAATCCGAGGAAACATCGGATTTACTTAATATCTTTCGGAGGTTGCCAATCTCGGATAGTCTCCGTCTTCTGAGGGTCAACACGAACTCTGTCAGATGAAATTACATGCCCGAGAAAGTCACTTCGGACCTTCAGAACTCACATTTGGAAAACTTCCCATAAAGTTGCTCTCATCTCAACACGTCGAGAACCTGATGAAGATGAATCTCGTGTTCCTCTCGGCTACGAGAATAAATCAAAATGTCGTTGATGAAGACAACAACAAACTGATCCAAAAAGTCGATGAAAACCCGATTCATTAACTCCATGAATACCGCAGGTGCAATAGTTAGCCCGAACGGCATAACTACGAACTCATAATGACCATAGCGTGTACGAAACGCTGTCCTCGCGATATCCGACTCTCGAATCCGCAACTGGTGATATCCAGATCTTAAGTCGATCCTGGAAAATACTGAGGCTCCCTGAAGTTGATCTAAAAGATCATCAATACGGGGTAAGGGATACTACTCTTGATCGTCACCCTGTTCAACTCCTGGTAATTAATACACACACGAGACGAGCCATCCTTCTCCTTGACATATCACACTAGTGCTCCTCACGGGGACGCAATCGGTCGGAGATAACCTTTCTCGAACTACTCCTCAAGTTGAATCTTCAACTCCTGCATTCTGGTCGGGGCCATCCGATACGGTGTCTTCGATAAAGGGGCGACTGCGGCTCAACTCACTCCTGAATTCCACTACTCTATGTGAAGGCAACCAGATAACTCATCTGGAAATACATCGTCAATCGATGACAATGATACCACGAATGATTGAACATTTCGATTGCCCTAGAATGGTCAGTCGATAAAAAGAGATACCAATAATGATTGAACAACTCGATTGCCTTAGAAAGGCCAATCGATGAAGATGATACAATGAATGTTTGAATAACTCGATTGCCTTTGAAAGGCCAATCGATGAAAATGATACAATGAATGATTGAATAACTCGATTGCCTTAGAAAGGCCAATCGATGAAAATGATACAATGAATGATTGAATGACTCGATTGTCTTAGAAAAGCCAATCGATGGAAATGATACAAGGAATGATTGAATAACTCGATTGCCTTAGAAAGGCCAATCGATGAAAATGATACAATGAATGATTGAATGACTCGATTGTCTTAGAAAAGCCAATCGATGGAAATGATACAAGGAATGATTGAATAACTCGATTGCCTTAGAAAGGCCAATCGATGAAAATGATACAAGGAATGATTGAATAACTCGATTGCCTTAGAAGGCCAATCGATGAAAATGATACAATGAATGATTGGATAGTTCGATTGCGGAATTTCTCTGCTTTCGTCATAATAATACTTCTTCTGGAACAAAGGGGATTACTTCCCTGAAGCACACATTCGACAACTAACGACGGAAAGATAGCGACCAAACGCTAACAAACACTGAGGATAGTATCAAGACGATCAAACCAACTAATACCGAAAATTACATCGTCCTAAGATAAATTCACCACGATTAGATCCATCAACCAATCGCGGTTATTAAGCTTAATTCGGTATGATTCCGAAAATTCTTCCATCGTCAGGTAGACCGATGGTATGAGGTCCACAAGCAATAGGACTATCCCGAAATAAGTCTATTCAAGCATGATTCGAAAATGAATGAATGCGGTGTACCAGCATCAAAAGGTACACGCAAGTTGAAATAAAATTACGAGTATACCTGAAATCATTCGGGCCATCGGATCGTCGATCCTCCTCATCATATAAATCTGGGACTTGCCGGCCCCCGAACCGGACGCTCCCGTCTGACAAATACGAGCCCCAACTCTATTTGCTTCCAGTGTCTTAAACGACGTTGACAAAGCAGTCAGATTCTGAAAGGCTGATTGCTTCGGGGCCTGAGATGCCGCCGGAGCCGACTTGGAGTCCCTTCGGAAAAAACGGGCCTTATGCCCGAAATTCCCACAATTATAGCACGTGATAGACGGTTTCAGACACTTAGTGCTGAAATGACCCGGCGTTCCACAATTGAAACAGGTGATGGCCGGCGCGCTCGGGGCGAGATCCCTTGCGATTATGCACCGTAGGAGGTCGCTCGAAGCGAAAGGACTCACATGAGGCTTCTTGCGAGTTGATCGACCGCCTTCGGATAGATTACGCCGTTGATTTCCTGTTGACATATGCGGAGTTCTTTGCCGGCCAATTTCCTTAGCGGTGGCTCAAATGCGGAGAGTTCTCTCGATTAATCCGGTCAGAGTGGCGCAATGATGATTGAGCAACTGCACATGGGTCATCATGGCCTACATAAAAGTGAGTGGATCAACCCGAACATCTTACGATCGAGCCGAGTCACAGGCACGATTTCCCGGCGAGTGATTATTTCTCGGGTTTCGGTCCGCACCGCGTCTCTTCTCGTGCCTCCCCTGACAGCTCTCTCCATACGGAAGTAGGAAGGTCGCATAATGATTATATTTCCCGCATGATTATCACGTTATGATTACGTCATGAGATGATGAAAATGAGTATACATGCTTTAACTTAGTGATTATATGAATGATTTATCAAGTGACATGATTATCTGATGAAATTCTTGAAATGATTATTTTTAATAACTTAACAAGATTAATAATATGATCATCCAGATCGACAACTGAGTAATGAAATGAATTGAGTAATTAATGAATTAACATGATCGTCCTGATCAATAACTGAGTAATGAAATGAATTAAGTGATTAATGAGTTAACATGATCGTCCTAATCACAATGAATGATGATGTTTGAGGATTGTTAAATGATGAATGATGAGTGAATGACTATTGCCAGAAATTATACCATGGCGTTAGAAATCTTACAGTTCTTCCGGTCTGATTGGCTCGGCATTTGCACAGTTCACACGTGACGCGAAAGTCCAATGATACTAGTCTGATGACGATGATTTCAAATGAGACATGACTTGGAAGGTAGTATTCAAAACCACGCTCCGATACCAACTCTGTAACACCCCAAACTAGGCGGATATTACAGTGCCGTGGATCCCCGACTGGGACCCACCAGGCAAATGAAAATGAATGAATTACACAGGATAAATGTAGTTCCGAACCACATTACAACAGTAATTACTCCGATGAGGAGTTTAATTACAACACACCAGGACAATACCGAATACTAGTGTATTTTATATGAAGATAAAATACACAACACTGAATGAAACGGAGTATCCAAATGAAAATCTGCAGCGGAAGATAAATGACAATAATATGAATAACTGAAAGATCGGGGCCCCTACTAGTATCACTGGGACTCCTCGACATCAACATGCTATTCCCGTGCGTTTACCTTGCCATGACCTGAAAAACAAAATCCCGGTAGGAGTCGATTAAACAGAACAACAATCCTCAAGGGTTGAAAAATACACAATCATGATTTAACTGAAGTTATGAAATATCCTTAGTTAAGGATTACGCTGAAGAGGGGTATCATAGTACGCCCGTAGTGTTCTGTGCAAGTGTACAAGACGAATGACCGGACACACCCGTCCTTGTACCTAATTAGTCTCACGGAGGTAATCTGTTACCGTGTGCACAGCCCAATGTATCACTCCCAACACATGGCCATAACGTGCCCGACTAAAAATTCCACACAGCCACACCCGACCACGCAATATGAACCCAGAAGGTCATATGAACGAGAATGACCGTAATGAATATCAATGAATAACTAATAATCTGACAAAGTCAAGAATGACTCATCGAGATGAGAGTAATAATGAAATGAATGATAGCTCAACGAAAAGATTGGAACCGTCGTTCCTTATGACTGAAGTGATTAATTGACAATAACAAGTTTTAATACGGTTAATACAATAATGAATGAGTTATGATTATGAATGTACAACAACAAAAGGGATGAATATCCTTTTAACCGAGTAAGAATTAACTTACTCAATACCGGTGATAATTATCCTTCCACGAACGACGTCCTAATTGAGATATCGGTCGCTCGAACAACCTTGAATTATACAATATCCAACAACCCGTTCAATATACGAATCAAACACGAATATAATGAACTCAAAACGTCGATACGATTAAACTAAATCCATTGAGGCATTAAATCAAACACGTTGCGGCCAAACTCCGATTGTTTACAATCAAACCTCAATATACCAATATCAAATCCCCCAAGAAGTGTTTCAAACCAACAAAACATCTTCAATATGATTAATAATCCAAGACGAATATCCGAAAACGTGATTATAACGACAATTAAACGAAAACCCCCAATTTCAACTCGATATTCAAAGTGTTCTTGAATAATCCCTCAATAATCCAATGAATCCTTATATAAACTCATAATCATATACATATCCCTTCATAAAACATGATTATAACGTCCAAAACATCATATCTCAACATAGAATCGAAATCTAAGGTGTTGAAGAAATTACCTCTTGAAGATCCAACCACTTCGATCCGAAGAACACGAGTTTAATCGAGTATCCAAGCTTTATAACCGAATGAAAATGATTAAAAACCACACTCAAGTGATAGGTGAAGAGAATTTTCTCCCTAAAGCCTCTCTCTCTCGTATGAAGGTGGAATAAATGGAAGGAATGGGCTGAAATGCTCAAAAAACGAATTTAAAGGGGTTGACTGCCCTGCCGGACACGGACCGTGCCGATCGGCACGGTCGCGGCCTGCAATCGGCGGCGAGGACTCGACCGTGTCCGCTTGACACGGTCGCGGCGCGAGGGGCCTTCCGATAGTGACCCGTCCGACGGCGGCTTCGGCATGACTCGGCCGTGTCACGGAACACGGTCGGGCGTCTGGGCGATCGGTTACGCTTAGGAAGAGTTTGACTCGGCCGTGCTGAGCGACACGGTCGAGTCCTGTGGGCAGAGACTTCGGCATTTCCGAACGAGTACAGCACGGGCCGTGTCGGACGACACGGCCGAGTTCGGTCGGCAGTGATCGGCCAAAAACTGAAAAATGAGCGGGTGAGCTAAAACGACCATAACTCTCTCGTCCGGACTCCGATTGACTCACCGTTCGAACCATTGGAAAGCTAACTCGATGCTCTATAATATTGCAAAGATTCATAATTTTTTGAGTTACCAAAAATTAATGGTGATCTAACAAAGTCGAACTCATATGCGGAAAGTTGAACAATGGACAATAACGATACACCACTCGAAGTTTCTCCGAACGGTGAACATGGGTGAATGAACATGATTGATGAATGATTATAAATGAGTGAATATCCACTGAGTGACAATCACTGAATGAAATTACTGAATGATAATGACTGAATTACAACCGGGTATTACAGTCGAGGCCTCCAGAGTTCGGTACATGATGTGTACGAACAGTGTGTGCGGTCCGGGTAAGGTCCGTTGAGGCCTCCGGAGTTCGGTACATGATGTGTACGGGCAAGGATTGTGTTATAGTGCTTGTTTGGGTAACATTTTAAATATGGATCTCGGACTCATAATGATATCTTATCTAGTATGTTTTGAATCGAGAATCGGGCCAAGGCCCTAATGTTTTTCGAAAAGGCTTTGTAAATTGGGACTCGAGGTCCAAAAGAATTTCTGCTTTAAAAATCCCCGAGATGATGTGTTCCTTTTCAAATATCTCTTGCTTGAGTTCAATATTAATAAAACTTCTCGGAAACATTTGATATTTGATTTCCATCTTAAATTCGTAGTTGCTATTTACTTGTTGCATTTCGTATCGTTTTATACTTGCACTAGTAAAACAGTGGAGTTTTACTAACCCCCGAGTAATCGGGGGGTGGATGTTTGTTCTGCGTCCAGGTACATGCAGGTTCAGGGGAGCAGTCATAGGATTGGCACAAGGGATGACGAGCTGCGATACTAATCAAGAGTCGAGAGTTGGTAGAGTTTGGTTGTATTGTTAGAGTTGATTCAGTCTTCCGATGTATTGTGTTTCGACCCCTGTGTGGGTAATGTTGTTAGTCAGTTCTGTTGATAGAGTTGTGTGACTTCACCGGTCTGTGTGTTTATGTGTAAGTGACCTTAACGGTATGTATTATTATATTGTTTGACCCTGGCGGGGCAAGCATTTGGTTGTTTATGGATGTTTAGCCTGGTAGATCCTTGTGGAGAGGGTCTACGGCGTGTAATTTTCCCATATGATTCTGGGGGTGTTACATTCTCAGCTTCTGCCAGTTCGACCACCTTAGCGGCCGTTTCCCCCTTGGCTTTCTCCAGCTCTCCTTTCGCCGCCTCCAGCTCACGGTTGAGCCGATCCACCGACGCCTTCAGTCTGGCCGCCTCCTTCTGCGAAGCCACATGCTTCCGGCGAGCTTCTTTCTCCTGGTCACGGAACCGATCGGCCGCTTCCTTGGAGTGGCTCAGCTCTTGCTTCAGTCGGTCGACGTACTGTTTAGCTCGTTTGGCCGTCTCTATGTACTCCTTCTCCATAGACTGGATCCGGTTGGCATATTCTATGTTTGTGTTCCGGGCGGCCTCGAGGTCGCTATGGAGGCGAGCAGAAGAAGGTCGCCCCTCAAAATCCCTGGCAGCTTGGACGGCCATCGTCGCCTTCTAGAGAGACAAGGCAATGGTCGCCTGCATGGTGTCTCCAGATCGCCGACGAGCGATCGCATCGAGGTTGGTCGTCCAAGCCTTGGGCAGTGAGGTGATGGTCTTCTGGACGTAAGTAGGGACGTCGAGGGACTTTTGCGGAGCCTTACTCGACAAGAAATCCAGCACCATAGGAGCGACGTCCGGGTCAGCAAGACGGACCCTGCAGCATAAACAAAAGAGACAAAGGAATTAGAATATACCTAACTAAATTTTCCAACTCGGAAAGTTCAATCTGATCTCACATGTTGACCAGCTCAGGATCGCGGCCAAAATAGGGCTTTCCCCGAGAAGTCTCGGCTTCAGCGATCGCCGCTCTTTTCAAAAAGCCGGCCGGGGACCTGGAGCCGGATGCCGAGGGCCTGGGACCAGACCCCTCCGCCATCGAAATGAAAGAAACGGGGGGAGCGGCGATCGGCGGCTCCAAAATGGCTAAATCCGCCTCAGCTGTCGGCAGGGACCCCTCCGGCCTCCGCCTCTTGCGGTTGCGCTGAAGTTGTTCCTCTTGAATTTCCGGCTCGGCGACCAGCACCACAGCCGGCCTCACCACAGGGCCAGGGCGAGACGACGTCGCAGTTACGCGACCCGTCTTCTTTCCAAGGTGAAGGCGACCGATAAGACCAGGATTAGACATGGCGATATTCTGCGGTGGCTCGGCGAAGCGGGGAAAATGAATCTCTGCCAAAGAAGAAACTTAAACAAGTTAGACACCTACTTAGACATGGCGACCTCTTGGAGACGATCGTCACGCAGGAAAGAGTAGATAAAAAGTCATACCAGGGGCCTTCAAGTGGCGAGGGTAGCGAAACAGTCGAGCTCCCAACCGGTTAGATTCGTGGCTGACTAATTGAACGTCTTTGTAGGAATCCGGCAATGTGCGAATCCACTCCCAGACGATCAAGAAATCGAAGGGGAGATCGCCGATCGCTGGAACAAGGAATCCTGCAAAAAGGGAAATAAATTAGATCAGTCCAAGGAGTATCCAAATAAAGGGAGAGTTGAAACCCTTACTTGGATTCCTCTCTCGAAAATTAGTGGGGATATCCAACTCTTCCTCCGACGAATCACTCGATGCCGACCTCCATGCACCGCCGACCCAGCACCACTTTACCAGGTCGCCCCGAGCCTTGTTCGGCACCCCAAGGACCACCCTACCCAGGCGACCTTGGATATGGTAGCCGCCGATCGATCCCTTCTGCACAGTCACCTTAAAAAGATAATTCATCTCCAGCACAGAAGGCAAAGGAAACAGCCTGTGACCGCCGAACAATGTCAATGTGCTGATAATTTGCAGCCAGGCGTTCGACGTCAACTGGAGAAGCGCCAGATTACAGGCGACCAGCAGATACGAGACGACGAACGGCAAGGGAAACCGCAGTCCGGCCGCCAGGGTCATTTCATTAATGGCGACCATACCCTCGGGAGACTGGTCGGCACGTTCATTCTCGGAGGGCACGTGCAGTGACACGTCAGAGGGAATATGGTATTTGGCCCTCCAGCGGGTCAAGTCTTTCCGGGTCGCCGAACTCCGGATCTGACCAAGAGTCCATTGAGACGGGTCGGCGGCCCGAAACACCATCCGCTTCACATGTTCGTAGGGATGAGCAGCGGAGTAAGCTTCGAAATCAAACTCTGGACAGGGCCCGGAAATCCCTCCATAAGCTTAGCAAAAGCCATATAAGCGGGGCCGAAGACGCTATCCTTTTCCCAAGACAACCGCATCAGTTCGTCTTCTTCCACCGGTGATCCCCCTCGCTCCGCCGTCGCCGCAGATCTCGCCACTACGGCCTCGTTGAAAAGCTCCTTGAGCTCTGTGAGTGCAATCCCCGCACGAATAGCCTCAACGGCCGTTTCCATAGGGATTCCCACGGGAATTTCATCCCGGACCGGCGAAGCCGCGGCGGCGGAGGTGCTTCCGGTCTCGAAGGTCTCAGATCCTCCAGACATATTATAAAAAGTAAAGGGAGAAAGAAGATTGGTTTTCCTACCTAAAAAGAAAAAGGAGGACGATCGGCACAAGAAGCTTTGGAAATTTCTGCAGAGTTTCGGCAAAGAAGGCAAGGACGCGTAAAGAGTAAAAATGAAGTAGCCCTAGCCCCTTTTATAGGCGGGAGAAGGGGTCTCTTTGTAAATAGGCAAAGTCCTAGGGTTGGAGTGCAACCGTCGGGGGGACACATTAAATGCAGCCCTCGAATCCCGCGTACGCGTCTTTTCGAGGGCACGCCAGATGACAAAGTCTGACAAACCGTCAGACTCCCTCAATAGAAACGCAACGCGTGTCCTTGCAACGTTTCACGAGCCCGCCTTCATTTCCCGCTGCTCCCAGCGCTAGAGGAGATTGTCCAAATTCGAAATTAGACTGTCTGATCGTCTAAAGCAATGGCGATCGCCAACAGTACCACCTCACCCCGTGTTTTCAACATCGAGCCGAGCTGGGGGGCAATTGTTGTGCGGCGATTAATACGCCTCGGTGGCGATCGGCATTATGATCTGAGAGCCAACCATAGAAGACATACTCTGGGCAAACACCCAGAGGTCGGCACCCACGGCGATCATCTTTTGGTATCCGACGATCGTCATTTGGTACCTGGCGATCGTCTTTGATGTCCAACCAGAGACGGTCGCCTCGTGCCACATATAAATCCAGCATCCGTCAAAGTCATCGAAGACCAAATCTTAGACTATGACCCACGTGCAGATCCACAAAAGGCGCTGACAGATAAGACCTTTGACCCCAGCCTGCCACCTACCTCACCTACTGACAGGGCCGCCGAAAGTTACAAAGTGGGACCGCCGTGGCGATGACTCAGGGGCGCGTGCGAGCTCCCCATTGGGTATCAGTGTTGCCAGCAAAGAACCGCGGACTTTAAGGGAAAATCCCCACGTGACGGGACGATCGACCATCTTATTATAATATAAAAACGGCGGTCGCCCGCGATCGCCGGAGAGGTCCCAGCAACCTTGTCTCCTATAAATAGGAGGCTCATAACACGACAGTAGACACAAATACAGAAACACAACATCGTGAATACAGTGAACGATATACATAAAGAGAAATACATTCTCATACATAGAACATCCATAGCAAGAACTCACAGAGCTTCATATCTGGTTCTTCCGGCAATCTACATGCTCCACAACTTAGATAACTAGAAGTCTTTACACTCTTTGTAACAGATTCTAACATTAATACTTGTACTCAACAGTATACTTATTAATAACATCTCGCGAGAGCATTCAAGCCCGGGATTAACAACCCCGGCAAATCTTGTGTTATTTATTTTCTCACGGAAGTGTTCTCGCATTTGTTTGTTACTCGATCATTCCAGCAATACTATCTCCGGATAATATTTTGGGTAACAACAGGGGAGACTATGTAATAGAGTAGTGTACTTAAAAGCATGATTTGAGTATAAGTGGGAGATTGTTAGTGATGTAAACTGCAAATCATACTTTATGCTTGAATTACCTTATTTCTCTGTAACTACATATGAGAATACTAATTACATTTAATCACATATTTTGCATATTTATTCACATTATGGGTATGCAAATGAAATGTCTAATTATTTTATATTGTAGATAATATGGTGTGTTGGTGTCACACGGAAGATCACATTATCGGTTGCTTATATAGTAATAATTAGTTCACAAACTATATAACATTAGACCGTTATGTGAGAGGTTGTAATTCAAGGAAGTCCGGTAGATTGTTGCACACACGATATCCGGATATAGGCGGAATCATACTCTAGAAGATCTAAAGGTAGAAATACAAGGAGATCGAGTAAAGATTCGAAGACTTTGCTTCAAAAGTAATGTATTCTTATATCTCTTGGATCTAGATAAGAATATTACGAGTTATCATAGTTAGACTCGTAGATTAATTTTGTTCGTTTAAATTACTTATTAATCTGTTAATTAATTATTTGACGAGCCTAAATCGATCCAGTTCATCAGGGCCGATTTTAGTATATCAAATCCGATGCTTGCGCTGCATTTTACATCCAAACTAACGTTAATCGCGAAATACTCCCACTCAACAAATGCTAAGTTGGAAAGGGTGCAAGGTATCCTACCCTCCGTCGAACTCTTGGGACATTGAAACCTAAACCAAAATGCTATTCTTCCGAATATGTCAAGGTAGTACTTTGGGGAAGGTCGATAAATTCCCAGAGTGTATTAGATGTCTTCGATTATGACAAATCTAACCCCTAGAATCTGTATGGGTTGGTGAGTAAGATTCAATTATCAGAATGATAGGAGTTGACGGTTTAAACTTAGATAGTTCAACGAGCCATAGAAACCGTATGGGTTGAGGGCAAGTTAACTAAGGGCAAAAGAAATATCAAATCATTCATTAGATTGGTAGGTGCTGAATACCATTTTATAAAACTAATAGACCAGAAACTGTATGAGTTTCCCTCTATTAATTTTATAAAGAACTTGATCACCACTAAGAAGTCAATCGCTTGATGACTTCCGGTTTTTCACAAGGGAGTGTGTTTTTCTGATAAAATTGGTGGGAGCTGAGTCATGAATAGAAAAGTCCTTTATTTTAAGTACTCGGATCATAAGTCATATAACACTAATAAATCTGATTTACTTTCTACAGAATTAAAATCTCAAAAATGACAACGAATCCACTTGCAATACTTCTTGAAAAGAACAACTTAACTGGACCAAACTTTGTCGAATGGCTCCAAAATCTGAGGATAGTCCTCAGTATGGAGTTGCTGGGATATGTCTTGGAGGCAAATATCCCACCGGCTCCTACTCGGACCAGGGCTAATCAGGAAGAGGTTGAAACCTATGAGAAGTGGGTCAAAGATGATGTCAGACTCCATGGTTTATGATGGGCTCTATGACTAATGAGATGCAGAGATCACACAAGACAATGACTTCTGCTAGGCAAATACTGGCTCATCTGACCGAACTATATGGGGAACATAGTCGGACAGCTCGATATGAGATATCGAAGCAGCTGTTTGGAGCTAGGATGGAAGAAGGAGAGAAAGTTGGGGACTATGTCCTCAAAATGATCTCTATGATCGAGAGATTGGAAGCTCTCGCTTTTAGGATGCATGCTTCTATACAAACTGATCTCAGCCTTCAATCTCTGCCTGACTCCTTCTCACAGTTTCTCATGAATTTCAATTGCAATGAGATTTCTTGTAATCTGGTAGGCTTAATGAACAAATTGTCAACCACTTAGTCTCAGATGAAGACACCGAGGGTGAAGGAGGCTGCACTTGTTATCTATTATGGGCCTCGAAGGTCCAATAACAAGAAGAAGAAAAATAAGAAGCAGCTGGGGCCCAAAGTTTTGGTCGGAAAGGGAAAAGGCAAGACTCTAATGGTTAAGAAGGCAAGTAAGGCTATGCCAACGGACACGTGGCTAAAATGCGGTGTGCTAGTCCACTAGAGAAAGGACTCTCTGCAGCTTGATGGTGCTTCAGGTACAGAACTTTTAGTTCTGGAAACAAATTGTTCTACTACCGTTTATTCTACTTCTTGTATTCTCGTTTCAGGTGCTAGTTCTCACATTTGCATTGTGAATTAGGTTTTGGAATGAACTAGGTGGCTTGGAACTGGGAAAGTGATGATAACAATCGTAAGCGGACATATTGTCGAGGCTACCGATGTCTGATCACTTCTTTTGGATTTAGAATCCGGTTTTGTTTTAACTTTAGATGATGTATTAGTATTGCCCAGTGGGAATAAGAATATTGCATCCATTCTGGCTATGGATCGGAAAGGTGTTCACTTTTTCATTGACAATGGGAGTTGCAAAATTTATTTGGAAATAAATTAGTTGGTTCTACTACATTGTTGAATGGATTTTATCATCTAAATCTATAAAATAAAACAGTTGTGAATAATATGACTATAAAGCGTGGTAGATATGAAAATAACCAAGCATTAAAGTGGCATCTTAGACTTGATCACATTGGCCAGGAGATTCATAAGATGGAGAAAGATGGACTTATGGGTCCATTGAGACCTGATTCGTATCCTACTTGTGGATCTTGCCTTAAGAGAAAGATTACCCCCCCTTCACAGGGATTTTTGAAAAGGCTGCTGAAAAACTTGGATTGATTCATGCCGACATATGTGGTGCTTAGAAGCAGCACGAGATGGATATCAGTACTTCATCACATTCACTGATGATCATAATAGGTATGGTTTTGTGTACCTGATGAATCACCAATCCGAAGCCTTCGAGAAATTTAAGGAATTTAAGGCTCCAGTCGAAAATCAAATTGGTCATCATATTAAGGCACTTCGGTCAGACCGAGGAGGCGAATACATGAGTACCGAGTTTGATGAGTCTTTAAAAGAACATGGAATAGTATTATAATTTACACCTCTAGCAACTCCTCAATTATATGGTGTGTTAGAAAGAAGGAACTAAACCTTGTTGGAGATGGTTCGATCCATGCTTAACTATATTGGTTTACCAATTTATCTGTGGGGACATGCACTACTTACCGCCGCACATATCTCGAACAAATGTCCTTCCAAGTCCGTTTCTACAACACCACATGAGACGTGGAGCGGTAGGAAACCAAGTTTTACTCATATTAAGATTTGAGTATGCCCCGCCTATGTCAAGAAGACTAAGGTGGAGAAATTAGAAGCTATGTCTTTTAAAGGAGGTTTCATAAAATACCCATTTGATTCAATGGGTTATCTTTTCTACATGCCCGAAGAATAAGTGACTTGATTTTTGTTGGTAATGTTTCTTCTATGCTTGGTATCACGAAATCCATCGGGGCTATCACCTCCCCCAAACCTAGTTGCGAGTATATTGGTTTTTGTGTTAAATTAATACCCGCTCCTAAGTTCGCGGTGGGAACTTCTTTCTCCACGAAAAGAACTTCCATGTCAAAGCTTTCAAGGTCCTCCTTTCAATGCATTGATTTGACTGCCTCACTCTTATTCTCTTCAATTGACTTCTCGATTGGATCTTTAGGTTTCTCCCACAGAATTCCAGTCTCATAAGATTGCATAGCAGTTTCTCGGATTTCTTCATCGTTCGACTCATCCTCTTCAATCTCCATAAATTTCTCCGATTGACTCATCAATTTTTCTTTCTCAAGTTCTTGTACATGTGCCGCTATTTGCTCCAAGTAAATCTCTATGTTCTTCACTGAGGCTTCAACCGAGTTCATCCTCTTTTCAGCTTCCTCTCGACTTGCTTTACTATCTTGGATGAATGAAGCCAAGCTTTGTTCAAGAGAAATCGTGCTTTGTTCCTTCGCAAGTTTGCTTTGAAAGTCGGAGTTGCTATTATAGTAGATCGGTGTGTCGATGTAGTAGGGGATCGGGTTGTTGTTCTTCCACGAATAGTTTAGGTGGTTTCTCAGCGCCAGATGATACTCGTTTGTGTAATATCCGGATTTTCAGTATAAATTTTTCGCGTTATTTTATTTGAGATATACTGCATAGCTTGGTGTCTATACAGTATGGATAAAATAAATTGAGAACTGAGACAGCTGTATTGGTATAATTATCGTAGTTGTTCGACAATTACATTGAGGATATCGTGTATCCGGTTATTTTAATTTTGACATCGGGTCTATCTTATGAGAATATTATTGGATTGAGTATATGTATTCAGTATGTGAGTGTGCATATCCAGTATGTCGAGATGGACGAGAAGAGTTGGAAATGTCTAAGTATAGCCTGATCAGCGCGCGCTAATGTTCAAGTATAGCGCACGCTATCGTTCATGGTTAGCACACGCTAGAGGCAGAATGTAGCGCACGCTAGTGCAGATCAGACGATAGGGAATCTGCGTGTGGACCCGGCTGCTTTCGGCGCATGTTCCGATAGGGTCAACGGTTGTTTGTCCTAAAGGAATAGCGCACGCTAAAGCATGAGGCTTAATGCATGCTAATTGTAGATCGGTTAAAGGGAATCTTATCCTTGTCAGATGCTTTCGGCATGTGGGTCACGAGCATCTTCGTGGTAGGTGTAGACTGTAGCAAGTCAACTGATATTAGCGCACGCTAAATGCAAGGACTTGCGTACGCTAGTCAGTGTAAGTTACGTACGCTAATGCATGGGCATTACGTACGTAAGCACATGTACGAAGCCATACAATAGTCTCTGTGCCGCGATAACGCACGCTAACAAAGTCAGTTAGCGCAAGCTAAGGATGTTGGGCATGCTAAACATGAGATGTTAGTGCACGCTAGTAATGTATTCTATATAAGGGGACAGACGGGTATTATGAAGCATTTCGTCCATTTCTTTCCTTTCACTCGATAGAGAGAGCTTTGGGAGGTACTTGAGGTCCAGAAACACTCCGAGATGATGATCTTTATTATGATTAAGATAGAGAGCATGGATTAAAGCCTTGTTCTTCAAGTTATTCATGATTCTTGGAATGAAGTTCAAGTGTTCTTCTTTTTGGTTCGTCTCATCCAGGTAATTTTCGTATCCCTTTGATAGTAGTTCGTTTTTAAGGACGATTACTTATGAGAGAACATATTGGATAATCATGTGGTGATTTTTATGAGACCTAATGGGATTATGATAAGAGTTTTCGGATGTTATTTAAGATTCTTCATGTTAATGGTGATTCGTTTAACTTGATGAGGTTGAATCATGGATTTATGAATCATAATAATTTCAGTGGTCGATTTAGATGAGTTAAATCATGATATGAGGTTGAATTCCAGATTGAGTATGATATGATCCTTGTTATCGAGTTTGTTTGATTGTTGATGTTGTTATTGATATATGGACATTGATATGATCCTTGTGATAGTTATGGTGTTGTTTATCTTCAAGAGATATGGAGATTTATGTCTCCCTTCATTTCGTATTTTGATGTTAAAATGATATAAGGTTATATAATGGTTTTGATTATAAATATGGATAAGATGATTAAAACCAACATTGTGTTGATTTTAGTTTTGTATGTTCTTGATAAGATGTGGATCATGATGATGAGATTGAATTTGGAAAATGTTATTGTTAATCTTGGAGTATGATTTCCTTTTCATTCGGATTCGTAGTCGCAAGGTGTTAGTCGATGCTTGGAATGCATGCCACTATACAGCATTAGCGCACGCTAAGCTTACTGGCTAGCGCATGCTAACGGAAGAAACTTAGCGCACGCTACGTTATGCGTTTAACGTACGCTAAGTAGGCAGACAATGCAGTATTTTTGTGATGTGATTATGAATTCGTGATGGTTTGATTTGGTTTGTTCATACTGCGTTTATTCGAGGTTTTTGTTGAACCGTTGAGTTCGATTGGTTGGTTATGTTGGTTGTTGATTATTATCGGATGTGTTGTCATTTGATTATTACATTAGGTTATGATAATTGATCGTGGATTACGACCGTTGTGTTGCGGTTAAGGCTGAAGAGTTCGTAGTTTGCTTTTGATCGGGGCTGAGGAGCTCGTAGACAAAGGCAATGGGTTCGGTAACAGCTTCATGGTATCGGTATCGAGGCAAGTTTGTACTTGTTTAGTTTATAATATTTGATGAATGGTTTCGTTTTCATTTCATTTATAATTCGTATAGCAATGTTGTTAGAAATGTAGGTTGTCGGGATAATGGTTTGTATATCGTGCTTTGGTTTGTATTAAATCATAAGGTATATGATTTAATTGTGTTCAAAGAAGACGTGAGTTATCTTTGGTCAAGGATATAGAATATCAGGTATCGAGGATAGTTATCATGATGACATAAGTATCGGGATAAGGGTTTATTGGTATTGAATGGATGGTACCTTATTCGAGATTATTCGTATAACTGTGCATTCGTTCAGGGATGTTGGTTTGTGGAAAGGATATTGTCTTCGGCTTTGAGGTAATGTAAGTATTGTTCAGCCATGAGGATAATTATTCTGGTGAATTATTATATATGTTGTACGATGATGTTTCGTATATTGGGATTCGTATTGATTATTTCGTTGAGGGATGATGATCCCTGGGCTGATTGTATTGAGATCATTGATCGTGTTGATCATTTGTCGGGGATGATGATCCCAGGATTGTTGTTTTGGATATTCATTAGTCGTGTCGACTTTTCTTTGTTAGTTTGTCTTGTTCACTTCGGTGAGTCTTTTGATCCTTATTGGATATGTGATTCTTTGAGTTTTGTTATCATGTTACATCGTGACATATCTGGAGTCATATTTGCGTCCCGATTGGTTATTGTGTAGTATTTTTAGTAGGGCACATGATGGTTATGCGTGGATGTTTCCACATTGAACCGTGCACACGAGACGTAGTTCGTGAGGCTAAATAGGTACATGTTCCACGTATATCCTGGATTCCGTATACGAGGTGGACATGTACACGGACACATTTCCGGATTGGGCGTACTGTGACGTCCATCTTTTGAGCCATATTGTTGGGAAGTTCATAGTCCATGTATGATTGGATATGTTCGACGATTTGTAACTGGTTGTTCATACGCCAGAGGGGTATGTTCGAGAGTCAGAGTTATTTCTTTGAGATCCATTATTGTTGATCATTTGGAGTCTACCTTGTTGAGAGTATTCTCGGTTATTGTTGGTCCTTTGTTGATCATTTGGAGTCTACCTTGTTGAGGGTATTCTCGGTTATAGTTGATCCTCTGTTGATCGTGTTTGGAGTTTACCACGTTGAGGGTATTCTCGGTTATTGTTGATCTTTTGTTGATCGTGTTGGGAGTTTACCATGTTGAGTGTACTCTCGGTTATCGTTGATCCTTTGTTGGTCATGTTGGAGTTATCATGTCGATGATATTCTTAGTGATGTATTGGTTGATCATTGTTATTGATCGTATGATCATTCGGACTGTACGTCGATGTTCGGGATTTGTTATCATTATCATGTGGTAGTTGATCTATAGATATGTTGTGTATTATTGGTTTATCCAGGTTGAGATTTGATTTTGTAATCCGACGGACAGGAGTTGGCACAGATTGGATTATTTCCACACTTATGAGTTATGATGATGTTTTGAGGATTGTTGGTATTTTTGGAATACAGTACAAATAATTGTTGTTGATTTCATTTCGTCATTTGAGAATGCGAAATATGGATTATGGTAAGGATTGATTTGTTATGAATTGCAATGGATTGGTAAGGTTATGGTGGTAAGATTACGTTGGTAATATTCTTACTATATTATTACATTGGTATGTAATTATTCATGATGATGTGATCGTTATCATTATTGAGTATTGTGGCTGACCCCGTCGTGGGCTTTATTTTTAGGTAATCGGAGATCGAGATAGTAGCGGTCGTGAAGGGGTGAGCTTCCCGGGTGATACTGGTTGTGGCATTTATTTGAGTATTGAGTATTTTCTTCCAGTTGTTTTATTCCGCTGCAAATATGTATTTGAACTGTGTTTTTATCCGCTGTGTGTGTATATATTTCAAAATGGCTTTTTAGTATTTTTACCAGCATATGTATTTTAATGGCCTTTTGGCATTTTGCGAACTTGGGTTATTTCGTCAAACCCTTTTTCCTAACTATTTAATCGGTACATTTAAGGGGTGGCTTAACGTACACTTTGAACTGTCGAGATTTGGCATTTCGCCTTGTATTTTCAAATGGTATTTTATGACGGTATTTGAGAACTATGTTTTTGAAAATATTTGAGTATTTAAAATATTACTGTCATCGGCCTTTTGGCGTTTTTAAACATTTTTGAGATGGTTTTTAGCTTAGTGGGTTCCGGCGCGGGACCCACGGTTCTGTAATATCTCGGATGGTTTTGGGGGTGTTACAGAAGATGGTATGGGAGCTTTGGGTTTTTTGAAACCCAGGCATGTGTGTTATGTGGCTCTACCGGTACGGTAGTAGCGTGATTTTTGAAAGTGATTTTTCTTGACTTTTGAGTCAAATCAATTTTTGGAGGTTCCAAAATTTTTGAGATATTTTCCAATTGTTATTTGCGATATTGGTGTGTGTTGGTATTGTGTTGAGACTTATGGGAGTCGTGTGCTAGTATCACGAGAGATCATCGGCTTCACGTACCTATAAGTATACTTTGGTTACTTGCTTGTGGCGATGATTGATTGCTTCTTTGATGAGTTGGATATTTTGGGTTGATCTATTGTTTGCGATAGAATTGCAAGTTTCGAGGACGAAACTTATTTTAAGGGGGTAGTATGTAATATCCGGATTTTGAGTATAATTTTTTCGCGTTATTTTATCTGAGATATACTGCATAGCTTGGTGTCTATACAGTATGGATAAAATAAATTGAGAACTGAGACAGCTGTATTGGTATAATTGTCGTAGTTGTTCGACAATTACATTGAGGATATCGTGTATCTGGTTATTTTAATTTTAACATCGGGTCTATCTTATGAGAATATTATTGGATTGAGTATATGTATTCAGTATGTGAGTGTACGTATCCAGTATGTCGAGACGTACGAGAAGAGTTCGAAATGACTAAGTATAGCATGATTAGCGCGCGCTAATGTTCAAGTATAGCGCACGCTATCGTTCATGGTTAGCGCACGCTAGAGGCAAAATGTAGCGCACATTAGTGCAGATCAGACCAGAGGGAATCTGCATGTGGACCCGGCTGCTTTCGGCGCATGTTCCTATAGGGTCAATGGTTGTTTGTCCTGAAGGATTAGCGCACGCTAAAGCATGAGGCTTAACGCACGCTAATTGTAGATCGGTCAAAGGAAATCTTATCCTTGTCAGATGCTTTCGGCATGTGAGTTACGAGCATCTTCGTGGTAGGTGTAGACTGTAGCAAGTCAACTGATATTAGCGCACGCTAACTGCAAGGACTTGCATACGTTAGACAGTGTAAGTTACCTAGGCTAATGCATGGGCATTACGTACATAAGCACATGTACGAAGCCATACAGTAGTCTCTGGGCCGCGATAGCGCACGCTAACAAAGTCAGTTAGCGCACGCTAAACATGAGATGTTAGCGCACGCTAGTAATGTATTCTATATAAGGGGACAGACGGGTATTATGAAGCATTTCGTCCATTTCTTTCCTTTCACTCAATAGAGAGAGCTTTGGGAGGTACTTGAGGTCCAGAAAGACTCCGAGATGATGATTATTAAGATTAATCTGGGCTCATAACCTGGGCAAAATCTTTGGTGATTATCATAACCTGCACTCGTCCCTGTTCATGACCTATAATAATCTGGGCTCATGCAAAAGCTGACCTATATATTATTCATTACATTAAGGATCAAAAGATCATATAAAGGTGAAGGGTGAAATCTTTGAAGATCTGGTGGCTCGGATAGTAAGCCATGATAGCTCGGAACATTTGGAATAGGTTCTAAGGGACTATCCTCCGCCACCAGTAGAGGGAGGTAAATTAATTTCATTTAAGTTGTTCTTTTCTGTAGAAGATAATACAAATGGGACTTTCCATACCCATATAGTTGTGTCATAAAAGTGGCTTGTTGTTGAAGTGGTTATTCCAAAAGAAAAGGTCTCGAATTTGAACTATGCTTTATTTTAGGGTAAAAGTGATCAAACTAGAAGCAAAAGTTGTCGTCTGCAAATACTAAAATGTAATTTTTTTTCTCCAACTAAAAGCTAACAATCACTTATATTTAGTGATGGCAAACATTTAAAAAGTGATTCGGAAGTTTTTGCAAACACTCCCTAAAGATAAGACACGTTGACTTCGTGTTCTATACTCTGTTAATTTACCTCCAAATACTGTCGTCTACGTAACTCTATTCACGTAAAAGAAAGAGTTCGATAACATAAATAATATGAAGTTATCTGCATATAATTAAACGGTACCAGGTGTGTCGACCACATTAAGTATCTGGTCATTATCTAGCAGTGTCGTATGTAGCACACAAGTGCTGGTAACACCGGCTGAGCTAGACGATGACTTAAAGGAAAGACTCATGGGAAAAAAAAATTCTTGACCTTTAGAGGAAAGAAGACCATGTAGCGTTGAGGGGGCATAATAGATCTATCTAGTATTATGATATACAACTCCCATCACTAACAACTTAATCTTTTAGATGTGGTGGTCATTTAGTCTCTAATAACTCTTGGTGCTTCTCATTTCCTTGTCAATGTTATACCCTGTTATGCTTCATCTCACATACGAGCAGGTGTTGAGCTGTCTCCTTGTGAAAAAAAGAGTTCCAGTAGAAGGCTACAACTGTTAAGCTTAAATAGGGAAATAACAAAACTTATTACTAAGCTCAAGTGTGCAGAAAAAACACATCATGGCATCACATCATGTGCAGGAAAAACACATCATGGCATCACATCATGTGCAGGAAAAACACATCATGGCATCACATCATGCAGGAAAAACACATGTGCAGGAAAAACACATCATGTAATTTTAATTCTGTCATCCTTTTATATTATATAGTATGTTTTGGTACTGAAAATTTGTGATGTTGACGCATCTTTTATGAACGTACTTAATCTATTTTTTTTTGTTTCAATGTGATTTGCTCAGTATCCTGGTTCAGTCAAAGACCAATACTACACTCAGGAGCAGTATGATGAAGTCAGGAACGAGTGGAGCAAGTTCATCTACACGTTTGTTGATGGTGCTTAGGCTGGCTTCATTGTCAGGAAGTTCTTTGTCTAGTTTCAAATCAGTACTATATGTGTATGGTCTTGGTTGCAACACTACTGGTACTCTGGTGCATATTTGTTGGTATAGTTAGATCAGAACATGTCGTTTGATGGGGTAAACATGGTGAATGTTTTGTTGATGTGCAGTCCATTAGCTAGACATATGCATGTGTCTCGTAGACATTGTGGAAGTTTATTTGATGTTGGCATATTATAGTTATGCCCAATGCAAACTTGTGAATCACGCGAATCTGAATATTTGGCATTTTTGTACGACAGTACGCCGTTTATATATGAAATTGTGGTTTATTACTATTATCAATGCTTATGATCTTGTGTTATTGAATTGGGATCTTGTGATTTGAGTTTGTTGGATTTTTAATGAGGTTGATTGATGTATTTGAGGTTGTGTTGTTGAGATCTTGTGAATTGAGGTTTTTTATTGGATGGATCATGTTTTTGTACAACAGGGATTCTATATTTACAAATTGAAAAGAAATATGCAATGTGGTTATTTACTTTGGATAAAAAACGAAGTCAGAGATATATAATTAGCGACACAAAATAGAATAAGCGAAGTAAAAAGGAGTGTAATGCTTCGGCTAAACAAATAAAAGTGAAGTAAATATGGTATCTTTAACTTCGTTACCTATTAATAAGCGAAGTCGATAACATTATTTCACTTCATCTGTATATATTTTACTGAAGCGAATAGGAAATATACACTTCAGCGATTATAAAATAAGTGAAGTGGAAGGACCTTTTTTACTTCGCAAACCCCCATATTCGGGTTCTAAAAACCGAGATAGACTTCGGTTATTACGATATTAGACTTCGTCTAATAAGCGAAGTCTAAAGTATACCTTTAACTACACGAACATAGACTTCGGTAATTATAACATTTTTACTTCGGATATTATCCGAAGTCTTTGACGTTTATTCTTATAGTGATTGTTCAGCTATGAGGATAATTATTCTGGTGAATTATTATATATGTTGTACGATGATGTTTCATATATTGGGATTCGTATTGATTATTTCGTTGAGGGATGATGATCCCAGGGCTGATTGTATTGAGATCGTTGATCGTGTTGATCATTTGTCGGGGATGATGATCCCATGATTGTTGTTTTGGATATTCATTAGTCGTGTCGACTTTTCTTTGTCAGTTTGTCTTGTTCACTTCGGTGAGTCTTTTGATCCTTATTGGATATGTGATTCTTTGAGTTTTGTTGTCATGTTGCATCGTGACATATCTGGAGTCATATCTGCATGCCGATTGGTTATTGTGTAGTATTTTTAGCCGGGCACATGATGGTTATGCGTGGATGTTTCCACATTGAACCGTGCACACGAGACGTATTTCGTGAGGCTAATTCGGTACATGTCCCACGTATATCCTGGATTCCGTATACGGGGTGGACATGTGCACGGACACATTTCCGGATTGGGCATACTGTGACGTCCATCTTTTGAGCCATATTGTTGGGTCGTTCATAGTCCATGTATGATTGGATATGTTCGACGATTTGTAACTGGTTGTTCATACGCCCGAGGGGTATGTTCGACAGTCAGAGTTATTTTTTTGAGATCCATTATTGTTGATCATTTGGAGTCTACCTTGTTGAGGGCATTCTCGGTTATTGTTGGTCCTTTGTTGATCATTTGGAGTCTACCTTGTTGAGAGTATTCTCGGTTATAGTTGATCCTTTGTTGATCGTGTTTGGAGTTTACCACGTTGAGGGTATTCTCGGTTATTGTTGATCCTTTGTTGATCATGTTGGGAGTTTACCATGTTTAGTGTACTCTCGGTTATCGTTGATCCTTTGTTGGTCATGTTGGAGTTATCATGTCGATGATATTCTCAGTGATGTATTGGTTGATCATTGATATTGATCGTATGAGCATTCGGACTGTACGTCGATGTTCGGGATTTGTTATCATTATCATGTGGTAGTTGATCTACAGATATGTTGTGTATTATTGGTTTATCCAGGTTGAGATTTGATTTTGTAATCCGACGGACAGGAGTTGGCACATATTGGATTATTTCCACACTTATGAGTTATGATGATGTTTTGAGGATTGTTGGTATTTTTGGAATACAGTACAAATAATTGTTGTTGAGTTCATTTCGTCATTTGAGAATGGGAAATATGGATTATGGTAAGGATTGATTTGTTATGAATTGCAATGGATTGGTAAGGTTATGGCGGTAAGATTACGTTGGTAGTATTCTTACTATATTATTATATTGGTATGTAATTATTCATGATAATGTGATCGTTATCATTATTGAGTATTGTGGCTGACCCCATCATGGGATTTATTTTTAGGTACTCGGAGATCGAGCTAGTAGCGGTCGTGAAGGGGTGAGCTTCCCAGGTGATACTGGTTGTGGCATTTAATTGAGTATTGAGTATTCTCTTCCAGTTGTTTTATTCCGCTGCAAATGTGTATTTGAACTGTGTTTTTATCCGCTGCGTGTGTGTATAAATATATATTTCAAATGGCTTTTCAGTATTTTTACCAGCATATGTATTTTAATGGCCTTTTGGCATTTTGCGAACTTGGGTTATTTCGTCAAACCCTTTTTCCTAACTATTTTATTGGTACGTTTAAGGAGTGGCTTAACGTACACTTTGAACTGTTGAGATTTGGCATTTCGCCTTGTATTTTCAAATTGTATTTTATGACGGTATTTGAGAACTATGTTATTGAAGATATTTGAGTATTTAAAATATTACCGTCATCGGCCTTTTGGCGTTTTTAAACATTTTTGAGATGGTTTTTAGCCTGGTGGGTTCCGGCGCGGGACCCACGGTGCTGTAATATCCCGGATGGTTTTGGGGGTGTTACAGAAGATGGTATGGGAGCTTTGGGTTTTTTGAAACCCGGGCATGTGTGTTATGTGGCTCTACCGGTACGGTAGTAGCGTGATTTTTGAAAGTGATTTTTCCTGACTTTTGAGTCAAATCGATTTTTGGAGGTTCCAAAATTTTTGAGACATTTTCCAATTGTTATTTGCGATATTGGTGTGTGTTGGTATTGTGTTGAGACTTATGGGAGTCATGTGCTAGTATGACGGGAGATCATCGGCTTCACGTACCTGTAAGTATACTATTTTGGTTACTCGCTTGTGGCGATGATTGATTGCTTCTGTGATGAGTTGGAAATTTTGGGTTGATCTATTATTTGCGATATAATTGCAAATTTCGAGGATGAAACTTATTTTAAGGGGGGTAGTATGTAATATCCGGATTTTCAGTATAAATTTTTCGCGTTATTTTATCTGAGATATACTGCATAGCTTGGTGTCTATACAGTATGGATAAAATAAATTGAGAACTGAGACAGCTGTATTGGTATAATTGTCGTAGTTGTTCGATAATTACATTGAGGATATCGTGTATCCGGTTATTTTAATTTTGACATCGGGTCTATCTTATGAGAATATTATTGGATTGAGTATAGGTATTCAGTATGTGAGTGTACGTATCCAGTATGTCGAGACGGACGAGAAGAGTTCGAAATGGCTAAGTATAGCCTGATTAGCGCGCGCTAATGTTCAAGTATAGCGCACGCTATCGTTCATGGTTAGCGCACGCTAGAGGCAGAATGTAGCGCACGCTAGTGCAGATCAGACCATAGGGAATCTGCGTGTGGACCCGGCTGCTTTCCGCGCATGTTCCGATAGGGTCAACGGTTGTTTCTCCTGAAGGATTAACGCACGCTAAAGCATGAGGCTTAACGCACGCTAATTGTAGATCGGTCAAAGGGAATCTTATCCTTGTCAAATGCATTCGGCATGTGGGTCACGAGCATCTTCGTGGTAGGTGTAGACTGTAGAAAGTCAACTGATATTAGCGCACGCTAAATGCAAGGACTTGCATACGCTAGACAGTGTACGTTACGTACGCTAATGCATGGGCATTACGTATGTAAGCACATGTACGAAGCAATACAGTAGTCTCTGTGCCGCGATAGCGCACGCTAACAAAGTCAGTTAGCGCACGCTAAGGCTGTTGCGGACGCTAAACATAAGATGTTAGCGCACGCTAGTAATGTATTCTATATAAGGGGACAAATGGGTATTATGAAACATTTCGTCCATTTCTTTCCTTTCACTCGATAGAGAGAGCTTTGGGAGGTACTTGAGGTCCAGAAACACTCCGAGATGATGATTATTAAGATTAAGACAGAGAGCATGGATTAAAGCCTTGTTCTTCAAGTTATTCATGATTGTTGGAATGAAGTTCAAGTGTTCTTCTTCTTGGTTCATCTAATCCATGTAATTTTCGTATCCCTTTGATAGTAGTTCATTTTTGAGGATGATTACTTATGAGAGAACATGTTGGATAATCATGTGGTGATTTTTATGAGACCTAATGGGATTATGATAAGAGTTTTCGGATGTTATTTAAGATTCTTCATGTTAATGGTGATTTGTTTAACTTGATGAGGTTGAATCATGGATTTCTGAATCATGATAATTTCAGTGGTCGAGTTAGATGAGTTAAATCATGATATGAGGTTGAATTCTGGATTGAGTATGATATGATCCTTGTTATCGAGTTTGTTTGGTTGTTGATGTTGTTATTTGATATATGGACATTGATATGATCCTTGTGATAGTTATGGTGTTATTTATCTTCAAGAGATATGGAGATTTATGTCTCCCTTCATTTCGGATTTTGATGTTAAGATGATATAAGGATATATAGTGGTTTTGATTATAAATATGGAAAAGATGATTAAAACCAACATTGTGTTGATTTTAGTTTCGTATGTTCTTGATAAGATGTGGATCATGATGATGAGATTGAATTTGGAAAAAGTTATTGTTAATCTTGGAGTATGATTTCCTTTTCATTCGGATTCGTAGTCGCAAGGTGTTAGTCGATGCTTGGAATGCATGCCACTGTACAGCATTAGCGCACGCTAAGCTTACTAGCGAGCGCACGCTAACGGGAGAAGCTTAGCGCACGCTACGTTATGCGTTTAACCTACGCTAAGTAGGCAGACAATGCAGTATTTTTGTGTTGTGATTATGAATTCGTGATGGTTTGATTTGGTTTGTTCAGACTGCGTTTATTCCAGGTTTTTGTTGAACCGTTGAGTTCGATTGGTTGGTTATGTCGGTTGTTCATTATTATCGGATGTGTTGTCATTTGATTATTACATTAGGTTATGATAATTGATCGTGGATTACGACCGTTATGTTGCGGTTAAGGCTGAGGAGTTCGTAGTTTGCTTTTGATCGGGGCTGAGGAGCTCGTAGACAAAGGCAATGGGTTCGGTAACAGCTTCGTGGTATCAGTATCGAGGCAAGTTTGTACTTGTTCAGTTTATAATATTTGATGAATGGTTTCGTTTTCATTTCATTTATAATTCGTATAGCAATGTTGTTAGAAATATAAGTTGTCGGGATAATGGTTTGTATATCGTGCTTTGGTTTGTATTAAATCATAAGGTATATGATTTAATTGTGTTCAAGGAAGACGTGAGTTATCTTTGGTCAAGGATATAGAATATCAGGTATCGAGGATAGTTATCGTGATGACATAAGTATCGGGATAAGGGTTTATTGGTATTGAATGGATGGTACCTTATTCGAGATTATTCGTATAACTGTGCATTCGTTCAGGGATGTTGGTTTGTGGAAAGGATATTGTCTTCGGCTTTGAGGTAATGTAAGTATTCACTAGTAGAATAAACATCAAAGACTTCAATACGTCTCACTTCGGTAATGTCTATTAGCAAAGTAAAAACAAACAACAACTTCGCTTTTCAATTTACTGAAGTAAAAACCCCACGTAGACTTCAGTAAATGGTACCAAACAAAAAAGCAGGAGCTAGTTAGATATTTTAAATTACAAAGACGTCGCTAATTTGATAATTGCCGAAGTAAAAAATGCAATGAATTTTTTTGAATAAAAATATCTCCCCATTAGTGAAGTAACCGCGTATCTAAACCGGAATTTTATCAAACTCTACTTCTTGGTAACCCCCCTCAATCTTTTCATTTTTTTTCTTTTCTTTTCTCTCCCCGTCTCTTTGTCTTTCCCCTCCCGATATCCCTCTCCCTGTTCTTCTTATTCTTTTTTTTTTCTCTCTAAACTCACACACACACTGGGATCTGGCCGGTGCTTAGAAGAAGTTAAAGCCCAGATTTTTTGAAGAAAAGATGAAGAAGGTAGTGTTTCTATCTTTCCTTTTTTTCACAGTCTGTAATAATTTTAAAAATCAAAACTAATCGGTGCTTGAAAACAGGTTGATGCATTTACTGATTCGGCGTTCAAGGGCCAACTGTATGTGATGAGCTGATTTCTTTGTCATTTTTGGGGTTTATTTTGCAGATTGGATGTGAACCAGAGTATTTAATAGAAGAATTTGGCACGAACCCTGATATTAATGAGAAACCTCCGATTCCACTACATGATGCACTTGAGAAGATGAAGCCTTTCTTAATGGCATATGAAGGGATTCAAAGTCAGGAAGAGTGGGAGGTAAAACACCATCTAATGTTTTGTTTTGTGTAATTGTGCATCTGTGTATTATTCTCTAACCACGTTTTCATTGTTTAGTGCTTAAGTGGTATGAATCATATTTGTGATTCGGTTACTGAAAACTGTTTGTTTAGTGCTAGCAGATAATATCAGTTTCCTTGATAAACTTTTGGTTGGTGGTTTGCTGAGGTTGATCCTTTCGCTCAATAATACTACAGTTTCAGGAAATTTCTGCCCTATACAAGTAATACAAAATGAAAATTGTCTCTAGAAAGGATAACTGGTAACTATTATGTTGATGCTCATGACATCTCAAGGGTTCAACAGGTTGATGCATTTACTGATATTATGTTGAAGATCCAATGCCTTTTATGTAGATTATTCATATATCGACAGATTCATTTACTGAGCACAAGGTTTTTCGAGCAATGTTTATGTGTTATTCTTGTAATCGTTTGGTATCAAATTTGAATGTTATATTATTTTGTGGATGGAGTTTGCTGAATTGTTGGTTGGATTGGCTGGAATATGTGATGTGTTGGCTGGAATCATGTTCAGGTTGGGTACTTTATTTCGGTTATCATATCCGATGCGTTTGTTTTTTTAATTGTTCCTGTGTTACGATTTTTTAATTTGATATAATGGATTAATCAACCTATAATCAATATTTTACCTACTGAAATTTGTTGTTCTTGTTCATGTATTCTATAGTAGAATCAGAAATGGCGTACGGTTAGGGTTTCATTTTGTGGTGCAGCTTTGCTTGTAAAGGTTATGGATGCAGTTCTGTTCTTGCATGCGCATATGTATCAGGAATCAGGATATCGACTTCTGAATTGTGCTATTCTTTTTAAGTGTTCCCGGTGAAGCTAATCATCTTCATGTTTTAAGAGTATGGTGGGTTAGGGAGGATAAGGTTGATGGCTCTCCGGTGATCTTCTTGTCTTGTTGCATTATGGTGTATCCTGGAGTGCCTATAGAGATTTGTATTTCTTTATTTTTGTTGAAATCTACATCATGCCAACTATTGATGGGTCGTCAAATTATACGTCAAGGGCATGTATTTATGTGTGTAAGAGGTATTGTTATATTCAATGTATTCGAAGTTTTATGAGTCAGAAATTGATTGAGCTCAAGATGTTCTGTTCAATATGTCTACATAGATGTCTAGATTGTCACTTTGCTGGTTTTAATGAACCATGTCGGTGCATATATGCTTAAGTTATGAGGAATTATCACATATTGTCGCTATATGAGATATTGCAACTAACTACCTGCATTATATTCAGGAATTTTCGTGAAGACTCAGGAACTCTATGCAGTTGTCTTCTTGGCTTGGTACCTCGATTTGTTTACTGACTTCATTTCAGTGTATGACACTATAATGAAACTGGTGTTCATTGGAAGCTCTCTGGCAATTGTGTGGTGCATGAGGTTTCATCGAATTGTGAGGCGATCTTATGATCGTGAGCTGGACACCTTTAGGCATTACTTTCTTATGGGAAATAGTTTTCTTTTGGCACTTTTTGTTCATGAGGAGTTCTCGATTCAGGAGGTCAGTAAAGTCTTTATTCTTTTTATTTACTGTCAGATGCAGTATGCTGACACCTAATGGAATTTGCATGTTGGGTTCTGTCCTTGTTTGTGACATTTCATGTTCGCTTCTTTTACGTATTTTGTTGCCCATTTTTGTATTTAAGTAATATGGTCTTGCATTGTGCATTATATATACCGCTTACGTTGGTTTATTAGTTTTCTAGATATTTTGGGCATTTTCAGTATACCTGGAGGCGGTTGCAATTCTACTACAGTTGGTCCTATTGCAAAGAAGTGAAAATGTGTACAATCTGACTGGACAATATGTCATATTTATTGGGTAATTTGGTTCTCTTTTCTTGGCTGATTGGTGCATAAGTAAAAGACGGTTCATCAGAATTTTTTTTTTGGCACATCATCATTGCACTAAGAATATTTGATTATTTTTCAATTGGCATAAAATCTCATTGAACAACGAAATACTGATCACTTCCCAAAGTCGCATTATTCATCTAGTTATGCTTGTTTGTAAACTTCCTGATTATTTATATGAAGCAGATTAATTTTGGCCGACTAAAGCCGTCTTAACTACTGGATTTGTTGCAAACACAGTTATGAAGCATTCTCGTTTACCAATTACAGTGTCTTCAAGATTTAGGCAAAATCTTTACGGGGCGATATTTGGATGTCTCTTCAATTTTATTTTTTAAGTTTCTTTGGTGAATATTATCGTAGACAAAGGCAATGGGTTCGGTAACAGCTTCGTGGTATCGGTATCGAGGCAAGTTTGTACTTTTTCAGTTTATAATATTTGATGAATGGTTTTGTTTTCATTTCATTTATAATTCGTATAGCATTGTTGTTAGAAATGTAAGTTGTCGGGATAATGGTTTGTATATCGTGCTCTGGTTTGTATTAAATCATAAGGTATATGATTTAATTGTGTTCAAGGAAGACGTGAGTTATCTTTGGTCAAGGATATAGAATATCAGGTATCGAGGATAGTTATCGTGATGACATAAGTATCGGGATAAGGGTTTATTGGTATTGAATGGATGATACCTTATTCGAGATTATTCGTATAACTGTGCATTCGTTCAGGGATGTCGGTTTGGGGAAAGGATATTGTCGTCGGCTTTGAGGTAATGTAAGTATTGTTCAGCTATGAGGATAATTATTGTGGTGAATTATTATATATGTTGTATGATGATGTTTCGTATATTGGGATTCGTATTGATTATTTCGTTGAGGGATGATGATCCCAGGGCTGATTGTATTGAGATCGTTGATCGTGTTGATCATTTGTCGGGGATGATGATCCCAGGATTGTTGTTTTGGATATTCATTAGTCGTGTCGACTTTTCTTTGTCAGTTTGTCTTGTTCACTTCGGTGAGTCTTTTGATCCTTATTGAATATGTGATTCTTTGAGTTTCGTTGTCATGTTGCATCGTGACATATCTGGAGTCATATCTGCATGCCGATTGGTTATTGTGTAGGATTTTTAGCCGGGCACATGATGGTTATGCATGGATGTTTCCGCATTGAACTATGCACACGAGACGTAGTTTGTGAGGCTAATTAGGTACATGTCCCACATATATCCTGGATTCCGTATACGGGGTGGACATGTGCACGGACACATTTCCGGATTGGGTGTACTGTGACGTCCATCTTTTGAGCCATATTGTTGGGTCGTTCATAGTCCATGTATGATTGGATATGTTCGACGATTTGTAACTGGTTGTTCATACGCCCGAGGGGTATGTTCGAAAGTCAGAGTTATTTCTTTGAGATCCATTATTGTTGATCATTTGGAGTCTACCTTGTTGAGGGTATTCTCGGTTATTGTTGGTCCTTTGTTGATCATTTGGAGTCTACCTTGTTGAGGGTATTCTCGGTTATAGTTGATCCTTTGTTGATCGTGTTTGGAGCTTACCACGTTGAGGGTATTCTCGGTTATTGTTGATCCTTTGTTGATCATGTTGGGAGTTTACCATGTTGAGTGTACCCTCGGTTATCGTTGATCCTTTGTTGGTCATGTTGGAGTTATCATGTCGATGATATTCTGAGTGATGTATTGGTTGATCATTGTTATTGATCGTATGAGCATTCGGACTGTACGTCGATGTTCGAGATTTGTTATCATTATCATGTGGTAGTTGATCTACAGATATGTTGTGTATTATTGGTTTATCCAGGTTGAGATTTGATTTTGTAATCCGACGGACATGAGTTGGCACAGATTGGATTATTTCCACACTTATGAGTTATGATGATGTTTTGAGGATTGTTGGTATTTTTGGAATATAGTAAAAATAATTGTTGTTGAGTTCATTTCGTCATTTGAGAATGCGAAATATGGATTATGGTAAGGATTGATTTGTTATGAATTGCAATGGATTGGTAAGGTTATGGCGGTAAGACTACATTGGTAGTATTCTTACTATATTATTACATTGGTATGTAATTATTCATGATAATGTGATCGTTATCATTATTGAGTATTGTGGCTGACCCCATCATGGGCTTTATTTTTAGGTACTCGGAGATCGAGATAGTAGCGGTCGTGAAGGGGTGAGCTTCCCGGGAGATACTGGTTGTGGCATTTATTTGAGTATTGAGTATTCTCTTCCAGTTGTTTTATTCCGCTGCAAATGTATATTTGAACTGTGTTTTTATCTGCTGCGTGTGTATATATATTTCAAAATGGCTTTTCAATATTTTTACCAGCGTATGTATTTTAATGGCCTTTTGGCATTTTGCGAACTTGGGTTATTTCGTCAAACCTTTTTTCCTAACTATTTTATCGGTACGTTTAAGGAGTGGCTTAACGTACACTTTGAACTGTCGAGATTTGGAATTTCGCCTTGTATTTTCAAATGGTATTTTATGACAGTATTTGAGAACTATGTTTTTGAACATATTTGAGTATTTAAAATATTACCGTCATCGACCTTTTGGCGTTTTTAAACATTTTTGAGATGGTTTTTAGCCTGGTGGGTTCTGGCGTGGGACCCACGGTGCTGTAATATCCCGGATGGTTTTGGGGGTGTTACAGAAGATGGTATGGGAGCTTTGGGTTTTTTGAAACTCGGGCATGTGTGTTATGTGGCTCTACTGGTACGGTAGTAGCGTGATTTTTGAAAGTGATTTTTCCTGACTTTTGAGTCAAATCGATTTTTGGAGGTTCCAAAATTTTTGAGATATTTTCCAATTGTTATTTGCGATATTGGTGTGTGTTGGTATTGTGTTGAGACTTATGGGAGTCGTGTGCTAGTATCACTGGAGATCATCGGCTTCACGTACCTGTAAGTATACTATTTTGGTTACTCGCTTGTGGCGATGATTGATTGCTTCTGTGATGACTTGGAAATTTTGGGTTGATCTATTGTTTGCGATAGAATTGCAAGTTTCGAGGACGAAACTTATTTTAAGGGGGCTAGTATGTAATATCCGGATTTTCAGTATAAATTTTTCGCGTTATTTTATCTGAGATATACTGCATAGCTTGGTGTCTATACAGTATGGATAAAATAAATTGAGAACTGAGACAGATGTATTGGTATAATTGTCGCAGTTGTTCGACAATTACATTGAGGATATCGTGTATCCGGTTATTTTAATTTTGACATCGGGTCTATCTTATGAGAATATTATTGGATTGAGTATATGTATTCAGTATCTGAGTGTACGTATCCAGTATGTCGAGACGGACGAGAAGAGTTCGAAATGGCTAAGTATAGCCTGATTAGCGCGCGCTAATGTTCAAGTATAGCGCACGCTATCGTTCATGGTTAGCGCACGCTAGAGGCATAATGTAGCGCACGCTAGTGCAGATCAGACCATAGGGAATCTGCGTGTGGACCCGGATGCTTTCGGCGCATGTTCCGATAGGGTCAACGGTTGTTTGTCCTGAAGGATTAACGCATGCTAAAGCATGAGGCTTAACGCACGCTAATTGTAGATCGGTCAAAGGGAATCTTATCCTTGTCAGATGCTTTCGGCATGTGAGTCACGAGCATCTTCCTGGTAGGTGTAGACTGTATCAAGTCAACTGATATTAGCGCACGCGAAATACAAGGACTTGCGTACGCTAGACAGTGTAAGTTACTTATGCTAATGCATGGGCATTACGTATGTAGGCACATGTACGAAGCCATACAGTAGTATCTGGGCCGCGATAGCGCACGCTAACAAAGTCAGTTAGCGCACGCTAAACATGAGATGTTAGCGCACGCTAGTAATGTATTCTATATAAGGGGACAGACGGGTATTATGAAGCATTTCGTCCATTTCTTTCCTTTCACTCGATAGAGAGAGCTTTGGGAGGTACTTGAGGTCCAGAAACACTCCGAGATGATGATTATTAAGATTAAGACAGAGAGCATGGATTAAAGCCTTGTTCTTCAAGTTATTCATGATTCTTGGAATGAAGTTCAAGTGTTCTTCTTCTTGGTTCGTCTAATCCATGTAATTTTCGTATCCCTTTTATAGTAGCTCATTTTTAAGGACGATTACTTATGAGAGAACATGTTGGATAATCATGTGGTAATTTTTATGAGACCTAATGGGATTATGATAAGAGTTTCCGGATGTTATTTAAGATTCTTCATGTTAATGGTGATTTGTTTAACTTGATGAGGTTGAATCATGGATTTCTGAATCATGATAATTTCATTGGTCGATTTAGATGAGTTAAATCATGATATGAGGTTGAATTCCGGATTGAGTATGATATGATCCTTGTTATCGAGTTTGTTTGGTTGTTGATGTTGTTATTGATATATGGACATTGATATGATCCTTGTGATAGTTATGGTGTTGTTTATCTTCAAGAGATATGGAGATTTATGTCTCCCTTCATTTCGGATTTTGATGTTAAGATGATATAAGGATATATAATGGTTTTGATTATAAATATGGAAAAGATGATTAAAACCAACATTGTGTTGATTTTAGTTTCGTATGTTCTTGATAAGATGTGGATCATGATGATGAGATTGAATTTGGAAAAAGTTATTGTTAATCTTGGAGTATGATTTCCTTTTCATTCGAATTCGTAGTCGCATGTTAGTCGATGCTTGGAATGCATGCCACTGTACAACATTAATGCACGCTAAGCTTACTGGATAGCGCACGCTAACGGGAAAAACTTAGCGCACGCTACTTTATGCGTTTAATGCACGCTAGGTTTGATTTGGTTTGTTCAGACTGCGTTTATTCGAGGTTTTTGTTGAACCGTTGAGTTCGATTGGTTGGTTATGTCGGTTGTTGATTATTATCGGATGTGTTGTCATTTGATTATTACATTAGGTTATGATAATTGATCGTGGATTACGACCGTTGTGTTGCGGTTAAGGCTGAGGAGTTCGTAGTTTGCTTTTGATCGGGGTTGAGGAGCTCGTAGACAAAGGCAATGGGTTCGGTAACAGCTTCGTGGTATCGGTATCGAGGCAAGTTTGTACTTGTTCAGTTTATAATATTTGATGAATGGTTTTGTTTTCATTTCATTTATAATTCGTATAGCAATGTTGTTAGAAATGTAAGTTGTCGGGATAATGGTTTGTATATCGTGCTCTGGTTTGTATTAAATCATAAGGTATAAGATTTAATTGTGTTCAAGGAAGACGTGAGTTATTTTTGGTCAAGGATATAGAATATTAGGTATCGAGGATAGTTATCGTGATGACATAAGTATCGGGATAAGGGTTTATTGGTATTGAATGGATGGTACCTTATTCGAGATTATTCGTACAACTGTGCATTCGTTCAGGGATGTTGGTTTGTGGAAAGGATATTGTCTTCGGCTTTGAGGTAATGTAAGTATTGTTCAGCTATGAGGATAATTATTCTGGTGAATTATTATATATGTTGTATGATGATGTTTCGTATATTGGGATTCGTATTGATTATTTCGTTGAGGGATGATGATCCCAGGGCTGATTGTAGTGAGATCATTGATCGTGTTGATCATTTGTCGGGGATGATGATCCCAGGATTGTTGTTTTGGATATTGATTAGTCATGTCGACTTTTCTTTGTCAGTTTGTCTTTTTCACTTCGGTGAGTCTTTTGATCCTTATTGGATATGTGATTCTTTGAGTTTCGTTGTCATGTTGCATCGTGACATATCTGGAGTCATATCAGCGTGCCTATTGGTTATTGTGTAGGATTTTTGGCCGGGCACATGATGGTTATGCATGGATGTTTCCACATTAAACCGTGCACACGAGACGTAGTTCGTGAGGCTAATTAGGTACATGTCCCACGTATATCCTGGATTCCGTATACGGGGTGGACATGTGCACGGACACATTTCCGGATCGGGTGTACTGTGACGTCCATCTTTTGAGCCATATTGTTGGGTCGTTCATAGTCCATGTATGATTGGATATGTTCGACGGTTTGTGACTGGTTGTTCATACGCCCGAGGGGTATGTTCGACAGTCAGAGTTATTTCTTTGAGATCCATTATTGTTGATCATTTGGAGTCTACCTTGTTGAGGCTATTCTCGGTTATTGTTGGTCCTTTGTTGATCATTTGGAGTCTACCTTGTTGAGGGTATTCTCGGCTATAGTTGATCCTTTGTTGATCGTGTTTGGAGTTTACCACATTGAGGGTATTCTCGGTTATTATTGATCCTTTGTTGATCATGTTGGGAGTTTACCATGTTGAGTGTACTCTCGGTTATCGTTGATCCTTTGTTGGTCATGTTGGAGTTATCATGTCGATGATATTCTCAGTGATGTATTGGTTGATCATTGTTATTGATCGTATTAGCATTCAGACTGTACGTCGATGTTCGGGATTTGTTATCATTATCATGTGGTAGTTGATCTACAGATATGTTGTGTATTATTGGTTTATCCAGGTTGAGATTTTATTTTGTAATCCGACGGACAAGAGTTGGCACAGATTGGATTATTTCCACACTTATGAGTTATGATGATGTTTTGAGGATTGTTGGTATTTTTGGAATACAGTACAAATAATTGTTGTTGAGTTCATTTCGTCATTTGAGAATGCGAAATATAGATTATGGTAAGGATTGATTTGTTATGAATTGCAATGGATTGGTAAGGTTATGGCGGTAAGATTACGTTGGTAGTATTCTTACTATATTATTACATTGGTATGTAATTATTCATGATGATGTGATCGTTATCATTATTGAGTATTGTGGCTGACCCCGTCATGGGTTTTATTTTTAGGTACTCGGAGATCGAGCTAGTAGCGGTGGTGAAGGGGTGAGCTTCCTGGGTGATACTGGTTGTGGCATTTATTTGAGTATTGAGTATTCTCTTCGAGTTGTTTTATTTTGCTGCAAATGTGTATTTGAACTGTGTTTTTATCCGCTGCGTGTGTATATATATTTCAAAATGGCTTTTCAGTATTTTTACCAGCGTATGTATTTTAATGGCCTTTTGGCATTTTGCGAACTTGGGTTATTTCGTCAAGCCCTTTTCCTAACTATTTTATCGGTACGTTTAAGGGGTGACTTAATGTACACTTTGAACTGTCGAGATTTGGCATTTCGCCTTGTATTTTCAAATGGTAATTTATGACGGTATTTAAGAACTATGTTTTTGAAGATATTTGAGTATTTAAAATATTACCGTCATCGACCTTTTGGCGTTTTTAAACATTTTTGAGATGGTTTTTAGCGTGGTGGGTTCCGGCGCGGGACCCACGGTGCTGTAATATCCCAGATGGTTTTGGGGGTGTTAAAGAAGATGGTATGGGAGCTTTGGGTTTTTTGAAACCCGGGCATGTGTGTTATGTGGCTCTACCGGTACGGTAGTAGCGTGATTTTTGATAGTGATTTTTCCTGACTTTTGAGTCAAATCGATTTTTGGAGGTTCCAAAATTTTTGAGATATTTTCCAATTGTTATTTGCGATATTGGTGTGTGTTGGTATTGTGTTGAGACTTATGGGAGTCGTGTGCTAGTATCACGGGAGATCATCGGCTTCACGTACCTGTAAGTATACTATTTTGGTTACTCGCTTGTGGCGATGATTGATTGCTTCTGTGATGAGTTGGAAATTTTGGGTTGATCTATTGTTTGCGATAGAATTGCAAGTTTCGAGGACGAAACTTATTTTAAGGGGGTAGTATGTAATATCCATATTTTCAGTATAAATTTTTCGCGTTATTTTATCTGAGATATACTGCATAGCTTGTGTCTATACAGTATGGATAAAATAAATTGAGAACTGAGACAGCTGTATTGGTATAATTATCGTAGTTGTTCGACAATTACATTGAGGATATCGTGTATCTGGTTATTTTAATTTTGACATCGGGTCTATCTTATGAGAATATTATTGGATTGAGTATATGTATTCAGTATGTGAGTGTACATATCCAGTATGTCGAGACGGACGAGAAGAGTTCGAAATGGCTAAGTATAGCCTGATTAGCGCGCGCTAATGTTCAAGTATAGCGCACACTATCGTTCATGGTTAGCGCATGCTAGAGGCAGAATGTAGCGCACATTAGTGCAGATCAGACCAGAGGGAATCTGCGTGTGGACCCGGCTGCTTTCGGCGCATGTTCCGATAGGGTCAACGGTTGTTTGTCCTGAAGGATTAGCGCACGCTAAAGCATGAGGCTTAACGCACGCTAATTGTAGATCGGTCAAAGGGAATCTTATCCTTGTCAGATGCTTTAGGCATGTGGGTTACGAGCATCTTCGTGGTAGGTGTAGACTGTAGCAAGTCAACTGATATTAGCGCACGCTAAATGCAAGGACTTGCGTATGCTAGACAGTGTAAGTTACGTATGCTAATGCATGGGCATTACGTATGTAAGCACATGTACGAAGCCATACAGTAGTCTCTGGGCCGCGATAGCGCACGCTAACAAAGTCAGTTTGCGCACGCTAAACATGAGATGTTAGCGCACGCTAGTAATGTATTCTATATAAGGGGAAAGACGGGTATTATGAAGCATTTCGTCCATTTCTTTCCTTTCACTCGATAGATAGAGCTTTGGGAGGTACTTGAGGTCCAGAAACACTCCGAGATGATGATTATTAAGATTAAGACAGAGAGCATGGATTAAAGCCTTGTTCTTCAAGTTATTCATGATTATTGGAATGAAGTTCAAGTGTTCTTCTTCTTGGTTCATCTAATCCAGGTAATTTTCATATCCCTTTGATAGTAGTTGATTTTTAAGGACGATTACTTATGAGAGAACATGTTGGATAATCATGTGGTAATTTTTATGCGACCTAATGGGATTATGATAAGAGTTTTCGGATGTTATTTAAGATTCTTCATGTTAATGGTGATTTGTTTAACTTGATGAGGTTGAATCATGGATTTCTTAATCATGATAATTTCAGTGGTCGATTTAGATGAGTTAAATCATGATATGAGGTTGAATTCCGGATTGAGTATGATATGATCCTTGTTATCGAGTTTGTTTGGTTGTTGATGTTGTTATTGATATATGGACATTGATATGATCCTTGTGATAGTTATGGTGTTGTTTATCTTCAAGAGATATGGAGATTTATGTCTCCCTTCATTTCGGATTTTGATGTTAAGATGATATAAGGATATATAATGGTTTTGATTATAAATATGGAAAAGATGATTAAACCAACATTGTGTTGATTTTAGTTTCGTATGTTCTTGATAAGATGTGGATCATGATGATGAGATTGAATTTGGAAAAGGTTATTGTTAATCTTGGAGTATGATTTCCTTTTCATTCGGATTCGTAGTCGCAAGGTGTTATTCGATGCTTGGAATGCATGCCACTGTACAACATTAGCGCACGCTAAGCTTACTGGCTAGCGCACGCTAACGGAAGAAACTTAGCACACTCTACGTTATGCGTTTAACGTACGCTAAGTAGGCAGACAATGCAGTATTTTTGTTTTGTGATTATGAATTCGTGATGGTTTGATTTGGTTTGTTCAGACTGCGTTTATTCGAGGTTTTTGTTGAACCGTTGAGTTCGATTGGTTGGTTATGTCGGTTGTTGATTATTATCGGATGTGTTGTTATTTGATTATTACATTAGGTTACGATAATTGATCGTGGATTACGACTGTTGTGTTGCGGTTAAGGCTGAGGAGTTCGTAGTTTGCTTTTGATCGGGGCTGAGGAGCTCGTAGACAAAGGCAATGGGTTCGGTAACAGTTTCGTGGTATCGGTATCGAGGCAAGCTTGTACTTATTCAGTTTATAATGAATGGTTTCGTTTTCATTTCATTTATAATTCGTATAGTAATGTTGTTAAAAATGTAAGTTGTCGGGATAATGGTTTGTATATCATGCTCTGGTTTGTATTAAATCATAAGGTATAAGATTTAATTGTGTTCAAGGAAGACGTGAGTTATTTTTGGTCAAGGATATAGAATATTAGGTATCGAGGATAGTTATCGTGATGACATAAGTATCGGGATAAGGGTTTATTGGTATTGAATGGATGGTACCTTATTCGAGATTATTCGTACAACTGTGCATTCGTTCAGGGATGTTGGTTTGTGGAAAGGATATTGTCTTCGGCTTTGAGGTAATGTAAGTATTGTTCAGCTATGAGGATAATTATTCTGGTGAATTATTATATATGTTGTATGATGATGTTTCGTATATTGGGATTCGTATTGATTATTTCGTTGAGGGATGATGATCCCAGGGCTGATTGTAGTGAGATCATTGATCGTGTTGATCATTTGTCGGGGCTGATGATCCCAGGATTGTTGTTTTGGATATTGATTAGTCATGTCGACTTTTCTTTGTCAGTTTGTCTTTTTCACTTCGGTGAGTCTTTTGATCCTTATTGGATATGTGATTCTTTGAGTTTCGTTGTCATGTTGCATCGTGACATATCTGGAGTCATATCTGCGTGCCTATTGGTTATTGTGTAGGATTTTTGGCCGGGCACATGATGGTTATGCATGGATGTTTCCACATTAAACCGTGCACACGAGACATAGTTCGTGAGGCTAATTAGGTACATGTCCCACGTATATCCTGGATTCCGTATACGGGGTGGACATGTGCACGGACACATTTCCGGATTGGGCGTATTGTGACGTCCATCTTTTGAGCCATATTGTTGGGTCGTTCATAGTCCATGTATGATTGGATATGTTCGACGATTTGTAACTGGTTGTTCATACGCCCGAACGTATGTTCAACAGTCAGAGTTATTTCTTTGCGATCCATTATTGTTGATCATTTGGAGTCTACCTTGTTGAGGGTATTATCGGTTATTGTTTGTCCTTTGTTGATCATTTGGAGTCTACCTTGTTAAGGGTATTCTCGGTTATAGTTGATCCATTGTTGATCGTGTTTGGAGTTTACCACGTTGAGGGTATTCTCGGTTATTGTTGATCCTTTGTTGATCGTGTTGGGAGTTTACCATGTTGAGTATACTCTCGGTTATCGTTGATCCTTTGTTGGTCATGTTGGAGTTATCATGTCGATGATATTCTCAGTGATGTATTGGTTGATCATTGTTATTGATCGTATGAGCATTCGGACTGTACGTCGAAGTTCGGGATTTGTTATCATTATCATGTGGTAGTTGATCTACAGATATGTTGTGTATTATTGGTTTATCCAGGTTGAGATTTGATTTTGTAATCCGACGGAGAGGAGTTGGCATAGATTGGATTATTTCCACACTTATGAGTTATGATGATGTTTTGAGGATTGTTGGTATTTTTGGAATACAGTACAAATAATTGTTGTTGAGTTCATTTCGTCATTTGAGAATGCGAAATATGGATTATGGTAAGGATTGATTTGTTATGAATTGCAATGTATTGGTAAGTTAATGGCGGTAAGATTACGTTGGTAGTATTCTTACTATATTATTACATGGGTACGTAATTATTCATGATGATGTGATCGTTATCATTATTGAGTATTGTGGCTGACCCCGTCATGGGATTTATTTTTAGGTACTCGGAGATCGAGCTAGTAGCGGTCGTGAAGGGGTGAGCTTCCCGGGTGATACTGGTTGTGGCATTTATTTAAGTTTTGAGTATTCTCTTCGAGTTGTTTTATTCCGCTGCAAATGTGTATTTGAACTGTGTTTTTATTCGCTGCGTGTGTATATATATTTCAAAATGGCTTTTCAGTATTTTTACCAGCGTATGTATTTTAATGGCCTTTTGGCATTTTGCGAACTTGGGTTATTTCGTCAAACCCTTTTTCCTAACTATTTTATCGGTACGTTTAAGGGGTGCCTTAACGTACACTTTGAACTGTCGAGATTTGGCATTTCACCTTGTATTCTCAAATGGTATTTTATGACGGTATTTGAGAACTATGTTTTTGAAGATATTTGAGTATTTAAAATATTACCGTCATCGACCTTTTGGCGTTTTTAAACATTTTTGAGATGGTTTTTAGCCTGGTGGGTTCCGGCGCGGGACCCACGGTGCTGTAATATCCCGGATGGTTTTGGGGGTGTTAAAGAAGATGGTATGGGAGCTTTGGGTTTTTTGAAACCCGGGCATGTGTGTTATGTGGCTCTACCGGCACGGTAGTAGCGTGATTTTTGAAAGTGATTTTTCCTGACTTTTGAGTCAAATCGATTTTTGGAGGTTCCAAAATTTTTGAGATATTTTCCAATTGTTACTTGCGATATTGGTGTGTGTTGGTATTGTGTTGAGACTTATGGGAGTCGTGTGCTAATATCACGGGAGATCATTGGCTTCACGTACCTGTAAGTATACTATTTTGGTTACTCGCTTGTGGCGATGATTGATTGCTTCTGTGATGAGTTGGAAATTTTGGGTTGATCTATTGTTTGCGATGGAATTGCAAGTTTCGAGGACGAAACTTATTTTAAGGGGGATAGTATGTAATATTCGGATTTTCAGTATAAATTTTTCACGTTATTTTATCTGAGATATACTGCATATCTTGGTGTCTATACAGTATGGATAAAATAAATTGAGAACTGAGACAGCTGTATTGATATAATTGTCGTAGTTGTTCGACAATTACATTGAGGATATCGTGTATCCAGTTATTTTAATTTTGACATCAGGTCTATCTTATGAGAATATTATTGGATTGAGTATATGTATTCAGTATGTGAGTGTACGTATCCAGTATGTGTAACACCCCCAAAACCGTATGGGAATATTACACGCCGTAGACCCTTTCCACAAGGATCTACCAGGCTAAACATCCATAAACAACCAAATACTTGCCTGGCCAGCGTCAAACAATATAATAGTACAGACCGTTAAGGTCACTTACACATAAACACACAGACCGATGAGGTCACACAACTCTATCAACAGAACTGACTAACAACATTACCCACACAGGGGTCAATGTAATATCCGCAATTTTCGATTTTCGGTAAATTTCTTTTTTCGGTCGGAGTCCGTTTTGACGACTCGCTCATGACCGTTTCGTCATTCTGAGAATGATTAATTCTACACTTTTTGTCATCCGAGTTCGTTTCGGTGTTGTTTTTTTGAGTTCTGTGCTTTTTAGCGACTTTTCCGCACTTGAGTTCGATTCTTGCGAATCTCGACCGAAATCATTGCTTCGAGTTTCCCGCAAGTCCGTTTAACTTTGTTAGACGTGTTGTGAACTTCGGTTTGGTTATTCGATCACGTATCGTGATTTCCGGCGCTTGGGCCATTTTGTAATTTCTTGAAAGTTACGGGTATCCGTATCTGTAATTGTTGTCTCGACCCGCTTTCTTGGTCGCGTATGACTAATTATGGTATTACGCTTTCATTTCGAGTCGCTTATGTTGTCCGCGAACTTTTCGCCGCCTTCGCCTGCGCGCTTGTAATCGCCGCCGAGCTCGGGCGGTATGGATCGCCGGACGGTTATGGATCAGCCGGACGACAGGCACCGCCGGACGGGTGGTAGAACCGGCGAGCGCACGCTACGGCCGGAAGGCTGCGCGCGCTAACCGGCAGTGTAAGACGCCGGTGGTGGCTCAGCGACGCCATCTGCCCGGCAATGGGGTTTCGAGGTTCTCGACTGGCCAGATCGGGGGTAGCGCACGCTACGCCGAGCGTAGCGCGCTAGTCGGGCAGCGTAGCGCACGCCGCCGGCCGCTAGCGACGTTACTGCCGGCAGCCTCACCCAGGGCTATCGATGCCGCTAGCGCAAGGCAGTATCCGGCCGTAGCGCACGCTAGCGGGAGTCGGGTCGACGTTCGGTTGGCCGGCAGGTTGGTTGGTGATGCCGGTCGTGTGGGCCCCGCCGAGGGTACTCGGCCGATACCGCCGATAGCGCACGCTAGTCCGGGAAGGCTAGCGACGCTAGGTCGGCCCAAGATAAATATGGTCAGCAATCACATTTCACTTCGCTTTTTCATTTTCTTCCTTCTCCATCCGCGAGTGGCGATTCATGGGCGACGAAGCCATGTTGTTTAACAACAAATCCATGAAGTCCTTGAGTTCATAACATCAATCGATCGTCTGTTATCAACCTTTGATTCAAATAATCAAGGTAATCTTCCTTAGAACCCTAATTTCGTGAATTTGGGGATTTTTGCATTTTCGTCCGATTCGTTCCATGTTGTTGATTAATTCATGATGGGTCTGATTAATCTGATGAGGATTCTTGTGATTAACATGATTTAATCGATTGTTCTTCGTCGAATCTAGTTTTATTTCTTGATTTCCTTCGATTTGACTTTTTGGGGATTTATCCCAACTCGCTTTTTCATCCGTTGATGGATCGATTATGGTTAAATGATGTTGTTAAACATATTCTATGGATTGTATATCCATATTTCAACTTGGAATTCGCTTTGGGTTTTGACGGAACGAATCGTGTTCTTGGCCATTTTGGGGGAAATCCGTGAACTTTCGTCATTCGTTCTTTGAATTCAACGGCTTTGAGTCGTGTTATGGAATTCATTTCATTGTTATTATTTGTCCTTCGTAGTTTATGAACGTGAGTTGGCGTTCGGTGGAGTCGGCGGGTACGTAGTTGTAACACCCCCAGATCCAACCGGGAATATTACACGCCACAGGACACACAAGGGTCCCGCCAGGCTGACGACACACAAGATTTAACCACAATCCAATACATAACAACCATGACATAATAGTCCAACAAAGGTTACAAAACACAAGTTAGGCCTCGGCCGCGGCCAAAAGAGTATATTTCAAATCATCACTGAACGCAAACATTACACGACAAAGTACAACTCAAAACCACCCATAATACAGTATATAAAACTGACTCAACATCACAATACAACGACTGATGCGAGCTCTCTAACATCCAAAGGTGCTTGTCAACTCCATGTGCGCCACATGGGGGCTCTGTCCTCGAGAATACCCGAAATGTACAAAACATTCCACCCCAACAATGGGGTTAGCCACAACCGCTAGTGCAAGTACAAGATTACAATTATTTTAATCCACAGCATTTCCAAATCATTTCAAAATCCCAAAACAGCTTCAATTTACGATATTCGGAATATCAATATCAATCACCAGTAAAAACACTCCGACAACCCTCGCGACCCGGTCCGGCCCTCAAGCCACCAGGTCCCCGTGTGCCCTGGCCGAGCAATCCCTGTGTGAGGATGTCCACTCGAGTATCTCTCGTGACCCGGTCCACCGCTTAAGCCACCAGTGTCCCCGTGTGACCTGCCGAGTCAATCCCCGAGTGAGAGTACCCGAGAATAACCTTTCAACTCTCATCATTCTCTAAACCATCACGTAAATGCATGCCATAAACTAATGCAATAAAGTACTTGCTCGAACTTTCTTATTCTCAAAGGAACAGCATTTACGAACAAGGTTACGGTCCGAACTATCTTCGAATCCCGCTCCTAACAAACATTGAGGCGTTAATCGTTACAATTTGTTGGAGACATGAAAATCCATCCTAAGTTCTACCCTTAGGACCATTTAATCGAGTACTACGAGGGCGTAATGGGTTTTGCTCAATTTACAAAAGAGGATTTGGAATCAATCCACAAAACCTTGAGAAAATCATGAAATCATACCTACACAACCATTTTCAACTACAATCCATCATGATTTGGAGTTAAAACGGCTGGAGAAACGAGATCCCCAAAATCCCCAAATTTCCCCAAAGTTAGGGTTCTACGGAAGGATTACCTCGATTCCTTGGTGAAGACGACGTAAGATTGATAGATCTTTACTTGAAGTTGGAAAGATTTGAGTTTCAACCGTGCTCCGCCGAAAACCTCGCCTACACTGCCCTGGAGTCGTCTAGAAGCTCGAAGAAGAGGAGAGAAAATGAAAAATGACAAGTGTTGACCGCAACACATGTATTTATATAAGTGCGCCTTAGCGCGCTAACGCTACCGAATAGCGCGCTATCGGCCTAGGTCTACAACCTGCACTTTCCGCCACCGAGCCGGTGTGCACCACATCCGATAGCGTGCGCTACTCAATCGAGTTAGCGTGCGCCGTATCGCCGAGTTAGCGCGCGCAGCCTTCCGCCTTAGCGCGCGCTATCTCGGTGTCCATCCTAAGTCCGTAACCTTCGCCTGCTCGTAAAACCCTTCGTCCACAGCCGGTAGCGCATGCATGACCGATTAGCGTGCGCTACGACCGACGAGTTAGCGCACGCAACCACCGCCTTAGCGCACGTTACTGCTGTCCGCTAAAGTCCAGACCTCACCGTCCCATCGTCCGGTCACTTAGCGCGCTAACAACCAACGATGGCGTGCGCTACTGCTCTCTAGCGTGCGCTACTATGATGCCTTAGCGTGTGCTAGCTCAATTTTTAGTCCCACCAAAGGCTCTCTCGGACCGCCCCATGCCGCGGTTAGCGTGCGTAACCTCTTGTAGTAGCGCACGTTAGCCTACAACTACTGCTGCGTACGCTACCCATATAAGGTAGCGCACGCTAATCCCGGGTTGCAGGCGATGCAAGCGGTTCGACTCCACGATGACGGATATTAACGAAATACTAACAAGAAACACAACATACGTGCTCAAATTCGAATCAAACACATGATACCAATGTTCAAAAAATTACGAACCAAACTACAAAGTTCCCGAATTCCTAATTATAAGCGATAAAAGGTACGATTATTACATTCTCTCCCTAAGAATAAGTTTCATTCCGAAACTTACGAAGTGAATAATTCGGGTATCTAGACTTCATATGCTCTTCTGTCTCCCACGTGGCTTCTTCCGATCCATGTCTCGACCATTGTACTTTGACCAAGGGAATAACTTTACGTTTAAGTTGTTTTACCCGACGCTCCAAAATCTGGATTGGTTTTTCCTCAAAGGTGACATCGGAATTTAATTCAATCTCTCCAAAATCAATGATATGCTTAGGGTCCGGTACGTATTTCCTCAATTGCGAAACATGAAATACATTATGCACATGACCCAGTGAAGGCGGAAGGCCCACACGGTAAGCAAGTTCGCCAATCCGTTCTATAATCTCGAATGGCCCAACATATCTCGGACTGAGTTTACCTTTCTTCCCAAAGCGATAAATTCCCCGGGTTGGCGATACTTTTATCAACACATGATCGCCGACTTCAAACTCTAGCGGTCGACGTCGATTATCGGCATATGACTTCTGTCGGCTTTGAGCGGCCAAAAGCCTCTCGCGAATCAAAGAGATCTTTTCCCGGGTCTCCACTAACATATCCGGCTCCGTCCCAATCAGTTCAGAGGAATCATCCCAACACAATGGTGACTTACATTTCCGTCCATATAAAGCCTCAAACGGTGCCATCTTAATCGACGCATGCCAACTATTATTGTAGGCAAATTCGATTAGTGGCAAATGCGATTCCCAATCATGCTTCCAATTCAGGGCACATGCTCGGAGCATGTCTTCAAGAGTCTGAATTGTCCGTTCAGACTGCCCATCAGTCTGAGGATGGTACGATGTACTGAGCCTCAGTTCCGTCCCTAAAGCTCGATGAACGGATTGCCAAAAGTGCGACACAAATCTACCGTCTCGATCGGAAATAATGCTCTTAGGAGTCCCGTGTAACCTTACAATTTCCGCGATGAATACACGAGCTAGTCTTTCGGGCCCCCAATTATCCTTAATTCCCAGAAAGTGAGCCGACTTGGTTAGTCGATCGACAATAACCCAAATCATGTTCATCCTCGTGCGCGTGCTCGGCATGTTGGTGACAAAATCCATCGTTATATCCTCCCATTTCCATTCGGGATTGGTAGTGATTTAAGCAACCTCACGGCCGTTGATGTTCAACCTTGACTTGTTGACACGTCAAGCATTTCAAACGAACTCTTCAACATCATTCTTCATATTGCTCCACCAATAGTTATTCTTCACGTCCTTATACATTTTGCTCGCATCGGGTGAAGAGAATACGGTGTAGTGTGCGCTTCCCTCAATATGGTTTGCTTAAGTTCGACGTCTGCAGGTATACAAAGTCTACCTCTAAACTTCAAAACACCGTCATCCTGAATCATAAATCCTGGAGCTTTTCCTCTCATTACATCCTTCCTTAGCTGGACTAGTAATGGATCCTCAAATTGCTTCGACTTGACTTTGTTGATCAAGGACGACGTGATCTCCAAAGTACATAATTGGCCTTGAACTTTCTGGAGCCAAATCTCTATATCTTGCCTAATTATGTCTCGACGGATCTCGTGTTGAGATGTAAGCATACTCAGCATTTGGAGGGCTACGGGTTTCCGACTTAATGCGTCCGCTACCACATTAGCTTTTCCTGGATGATATAATATTTCCAGGTCGTAATCCTTAATCAGCTCCAACCATCGACGTTGTCTCATATTTAGCTCCTTTTGGCTAAATATATATTTTAGACTTTTGTGATCCGTGTAGATTTTACACGGGGAACCATAAAGATAATGCCTCCAAATTTTTAACGCGAATACAACCGCCGATAACTCTAAATCATGGGTAGGGTAATTCATTTCATATGGTTTCAATTGTCGTGACGCATATGAAATCACTCTACCTCTTTGCATCAAAACACAACCCAATCCAAGTCCTGAAGCATCACTGTACACCTCGTAATCGCTTGCGTTCGAGGTAACGATAACACGGCGCCGTAGTTAATCGTCGTTTAAGCTCATCAAAATCTGCTTTGCCTCTCGTCTCCCACTCAATTTCGAGATTTCGAGCAATCGAGTAAGTGGTCGAGCGATTTTTGAAAATCCTTCGACGAACCTGCGATAGTATCCGGCAAGCCCTAGAAAGCTCCTGGTCTCCTTCACATTCCAAGGGGGTTCCCACTCAACAATGGCCGCTATCTTTTGGGGATCCACTCGAACTCCATCGATCGAAATTACGTGACCAAGAAATGTCACCTCTTTAAGCCAGAACTCGCACTTTGAGAATTTAGCGTAAAGTTTCTCCATTCTCAAAGTGTTCAACACCATTCGGAGATGTTTAGCATGATCTTCCTCATTCCGGGAATAGACAAGAATATCATCAATGAAAACGACCACAAATTTATCAAGATAGTCAATGAAAACTTTGTTCATCAACTGCATAAACACGGCAGGAGCGTTGGTCAGGCCAAATGGCATAACCACAAATTCGTAATGGCCGTACCGAGTACGGAAGGCAGTCTTCGGAATGTCAAAATCCCGAATCCTCAGCTGGTAATATCCCGATCGCAAATCAATTTTAGAGAATACTGTGGCACCCTGAAGTTGGTCGAACAAATCGTCTATCCGAGGTAAAGGATATTTGTTCTTAACAGTTAACTTATTCAATTCCCGATAATCAATGCATAGACGGAACGATCCGTCCTTCTTCTTAACGAAAAGGACCGGCGCACCCCAAGGTGATGCACTAGGTCGGATGTACCCTTTATCCAGAAGTTCGCCCAATTGTTTCTTCAGTTCTAACATCTCGGAGGGTGCCATACGATAAGGCGCTCGGGAAACAGGTGCTGCGCTTGGCACAAGGTCAATAGGAAACTCTACTTCTCTAGATGGAGGTAGTCCCGGTAGGTCATCCGGAAACACATCTGGGTATTCATTCACAACTGGAATGGATAATAAATCGGCTTCACAGCCATTTGTGCTCATGGCGTAACACCAATAACCAATACAATCTTGTTTTAACAATCTTATCGCCTTAACGGCGGAAATCACTCCACCTGAACTACCCGGTTTACGACCCAAGAAAGTGTGCTCGACACCATCTTCCGCTATTATAGAAATAGTTCGCCCCGTAGTTCATGATAGCACCATGGCGATTTAACCAATCATCTCCTGCACTACATCCTCTCCTTTCGGATCTACCACTATGAGGTCTCAAGGCCAATCTCGACTCCCGATATACACGAGACAATTTTTAATCTCTTGATTCCCAATCAAACGCTCTCACTAGAGTGCTTACTACGAATGGTTCGCACTCAATCAAACACCCAAGACCCAAATGTTTCACACAATCAAGAGCAATGAACGAATGGGTAGCTCCCGAATCAAATAATACCGATACAAAGTTGAGAAAGTATTTGCGTGATACCCGCAGCCTACGGAGCCTCCGATTCTGCCCCGCACGCCTCATCCGGTACACTCTTGGCAGCACCGAACCCACACTCGATGCGGCTTGTCGATCCCACCGACCTCGACCTCTTCCACGTCCCAGAGTCTGTTGCGGCTGATTAGATGTAGTCCCCGGGTTCACACTCGGAGTTGGTGCCGAACTCTGCTGTTTAACAATTTTGGTGGCAGCCTCGCAATGGGCCGCCCGATGACCAGCTTGACCGCATGTGAAACAAATAACTGGAGGAAGTGGACATTCCCGACACTGATGGCCTGTTTGATTACAATTGAAACATTGTCCTCTACCAAAGGCAGAAGACTGGCCCAGTCGTAAACTCGGAGCACTACTGGCTTGCTGAGCAGATTTCCCGATAGCAGAGTGAGAAGCTTGAGATTTGCGAAATCCACCACTTTTACTTCCAGAAAAACCACCGGTCGTCTTTGGCTTCTTCATCTCGGTACCCGACCTTGACGCGGAAATGACCATCTCGATAGCCAAAGCACGATCCTGATATTCCTTCAACGTAACGCATCTGAAACCCGCCATAGCCTCACGAATCCTGGGCTTCATTCTCAAATCAAAGTAACGAATTTTATCCGCTTCGGTCCTTACTTGCTCACGAACATGGTTGAGTTGCTGATTATACGTAACAATGGCCTCGGTGACAGGTACATCCAGAGGTGTTGCCGTAAAGAAATCTGCACTGCTTTTCTCTAATAGGCCAAGGGCAATACTCTTCCTCTATCGCAACTTTAAACTCGGCCCAAGTGGCCACACGATCCGTAGGTTTCGCAGCCTTCCCACCAATCCGCAGCCTCCTTGTCAAGGAAGTACTGTACAATAGGGACCCGTCTTTCTTCGGGGCACGCAACGCGCCAAAAATTTCGCCAAATCAAACAACCATCCTTCCCATCCCAATGTATCGACGCACTTTTGATAAAACGAGGAGGTTGCATCTTCATCACCCCTGAAGCCATTTACTCTCATCGTGGGTTGATCATGATGTCCGGATTCATTCAACTTGACTAATTGTGCCGCTACTGCCGGAGTATAGCAGCTATGCCGGCATTCACATTAGTGTCACCGACGGTTCTTGACTTACAAGAGATCCGGCCGACCGCTCGGTTCAAAGAAGCGGTGTTCGGCCCGTATGGGATGCCGAATCAGATGCATCATTAGAATGTGTGCCAGATTCGTTAGCGGTACCACGACCACGGCCTCTGCCGCGTCCACGTCCGCCACGTCCACCACGGCCTCTCAGCATACTGAGATATAGAAGGATTAAAATTATCAGAACAGTTCATGAATCAAGGAACTTAAATCTACCTTACTATGAAAGCGACAAGGCACAAAGAGAGTTAAGGAGTCTTACCACCATGGGTCACACGGCTCGACAGCATCACACGGTGTTGAGCTCGATCAGTTTATACGACTCTTATGACTTGACAATCGAATGTCCAAAGGCCTAGGTATTTCCGAAACCTAGGCTCTGATACCATAAATGTAACACCCCCAGATCCAACCGGGAATATTACACGCCACAGGACACACAAGGGTCCCGCCAGGCTGACGACACACAAGATTTAACCACAATCCAATACATAACAACCATGACATAATAGTCCAACAAAGGTTACAAAACACAAGTTAGGCCTCGGCCGCGGCCAAAAGAGTATATTTCAAATCATCACTGAACGCAAACATTACACGACAAAGTACAACTCAAAACCACCCATAATACAGTATATAAAACTGACTCAACATCACAATACAACGACTGATGCGAGCTCTCTAACATCCAGTGTGCTTGTCAACTCCGTGTGCGCCACATGGGGGCTCCTGTACCTCGAGAATACCTGAAATGTACAAAACATTCCACCCCAACAATGGGGTTAGCCACAACCGCTAGTGCAAGTACAGTATTACAATTATTTTAATCCACAGGCATTTCCAAATCATTTCAAAAACCCAAAACAGCTTCAATTTACGATATTCGGAATATCGTATCAATCACCAAGAAAAACACTCCGACAACCTCGCGACCCGGTCCGGCCTCAAGCCACCAAGTCCTGTGTGCCCGTCGAGCAATCCCAGTGAGGATGTCCACTGCAGTATCTCTCGTGACCCGGTCCACCGCTTAAGCCACTGTGTCCCCGTGTGTGACCCCGTCGAGTCAATCCCCGAGTGAGAGTACCCGAGAATAACCTTTCAACTCTCATCATTCTCTAAACCATCACAGAAATGCATGCCATAAACTAATGCAATAAAGTACTTGCCTGAACATTCTTATTCTCAAAGGAACAGACGACGAACAAGGTTACGGTCCGAACTATCTTCCGAATCCCGCTCCTAACAAACATTGAGGCGTTAATAGTTACAATTTGTTGGAGACACGAAAATCCATCCTAAGTTCTACCCTTAGGACCATTTAATCGAGTACTACGAGGGCGTAATGGGTTTTGCTCGATTTACAAAAGAGGATTTGGAATCAATCCACAAAACCTTGAGGAAATCATGAAATCATACCTACACAACCATTTTCAACTACAATCCATCATGATTTGGAGTTAAAACGGCTGGAGAAACGAGATCCCCAAAATCCCCAAATTTCCCCAAAGTTAGGGTTCTACGGAAGGATTACCTCGATTCCTTGGTGAAGACGACGTAAGATTGATAGATCTTTACTTAAAGTTGGAAAGATTTGAGTTTCAACCGTGCTCACCGAAAACCTCGCCTACACCGCCCGGAGTCGTCTAGAAGCTCGAAGAAGAGGAGAGAAAATGAAAATGACAAGTGTTGACCGCAACACATGTATTTATATAAGTGCGCCTTAGCGCGCGCTAACGCTACCGAATAGCACGCGCTATCGGCCTAGGTCTACAACCTGCACCTTCGCCCACTCGAGCTGGTGTGCACCACATCCGATAGCGTGCGCTACTCAATCGAGTTAGCGTGCGCCGTATCGCTGAGTTAGCGCGCAGCCTTCCGCCTTAGCGCGCGCTATCTCGTGTCCATCTAAGTCCGTAACCTTCGCCTGCTCGTAAACCCTTCATCCCACAACGGTAGCGTGCATGACCGAATAGCGCGGCGCTACGACCGACGAGTTAGCGCACGCAACCCACCGCCTTAGCGCACGTTACTGTTGGTCCGCTAAAGTCCAGACCTCACCGCCCCATCGTCCCGGTCACTTAGCGCGCTAACAACCAACAAAGGGCGTGCGCTACTGCCTCTAGCGTGCGCTACTATGATGCCTTAGCGTGCGCTAGCTCAATTTTTAGTCGATCCGGTGCTCTGGACCGCCCCATGCTGCCGGTTAGCGTGCGTAACCTCTTGTAGTAGCGCACGTTAGCCTACAACTACCGTTGCGTACGCTACCCATATAAGGTAGCGCACGCTAATCCTGGGTTGCAGAAGCGATGCAAGCGGTTCGACTCCACGATGACGGATATTAACGAAATACTAACAAGAAACACAACATACAGGCTCAAATTCGAATCAAACACATGATACCAATGTTCGAAAAAAATTACGAACCAAACTACAAAGTTCCTGAATTCCTAATTATAAGCGATAAAAGGTACGATTATTACAGTAGTCGGTTCGGGCCAACCTACTTCGGTCGATTCTCCGCGTTGTTCTTATTCGAGGCAAGTATCTTGCCCATACATTACGTGTTTTGTGGATATAATGGTTGTTAACTGTCGATATGTGCTAAATAAATATTCATAACCATCTTTTTCAAAAGTATCGGTATATTTACCATCATGGTTTTCTTAAAGACGACTCTTGTGTTCCGAGAATTAATATGCTTAATTGAATACATGTTTTAATGTTGAGTATAAGATCGTAATACTTTCGTGTGATGCCATTGTGTGTGATTACGTCGTCGGTTAGTTTTGAAGTTTAATCCTTTGTTTAAGCTCTACGTGGAGGCATGTGGTTATCGATGAATTATGTGAATTTATGTGATATTGGTTGTGCCGTTCAGTGCTGTTGGAATAGTGTGCTTTCTTGTTGATAGTATTAGTTCTGGGTTGTGACCATGTGTTGGATGAACTGGCCATTCTAGTAAGGTACCTCGACTATATATACTGTGATTGACCTTCGAGGCTTGTGGTTTGCAACTGTGATTTTGGAACGTGTGTGTGTGTTGTTCCTTCCACCGGAGTGTCGGACGGATGTCCGGGGTCGATACTAAGGGGTACGGCCACGAAGTGGACTTGGGTGTGTGTGTGGATGAACTTCCACCGGAGTGTCCGACGGGATGTCCGGGGTCGATACTAAGGGGTACGGCCGCGAAGTGGTTTCCCACCCGAGTGTCCGACGGGATGTCCGGGGTCGATACTAAGGGGTACGGCCGCGGGTTACCAATTGTGGTTTTCATCTCCAGGATGACGTTGATGTTTTCGTTAATTGTGATATTGTCAGGAGTATCACAATGCTTTGTGCTCGGGGTCGAGAGACATTATATATCGAGTCTTGGTGCTTGGCTAGAATGGCATAAGAATGATGTGTTATGTGTAATGTGTCCTTGTAAGTGAATTGCGGTGGATGATCGGGTCGTAGGCCCCGTGTTTTGTGACCGGAATGGTTGGGTCGTGGACCCCGTGTCTTGTTAACGAACTTGCATTTTGGAAAATTAACTTTGGGTGTGACCCTAAATGACTTTTGTGGAATTAAGAACTTTTCAATTTCTAATGTTTTCAAAACTCCGAGATTTGGAATTGTTTTCAAAGTGCTTACTTGCTTCGCTTCTACTTTCAAGACTTGAACTATTTTTAACTAAATATATCTCGGAAGTCTTTCGTTGTATTCTCGAATGTGTTGTGTATGGCTCGTATTTGCACTTTATACTTGCACTAGCGAAACAAAGGAGTTTTGCTAACCCCGAGTAATCGGGGTGGATATCGTATTGTGTCCAGGTACATGCAGTTTTGGGAGCAAGACACAGGATCGGTGCGAGGGATGATGAAAGACGAATGATACTAATCACACGAAGGCGCTTTTGACTTGATTAGTCGAGTCCATTGTATTGTCTTTTCTCTTTGTCTTATTGTTCGTCGTTGCAAGTATTTTACCCTTGCATGTGTATGAGTCGGGATGAGTTTATGTATTTTGATTTGTAAGTCGGTGACGGAAGACCAAATCGGTCTATTGATTCGTTATTTTGATTCGTCGGTATGTAATGTAATGTGTTGTGTTGATGTCTAGCTGGTGGATCCTCACGGAGAGGGTCTGCGGCGTGTAATATTCCGGTTTGATCTAGGGGTGTTACATTTATGGTATCGGAGCTTAGGTTGCGGAAACCTAGCATCGGGTCGATCGTGTATTGTTGGGTCTTGTCTTGTCGATTGAGTCGGCGATGTCGTGTCGCGACGCGTCGTATGCAGGATGTCGGTCGTGATTAGTATCATGGTGCAACCATCATCTTCGTGCGACTGTGGAAGTAAGTCTCCCTTCTTTGTGTTGTGCCTCGTGTGACACGAGCTATTTTTATGATTATTTGTTAAGTGATGGAATCCTTATATGGATTTTGATTTCACGATATGTATTTAGTCGACTCTCGTAATTGATTTATACGAGGAGTGTCGTCACTTGTGATGTCTTTTTATTGTTGTTTTTCTCCGTTGTTGTTGATTTTCGAATCGATTTGCACGTTTTACAAGTCTCTTGTGGAAGCTTTGTGCTTATACGCGTTCGACTTGTTCACTTGCCAGTGCGGGAGAGTATTTTATCAGTGGTTTTGTTCTGAATGTGGTATTTTATCGTTTATTTCCGTTTAAAGACATATATTGTCTTGATTTTAAACTTTTGATGCGTGTGCTAGGAGTTGTTTTAGTGAACATCGATATGTGTGAGTTTTGGGCATTCGCCTATCAATTTTTGAAAACCTTGAGTATCTTAGAAAAATAAATTTCGAGACATACTTTTCAAATGGGTTATTTTCTTGTGGTACATCCAAGGTGCCACAATATATTTCAAAAAATTTTCTACCTCGAGGACCAAAATGCTTTGAGATATTTTCAATATTTTAGAAACACTTTTATTTAGACCCGAGGGTCGAATATTTTGAAAGTTTTCATTAAGAGAAAGTATCTTCATTCTTATCAAATGCGAAATGGTTCTCCAGTGTCTCGATAATGATGTTTCAAGTTTGTACTTTTTGAAAGGTGATACTCAAGATCAACCGGTGTTCTTCTAAATTATTTTCGAAATGAGGTTTTCGTTTTTAAAACCTATCCATTCCCGTTTGAGGGATGGGTATGTATGTGTGAGGTTCGCGTTGTCATTTTGATACTTTCTCCCGAGTATGACCGAATTGGCGGTGTGAGCGTTGAGTCGCTTTCCACACATTTGTTGTGTTAGCCTCCTGTGAGAGGCGGGATGTTGGTGTTGAATATTATCGCTTCGTAGTGATTCCTGCGTTGTCGCGCATGTGCGAGCTGCTAGAGCTTGGTTTGGTATGACCGTGTGCATCGGTGATGGTTCCGTTATGCGTCGATTGTTTAATGTCTTGTTACCTTGCTCCCGTTTTTGTGAATTTCGTGGACGAGGTCGGAGGTAATGCCCGTACTATTTTGACTTCTGTATTTTCTCTTTCTCTAGTCTATCGATTCGCTCATGTTCGTTGGCACTTTATGAACTTGTTCTATATTTTGATTTCATCGTCCGAACGAGCTGTGATCTTGTTGTGGGTCGATCTGGTTATCGATGTTACTTTATCGGGTTCAGTTCGATTCTTGTGAACCTTGTTTGGGAGTGACATCATCTGGTTCTATTAGTTCTTTTATTTGAAGTGGATCGGATTTGGAACCCTTATGTTTTCGACTCTGTCGACTCATTTATGTTCGTTGACATTTCTGAGTTTGTCCTGCCCCTTGTTTTTGTTTATCGAACGAGTGTGGTATTGTTTCGGAATAACTCGTTTGTCGTTGTGACTTTTAATCGCTATTCCCTTTCCTGTGGACCTTATGGGAATGCATGTCTTGTAGTTCTCACCAGATCATCCTGGGGGTTGTTGTTTGAACTTTATTGTTCTTCGTGATTCGAACATGATTCTTCGATTTTTGTTGTCTCGATCGTTGTGGTTTGATTGTTTGATTGTTCGGTTTTTATTGACCTCGTTCCGTGATTGGTGAACATTCAGGCTCCTTCGTAATTCCTTTCAGTTCGGGAAATTAGTCTCGTTTTCGATCTTCAAACCCTTAGGCGGTGGAATTCCGTACTTGTTCAGCGTTTGGCTCGTGTTTTGATCAATGTACCGTTAGGTTGGTCAATCGTATCGATTTTCGTTCGTTGTGTTTTGTGATTGTCGGATAATTGACTTGGCTATATTATCCATTTGATGACGCTTGTCGTTTGTTGGTTCTATTATATCCCTAACGGCGACGTCGTGTTGGTCGCCGTGGAGCGTGTTTACACGCCGTATATTCCTTCGCGTTGTTTGTAACATTTCGCCGTTGGGCGTTAGTTGAGCATTCTTGTGTATCTCGTTGAGTTTTTCCTGGAGGAATATTTCTTCTCCCTACTTGTTTTAAGTTTCGGGACGAAACTTCTTTTAAGGAGGGTAGAATGTAATATCCGCAATTTTCGATTTTCGGTAAATTTCTTTTTCGGTCGGGAGTCCGCTTTTGACGACTCGCTCATGACCGCTTCGTCATTCCGAGAATGATTAATTCTACACTTTTGTCATCCGAGTTCGTTTCGGTGTTGTTTTGTTGAGTTCGTGCTTTTAGCGACTTTTCCGCACTTGAGTTCGATTCTTGCGAATCTCGACCGAAATCTGCTTCGAGTTTCCCGCAAGTCCGTTTAACTTTGTTAGACGTGTTGTGAACTTCGGTTTGGTTATTCGATCACGTATCGTGATTTCCGGCGTTTGGGCCATTTTGTAATTTCTTGAAAGTTACGTATCCGTATCTGTAATTGTTGTCTCGACCCGTTTCTTGGTCGCGTATGACTAATTATGGTATTACGCTTTCATTTCGAGTCGTTTATGTTGTCCGCGAACTTTTCGCCGTGTTCGCCTGCGCGCTGTAATCGGTCGCCAAGCCTCGCGGTTGCGGATCGGCCGACGGCAGGATCGGCCGGACGATTGCGGGCACCGCCGGACGGTGCGGCAGGAACCGCCGTAGCGCACGCTACGGCCGGAAGGCCGCGCGCTAACCGGGCAGTGTAGCGACGCCGCCGGGTGGCCTAGCGTACGCCATCGCCCGGCAATGGGGGTTTCGAGGTTCGACTCGGTCGAGATCGGCAGTAGCGCACGCTACGCCGAGCGTAGCGCGCGCTAGTCGGCAGCGTAGCGCACGCCGCCGGCCGGCTAGCGACGTTACTGGCCGGCGGTTGATCCTGGCTGGCATCGACAGCCGGCTAGCGCGCGCAGGCATCCGGCCGTAGCGCACGCTAGCGGGAGTTGGGTCGACGGGTTCGGTCGGCAGGGTTGGTCGGTGATGCCGGGTCGTGTGGGCCCTGGCCGAGGGTACTCGGCCGATACCGGCCGATAGCGCACGCTAGTCCGGGAAGGCTAGCGCACGCTAGGTCGGCCCAAAGATAAATATGGCCGGCAGTCACATTTCACTTCGTTTTTCATTTCCTTCCTTCTCCATCCGCGAGTGGCGATTCATGGGCGACGAAGCCATGTTTTTTAACAACAAATCCATGAAGTCCTTGAGTTCATAACATCAATCGATCGTCCGTTATCAACCTTTGATTCAGCGAATCAAGGTAATCTTCCTTAGAACCCTAATTTCGTGAGTTTGGGGATTTTTGCATTTTCGTCCGATTCGTTCCATGTTGTTGATTAATTCATGATGGGTATGATTAATCTTGATAGTATTCTTGTGTTTAACATCATGTAATCCATTGTTCTTCGTCGAATCGAAGTATATTTCTTGATTTCCTTCGATTTGACTTTTTGGGGGATTTATCCCCGAACTCGTTTTTCATCCGTTTTCGATGGATCGATTATGGTTAAATGATGTTGTTAAACATATTCTATGGATTGTATATCCATATTTCAACTTGGAATTCCGTTTTCGGGTTTTGACGGAACGAATCGTGTTCTTGGCCATTTTGGGGGAAATCCGTGAACTTTCGTCATTCGTTCTTTGAATTCAACGGCTTTGAGTCGTGTTATGGAATTCATTTCATTGTTATTATTTGTCCTTCGTAGTTTATGAACGTGAGTTGGCGTTCGGTGGAGTCGGCGGGTACGTAGTCGGTTCGGGCCAACCTACTTCGGTCGATTCTCCGCGTTGTTCTTATTCGAGGCAAGTATCTTGCCCATACATTACGTGTTTTGTGGATATAATGGTTGTTAATTGTCGATATGTGCTAAATAAATATTCATAACCATCTTTTTCAAAAGTATCGGTATATTTACCATCATGGTTTTCTTAAAGACGACTCTTGTGTTCCGAGAATTAATATGCTTAATTGAATACATGTTTTAATGTTGAGTATAAGATCGTAATACTTTCGTGTGATGCCATTGTGTGTGATTACGTCGTCGGTTAGTTTTGAAGTTTAATCCTTTGTTTAAGCTCTACGTGGAGGCATGTGGTTATCGATGAATTATGTGAATTTATGTGATATTGGTTGTGCCGTTCGGTGCTGTTGGAATAGTGTGCTTTCTTGTTGATAGTATTAGTTCTGGGTTGTGACCATGTGTTGGATGAACTGGCCATTCTAGTAAGGTACCTCGACTATATATACTGTGATTGACCTTCGAGGCTTGTGGTTTGCAACTGTGATTTTGGAACGTGTGTGTGTGTTGTTCCTTCCACCCGGAGTGTCCGACGGGATGTCTGGGGGTCGATACTAAGGGGTACGGCCACGGAAGTGGACTTGGGTGCGTGTGTGGATGAACTTCCACCGAGTGTCCGACGGGATGTCCGGGGTCGATACTTAAGGGGTACGGCCGCGGAAGTGGTTTCACCCGGATTGTCCGACGGGATGTCCGGGGTCGATACTAAGGGGTACGGCCGGGTTACCAATTGTGGTTTTCATCTCGAGGATGACGTTGATGTTTTCGTTAATTGTGATATTGTCCGAGTATCACAATGCTTTGTGCTCGGTCGAGACATTATATATCGAGTCTTGGTGCTTGGCTAGAATGGCATAAGAATGATGTGTTATGTGTAATGTGTCCTTGTAAGTGAATTGCGGTGGATGATCGGGTCGTAGGCCCCGTGGTTTTGTGACGGAATGGTTGGGTCGTGGACCCCGTGTCTTGTTAACGAACTTGCATTTTGGAAAATTAACTTTGGGTGTGACCCTAAATGACTTTTGTGGAATTAAGAACTTTTCAATTTCTAATGTTTTCAAAACTCCGAGATTTGGAATTGTTTTCAAAGTGCTTACTTGCTTCGCTTCTACTTTCAAGACTTGAACTATTTTTAACTAAATATATCTCGGGAAGTCTTTCGTTGTATTCTCGGAATGTGTTGTGTATGGCTCGTATTTGCACTTTATACTTGCACTAGCGAAACAGTGGAGTTTTGCTAACCCCCGAGTAATCGGGGGTGGATATCTCAGATTGTGTCCGTGCACATGCAGGTTTTTGGGAGCAAGACACAGGATCGGTGCGAGGGATGATGAAAGACGAATGATACTAATCACACGAAGGCCAGTTTTGACTTCAGTTAGTCGGAGTCCATTGTATTGTCTTTTCTGCTGTCTTATTGTTCGTCGTTGCAAGTATTTTACCCTTGCATGTGTATGAGTCGGGATGAGTTTATGTATTTTGATTTGTAAGTCAGTGACGGAAGACCAAATCGGTCTATTGATTCGTTATTTTGATTCGTCAGTATGTAATGTAATGTGTTGTGTTGATGTCTAGCCTGGTGGATCCTCACGGAGAGGGTCTGCGGCGTGTAATATTCCCGGTTTGATCTGGGGGTGTTACAGTCGAAACATAATACAGCGGAAGACTGAATCAACTCTAACAATACAACCAAACTCTACCAACTCTCGACTCTTGATTAGTATCGCAGCTCGTCATCCCTTTATGCCAATCCTGTGACTGCTCCCCTGAACCTGCATGTACCTGGGCGCAGAACAGACATCCACCCCCCGATTACTCGGGGGTTAGTAAAACTCCACTGTTTTACTAGTGCAAGTATAAAACGATACGAAATGCAACAAGTAAATAGCAACTACGAATTTAATACGGAAATCAGTTATCAAAATGTTCCCGAGAAGTTTTAGAATTTCGAACTCAAGTAAGAGATATTTGAAAAGGAACACATCATCTCGGGGATTTTTAAAGCAGAAATTCTTTTAGACCTCGAGTCCCAATTTACAAAACCTTTTCGTAAACATTAGGGCGTTAGCCCGATTCTCGTTTCAAAGCACACTAGATAATATATCATTATGAGTCCGAGACCCATATTTAAAATGTTACCCAAACAATCACTGCTACACGATCATTGTTCGTACACATCATGTACCGAACTCCGGAGGCCTCGACGGACCTTACCCGGACCACACACACTGTTCGTACACATCATGTACCGAACTCCGGAGGCCTCAACGGACCTTACCCAGACCACACACACTGTTCGTACACATCATGTACCGAACTCCGGAGGCCTCAACGGACCCTACCCGGCCACAAACATCGTTCGTACACATCATGTACCGAACTCCAGAGGTCTCGTCAGACCCTACCTGGATCACACACCTTGTTCGTACACATCATGTACCGAACTCCAGAGGCCTCGTCAGACCCTACCTGGAACACACACCTTGTTCGTACACATCATGTACCGAGCTCTAGAGGCCTCGTCAGACCCTACCTGGAACACACACACACACACACACATCGACACGACACAACTCATAATCATCAAATATCAAACCATTCCACATTACACTGAAATGCATAATCAAGTACATAAACCAAAACAACACAATTATCATAATCATCACAACAACTCAACAATGACCAACCATACCCGGCACAAACTTAGATGATCAACACGACCAACACAATTTCACGACGTTAGCTAAGTGAGGGTATTATCGCTACCATCAATCATTCATAATAATTAATTCTTACGAAGCATATTCATGAAAGTAAACCAAATTCATCACAACCATAACACGACATACCTATTCACAAGACACAATTCGTATAGTAAAATAATTGCCTTAATAACCGCTACCGAATACTCCGAAGAACATGATTCGACCGGGAAGCTCGGACCCCGAAGAAGACAACGAACGGAAGGGTTCCGACTCGAATTCTTTGCGAGAAATATGACCCTAACATCATACCATCCATAAATTAACGAACGAACGAGGAAGAATAATCGTAGAACGCTCGAATCCTCTTTGCGACATTTTATCGAACACCTTCAAGGCGTCGATAAGATACTCAATAAAACGAGGAATCCTCGGCGATTCAACCGTGGAACAGCAAGTAATTCGACATAATATTTTTTAACAATCATAAATCCATCACTATTCTGAGTTAAAACGGATTAAACGGACAAATCGAACAAAATCCCCAAAACCAGATTTTAAGAAAACTTGCCTTGATTCGCTGGATTGAATGATGTTATGTGATGATCAATTGATGTTATGAACTCCAAAACTTCGTGGATTCATAGTATAATAACATGTCTTCGACTTCCCAAAGAATCCAAACATGACAGAAGGATAGGAAATGAAACGAGTGAAAAACGATCGGCCATATTTATACGCTCACGGACACGGCGCAAAGATACGGCCCACACCAGCGCCGGGTGTCTCGGCAGTGCCGGTCTGGCCGACCCGGCGCATGACACGGCGCCGGCGGCGCTGTTTGCCCGTTTCGCCTGTGTCCGGCCAAGGCCTCCAGGCACGAAATGAAGAATCACAAAGACGATCCGAACGACCCCGAAACCCGAACCTGAATATGAATCGAAGATACGGTTACGAAGTACTCGCAAAGACGAATCTAAGAGCTAAGAGAACACATAATTCCAACCACCCGAAGGCTCGAAATTCGACAAGGGAAGGTAATTACCCCATACTTTGGGAAATTACGAAAATGGCCCAAAACGTCCGAAAATCATGATACGTGATCGAATAACCAAACCGAAGTTCACAACACGTCTAACAAAGTTAAACGGACTTACGGGAAACTCGAAACAGTAATTTCGGACGAGATTCACAAGAATCGAACTCGAGTGCGGAAAAGTCGTTAAGAAACACGGAACTCAACAAAACAATACCGAAACGAACTCGGATGACAAAAAGTGCAGAATTAATCATTCTCAGAATGACGAGACGGTCCTAAGAGAGTCGTCGAAACGGACCTCTGCCGGAAAAAGAAAATTACCAAAAATCCGAAATTGCGGATATTACATTCTACCCTCCTTAAAAGAAGTTTCGTCCCGAAACTTAAATCAAGTAGGGAGAAGCAATATCCCACCAGGAAAACTCAACGAGATACACAATAACCGAAAAAAATCGCACCCAACGGCGAAACGTTACAGGCAACGCGAAAGAACATACAGCGTGAAAACACGCCCACGACGACCATAACAACGCCACCGGCAATGATTCAAAACAATAACGAGCAATTAACGGCGCATCACATACACACATTTAATCAAAGAAACGCACACGACAACAAGTCGCACCCGACCACAACGACTATGCTGTAGAAACAAATATAGTATTATGATAGAATTCACTCTGATTCTCGTCAACAAGAAAATGTCCGACGTCAAGACACAAACAATTCAAGATAACATAAAATGAGAATACCGGACATTACATTCTATCCTATTAAAAATAAGTTTCGTCCCGAAACTTAAAATAAAACATCATGGTAGAATACAAACAAAACCAAAAAGTACACACAACAAATATCAATTTCTACACGAATTACAGCACGAAGTACGATACACAACTACATCACGGGACACCACCAGGCACTCCCCGAGTAGGAACAAAAACCCAATTCCCGAACATCTTGGCAACGGTCTCACAATGCACCACTCGGTGACCCACTTGGCCACACTCGAAACAGTTGACTAACGGTGAACGACAATTCTTCGCAGTACGAGATCAGGCAACAACAGTTAGACAACCCCGTTCGAACAACAACGATCGAACAACAACGATCAAATAACAATGATCGAACAACAATGATAAAATAACAATGATCGAACAACAACGATCAAATAACAATGATCGAACAACAACGATCAAATAACAATGATCGAACAATAATGATCAAATAACAATGATCGAACAACAACGATCGAACAACAATGATAGAATGACAACAGTCGAAGAATGACTCCGAAGTCCCCACTTCAACTCCAGACATTAAAAGAACTGGTAGAAAGTGAAAGATGTTACTTCCAAACAAGGTTCACAAGAATCGAACCGAACTCGGAAAGGTCACGATGACAAACAGGTCGGTCTGAAACAAGGTCACAACCAGTTCGAACGATGACAACTGAGACATCAAACAAGTTCAAAAAGTATCGACGAACACGTGCAAGTCGATAGAATTTAGAAGGAGAAACTGCAGAAATCAAATATAGTACGGGTATTACATCCGACCTCTTATAAAAGAAATGTCGTCCCCGCAACTCACAACAACGGAAACAAGGTAACAACACAAAAAGCATCCGACAGGAAAATCTCCCATGGGTCTCTCAGAGCCGATCCTGATATCTGTGCTGAAGCGCGAACTCCGAAAGTCTCAGTAGCCTATTCGAAAAACTGAATTTGGTGTCCCTCGAGTCTGCACTTGAAACGCGTTACTGACGAGAAGGACAATTTACACGTGCATGCCCCGGCACGTCACGGTTGAAACACCTCGGCTCGGCATACCGAAAATACAAATGCTAGATACAATGGGGCATAACGTCGCAAAACAATATAGCGGAGATGCCAACTCAGCACAACAAAGAATCATAACACATATCATATACAACGATTACCATCATAAAGTAATACACACACAAACACTACAACAACGACGGTATCGTTCAGCGACCTCAACGGCCCGAACGATAACCAACACATAATTACAAACATTATGAAACAATCACACATGTACACAAACGTACAAACCCAATCTTCAACAGATCACACTCGTGCGACAACACGCAAATCACCACGAGGCGATAAACAGTAAACACCAGTTCACACCTCTCACAGAGGGCTAGTACAACAAATGCGTGGCAACGCCTCGACGTTCATGCCACCAATTCGATCATATTCGGGAGCAAACATCATAACAACAACGCGAACATCATACATACATACCCAGCCCTCAAACTGTAACACCCCAAACTAGGCGGATATTACAGTGCCGTAGATCCCCAACTGGGACCCACCAGGCAAATGAAAATGAATGAATTACACAAGATAAATGTAGTACCGAACTACATTACAACAATAATTACTCCGATGAGGAGTTTAGTTACAACACACCAGGACAATACCGAATACTAGTGTATTTTATATGAAGATAAAATACACAACACTGAATGAAACGGAGTATTCAAATGAAAGTCTGCAGCGGAAAATAAAGGACAATAACATGAATAACTGAAAGATCGGGGCCCCCTACTAGTATCACTGGGACTCCTCGACGTCAGCGTGTTCTCCCCGTACTTTTGCCTTGCCAAGACCTGAAAAACAAAATCCCCAAACGGGGTCAGTTACAAAGAACAACAATCCTCAAGGGTTGAAAATACACAATCATGATTATATCTGAAGTTATGAAATATCCTGTCGAAACATACGCAATCAAACATGCTATATGCATCAACTAACAGTACGGCTCAAAGGGTGGCGCCACACTACGCCCGGGATGGAAATGTGTCCGTGCACAAGCCACCAACGATCGAATACACGCGTGGTCTTGTACCTAATCAGTCTCACGAGACACATTGACTCGTGTGCACAGTCCAATGTGAGGCCAACAACCAACACACGACATAAATCTGCCCGACATGAAAATCCTACACATACCAACTGGCACGCAAGTATGACCCGGAATGCCACGTTATAACAAAAGTGACATCGAAAATGAATAATGACTCACCGAGGTGGAATGGTAATGAAATAAATGACAGCTCAATGAAAAGATTGGAACCGTCGTTCCTTATGACTGAAGTGATTAATTGACAACAACAAGTTTTGATACGGTTAATATAATGATGAATGAGTTATGATTATGAATGAACAACAACAAAAGGGATGAATATCCTTTTAACCGAGTAAGAATTAACTTACACAATACCGATGAAGAAAGTCCTTCCACGAACAAAAGTCCTAAATGAAGTGTCGGTCGCACGAACAACCTTAATTCAATACAATTACCAACAATCCGATCAATACACGAATTAAACACGAATATAACGAACTCAAAACGTCGATACGATTAAACTAAGTTCATTGGGGCATTATATCGAATACGTTGTGGCCAAACTCCGATTGTTTACAACTAAACCTCAACAATACCAACCTCAAATCCCCAAGAAGTGTTTCAAACCAATAAAACATCTCCAATACGATCAATAATCCGTTATGAATATCCAAAAACGTGATTATAACAACAATTAGTCGAAAATCCCCAATTCCAACTCGATTTTCAAGGTGTTCTTGAATAATTCCTCAATAATCCAATGAATCCTTATACAAACTCATAATCATATACATATCTCTTCATATATCATGATTATAACGTCCAAAACATCGTATCTCAACACAAAAATCGAAATCCAAGGTGTTGAAGAATATTACCTTTGAAGATCCAAGTACTTTAATCCGAAGAACACGCGTTAGATCGATTATCCGGGCTTCACGATCAAAAGGAGATGAAGAAAATCAAACTCTCAAATGATTTGTGAAGGAAAAACCCTCCCTCAAGCTTTCTCTCTCGGTTGAAGGTGAAGAAAATGGAGAGAAATGGGCTGAAATGCTGAAAAAATGAATTTAAAGGAGTTGACTGCCCTGCCGGACACGGCCCGTGCCGATCGGCATGGTCGTGTCGCACAGCTGGCCGACAGGGACTCGACCGTGTCCTGCTTGACACGGTCGCGGAGCGGAGGGCCTTCCGATAGTGACCCGTCCGACAGCGACTCGGCATGACTCGACCGTGTCCTGGAACACGGTCGGGCGTGTGGGCAGTCGGTTCTGGCTTATCCGGAAGAGATCGACTCGGCCGTGCCAGACGACACGGTCGGGTCCTGAGGCAGAGACTTCGGCATTTCCGGACGAGTACGACACGGCCGAGTTCGGTCGGCAGTGATCGGCCAATAACTGAAAAATAAGCGGGTGAGATAAAACGACCATAACTCTCTCGTCCGGACTCCGATTGACTCACCGTTTGAACCATTGGAAAGCTAATTCGATGCTCTATAATATTGCAAAGATTTAGAATTTTTGGAGTTACCAAAAATTAATGGTGATCTAACAAAGTCGAACTCATATGAGGAAAGTTGAAACAATGAACAATAACGATACACAACTCGAAGTTTTCCGAACGGTGAACACGGTGAACGAATATGATTGATGAATGATTATAAATGAGTGAAAATCCACTGAGTGACAATCACCGAATGAAGTTACTGAATGATAATGACTGAATTACAACCGGGTATTACATACACCCCCCCTTAAAAGAGTTTCGTCCCCGAAACTAAGGGTCAAACAACTCGGGATAACTCTCCCGCATACTATCCGCGGTTTCCCAAGTAGCCTCTTCGACTCCGTGTCTAGACCACTGAATCTTGACCAAAGGAATCGACTTGTTCCTCAACTGTTTGATTCGCCGCTCCAACACTCGTACAGGACGCTCCTCGTACGAATGATCATCCGCGATCTCGATTTCGTCGTACTGAAGTATGTGACTCGGGTCGGCAACATACTTCCGCAACTGAGAGACGTGAAACACATTATGAATTCGGCTCAATGCCGGAGGCAAAGCCAATCGATAAGCTAACTCGCCTACTCGATCCAAAATTTCAAACGGTCCGATGAATCTTCGGACTCAACTTCCCCCGTTTTCCGAAACGGAAAATACCTCGACTCGGGGATACCTTGACCAAAACGTGGTCACCCGTCTCGAACTTTAGCGGTCGACGACGATTATCTGCATATGATTTCTGTCGACTCTGAGCTGTCAACATACGACTCTTGATCAAAGCTACCTTCTCCCGGGCGGCTATAAGTATATCGGGCTCGGTGCCGATTGATTCTGACAAGTCATCCCAACACAAAGGAGATCGACAACGACGACCGTACCAGGCCTCGTAAGGTGCTATCTTCATCGCAGCATGCCAACTAAACTGTACGTGGACTCAAACAACAGTAATTGGGCTTCCCAATCGTCTACTAATCTAGAACGCATGCCCTCAATATGTCCTCTAATGTCTGAATAGTTCTCTCTGATTGTCCGTCGGACTAAGGATGAAAGGCAATACTGAGATTAAGCTGAGTTCCCATAGCACGATGAACTGATTTCAAAAAATGGGAAACAAATCGTCCGTCACGATCGGAAACGATACTCTTAGGAGTACCGTGCAGTCTCACTATCTCCTTGATGAACAACTGAGCCAGTCTCTCAGGACCCCACGTATCCTTGATCTCAAGGAAATGAGTTGATTTAGTTAAGCGGTCCACAATCACCCAGATCGTATTCATGTCACGACGACTCGTCGGCAAACTCGTGATGAAATCCATAGAAATGTCTTCCCACTTCCACTCCGGAATAGGGAGAGGTTTTCAGCATACCCGCCGGTCACTGATGTTCAATCTTAACTTGTTGACAGGTTAAGCATCTCGAAACAAATTCTGCGACTTCTCGCTTCATATTACTCCACCAGTAATTTTGTTTCAAGTCCTTGTACATCTTGCTGGACCCCGGATGAACAGAATAAGGGGTAGCATGAGCTTCTCTCAAAATAGAGTTTTTCAACTCGTCATTCGCCGGTACGCACAACCGGTTCTTATACCTCAAAAGTCCATCCTCGTGGACCACGAATCCAGGGGCTTTCCCCTGAGCCACATCTTCACGGATGCGCAACAATGAAGGGTCTGAACTCTGATTCTCTCTGATTACCTCCTCAAGTGACGATGAAATCTCTAACATACAAAGTCGTCCTCGAACTCGCCGGCTGACCTCGATCTCGGGTCTAAGGAATTCCTGCTGAAGCTCCTTCTGAACTGTTAAACGAGCAAGCATCTGCTCCTGAACGGACTTACGACTCAAGGCGTCGGCGACAACGTTCGCCTTGTCCGGGTGGTAAAGGATCTCGAGATCAAAATCTTTGATTAGTTCCAACCACCGCCCCTGTCGCATATTTAACTCCTTGTGAGTAAATATATACTTCAACTCTTGTGATTGGTGAAGATCTGACAGGTGATTCCATAAAGGTAACGACGCCAAATTTCCAACGCGAAAACCACGGTTGCTAGCTCCGGCCATGGGTTGGATAATTAACCAGCTAATCCGAGGAAACATCGGATTTACTTAATATCTTTCGGAGGTTGCCAATCTCGGATAGTCTCCGACTTCTGAGGGTCGACACGAACTCTGTCAGATGAAATCACATGCCCGAGAAAGTCACTTCGGACCTCCAGAACTCACATTTGGAAAACTTTCCATAAAGTTGCTCTCGTCTCAACACGTCGAGAACCTGAAGAAGATGAACTTCGTGTTCCTCTCGGCTAAGAGAATAAATCAAAATGTCTTCGATGAAGACAACAACAACCGATCCAAAAGTCGATGAAAACCCGATTCATTAACTCCCCGAATACCGCAGTGCAATAGTTAGCCCGAACGGCATAACTACGAACTCATAATGACCATAGCGTGTACGAAACGCCGTCTCGCGATATCCGACTCTCGAATCCGCAATCGGTGATATCCAGATCTTAAGTCGATCTTGGAAAATACAAGCTCCTGAAGTTGATCTAAAAGATCATCAATACGAGGTAAAGGATACTACTCTTGATCATCACCTGTTCAACTCCCGGTAATTAATACACACACGAGACGAGCCATCCTTCTCCTTGACAGATCACACCGGTGCTCCTCACGGGACGCAATCGGTCGAAGATGACCTTCCTCGAACTATTCCTCAAGTTGAATCTTCAACTCCTGCATTCAGTCGGGCCATCCGATACGGTGCCTTCGATAAAGGGGGACGACCGGCTCCAACTCACTCCTGAATTCCCTTACTCTATGTGAAGACAACCAGATAACTCGTCTGGAAATACATCGTCAATCGATGACAATGATACCACGAATGATTGAACATTTCGATTGCCCTAGAATGGTCAATCGATAAAAAGAGATACCAATAATGATTGAACAACTCGATTGCCTTAAAAAGGCCAATCGATGAAGATGATACAATGAATGTTTGAATAACTCGATTGCCCTAGAAAGGCCAATCGATGAAAATGATACAATGAATGATTGAATAACTCGATTGCCTTAGAAAGGCCAATCGATGGAAATGATACAAGGAATGATTGAATAACTCGATTGCCTTAGAAAGGCCAATCGATGAAAATGATATAATGAATGATTGAATAGTTCGATCATGGAATTTCTCTGCTTCCGCCATAATAGAAATTCTCTTGGAACAACGGGGATTACTTCTGAAGCACACATTCGACAACCAACGACGGAAAGATAGCGACCAAACGCTAACAAACACTGAGGATAGTATCAAGACGGTCAAACCAACTAATACCGAAAATTACATCGTCCTAAGATAAATTCACCACGATTAGATCCATCAACCAATCGCGGTCATTAAGCTTAATTAGGTATGATCCCGAAAATTCTTCCATCGTCAGGTAGACCGATGGTATGAGGTCCACAAGCAATAGGACTATCCCGAAATAAGTCTATTCAAGAATGATTTGAAAATGAAAGAATGCGGTGTACCAGCATCAAAAGGTACACTCAAGTTGAAATAAAATTACGAGTATACCTGAAATCATTCGGGCCACTGGATCGTCGATCCTCCTCATCATATGAATCTGGGACTTGCCGGCCCCCGAACCGGATGCTCCCATCTGATAAATACGAGCTCCAACTCTATTTGCTTCCATTGTCTTAAACGACGATGACAAAGCAGTCTGATTCTGAAACGCTGGTTGCTTCGGGGCCTGAGATGCCGCCGGAGCCGACTTGGAGTCCTTTCGTCAAAAACGGGCCTTATGCCAAAAATTCCCACAATTATAGCACGTGATAGACGGTTTCAGACACTCAGTGCTGAAATGACCCGGCGTTCCACAATTAAAACAGGTGATGGCCGAACTGGCCGCTCGGGAATGAGATCCCGCACGATTATGCGTCGTAGGAGGTCGCTCAGAAACGATAGGAATCACACGAGGCTTCTTGAAGGTTGACTGACCGCCTTCGGATTGATTACGCTTCGTTGATTTCTTGCTGACAAATGAAGGTTGTTGTTCAGCACTTTCCTTAGCAGCTGGCTCATACGGGAGAGTTCTCTCGATTAATCCGGTCTGAGTGGCGCAATGATGATTGAGCAACTGCACATGGGTCATCATGGCCTGCATAAAAGTGAGTGGATCAACCCGAACATCATCTGATCGAGCCGAGTCCTGGGCACGATTTCCCGGCAGCGAGTGATTATTTCTCGGGTTTCGGTCCGCACCGCGGCCTCTCCCCGTGCATCCCCTGACAGCTCTCTCCATACTGAAGTAGGAAGGTCGCATAATTATTATATTTCCCGCATGATTAGCACGTTATGATTATGTCATGAGATGATGAAAATGAGTATACATGCTCTAACTTAGTGATTATATGAATGATTTACTGAAGTTACATGATTATCTGATGAAACTCTTGAAATGATTATCTTGAATAACTTAACAAGATTGATAATATGATCATCCAGATTGACAACTGAGTAATGAAATGAATTGAGTAATTAATGAGTTAACATGATCGTCCTGATTATTAACTGAGTAATGAAATGAATTAAGTGATTGATGAGTTAACATGATCGTCCTAATCACAATGAATGATGATGTTTGAGGATTGTAAATTGATGAATGATGAATGAATGACTATTGCCAGAAATTATACCATGGCGTTAGAAATCTTACAGTTCTTTCGGTCTGATTGGCTCGGCATTTGCACAGGTCACACGTGATGCGAAAGTCCAATAATACTAGTCTGATGACGATGATTTCAAATGAGACATGACTCGGAAGGTAGTATTCAAAACCATGCTCCGATACCAACTCTGTAACACCCCAAACTAGGCGGATATTACAGTGCCATAGATCCCCAATTGGGACCCACCAGGCAAATGAAAATGAATGAATTACACAAGATAAATGTAGTACCGAACTACATTACAACAATAATTACTCCGATGAGGAGTTTAGTTACAACACACCAGGACAATACCGAATACTAGTGTATTTTATATGAAGATAAAATACACAACACTGAATGAAACGGAGTATTCAAATGAAAGTCTGCAGCGGAAAATAAAGGACAATAACATGAATAATCGAAAGATCGGGGCCCCTACTAGTATCACCGGGACTCCTCGACGTCGCGTGTTCTCCGTACTTTTGCCTTGCCAAGACACGAAAAACAAAATCCCCAAACGGGTCACATAAAGAACAACAATCCTCAAGGGTTGAAAATACACAATCATGATTATATCTGAAGTTATGAAATATCCTGTCGAAACATACGCAATCAAACATGCTATATGCATCAACTAACAGTACGGCTCAAAGGGTGGCGCCACACTACGCCCGGGATGGAAATGTGTCCGTGCACAAGCCACCAACGATCGAATACACGCGTGGTCTTGTACCTAATCAGTCTCACGAGACACATTGACTCGTGTGCACAGTCCAATGTGAGGCCAACAACCAACACACGACATAAATCTGCCCGACATGAAAATCCTACACATACCAACTGGCACGCAAGTATGACCCGGAATGCCACGTTATAACAAAAGTGACATCGAAAATGAATAATGACTCACCGAGGTGGAATGGTAATGAAATAAATGACAGCTCAATGAAAAGATTGGAACCGCTGCTTCCTTATGACTGAAGTGATTAATTGACAACAACAAGTTTTGATACGGTTAATATAATGATGAATGAGTTATGATTATGAATGAACAACAACAAAAGGGATGAATATCCTTTTAACCGAGTAAGAATTAACTTACAAAATACCGATGAAGAAAGTCCTTCCACGAACAAAAGTCCTAAATGAAGTGTCGGTCGCACGAACGACCTTAATTCAATACAATTACCAACAATCCGATCAATACACGAATTAAACACGAATATAACGAACTCAAAACGTCGATACGATTAAACTAAGTTCATTGGGGCATTATATCGAATACGTTGTGGCCAAACTCCGATTGTTTACAACTAAACCTCAACAATACCAACCTCAAATCCCCAAGAAGTGTTTCAAACCAATAAAACATCTCCAATACGATCTATAATCTGTTATGAATATCCAAAAACGTGATTATAACAACAATTAGTCGAAAATCCCCAATTCCAACTCGATTTTCAAGGTGTTCTTGAATAATTCCTCAATAATCCAATGAATCCTTATACAAACTCATAATCATATACATATCTCTTCATATATCATGATTATAACGTCCAAAACATCGTATCTCAACACAAAAATCGAAATCCAAGGTGTTGAAGAATATTACCTTTGAAGATCCAAGTACTTTAATCCGAAGAACACGCGTTAGATCGATTATCCGGGCTTCACGATCAAAAGGAGATGAAGAAAATCAAACACTCAAATGATTTGTGAAGGAAAAACCCTCCCTCAAGCTTTCTCTCGGTTGAAGGTCAAGAAAAGGGAGAGAAATGGGTCAAATCTTGAAAAATGAATTTAAAGGAGTTGATCGCTCACGGACACGGCCCGTGCCGATCGGCATGGTCGTGTCGCATACCGCCGACAGGACTCGACCGTGTCCTCGCTGACACGGTCGCGGCGCGGAGGGCCTTCCGATAGTGACCCGTCCGACAGCGACTCGGCATGACTCGACCGTGTCCCGGAACACGGTCGGCGTATGGGCGTCGGTTCGCTTATCCGGAAGAGTTCGACTCGGCCGCGCTGCATTTACACGGTCGGGTCCTGAGGCAGAGACTACGGCATTTCCGGACGAGTACGGCACCGTCCGAGTCGGACGACACTGCCGAGTTCCGTCGGCAGTGATCGGCCAATAACTGAAAAATGAGCGGGTGAGCTAAAACGACCATAACTCTCTCGTCCGGACTCCGATTGACTCACCGTTTGAACCATTGGAAAGCTAATTCGATGCTCTATAATATTGCAAAGATTTAGAATTTTTGGAGTTACCAAAAATTAATGGTGATCTAACAAAGTCGAACTCATATGAGGAAAGTTGAAACAATGAACAATAACGATACACAACTCGAAGTTTTCCGAACGGTGAACACGGTGAACGAATATGATTGATGAATGATTATAAATGAGTGAAAATCCACTGAGTGACAATCACCGAATGAAGTTACTGAATGATAATGACTGAATTACAACCGGGTATTACACAAACGAGAATGGATAGGTTTTAAAAATTAAAACCTCCTTTTGAAAATAATTTTGGAAACACCGATTGATCTTGAGTATCACCCTTCAAAAAAATACAATCGTGAAACATCGTTATCGAGACTTTGGAAAACTATTTCGCATTCGATAAAAATGAGGACACTTTCTTTTCGTGAAAAACTTTTGGAAATATTGGACCCTCGGGTCTAAATAAAAGTGTTTCTAAAACATTAGAAATATCTCAAAACATTTTGGTCCTCGAGGTAGAAGAATCTTGAAACATATTGTGGCACCTTGGATGTACCACGAGAAAATAATTCATTATAAAAGTACGTCTCGAAATTTATTTTCTAAGGTACTCAAAGTTTTCAAAGATAATTCAATGGGCTAGAATGCCCAAAAATTTCAGATAATTACACGGAACATTATAGCGCCGTGGGTCCCGCGTCGGAACCTACCAGGCTAAAAACCATTTACAAAATGCCAAAAAGGTCGATGACGGTAATATTTCAAAAACTCACAAAAGCCATTTACAAAATACTAAATACCGTCATAAGAATTTCGCCAAAACGATCAAGGCCATAATGCCAAAAACTCGGTTAAGGGAATCGGTTTTCGAAATAAAACTCAGTCGGTAAAATACCGAAAGCCATTACAAAAGAACTCACGCAGCGGAAAAAGGAATACAGTCCAACATGCACAATCCAATTGAATACATCTCACAACATCTAGTTTAAACATACAACAAAACCATTCCTCAGAGTTTCTCACAAACTCAATCGTCGATACCTTATTCGAAACCCAACAAGGTTCTCAATTTTCACACCATACCACCCCTCACAGTGGTTCAAAGGTAAAACAACAATAGGCCCAGTTTTATACATATACTATATGTCACACGTATTAAATACAACTATATTCACAACACCGTGCAAATAAAATTATGCACCGCAATTAACTCAATTAGATAAAATCATGATACACAGGTACTTCGCATAAAAGAGGAGACTTACGTCCACAGGCCGCACAGAGATGACGGTCGCCCACGATACTCATCTCATCCGACAACATATCCGACACGTTGTGACTACGCACAACTCAACTTGTCACCTTACGACTCGAACGACAAGACAACACATTACTCGACAAACCACGACTCGACTCGACCCGACAACCTAGGTTTCCGCAACCTAAGCTCTGATACCATAAATGTAACACCCCCAAAACCGTATGGTAATATTACACGCCGTAGACCCTTTCCACAAGGATCTACCAGGCTAAACATCCATAAACAACCAAATGCTTGCCCGGCCAGGGTCAAACAATATAATAGTACAGACCGTTAAGGTCACTTACACATAAACACACAGACCGATGAGGTCACACAACTGACTAACAACATTACCCACACAGGGGTCGAAACACAATACAGCAGAAGACTGAATCAACTTTAACAATACAACCAAACTCTACCAACTCTCGACTCTTGATCAGTATCGCAGCTCGTCATCCCCTTGTGCCAATCCTGTGACTGCTCCCCTGAACCTGCATGTACCTGGACGCAGAACAGACATCCACCCCCGATTACTCGGGGGTTAGTAAAACTCCACTGTTTTACTAGTGCAAGTATAAAATGATACGAAATGCAACAAGTAAATAGCAACTACAAATTTAATACGGAAATCAGTTATCAAAATGTTCCCGAGAAGTTTTAGAATTTCGAACTCAAGCAAGAGATATTTGAAAAGGAACACATCATCTCGGGGATTTTTAAAGCAGAAATTCTTTTGGACCTCGAGTCCCAATTTACAAAACCTTTTCGTAAACATTAGGGCCTTAGCCCGATTCTCGTTTCAAAGCACACTAGATAATATATCATTATGAGTCCGAGACCCATATTTAAAATGTTACCCAAACAATCACTGCTACACGATCATTATTCGTACACATCATGTACCGAACTCCAGAGGCCTCGACGGACCTTACCCGGACCACACACACTGTTCGTACACATCATGTACCGAACTCCGGAGGCCTCAACGGACCTTACCCGGACCACACACACTATTCGTACACATCATGTACCGAACTCCGGAGGCCTCAACGGACCCTACCCGGCCACAAGCATTGTTCGTACACATCATGTACCGAACTCCAGAGGTCTCGTCAGACCCTACCTGGATCACACACCTTGTTCGTACACATCATGTACCGAACTCCAGAGGCCTCGTCAGACCCTATCTGGAACACACACCTTGTTCTTACACATCATGTACCGAACTCCAGAGGCCTCGTCAGACCCTACCTGGAACACACACACACACATCGACACGACACAACTCATAATCATCAAATATCAAGCCATTCCACATTACACCGAAATGTATAATCAAGTATGTAAACCAAAACAACACAATTATCATAATCATCACAACAACTCAACAATGACCAACCATACCCGGCACAAACTTAGATGATCAACACGACCAACACAATTTCACGACGTTAGCTAAGTGAGGGTATTATCGCTACCATCAATCATTCATAATAATTAATTCTTACGAAGCATATTCACGAAAGTAAACCAAATTCATCACAAACATAACACGACGTACCTATTAACAAGACACAATTCGTATAGTAAAATACTTGTCTTAATAACCGCTACCGAATACTTCGAAGAACACGATTCGACCGGGAAGCTCGGACCCCCAAGAAGTCAACGAACGGAAGGGTTCCGACTCGAATTCTTTGCGAGAAATCTGACCCTAACATCATACCATCAATAAATTAATGAACGAATGAGGAAGAATAATCATAGAACGCTCGAATCCTCTTTGCGATATTTTATCGAACACGTTCAAGGCATCGATAAGATACTCAATAAAACGACGAATCCTAGGCGATTCAATCGTGGAACAGCAAGGAATTCGACATAATATTGTTTAACAATCATAAATCCATCACTATTCTGAGTTAAAACGGATTAAACGGACAAATCGAACAAAATCCCCAAAACTAGATTTTAAGAAAACTTGCCTTGATTCGCTGGATTGAAGGATGTTACGTGATGATCAATTGATGTTATGAACTCTAAAACTTCATGGATTCATAGTATAACAACATGTCTTCGACTTCCCAAAGAATCCAGCCGCAGACAGGAAGGATAGGAAATGAAACGAGTGAAAAAAAACGACTCCTCGACCATATTTATACGCCTGCCGGACACGGCGCAGCAAACGGCCCACACCAGCGCCAGGTGTCTCGGCAACACTGCCCGGCCGACCCGGTGCAGACACGACGCCGGCAAGGCTGCCAGTGGCCATTTCGCCTGTGTCCAGCCAAAGACCTCCAACCACGAAATGAAGAATCACAACGACGATCCGAATGACCCCGAAACCCGAACCTGAATACGAATCGAAGATACGGTTATGAAGTACTCGCAAAGACGAATCTAAGAGCTAAGAGAACACACGATTCCGACCACCCGAAGGCTCGAAATTCGACAAGGGAAGGCAATTACCCCAAACTTTGGGAAATTACGAAAATGGCCCAAAACGTCCGAAAATCACGATACGTGATCGAATAACCAAACCGAAGTTCACAACACGTCTAACAAAGTTAAACGGACTTACAGGAAACTCGAAACAGTAATTTCGGACGAGATTCACAAGAATCGAACTCGAGTGCGGAAAAGTCGTTAAGAAACACGGAACTCAACAAAACAATACCGAAACGAACTCGGATGACAAAAAGTGCAAAATTAATCATTCTCAGAATGACGAGACGGTCCCAAGCGAGTCGTCTAAATGGACCTCCACTAAAAAAAAATTGCCGGAAATCCGAAATTGCGGATATTACAGTATGTCGAAACGGACGAGACGAACTCGAAATGGCTAAGTATAGCCTTATTAGCGCGCACTAATGTTCAAGTATAGCGCATGCTATCGTTCATGGTTAGCGCACGCTAGAGGCAGAATGTAGCGCACACTAGTGCAGATCAGACCAGAGGGAATCTGCGTGTGGACCCGGATGCTTTCGGCGCATGTTTCGATAGGGTCAACGGTTGTTTGTCCTGAAGGATTAGCGTATGCTAAAGCATGAGGCTTATCGCACGCTAATTGTAGATCGGTCAAAGGGAATCTTATCCTTGTCAGATGCTTTCGGCATGTGGGTTACGAGCATCTTCGTGGTAGGTGTAGACTGTAGCAAGTCAACTGATATTAGCGCACGCTAAATGCAAGGACTTGCGTACGCTAGACAGTGTAAGTTATGTATGCTAATGCATGGGCATTACGTACGTAAGCACATGTACGAAGCCATACAGTAGTCTCTGGGCCGCGATAGCGTACGCTAACAAAGTCAGTTAGCGCATGCTAAACATGAGATGTTAGCGCACGCTAGTAATGTATTCTATATATGGGGAGAGACGAGTATTATGAAGCATTTCGTCCATTTCTTTCCTTTCACTCGATAGAGAGAGCTTTGGGAGGTACTTGAGGTCCAGAAACACTCCGAGATGATGATTAAGATTAAGACATAGAGCATGGATTAAAGCCTTGTTATTCAAGTTATTCATGATTCTTGGAATGAAGTTCAAGTGTTCTTCTTCTTGGTTCGTCTAATCCAGGTAATTTTCGTATCTCTTTGATAGTAGTTCATTTTTAAGGACGATTACTTATGAGAGAACATGTTGGATAATCATGTGGTGATTTTTATGAGACCTAATGGGATAATGATAGGAGTTTTCGGATGTTATTTAAGATTCTTCATGTTAATGGTGATTTGTTTAACTTAATGAGGTTGAATCATGGATTTCTGAATCATGATAATTTCGATGGTCGATTTAGATGAGTTAAATTATGATATGAGGTTGAATTCCGAATTGAGTATGATATGATCCTTGTTATCGAGTTTGTTTGGTTGTTGATATTGTTATTGATATATGGACATTGATATGATCCTTATGATAGTTATGGCGTTGTTTATCTTCAAGAGATATGGAGATTTATGTCTCTCTTCATTTCGGATTTTGATGTTAAGATGATATAAGGATATATAATGGTTTTGATTATAAATATGGAAAAGATGATTAAAACCAACATTGTGTTGATTTTAGTTTCGTATGTTCTTGATAAGATGTGGATCATGATGATGATATTGAATTTGGAAAAAGTTATTGTTAATCTTGGAGTATGATTTCCTTTCCATTCGGATTCGTAGTCGCAAGGTGTTAGTCGATGCTTGGAATGTATGCCACTGTACAGCATTAGCGCACGCTAAGCTTACTGGCTAGCGCACGCTAACGGGAGAAACATAGCGCATGCTACGTTATGCGTTTAACGTACGCTAAGTAGGAAGACAATGCAGTATTTTTGTGTTGTGATTATGAATTCGTGATGGTTTGATTTGGTTTGTTCAGACTGCGTTTATTTAAGGTTTTTGTTGAACCGTTGAATTCGATTGGTTGGTTATGTCGGTTGTTGATTATTATCGGATGTGTTGTCATTTGATTATCACATTAGGTTATGATAATTGATCGTGGATTATGACCGTTGTGTTGCGGTTAATGCTGAGGACTTCGTAGTTTGCTTTTGATCGGGGCTGAGGAGCTCGTAGACAAAGGCAATGGGTTCGGTAACAGCTTCGTGGTATCGGTATCGAGGCAAGTTTGTACTTGTTCAGTTTATAATATTTGATGAATGGTTTCGTTTTCATTTCATTTATAATTCGTATAGCAATGTTGTTAGAAATGTAAGTTGTCGGGATAATGGTTTGTATATCGTGCTCTAGTTTGTATTAAATCATAAGGTATATGATTTAATTGTGTTCAAGGAAGACGTGAGTTATCTTTGGTCAAGGATATAGAATATCAGGTTTAGAGGATAGTTATCGTGATGACATAAGTATCGGGATAAGGGTTTATTGGTATTGAATGGATGGTACCTTATTCGAGATTATTTGTATAACTGTGCATTCGTTCAGGGATGTTGGTTTGTGGAAAGGATATTGTCTTCGGCTTTGAGGTAATGTAAGTATTGTTCAGCTATGAGGATAATTATTCTGGTGAATTATTATATATGTTGTACGATGATGTTTCGTATATTGGGATTCGTATTGATTATTTCGTTGAGGGATGATGATCCCAGGGCAGATTGTATTGAGATCGTTGATCGTGTTGATCATTTGTCGGGGATGATGATCCCAGGATTGTTGTTTTGGATATTGATTAGTCGTGTCGACTTTTCTTTGTCAGTTTGTCTTGTTCACTTCGGTGAGTCTTTTGATCCTTATTGGATATGTGATTCTTTGAGTTTCGTCGTCATGTTGCATCGTGACATATCTGGAGTCATATCTGCGTGCCGATTGGTTATTGTGTAGGATTTTTAGCCGGGCACATGATGGTTATGCGTGGATGTTTCCGCATTGAACCGTGCACACGAGACGTAGTTCGTGAGGCTAATTAGGTACATGTCCCACGTATATCCTGGATTCTGTATACGGAGTGGACATGTGCACGAACACATTTCCGGATTGGGCGTACTGTGACGTCCATCTTTTGAGCTATATTGTTGGGTCCTAAAGTGGTAAGATTACGTTGGTAGTATTCTTACTATATTATTACATTGGTATGTAATTATTCATGATGATGTGATCGTTATCATTATTGAGTATTGTGGCTGACCCCGTCGTGGGCTTTATTTTTAGGTACTTGGAGATCGCGCTAGTAGCGGTCGTGAAGGGGTGAGCTTCCCGGGTGATAGTGGTTGTGGCATTTATTTGAGTATTGAGTATTCTCTTCCAGTTGTTTTATTCCGCTGCAAATGTGTATTTGAACTGTGTTTTTATCCGCTGCGTGTGTATATATATTTCAAAATGGCTTTTCAGTATTTTTACCAGCGTATGTATTTTAATGGCCTTTTGGCATTTTGCGAACTTGGGTTATTTCGTCAAACCCTTTTTCCTAACTATTTTATCGATATGTTTAACGGGTGGCTTAACGTACACTTTGAACTGTCGAGATTTGGCATTCCGCCTTGTATTTTCAAATGGTATTTTATGACGGTATTTGAGAACTATGTTTTTGAAGATATTTGAGTATTTAAAATATTACCGTCATCGGCCTTTTGGTGTTTTTAAACATTTTTGAGATGGTTTTTAGCCTGGTGGGTTCCGGCATGGGACCCACGGTGCTGTAATATCCCGAATGGTTTTGGGGGTGCTACAGAAGATGGTATGGGAGCTTTGGGTTTTTTGAAACCCGGGCATGTGTGTTATGTGGCTCTACCGGTACGGTAGTAGCGTGATTTTTGAAAGTGATTTTTCCTGACTTTTGAGTCAAATCGATTTTTGGAGGTTCCAAAATTTTTGAGATATTTTCCAACTGTTATTTGCGATATTGGTGTGTGTTGGTATTGTGTTGAGACTTATGGGAGTCGTGTGCTAGTATCACGGGAGATCATCCGCTTCACATACCTGTAAGTATACTATTTTGGTTACTCGCTTGTGGCGATGATTGATTGCTTCTGTGATGAGTTGGAAATTTTGGGTTGATCTATTGTTTGCGATAGAATTGCAAGTTTCGAGGACGAAACTTATTTTAAGGGGGGTAGTATGTAATATCCGGATTTTTAGTATAAATTTTTTGCGTTATTTTATCTGAGATATACTGCATAGCTTGGTGTCTATACAGTATGGATAAAATAAATTGAGAACTGAGACAACTGTATTGGTATAATTGTCGTAGTTGTTCGACAATTACATTGAGGATATCGTGTATCCGGTTATTTTAATTTTGACATCGGGTTTATCTTATGAGAATACTATTGGATTGAGTATATGTATTCAGTATGTGAGTGTACGTATCCAGTATGTCGAGGCGGACGAGAAGAGTTCGAAATGGCTAAGTATAGCCTGATTAGCGCGCGCTAATGTTAAAGTATAGCGCACGCTATCGTTCATGGTTAGCGCACGCTAGAGGCAGAATGTAGCGCACGCTAGTGCACATCAGACCAGGGGGAATCTGCGTGTGGACCCGGCTTCTTTCGACGCATGTTCCGATAGGGTCAATGGTTGTTTGTCCTGAAGGATTAGTGCATACTAAAGCATGAGGCTTAACGCACGCTAATTGTAGATCGGTCAAAGGGAATCCTATCCTTGTCAGATGCTTTCGGCATGTGGGTTACGAGCATCTTCGTGGTAGGTGTACACTGTAGCAAGTCAACTGATATTAGCACACGCTAAATGCAAGGACTTGCGTACGCTAGACAGTGTAAGTTACGTACGCTAATGCATGTGCATTACGTACGTAAGCATATGTACGAAGCCATACAGTAGTCTCTGTGCCGCGATAGCGCATGCTAACAAAGTCAGTTAGCGCACGCTAAGGATGTTGCGCACGTTAAACATGAGATGTTAGCGCACGCTAGTAATGTATTCTATATAAGGGGACAGACAGGTATTATGAAGCATTTCGTCCATTTCTTTCCTTTCACTCGATAGAGAGAGCTTTCGGAGGTACTTGAGGTCCAGAAACACTCCGAGATGATGATTATTAAGCTTAAGACATAGAGCATGGATTAAAGCCTTGTTCTTCAAGTTATTCATGATTCTTGGAATGAAGTTCAAGTGTTCTTCTTCTTAGTTCGTCTAATCCATGTAATTTTCGTATCCCTTTTATAGTAGTTCATTTTTAAGGACGATTACTTATGAGAGAACATGTTGGATAATCATGTGGTAATTTTTATGAGACCTAATGGGATTATGATAAGAGTTTTCGGATGTTATTTAAGATTCTTCATGTTAATGGTGATTTGTTTAACTTGATGAGGTTGAATCATGGATTTCTGAATCATGATAATTTCATTGGTCGATTTAGATGAGTTAAATCATGATATGAGGTTAAATTCTGGATTGAGTATGATATGATCCTTGTTATCGAGTTTGTTTGGTTGTTGATGTTGTTATTGATATATGGACATTGATATGATCCTTGTGATAGTTATGGTGTTGTTTATCTTCAAGAGATATGGAGATTTATGTCTCCCTTCATTTCGGATTTTGATGTTAAGATGATATAAGGATATATAATGGTTTTGATTATAAATATGGAAAAGATGATTAAAACCAACATTGTGTTGATTTTAGTTTCGTATGTTCTTGATAAGATGTGGATCATGATGATGAGATTGAATTTGGAAAAAGTTATTGTTAATCTTGGAGTATGATTTCCTTTTCATTCGGATTCGTAGTCGCAAGGTGTTAGTCAATGCTTGGAATGCATGCCTCTGTACAGCATTAGAGCATGCTAAGCATACTGGCTAGCGCACGCTAACGGGAGAAACTTAGCGCACGCTACGTTATTCGTTTAACGTATGCTAAGTAGGCAGATAATGCAGTATCTTTGTGTTGTGATTATGAATTCGTGATGGTTTGATTTGGTTTGTTCAGACTGCGTTTATTCGAGGTTTTTGTTGAACCGTTGAGTTCGATTGGTTGGTTATGTCGGTTGTTGATTATTATCGGATGTGTTGTCATTTGATTATTACATTATGTTATGCTAATTGATCGTGGATTACGACCGTTGTGTTGCGGTTAAGGCTGAGGAGTTTGTAGTTTGCTTTTAATCGGGGCTGAGGAGCTCGTAGACAAAGGCAATGGGTTCGGTAACAGCTTCGTGGTATCAGTATCGAGGCAAGTTTGTACTTGTTCAGTTTATAATATTTGATGAATGGTTTCGTTTTCATTTCATTTATAATTCGTATAGCAATGTTGTTAGAAATGTAAGTTGTCGGGATAATGGTTTGTATATCGTGCTCTGGCTTGTATTAAATCATAAGGTATATGATTTAATTGTGTTCAAGGAAGACGTGAGTTATCTTTGGTCAAGGATATAGAATATCAGGTTTAGAGGATAGTTATCGTGATGACATAAGTATCGGGATAAGGGTTTATTGGTATTGAATGGATGGTACCTTATTCGAGATTATTTGTATAACTATGCATTCGTTCAGGGATGTTGGTTTGTGGAAAGGATATTGTCTTCGGCTTTGAGGTAATGTAAGTATTGTTCAGCTATGAGGATAATTATTCTGGTGAATTAATATATATGTTGTACGATGATGTTTCGTATATTGGGATTCGTATTGATTATTTCGTTGAGGGATGATGATCCCAGGGCAGATTGTATTGAGATCGTTGATCGTGTTGATCATTTGTCGGGGATGATGACCCCAGGATTGTTGTTTTGGATATTGATTAGTCGTGTCGACTTTTCTTTGTCAGTTTGTCTTGTTCACTTCGGTGAGTCTTTTGATCCTTATTGGATATGTGATTCTTTGAGTTTCGTCGTCATGTTGCATCGTGACATATCTGGAGTCATATTTGCGTGCCGATTGGTTATTGTGTAGGATTTTTAGCCGGGCACATGATGGTTATGCGTGGATGTTTCCGCATTGAACCGTGCACACGAGACGTAGTTCGTGAGGCTAATTAGGTACATGTCCCACGTATATCCTGGATTCTGTATACGGAGTGGACATGTGCACGAACACATTTCCGGATTGGGCGTACTGTGACGTCCATCTTTTGAGCTATATTGTTGGGTCCTAAAGTGGTAAGATTACGTTGGTAGTATTCTTACTATATTATTACATTGGTATGTAATTATTCATGATGATGTGATCGTTATCATTATTGAGTATTGTGGCTGACCCCGTCGTGGGCTTTATTTTTAGGTACTTGGAGATCGCGCTAGTAGCGGTCGTGAAGGGGTGAGCTTCCCGGGTGATAGTGGTTGTGGCATTTATTTGAGTATTGAGTATTCTCTTCCAGTTGTTTTATTCCGCTGCAAATGTGTATTTGAACTGTGTTTTTATCCGCTGCGTGTGTATATATATTTCAAAATGGCTTTTCAGTATTTTTACCAGCGTATGTATTTTAATGGCCTTTTGGCATTTTGCGAACTTGGGTTATTTCGTCAAACCCTTTTTCCTAACTATTTTATCGGTATGTTTAAGGGGTGGCTTAACGTACACTTTGAACTGTCGAGATTTGGCATTTCGCCTTGTATTTTCAAATGGTATTTTATGACGGTATTTGAGAACTATGTTTTTGAAGATATTTGAGTATTTAAAATATTACCGTCATCGGCCTTTTGGTGTTTTTAAACATTTTTGAGATGGTTTTTAGCCTGGTGGGTTCCGGCATGGGACCCACGGTGCTGTAATATCCCGAATGGTTTTGGGGGTGCTACAGAAGATGGTATGGGAGCTTTGGGTTTTTTGAAACCCGGGCATGTGTGTTATGTGGCTCTACCGGTACGGTAGTAGCGTGATTTTTGAAAGTGATTTTTCCTGACTTTTGAGTCAAATCGATTTTTGGAGGTTCCAAAATTTTTGAGATATTTTCCAATTGTTATTTGCGATATTGGTGTGTGTTGGTATTGTGTTGAGACTTATGGGAGTCGTGTGCTAGTATCACGGGAGATCATCCACTTCACATACCTGTAAGTATACTATTTTGGTTACTCGCTTGTGGCGATGATTGATTGCCTATGTGATGAGTTGGAAATTTTGGGTTGATCTATTGTTTGCGATAGAATTGCAAGTTTCGAGGACGAAACTTATTTTAAGGGGGGTAGTATGTAATATCCGGATTTTCAGTATAAATTTTTCGCGTTATTTTATCTGAGATATACTGCATAGCTTGGTGTCTATAAAATAAATTGAGAACTGAGACAACTGTATTGGTATAATTGTCGTAGTTGTTCGACAATTACATTGAGGATATCGTGTATCCGGTTATTTTAATTTTGACATCGGGTTTATCTTATGAGAATACTATTGGATTGAGTATATGTATTCAGTATGTGAGTGTACGTATCCAGTATGTCGAGGCGGACGAGAAGAGTTCGAAATGGCTAAGTATAGCCTGATTAGCGCGCGCTAATGTTAAAGTATAGCGCACGCTATCGTTCATGGTTAGCGCACGCTAGAGGCAGAATGTAGCGCACGCTAGTGCACATCAGACCAGGGGGAATCTGCGTGTGGACCCGGCTTCTTTCAACGCATGTTCCGATAGGGTCAATGGTTGTTTGTCCTGAAGGATTAGTGCATACTAAAGCATGAGGCTTAACGCACGCTAATTGTAGATCGGTCAAAGGGAATCCTATCCTTGTCAGATGCTTTCGGCATGTGGGTTACGAGCATCTTCGTGGTAGGTGTACACTGTAGCAAGTCAACTGATATTAGCACACGCTAAATGCAAGGACTTGCGTACGCTAGACAGTGTAAGTTACGTACGCTAATGCATGGGCATTACGTACGTAAGCATATGTACGAAGCCATACAGTAGTCTCTGTGCCGCGATAGCGCATGCTAACAAAGTCAGTTAGCGCACGCTAAGGATGTTGCGCACGTTAAACATGAGATGTTAGCGCACGCTAGTAATGTATTCTATATAAGGGGACAGACAGGTATTATGAAGCATTTCGTCCATTTCTTTCCTTTCACTCGATAGAGAGAGATTTCGGAGGTACTTGAGGTCCAGAAACACTCCGAGATGATGATTATTAATCTTAAGACATAGAGCATGGATTAAAGCCTTGTTCTTCAAGTTATTCATGATTCTTGGAATGAAGTTCAAGTGTTCTTCTTCTTAGTTCGTCTAATCCATGTAATTTTCGTATCCCTTTTATAGTAGTTCATTTTTAAGGACGATTACTTATGAGAGAACATGTTGGATAATCATGTGGTAATTTTTATGAGACCTAATGGGATTATGATAAGAGTTTTCGGATGTTATTTAAGATTCTTCATGTTAATGGTGATTTGTTTAACTTGATGAGGTTGAATCATGGATTTCTGAATCATGATAATTTCATTGGTCGATTTAGATGAGTTAAATCATGATATGAGGTTGAATTCCGGATTGAGTATGATATGATCCTTGTTATCGAGTTTGTTTGGTTGTTGATGTTGTTATTGATATATGGACATTGATATGATCCTTGTGATAGTTATGGTGTTGTTTATCTTCAAGAGATATGGAGATTTATGTCTCCCTTCATTTCGGATTTTGATGTTAAGATGATATAAGGATATATAATGGTTTTGATTATAAATATGGAAAAGATGATTAAAACCAACATTGTGTTGATTTTAGTTTCGTATGTTCTTGATAAGATGTGGATCATGATGATGAGACTGAATTTGGAAAAAGTTATTGTTAATCTTGGAGTATGATTTCCTTTTCATTCGGATTCGTAGTCGCAATGTGTTAGTCAATGCTTGGAATGCATGCCTCTGTACAGCATTAGAGCATGCTAAGCATACTGGCTAGCGCACGCTAACGGGAGAAACTTAGCGCACGCTACGTTATTCGTTTAACGTTTGCTAAGTAGGCAGATAATGCAGTATCTTTGTGTTGTGATTATGAATTCGTGATGGTTTGATTTGGTTTGTTCAGACTGCGTTTATTCGAGGTTTTTGTTGAACCGTTGAGTTCGATTGGTTGGTTATGTCGGTTGTTGATTATTATCGGATGTGTTGTCATTTGATTATTACATTATGTTATGCTAATTGATCGTGGATTACGACCGTGGTTATGTGTTAAGGCTGAGGAGTTTGTAGTTTGCTTTTAATCGGGGCTGAGGAGCTCGTAGACAAAGGCAATGGGTTCGGTAACAGCTTCGTGGTATCGGTATCGAGGCAAGTTTGTACTTATTCAGTTTATAATGAATGGTTTCGTTTTCATTTCATTTATAATCCGTATAGTAATGTTGTTAGAAATGTAAGTTGTCGGGATAATGGGTTTGTATATCGTGCTCTGGTTTGTATTAAATCATAAGGTATATGATTTAATTGTGTTCAAGGAAGACGTGAGTTATCTTTGGTCAAGGATATAGAATATCAGGTATCGAGGATAGTTATCGTGATGACATAAGTATCGGGATAAGGGTTTATTGGTATTGAATGGATGGTACCTTATTCGAGATTATTCGTATAACTGTGCATTCGTTCAGGGATGTTGGTTTGTGGAAAGGATATTGTCTTCGGCTTTGAGGTAATGTAAGTATTGTTCAGCTATGAGGATAATTATTCTGGTGAATTATTATATATGTTGTACGATGATGTTTCGTATATTGTGATTCATATTGATTATTTCGTTGAGGGATGATGATCCAGGGCTGATTGTATTGAGATCATTGATCGTGTTGATCATTTGTCGGGGGTGATGATCCCAGGATTATTGTTTTGGATATTGATTAGTCGTGTCGACTTTTCTTTGTCAGTTTGTCTTGTTCACTTCGGTGAGTCTTTTGATCCTTATTGGATATGTGATTCTTTGAGTTTCGTTGTCATGTTGCATCGTGAAATATATGGAGTCATATCTGCATGCCGATTGGTTATTGTGTAGGATTTTAGCCGGGCACATGATGGTTATGCATGGATGTTTTCGCATTAAACCGTGCACACGAGACGTAGTTCTTGAGGCTAATTAGGTATATGTCCCACGTATATCCTGGATTCCGTATACGGGGTGGACATGTGCACGGACACATTTCTGGATCGGGCGTACTGTGACGTCCATCTTTTAAGCCATATTGTTGGGTCGTTCATAGTCCATGTATGATTGGATATGTTGGACGGTTTGTGACTGGTTGTTCATACGCCCGAGGGGTATGTTCGACAGTCAGAGTTATTTCTTTGAGATCCATTATTGTTCATCATTTGGAGTCTACCTTGTTGAGGGTATTCTCGGTTATTGTTGGTCCTTTGTTGATCATTTGGAGTCTACCTTGTTGAGGGTATTCTCGGTTATAGTTGATCCTTTGTTGATCGTGTTTGGAGTTTACCACGTTGAGGGTATTCTCAGTTATTATTGATCGTGTTGGGAGTTTACCATGTTGAGGGTACTCTCGGTTATCGTTGATCCTTTGTTGGTCATATTGGAGTTATCAGGTCGATGATATTCTCAGTGATGTATTGGTTGATCATTTTTATTGATCGTATGAGCATTCGGACTGTACGTTGATGTTTGGGATTTGTTATCATTATCATGTGGTAGATGATCTACAGATATGTTGTGTATTATTGGTTTATCCATGTTGAGATTTGATTGTGTAATCTGACGGATAGGAGTTGGCACAGATTGGATTATTTCCACACTTATGAGTTATGATGATGTTTTGAGAATTGTTGGTATTTTTGGAATACAGTACATATAATTGTTGTTGAGTTCATTTCATCATTTGAGAATGCGAAATATGGATTATGGTAAGGATTGATTTGTTTTGAATTGCCATGGATTGGTAAGGTTGTGGCGGTAAGATTACGTTGGTAGTATTCTTACTATATTATTACATTGGTATGTAATTATTCATGATGATGTGATCGCTATCATTATTGAGTATTGTGGCTGACCCCGTCGTGGGCTTTATTTTTAGGTACTCGGAGATCGAGCTAGTAGCCGTCGTGAAGGGGTGAGCTTCCCTGGTGATACTGGCTGTGGCATTTATTTGAGTATTGAGTATTCTCTTCCATTTGTTTTATTCCGCTGCAAATGTGTACTTTGAACTGTGTTTTTGTCCGCTGCGTGTGTATATATTTCAAAACGGCTTTTCGGTATTTTTACCAGCGTATGTAGTTTAATGGCCTTTTGACATTTTGCGAACTTGGGTTATTTCGTCAAACCCTTTTTCCTAACTATTTTATCGGTACGTTTAAGGGGTGGCTTAACGTACACTTTGAACTGTCGAGATTTGGCCTTTCGCCTTGTATTTTCAAATGGTATTTTATGACGGTATTTGAGAACTATGTTTTTGAAGATATTTGAGTATTTAAAATATTACCGTCATTGGCCTTTTGGCGTTTTTAAACATTTTTGAGATGGTTTTTTGCCTGGTGGGTTCCGGCGCGGGACCCACAGCGCTGTAATATCCCGGATGGTTTTGGGGGTGTTACAGTTTGGTGGAGGAGTGTTTCTATAATCGTTCCAGTAGTCATTCCTCCGATCTTCCCATTCAGGTGTTTCTTCATTATGCCCCATAGCCCAATAAGATTGCTCCGGTTCTTGCTCGCAGTCATAGCTATATGGGCAGACATTAGCTCCCTGCTCGTTCATTCCATATGCATAGCAAACTTCTCTTTGTTGATGTTCAAATTCCTTAAAATTCTAATCACAATAACTCATTCCACAATCTCGATAAGTGTAATTCCTCTCATAGTCCATCTCGCAACGTGTTACTCTTATTGGGTTTCTTCCAACTGTATAGCATTTGTCGATCAATGGTAGAAGCGGATTCCCAACGATCTTGTACCGAGCACTGCAATATCAAAGATCTAGAACAATTATTTTAGAGAATAAAGGAAACGAAAATAATAAAAACAAAGAAAATAAATACAGCTAAAATAAATAAATAATAAATACAGGCAAAAAACATGAAAATAAATAACTCAACTATTATTAAAACAAAACTAAAAATTAAATGCCAACTCCCCGGCAACGGCGCCAAAAACTTGATGAACAAATTAAAATTCGCAAGTGTACGAATCGTTTTTGTAGGTAGCGACAAGTAACTCCGAGGTCGATCTCACAAGGAGTTGGAAACGGTTTGAAGTTCAATTATGTTTGGAAAATAGTCGAATTAGAACAAACAGAGCAACATAAATTAAAACACAATGAAACATTCGATTGAGGGATGATCCAGAACACGAGTGTAGAAAATTAAATAAATCCGAAATGAACGAATTAATGATAAAGATTATCTAGAGATTACTATTATGAGAATGGTATGGGAGTTTATAATCACCGATACACACGTTATCAATTATTAGCTTTGATACTCAAAGAATTTAAGGTTTGGAATCACCGATTGCTCACAATTACAAGAAATACGTTTGATGGCGGCAAATTCTAAAAATCGTGATAATTCTTTTCAAAAACAAGAGAAATTCCTTTGATGGGGATGAATCCCTACTAACAATCGACTAGCTAAATACCTTTGATGGGGTAATTGGCTAAAAGATCGCGTAAAAAGATTTGGAACATTCACAATCACTTCTATCGGGTCATTTGATGGCGAACACCGAAAAAAAACCTTGATTTTGACAACAATAACAACTATGAAATAGGTCTTATGATCTCAATCACAAGTTCTCTTGCATCTAAACAATATTCGTGCACAATATCATCAAGAACAACGATAAATTATGAAGAACAAAGAAAGAGGAACAATCCCAAACTCTTACCTAGAAAATCAATCAAATCTAACAACTCACAACATATGTGGTTCAATCTAAACACCCATATGATAATATTAGCTACTCATGATCATTTCAATAGTAATATAAAGAATCATAGAATAAAACATGGTAGAAATCTTCCCTTGCAAAAATGAAATCGAATCCCCGAGGAAGGTTTGATGTTCTTCCTTCAAAAACTCACAAATTTTTCTTACAAATTATGAATATCACTCACAAATGTATCTCTAGATGTTTAGAATACCAATACCAAGATGAAAACTGAGTTCAAGAGTATTTTTCTCCAGTTTTTCGGTTCTCTCTACTTGTGTCTAGGATTTTCCCTTTTATACCCGTCACAAAAATAACAAAAAAACGCAGAATACATTTCCTGCACTGCAGGGGCGGATCGCGATCCGGGCATTTGGGATCGCGATCCGGGTGTCCACCAAAAGAAACTGTCGTGCGGTCTAAATTTGGGATCGCAGTTCGGGTTGTGAGGCCGTGGTCTAGAAGCCATATATCCCTCAATACACCTCGAAATATAGCGTATAATATACCGTTGCGAATCTGATTTCACGAGGAATCCATACATATAGAGAACACATCCTATTCGAAGTAATCAATCTGGAAATTAGAAAATACGACCGACATTGATTCATTCTTCATCGTTTAAGCTCTGTTCTAGCTCCCAACTTGCTCTTGATCGTCATAAACTCCAATATTGGCCATAAAAACACCTATTTCACTACAATCTTCGTCCGTCTACTTACAAAATAAAAACACAACATACCAAGTGTAAAAAGCATAAAAACACTTAAAAATAAACAAAAGCACGACTCAATAGAATAGAATGAGACAATCAAAAACCGACTCATCAAATCCCCCCAAACGTAGACCTTTGCTTGTCCCCAAGCAAAAAGAAATAAAACATACGACAAAGAAAACGAGGAGGATTGAATAATCAAGTTAATCGCCGGGTATACATACAATCAACCGGGAATGTAAAATTATCTTAAAGTCTCATAATTCGTCACGGAAGTATAAACTCACAAATGAATGGGAAGCAATGGCACTTAATCGAACATGCAAGAAAACAAGTCTTAGTAGTCCCTCACATAATTTTATCGATTCACTCATCTCTCAAGTGTTTAGATAGGTCAATACGCTCAACTCAATTCGAATGGAAAGTTCTACTATATGCTTGCACTTCTTATCTTCATCAAACGCATCAATATTCACAAAACACAAGTCATAGGGTCTTACTTTTGGTTGTAATGGGGTTGTGGCTCAGGTTGGGAAAATTTGGCCAGTGGTTACAAGTTTAGTCCAAGTAGAGCATATACAATCCTCATATATATGAAATAAACACTCAAAGCAAGATCGATCACTCTACTTCAATTCTCCTGTATATATATATTTTTTTTTTCAATTTTAGGCCTTGTTAAGCGCAATTCTGTTGATATTGGCCTAGTTCTTACAACTCAACGACTTTCCCTTTTGTTTTCCTTAGGCTCACTCCTCTCTCCCCTTTTTTTTCTAGCCCACTATTATTAATATTTTTTTTTTATTTTTTTAGTGGGGCTCATTATTTTTAGGGGAACGGCAGAGAATATTTTTGCCTCTATACACCACAAACTTTGCACACCCTCGTTTGTCAAATATACCCTCTCATGCTCTTACGAGGACCAACACTTTGGTAAGTTATGGCTTTTGGATATGGAGCTATAAGATGTGGGTTTTTTGGACAAAAATACGGCAAAAGGCTCAACGGGGCTAGCAAAGGATATTGATATGAAATGGTGGGTATTTTTAGATAAGTAGGTTCAAGACAAAGAATGGGTAGCCCTAATCATTTCTCGTGTATGTAAATATCACACATCATACGATAGAATCATGCAAGTTTTAAAGAATACAAACCATAAGAAGAGAAATCACACATGAAAGAATTTTACCGCTAAAAGTAAACGGTTCAATTAGGCACAAGAACCCACGGCCTTTGGACTACCACACTCATTCCTTACACATCAAATTAAGATACCAAAACTATAAATTCACACGCAAGGTCAAACAATTAATTAGATTTATAAAAGTCCACGAGTCAAGTACAAACACAACTAATCATCCATATACCCCACAGTTAACGAGGTTATTACAATCCAACTACTACATCACGCTAGATGAAATAAAGAAAAGAAACCAAAAAAATAAAAAAAATCACGCAAACTAAAAACAAGTGAAAATCAACGAAGTTCACCCCCCCCAAACATAAACCTTTGCTTGTCCTCAATCAAAAAGAAAGAAGTTGGGAAAGATGCTAAAATGCAAATAAAAGAGAAAGGAAATAAAACTACCGGATTAAGAAGTGTGGTTTTTGATCGCCGGGCACCATGCTTTTGTGCTCGGGTCTCAACTTTCAATAGGTTAGGCTTCTTCCTCCCATAAATACCTCCATTTTAGATTTCCAACACATACCATAGATAAAAACAAATAAAAGAAATAATAGTAATAATAATAATAATAATAAAAGCGATAAAAATTTAAAAACTCCCTTGGGTTGCCTCCCAAGCAGCACTTTTTTATAGTCTTTAGCTCGACTCTTCAGCTTATTCTATCATGGATTAAATGAAAACGTGTCAGGTCCATCCACATAGCTCGTTATTTTTCGCTCGTTTTCCTTTGTCAGGATATGGATAGTGGTTCCATGGTTTCCATTGTGAGCGCTTTTGTCACCATTTCAATTTTCATTATGATTATCACCATGAAATGTCTTCCTTGAAGAATAAGTGATGTGAGTTTTGTTGGTGATGTTTCTTCTATGTTTGGTATCACGAAATCTATCGGGGCTATCACCTCCCCCAAACCTAGTTGCGAGTATATTAGTTTTTGCGTTATATTAATACCTGCACCTAAGTTCGCGGTGGGAACTTCTTTCTCCACGAAAAGAACTTCCATGTCAAAGCTTTCTAGGTCCTCCTTTTGGTGCATTGATTCGACTGGATCACTCTTATTCTCTTCAATTGGCTTCTCGATTGGATCTTTAGATTTCTCCCAAGGAATTGGAGTCTCGTAAGGTTGAGTAGCAATTTCTCGGACTTCTTCATTGTTCGACTCATCCACTTCAATCGCCATAGATTTCTCCGATTGACTCGTCAATTTTTATTTCTCAAGTTCTTGTACATGTGCCGCTATTTGCTCCAAGTAAATCTCTATGTTCTTCACTGAGGCTTCAACCGAGTTCATACTCTTTTCGGCTTCCTCTCGACTTGCTTTACTATCTTTGATGAATGAAGCCAAGCTTTGTTCAAGAGAAATCGTGCTTTGTTCCTTCGCAAGTTCGCTTTGAAAGTCGGAGTTGCTATTATAGTAGATCGGTGTGTCGACGTTGTAGGGGATCAGGTTGTTGTTCTTCCACGAATAGTTTAGGTGGTTTCTCAGCGCCAGATGGTACTCGTTTGGTGGAGGAGTGTTTCTATAATCATTCTAGTAGTCATTCCTCCGATATTCCCATTCAGGCGTTTCTTCATTATGCCCCGTAGCCCAATAAGATTGCTCTGGTTCTTGCTCGCAGTCATAGCTATATGGTAAGACATTAGCTCCCTGCCCGTTCATTCCATATGCATAGCAAACTTTTCTTTGTTGATGTTCAAATTCCTTAAATTCTGATCATAATAACTCATTCCACAATCCCGATAACTGTAATTCCCCGCGTAGTCCATCTCGCAACGTGTTACTCTTCTTAGGTTTGTTCCAACTGTATAACATTTATCGATCAGTGGTAGAAGCGGATTCCCAATGATCTTCTACCGAGCGCTGCAATATCAAAGAGGTAGAACAAAATTTTTAGAGAATAAATGAAACAAAAATAATAAAAACAAAGAAAATAAATAAAGCAAAATAAATAAATAATAAATATAGGCCAAAAACATGAAAATTAAATAAATCAACTATTATTAAAACAAAACTAAAAGTTAAACGACAACTCTTCGGCAATGGCGCCAAAAACTTGATGAACAAATTAAAACTCGCAAGTGTACGAATCGCATTTGTAGGTAGCGACAAGTAACTCCGAGGTCGATCCCACAAGGAGTTGGAAATGGTTTGAAGTTCAATTATGTTTGGCAAATAGTCGAATTAGAACAAACAGAGCAACATAAATTAAAACAGAATGGAACATTCGATTGAGGGATGATCAAGAACACGAGTGTAGAAAATTAAATAAACCCGAAATGAACAAATTAATGGTAAAGATTATCTAGAGATTACTATTATGAGAATGGTATGGGAGTTTAGAATCAACGACACACACATTATCAATCGTTAGCTTCAATACACAAAGAATTTAAGGTTTGGAATCACCGATTGCTCACAATTAAAGGAAATCCGTTTAATGGTGGCAAATTCTAAAAATCGCGATAATTCTTTTTAAAAATAAGAGAAACTCTTTTGATGGGGATGAATCCCTACTAACAATCGATTATCTAAATACCTTTGATGGGGTAATTCACTAAAAGATCGCGGAAAAAGGTTTGGAACATTCACAATCAATTCTATCGGGTCGTTTGATGGCGAACACCGACAAAAATCCTCGATTTTGATAATAATAACATCTATGAAATAGGTTTGATGATCTAAATCACAAGTTCTCTTGCATCTAAACAATATTTGTGCACAATATCATCAAGAACAATGATAAATTATGAAGAACAAAGAAAGGGGAACAATCCCAAACTCTTACCTAGAAAATCAATCAAAGCTAACAACTAACAACATGTGTGTGGTTCAATCTAAACACCCATATGATAAGATTACCTACTCATGATCATTTCAACAATAATAAAAAGAATCATTGAATAAAACATGGTAGAAAACTTCCCTTGCAAAAACCAAATCGAATCCCCTAGGAAGTTTTGATGTTCTTCCTTCAAAAACTCACAAAATCTTCTTACAAATTATGAATATCACTCACAAATGTATCTCTAGATGTTTAGAATACCAAAACCAAGATGAAAACTGAGTTCGAGAGTATTTTTCTCCAGTTTTTCGGCTCTCTCTATTTGTGTCTAGAGTTTTCCCTTTTATATACTAGCTTACATGCGCCCACGGGCGGGTAGGCTTGGAGTCAGAAGTCATATTTTTTCCAACCCGCCACAAAAATCAAAAAAAAAAAACAGAACATATTTTCTGCACAGCAAGAGCGGATCGCGATCCGGGCATTTGGGATCGCGATCCGGGTGTCCACCAAAAGAAACTGCCGCGCAGTCTGAATTTGGGATCATGGTCCGGGTTGTGGGCCATGGTCTAGAAGCCATGTCTCCCTCAATACACCTCAGAATGTAGCGTATAATATACCACAGCGAAAGTGATTTCACGAGAAATCCATACATATTGAGAACACATCCTAATTACAAGTAATGAATCTGGAAATTAGTAACTATGACAGACATTCATTCTTCATCGTTTAAGCTCTATTCTTGCTCCCGGCTTGCTCTTGATCGTCCAAAACTCCAATATTGGACATAAAAGCACCTATTTCACCACAATCTTCGTCCGTCTACCTACAAAATAAAAGCACAACATACGAAGCATAAAAAGCACAAAAACACTTAAAAACAAACAAAAACACGACTAAATAGAATGGAATGAGACGATCAAAAATTGACTCATCAGTCGGTTTCAAGCAAACCCGGGTAAAGAACATTAGACATCCGTAAAGAACATTCTAAAGTACCTTACACGGACTAAAGAAATGGTTCTTAGATACGGTGGTGGAGAATTGAGAGTGGATGCGTTCACGGACTTGTTTTTTGGTGGCGATACAGACAAAGGAAAGTCCACTTCAGGATACATATTTACTCTGAATGGTGGAACAGTTTCTTGGGTGAGTTCCAAGCAAGCTGCGACTGCACATTCCACCTACCAGGCCAAGTACCAGGCACCCTCGGAGGCATCAAGGGAAACATATTGTAACACCCCGATATATTCATGATTATTACAGCGCTGTAAATCCTTGATATAAGGATTTACTAGGCTATGAAATTTAAAACAACATTAACAAATGTCAACGACAAAGTTTATTAGTAAATTACAGGTCTGGAAAATGTAAATCGGACAACTCCCGATAATAAACATCAAATACAACCAACAACAACAACGTACTCGAGTACTTTACTAAAACACAACACAACCGACAAACTCTCCCGGCCACGAACATCACTCTGCACCCTTGTCATCATGCAACTCTAGTGGTTGTTTCCCCACCCTCCTATATCCTGAACATAAAACAAATGTTCACCCCCGAAGGGGTTGGCATAACGATGCTAGTACAAGTATGATAATTACACAACAATGATTTATTCAGCGACCCCTAAACAATAACATCAATAATATCAACAATGATAAGAACAAGTTTTCCCAACGAGAAACAATAACAAGACAATCCACAACAAAGCGTATCAATCTAAACATACTTGTGGTATTCCAACGATCCAGCGCACACAACATAGATTCCCATGATGATCCCGTCGGACCAACACATGGTGGAAGTACTCGTCCAACAATCCAGCACACACAGCTATAGATTCCTATGATGATCCCGTTGGACCAACGCATGGTGGACATAACAATCACAATACATATGTACGACACATAACAACATAACCGACATCAACACGGATAAACATAATTAAAGCACTTGCCTTAGAATGGTGGCAAAAAATAAGTACTTCAACGACTTCAGCAAACTCGAAGGCTGCTCCTTCGATCAACCGTTCGCAAACCTCGAACATTACACAAAAGGAAATAACGACAAACTCAACTTACGTAACAAGGCTACCGCACGAACATGTTAAATGTTCCGACAAGCGACCAAGCTAGTTATTATCATACAGCCGATTCCTGGTTAATTACTTAAAGCACACTACGTAAAACGAATACCATACTACATGCGAAATGAAGGATCGTAACCGGGATAACACGTCAATGTCTACGGATCTCAGCATATTCAGAACATCACAAACCACATTCCAATTCTGCCCATTGATTCTAATACACATTTCAGTTATCTAAATGAATTCATAACAAGGTAAGTACATTCAACTGAATTCTAAGTTAATCCCACTTATGATTCTCATTCTTCCACAAGTAAACTCATCTTATCCAAGTTCTAAGTTCACCATGATCGTTACAACAAGATCGTATCGTCCTAACCATTCATACGAAGATTATCAATCCAAACGATCTTTACAAATCCTGGATTACACTTTAAGAACAATTCCTACGTTCATCATCTTGAATTCACCTAGTCTAGGTGGTAACATAATCGATTTCTTCATCACATAAGCATCACGAAATTATCATCTTCATCATGTAATCATCACAAAATCATCATCAAGGCAGGTTATAATCCTCGAAAATCACATTTTATTATAGGCATAATCAATGTTCAACTATCACCAATGAAAAACCTAAGTTTAACCAATCCAATCCTCCTAAACTTTGTTGTTAGATTCATAATGCTCAACTAACCTCAATAACCTCAGTATCATGCCCATAATCATCACTAAGAACATGAACTCTAGGTTGGTAAAGCATCACATACCTTAATACAGAAGGAAACGACAAAACACTAGGTGGAATCCAACACCGGATGCTTGAACGCTAATCTCTAATGCTCCACGTCTTCAACAATCACATCCAGAGGCTTATATGAGGGGTTAATGTCGTGAGGATAGCTCTCCAAGTCGAAAAAGTTGGATAATGGAAGAAGGGTAAAGTGAGAAATGAAATGAGGGTGATGTCCTATATATAGGAAATGACCTTTAGCGTACGCTATTCCTCAGTTTTTGCGTGCACTAACGGGCTCACAGTCCACTGTCTCTTTCTATCCTCGGCCTTACGTATGTTAAATAGCCTTTACGTACGTTAATACAACAGTTAAATACACTAACACCCTTTCATAGCATGCGCTAACGACCTTACGAAGCTTTACTGAATTCACTGTACTCTACTTAGCGTGCGCTAGTATTTCTCTCATAGCGTGTGCTAAGTACCGTTGACCCAACTTTTCCAAAAGTCGTCCAGGTTCATCCCGACATGTCCCTATTCATCATCGATGATCCAATCTCACCTACCAACCTTGTCTTAATCATGTTGACCACACGTAGCGTACACTAAGTGTCTTCTTCTGCGTGCGCCAGCTCACACATTTAGTGTACGCTACACTCACTGGTTTAGCGTGTGCTAATTACGTGTAAATACATGCATGCATTAACATCAATGGAATCATACCCTCGCCATTACTAGACTATGAAATATGGAGGGTCATGCTCTGATTAATAATACGGCATTCGCAATGTCACAAGGTTCAAATACAGATAAAATACATAACAAATATCTAGGTATTACTCATTGGATCAAGAAGTATCTTGGAGAACTTCAAGTGGCCCCAAGCCCAAAGCTGCCGGTGCCGCTTTACTGCGACAATGAAGGAGCTGTTGCACATGCTAAAGAATCCAGGTCTCATCATAAGACCTAACATATTCAGATAAAGTATCACATCGTCAGAGAGATGGTGAATAATAGACACATTGAACTGCAGTGGATAGAATCAGCAAATAACCTTGCTGACCCGCTTACCAAGCCACTATCGCAGATTGTCTTGGAACGACATATGGATAATGTAATATACGCACTTTCTATTTTTAGTAATTTCTATTTCTAGTGTATTTTTATTTCCAACGACTCGCTTGTAATTGTTTTAGTATTCTAAAACTATCTTGTTGTGCATTCATGGCCATCCGAATGAGTTTCGGAGTTATTTTATGAGATCTTACATATTGTGTGATTTTTCCGCGTTTAGACTAGATTCTTGTAAATCTCGTTCTAAACTGACGTTTCGTTACTTATTCGAGTTCCCTTAATACTTTTAGATATGTTATGACTTCCTGAGATTGTTATTTGGCCTCGAATCGTGATTCTCGAGAGTCTGGACCGTTTTCTATTTTTTTCATAGTTTTGGGTACTATTATTGGAATTGTTGTCGGTTCCATCGGATGATTAGAATCATGTGTTATGATGGGAGGGTGAGCTTGCATGTTGTTGTTTCTTATTAATCCTTCGTTATTCATTGGTAACTATGGAGTTTTATACCTTCCGAGTCGTGTATATTTTACTCGAGATTCACAACTGTATACTCTATCAGAGCAGTTAGCACACGCTAACAATATATAGCATGCTCTAAGCTAGCATCTCTAGCACACGCTAAACTCATGTGTTACGTGTGTTAATCAAACTAGGCAGTAAGTTTCTGACTTTTGGAATGAGTTGATTAGCATACGTTATAGATCCCATTACATACGCTAATGAGTCAATTAGCGTATGTTATCATTTTGTTGCGTGCGCTAATGCGTTTGGGCAGAATATTCTAGAATTGGACATACATCATCACCTATCCATAATTTGGAGTCTCAAGTATGGATTTAACAACATGCAATCACCTTCCATCGTCCAGATCAAGGTATTCTTCGTAGAACCCTAGTTTTTGGGATTTTGGGGGTTTTAGGATGATTTCATAATTCTGAACCGAATTAGCCTAGATTGTTGTTATATTATGATTGTATGCTCGTAGTCCTTGGTTTTACTTGATGTTTTGTGGACTGAAATTCCGTGATTCCACCATTGGTCGATTATAATCGATTTTGCCCTTGTAGTGTCCGATCAATTGTACCTAAGGGTAGAATTTAGGGTGAGTATTTATATTCCAGTAGTGTTGTAGTTGATTAAGTATCATTGTGTGCTAGGAATGAAATTTTGGACTGAGTTCGGATCGAAGCCCTCTCCGTTCATCATTTCTTCACATCATAATAACCAAGGCAAGTACATACTTTACATTCTGTTATGTAGAATGTAAATTCGATATAAATGATGATTTATGATAAATGTGCGGGTGTGTTGTTGTTGTTATTCCACCTGTAGATGGTTCGACGGAACCTCTGGGGCTGCTACTAAGGGGTACGGCTGCGGAAGTGGTGTCCCACCTGGGGATGTTCTGACAGGGTCTCTGGGGTCGGTTAAGGGGTACGGCCACGGGTTACCAAGTGTGGATTTATGTGATGTTGAAATGTGATATGGTTTCTTGATGATCATGTCTTGATAAAAATGTGGTACTCCGGAATATCGTTTTCTTAAATGTTTTCAAATATGATAATCATGTTGAATTGTATTCGTATATAATGTCATGTAATTGTAGGTGCACTAGCTATTCGAATGCTAACCCCTTAAATAGGGAAACTACGTCTCATGCATTTTAGGTATCGGGCGAGCTGAGAAGCCAGCACGGGAAACGTATGCAAAGGATGGACAAGCATGATGATGAGGCTCAAGTTTGCGTCTTTATTTTATTATGTCTATGTTGTTCGTTGGAGTCAGTCAAGTACACTTATTTGTATTTTAAAGATATTGTTAAAGGCCCCTGCGTGGGCAGTGGATTTGTTTTATTTTCTATTTTCCTGCATTTAAGATTAAATGTTTTAGCTGAGGCCACAACCTTATTTATATTATAAATGTTGTCGGCATGAGATTATTGTAAATGGTGTGAATGTCATGGCCTGGTATACCTTGATGATGGTTCTACGGCGTGTAATAACCCATATGAGAATTGGGGTGTTACATTTATGGTATCTGAGCCTTAGGTTGTGAATACCTACGCTGTCGGTTAATTTGGGTATGTCAGTCACGTCGTAAGAGTCAGTTGTTGAGCCTGATATCATCGTGCTACCATCTCTTTGTGCGGCCCATGGCTGTAAGTCTCCTCAAACTATTACGCTTATGTATTACCTTCATTATGTGAATTTGGAGTTTTGAGTTGGGGTACCGACGTTGTAAATTGTGAATTTTGCTGATCTTGTTTCTTCGTAATTCTTATTCTTCAGTATGTTGGAGGTCGTCGTAGACCATCTTGGGGATGCGTCCGAGGCCGTGGTCATGCTGATGATGAGGGAATTCCGTTTTCTTTCCTAGTCATCTGCGGACTCAGCTTCACATTCCATGCCGAACACTCTGCCCGTGAGTTATGATGGATAGTCGGACTTATCAGTCAGCCAGTCCAACCGTCGGGTAATAACACCGACACAGTAGCTACTGCTATACTTCAGCAGTTGGTAGCTCAGTTAGCTCAGATAGCTCAAGGTGGGCGCCAGAATCCGCCCCGACTGCGGAAGACGAATCCAACAAATAGATTCAGAAAGTGACAAAGATGCACCACCTCGTTTTGCTGGTTCTACTAACTTCCTAGTTTGGTAGAATTGGCTCTTTCAGTTGGGAACGATTCTCGATGCCCTAGCTTGTCATTACGATAGGAGAGTACCTATTTCTCAATACCTCCTCAAGAAGGAAGATCTGGAGTGGTGGGCCGTGACGCCCAGAGATCATGTAGCCACTTGGGATGACTTTATGACTGCTATGGATGCGGAGTAATGTCTACCGCTGGTTCGGGAGCATAGGATTTTGGAGTTCTTTACAGCTACGCCTTAGGATATACCGATATCCCAGGCTATTATTACTTATAATCAGCAGTTGGGATATGTGAAAGACCAAGTGAGAACCGAGTCTAATAAGATCTGCTACTTTAATATGCACATGAAGCCGCATATCCAGCAGAGCATGACACCACTCATGTGTGCTACATTGAAAGAATACCAGGACCGCACTTTAACGATTGAGATTGCAGTTTTGGAGTTAGAGTCTAGATCTGAGGCTAAGAAATAGAAGACTTCTGGTAACTTCTCAGCCGGAAAAGGTAATTGGTTTCCTAAGTCGTTGTCTGCTCCCGCATCAGGAAAGAGATTGTTTCATCAGGCTGGAGGAACTCAGAGTAACCGTACGGTTCAGTCCTCTATCCCTAATAGCATAGTGTGTTTTAACTGTAGTCAGAGTGAGCACTTAGTGAATGATTGTCTGTTTTCATGGGTTACATGTTTCTTATGCAGATGTAGTGGTCATCGCGCTGCCCATTGCAAGATAGTTGCCAGATCAGTCAGAGCTCCGATGGTAACTGCAGCGCAGGGATAACCTAGTGCCGGTTAGAAGGCTCCAGTTTCACAGACTCCTCAGAGTTTGGGTCAAGGTAGAGGTCGGGATCAGCCGGACCGCCATGCAGTGTCGAGTTCGGGATCTGTACACCCCCGTATATGTCATATGAGAAGCACTGAGGAGACAGATACTCCGGTGGCATGAGGTACCACTCAGATCCTTTCTCATCCAGTTTCGGTGCTATATGATTCGGGTGCTACTCATTATTTTATTTCATGGGATTATGTATGTTGTATTGGTATTGACTGTTTATTTGAGTGTTATCCAATCGTAGTAGGTATGCCTAATGGGATCGTATGGTTGGGAACCGGGAAGTTAGAGACAGCCCAGTGAAGATTGGGATCCGAGATTGGCCCTTGAACCTCATTGTTATAGACTTAAAGGGTGAGGATTTGATCCTCGGGGACGATTGGCTAAATTTTCATGGTTCTATCATGGACTATCGGACTCGTACTATACCCGAGTTCTCTCTTCAAGGAATGGAAATTCGATAGTGGCTAAGGATGGCACAGGACATACTCTTGTGGGCTGTAAAGCGGATAGATCTGGGAATGTGATCAACGCCTTGAAGGCGATGAAACTTCTGAACCAGGATTGTGTAGGCTATTGGTACTACGCTTTAAAAGAAGAAGATGGTGAGATTGAGATGTCATCGATTCCAATCGTTAATGATTATCCCGATGTATTTCCGGATGACTTACCAGGACTACCACCGCAGTGGGAAGTCGAGTTTCCTAATGATCTAGAGCCGAATACAGCTCCTATTTCTCGGACACTGTATCGTATGGCACCATCAGAGATGTTAGAGTTAAATAAACAGTTGGGGTAATTGCTAGATAAAGGGTATATTCGACTGAGCACATCACCTTGGGTGCGCTTGTGCTGTTTTTTAAAAAGAAGGATGGATCGCTTCATTTATGCATCGACAATCGAGAACTAAACAAGCTGACCATCATAAATAAATACCCTTTGACCCGGATTGATGACTTGTTTGATCATCTTCAGGGAGGGACAGTCTTCTAAAAGATTGATTTTTGTTCAGGTTATTATCAGTTGAGGATTCGGGATATCGATATATCAAAAGCTGCCTTTCGGACGAGATATGGCCATTACGAGTTTGTGGTTATGCCTTTTGGGCTAACCAATGCCCCAGAAGTGTTCATGCAATTGATTAACAAGGTCTTTATCAAACATCAGGGCAAATTCGTAGTCGTCTTTATTGATGACGTTCTTATCTATTCCCGAAGTCAGAAGGAGCATGCTGTACATCTTTGTATTGTGCTAGACATTTTGAGAGTTGAGCAGTTGTATGCGAAGTTTTCCAAATGTGAGTTTTGGCTCAAGGAAGTAACATTCCTCGGGCATGTGATTTCAGCAGAAGGAGTTCGGCTTGACCTATAGAAGATAGAGGCGGTACTGGCGTGGAAACCACCTAAAAATGTCAAAGAAGTGAGGAGTTTCCTAGGACTTACGGGTTATTACCGTAGATTTGTCGAAGGGCTTCCAAGATTGCTCGACCACTCATGTAGTTACTTTAGAAAACTCAGAAATTCGAGTGGAATGTAGATAGACAGAATAGCTTTGTTGAGTTGAAGAGACGTTTGACTACCGCGCCGGTTCTAGTCTTGCCACAGTGGAACGATGACTTTATGGTTTATAGTTATGCATTCGGGCCTCGGACTTGGATGTGTTTTGATGCATAGAGATGGGGTTATTTCTTATGCATATCGATAGTTGAAACCATATGAAGCAAATTACCCTACACATGATTTGGAGTTAGCTGCGGTCATTTTTGCTTTGAAAATTTGGAGGCATAATCTCTATGGGTCGTCGTGTAAAATTTACATGGACCACAAGAGTCTGAAGTATATCTTCAGCCCGAAGGAATTGAACATGATGCAACGTAGGTGGCTAGAATTAATTAAGGTTACGATTTTGAGATTCTTTATCATCCGGGTAAGGCCAATGTAGTAGCAGATGCGTTGTGTCGTAAGGCGATGGCTCTTCAGATGTTAGAAGTACTTACGCATCAAAGCAAGATCCGAGGGGATTTAATTTGTAAGAATATTGAGGTTTGGCTTCAGAGAGTTTAGGGCCAGTTGTGTGCATTATAAATCACCTCATCTTTGATTGATGACATCAAGGCGAGGCAGTATGATGACCCGTTTTTAGTTCAGCTGAGGGAGGATGTGAAGAAAGGGAAACCCCCTGGGTTTGTGGTTCTGGATGATGAGATTTTTAGATTTCGAGGCAAATTGTGTGTACCATGTGATGTTGAGTTGATATAGAAGATTTTGAGAGAATCTCATACTACACCTTATTGTTGGAATATTTATTCCAAATATTCATTAATAGAGTTTTGATGATTAAGTTGCTAAACAAAGCAAAACAACAAAGAGGCGAAGCAAAAGAACGGAGGAGACGAAGACGCAAAAAGCTGATCAAAATGCAAAGCTAGCGCACACTAGACATAAAGGATAGCGCATGCTAACGGGTCCTGTCTGCAGATCAGACGAGTTTGAAGCTACCTGAAGACAACCTACCTGGTGAATATAGTGCACGTTACACATGAAGACTAACGCATGCTATCGAAGGTATATTACCGTTGTAAAGACTTGCAAACATAAATTAAGTAAGAAGTGATGAAATCATAGTGCACGCTAATGATGAGGAATAGCGCATGCTAAGGAGTTTGAATTTAAGTCAATCAATCCGTTGGGACATGCTGAACCAAAGTCATAAAGTGGAATGGTCAGTTTCACAAAATCATGCAACGGACATATGCTTAGTGCATGCTACGGTGTATGATCAACGTACGCTAATATGTGTATTTAATGTATGCAATGGATAAGGTAACACACTCTAACGGATGGGCAGTAAGCTACTGGACTCATCACATAAACAGGTAGCGCACGCTACATGTACGCTACAGGCCGTAACGCACTCTAAGGAAGAAGGTTAGCGCATGCTAGCAAGTCAGAAGTCAGTAACGGCTAGTTGGTTGAAGAAGGCTATAAATACCAAACCACTTGGTATTAAACCATACAACAACATTGAGCAAAGCAATCATACTTGAGATATCATTGTAAACATTATAGTTAATGTTCTTGAGCTTAAATTAAAAGTGATTGAGTGTTATACACTAAATCATACAAGAGAGAGAAAAAGAAATAATACGATTGGATTGAGTGTTATTAGGATCAAGGATCCGGCATTGTTAGAATCTCAATTGATATCGAAGTGAGTTTTATCTAGTACCCATAGAAAGCTAGAGTGTTGATTCCTTGTACAATAGAAAAGGAAAACGGTTTAACTTAGACCGACATAAAGATAAGTAATAGAACGGTTTATTCGGACCGATAGAAGACGAGCTTGTAATGGTTATCCCTCGACCGATAGAAGAGAGGTGCAGAGGTTGATCTTCATCCTATTGAAAAAGATACTGAGAGAGGATGTAGGCACGTTTAGTCGAACCTCTATAAATCCTGTGTCGATTTATTTTCTGCACTTTATTTAAATCGCTTCCACAACGCAAAAGAGTTTCACAACTCTATCTCCAAACCGCGATACCGACCAATAGTGCTCCAACAATTGGTATCGGAGCGGTACCTCCAATAAGTGGCTTAACATCCGAGGAGAAGATCCAAATGGCGTTTCAACTTGCCCTGGTCGAAGGTCTTGCTCTTAATTGACCACCATTTTTCGATGGATCTAACTTCATGACGTGGAAGAAAGATGTCAATATTCATCCGAGCATATGACATCGAGCTTTGGAAAGTGATATGTCTTGGTCCTAAGATTCCTCTTAAATCCGACGGTACGCTTAAATCTTTCGAAGAATATGATGACGCAGATTGGAAAAATGATCATTACAATTGTAAGGCACCCCAACTCCTATACTGAATCTGGAAGAACACAACCGGATATCTTCGTGTGACAGTGCCAAAGAGATTTGGAAAATGCTCGAAGTCACACATGAGGGAACGTCTCAAGTCAAGGAGACGAAAATAAACATGCTCCTTCACGAGTACGAGTTATTTCAAATGAAGGACGATGAATCCATCACGATCATGCTCGACCGATTTTTGGTCATCACAAATGGACTGGCATGTTTTGGAAAACTAGTTTTGAGTAGTGAAAAAGTTAAAAATATCCTTCGATCACTACCTCGAGAATGGGACGGTACGGTGACGGCTATAATGGAATCTAAAGATTTAAACAATCTTGATTTTAGTGCTCTCTTGGTTCACTTATCAACTACGAGATTGTCCTAAAATCTCGGAATGCCAAACCGAAGTCGAAGAAAAAGTCGATAGCCATGAAGGCTAAAATGTCAAGAATGGAAGAAATCCCGATTTATGAAAGCGATGAAGAATTGGCATATTATGCCAAGAATATTAATAAGTTCCAACACTTATTAAACCGGAGAAAGCAGGACATCTAAAAGGGCGAATCTAAGAAATTCGACAACAATTGTCGATTATGTGGTAAACCAGGCCACTTTGCGAAGAATTACCGAGCAAAACCCAAAAAGGAGGTTCTAATTGCAACATGGAGTGACGAAGACGAGGATGAAAATTTTATGAATCAAAATAACCTCGCGCTCATGGCCCGAAGTTCATTCGACGATAGTGACGTCGAAAGTCAAGTAAGTAACTCTTACAACGAAGTTTTTGAAGCATTTGAATTACTTCATACGGACTATCAAAATGTTTTATCCGAGATCAAATCCCTTAAATCTGAATATAAAACATTGGAAATTGAAAATTCCAAAATACTTGAGACAGGGAAATTTATCGAAATCGATCATTCTCAATGCGTTGAAAATGAAAATATTTTAAAGAATAATCTTTTTGAAAATTCAAACTGAGCTGAAAAACTTAACGAAGAAATTCTCGTGTGGAAATAAGAAATTTGAACAAATGCTCTCGGTTCAGAAATTTACGTTGAATAAACAGGGGATAGGATTCAAACAAAATTTCAAAAACGAATCCGTAAATTTGAAAATACCCCATTGCGAAAAATGTTTAAAAATTGGGCATCACATTTCGAATTGTAAAAGCCCACGACGGACGACAAAAACTAAAAAGATTTGGATTCCCAAAGGAACTTTTATTCCTAATATCGTCTATGTATCTAAACAAAAACCAACTATCGGTTGGATCCCCAAAAATTAATTTTTAACAACTGATATTTTACTCAGGGGGAGTAATATTTTTTTTAAAAACAGGGGAGATATTATTTTCAGGGGGAGTTATACTCTATCATGCATAATTATATTCATCAATTGGTATCGCATATTTTTTGTATCATTAATTGGTATCCTCTATTCAATTGGTATTCTTTTATTTACTCTTTTTGCTGAATACAAAAAGGGGGAGAAAGGAGAAGAATCGAATAAAAAGCGTCATGGAAGAATGACAAGAAAAATAAAAAGTAAAAAGGGGGAGAGAATAATAAAAATCGAATAAGTCGAAAAGGAGAAAAATAAAGTATACAAAAAGGGGGAGAAACGACGGAGTTGAAAAAATGAGAAACGAAGAAGTCGAAAATGACAGAAAAAGAAAAGATGGGTGAAACTAACGAAACGGATAAAGTCGAAAACTTTGATCTGTGCAAATACATATATATTTCATTCTTGCAGGTTTTATCCAATTCAAGTGTTGTTTTGTAATCATCAAAAAGGGGGAGATTGTTGGAATATTTATTCCAAATATTCATTAATAGAGTTTTGATGATTAAGTTGCTAAACAAAGCAAAATAACAAAGAGGCGAAGCCAAACAACGGAGGAGACGAAGATGCAAAAAGCTGATCAAAATGCAAAGCTAGCGCACGCTAGACACAAAGGTTAGTGCACGCTAACGGGTCCTGTCTGCAGATCAGACGAGTTCAAAGCTACCTGAAGACAACCTACCTGATGAGGATAGCGCATGCTACACATGAAGACTAATGCACGCTATCGAAGGTATATTACTGTTGTGAAGACTTTCATACACAAAATGAAGTAAGCAGTGACGAAATCATAGCGCACGCTAATGATGAGGAATAGCGCACGCTAAGGAGTTTGAATTTAAGTCAATCAATCCGTTGGGAGATGCTGAACCAAAGTCACAAAGTGGAACAGTCAGATTGACAAAATCATGCAACGGATATATGCTTAGCACACGCTACAATGTATGATCAACGTACGCTAATATGTGTATTTAACGTACGCAATGGATAAGCTAACGCACGCTAACGGATGGGCAGTAAGCTACTGGACTCATCACATAAACAGGTAGCGCACGCTACACGTACGCTACAGGCCGTAACGCACATGCGGAAGAAGGCTAGCGGCACGCTAGCAAGTCAGAAGTCAGTAACGGCTAGTTGGTTGAAGAAGGCTATAAAAACCAAACCACTTCGTATTAAACCATACAACAACATTGAGCAAAGCAATCATACTTGAGATATCACTGTAAACATTATAGTTGTTGTTCTTGAACTTAAATTGAGAGTGATTGAGTGTTATACACTAAATCATACAATAGAGAGAAAAAGAAAAGATATGATTGGATTCGGTGTTATTAGGATCAAGGATCCGGCATTGTTAGAATCGCAATCGATACCGAAGTGAGGTTTGTCTAGTACCCATGAAAGCTAGGCTGGTTGATTCCTTATCCAATAGAAAAGGAAAACGGTTTAACTTGGACCGACATAAAGACAAGTAAGAGAATGGTTTACTCGGACCGATAGAAGACAAGCTTGTAACGGTTATCCCTCGACCGATAGAAGAGAGGTGCAGAGGTTGACCTTCATCCTATTGAAAAAGATACTGAGAGAGGACGTAGGCACGTTTGGCCGAACCTCTATAAATCCTGTGTCGATTTATTTTCTGCACTTTATTTAAATCACTTCCGCAATGCGAAAGAGTTTCACAACTCTATCTCCAAACGGCGATACCGACAAATAGTTCTCCAACACTTATTCCATACATCCTGGTACAAGTAAGATCTACAAGTATGTAATGAGTAATTTCTGGTGGAGCAACTTGAAAACGGATGTTAGCGAGTTTGTATCGAAGTGTTTGACATGTCAACAGGTTAAGATCGAGCATCAGCGATCCACAGGGTTATTGCGGCGACTTCCTATTCTGGAGTGGAAGTGGGAGGATATTTCTATGGACTTCATTACCAGCACTCGGACCGGAATGGATATGATTTGGATCATTGTCGATCGACTAACCAAATCTGCTCATTTTCTGAGTATTAAGGATACATGGGGACGGGTGAGACTAGCCCGGGTGTTCATTGCTGAAATCGTGAGGGTGCATGGGACTCGTAAGAGTATTATTTCTGATCGAGATGGTCGATTTGTATCACATTTTTAGCAGGCTGTTCATCGAGCTTTGGGGACCGAGTTGAGACTCAGTACATCTTACCATCCCCAGACAGACAGGCAGTCAGAGCGGACGATTCAGACACTTAAGGATATGCTGAGAGCCTGTGCTTTATACTGGAAATATGATTGGGAATCGCACCTGCCGTTGATCGAGTTTATGTACAACAATAGTTGGTACGCCTCGATCAAAATGGCACCATTTGAGGCTTTGTATGGAAGGACGTGCAGATCGCCAATGTGTTGGGATGATGCATCTGAATTGATTGGTACCAAACGAGATTTGCTAGTTGAGACGAGAGAGAAGATTGCTTTAATTCTTGATAGGCTGTTGACGGCTCAGAGTCGACAGAAGTGCTATGCCGACACGTGTTGTAACACCCCCAGAGCCATCCAGGAATATTACAGCGCCTTGGGCCCCGAGACGGAAGCCATAAGGCTAAAAGACATTTTCGCAAACATTTACAAACACCTAAGAGGCTAACGACGGTATTATCTATTTAAAACATTCGAAGACTTATAAAACTCGTTTATCAAAACCGTCGTAAAATCTCATTTGAAAGGACAAGGTCAAACAGCCGAAACTCAATAGTTTAGAAAACGATTTTCCAAAGTAACTCAGGTTATCAAAAACTAAAAGGGAATTTAAGAATACTCACGCAGTGGAAAGGACAAACAACTAAAAATAGTCTAGGAGCGGAATACAACATATAATCAGAATACTCGATTCACAAACACATGCCATAGCCAGTATCTTCTGGGAAGCTCATCTCTTCACGACTGCTACAAGCTCGATAAGCCAAGAACCTAAAAAGAAATCCCACGATGGGGTCAGCCATAATATCCAACAATGATAACAATCACATCACGCCAATAATTACATACCAATGAAAATACTAAGTAAGAATACGAGCAATGTAATCTTACCGCCGTAACTTTACCAAACTCGTAATAATTCTCATCAAAATAACCATTATCACATTTCACATCTCGTAATCTCGATTAACCAACAAACTCACACATAATATCCATACGGTACCTCAAGCAATACTCGAGATTCTCAAAACATCATCATAACTCGTAATATGGTAATATACCAACTCTGACCAATTCGATCCATCAGGTAACATCATCAAATCTCAGCACGAAAATCGATTGTCCATCAAAGACAAGTATCAAAAAGGAAATATGGAACATACCTCAGGATACGCAATGCCATGATGAATCATGTCAGTCTAATCCGATATCTGACCAATACAACATACGAATATGGTCCTAACACAAGACCTATAAATGCATACTCACATGACGACATCAATATGCCCACGATAACAACAACAATGTATATTTATGGAAATCCAATGATCCAGCACACACAACATAGATCCCAAGATGATCCTGAAAGACCAACACGAGGTGGATAACCCATAATATACATATGCACAACAACAATGTAATATCCGCAATTTTGATTTCCGGTAATTTTTCTTTTTTTCGACAGGAGTCCATTTGGACGAATCTCTTGTGACCGTTTCGTCATTCTGAGAAAGATTAATTCTGCACTTTTTGGCATCCAAGTTTGTTTCGGTGTCATTTTGTTGAGTTCCGTGCTTTTTGGCGACTTTTCCGCACTTGAGTTTGATTCTTGTGAATCTCATTCGAAACTGCTGTTTCGAGTTTCGGTATTTTGTTTCGGATTGATGATGTTGTCCGTGAGCGTTTCGTCGTGTTTGTTCCATGCATTTCGGAAATCGAGTCGTCGGGTCATGACGGCTGAGCACTGGCCGGACAAGTGCGGCAGGCACTGTCGGAAGTGCTGGGAACTGGCCGGGCAGGCGCAGCAGGAACCGGCGTAGCGCACGCTACTGCCGGAAGGATGCGCACGCTAGCTCGGCAGGTGTAGCGCACGCTGCCGACTGGCCAGTGTATGCTATCGGATGTGGGCAGAGGGGTTTCTGAGGTTTTGGACTCAGGAAGGATCGGCAGGTAGCGCACGCTACTGTCGGTCACGGCGTACGCTAACCCGCAGGTGTAGCGCATGCTGTCGGCCGGCTAGCACACGTTACCTGGCCGATCAGTTTAGTCCAGAGGGTTCTGGACAGGTTGGCTAGAGCGCGCTAGCGTCCGCGCAGTGCACGCTATCGGAGTCGGGTGGGCAGGTCTCGCTCGGCAAGTTTTGTCAGTAGTGACGGGTCGTACGGGCCCCAACCGAGGGTTCTGGGCCGATGGTGGCCGATAGCGCACGCTCGTCCGGGAAGGCTAGCGCACGCTAGTCCGGCCCAGTATAAATGTGACAGAGCAGTCGCATTTTCACTCATTTTTCATTCTCCTTCTTTTCTGTCCGCGGCTGGGGTTTCGGAGGAGGCGAAGCCATGCTGTTGAACAAAAAATCTATGAAGTTCTTGAGTTCATATCATTGATTGATCATCCCATAACATCCTTTGATCCAGCGAGTCAAGGTAATCTCTTCTTAGAACCCTAGTTTCTTGAATTTTGGGGTTTTCGGGTTTTTGTCCGATTCGTTCCGTATTGTTGATTAATTCATGATGGGTATGATTAATCTTAATATTATTCATGTGTTTAACATCATGTAATCCATTGTTCTTCGCCGAATCAAGTTATATTTCTTGATTTCCTTCGAGTTGACTTTTTGGGGGGAGTTGTTCTTCATTTCGTTTTCCATCCGTTTTTGATGAACCGATTGTTGTAAAATGATGTTTTTAAACATATCCTATGGATTGAATATCTATATTTCGGTTGGGAAGTCCATTTTCATGTTTTGTCGGGTTGATTCGTGTCCTTGGCCGTTTTGGGGGAAACCCTTGAACTTTCGTCGTTTGTTCCTTGAATTCAACGGCTTTAGGTCGTTCTATGAAATTCATTTTCATTGTTGTCATTGTCCTTCGTTGTTTATTATCGCGAGTTGGCGTTCGGTGGAGTCGGCGGGTTCGTAGTCGGTTCGTGCCAACCTACTTCGGTCAATTCTACGCATTGTGGTTATTCGAGGCAAGTACCTTGTCCATACAATTCTTGTTTCGTGGATATGATAATTGATGATCGTCTATATGTGTTTGTTTGGTCATTTGAATTGAACTTCCAAAAGATTCGGTTAACCTTGTTAAAGGCTCTCTTTCAACACCGTGTGTGTTTTGTGATTGGTGTGTTTCGTAAACGAGTATGTGAATATTATGGATATGGTTGGTGTTGATGTTGCGATTGATAATGCATGTGTGCATATATTGCTTCATTTCGGTGCATTGTGGTTTAACGTGATGATTTACTATGTGTTTGATGCCTCTGGGTGAATTGTTTGGATATCTTTGTTGTATTGTGTTATATGTGTGAATACGTGAATGTTGGCGGGGCCTATGGTGACACATGGCATGCGATCATGTGGTCAGGATGCAACAAGCGATTGATCCAACCGTGAGAGCCTAAGAAAAGCTACGGTGACACATGGCATGTGATCATGTGGTCAGGATGCAACAAGTGATTGATCTAACCGTGAGCGCCAAAGATGTTGTGCGTGATTTGTTTCGCTAGCCAGCTCAGGAGGGTCCTTAGAGGCCTCGGGTGGGATTTGTGGCTTCGTCCCAGTTCTAGGCGATGCCTGTGTGTGATTTGTTTTGCTAGCCATCTCGGGAGGGTCCTTAGAGGCCTCAGGTGGGATTTGTGGCTCCGTCCCGGTCCTAGGCAATGCCTGTATGTGATTATGTTGTGTTGATTTTATGTCCGTTGAGGACACTTGATGTGGGTTCTGACCCTGTGAATTGTTGTTGGTTTTATTTGCGAAAACAAAACCTTCGGGCTGTGACCCCTGTTGATTTTGGAAAGAAAAGGATTTGATAATCCTAAATTGTTTCCTACTAAAACTCCCGATGACTTATTAAACCATTTTGTAAATTGTTTTCTCCTGGATTGTGATCTTTTGGTTTTGGAACATTTTACCCAAACTCTTGCCTCGCGAAGTGTTTGTTTCATTGTATTTGAATCTTTGAGGATTCCTAATTATTATTGTTCTTGGAACTTGTATTGTATGGCTCGTTTTTTTGCACTTGTACTTGCACTAGCAAAACAGTGGAGTTTTGCTAACCCCCGAGTATTCGGGGGGTGGATGTCTATATTGCATTCAGGTTTCATGGAGCGTGGCACAAGGTAGGCATGAAGTATGATGAAAGATGATCGATACTAATCACATGAGGACCCGTTCGTTGTGTATTGGTTCAGTTGTACATTATTTTCCGCTGCAATATTTTTCCTCGTTGTACGGGAGTTGTTGCATTTCGACCCCTGCGTGGGCATGTAATGTGTTAGAGTTGTATGTATTTATTGAAATACCAAATCGGTCTACTGAGTCATTTTAGCCTTAAAGGTATTGTTGAGATGTTCGATGTTGTTACCAGCCTGGTAGATCCTTGAGGAAAGGTTCTACGGCGTGTAATATCCCTGAGCGGATTGGGGGTGTTACATAAATGGTATCAGAGCTTAAGTTGTGGAAACCTAGGCTGTCGGGTTTAGTGGTGTCTGTTGAGTTTTGTCTCGTCGGATTTTGTCTGACTAGGTCATGTCGCGATGCGTCGTCTGAGTTTGTTGGTTGTGATTAGTATTATGGGGCGATCATCATCTTCGTGCGACCTGTGGATGTAAGTCTCCCTTCTTTGTGTTTGTGCCTCGTCTGATGTGAGTAACTGGTATGATTATGTATTAAGTGACAGAATCATTATGCAGATTCTTGGTTTCGTGATGCGTTTATGTGACTCTCATGTTTCGTTTATATGATGAGTGTTGTCGTTATTTATGTCCTTCTGACTAGGATATTTGACTGTTTGTTTCCGGTAAAAGACAGGTGTTGTCTTGATTTTGAGCGAGTTGATGCGTACATTATGATGTGTGTAATCGAATGTGGATACGTGCGAGTTTGTGGGCATTCTAGCCTAATAAATTTTCAAAAACATTGAGTATCTTAGAAAATAAATTTCGAGACGTACTTTTAAACTGAATTATTTTCTCGTGGTACTTTCAAGGTGCCTTCGAGTGCCGCCATATGTTTCAAAAAAATTTCAGTTGAGGACCAAAATATTTTGAGATATTTCCAATTATTTAGAAATTCTTTGCCTAGACCCGAGTGTCTAATATTTCTGAAAATCTTTCATTAAGAAAAGTGTCCTCATTATTTTTATCAAACGCAGGATGGTTTTCTCAAAGTCTCGATAACAATGTTTGCACTACTTTTTAAAAGGTGATACTCAAGATCATCTGGTGTTTCCAAACTATTTTCAAAAGGTGGTTTTTGTTTTTTTAAAACCCATCATTTCCTGCTTGTGGTCGGAGAAGGTGTGAATGATGTTGTCGTTTCGTGGTGATTCTGGCCTACATGACAGCTCAGACCCTACTCACATGCATGCCAACGGCTATGGAGTTCACGTGCTGAAGTCAACTAATGCCAGATTCCCTCTTAGCGTATGCAACAGAGGAAACATTACGCACGCTAAGGCACAGGATTAGCGTACGTTAATCATACTATGTAGCATACGCTACATCAACAGAAAAAATCGAAAATGCAACTCTCTAATTAACATCGAATCCTCACATATGAAATGAAATAACAACGATATGAAATTCAAATCTATAATACCTCAACATAATACTAAATGCAATGATTCATGATAATCAGATTATCCGAATAATACAATGACAGGTAAAAAAAATGAAAATTTACAGTCGGATATTACATACTCTCCCCCTTAGAAAGAGTTTCGTCCTTGAAACTAAGGGGTTAATAACTCGGGGTATCTCGCTCGCATACTATCCTCGGTTTCCCACGTAGCCTCCTCGACTCCGTGTCGTGACCACTGAACTTTCAGTAGGGGAATCGTCTTGTTCCGCAACTGCTTGACCCTCCTCTCGAGTATCCGCACAGGACGCTCCTCGTACGAATGATCCTCTGCTAATTCAATCTCTTCGAACTGAAGTACATGGCTCGGATCAGCAACATATTTCCTCAACTGGGAGACATGAAACACGTTGTGCATCTTACTCAAAGTCGGCAGCAAAGCTAGTCGATAGGCCAGATCACCTACACGCTCAAAAACCTCAAACGGCCCAATGTACCTCGGGCTCAGCTTGCCCCTCTTCCCGAAACGAAAAACACCTCGGGTAGGAGACACCTTCATTAACACATGGTCACTAACCTCGAACTCAAGCGGTCGTCGACGGTGGTCAGCATAAGACTTCTGTCGACTTTGAGCCGTTAACAACCGACTCCTAATCAAAGTGATCTTCTCCCGGGCTACTAAGAACATATCGGGTTCCGTACCCAGAGATTCTGACAGTTCGTCCCAACATAAAGGGGACCTACAGCGACGGCCATATAATGCCTCATACGGTGCCATCTGAATCGAAGCGTGCCAACTATTATTATAAGTGAATTCCACCAAAGGCAGCTGGGCTTCCCAATCGTCCTTCCAATCAAGAGCACATGCTCTCAACATATCCTCTAGAGTCTGGATGGTTCTCTCAGACTGACCATCGGTCTGTGGATGAAAAGCCGTACTGAAATTTAACTGCGTGCCCATCGCACGATGAACTGCCTTCCAGAAGTGCGACACGCTACTACAAAATATGCTTTTTACAACACTCAATTTACATCGGTTTATAGAAAACCGATGTAAAAATAAGAAATGCGTCGATTTTACATCGGTTATCACTGAAAACCGATGTAAATAAATTTCAGAATTTTCACATCGGTTATCTTGTGAACCGATGTAAAATGTTGATGATTTTACGTCGGTTGTGTAGGAAAACCGATGTAAAATTACTCCTCATTTACATCGGTTCAAAATAACTGATGTAAAAGTTGAATATAAATTAATTTTACATTGGTTTCTGGAAAACCGATGTAAAAGTACTTCCTTTTTACATCGGTTGTTTTTAACCGACATAAAACCAATTGAGAAGCAGCGTTGTTTACGACAGTTTGTTAGAACCGTATTAAAATTCCAGTTTTTATTATTAACTAAAAGTTTCTAATTATTTTGCGCAAAACTGAACCCTAAAACCAGAGAACCATCCCTCACCCTGCGAATCATCGTCAACCAACCTCCACTGTGAATTTGCAGCAGCGGCTAGGAATTTGCAGCAGCAAGAGCTTCCGTTTTCAGAGAGATTCCATCGGCCAATCTCCATTCTCTTTGCCGTCGGTAGCACACCCAGAAGTTGAGCTCGACAGTCTGTTAATCCAAGGTGAGTTTTGGCCAATCTTCATTCTCTTTCCCTACTTTTTTCAACGTTTTGGGGAGTCGATTTTTCTTTCGTTCATTTAATGTTGTTAATATTTTATTTTGATCTATTTTTTTTTTGAAGATGTGTATTGTTGAGGCAAAAGAATTCTATCATATGAAATGTTTTATGAAGTAATTTCAAAAGTATTTTGTGAATAGAAAGACAGAGAAAACCTATATAATGATATGGGTGTTCAGTAACCGACCAGACAATTTCTGTATTATGATTTAAAATTAGAGGGATAAGAATGTAAGAAGTAACTTTCATCTTATTTTACAAGAATACACTTTTCCAAGATCAGAAGCACCTCACCCAAATTTATAGATTTTAACTGAATAAATAGGAGCAAAAGCAATAACATATGTACACTTTACTGTTCTGTCTTCAACTTGGATTCTTTGCATATACGACACTTGTAAGCTTAAGTGGATTATTGTATTTATACGTTTTCCCACTCTTCGCTGACTTCTATCCAGCACACAACATATGTATGATAAAAAGAAATTGCATTAATGGGAAATTCATAGAATTTGTACTGGGAAGGCTCATTTCTCCTATTTATTTTTATTTCTTTCTTGACAAGGTGAATAGTTTAGTAGTATAACTTTTTTATGAACTAATGTCTATGGTTCAGCTCCTATATAAGCATTTAACATAACACAAATGAACATTTTACACCAGTTACATAAAGTTGCTAAATTGTAAAAAAAGACTAACCATATTCCTCCTTAAGTCTCCTTTTATGCTCCATATTTTATGTTTTGTCTGAACAGGCACATGATGGCTACCCCACCGAGGTCTGATTCTTCCACTAGGTCTTGTTCCACTTCACCTCCACAGACCTCATCAAAAATGATCAGGAAGCCCATACGATGTAGGGATGTGACTAAAACACGTATGAATTGGAATAAGTTACCGCTTGACATCGATACGGTCACAGGAAAATAAAAAAGGACTCATAACGTGAAGTTGTCAAGTTATTTGGGGAAACTTGCTCGAGAACATATTTCCATTTTACATCCTACATGGAGACTTGTACCCGATCATGATAAAGAGATGATTTGGCTGGATGTTTTGGTAATTTCTATTCCTCGAATATTTCAGTTACAATTGAAAATAATTTGTTTCATATCCAATCATTCTCTGTTTATATATTTTTATTAAATGTAGAACAACTTCGATATCGCGAACGAAAAACAAAGAAAGGAAAAGATTCTACAGTCGGTGGGCGTAAAATGGAGACAATTTAAATCATACCTGTCTAGGGCATGGGTGTTCGGAGGTTACAAGAACATGGATCCTTGTTTGAAGTATAATATCTCCTCGGATGGTAGGATGAATTTAAAAAAGTCGATTAGACCCGAATCGGGAGGTAAGTAATTAAATCTCATCCGAGTCAATATTAGTTTCTTAGATAACTCTGTAGTAATAATTATATATCTTGAGATAAGCACATTGTATGCGAGTTGTGTAGTAATTTTTTTATTTTTTGGCTATTTGGTCAGGAAAAGATTGTGATTTATTCTTTTCACTTAGTTGTTAGCATATTCACTCGGTCCAGCCTCGTCTCCGTCCAAGAGTGTTAAATTCATGGACTTTGATAATATTTTCAACCCACCCAAATTTGTTGGGCTCGCTAAGTACGCCATTGCGGTTAGAGTTTGTGAAAAAAATTACTGTACTGTACGGAAAAGATTTAACTAATAATACAATTTATCAGACCTTAGAGAGGGAGGAGGGAGGGAGGGAGGGAGAGAGAGAGAGAGAGAGAGAGAGAGAGAGAGAGAGAGAGAGATGTAACAACTAATAAGTGAGATAGCTGTAACAACTAATTAAGTGAGATGGCTGTAACAACTAATAAGTGTCTAATTTTCATGATGAAACAAGGTTTTCGAATGATATCTCTTTAGAAACGCATAATATTGTAGAGCAGACAAGAGAAGAGCATAGCTGATCTCAAGTTACCTGTCCGGAATGATTTAATTTCCTCTCTTTAAGTTTTACAAGCACGTTCTCTCTCTCATTTCCTTTCAGCTGATTGATGCATCTCTTTTGTTCTACTTTCTCCTTATATTCTAAAGTTCTCGATTCTAGTTTCTTCTCACTAGGGAGAGTTCTCGAGGGTGGTTCAACCATACATGGTGTGATCTTGTCTGACGATTTGGTTAGGGTGACAGTTGAGGATGTTCGAGATGCTGATGCTCAGGTCCCTATTCCCACTTCATAGGTTAGCATAGTGGGAGAGGCCCTAGGTGGTTTTATTGCATGGCCGAAACGTCTTGTCAAGGCTATATCTAGCGAGGTGCTATTTCTTTTCAGTAAAAGGTTATTATAATAAATGTGTGAATTAAAGATTGATTGTTGACATGTTTATTATTTAGGATATTGAGCGACAAAAGAAGCGGGGTAATAAAGTTGAGGGACTAGCGCTTATAGATAACTCGATTGTTGAATTGCTTAAGGTTACTGCATCCATTTATGGTAACCTTATGCAGGTGGTGTGGGATTCGAGTCTCTTTGGTGTTGAGCATGATGTTCCATTATACCTTTCCCACAACGACGTTTTGGGGATATTACACGGCAATGTGTGGCTGAGCATATCGATTATACAGTTCTGGATCTTGTAAGTTCTAAACTTTTAAGTTTTATTAGGTAATTCATTGCTTTTACAATTTATGATAGCAATATTATTTAAGTTGCTACATAAGTTAAGTATGGATATGGGGAATGATGATGTGAACGGATTTCTTGAGCCCCAATCTATACAATATATGGGGAACAAAGAAAATGAAGTCTCCAAGTATATTCTGAAACATATGCGGGAATCAAACAAAAAGATTTACTTAGGAGCTTATCATCATGGGTAAGTACGGTCACCACATAATCAATTTAATTATAGTAAAAAGTTTATATATTTCATTTGTAAAAATATTTTACTGTAATGTAGGAATCATTGGCAACTCTTAAAAATTATTCCTAACGAAGCGTTGGCTGTGTGGCTTTGTTCACTACATGCTAGGCCAGAGCCGCTATGAAAGCCATAGTACATAGGTAAGTTTAATATGTAATTTTAGTATTTTTAGTTTAATTTGTTTGTATTTGTAAATTACTTTAATGAGAATTATCATCAAAACCAGTGTCGTGAGCCCTTTTAAAATGCTTGGTGGTATACATAACAACAAATCGAAGCATAACCTTATTTGGCTTTATCCAAAAGTAAGTCATTTTAGATTCAATTTAAATAGTTTTACATGATGCTGTAAATTTTTTTAAGTTCAACTTTAAATTTAATTTTGTAGTGTAATAAACAAGTCGGATATTGGGAATGCGGATATTACGTTACGTATTGGATCTTAACTATTATTCGAGCGAGTGTCAAGAACAGTTGGCAAGAGGTATTTTTTTTTTAAAATAGCCACAACTTTTATAATCCTTATTTGGTTATTCTACTATTCTTCATTATTTTTTTTATTCTATGTTCCAGATATTTAATGATACTAGTGCACTTCCTCAAACGAGCATTGAAGAGACCCGTACTCAGTGGGCCAGACATTTTTTGGAATATAACAGATGAGTATGTACTTTTTTTTTGTTGGAGATGATATGATGATACGACTTTACAATACTGGCAGTCTATTTGTTCAAACTTGTTGAGTCATCCCTCTCTTTACTATATGTGGAACCACTCTCTGTTCTTTTTTCTGCAAGTTGATATTCTCACTGTGTTTATTTTTATTTCCCTGAAGAATCATTTTTTCTGGGACAGTATATAGCTTACTTTTTTTTAATTTAATATCCTCCGCATAGGTGGCACCACTAAGTTGGGCTGAATGGACTGTTGTTCTATATCTTTCTTTTCTTGTAAGTATGTGTTCGCTTTAAAATGAAGAAAGAATGAAATTGCTTTTGTGTATTTTGTTTGGGAAAAAATGATATGCTGTATTTCGACCTAATTACCCAAAAAGAAAAACAGATAACTCTGGAAAATACAAAACTCACCCTTGGATATTATTTTGCCTTGCATTTACTTTCTTCCTAGGCAAAAAGTATTTTAAAAAACCTCTACTTTTTTAAAATATTCAAAAACCTCAGGGTTGTTTTTTTCCCCGTCATTTTGATTTTGTTTGGTTTTTTTCCCTGTTCTTTGCTGGTATTTTTGTATGATGTTTTTCCATGTATGCTGAAAAGATTCTCCAAAACTATGAAGATTAAAAATGTGTGGTGTTTAATTTAGTAGTATGTGGTGTTTAATTTAGTTTGTTTTGCTGCCATTGGCGGAAGAAACAATGCTGCCATTTACATTGTTTTGTTGTTTTCTAATTTCAGTAGTATGTGGTGTTTAATTTAGTTATTTAATTGCTTAAACTAATGAATCTCGTACAGATTATGCAGTTGGCTGTACATGCAGTTGTCCGTTTTAAATATATCATTATATGTCGTCTGCTAGACAGTGTTCTTGTGTGTTTCTATTCCCAGTTGTGGTTACTGTACTGATAAATATATCGTTATTATATATCGTTATATATCGTTACTGTATTGATTCAAGAATGATCTGTACAGGACATTCCATCTGCGTTGTTCTTCACGCTTTCGATCCTGACGTCGCGGAGAACACATCGGTGAGTTCCAACAACTTTCACTTCCAACAGTGCAGTGTTTTATTATTTCCTTCCGGTTATGTGCCAGATTTTCAAATATTGGCAAAAGCACCCATTTCTGTACCCAGATTTCCTTATGGTTATGTGCCAGATTTCAATATTTCCTTCCGGTTACTGATAAATAAGGGACTTTCCCTTATTGAAAAAGCACCCATTTCTGTACCGGTTCCGGAAGAGCGAAGAAAAAGGGGATGTTTTCTTAATAGGAAGAAGAAAGTGTTGTTCTAACCACCCTCCTTTCTTTGCCTTACTGGGCTGAAAGTAGTGAGACCTTAATGGCCGTCTCCGATCAGACAAAAGCAGAATCATAGTCTTATTCCCAATGTTCTACTAGAATAACGTCGATATCCCGCGCCCCTTTAACCTTAAGGGAAGACTTGACCAACTACTTGATCGAACAAATGTATGAGCAATTGCCCTACTAATTACTGACAATTCCAACCAATATGTACACTCTCGCTGTCGAAAGATCAATAGGAAGATAGATCAGAGGGTGTTGGCTATGCCTCTTTGGTTAATGCCAAACTTCATGCTCTACTATCCTTCCCTTTTATCTTCCCAAATATTGGTTATGTTGGTGCATTTATCGGAAACTTGTTATGATGATTCTCTCCCAGTATTTCTCCGTGTTTTTTATTTTAATTGGTTAGGTGGTTCTGGATAATGTATGTGTTGGTAACTGAAAATGCATTGTACCGTACTGAAAACGCTCTGAAAATGTGAAATGGATCTGATCGAAACTTTCTTTGTCGAGTGGAGTGGTTAATACTCTATGGAGCTGAGCAAACCCCCCCCCCCCCCCCTAACCAAACTCTAGAAAAACTAAAATTAGTGAAACATTAAAAATCGAACCCTAAAACTGAAAAAAAAAATTGAGAAGTAAAAAAACCAAAAGAAACTTTAGAAAACTGAAAACCCCTAGGAAAAATTAAAAGCACTAAAATTGGAAACCACCCCTAAAAATTGGAAAACAACAACTAAAAACTGAAAATTAGGCATTCTGTGAGATGGTCTCATATGAATTTTTGCCAAAGTTCTATTATTGTTGCAAAAATGATAAATCTGCTTCCCCTTGTGGTGTGTGTGGGTCTTTGTGCCTGCTGGATAAAAAGTTGTCTGTTGAAAGAAATTTGATCCTGACGGGATAAGAAAACTAGTGAGAGACTAAGCGCGGTATATACATGCAATCACACATTTAGGCATACTTGTTTAAAGTGCGGGAAATGGCAGGGATGATAAAGTATAGAATGAGTTTTAGGTGTCTTGGCTTTTTTTTTTTTTTTGAAATGATGTCTGGGCTTTCTTGTAGACTGTGATTAATGATGCAACCTTACTGGAGCTTATATAGCTGTCAGTTGTAGTTGATCCTGCTAAAGTAGGCCCATCTCCATGTGCAGGTACATCCGAATGTTCCATGTATGCTCTTCACACCAATCTGTCCACATTCTCTCTCGTTCAGACCGGTCATACTTCCAGATTCTGCTCGACTGGAATTAAAGATGAGCAAGCCAAGAGTTCGATGGCCATGCCGAAGCTCGTTGCCTAGCTTTGCTTTTGCTGTTAAAAAAAAAATGAATAATCTGGCCACGTTGATATTAGCAAACCTATTGGTTGAACAGGTTTTGGTAGTCAGATTGTTAATTAATGTTGTGATTTGATAAAAAACTCTGAATGTATGGTTGAACATGTTAATGGGTTCCTTGTCTTATGTTATACTCATTGTTACTTCTTTTTAGGACGTCTTTTAGGAATGGGTTGTTTTAACAGCTGATTACTTTCCGTTTGGACGTCTTTAGGATTTTCAGTTGTTTTGCTAAAAACAGGAATTTGAAAATACAGGCTGGAATCGAAAAAAACAGGTGAAATAATTAAAAAAAAAAATTACATCGGTTGTTTGAAACCGATATAATATATACATTTTACATCGGTTGTTTAAAACCGATGTAAAAAATAAAATGTATACATTTTACATCGATTATATTTTAACCGATGTAGTTTTAGACATTTTACATCGGTTAATAATAAAATCGATGTAAAAATGTAATATTTTACATCGTTTTTTACATCAGTTGCTATCAGAACCGATGTAAAATGTACGAAATCTGCACTTTTTACATCGGTTAACATACAACCGATGTAAAAATATGACATTTTACATTGGTTTTTAAACCGATGTAGATTGAACACCTATTTTACGATGGTACATTTTACATCAGTTCTATAACCGATGTAAAATGTATGAAATAACCGTAGTAAAATGTATTTTTTGTAGTAGTGGTACGAATCGCCTGTCACGGTCTGATACAATACTCTTGGGGGTACCATGTAATCTCATGATTTCCTTAATAAACAGCTGGGCCAATCTCTCGGGACCCCACGTGTCCTTAATCTCCAAGAAGTGGGCTGATTTGGTCAGACGGTCCACAATCACCCAAATCGTATTCATTCCTCGACGACTCGTCAGCAAGCTGGTGATAAAATCCATAGATATGTCCTCCCATTTCCACTCGGGAATCGGGAGCGGTTTCAGCATTCCTGCGGGTCGCTGGTGCTCAATCTTAACCTGCTGACAGGTTAAACATCTCGAAACGAATTCGGCAACCTCACGTTTCATATTCCCCCACCAATAATTCTGCTTCAAATCCTTATACATCTTGCTAGATCCCGGTTGAATAGAGTACGGGATAGCATGGGCTTCTTCCATGATAGAGTTCCTCAACTCTTCGTCAGCGGGTACACAAACTCGATTTCTAAAATGTATCAATCCATCCTCGTGGATCACGAATCCAGGGGCTTTCCCTTGGGTTACCTCATCCCGAACTCGAGATAAGAATGGGTCCGTAATTTGCTTCGATTTGATCATATCATCAAGAGACGAAGAAATCTCAAGGGTGCAAAGTTGTCCCTGAATATGCTGTTACCAAACTTCAATTTATGGCCTCATAAGGTCCAACTGCAACTCTCTCTGTGCTGTCAAACGGCTCAGCATCTGCTCCTGCACTGTCTTACGGCTCAATGCGTCGGCAACCACATTTGCTTTACCCGGATGATAAAGGATCTCGATATCATAGTCCTTGATTAATTCTAGCCACCTTCTCTGTCTCATGTTCAACTCCTTCTGAGTAAAAATGTACTTTAGGCTCTTGTAGTGCAGTAAAGATCGCGGGTAACTCCATAAAGATAGTGACGCCAGATTTTCAAAGCAAACACCACGGCTGCTAACTCCAAGTCATGGGTCGGATAGTTAACTTCATAGGGTCGCAATTGTCTCGACGCATAGGCAATCACTTTCCCTTCCTGCATTAGTACACATCCCAGACCCTGTCTCGACGCGTCACTATACACCACAAATCCTTCCGTTCCTTTTGGTAACACCAAAAGAGGTGCCGAAATCAATCGACTCTTGAGCTCATCAAAACTTTGCTGACATGTTTCTGACCACAAATACTTCTTGTCCTTTCGCAGTAAGTTAGTCATTGGTTGCGCAATTTTAGAAAATCCTTCTACGAACCGTCGGTAGTAACCTGCTAGGCCAAGGAAACTACGAACTTCCTTCACGTTCTTCTATGGTAGCCAATCTCGAATGGCTTCTGTCTTTTGTGGGTCCACTCTCACCCCTTCGGCTGATATCACATGCCCGAGAAAGACAACCTCAGGCATCCAGAATTCACACTTAGAAAATTTCCCATAAAGATGTTCCCGCCTTAATGTATCGAGAACTTGGTGGAGGTGATGCTCGTGCTCTTCGTGGTCACGAGAGTAAATAAGAATGTCGTCAATAAAAACGACGACAAAGCGATCCAGATAGTTAATAAAAACTTGATTCATCAACTCCATGAATACCGCCGGTGCATTAGTCAGTCCAAATGGCATCACCACAAACTCATAATGCCCATAGCGAGTACGGAATGCTGTCTTCGAAATGTCAGACTCTCGAATCCTCAACTGATGATAACCATATCTCAAGTTGATCTTAGAAAACACGGCAGCTCCCTGAAGTTGGTCCAATAAATCATCAATACGAGGCAAAGGATACTTGTTCTTGATGGTTACCCTGTTCAGCTCACGATAATCAATACATAAGCGCAAAGATCCATCTTTCTTCCATACAAATAACACTGGTGCTCCCCAAGGGGACGCACTAGGTCGAATATAGCCCTTGTCAGTCAACTCCTCAAGCTGGTTCTTCAATTCTTGCATCTCAGTCGGAGCCATACGATACGGTGCTTTTGAAAGCGGGGATGTCCCTGGTTCTAACTCAATAATAAACTCCACGTCACGATGAGAAGGTAAGCCTGGCAACTCATCTGGAAATATATCTGGGTAGTCTCGGGCTACCGGAATGTCGGCTAATTCAACTGGTCGATCTGCTGTTTTGGCCATGTAGCACCAATAACCAATACACCCTTGATTAAGCAGTTTCACTGCTTTCATAGCACTGATGACTCTCCCAGAACGACTGGGATTATCCCCTCGAAAGATACACTCGAAACCATCATCAGAAGTGACGGTTACCATCCGCTTGCGGACACTGAGTATTGCATCATGACGATCCATCCAATCGATACCTAAGATTATATCATCCTTAGGTAAATCGACTACAATCAGATTTGACAACCACTCACGGTCGTTAAAACGAATCGGACAGTCCTGGACTTCACGATTTCCAATAATGCTTCTACCATCAGGTAGACCAATCACGTAGGGCTCACAATTGATAACATGGTCTAGAGGCAAACGACTTAAACAAGAAGAAGATATAAAGGAGTGTTAAGCACCGGTATCAAAAAGAACACACACAGGATGGGAGTGGATCTCGAGTATACCTGAAATCATGCTGGCCACGGGTTCGTCAGCTTTCTTCATCTCGTAAATCCTGGGTTTCGCAGTTCCGGCACCAAGTGTACCACTTTGATTCCCACGGCCCATTCCCCTATTCGCACCGGTGGTCTGATAGGAAGCGGACGGAGGCGTCCGGTTACGACGGAAGGAGGACTGGAGCATGAGACGCTACTGGTTCATGTCCGGGCCCACTCCTGCAAAAACGAGCACGGTGACCATTCTTACCACAAGTATGGCATGTGATGGCAGGCTTTGGGCATTTGAAGTTGATATGCCCCTGGCCCCCACGGTTATGACACACCACGGATGAGGGAACCGTTCGAGAGTGCGATCCGGCGGGCTTTGACGCCATGGGTGGTCAATCAGAAGGTTTTGTCAATGACTGGGGCTTCTTGAATGTCCCCCGATTACTCTCAGTCTGGTTCTGGTTCCTGGATCTTTTGTTGTTGGACTGTGGTTGTTTCTGGGAAATCTCCTTCGCGGTGAGTTCGTACTCCAGAGCTTTCTCGATGAACTCTGGTAAGGTAGTATAGTGGTGATTCAACAGCTGCATTCTCATTCGGGGTTTAAGCCTCTTGAGAAAGTATTTGATCTTATCGGCCTCTGTTCGGATAATTGTCGTGGCGAAAGGAAGGAGTGCCTGGAATTTATCAACAACAGATAATACATCATCGTCTTCAGATGGGTCGGGGTTCAGTAGTTCCGACAGTTTGGCCTCCCGGATTGGCCCTGGATAGTAACGGTCTAACATGAGGTTTTTAAATTCCTCCCAAGTGTAAACACCATCAGCTGGCCTTATTGAAAGCCACCAGATGTGTGCGCCTTTGCTAAGATAATACGCGGCTACCGAGACGCAGTTCTCATTCGGGCAGTCCACCATCTAGAAAAGTTTCTCAAAATGCTCGATCCAATGCACAATGTCAGCAGGCTCAGAGGAGCCTTCAAATGTCGGTGGTCGCTGGCGAGAGATGTCGCTGATAATACGACTCATGGGTCCACCAATCACAGGAGGAGGATGAGGCCCCTGTTGCTGGCCAGTAGCGGCCCTCTGCATAGCTTCCATTAGTTGACCCATCTGGCTCATCTGTGTCATCATGCCCTTCACCACGACGTAAGGATCGACACGCGCATCCCCGCGCCCACTGTGGTGCGATTGTTCCCTAGAAGGTGAACCACTGTTTGCGGAACTCTGATCCGCATTCGCGCATCTGTTGGCTCGAGGTATCGGGATTCGGCCCCTTCCGCGGCCTCGTCTCCCTCTGCCATGACCTCTCAGGTTTCTTTCCGTACTGAAAGAATCAATCATAATGATAACCAGAAGTACAGTTCAAGATACTAAAATTCATGTTAAGTTAATAGCAACAAGGAATCACATATTCAACGAAATGGTTATCGATACCACGAATGTCGCACCGAATATTATATCGGCGTCAAGTCGAACAATTTCAATCATATAATCAATTCAGCATTTACCTCGGATTATCAATCAGATAAATCCTGTCACAATTCCTCGAAATAACATGATCAACAAGGAGACCCATACTGATATCAATATCATGCCAGTAATTAAATCATGGCTCATAAAGTACATACCGTATTTGGCTCGTAGGGTCAGGCGCTTGCACAGGTCACACGTGACACGAAGGTCTCTTGATACTAGTTCATTTCACAATGACTCATAAAAAGGAAACAACTCTCTGATACCATCTTCTGTAACACCCCAAAAGGCGACTATTACAGTGTCGTGGACCCCACTGCCAGGACCCACTGGGCGATATCCAAAACAGATTAAATAAATATTATTTGTGATACCGAACCACAATGAATAGTCATTACTCCGATTAGGAGTTTATTAAAAATATGGCCAATGGCCTTATAATACACAGGATCCGAAAAAACAAGCATAAACCATATGGAGATGGAAAATACTTCAAATGTCAATACAACCAGATAGCAATTTAAATGAAGCAGGAAATAACATAACACGGTTTAACATAACCGGACAACAAAAGATGTGGGGCCCCCGAACTAGTATCCTTCGAACCCTTCGCCGTCAACATGCTCTTCCCGTGTACATGCCCGCCCCGTATACGGAATCCAGAATATACGTGGGACAATGTACCTAATTAGCCTGACGAAACTACGTCTCGTGTGCACAGTCCAATGCGGAATAATATCCACGCATGACTATATATGTGCCTGGCTAAAAATCCTACACAATGACCAATCGGAACGCAGATATGATTCCGGATATGTCACGATACAACATGACAATGAATTCAATAAATTACATATCCGATTAAGGATCAAGAAAAACTCACCGAAGTGAAAATAAGACCAACGAGATCAATGATTCAAAGCGACGTACTTAGGAATGCAACCCCATGAAGAAAACGGAATAACGTCAAGGACAATGTCAAATCACGACAAACATTATGTAACACCCCCAATCCGCTCAGGGATATTACACGCCGTAGAACCTTTCCTCAAGGATCTACCAGGCTGGTAACGACATATAACAACTCAACCATGCCTTTCAGGCTAAAATGACTCAGTAGACCGATTTGGTCTTTCAACAAATACATACAACTCGAATACAACTCATGCCCACGCAGGGGTCAAAATACAACCACACCCGTACAACGGGAAAATATAGCAGCGGAAAAATAGAGTACAACTGAACCAATAAACAAAGTACGGTTCCTCATGTGATTAGTATCGATCATCTTTCATCATCCTTCGTGCCGACCCTGTGTTATGCTCCAAAACCTGAATGCAAAAACAGACATCCACCCCCCGAATACTCGGGGGTTAGCAAAACTCCACTGTTTTGCTAGTGCAAGAACAAAGTGCAAATACGAGCCATACAATTCACATTCCACGAATAACAATAACCAAGGATCCTCAAAGATCCAAACGAAATGAAAAGTACTTCCCGAGGCAAGAGTTTGAGAAAACATTTCAAAATCGAAATATCATAAATCAATGGAAATGATTTATAAAACGGTTTAGAATGCCATCGAGAGTTTTAATAGAAAACAACTTAGGATTATCAAATCCTACTTTTCAAAATCCAAAAGACAAAAGAGGTCACCGCCCCAAATGTTTATTTTCTGAAAAATGAAATTTACCAAACCGTTGGGATTTTAGCCCCAAATCCGTAAAACGACTTTTACAAAACCATTGGGATTTTAGCCCCAAATCTCATCAACTCACAGTACACAAGAACGACCACAAGTTTCGTCTCCCAACATCAAAATCCACAAATAATGGATTTAAAACATAGACAACAAAATACTCTAGAGCCATCCTAGCCAAGTAGGCCAAACGAACAACTTACCTCTTACACACTTAGTCAATGCATGCAATTATGAAAACTGTTCAAAAGCACTCATTTCTGGAAATGCCATAATCAAATCACATTTGCAAAATGCACCACAATTAACCGTGGATCCACCCCTCTGTGGACCCCTACCGAGACCCCGTCGGATCTAACCCATAGTGGTTAAAATCAAGCTCGCGGATCCACCCCTCCGTGGACCCCTACTGAGACCCCGTCGGATCTAACCCGTAGTGAGCATACACACACACACGTTACTCATGCAATACTAACATGCTAAGAATGCAACTTCATTAAGAATACTCACTAGAGATGGCCATTAACTCGACACCATTATCAAAATCTTCAAAACACAATAACAAGATTAAATACGGAATACACGATTCCATAACTTTAAACAATAGGAGTATCATCATCAAATCCTTCAACGTTCAAAATAACCAAATCATAATCAATTCCCAAAACACGCCGTTCACAAAACACACACGCATTTTGAAAGAAAGCCTTTAACGAGGCCGAACCGAAATCTTTTGAAACTTCATTACAAACAACCAAACAAACACACCAAGACAATCACCGATCATCATATCCACAAAATAAGAAAAGTATGGGCAAGGTACTTGCCTCGAATAACCACAACGCGGAGAATCGGCCGAAGTAGGTTGGCACGAACCGACTACGAACTCGCCGACTCCACCGAACGACAATCCACAACAATGAACTACGAACGAAAACAATAACAACGAAAATGAATTCCAAAGTACGACCCAAAGCCGCTGAATTCAAAGAACAAATGACGAAGGTTCAAGGATTTCCCCCAAAACGGCCAAGAACACGATTCGTCCCGTCAAAACCCGAAAACGGAATTCCAAGTTGAAATATGGATATACAATCCATAGAATATGTTTAACAACATCATTTAACCATACTCGATCCATCGAAAGCGGATGAAAAACGAGATCGGGGATAAATCCCCCAAAAAGTCAATTCGAAGGAAATCAAGAAATATACTTCGATTCGACGAAGAACAATGGATTAAATGATGTCAAACACAAGAATACTACCAAGATTAATCATACCCATCATGAATTAATCAACAACACGGAACGAATCGGACAAAAATGCAAAAATCCCCAAATTCACGAAATTAGGGTTCTAAGGAAGATTACCTTGATTCGCTGGATCAAAGGATGATAACGGACGATTGATTGATGTTATGGACTCAAGAACTTCATGGATTTTTTGTTAAACAACATGGCTTCATCACCCATGAATCGCCATCCGCGGACGGAGAAGGAAGGAAATAAAAACGAGATGAAATGTGACTGCTCTGTCACATTTATACTGGGCCGGAACTAGCGTGCGCTAGCCTTCCCGGACTAGCGTGCGCTATCGGCCGGTATCGGCCGAGTACCCTCGGCCAGGGCCCGCACGACCCGGCATCACCGACCAAACCTGCCGACCAAACCTGTTGACCCGACTCCCGCTAGCGTGCGCTACGGCCGGAAGCCTGCGCGCTAGCCGGCATCGGTAGTCTCGGACTAAACAGATCGCCCGTGCGTCGCTAGTCGGCCGGCGTGCGCCACCTGCCGGTTAGCGCGCGCTACGGCCGGCGATGGCGTGCGCTACTGCCGATCTGGCCGAGTCGAGAACCTCGTAACCCCACCGCCTGGACCCGATAGCGTCGTTAGGCGGCCGATAGCGTCGCTATACCTGCCGGTTAGCGCGCGCGGCCGGCCGTGGCGTGCGCTCGCCGGTTCTGCCGCACTGTCCGGCCGGTGCCCGCCATCGTCCGGCGATCCAGAACCGTCCGGCGATGCGACCACGAGGGCTCGGCGACCCGATTTCCAAAGCGTCACGGGCGAACACGACGAAAAGTTCGCGGACAACATCAACGACCCGAAATGAAAACATAATACCATAATTAATCATACGCGACCAAGAAATGGGTCGAGACAACAATTACAGATACGGATACCCGTAACTTTCAAGAAATTACAAAATGGCCCAAAACGCCCGGAAATCACGATACGTGATCGAATAACCAAACAGAAGTTCACAACACGCCTAACAAAGTTAAACGGACTTACGGGAAACTCAAAATAGCAGTTTCGAACGAGAGTCGCAAGAATCGAACTCAAGCGCGGAAAAGTCGTTAAAAAGCACGGAACTCAACAAAACGACACCGAAACGAACTCGGATGACAAAAAGTGCAGAATTAATCATTCTCAGAATGACGAAACGGTCATGAGCGAGTCGTCAGAACGGACTCCGACCGAAAAAAGAAATTTACCGAAAATCGAAAATTGCGGATATTACATTCTACCCTCCTTAAAAGAAGTTTGGTCCCGAAACTTAAAACAAGTAGGGAGAAGAAATATTCCGCCAGGAAAAACTCAAAGAGATACACAAGAATGCGTAACTAACGCCCAATGGCGAAATGTTACAAACAACGCAAAGGAATATACGGCGTGAAAACACGCTCCACGGCGACCAACACAACGTCGCCATTAGGGATATAATAAAACCAACAAGTGACAAGCGTCATCAAATGGATAATACAATCAAGTCAATTATCCGAACAATCGCAAAACACAACGAACGAAAATCAATACGATTGACCAACCTAACGGTACATTGATCAAAACGCGAGCCAAACGCTGAACAAATACGGAATTCCACCGCCTAAGGGTTGGAAGATCGAAAACGAAACTAATTTCCCGAACTGAAGGGAATTACGAAGGAGCCTGAATGTTCACCAATCACGGAACGAGATCAATAAAAACCGAACAATCAAACGATCGAACCACAATGATCGAGACAACAAAAATCGAAGAATCATGTTCGAATCACGAAGAACAATAAAGTTCAAACAACAACTTCCAGGATGATCTAGTGAGAACTACAAGACATGCATTCCCATAAGATCCACAGGAGAGGGAATAGCGATTGAAAAGTCACAACGACAAACGAGTTATTCCGAAACGATACCACACTCGTTCGATAAACAAAAACTAGGGGCAGGACAAGCTCAGAAATGTCAACGAACATAAATGAGTCGACAGAGTCGAAAACATAAGAGTTCCAAATCCGATCCACTTCGAATAAAAGAACTAATAGAACCAGATGATGTCACTCCCGAACAAGGTTCACAAGAATCGAACTGAACCCGAAAAAGTCACATCGATAACTAGATCGACTCAAAACAAGATCACAGCTCGTTCGGATGATGAAACTGAAATACCGAACAAGTTCATAAAGTGTCAACGAACATGAGCGAATCGATAGACTGGAGAAAGAGAAAATACAGAAGTCAAAATAGTACGTGTAATATCCGGTATTTTCTTTCCCTTGTGTTTTCATTTTTGGGTATATTTCTCGGTCATAGTGACCCACATGTATCTTTCAGTGTGTCCTTCCTGTCAATTGTTGAATTGTACTCTCGTTATTGTTCGTTGTTTCAACTTTCCTCGCTTGAGTTCGACTTTGTTAGATCATCATTAATTTTTGGTGACTCCAAAAATTATAAATCTTTGCAATATTATAGATCATCGAGTTAGCTTTCCAATGGTTCAAACGGTGAGTCAATCGGAGTCCGGACGAGAGAGTTATGGTCGTTTCAGTTTTTGGCCGAGCACTCCCAGGAGCCTTTCGGCCGATAGGGGGGCCGATAGACTCTACTGCCGGCATCCCGTATGGGTATCGGTTGGGCCTATCGGCCGATAGGCCGGCCGATATGTAAATTTCTTCACCTTCGAACTTCCAGTAGCCTTTCGGCCGATAGGGGGGGGGTCGATAGACCCTACTGTCGGCATTCAGTATGGCTATCGGTTGGGCCTATCGGCCGATAGGCCGGCCGATAGGTTCTGCTGCGTTACCCTATAAATGTGACGTCTTGAGCGAGCAGCTCATTTTTTCTTCTCCATTTACACAGCAGCGCGAGAGAGAGTCATAGAGAGGGAGAGAGTTCTTCATCCGGGGGTCGATTTTCATCATTTCTTTTCGGTTGTGAGGCTCGGATAATCAATCTAACGCGCATTCTACGGATCTTAGTACTCGAATCTTCCAAGGTAATGCTCTAAAACCCTATTTCGATTAATTTGGGGGTTTTGGGTTTTTCTTCCGATTCGTTCCGTTTCGTTGGTGGATTCATGATGTATACGATTGATATTGTTAGTATCTTTAGTTTTCCTACGGATTCATGGATATTTTGTGGATTTTTATGGAATCGAGAGGGTTTGGTTGTGGTCCGCCCTCGTTGTTATTTTTGTATGAACATACATGAATCGTAGGCGGGTTTCCGGGTGTATTCCTTTTCCGTAATCGTCTAGAGTTGGTTGTGATTGTGTTATTCAAATCGTTAGGTTCATTTCCGCCGGTCCCTTGCGGTCGTGTTCAACTCTTTCGTTCCGTTCGCGTTATCATCTATTTAATCGAGGCAAGTATTTTTGGAAACCTTTATGCTTAACGTGAAATAGTAATGTATATTGTGTGTGATTGCTCACCTCGGGAGGGTCCGACGGGATCACGGAGGGAATCCATGGTATAGCCACGGATTCACGAGCTTGTTTCGCTAGCTTGACTCGGGAGGGTCCTTAGGGATCACGGAGCGGGATCAATGGTATAGCCACATTCCCAAGGCGATGCGTGTGCGTGGTTTGTTTTATAATATGGCCGGCTCGGGAGGGTCCTTAGGGATCACGGAGCGGGATCAATGGTATAGCCACTGTTCCCACGGCAAATTGTTTGATTTATTTCGGAAAGGACATGTCTAGTTTTGGTTTTAGAAAATGATATTGACGCATGTACTATGAAATGTGTAAGCGATTGGTTTGCCTTGATTACTTGTACTAGCGTAATTGCTAACCCCTCTGGGGACCCGTTTTGGGGAAATTCGTTTTATGAATTTGGTCGGGTTCATCGGGACGAGCGGGCTGGACCAAGATTACGGATGATGGCCATGCGTGATGATTGTGCATAAGAGGAGTCTTAATGTCTTTTTGTCTTTTCATCTTTTATGGCTTTTGAACTAATAGTTTGTACTCGAGTACTTAAGAATTTTTGTTCGTCAGTTGTATTGTTGTGTTTATGTTGTGTTGGATGATGATGTTATATTGGCCGGTTGAACCGGGTGGATTGTTCATTTTGCGTCTTTAGGACGTGGTGTTATTTTATCGTTTCGGGAGTCGTTGTGTATGATCTTTGTTCACTGGTGGGTCCCATATAGGGATTCACGGCTGTAATATACCTCGGATATCCCGGGGTGTTACTGAGAAAATGGTATCGAGCTCTAGGTTTATGGATACCTAGGCTTGTTGGTTTATTGGGTCTTGTGGTGTTTGGTTTTGCACATCATCGTCACGTTGCCATGATTAGGTACTACCGGTGTCCGTAAGTTTTCTTTCCTCTGTTCATTAATTCCTTGTATCGTACCTTTGATTCTCGACTTGTAATTGTTCTTCTCTCGTACTTACCCTCGTATGGCTTTTGCTACTTGTTTAACTCCGGCATGGATCCGGAAGAGGTCGTGGTCGCAGTCGTGGTCGTGGGCTTGGCCGGGGGGCGTGGGGCGGCCGGTGGGGCGGCCACGTCCACGATCTTCGAGGCCGGCGTGCGGCGACCGTCATAGCCATGCTTCTTCTCGGAGCGTGCCGATCTTGGTATCGCGGCCGTTATGCAACGAGATGGTGAACCGGATGGCGGCGATAGCTCAGGCGGTTGAACCGGATCGAGGCCACGCTAATCGGGAGGAGCGGACCGTTGGCTCCAAGATGTCATCAAGATGCATCCTCCTCGGTTTCGGGAGCTTCGGACCCGATGGGGGTGGGAAGGGTGGATTAAGGAGATATCTAAGGTCTTCGTTGCCACTAATCGTCCCGAGGAACGTAGAGTCCCTATTGCTCAATACTTTCTCACGGGGACGCTACGGATTGGTGGGAGGCCGTTGGGCCCAAAGACCATCGCCGTGGGTGAGTTTCAAGAGTTGATGGAGACCGAATATTGCCGTGGCGATCAGATGAGGCTCGGGTACATGCTTTTTATGATGCTCAACCACGGGATATCCCCGTAGCTCAAGCCATTGCCGATTTTAATAAGGAGTTGGGTTATGTGAAGACCCAAGTTGTCGAGGAGAGTGACAAAATTTTCCATTTTTCCAGGAGGATGAAGCTGCCCATTCGGGACTATATGTCTGGGCTCGTCTGTACTACCCTGAAGGATTATCAGAGTCGAGCCCTTGCTTATGATATGTCAGTGACGGCGAGTGATTTGGCTCGTGAGAGCAAGAAGCAGAAGTCGGTCGGAAATTTTCAGTCCCAGTGGAGGCGGCGAAATCTCGAGTGCGAATATTTCTACGGGCGGTTCGGCTCGTTTCTCTGGGAGCTTTCGGGTGCCGCCGGAACCCCCGATCGTGAGCTTACATGCTTTAAGCTGCGGCCTTTCGGGTCATAAGAATCGGACCGCCCTCGTCGCCTTTAACTTGTCATACTTGTGGTCGGTCGGGCCACAAGGCTTCTTTGTGATCGGCTCGGGCGGCTTCGCGGTGCCGTTCTTCTCACCCGGCACCTATAGAGCCGAGTGTGAACCGGGGCTCATTTGCTCCGCCGCCTCCACCGAGTGCCGGCCGAGGTAGGGTCGGGGTCAGCCCGCTAGGGTGGAGCTTCGATGTCGGCTCTGCTCGCCCACGTATCTATGAGATGCGGAGAGCCGATGATCCGGCGGCTCTTTGTGGCGGCAGTGCCGTTCATATCCATTCTCATCTGTCAGTGTGCTTTTTGATTCGGGTGCTACGCATTCATTCATTTCTCTAGAGTGTGTACGCCGTTTGAGTCTCGACTGCTTGTCACCTTGTGAGCCTTTCATCGTTAAACTTCCTAGCGGTGATAGAATTGTCGGTGATCGAGAAGTCCGGGACTGTTCTGTGATTATTTGTGAGAGGGCTTGGCTCTCTAATCTTATTGTTGTGGGTATCGAGGGCGAGGATTTAATTCTCGGGAATGATTGGCTCGAGCGGCATGGTGCAATCATGAACTACCGCACGAGGATCATTACCATGTTAGCCGAGGACGGCACTGAACACTCTTTCGCGGGGCGAAAGAGAAACCAGAAGTTTGTTATTAACGCCTTGAAGGCGATGAAACTCCTGCGTAAATGATGTACTGGTTATTGGTGCTACGCCTTGAAGGCGGAGAATGGTGGAGTCGAGTTTTCATCGATTCCAGTCGTTAGTGAGTTCCCCGATGTATTTCCTGATGAGTTGCCGGGATTGCCGCCGGATCGTGAGGTTGAGTTTACTATAGAGTTAGAGCCGGGCGCGGCTCCGATTTCGAAGGCGCCGTATCGCATGGCACCTTCAGAGATGGCCGAGTTGAAGAAGCAGTTGAGTGAACTTCTTGAGTCGGGGTATGTTCGACCGAGCGCCTCGCCTTGGGGCGCACCGGTCTTGTTTGTGCGTAAGAAGGATGGTTCACTACGTTTGTGTATCGACTATCGTGAACTGAACAAGGTGACCATCAAGAACAAGTATCCTTTGCCGAGGATTGACGACTTGTTCGACCAGTTGCAGGGAGCTGCGGTATTCTCGAAGATTGATTTAAAATCAGGGTACTATCAGCTCCGAGTGAGAGAGTCCGACGTGCAGCGGCTTTTCGGACGAGATACGGACATTATGAGTTTGTAGTTATGCCTTTCGGGTTAACTAACGCGCCGGCGGTGTTCATGCAGTTGATGAACAAAGTCTTTATCGAATATTTGGATAAGTGTGTCGTCGTCTTCATTGACGATATTCTTATTTATTCGAGGAACGAGGAAGAGCATGCCCATCATTTGCGGATAGTGTTAGACATTTTGAGGGCCGAGCAACTCTATGCGAAGTTCTCGAAATGTGAGTTCTGGATGAAGGAAGTGATGTTTTTGGGCCACGTGATTTCAAATGAGGGGGTTCGTGTAGATCCGCAGAAAATTGAGGCGGTGTTGGATTGGGCATCGCCCACAAATGTGAAGGAGGTCCGTAGTTTCTTGGGTTTGGTGGCTACTACCGTAGGTTCGCCGAGGTTTCTCAAAACTAGCTCGACCACTTACCTGATTGCTCAGAAATCCGAGAAGTTAAATGCGGACCGATGAGAGGCAGTCGAGTTTTGAGGAGCTGAAGAAGCGGTTGACTTCAGCCCCGGTTTTGGCATTGCCATGTGGCAACGAGGGTTTCGCCGTTTTTAGCGATGCTTCAGGTCAGGGTCTTGGGTGCGTATTGATGCAGCACGGCAAGACCATTGCCTATGCGTCGAGACAGTTGAGGCCGTATGAGCTTAACTACCCTACTCACGATTTGGAGTTAGCGGCGGTGGTCTTTGCGCTCAAGATTTGGCGTCACTATCTTTTCGGCTCTGCATGTCAGATTTTTACCGATCATAAAAGTCTGAAGTACATATTTACTCAACGAGAGTTGAATATGAGGCAGAGGAGGTGGTTAGAGTTGATTAAGGATTATGACCTCGAAATCCTTTATCATCCGGGTAAGGCGAATGTCGTGGCCGACGCCTTGAGTCGGAAACCGATTGCGTTGCGAACGCTTGAGGTCCTTACGCCTCAGTCTGAGCTTCGGCGGGCTTTGATCGGGTTAGATGTTGAGGTTTCTTTGCTGGATCATTGGGCAACTTTGTGCCTTAGAAATTTCGTCGTCTTTGATCGATGAAATTAAATCAAGCAATTAGAGGATCCGATGATTACTCAAATCCGAGAACGTTCTTAAAGGAAAGTCTCACGGGTTTGTGATTCACGAGGATGGCGTTTTGAGATTCAGTCGGCTTTGTGTGCCGAACGACTCGAGTTGAGGCGAGTATTTTACGGGAGGCCCATGCTACACCTTATTCCGTTCATCCCGGTACGAGTAAGATGTACAAGGACACGAGGAGGAACTTCGGTGGAATGATATGAAGGAGGAAGTCGCACGGTTGTGGCGAGATGTTTGACTTGCCAAGTAGTCAAAATCGAGCATCGGCGACCGGTTATTGCGATCACTTCCCGTTCGGAATGGAAATGGGAAGATATATCGATGGATTTCGTTACGAGTTTGCCGAGATCGAGGTCGGGCATGAATATGGTATGGGTGATTGTTGATCGCCGACCAAGTCGGCACATTTTCCGGGCATCAAGGACACTTGGGGCCGGAGAAGTTAGCTCGTGTGTTTATTGCGCAGATCGTGAGACTTCACGGTACTCAAGTCTATTGTTTCGGATCGTGACGGCCGTTTGTATCGCACTTCGGCGGGCGGTGCATAAGGCGTTAGGTACCGGTTGCGTTTGAGTACCTCCTTTCATCCCGATCGGATGGGCGGTCGGACGCACTATCCGGACATTCGAGGACATGTTGCGTGCTTGTGCCCTCGATTGGAGTAGTATTTGGGAGGAGCATTTGCCATTGATCGAATTCACGTACAACAATAGTTGTACGCGTCAATTCGGATGGCACCGTATGAGGCACTTTATGGGCGACGATGTCGATCGCCGATTTGTTGGAATGAGGCGTCCGATTTAGTCGGGACCGAGCCGGATGTCGTTTTAGAGACGAGGCGGAAGATAGAGTTAATTCGAGAACGGATGTTGGCGCCCGAGCCGGCGAAGTCATATGCCGACGTCCGTCGTCGACCTTTGGAATTCGAGGTGGGAGACCACGTTTTGCTAAAGGTGTCGCCGACGAAGGGAGTTTTTCGTTTTGGGAAGAAAGGAAAGCTGAGTCCGAGATTTATTGGACCCTTTGAGATTCTCGAGCGAGTCGGTGAATTAGCGTACCGTTTGGCGTTACCTCCAGCCTTGAGTCATGTTCATAGCATTTTTCATGTTTCCCAGTTGAGGAAATATGTTCCGGATCCTAGTCACGTCATCGATTATGGCGAGGTTGATATTGCCGAAGATATTACTTTTGAGGAGCGTCCTTTGAAGATTTTGGAGCATCGTGAGAAACGACTGAGGCATAAGACCATCCCTTTGGTCAAAGTTCAGTGGTCGAGACACGGTGTCGAGGAGGCAACTTGGGAAACCGAGGATAGCATGCGTGCTAGGTACCCGGAGTTGTTTGTTTCTTAAGTTTCGGGACGAAACTTATTTTTAGAGGGGTAGAATGTAATATCCGGTATTTTCTTTCCCTTGTGTTTTCATTTTTGGGTATATTTCTCGGTCATAGTGACCCACATGTATCTTTCAGTGTGTCCTTCCTGTCAATTGTTGAATTGTACTCTCGTTATTGTTCGTTGTTTCAACTTTCCTCGCTTGAGTTCGACTTTGTTAGATCATCATTAATTTTTGGTGACTCCAAAAATTATAAATCTTTGCAATATTATAGATCATCGAGTTAGCTTTCGAATGGTTCAAACGGTGAGTCAATCGGAGTCCGGACGAGAGAGTTATGGTCGTTTGATTTTTGGCGAGCACTCCCAGGAGCCTTTCGGCCGATAGGGGGGGCCGATAGACTCTACTGCCGGCATCCCGTATGGGTATCGGTTGGGCCTATCGGCCGATAGGCCGGCCGATATGTAAATTTCTTCACCTTCGAACTTCCAGTAGCCTTTCGGCCGATAGGGGGGGGGTCGATAGACCCTACTGTCGGCATTCAGTATGGCTATCGGTTGGGCCTATCGGCCGATAGGCCGGCCGATAGGTTCTGCTGCGTTACCCTATAAATGTGACGTCTTGAGCGAGCAGCTCATTTTTCTTCTCCATTTACACAGCGCGAGAGAGAGTCATAGAGAGGGAGAGAGTTCTTCATCCGGGGGTCGATTTTCATCATTTCTTTTCGGTTGTGAGGCTCGGATAATCAATCTAACGCGCATTCTACGGATCTTAGTACTCGAATCTTCCAAGGTAATGCTCTAAAACCCTATTTCGATTAATTTGGGGGTTTTGGGTTTTTCTTCCGATTCGTTCCGTTTCGTTGGTGGATTCATGATGTATACGATTGATATTGTTAGTATCTTTAGTTTTCCTACGGATTCATGGATATTTTGTGGATTTTTATGGAATCGAGAGGGTTTGGTTGTGGTCCGCCCTCGTTGTTATTTTTGTATGAACATACATGAATCGTAGGCGGGTTTCCGGGTGTATTCCTTTTCCGTAATCGTCTAGAGTTGGTTGTGATTGTGTTATTCAAATCGTTAGGTTCATTTCCGCCGGTACCTTGCGGTCGTGTTCAACTCTTTCGTTCCGTTCGCGTTATCATCTATTTAATCGAGGCAAGTATTTTTGGAAACCTTTATGCTTAACGTGAAATAGTAATGTATATTGTGTGTGATTGCTCACCTCGGGAGGGTCCGACGGGATCACGGAGGGAATCCAATGGTATAGCCCTGGATTCACGAGCTTGTTTCGCTAGCCAGCTCGGGAGGGTCCTTAGGGATCACGGAGCGGGATCAATGGTATAGCCAGATTCCCAAGGCGATGCGTGTGCGTAGTTTGTTTTATAATATGGCCGGCTCGGGAGGGTCCTTAGGGATCACGGAGCGGGATCAATGGTATAGCCACCTCCCACGGCAAATTGTTTGATTGTTTATTTAGGAAAGGACATGTCTAGTTTTGGTTTTAGAAAATGATATTGACGCATGTACTATGAAATGTGTAAGCGATTGGTTTGCCTTGATTACTTGTACTAGCGTAATTGCTAACCCCTCTGGGGACCCGTTTTGGGGAAATTCGTTTTATGAATTTGGTCGGGTTCATCGGGACGAGCTGGACGATTACGGATGATGGCCATGCGTGATGATTGTGCATAAGAGGAGTCTTAATGTCTTTTTGTCTTTTCATCTTTTATGGCTTTTGAACTAATAGCTGTACTCGAGTACTTAAGAATTTTTGTTCGTCCAGATTGTATTGTTGTGTTTATGTTGTGTTGGATGATGATGTTATATTGACCGGTTGAACCGGGTGGATTGTTCTGTTTTGCGTCTTTAGGACGTGGTGTTATTTTATCGTTTCTGGGAGTCGTTGTGTATGATGCTGTTCAGCCTGGTGGGTCCCATATAGGGATTCACGGCGCTGTAATATACCTCGGATATCCTGGGGGTGTTACAGTACGGGCATTACCTCCGACCTCGTCCACGAAATTCACAAAAATGGGAGCAAGATAACAAGACATTAAACAACCGACACATAACGGAACCATCACCGATGCACACGGTCATACCAAACCAAGCTCTAACAGCTCACACATGCGCGACAACGCAGAAATCACCACGAGGCGACAACAATATTCAATACCAACATCCCACCTCTCACAGAGGCTAACACAACAAATGTGTGGAAATCGACTCAACGCTCACACCGCCAATCCGATCATACTCGGGAGAAAGTATCAAAATGACAACGCGAACATCACACATACATACCCAGCCCTCAAACGGGAATGGATAGGTTTTAAAAGCGAAAACCTCATCTTGAAAATAATTTGAAGAATACCGGTTGATCTTGAGTATCACCTTTCAAAAAGTACAAACGTGAAACATCGTTATCGAGACATTGGAGAACCATTTCGCATTTGATAAGAATGAAGACACTTTCTCTTAGTGAAAACTTTCAGAATATTCGACCCTCGGGTCTAAATAAAAATGTTTCTAAAACATTGAAAATATCTCAAAGCATTTTGGTCCTCGAAGTAGAAATTTTTTGAAATATACTGTGGCACCTAGGATGTACCACAAGAAAATAACTCATTTGAAAAGTATGTCTCGAAATTTATTTTTCTAAGATACTCAAGGTTTTCAAAAATCCAATAGTCCAGAATGCCCAAAACTCACACATATCGACGTTCACTAAAACAACTCCTAGTACACGAATCAAAACGTTTAAAATCAAGACAATACATGTCTTTAAACGGAAATAAACGATAAAATACCACATTCAGAACAAAACCACTGACCCCATTCGAGGCCTCTAAGGACCCTCCCACACTGGCTAGTGAACAAGTCGAACGCGTATAAGCACAAAGCTTCCACAATAGAACTTGTAAAACGTGCAAATCGATTCGAAAATCATCAGCCACGGACAAAAACAACGATAAAAAGACATCACAAGCGACGACACTCCTAGTATAAATCAAATACGAGAGTCGACTAAATACATATCGTGAAATCAAAATCCACATAAGGATTCCACCACTTAACAAATAATCATAAAAATAGCTCGTGTCACACGAGGTACAACACAAAGAAGGGAGACTTACTTCCACAGGTCGTACGAAGATGATGATCGCCCCACGATACTAATCACGACCAACAAACTCAAACGACGCGTCGCGACACGACTCAGTCAGATAAAATCCGACGAAACAAGACTCAAACAACACGACTTGACCCGACAGCCTAGGTTTCCTCAACCAAAGCTCCGATACCATTTATGTAACACCCCCAATCCGCTCAGGGATATTACATGCCGTAGAACCTTTCCTCAAGGATCTACCAGGCTGGTAACGACATATAACAACTCAACCATGCCTTTCAGGCTAAAATGACTCAGTAGACCGATTTGGTCTTTCAACAAATACATACAACTCGAATACAACTCAGGCCCACGCAGGGGTCAAAATACAACCACACCCGTACAACGGGAAAATATAGCAGCGGAAAAATAGAGTACAACTGAACCAATAAACAAAGTACGGTTCCTCATGTGATTAGTATCGATCATCTTTCATCATCCTTCGTGCCGACCCTGTGTTATGCTCCAAAACTTGAATGCAAAAACAGACATCCACCCCCCGAATACTCGGGGATTAGCAAAACTCCACTGTTTTGCTAGTGCAAGAACAAAGTGCAAATACGAGCCATACAATTCACATTCCACGAATAACAATAACCAAGGATCCTCAAAGATCCAAACGAAATGAAAAGTACTTCCCGAGGCAAGAGTTTGAGAAAACATTTCAAAATCGAAATATCATAAATCAATGGAAATGATTTATAAAACGATTTAGAATGCCATCGAGAGTTTTAATAGAAAACAACTTAGGATTATCAAATCCTACTTTTCAAAATCCAAAAGACAAAAGGGGTCACCGCCCCAAATGTTTATTTTCCAAAATGACATTTACCAAACTGGGATTTTAGCCCCAAATCCGTAAAACGACTTTTACAAAACCATTGGGATTTTAGCCCCAAATCTCATCAACTCACAGTACACAAGAACGACCACAAGGTTCGTCTCCCAACATCAAAATCCACAAATAATGGATTTAAAACATAGACAACAAAATACTCTAGAGCCATCCTAGCCAAGTAGGCCAAACGAACAACTTACCTCTTACACACTTAGTCAATGCATGCAATTATGAAAACCGTTCAAAAGCATTCATTTCCGGAAATGCCATAATCAAATCACATTTGCAAAATGCACCACAATTAACCGTGGATCCACCCCTCCGTGGACCCCTACCGAGACCCCGTCGGATCTAACCCATAGTGGTTAAAAGCAAGCTCGCGGATCCACCCCTCCGTGGACCCCTACCGAGACCCCGTCGGATCTAACCCGTAGTGAGCATACACACACACATTACTCATGCAATACTAACATGATAAGAATGTAAGTTCATTAAGAATACTCACTAGAGATGGCCATTAACTCGACACCATTATCAAACTCTTCAAAACACAATAACAAGATTAAATACGGAATACACGATTCCATAACTTTAAACAATAGGAGTATCATCATCAAATCCTTCAACGTTCAAAATAACCAAATCATAATCAATTCCCAAAACACGCCGTTCACAAAACACACACGCATTTTGAAAGAAAGCCTTTAACGAGGCCGAACCGAAATATTTTGAAACTTCATTACAAACAACCAAACAAACACACCAAGACGATCACCGATCATCATATCCACAAAATAAGAAAAGTATGGGCAAGGTAGTTGCCTCGAATAACCACAATGCGGAGAATCGGCCGAAGTAGGTTGGCACGAACCGACTACGAACTCGCCGACTCCACCGAACGAAAATCCACAACAATGAACTACGAACGAAAACAATAACAACGAAAATGAATTCCAAAGTACGACCCAAAGCCGCTGAATTCAAAGAACAAATGACGAAGGTTCAAGGATTTCCCCCAAAACGGCCAAGAACACGATTCGTCCCGTCAAAACCCGAAAACGGAATTCCAAGTTGAAATATGGATATACAATCCATAGAATATGTTTAACAACATCATTTAACCATACTCGATCCATCTAAAGCGGATGAAAAACGAGATCGGGGATAAATCCCCCAAAAAGTCAATTCGAAGGAAATCAAGAAATATACTTCGATTCGACGAAGAACAATGGATTAAATGATGTCAAACACAAGAATACTGCCAAGATTAATCATACCCATCATGAATTAATCAACAACACGGAACGAATCGGACAAAAATGCAAAAATCCCCAAATTCACGAAATTAGGGTTCTAAGGAAGATTACCTTGATTCGCTGGATCAAAGGATGATAACGGACGATTGATTGATGTTATGGACTCAAGAACTTCATGGATTTGTTGTTAAACAACATGGCTTCGTCACCCATGAATCGCCATCCGCGGACGGAGAAGGAAGGAAATGAAAAACGAGATGAAATGTGACTGCTTTGTCACATTTATACTGGGCCAGAACTAGCGTGCGCTAGCCTTCCCGGACTAGCGTGCGCTATCGGCCGCAGATCGCCGAGTACCCTCGCCCGTGGCCCGCACGACCCGGCATCACCGACCAAACTGCCGACCAAACCTGCCGACCCGACTCCCACTAGCGTGCGCTACGGCCGGAAGCTTCGCGCTAGCCGACTGGCCCAAAGAGTCTCTGGACTAAACAGCTCGCCCGTAACGTACGCTAGTCGGCCGACGGCGTGCGCCACCTCGCCGGTTAGCGCGCGCTACGACCGACGTGGCGTGCGCTACCTTCCGATCTGACCGAGTCGAGAACCTCGTAACCCCACCGCCTGGACCCGATAGCGTGCATTAGGCCAGCCGATAGCGTGCGCTATACCTGCCGGTTAGCGCGCGCAGCCTTCCGGCCATAGTGTGCGCTACGCCGGTTCCTGCCGCACCTGTCCGGCCGGTGCCCGCCATCGTCCGGCCAGTCCCGCAACCGTCCGGCGATGCGACCACTGTGGCTCGGCGACCCGATTTCCAAAACGATTTTAACGAACACGACAAAAAGTTCGCGGACAACATCAACGACCCGAAAAGAAAACATAATACCATAATTAATCATACGCGACCAAGAAACGGGTCGAGACAACAATTACAGATACGGATACCCGTAACTTTCAAGAAATTACAAAATGGCCCAAAACGCCCAGAAATCACGATACGTGATCGAATAACCAAACAGAAGTTCACAACACGCCTAATAAAGTTAAACGGACTTACGGGAAACTCGAAATAGTAGTTTCGAACGAGATTCGCAAGAATCGAACTCAAGCGCGGAAAAGTCGCTAAAAAGCACGGAACTCAACAAAATGACACCGAAACGAACTCGGATGACAAAAAGTGCAGAATTAATCATTCTCAGAATGATGAAATGGTCATGAGCGAGTCATCAAAACGGACTCCGACCGAAAAAAGAAATTTACCGAAAATCGAAAATTACGGATATTACACATTACATGAACAATTCATACATATGAAATATATAACCATCACAAGAATCTAATCATCATTATAACCAAGCAAGATAACTTTCCTCAATACGGAGACGAGAATAGTCCTCTTCTTGTCGGAACGAACGAACGGTCCTCGACTAATATTGTTTACTCGAACAATCAACCTTAAACGAAATACATTTTACTCAATAACATATTCGTATAATTATCAATATAGGATTAGTAAGACGTCATCCTAAAATCCTTTAGAATAGTTTGCTATTTCCAATTATCGAAGCCTTATGTCAGGAGTTCTTTTAACATCATTACAACCATAAAAATCGGTTTACAATACTTTTACCGAATGTTCACATGGTTCATCATAAACAAGATTCTATCAAGGGTATGTTGAATAACCAATTAGGATGTTAAGATCATCTTATAATGATTAAACTTTCCAAAACATTAAAATGTTGAAAGAACAAAATCTGCACATTTATGATCATTCTCCTCTCATCTAAATTGAATATTAAGCTTACAACAAGGTTATTAGTTATGAGATTACACCATATCCATGAAGGTTATCAAAATCTTTCTTTACAAGGCTGGAAGATTCATTAACATCATGATGAATTCACCATCTATCTAGTATGATGATCAAAGTATTCTAAGTTCTTAACACATTAGATTAATGAAAAGTTGTTGTGTTGGTTTCACAATTATCCTTAACCATTCAAAATCTTGCTGAGCTAAACATAAGGAGAATATGATTCTTAAGAAATCTGAGTAAGAAGATATCCTCCTACTTCTAACATGGCCAAGTTCTTCCCAAGGTAAGTGAAAACTTAAAATGGTGTTTAATCACTTTATGATAACAACTCTATTAGTTAAATCCAACTACGGTGAAGTTAACTGATTCAAAGGTATTCTACTGAGCAAAATTCGTCCAACAAGATGAGTATGATAGTTACAACATGATCAGAATCACTATTTCATCAAGAACACATCCATCTCAAACCCTTGTTTATCATATTCATCAAAAGTGTTAAAAAGGTTGGTTTAAAACTATGTTTTACTTGATTAATCTACTCTAGGTGAAGTATAATTCGTTATTAACGTCAACATATGAAAATAATACAGAGAGGAAACTATACCTACCTCCATAAATGAAGAGCAACCTCAAAGCTATGAGAAAATATACTCCAAGCTCAAGAACACCTCCTAGTCTCCAAGGAAATGAGCTCCACTCCAAGATTTAAGGCTTAGAAGCAAGTTGGGGGAGGTTGATATCGGTTTGGGAGTGCAGAGGGACGATATATGGAGAGAGAATCGGTTTGGAGTTGTGAAGAAATGAAAAACAGGTTGGTCCTATAAATAGACTGTACAGACTTAGCGCACGCTAACGGGAAGCTTTAGCGTACGCTAACACACTTACGTGCGCTAACTGGTTAATATTACGTACGTAAGCGACTTACAGTGGATACTATCTTGAATTCGCTGGTCGTTAGCGCACGCTAATGAAAAAGGGGTTACGCACGCTAATAAAAGTTGACTCTGGCCGACATGACAGCTCAGACCCTACTGACATGCATGCCAACGGCTAAGGAGTTCACGTGCTGAAGTCAACTGATGCTAGATTCCCGCTTAGCGTACGCAACAGAGGAAACATTACACACGCTAAGGCACAGGATTAGCGTACGTTAATCATACTATGTAGCGTACGCTACATCAACAGAAAAAATCAAAAATGCAACTCTCTAATTAACATCGAATCCTCACATATGAAATGAAATAACAACGATATGAAATTCAAATCTATAATACCTCAACATAATACTAAATGCAACGATTCATAATAATCAGATTATCCGAATGATACAATGACAGGTAAAAAAAATGAAAAGTTACAGTCGGATATTACAGGACGCCCATGTAAGCACTGACTCGCGCCTCAAAAGAAAAGCAACAACGCACATATAGTCCTCGGAACCATATCAATCGTACGCCAAAGTTCTCAAGACTTGACGTCTCGAGTCACAATGAACAATTACTCAGATTATCACGAAATCTCGGATACAACACCAAAGGGAAGAAATCCCAACCAATGACCCAAATCTCAAGATTCTCAAATACTATAGTTACAAGATAAATAAAAAACAGATGGTTCACAACCACAATACTACGATGCAGATTAAGTTAAACAGTAATCCGAAAAACAAGGCTACATCTCAAATGTACCCAACATCGACACCATCCATATCATCAATCCCCTCGATCTCATCGATTCAAGGAAGACCCAAATATGAACTCACCGCTTAATATGATCCCGGAAGGTCAGAAGAACGAGAGTGACTATGATGAATGATAAATGACTAGAAATCCGACAAGGATCAAGAATGACTCACCGAGGTGAACTAATAACGCAATGAGTGATAGCTCAAATAAAGGGATTGGAACCGTTGTTCCTCGTGAATTGAATGATTAGTTTGATAAATGTAATGCCCCAATACTTATTTAAATGTTAACGATCATAGATTTTGATTTTTTTAATATTTATAGGTTGTCCGATACTTGGACCGATACGTTCCTAGCATATAATGAAGGATTTAAAAAAAAAGAAAAGATTTCAAAATAAATTATAAGGATTATTTTAGAATTTATGAAAGTAATTTCGAAAATTTTCGACGAATTGATACGATAAAATTTTCATTACAGAACACTTATACTGCAAAAATAATATTAAATTATTTTATTATTATTATCGAAAATCCGTTCCGAGCATATCGAATATTTAACTCCGACGAGTCCGGAACAGGTCAGAAAATCGAATTTGGATATCAGGAAGGGGTCGAACCGGCCGAGCCAAGTTGCGGACATCTGCCGGTCACCGCCGGACACGCCTACCGACAGCTGCCGGTCACGGCCGACAGAAGTTTCTCGACCCATATCCGGAAAAGGCTGTCCAGCTGTCCGGATAAGGTTGGTCACGACCGACAGAAGCTTCTAGGCCACTATCCGGATAAGGATGTCCAGCTGTCCGGATAACATCGGTCACGACCGACAGAAGCTTCTCGGCCAGCTGTCCGGATAAGGTCGGTCACGACCGACAGAAGCTTCTCGGCCAGCTGTCTGGATAAGGCTTCCAGCTGTCCGGGTAAGGTTGATTTTTAACCGACTTTGAGCCCTTATTTATACATGTTTCCGGACGTGTTTTTCTACATATCATATATCATTTTGAAGCTGTGGACCTCTAATTTAAAATGCCTGTAACATATTTCCCTTCCAAAAACTTAAATGCCCTTAAAAATCCCGATCAATTAGATAGCTCAAATCTGACAGTTTTTCAAAGGTGTTTGATAAAAGTCCTCAAAGAGATTTCAGATTTTACATCAAGAATTTATGACCGGAAATATGAAAAAGTATTTTCAAGTGCTAGGAGAAGCGTATCCGGGATCCAAGAAGGACAACCGAGCCAAATTCAAAGGAAGATACTTCAAGATTTCAGCAAACGAGGTGAGGTTATACTGTTTTAATATGTTACGGTTATCGTTGTGTCGTGTAACATGACGACCCGAGAGGGGTCGAAAGAATGAAAAAAATTCGAGACGAGTCTCACACAGATAAGAATGTTTTATGTGCATTACACAACATGATTTTGACGATTTATAAGGGTTTAATCTCACTGAGTATGCTCGCGTACTCACAACTCGTCATTTATATTTTTCAGGCTAAGGAATCGACGAACGGGACAAACAGAAGATGAATACATACTCCCAACACGATGAAGTTCTAAATAATAAAAGATGTTGTCGCCGTAATTATTATTATTTTTACGAAACACTTGATGTTCTTCGACGAATATAAATTTCAACGGACTATGTCCGAATATTTGATTTCCCATGTTTTTGTAAAACTGTACTGATGGTTGAATAAACGAGTTTTATTGAAGATTTACTGACTAAAATGCTTCCGCAAATACTCCGAATTTATATAAAAAAAATTAAGAAAAAAAAATGAGCTGTGTAACGTTCTTTTTAATTAAGAAAGCCAGGGCGTTACAATAAATACAAGTCTCAACATGATTGATGTATGATGAATGAATTGTATGAATGAATGAACGACAATGAAATGAATGATTATACTATTACCGAGCAAGAATTAACTTGTTCAAAACCAGTGATGAATGTCCTTACCTCTAGCTCTCGAAGCATGATAGGACCCCTTACATGATGCACGGGATGGAGTAACAAAATCCCTCGAGGCATGTGAGCCTTCTCGAGATATACTGGCACTAGAACTCATGCAGTATTCCGTAGGTGTCCCTGCCTCCCACACAGAAAACAAACAATAGCTGGCACCGTACACCGAGTACTAACGTGCCCTGCTGAATTACAGTTAAAGCAAACAATAGTTGAACTCTTCGTCTGAGAGGAAGATGCTTTCCCAGCATGAAGATGACTAGAAAATGACCTCTTGGATGCCGGAGCCCAATGTCCCTCTGAACGAACCGACATCTCAGTCTTCCCACCAGAAGAAGCTGAAAGGTGCTTCCGAGTAAGCTCCTTGATCAAAAGCTCTACTCCAAGAGCCTTCTTGATGAACTCACTAAGTGAATTACAATTGTGATTGAACAACTGCATCCTCAACTGTGGATTTAGCCTCTTACTAAAATACTTGATCTTATCTGCCTCAGTACGGATAACAGATGAAGCAAACTGAGGAAGTTCCTGAAACTTCTCAGCAATGACAATAACACCCTCGTCCTCGACGGATTCGGGGTTCAAAACCTCAGACATCTTGGCTTCATGAAGTGGATCCGGATAATACCTCTCTAACATGAGAGTCTTGAACTCACTCCAAACACAATCACGATCGGTGGGTTTCACATAAAGCCACCCAGAAGAAGCGCCTTTACTCAAGTAGTAAGTCATTATTGCCACCTTACTCTCTTCCATACACTGAACCATGTCAAAGAGTTTATCAAAATGTTCAAGCCAATGAACAATATCAGTTGGTTCCGACGAACCCTCAAAAGTAGGCGGCCTGTGACGAGAGATATCGCCAACAATCTGACTCACTCCCCTAGTCTGTCCATGAAACGGCACCTGGAATCCCTACTGTGGTGGACCACAAACCATCGAGGTCTGCATGGTCTCCATTAGACGTGTCATATAAGTCATCTGGGCTATCATGCCCTGTATACATATGAATGGGTCCATCCAAACACCTTCCGATTGAGCTGCATCTCGGGTACGACTCCGTGACAGTGAATGATTATCTGTCAGTGAATGAGTAGCATTGCTAACTGATGAACAAATGTTATCCCTTGCATTCGCACGGGTATTCACATGAGATCCCAGGTTTCGGCCCGCACTGCGGCCCATTCCCCTGCGTCCTCTGACAGCTCTTTCCATACTGGAGCAGCAAAGTCACATGATGATTATAGATCCCGCATGAATATCGCATTACGATTACGTTATGGAATGATAATAATGAGCATACACGCTTATCACATTGAATGCATTAATAGTGCAGTAAAATGAATGTCAACATGATGCCGGAATATGATAAGATCGCATGAAAGGTCAAGTGAGGTGACATGCTTATCTGATGAAATTCCTGAAATGATTATCTTGAACAAGTTAACAAGGTTGATAATTCGATCCACAAGATCACAACTGAGTAATGAGATTGACTGAGTGATTAACGAATTAACATGATCGAAAAGATCAAAAATGATTATTGAGGATTTTTGACTGATGAATGAATTGATCCTTATCGCTTGCACAGGTCACACGTGCTCCAAAACAATTAATCATGAATCAATCGTAACACTAATATCACATATAGGTTTCAAAAAAGCATGTATAATTAATGACATGATGAATGTATGAACATAAAGAGAATCGAGTCCTTACACAGGTCATACGAAGCTTCAAGGTCTCACGATACTAGTCTCCACTGACGACGACTAGATGAATGAATGACTCATGCAGTCGTACAAATTTCACGACTCACAAAACCCGACTGTCCAGATTGTTATAACCTAACAGTTCCACTACTAACGCGCCAGTAGAGCCATGTAACTCACATATTAGGGTATCTCACAACCCAAATCTATGATTTCATCTACTGTAACACCCCCAAATTCCATTGGGTTATTACAGTGCCGTGGACCCCATACCAGGAGATCCACCAAGCGAACACGACTAAAATTACATCAAACTGAACAACAAGGGAAATCACAGTCCTTACTATGATACCAGACATAATATTCAGATAAATAATTTCAATGACAATGATGGGCCAACATGGCCAAATAACAATTCAACAACATCCACGAGCATTGATCGGGTAATACATAAAGACAATGACTGACAAATTGGAGAGCACTCCAACTGACTGACCAACATGAACAACACGGACTAGTATCGCTCGAATGCCTCATCGCCATCGTCATGCCCCTGTGTCTCAACTTTCTCCTCGCAAGCACCTAAAACATGAAAATATGTTCCTCCCCCACGGGGTCAGTCATCCAGAGAATAAACATCAAATACATGTATAACATGATATGCATCCAAAGGCAGAATGAAACGGTATAATGATAATAATAATACAAGATGCTCACAAACCAAGGTAAGAACCAAGCATTCGTGAAACACTATGCCCACGGTATACTATTAATACCTGTTCAGCAAGTTAGAATATAAATGCCCAACAACGAATCATAATTATAAAACGCCACAATGAATTACACGAACATGAACCAAACCAGAACTGAAATAGATATGAATCACAATGCCCGAAGGCTCCAACGAAAATACCAAGACATCACAAGGGCCTCAAAGCCACTCAGCGGAAGCTGTCAAATATCACAATCACCTGAAACCAAAACAGTCCGAAGTTTATCAATGAGGACCGAAGCCACGGCACGAATCCGTATCACAATGAGGGCCGAATCCATGGCATGAAGCCGTATCACAATGAGGGCCGAAGCCACGGCACGAAGCCGTATCACAATGAGGGCCAAAGCCACGGCACGAAGCCGTATCATAATGAGGGCCGAAGCCACGGCACGAAGCCGTATCACAATGAGGGCCGAAGCCACGACACGAAGACGTATCATAATGAGGGTCGAATCCACGGCACAAATCTGTATCACAATGAGGGCCGAAGCCATGGCACGAAGTCGTATCAGATACAATGAATGCCTCAGCACCTTTAATTGGTTACCGACGACGGAGATGAGAACGAATACGCCAATATATTCAATCGGCCAATACAACGCCAATGACAAAACACCAACAGCAATAACAATGATTACAACGATGTCTTATATTGATATCAATATCAACAACAACAATCGATACATCGATACCGCGAACCGGCTATCGATGATATTATTAAAGACGAGTATCCCAATGCCTTGAACCGCCCATTAATGAACAATAATAAACATTTGGCATAATTGCCTAAGAATATCATATCGAACGATCCCTTAATATCAATGAACTCATGAAGAGACTAAGTCTCGGAATGATACACCACATTCATACACATATATGATAACATTAATCTCATTGACTAGTACAAGTATAAAACTTGCCTCAAATCGACGGCGAGAAAGTCCTTCCACGATCAACGTCCTTAATGGAATTATTAGCCGCTCGTACAACCTTAATAATACAAGTACCAACAATTCGCTTAATATACGAATCAATCATTATCACAACCAACTCAGAAGTCGATACAAGACTACCCAAACTCATTGGGGCAATTTAACAAACACGTTGTAAAAAATTTCCCATTGTTTACAACCAATCCCAATTATATCGATACAAAAACTTCAATGAATGATTCAATCCGAAAAAACATCATTAATACCATTAATAATCCAATAGGAATACTCCATTTGAGATTATGACAACATCTAGTCGAAACCCCCAAAATTCCAAAGTCAACACCCAAGGTGTTCTTGAACAAATCCCCAAATATTCAAAAATTCCAAAAATTACATCATTGAATCCGTAAGAATACAAATATCCAAGGTATATAAACCATATTCAACATATTCCAACATGATAGCAAGCTAACTCGAAGAGATCGGGAAGAAAACCTTCAAATCCCGAAATTCAAGATTCAATGAAAAGTTACCTTGATTTGGAGTGATGGAGCGGATTAAATATTGAATAATCTGAACTAGGAGCTTGAAGATGATGCTAGATAATTGCAGCTCGGAAAGATCTACCCTAATCGCCCAAAATTGCCCAGAATGGTTGAGAAAAAAAGAAATAACGGAATGAAGAGTGAAGTGTCCGATTTAAACAAAACCCAGCTTAGCGCGCGCTATCTCCGGTTATTAGCGCGCGCTAGCGGTTTCAGTGGTTAGTCCAGTAACTCTGCATGCCGCGTTAGCGTGCGCTACGAACTTAGTAGTATGCGCCAACGCCTCCTCTTAGCATGCGTTAACCTTTTGTTAGCGTGCGCTACCTGATAGTTGATGTCCAGAAACATGGAGTCCAGAACCCACTGTCCTCCACCTGCTTGACTTAGCGTGGGATACTATGATGACTTATCATGCGCTATCAGTATAATTAGCGTACGCTACTATCCACTTATAGCGTGCGCTATGAATTTCCAATATCAGTCCAGTGCCTATTGGACTGTCTGCCTTAATTGCACTAGCGTGCGCTAATGCTGATGCATAGCGTGCGCTACCTATACTCCATGAGCGCACGCTAACAAGAGTACGTAGCGTACGCTATCTCACACACAGACTACCAAAATATGATGATGATGATGATGACAATATTCTCATCTCGATCTCAAACAAACTGATACACGCTTCTAAAGTACGCCGAACGGTGAACACAATTGAATGAATATGAATGGTGAATGATAATTACTGAGTGAAAAATTTCCGAGTGACCATTACTGAATGATAATCAATGAATTCACAACCGGGTATTACAGATAGTTACAAGGAACTAAATCAGTTGAGGCTGAGGTTGGTATCCTGTCTTAAAAGCACATCTTTTATATCTCTAGTTTTTGTAGAAGTAACTGTGTATTGAGGTTTTAGACGATCTTATTTTGTAGGCAAATGATACAGCAATGGTTCCTATTATGGAGAGGCTCAAATTATCAAAAGATAAAGCTCATGGTTCAATGACAAGATATTGCAGACACAATCGTAAACTTAGACTGATAACTTGGCATCACAAGAAGGTGTCTTTATCAAATTCTAGTTAATCGTATAATGTCAATTTATTTGTATTTCTCATGCTTATTATCAAGTAATCCTGTATATAAGGCCCTGCATTTTTAAAAATGATAAATGATGGCTGAAGCACCATATTGTAATCTGACTTTAGATATATTGGATTTTATTTATTAACCTTATGAGGTATTTATAGCTCATTGCCCTAGTTTTTAACATAGTATAATTTACAGTAATAGTCCTATATCTTTACTTGTAAAATTTTAAAGGGTCACAGCAGGACAATTTAATTGTCGGTTGAATAGATACACCATCTGAACCAAAAAAAGGAGGACTAGAGGAAAGTAAAAAATGAAGCATGTTCATACGAGAAGTGAGAAAAGAGAGATCACCCCAAACAATCTTGGGCAAACTGTATCAGCTGATGAAAAATTGGTATCAGAATTTAGCAATTTTTTAGGAATAACAGTGAGGGACTTTGTTTTGCTTACATGTGTTACTTGGTGTGAAGTTCCTGAAAAGGACATCTTGTGGGAGTATGTGAAGTTAATGCACTAATCATCCCTCTGAACCACATGTAGTATATATTCGTAAATTTTCTTTAGAAGATGTTTAAGTTTGCATATAATTTATCCTAGGACAAGTACATCATCCATGAGGAGGGTAGAGCATGGGTAATGAAAACGATGCGAGATAAGTTTAGGGTGTTAAAATCCCGCATCAAGAAAAATAATTATGCATGCCATGAAACTAATGAGAAAAGGATTAAGAATAGGCCTAGGGAGGTTCCTGAAAAAGACTTTAATGTTCTTTTCCATATCACTACATCATTTATTCAGCATATGCATTTTATTTTTTATGTCTCCATGTTTATAGGCGACTGCTAGAAGAAATGCAGAATCTAGAAGTCATTTAATAGAAACGCAACAATCGAACCTAGAAGTTTCGCCCAAGTCTGCAACAAGTTGGTATGATTACTTGTTTTTGATAATTTCGTACAATAGACATGAACTCCAAACACTTGGTAGAATTGTTAAAATCATGTATTGCGTGTTTATATTAAACTAAGTTTAATGATGAGGTTCAATCTCCTGATTTATATTTTTATATTAATCTGCCTTACTTTAGTCACTGGTGCCTTAGCTTTTTTTGTTCAAATCTATATGTACAATGTAACCCCTGTTTTGACAAATCTATGTACGATGTAGCCCTTATTGTTAAATTGTAAAACCCTACTTGTCAAAAATGAAACTTATTTTTTTGCAAGGTAATTGAGAAGACGCCGGTTGATGCTGAGGAACCGGTGACACCACTATCATATGCTCAAATTTTTGTTGAAACATGCAAAAAGAACGTGGATAGCGAGTATAAGTTACATACTGAAGCGACTAAAGAAAAAATTGTAAGGGCAATTTTAATGGTTATTTAAATTGTTCAATCATGTTCCATTATGTAGTTGTTTGTTTAACTTGTTATTGTTACAGTCAAATGTCAAGAAAATTCTGGAGGAGGGAGGGACTGTTGAGGCTGCTAACCAACTAGTTCGTGGTGGCAAGGAGCACGACCCCTCATATCTGCTTGGCAAACTTATTCGAAAAAAGCAGCCACAAGACAAATATGTAGCACCCCCCACATCAACTCTCTCAGATCAATACTTGGCAGATTGAACAATAAAAATTCAAGAACAACATGCGCACGAGATGGATGAAAGAGTTGACAAAAAGGTTCGAGAGAATGTCAATCTGATGATGACCAAAATAGCAGAAAAGAATCCAGAATTGAAGGTCGATATTAATGAGCTATATGCTGAGCCATCAACTGATGTTTCAAGTGACATTGTTTCCCAATGATGGTTTTCATTGGGAGTGCCTAGTGCTTCATTAATCTTTTGAACAAAGCACCTAAATATGATGACATTTAGGAGATTATGTTGTACTTCAATATTTTGGGCAGATTTGTGTAGTTGGTTCATTTTGAACTTTGGCTATGGTTAAGTTTGGTTGTGTAACCATATGTTTGGTATTTGTGAAGTCAAAAAATTATACTGGTTCCTTTTGGCAATTTTGGCTTGTGAAAATATTTTCAGATATAATTGTGATTCTGATCATCAAGATTACGAATTTAGGTAACATGAAAATGTGTGGCTAAATACGAAAGTGTTAAATAAAATAATGTTGCAATTAAAAAGAGTGTTGCTATATTATGAAAAGTGTTTAAGAAAATAATATTGCAATAACAAAAAGGTGTTGCTAAAATAAAAAAGTATTTAGTAAAAAAGTGTTGCAATAACCAAAAAATGTGTTGCGTATATTTAAAGTGATAATAAAATAAATGTTACAATAAAGCTCAAAAGGTGTTGCCAAAAAAAATAAGTGTTAGATCGACAAGTGTTGCAGAAGAAAAAGGGTGTTGCAATAGAGTTTATTGCAACATTAAAATTTTTGTTGCCATAGACCAAAACATGTTGCCATAGATGTCTAAGGCAATATATATAATGATGTGGCCATAGATTGACCAAAGTGTTGGGTTACACCCCTAAGGCTACAGAACTATATCCAACATCACTAAAATTGGAAAAAATGTAGCTTTAAACCAATTTTGGGCTTATCGCAACATTATTTATGTTTTCTTGCACTTTTTTAAGTATTGGAAAAGACCATATATGTGTAGTGTTGGTCCAAAAAGGTGGAGAAATGTTATAATATTTTGGCCGAACCCAGCCTTTTATAACATTTTATTAATCCAGCCTGAACCTGATCCAATGCTCATGGCAGCCTTCTCATTAGGAGCCATCCGATCGAGATAATTACACCTAATCTCGACTATCCGATTACTCCTTATATACCCTAACCCTAATCTCTCTCCCTCATCCTCATCGCCTCCCTCACTCTTCTCTTCCGTCTCACTTCTCTCCCACTTGCGATTCCTCTCCTTCTCGGTCAACTCCTCCAACCACGGATTTTGCTCCCGATTCTCACAACCTCCTTCCCCCGTGAGCATATGACTAACACAATGGAATCCCGTGACATTCTCGATGTCAATTCCCTCCGTGTGTATAAAAGGCTCGGCTGGGGTTGGAGTTTCACACACCGAGAAACACAACGAGTTGTAGCTTCTGAAAATTCGAGTGAAATCGTGAGAAATCCTTGTTGTGATAACTGTGAGTGAGATCGAGGCTTGGTTTCTGAGGTTTCTGGGTTAAGTGAAGGTGCTAACAGGCTTTGTGGCGGTCGATGGTGGTTCGGCATTCCTCCTTTGTGGAAACGAATTTCTTGGTGTCAAATATCTAGGGCTTCAGAAGATCTGAGCCGCTACTTCCTTAAACCAAAAGTGGTTTTTCGATTCCTTATCTATCCTGAAATTAATTGTTGTTCTTCGAGATTTTGTGCATTTAATTTGTTATTCATATATATATATATATATCCTGCAGTTGTATTATATATTATATATATTATATATATATTATAATATATATATAATATTCCTGGTTCATTGATATATGTATACTGTACTATATATATATATATCCGATCGGTTATTAATATTATTATTATTACTATTATTATTATTGTTAATCTGGATCAGTTTTATGTATTTCAGATTTGTTCTGGACCGTTGGAATTCTTACCGGCTGCATTTTGTTCGGTTTTATTGGATTAATTATATTGGTTATAATTACAATGTTTATTTAGTTGGCCTGCAATCCTTAAACTCTATCCCGTAGAATATAATTTGCAATCGTTATATTCGTTAATCCACTTGTATAATCAATCCTATTTATTTAAAGTGTACGACTTGATACCTAACGGTCATTTCTAGAGAGAAACCAAATTCATTGAACGCTAATCCTCATGGGTCTAGTCTCTTTCGAAGGATCGATACTACGACGGTGAGACCCCACTTAATTGTAATAAGATTGATCTATTATTTTATTAATGAATATAAGTTAGATTTTCCTTTGATATATGGTCATTTAATTAATTTAAGTAACGGATAAACTACTTAATTTAATACCAATCACTAACTTAATAGAAAGATTAACTAGTGGACCTAAAATTAAACTTGGGCTACTGAACACACCTAATTGGACTTAATAATTTTTCATTTTATGGGCTAACACTTACTTAAACTATTACCATAAAAATTTAAACCCAAAACCAAAATCTAACCCCAAATAAGCATATTACCCATTAGTTAAAAAATACAACAAAAATGCAAAATACATGTATAAGTACATGTATAAAAATCGACCTACATGAATGGAGAGGAGAAGACTTTGATGTGTCATATTTTCAAGACTCTTCAAGCCACATGTTGAACTCTTACCCTATTTGACCACAGCTCACCTTTACTTCCACATACGCACACAAGCATATATATATATATATATATATATATATATATATATATATATATATATATATAGTCACCTTGTAAGTCATCCTTTATTTAACAACACAAATAAGATTTATATACATCTACCTCGTAAATTCATATATAAGACTGCCTTTCAAACTAGGTATGGTCATTATGAATTCGTGGTAACGCCTTTTGGACTGACTAACACGCCGGCTGCGTTTATGGATTGATGTAGTGCATATTCCAACCATATCTGGATCAATTTGTCATAATATTCATTGATGACATACTCGTGTATTTCAAGACATACCAGGATCATGAAACTCACCTAAGGATGGTACTAGAAATGCTGAGGAGATATAAGTTGTATGCGAAATTCAGTAAGTGTGAATTCTAGTTAAGAGAGGTAGCATTTTTTATACATGCAATATGGATACGGAGTTGCAGTAGATTCGTCGAAGGTGGAGACTATTTTGGATTAGAAGGGGCCAGAAGTTGTCATTGAAATTTGAAACTTTCTTGGACTTGCCGGCTACTACCGCAAATTTATTAAAGACTTTTCCAAAATCGCAGGACCACTCACAAGGCTAATACAAAAGCATGAGTGGAACGATAAGCGTGTGTCGAGTTTTCAGGAACTCAAGGGAAAATCACCTCAGCACTTGTCCTAACACTTCCCAAAGGGAGTGAATAATTTATGGTATGCAACAATGTGTTGAAGGAAGGATTGGAAGTTGTACTGATGCAAAATGGCAAAGTAGTGGCTTATGCATCACGAAAGCTAAAAATCCACGAGTTGAATTACCCAACTCACGACCTTGAACTCGCTGCAATTATATTTGTCTTGACGAAATGGAGGCACTACTTGTATGGAGCCACATTCACAATCTTCACTGACCACAGGAGTCTCAAATATATGTTCTCTTAGAAGGAGTTGAATCTAAGATAGAGACGGTGGATAGAGATTCTTGAAGACTATAACGTCACCATTCAACACCATCCTGGTAAGGCTAATGTCTCAACTGATGCCTTGAGTAGTAATGCAAGCGTGGCAAGACTCATGATAGGAGAATGCGGTGCCTTAAGACAAATAAGCCATTGGAATCCAAGGTAGGCTAAGACACACATTTTATGTGCTAACTTGTCAATGAAGCCAGATTTAATTTAGGAAATCCAAGAAGCTTAGGCACAATATGGAAAATTATGCAAGCTTAAGGAAAAGATCACACAAGGTGAGAAATCAGAATTTAGCATGTTTGAAGATGGGATGTTGAAATTCAAAAACCGAATATGCTCTCCCAATAATAATGAACTCAAGAAGAAAATATTAGCAGAGGCTCACTGCTCTCGATATATTATTCATCCAGGAGGCAACAAGATGTGTAAGGATCTGAAGAAACACTACTGGTGGGTGAATATGAAGAACCAAGTTGCGGAATTCGTAGCAAAGTATTTAATCACGATTCCCAATTGAGATTCCAAAATGAAAATGGGAACTAATCACGATGGACTTCATGACATATTTACCGACAACAGCAGATGATATATACAACATGGGTAGTAGTGGTGGATATACTTACTAAGTCAGCTCATTTCTTACCAGTAAGGAAGGATGATAGTCTGCAGAACCTAGCATGGACGTATATCCGAGAAATTGTTAAGCCATGGAGAATCCCTAGACATTGTATCAGATCGTGACCCCAGATTTAACTCAAGTTTTTGGAAGAGCCTTCATTAGGAACTTGGGACGACATTGCGCGATGACTCATACACAGACTGACGGACAATCTGAGAGAACGATACAAGTCCTTGAAGATATGCTACAAGCATCTGCACTAGATTTTTATAAAAGTTAGAGTCACCACATCTAACACCCCCAGAAATCCACCGGGAATATTACACGTCGTAGACCCCTTTACAGAGGGATCTACCAGGCTAATTACCACGATATGATAAACATTTCACCGACCGGGGTCAAACTACATACCGACACTGATCGATAAGGTCAAATATTAAAATACACTGACCAATAGGGTCACACGACAAGAAATCAATCTGAATAAAAACTTATTACTGAACTTAGCCACACAGGGTCAATATACAATATAGCGGAAGACTGAAGATAACACAACAATACAATAACATCATACTGAACTCTAACTCTTGATTAATATCGAGGCTCGCCTTATTCCATGCCATCCTGTGATTGCTCCAATGAACTAAGCATGCCTAAAATGTATGAAACGCATTTCCCCCATTTAAGGGCTTAACATTTTAATGGCTAGTACAAGTATTCCAATCATACAAAATATGCTGCATAAATATCCGTTATAATAATAATACTGACAAACCATGAAGGAAGTTCCTGGGTGATTTTCAATGTTTAAAGTATGACTTAAGTCCTTGAAAGTAATTTATCAACTCGGGAGTTTTTAGAAAATGATAAAAGTATTTTTGGACTTCAAGTACAAGATTATAAAACCTATTCCGAAAACATTATAGTCTCAGCCCAAATCTCGTTTTATGTAACAAACATTTTCATAAATAGTAAAACCTTCTGGACCTCACGTCCTTAGTTATAAAACCATTTCAATACAATTGGGTCTCGGCCCAAAGTCATTATCCGCAAAGCAACATTTACACAAACGTTAGGGTCTCAACCCAGATTTTCTTTAACCCACAATGCTCGGAAACCGTAACGAAGTCCGCATATTCCTACACCGAAACGTTACAACCAAGGAACAAGACATATGTGACACATATTCGAGTGCCATTCTAGCCAAGTACCAATATCTTATATAATATATCCCAACATCGAGAACAAAAGGTTATGATATTCCAGACATATCACAGTTATCGAAAACATCAACATCATCCTCATGATGAAAAAACCAAGCATGGTAACCCGCGGCCATACCCATTAGTATCGGCCCCCAGAGGCCCTGTCGGACCCTCCCAGGGTGAAAGAACAACAACACACACACACGTTTACAAAACTGCATGTCTCGATAGTTAGTCACAATATATATAGTCAAGGCACTTGTTATAAATGGCCATTTATCCGACACATAACTACAACCGGCACAGCTTAGCAACAATCTAACAATTCTAGACGTATCGCTACACATCAACAGGTATAACAATCGATCAAACCATTACAACCAACCCAACTCTATAACACCCATCTCTATCCACACAACCCAGTGATCACCGAAACATCACAACACACGTCTAAGTGTATTATCTAACCGACACCACTTCTCTATTGACAGCCTCTACAACAAGCTACAATTTGACTCTAACTTAACATAACATCTATAACGACCCATATAATGTAAAATCAACAAAAATGAATAATCATCACAAATTCATTATACAACCTCAATTCACACAATATAAATTGTATAGACAAGAATACTTGCCTCATAGATCAACACGCAAACGCCCGACGAACACGGCTCAACCGAACGGCCCCGAAAACCTATAACTTTTGCGAGAAAACAATGACAACATACTTACTACAAGATTACTGGCTAAATAATGATGGAGAACGCGTCTAACATTCGAAGGAAAACTCATTGAAACATTTAATCGAACATTAAATGTTCATGGTTCCTCAAGAACATTAAAATCGTAAATCGGGTTGAACGAATCGAAGATATGGATATACAATCCAAAGAACATGACCAATAACAATGTTTAAGAATGATCGATTTATAAAAACCGGATTAGAACGAGATCAAGAATAAAATCCCCAAAAAGTCAACTTTAGGGAAATCCAGAAAAATACCTCGATCCGATGAAGAACAACGGATTAGATGATGTTATAATCACCAAGGGCTCTTCAAAACACCTTGGGTGGAGCGGAAATCGACCAAGGAACCCAACCCTAGGCACTCTCGTCTCACACGACGCGGAGGAGGAAGAAATGAAGGAAGAAAAATGAGAAGAATAAACTGCTGTCCAGTTTATATACTGGACAGCTTAGCGCGCGCTAATGATCCATGTTAGCACGCGCTATCGAATCATCAACAAAAGACATTCTGCACAACTACCCAGTTAGCGCGCGCTAACTGAAAGCATTAGCGTGTGCTAATCAACACTCCAACCCAGTCCAGTAGTTTCTGGACTGTCCCAAAACCATTGTAGCGTGCGCTATAGTCATTGTAGCGCGCTACTGCTGCACCTTAGCACGCGCTATGCCATTACATAGCATGCGCTAATCAACTTCCTAGCCCAACGCAGTAGCTTCTGCATCACTTCAGCATCCTCCGTTAGCGTGCGCTAAAGGATACTTAGAGTGCGCTAGCAATACATTGGTAGCGCGCGTTATTCATGCATGTAGCGTGCGCTATTCCTACTGCACAGGCAGTAGAATCACACCAAAACTAATCACAATTGTAACACCCCCGATATATTCAGGAATATTACAGTGCCGTAAATCCTTTACATAAGGATTTACAAGGCTGAAGAATTGAACAGGCATTAAAAGTTACTAACGAATGGAAATAACGGAATTACGGTACAACAGTTCTGACCAAATACAGAAATAGTACAATTGTTCAACAGAACTCAATAATACATCACCAAATTCAAATCAATCACAATTGACTTCGTACTCGAGTACTTATTGAAATAACGAATAAACAACAGATAAATAAACCCGGTCGGGACATCACTCTGCACCCTCGTCGTCATACAGTTCCAGTGGTTGTTTCCGCTCTCACGGATCCTGAACACAAACAAAATGTTCACCCCCGAAGGGGTTAGCACAACGATGCTAGTACAAGTACCACAACATATTATTCATATCTCACGAAGAATAATAACATAAACGACAAAATACCAACGAGTCTTCTCCTACGAGAAACTCATAAATGACATACACAACTGATAATCACAACATGATATCATAACATACACATGGTAATTCCGTCGATCCAACGTTCACTGCCTAGAACCCACGATGATCCCGTCAGACCAACCCGTGGTGGAAAAACCCGTCCGATGATCCGGTATGACGCTAGCATAGATCCCCGATGATCCGTCGTACCAACACTAGTTGTACATACAACAACGACATACATGCACGACAATATGTATAACAACAATACATAAAACAATTAAAGTACTTGCCTCGATTTGAAGACAAGAACAACACTTCCACGAAAATGAACACTCGAAGGTCGTCGTCCTCAATCAATCACGTAACGAGACCAAACCTTAACAAAAGAAATGATATAGGATTTATCTCACGTCGTACGAATGTTTAACAATTCGATTTACGGCCAAAAGTTCATAAAATGCAATCACTGAATCGCTTAGCGACGCTAAGTACTCGTAGCGTGCGTTAAGTGCGCCCGATAGCGCACGCAAACAACAAAGCCTAGCGTACGCTAACTATGCATGGTCGATTACTTCGCGACCTGATCGACTTCGTCGATGCTCTAGCGTGCGTTACGTACCAAGCGTAGCGCCGCGCTAACTCGTGCTCGATAAGCGCCGCGTTAATATTCATAGCATAGCGTGCGCTATCTATGCATGGCGATTCTTTGCGAGCGAAGAAGCTATTCTCGCCATGATCGAAACAATGAAATCTTCCGTGATACTTCATGTTACTTCCATGAATACCATGTACATACGATTATGAATGATCTTACGGATAACAACAACTTGGATTCGAGGATATGCATACCATTATAAAATCATATTCCATTCGACTACAAATCTACACACGACAATTGAAAGGCTTAACGGTTGATATCAACACCTTTATATCAATCAATATTATCATGCTGAAGTGGTTTAAACGTTCCATCTATACTAGATAAATCTTTCCATGATCAATCCTTTAGATTTATCCAACAATAATGATTTGTTAAAGTCAAGTCCATGATTATTATGAAGTCATCTACTAGATTCGAATTACCAATGATAGAAGCTTCCTTTACTTGTTCAATGTAATAAGATTCGAATCATGATGATCATAATCAAGGTACTTAAGGCTTAATTATCTCAATATTCCAAACATGATATACTTGGATAATTCATCTATGAAAATCCATATCTTGTTAACATGATCATCCAAATCGTTAGAATCCAACTCTAAGTCTGGAGATAGAGTGAACATACCTTAATATGATGAAAATCACTGAACCGTAATGTAGAATCCGACTCCGGTTGGTTGTATGCCACTCCAAGGTGCTATTCCACTTCAATGATTATTCCCAAATCATAACCAATATATAAACACCAACAAAATGTGTTCTAAGTGTGTAGGAGGATATCACAGCTCTCTGGCCTCTCAAGAATGCAGAAGGAACGAGTAAAATGCAAGCCAAAACGAGTTGTTGTCCTATTTATAATATTCTACATTTTAACAAGTTAGCGCACGCTACTAAGCATTCCTTAGCGTGCGCTAATAATGGTTGACTTCAGAATTGTCCGGGCTCATCCGCGAGAATCTTATCCGGACCCATGTCATTTGGCGCATGTCTTCATTGTCGCTCAATAATTGAGTCCTTAGCGGACGAAACTCCTACTGCATAGCGTCTTTATCCGCCCCACCTTAAGGCGAGGCATCTCCGGCATCCGGCGAAGCTCTGCCGGACGGGCGCGCAGCAGCTCGCGCGTACATGGACTCGGCCAAGCTCACAGAGGACTACCCCCTATAATAGGCTTAGACGGAAAAAGCCTTGTGACAGATAGACATTGAAAAGCCGAGGAATCCACTCTTGAGAAAGAAGACCTAGAAGCTTCAAGATGGAGACCAATCAACTCCGAGAAGGTCTAAGAGGGTTCCGAAGGTCGAAATCGGGTCGGGTTGCTACGGGCCGAATCGGGCCTTGGCCGGGCCGGCCGACACTTCGGGCCGGGTCGGGCCGGACGTTCGAGAGTGCAGGGACTCCAAGAAGACTTCTTAGAATTGTTTAGAATTGTATAGATCATTCTAGATGATGGCATTCTTGTAAATACTTGGAATAGTAATGTTTTGTTGGTAATTTGTTAGCCTAGGAGGTTTAGTATAAATACCCCCTTGGGGCTCATTTGTAAATCATCTTGAGAAATCTGATTTGCTACAGTGCAATAAGAGAAAACCTTCCCCAAGCACTTCCTTACTTTCCTTCCTAGTAATCTTGCGTGTGTTGATAGGCTTACTACTTAGGCTTGTGACAACCTAAGATAGTGCCGCACGAAGAGGACTTAGCGAGGCGCAAGTATAACCCCGTGACAGTTGGTATCAGAGCCAAGGTTGAGACAACCAAGGCGGATTTTCGAAGATTGCTAGCTGATCGTGCAAGGAGTAAGATGGCACAATCATCCGACGTTACCCAACCCAACACTCAGGCGGAGAAGTCCAAGAAGGGCAGAGACAAGTCTGTCGACCGGATTGCTGCCATGGACAGCCGAGTGACTCGACTAGAGGAGGTCTATGATGAGGTTGCGAGGAGGGTGGATGACTTGGAAGAAGCTGGTGAGGAGCTGCACAACCAGGTTCTTTCTACTATCAATGCTTGTGATGGGGACATGAAGAAGGAGTTGGCCGATTTTCGGGCCATGATCCTGGCCATGCAAGAGAGCATGGAGGTTCTCAAGACGGAGATGGCAACAGTGAAAAGGGCGATTGCCAACGGAGAAGGACATGTGGGTGCGACACCCGCACGAATTGACATCCCAAGACCTGGGAAGTTCAACGGATCGAGAAACGCCAAGGAGATTGACAATTTCTTATGGAACCTGGAGCAATACTTTGGTGCCTCAAACATTCGAGATGATGACACCAAGTTGCGGACGGCGCCCTTGTACTTGGCCGACACAGCCGTGCTGTGGTGGCGGACCAAGCAGGCTGACATTGAGAGTGGTGCGTGCAGGATGGCTTCCTGGGAAGACTTCAAGGCCGAATTGAAGAGGCAATTCTATCCCGAGAATGTGGAGTTCGAGGCTCGGGGCAGGCTGAAGAGGCTCAGCCACACTCGTACTATCAAAGACTATGTCAAGGAGTTCCAAGAAATTGTGCTGGAGATACCAAGCTTGATGGCGACCGACAAGCTGTTTGCATTTATGGACGGACTCAAGCCTTTTGCAAGGCAAGAGTTGGAAAGGCGCAATGTTCAGGATGTGGCGACCGCTATTGCTGTGGCCGAGGGCTTACGGGAGTTGAAGACCAGCGACAAGCCAAGGACTTACCGCACAGATAAAGGCAAAGGTGGGGGAGACCGCCCATCAAGGTTCAGGCCGAACAAATACTGGGGCAAGCGACCAGTGGACGAGAACGATAAGCCGAGAGGTTGTCACATTTGTCATAGTACCTCTCACATGAAGTACGATTGCCCACTTCGGAGGAAGAAGGTCGCAGCCATGCAAGAGACCACGGAGACCGAGGTTGCGGATGGTGCGCATATGGGCTCATTGAGTTTGCTCAATGCTGTCAAAGCCGTTGTGGAGCCGGCGAAGGGACCCAGAAAGGGGTCTATGTTCGTGGATGCCTTGATCGGAGGCACACACATCAAAGCCTTAGTGGATACAGGAGCTACGCACAATTTCATGCGGGACGGCATAGCCAAAGTCTTACGACTTACCGTCACTCCAACTAATGGATCGATCAAGACAGTGAACACCCATGCTAAACCGGTGACCGGCGAAGCACGAGGAGTGAAAGCAAAGATAGGTGACTGGCAGGGAATGATCACCTTCACTGTAGTGACCATGGATGACCATGATTTGGTTCTTGGGTTACAATGGTTCGATCAGGTACGGGCTTGCATTCTTCCATTTTCAGATTCCTTAGTCATTTTGGACTCCGACAGGACACAGGCCATTCCGGCCAGGAGGGAACCGAAGGGCGAGCACCCTTTCGGCCATGCAACTTAGTCGAGGCCTTGGAAGCGTGGAAGAGACCTTGCCGCATTTTACGTTCTGATGATGGAAACGATATTGAAGGCAAGGATGTACCAAAGGAAGTTCAAGCCGTTTTGGAGGAGTTCCGGGGCGTGATGCCCGCGGAACTACCTAAGAAGTTGCCACCCAGACGGGATGTGGACCACAAAATTGAACTTATTTCCGATGCGAAGCCACCTTCAAGGACACCCTATAGGATGTCACCACCGGAACTTAAGGAGCTGCAGAAACAATTGAAAGAGTTGTTGGATTCCAAAATGATCCAACCATCCAAATCTCCTTATGGATCCCCCGTTTTGTTCCAAAAGAAGCATGATGGATCCTTGCGTATGTGCGTGGACGATAGGGCACTCAACAAACTGACGGTTCGCAACAAGTATCCCATTCCACTCATTGGAGAGCTGTTTGACCAACTGGGAGGTGCTAAATACTTTTCAAAGATCGACCTAAGATCCGGATATAGGCAGGTCCGGATAGCCGAAGGAGACGAACCCAAGACAGCCATGGCGACCAGGTATGGTTTGTTTGATTTCCTTGTGATGCCGTTCGGGCTTACAAACGCCCCAGCGACCTTTTGCACACTGATGAACAAGGTATTTCAACCATACATAGACAAGTTCGTTGTCGTTTATTTGGATGATATCGTCATTTACTCATCATCAATAGAGGAGCATGTAGAACACTTGCGACAGGTGTTCCAAGCATTGCGGGACAATGAACTTTATGCAAAGTTGGAGAAATGCTCATTCGCCCAACAGGAAGTGACTTTTCTGGGGCATCGTATCAAAGATGGCCGCATTTTGATGGACGAGGCCAAAGTGAAAGCCGTTCGAGATTGGGAGCCGCCGACCAGCGTAACCCAACTCCGATCATTTCTGGGACTCGTGAACTACTACCGGAAGTTCATCGAGGGATACTCTCGGATAGCAGCACCATTAACGGACCTATTGAAGAAGGACCACAAATGGGAATGGACGGACAAGTGCCGAGAGGCCTTTGAGCGACTCAAAGGCAAAGTGACGGAGCAGCCAGTTCTTGCCTTGCCAGACCATGCCAAGGCATATGAGGTTCAGACCGATGCATCTGATTATGCCATCGGAGGAGTTTTGATGCAGCTAGGGCATCCCGTCGCCTATGAGAGCAGAAAATTGAATGACACCGAGAGACGGTACTCGGTACATGAGAAGGAAATGACCGCCGTGGTTCATTGCCTTAGAGCCTGGAGGCATTATTTACTTGGGAGCAAGTTTGTGGTACGAACAGACAACGTAGCCACAAGTTATTTTCAAACCCAGAAGAAGCTCACGCCAAAGCAAGCAAGATGGCAGGAATTCCTAGCTGAGTTCGATTATACCCTAGAGTATAAACCGGGAGTACTTAACCGAGTAGCCGATGCATTAAGCCGGAAGGCCGAGCTTGCAGCCTTGACCAAGGCCGAAGGAAGCATCAAGGACCGCATACGCGAGGGACTGAGGCAGGACCCTTTCGCAGAAAACATCATGCAACTTGCCAGGAGCGGCAAGACAAGACGGTTCTGGGAACGAGACGAGCTACTCTTTACCAAAGGCAATCGTTTGTACGTGCCCAAATGGGGAAACTTACGGAGGGACATCATGAAGGAATGCCACGACACACTATGGGCTGGACACCCAGGTATGCACCGTACAATGGCTTTAATTGACAATTCTTACTTTTGGCCCAGGATGCGTGAGGACGTTGAGGCATACGTCCGGACATGTCTTGTATGCCAACAAGACAAGGTGGAGCAACAACAACCTGGTGGACTACTTCAACCCTTGCCCATACCGGAACACCCTTTTGAAAGCGTTTCAATGGACTTCATTTCGGCTTTGCCTAAATCGGATGGGTACGGGTCGATCATAGTTGTGGTGGACAGGTTCTCAAAATACGCAACCTTTATTCCAAAGACCGGGCGTAACGGCTCTGGAGACGGCCAAGTTGTTCTTAAAGCATGTGGTAAAATATTGGGGCATTCCAAGGACAATCGTGAGTGACCGAGACCCACGTTTCACAGGAAAGTTTTGGTCGGGACTTTTCAAGCTATTGGGCTCGAACTTAGCATTCTCAACAAGTTTCCACCCACAGACGGACGGGCAGACAGAACGAGTTAACGCACTGCTTGAGTGCTACTTGCGGCACTATGTGAGTGCCAATCAGAGGGACTGGGCCAAACTCTTAGACACGGCCCAATTCTCATACAACTTGCAGAAGAGTGAATAAATGGGACGCAGCCCATTCGAGCTCGCTACAGGGAGACAACCGGCGACAACGAACAACATTGCCACCGGATACACAGGACAGAGTCCCGCAGCATATACCTTTGCTAAGTCATTACAGGAGGAATCGGACTTGGCTCGAGCATCTTTGGACAAGGCAGCCAAGAAGATGAAGAAATGGGCCGATCTCAAGCGACGAGCGGTCGAGTTTAATGAAGGCGACTTAGTTATGGTGAAACTTCTCCGCATGACAATTTAAAGCATTTCGGGCTGTGCATAAGGGACTCATCCGAAGATACGAGGGACCCTACAAGATCGAGCGGCGTGTTGGGACAGTTTCCTATCGTGTGGAACTTCCGCCGAAGATGAAGATACACCCAGTCTTCCATGTTAGCCAACTGAAGCCTTACCATCAGGACATGGAGGATCCGGGCCGAGCTCAGTCACATCGAGCACCGACTGCCGTGATTACTTCCTTCGACAAGGAAGTAGCCGAGATCATTTCACATCGGGACGTTCGACGAAGGGGCGTGGCCCCATACACCGAGTACTTTGTGCATTGGAAGGGACTCCCAGACGCTGAAAATAGCTGGGAACATGAGGATCACCTATGGCAATTCCGGCAGAAGATTGAAGAATATCGGGACAGCATCGTTCCGAGGACGGTCACGACTTTGGTGGGGGAGAATGTCATGCCCCACCTTAAGGCAGCAGGCATCTACCGGCATCCGGCCGAAGCGTGCCGGACGGGCGCGCAGCAGGCTCGCGCGCGTACATGGACTCGGCCAAGCTCACAGAGGACTACCCCCTGTAGGTCACAAGTCGTCCAGAAACAAGTCTAGAGGGGGCGTGAATAGACTTGTAGAAACTCTTGAACTCTTTTTCACGAAGAGTGAGTTTCTTCAGCTGATGATCAAACAAATGACTAGGAGTCGTTTGTTCTTGGATATGTGCGGAAGTCAGCTGATGACGAATATAAATTAACTTAATGAAACACTTAACAATGGATGCAGCAGTTAGAGTATGATGCAGTAAAACAGTAAATAACACAGGCAGTTATAGTGGTCTCAGAGGTGGGGTAATCCTCTACTAATCCACTTTTCTCCAAACCAGTTGGAGATGAATTCACTATAATTTTCAACCAGTGATAAAGATTACAGTGATTCACAACACACTACAACAGCTTCCAACCAGTGGAATTCCGTGCCGTTGTATACACACTTGACTGCCTTGCACCTCTTGATCCTCGATCCTCGGATACCTTTACAGTCTGCTACTTCAACCAGTGAAGTACCCCGTACTCAAGATTTAAAGACAAGAGTGTTTGTCTTCTCCAACTAAACAGCTTCCTTGAATATGAACTTTTTGGATCTGCTCTTTTTCACGATGCTATTTGATTGCTTGAGATTGCTTTGATTGCTTTGATCGCTAGAGTATATGTTCGCATCGGTGGTTTGCTCAGTTTCAAATCTTCGGATATATATAGATCACGATCTCTGAGCTTCTTCCTTGTAGCCGTTGCAAATCTTTGAACAAATCCGTCCGTTGGAGAGAGACTTCATTTTTTAATCTTTTCTGAACGTTGCAAGGCTGGATTCCCATTATTTTATTTTATCTTCCGACCGTTGTGATGACTTCTGCATGTGAGCGCCGAATTTTTTGAATATAAAAGGATTAAAGTCTTCACGGTGGGTCAGGATGATTTAAATAAATCATATCTCTTGCGGGAATCACTCCAATTTGTCTCTTCACGTTGCATGTGAGCTTTCCGTAATATTTGACCTTTCAAAAGCATGCTGACGTGGACTTGGAGTACTAGGCTGTAGTTGAGTAGACTGATGTGCAGCTTACTTCTCTGCAGGTAGGTCGTCTCGGCTGTATACTGTTTGAGACTTATCTGATCAGGTGACTTCCCTGAGGTTCCTCGGCTGCAGTCTGGTCAAACTTCTCTGACAAATTTTTAGTTGACCAGGGCTACTCTGATTGGAGTCGGCTGTACTTCTCTGATGGACTAGACTGTACTTTAGTACTTAGCCGATTTTCAGCCTAACTAACTTTGGCCTATAGAAGACACTCATTTGGTTCTTCTTTACATATTGCCAATTTTATACTTAACACATTTTGGCCTATGGAAGATACTCATTTGGTTCTTCCTTACATTTTGCCAATTAATAAACATTTGATTTTAAATTAATGACATCATCAAAATCTAACAAGTATTCCTAACAAATTCCCCCTATTTTGATGATGGCAAAACTAAGTAAGAAATCAAATGGCCAAGTCTGCACTTAAGTGCAAGACAAAACTGAAATCAGTCTAATATTGAGACAAATGGAAAATTGTCATTCAACAGACTGTTCATAAAATTTTCTGACTTATCATTGAAATTATACAAGATTGTTTTAAGTACAGAAAAATAAAATTACAAGTAAGAAAATAATTTAAGGTCATCTGCCTCTTCCTCTGCCTCTTCGAATAGCCGCTTGGCAGGTCCGAATGGTTTGGCTCCGATAGGTCTTACCTTGACTGGAGCAAGGCCATACTTTCTCTTCACAACCAGTCTTTGCGAAGTCCTGCTCCCGCCGAGATCTGAATTTGTTCTCAAGGCAGACTAGCTTGATTTCCTCCTGAAGTTGTAGCTCATCAAGTTCACCATCCATGCGGATTGGTGCTTCTTCAGCTCTGAATTTAGGGATCATGGGAAATGCATTTTGCTCTTTTGCGTACTTCTTTAGAACAGCCCAAAGCTTAGGATGAACTTCTTCCATCCAGTTTATGAAAATCTCCTGTGGGGAGAGTTTGTCATCTTGAAGTAGTTCCCAGACATAAAAGTCTCTGACGAACTTCTTCCTAGCAGCTCCCCATATTTCAAGAGCTTCAAGTGGGCAGAAATCTTCAACATACCATAGCTCCAGACCTTCCCATTCAAGAGTAGATTCAAAGCCGCCTATGGTCCTTCTGCGCTTCCCTTCAGGCTGGTCAGCCTTGTCTTCTTGATCTACAGCTTCCTTCCTTTTTAGGCTAGAGGGTCCTTCAATCTCGGGGACATCCTGCTTTTTCTTACTTCTGATTTCTCTCTCTTCCCCCTGAATCCTCTCTTCCCCCTTTTTGCCAGCATCAATGAGTGTTGTCAACTGTTGCTCCATGCGGCTCATCCAATCAGACATGCCAAAAGGCATTCTGTTGTTAGTAGGAGGAGGAGGCTGAGGGATCTCTCTCTGAAGCAGGGTGTCAATCTTGGCATTAATGGTCTGAAGATCAGGGGTGACCTGAGTTGATAGCAGCTCCCCAATGGTGTCTCTGACAATTTGCTTGATCAGCTCAGTCATGGTAGGGGATAAGCGAGCCGATGGGGAGTGTTCTCCCGATCCTTCACAATGGAGCCACTAGGCTGCAGGCTCTGGCTGCGGCCGTAGGTCGATTGAGTCTTCTCGGGGTCTCGACTGAGTCCTCTGCCCGACTCTGCGTCTAGGCAGTGTCTGGGGAGGTACAACAATCCTATCTGCAGACTTCGTTGGTAGGCTCGCCTGCTCCGGCTCCTTTTCTCTTTCTTCCTCTTTCCCTTCTTCTTCTTGATTTCTCTTTTCTTCCTCCTCATCTTCTTCTTTCTCTTCTTCAGATTTCTCTTTTTCTTTCTCCTCATCTTCTTCTTTTTCTTCTCCAGCCGCCACACCAGCTCCTCCTTCACCTCCATCATCATTATAATCATCATCATCATCATCATTTTTCTCATCATCATCCTTCTCCTTTTCTCTTTCATCATCTTCATCCTTCTCCTTATCTTCTTCTTCTTTTTCCTGCTCCACTTCTTCTCCTTCTTCTTCATCTTCTTCATCATCCACTTCTTCTGTTTTCTCAATCTCCTCTATCTCCTTTTCAACTGGTATGTTTTCTTCAGGTTCTTTTGCTTCTTCATCCTCTTCAACCAAATTGATAATTTCATTTTCTTCATCAACTTCTTCTATCCTAATCTCCTTTTCTACTTTCTCCTCTTCCTCCTCTTCTCCAAAGCTACCATCAAAAATACTGAGCATTATAGAGTGGATAAAATGGTCCATGTTTGTCTCAAAATGTGACATGAACCAGTTATCCTGGAGGAGTAAGGCTAAGTCTGACTCTTTGCAAAAATCGGTCAGAACATCCTCCGTGGCTTGGGGGTATTCCCAACCACTAGATTCAACAAAAATTTGAAAATTTGTAAAGGACATGGTTTTAAGAGTTTTCCACTCTTTAAAAATATTTACGAAAGAGTGTTTTTCTGCTTGTGGCTTGACAAGCTGAAGTTGTTCTATGGAGAGATTAAAAGTATTATTTTCTAAAAGATTGAATGTGTAATCGCTTGGGGATAGATATAATAAGACACCGCTTCCTCTTCTTCGGTCATGTACCTTTGGAGGAGTAATAACAGTACAATTCTAGTTTCGGTATCTCAGTGCGGTGGTCGGATGAACTGGTGGCCGAGGCGATGGGGTGGTATGACGCCTTTCGCTCTCCTTCGTGAACTGCAGCTTCCTTGGCCTCTTTGGAGAGGGTTCAGGTGATGACCGCAGGTTGGAAGGTCCTTCCGGGGCTGGTCCCCTTCTCTTGAATCGGATGGCGATAGGTGTATCGTCGACTCATTCTCGGACTCATTGCCGGTTCCGATCTCGGTGCAGTTGGTCCGAGTCGATAGATCGTATCTTGGGCAAAAGCTTGAGTCGGCAAATCCTTCAACAACCGGGTGCCCTCCCGGTGACTCCAACCTTCTTCTTATCATGGTCCATGTGACCAAGCCTCTTGTTTGGGTGGAAAGGGTCAATGTTTCCCTTGGCCACTCCGATCTGCTCAAGAACCAACTAAGATGCGTTCGAACGCCAACTTAGTCTTGAACTTCTTCTCTCCCTCGAGCCATTCGACCTTGTTCACCTCGCGAACAAGTTGCACGAAAATGTAATCGGCCCAATCAACTTCCTCTCGTTGAATTAACGCACTGACACCATGAATTTTGAAGATGATAGTTGGTCATAGCTTCCTGCCATTCCCATGACTATTTTGTTTGTGATGTCCAAAGCAACTCGATAGACCCTTTTCAACTCATTTCTCTTTGCTGTAAACTTCAATTTCTCAGGGACATTTTCAAGCTTAATCGTCTTCCACGTTTCGGCGGGTGATTGTTTGAGTGCTTCGACCGCCAAACCGCGATGTTTCATCCCGAATACAGAGCGAATCTTCTCTGTATCTATGGTGACTGGTACTCCACCGACCTTGCTCGAATCCCGTCTTTGAATCGGGTAAGCGTTGCTATAAAATTAAACCACATCTTAGTTGAACAAGTGTTGAGGGTTGATTTCGAAAACGGTAGATTCCGTTCGGTTTCATCGCCGGATTAAGTCGAGCATATCAAAGTCCTCTAGATTTGCTTCCGGTAATCCTTCAAATCGACGACCATGGAGAAGATGACCTGGTCCTTCATCGCCTTCAAGTTTGCTCCGTCAAAAGATGCCATTTCTGCAAAAAGATTTTAGGATTTAGTGTATATTTTGCTCTGTAAATTTTTAGGGTTTCTGAACGCGTAAAGAGTAAAGTGAAAAGGTTTCTTCCTTATAAAGAAGATGAAAGGACGTTTGGATTAGTTTATTATAAATTTAAACGGTGGTACGCCTTTTCATATTCTTTTGAATTTCAAATTTGAATCGGTGGCCCCATTTAAAATTTGACGGTTGATTCTGATTGGCCACCGTAGAGGTTAATTAAATGGGCGTGTGACGCGTGTATTTAAAATTGCCACTTGGCTCATAAAATGTATATTTTAAATGCTATTTCTTAAGCCAAAATAATATTTTAAATATGACAGATAATAATTAAAAATTTAGAGATTAGTTTAGAGAACTTAGCTGGTCTGATTCGTTGACTGTTGACCGCTCTGCTACAGGTGAGTTTGACCTCTCGCCTGGTATTACATGACTAAGTTGCTTCGACTTGCCTTTGTCTTCTACGCATCGCCTTAGGTGATTCCGAGTCCGTCCTTCCTTCAACTTGCTTCAGAACTAGATTCCCAATCTAGTAATCCAAGGTCTCTGCTAAGCTCTAGGAATCTTTCTTCTGGCAGGGGTTTGGTGAAGATGTCAGCTATTTGGTAGTCTGTGCTGACTCTTTCAACTCTAACCCTTTTGTTAAGCACATGGTCTCGAATGAAATGGTGTTTAACGTCAATGTGCTTCGTCCTTGATTGCAAAACCGGATTGTTGGTTATTGCAATAGCACTATTGTTGTCACACCATATAGGAACTTCGTTGGCAATAATATTGTAGTCCCTTAATTGTTGTCTGATCCATAGGATCTGTGCACAACAGCTACCTGCAGCTAGGTATTCCGACTCTGTAGTGGAGATAGAGTTAGAAACCTGCTTCTTGCTAAACCAGGATATCAGTCTGGTTCCTAGGAATTGACACGTTCCACTAGTGCTCTTCCTATTGATTTTGCATCCGGCAAAATCCGCATCTGAGTATCCTGATAGCTCGAAGTTGTCATCTTTGGGGTACCATAGCCCAACATTAATGGTAGACTTTAGGTACTTGATTATTCTCTTGGCTGCATCTAGGTGTGATTGCTTCGGCTTGGACTGGAATCTTGCACAAACTCCAACTGCATATGATATGTCTGGCCTACTTGCAGTTAGGTACAGAAGATATCCGATGAGTCCTCTGTAGTGGGTTGAGTCCACTGATATTCCTGCCTCGTCTGCATCTAGGTGAGTGCTTGTGCTCATTGGAATTCTTGCGGGTTTGGCTGATTCCATTCCATATCTCTTGATGAGATCTCGGGTATATTTTGCCTGATTGATGAAAATTCCTTTTTCCATCTGCTTAACTTGTAATCCGAGAAAGAAGTTAAGCTTTCCCATCATACTCATCTCAAATTCTCCTTGCATGAGGTTGGAGAATTTCTCGCATAGTTCTGGATTGGTTGACCCGAATATGATGTCATCCACATAAATCTGAACTATTAGAATGTGGCCTTCGTGCTCCACTCGAATAGGGTCTTGTCCACTTTTCCTTTGCAAAATCCATTTTTCTCAAGAAACACAGATGTTGTTTCATACCATGCTCTCGGTGCTTGCTTGAGTCCATACAGAGCCTTCAATGACTTATAGACTTTGTCTCCTTTGACAAAACACGGGGTTGCTCTACATAGACTTCTTCTTCTAGGATTCCATTCAAACGCACTTTTTACATCCATTTGGTAGACTTCAAAATCCTTGAATGCGGATATGCGAGGAATAGTCGATAGCTTCTAATCTTGCAACAGTGCATAAGTTTCATCAAAATCTATTCCCTCACATTGTGCATATCCTTTTGCTACGAGTCCGGCTTTATTCCTAACAACATGACTCCGTCTTCATCACTCTTGTTTTTATACACCCATTTGGTGCCAATAACTTTCTTGTGATTAGGTCTGTCTCGTTAGTTCCCAAACTTTGTTTCTCTCCATCTGCTCCAATTCCTCTTGCATGGCATTAATCCATGAATAATCTTCCAAGGCTTGTTCTGCTGCCTTGGGTTCAATTTGTGACATGAAACATGAGAACATCGCCATTCTTGCCGGTAGAGTTGATCGTCTTGTCTTGACTCCATCACCAACTTTCCGATAATTTGTGAATTGATGATCCTTCACCATTTGGGGATTTCGTCCTCTTCTCGGGTTTGTTCCCCTGTTGGATTGCTCGTGGTTGTCGCATCTGGATTCTCGTTCCCAGAATCGGATCGGCTACGCCTTGTCATCTGCAGCTTGGTTCTGAACTGCAGATGAGTCTTTGTCAGCTCCGGCTGGGTCTTCTTCCGCAGCAACTGGATCAGATAGGTTTGGTGATCCTGTCTGATCTGCAGTTGGGTCTTCATCGGCTGCAGTTGGGTCATCAGGCTGATCTGCAGGTGAGTCCACCATTCCAGTGTCATGTACAATGACTTCTTCAAGGGTTGCTGACTTGAGCTTGTTCTCAATTTGCTTAAGTTGTTTCCTGTACTCAATAGTAGATTCATCAAAAACAACATGGGGTGTTTCCTCCACAACTAAGGTTCTTTTGTTGAAAACTCTATATGCCTTGCTTCTTTGGGAATATCCCATAAATAGACCATCATCAGTTTTAGCATCAAAGGCATTTAGCTGTGTTTTACCGTTGTTGTGGATGAAACACTTACAACCAAAAACATGAAAGTAAGCAACAGTAGGAGTTCTATTATTCCAAACCTCATAGGGAGTTTTGCCATGTCTCCCTACTATCATACTCCTATTCTGGGTGTGGCAGGCTGTGTTAACAGCTTCAGCCTGTAACCTCTTGTAGGTCCGCTTCGCAATCATGGACCTTGCCGCTTCCTTCGTGGTTCGTTCCTTCTTTCAAAGAACACCATTCTCACGGGCGCCCGGCCGCAGAGAGCTCATGCCGGATCCCATTCCGATCGCTGAAATCGATTATCGCCTTGTTGAGAAACTCTCCTCCTCTATCCGATCCGATCTTGATTATGGAGAGGGATTTCTCATTCGGATCCTTCTCGAACTCGTAACTTGGTCAAGGTTTCACTTTTCTTGAATAGAAAAATGATCCAAGTGTACCTTGAATAATCATCTACAATCACAAGAGCATGCTTTCGCCGCTCAAAGTCCTTGGCTTGATAGGACCAAATAGATCCATGTGGAGTAGATCTAAGATCCTTGTTGTGAGCGTTGTAGCCGTGACCGGCTTGAACGATGCCTTGGTCCGCTTTCCCTTATGACATGCATCACGAGTGCTTCCTTCTTGAATGCTTCATTTGGAAGTCCTCGACCACCTTTCCGAGAGCTAATCTTGTTGATGGCTTTGAAGTTCAGGTGACATAGTCTTTTGTGCCACACCATCCATTCTCGCCATAGTCTTGGATAGAAAACAGGAGTTAGGTGTTCCCGTGTTCCAATCAATCATGTATACATCTCTTCTTCGAAACCTTGTAGCTTTATTTCTCCAGATAAGATGTCTATCACCATACACTTCAAGATGGTGAAGACTACTAGATTCTTCTCGTCGCAGAACGGCTTATGCTCGGGAGGTTGTATTTGAGACCTTTGACATAATGAACTTTGGATATCACAATGTTTCCTCGGTGCAACTCTCCAAAGCCTTTGTCTGTCCTCTAGAGCTATCTCCAAAGGTTACATCGGGACCTCTTTCCTTGATATATTTGGTCGCATCCTCTTGTTCCCGGCCATGTGCCTTGAGCATCCAGAGTCTACAAACCACTCTTCACCTCCAAAATTTGAGCTTGAGGAGATGTGGTTGTAGTCCTTCCATCTCTTACGCAATTAAACAAGCAGAGATTTAGGTACCCAAATTTGTGTGGGTCCTTTGGGGTTAGTTGGTTTCCTAGAGAATTGATTTCTCCTTGGATTATAGGAATTGTTATTATTATTATAACCCTTATAAGGTGCCTGTGGTCGAGGTCTGAATCTCCTGGTTGGATTGTATACCGGATATTCCTCAAAATAGTGTGGGCCATTTCTAAATCTAGGCTGAGACCATTTATTAAACCTTTGTGGTCTCCACACTTGTTCGTTTTTGTAATTTGGACAACCTTGAGGTTTCCATCTGCCCCTCCCATTATGAAATCTATTTTTGGGGAGTTGTTGGTAATAGTGGGCATGTTGTCCTGGCCGCTTTTGCTCGGCCACCGCTAGTCGCTGTCTAGGTGGTTGTGCGGTGTAACCCGATTGCAGCCTAGACGTTTGACTTGGCCGCTGCTTTTGAAAGTCGGTTTATACACGTGCTCGTGATCGAGACCATTGTTTCTCCCTTGATAAACTTGGTTTCGTAACTAGAGGGAGTGTGAGAATCATATCCAAGGCCTGATTTGGTATATAATGACCTTTTATAAGTACACAATTCGCCCGAGTTGAAGACGCCTTCAGGGAGGTTATTTCCTGCGCTGAGTTTTATTTAATCGTGCCGGCTTAGTAAACTCGGCTTTGGCATGAGCAAGTGCGGTGACTTTTCTTTAAGTAAAATATTTAGTCGGTCTATCTCAAATTGTATTGGCACTTGCCAGGTTTTCAAAATCATTTGTAGTTGTCTCAACCTTATTTAAATCTAGGTGAGTTTTTGAAATCATTTTTCACCGCCTATTCTCATCTTGCAGCTTAGTCTTCTCTCTGATCTGACTTGGTGTGCGATTTAAGTGTTTCAAATCCTTGAATAATTGATTTACCGATTCATGTAAATCCATATCTTGTGACATGGCTGAGCTATTATTTGAACCGGTAGGTTTAGAGGTTACCTCTTCATCGGCCAAGTTTGCCATCGTGCAATCATATTCCTCGTCGTCATCGGAAAAGAAACCGCCGCTTGATTCGACATGCTCTGGTCTTCTCCGATGAGAGCTTTTCTTCCGTCTTCCTTTATGGCCACCTCCTTCTTGGTTTCATCCTTCTTGAGCTCGGGACAATCCATTTGGATGTGTCCTATTTTATGACAGTTGTAGCATTCAACTTTCCAGCCTTCCACCTTCTCGGTTCCTTCTTGGGTTCTCCTTGTAGTTTTTCTTATACTTGGAGTAGTTCTTTCAAGTTCTTGAACCTTTGCATAATGAAAGCCATTTCCTCCTCAAAATCTAGCGGATTTGGAGGTTTCACATCGATGTGCTCTTAGCAGGGACTCGCCGCAAATGCGATTCCCTTCTCTGCAGGCTCAGTCGAGGATGAACTCGGAAGTTCGAACTCGTAAGCCTTCAGATCAGAGAACAGCTCCTGAATCTTTATTTTATTCAGGTCTTTGGACTCTCTCATAGCTACAGCCTTCATGCTCCATTCGGGATTGAGTGATCTGAGGACCTTGAGTGCCATTTCCCTGTTGCCATAAGTTTTGCCCAGGGAGTTGATTTCATTGATAATTTCAGTGAACCTTGTGTCCACTTGGTCTATTGATTCTCCATTCTTCATTTTAAAGTTGTCAAACTTTTGGATAGCTATTGACAACTTGTTCTCCTTGATCAGCTCCGTTCCTTCACACATTAGAGCTAATGTGTCCCAAATCTCTTTGGCATTCTTACAATTTTTGATCTTGACCATTGTGGATTTGTCAAGAGTTTGGTATAGCACATCTCTGGCCCTGTTGTCAAGATTGGCCAGCTTTCTCTCTTCGGGGGTCAGCTCCGTTCTCTTCTTAGGAATCTTTTCGGGCCTCCCAGCTGCGATTTCCTCGGGCGTGTTGTCCTTCTCGAAAATGAATGGACCGTCTTCAATGATGCACCACATGTCGTCATGGATTGAAGATAAATGTGCCTGCATTCTTATCTTCCAGAGATCATACTCGTCAACTGAAAAGACAGGTAGTCTAGAGTGCATGTGTTCCATTATAACGTGAGAGATAAGATATATATCTTAATATAGATCTGGTTCGAAAAAAAATGAACCAACCGCTCCGATACCACTTGTAGGTCACAAGTCGTCCAGAAACAAGTCTAGAGGGGGGGGTGAATAGACTTGTAGAAACTCTTGAACTCTTTTTCACGAAGAGTGAGTTTCTTCAGCTGATGATCAAACAAATGACTAGGAGTCGTTTGTTCTTGGATATGTGCGGAAGTCAGCTGATGACGAATATAAATTAACTTAATGAAACACTTAACAATGGATGCAGCAGTTAGAGTATGATGCAGTAAAACAGTAAATAACACAGGCAGTTATAGTGGTCTCAGAGGTGGGGTAATCCTCTACTAATCCACTTTTCTCCAAACCAGTTGGAGATGAATTCACTATAATTTTCAACCAGTGATAAAGATTACAGTGATTCACAACACACTACAACAGCTTCCAACCAGTGGAATTCCGTGCCGTTGTATACACACTTGACTGCCTTGCACCTCTTGATCCTCGATCCTCGGATGCTTTACAGTCTGCTACTTCAACCAGTGAAGTACCCCGTACTCAAGATTTAAAGACAAGAGTGTTTGTCTTCTCCAACTAAAGAGCTTCCTTGAATATGAACTTTTTGGATCTGCTCTTTTTCACGATGCTATTTGATTGCTTGAGATTGCTTTGATTGCTTTGATCGCTAGAGTATATGTTCGCACCGGTGGTTTGCTCAGTTTCAAATCTTCGGATATATATAGATCACGATCTCTGAGCTTATTCCTTGTAGCCGTTGCAAATCTTTGAACAAATCCGTCCGTTGGAGAGAGACTTCATTGTTTAATCTTTTCTGAACGTTGCAAGGCTGGATTCCCATTATTTTATTTTATCTTCCGACCGTTGTGATGACTTCTGCATGTGAGCGCCGAATTTTTTGAATATAAAAGGATTAAAGTCTTCACGGTGGGTCAGGATGATTTAAATAAATCATATCTCTTGCGGGAATCACTCCAATTTGTCTCTTCACGTTGCATGTGAGCTTTCCGTAATATTTGACCTTTCAAAAGCATGCTGACGTGGACTTGGAGTACTAGTCAGTAGTTGAGTAGACCGATGTGCGCTTTACTTCTGCAGTAGGTCGTCCTTACCGTAATCTTGTTTGAGACTTATCCGATCAGTGACTTCCCGAGGTTCCTCATTGCATCTGGTCAAACTTCTCGACAAATTTTTAGTTGACTGTGGCTACTCGATTGGAGTCACTGATTTCTCTGATGGACTAGACTGTACTTTAGTACTTAGCCGATTTTCAGCCTAACTAACTTTGGCCTATAGAAGACACTCATTTGGTTCTTCTTTACATATTGCCAATTTTATACTTAACACATTTTGGTCTATGGAAGATACTCATTTGGTTCTTCCTTACATTTTGCCAATTAATAAACATTTGATTTTAAATTAATGACATCATCAAAATCTAACAAGTATTCCTAACACCCCCCCTATAATAGGCTTAGACGGAAAAAGCCTTGTGACATTAGTAGACATTGAAAAGCCGAGGAATCCACTCTTCAGAAAGAAGACCCTAGAAGCTTCAAGATGGAGACCAATTAACTCCAGAAGGTCGAAGAGGGTTCCAGAAGGTCAGAAATCGGGTCGGGTTGCTACGGGCCGAATCGGGCCTTGGCCGGGCCGGGCCGGGACACTTCGGGCCGGGTCGGGCCGGACGTTCCAGAGGGGTCTGGGGACTCCAAGAAGACTTCTTAGAATTGTTTAGAATTGTATAGATCATTCTAGATGATGGCATTCTTGTAAATACTTGGAATAGTAATGTTTTGTTGGTAATTTGTTAGCCTAGGAGGTTTAGTATAAATACCCCCTTGGGGCTCATTTGTAAATCATCTTGAGAAATCTGATTTGCTACAGTGCAATAAGAGAAAACCTTCCCCAAGCACTTCCTTACTTTCCTTCCTAGTAATCTTGCGTGTGTTGATAGGCTTACTACTTAGGCTTGTGACAACCTAAGATAGTGCCGCACGGAGAGGACTTAGCGAGGCGCAAGTATAACCCCGTGACAGTGCGCTAATAATAGCCCGATAGCGCGTGTTAAGATATATTCTTAGCGTGCGCTATCACGAGGTTGTTTGAGCAATTTTGCATGTTTCTATACTTATGTACAATGATATCAATGCACGAAATATCATACTCCAATAATCAAAACCACCAATCCGAATAATACATGGTTTGAATACAGATGAAATACACCGTAATAAATCCGGATATTACATACTCTCCTACTAAAAAGGAGTTTCGTCCCGAAACTCAAGACGAATATAACTCGGGATATCTAGACTTCATATCAGCTTCCGTTTCCCAGGTGGCTTCTTCCATTCCGTGACGCGACCACTGAACTTTGACCAAAACGATTGGTTTGTTCCTCAGCTGCTTAACTCGACTCTCGAGTATCTTGACCGGTCTTTCTTCAAACGTCCCATCCTGCGCGACTTCGATCTCGCGAAATCAATGATATGATGGATCCGTATATATCTCCGTAATCGGGATACGTGGAACACGTTATGAACATGGCACAACGACGGCAATGCCAATCTGTATGCCAACTCCCCAACTCTCTCGAGGATCTCAAATGGTTCGATATATCTCGACTCGCCTTTCCTTTCCTTCCAAACGAAAGATTCCCGAGTAGGAGAAACCTTCAAAAGTACGTGATCTCGATCGAACTCCAATGGGCGACGGCGTACGTCTGCGTAAGATTTCGCGACTGGGCGGTCAATGACCTTTCACGAATCAAGGCTATCTTCTCGAGTCCGCATGATCAACTCGCCCTGCTCCGATCAAGTCTCGACGAATCGTCCCCAAAGATAGGGGTGATTCGCATCTCCTTCCGTATAATGCCTCAAACGGTGCCATCTTAATGGAATCATGCCAACTATTGTTGTAGGTAAATTCAATCAACGGTAGATGAACTTCCCAATCGTTTGACCAATCTAAGGCATGTGCCCTTAGCATGTCTTCCACCGTTTGTATAGTTCTCTGCATTGTCCGTCGATCGCGGTGATAAGTCAGATCAAGTTCAATCGGTCCCCAAGGCCTTATGAATCGCTTTCCAAAAGTGAGACACAAACGGCCGTCTCGATCGTAAACAATGGTCTTCGGCGTACCATGCAATCGAACTATCTCCGAAATAAATACTGTACAACCTCTCTGGTACCCACGTATCCTTAATGCCTAGAAAATGAGCTGATTTGGTTAAACGATCAACTATCACCCAAATCATGTTCATTCTGTCCCGGTTTTCGGCATATTAGTGATAAAGTCCATCGATATGTCCTCCCACTTCCATTCAGGAATCGGAGTGGCTTCAACATTCCGGCAGCCGTTGATGCTCGATCTTAACTCGCCGACAAGTCAAGCATTTCAAACATAGTCCGCTACATCTTTCTTCATGTTGCCCCACCGTAAATTCTCGCTTCAAATCCTTATACATTTTATGGTGCCCGTGGATAGAATAGGCGAACTGTGAGCTTCCTTCATAATCGTCTGCTTGTAACATCATCATCGAACGCAGAGTCGGTTCTCGAATCTCAAAACCCCATCATCATGAATTATGAATCCGGGGCCTTTCCTTTGATCACTTCATCACGTAACCGAATCATCGTGAGGATCATCTCGCTGCCTAGATTTGATTCCTTGATTAATGATGAAGTTATCTCCATCACGCACGATTGTCCTTGGACTCTTTGTAACCATACTTCAATCCCTTCACGAATCATCTCTCGTTGAAGGCTAAGTTGGGATGTCGGCCTCCAAAGATCTCGAATAGAGACACTTTGCGGCTAAGTGCATCGGCCACTACATTCGCTTTGCTCGGATGATATAAAATCTCCAAGTCATAGTCCTTAATCGTTCTAACCATCTTCTTTGCCGCATGTTCAACTCTTTACATTGAATATGTACTTGAGACTCTTATGATCCGTAAAGATCCGGTGAGTCCCGCATGAGATAATGCCTCCAGATCTTCAAAGCAAAAACTACTGCTGCTAGCTCCAAATCATGTGTCGGGTAATTCACTTCATAAGGTTTTAGCTGTCGTGATGCATAAGCGATCACCTTATCATTCTGCATCAGTACGCACCCAAGTCCTTGGTTCGAAGCATCACTGTAAACTATAAATCCTCCAGTTCCCTGTGGGAGTGATAGAATCGGTGCCGTCGTCAATCTCTTCTTCAATTCATCAAAGCTAATCTGACACAACTCATTCCACTCAAACTTTTGAGTTTTCTGCAGGAGTCGGGTAAGTGGGCGGGAGATTTTAGAAAACCCTTCCACGAATCAACGATAGTATCCAGCAAGTCCCAAGATGCTTCGGACCTCTTTCACGTTCTTTGGAGGCTTCCAATCCATAATTGCTTCGATCTTCTGAGGATCTACTCGGACTCCTTTAGATGACACCACATGGCCGAGGAACATTACTTCCTTTAGCCAGAATTCACACTTAGAAAGTTTGGCGTACAATTGTTCGTTTCTCAAAAGTTCCAATACAATCCGCAAATGCTGCGCATGTTCTTCCGGGCTCTTAGAATACACCAGAATGTCATCAATGAACACGACCACAAATTTGTCCAAAAATTCAATGAACACTCTGTTCATCAATTGCATAAATACAGAAGAAAGTTAGTGAGACCAAACGGCATCACTACAAACTCGTAATGTCCGTAGCGAGTTACGAATGCCGATTTCGAACATCGATTCCTTAATCCTCGGTGATGATATCCCGATCTCATATCGATTTTAGAAAATATCATGCCCCTCGCAATCGGGTCAAACAGATCATCAATTCGTGGCAACGGATACTTGTTCTTAATCATCATCTTGTTCAGCTCTCGATAGTCAATACACAGTCGGAGCGACCGATCCTTCTTTCGACAAAAGAATCGGCGCTCCTGTGGTGAAACGCTTGGCTGAATATAGCTCATGTCCAGTAACTCCTCCAGCTGCTTCTTCAGTTCGTACATCTCAGTAGGTGCCATACGATACGGCGCCTTAGAAATTGGTGTAGTTCCGGGTTCCAGCTCAATGGTAAATTCCACATCCCTTTGTGGAGGTAGTCCAGGTAACTCGTCAGGAAATACATCTGGAAATTCGTTCACAACAGGAATGGATGAAAGTTCCACAATTTCGTCCTCTTTCTTCATTGCATAACACCAATATCCGGTACAGCCCTGTTTCAACAATCTGACAGCTTTCATCGCCTTGATCAATTTTCCTGGGCTTCCCGGTTTCCACCCTTCGAACAATATTTCGGAACCATCGTCAGCGATCAGTGAGATATTCCTCCTTCGGTAGTTCACAATTGCTCCATATCGATTAAGCCAATCGTCTCCGAGTATTAGGTCGTCTCCTTGCATTTCTATCACGATCAGATTTGAGAGCCACTCTCTGTCTCCAAATGATACAGGGAAATTTCTAGTTTCTAAATTTCCGACAATCCTCTCTCCACTCGGTAAACCAACAACATAAGGTTCACAAGTATGAAAACTGGAAATATTCAAACGATTTACAAAAGACAAAGATATAAAAGAATGCGTAGCTCCTGTATCGAATAAAACACTAACTGGCTGGGAAAGGATCTGGACAGCACTGTGCGACAATGAAGATCACGATCATCTGTCCTCCTCATCTCGCATGCACGTGGGGAGCAGATCCGGCGCTCGATGTCCCTTTCGGTCCCATTGTCCTCTCGCCTCGTCCGCGGCCAAAATTCCGAGGCATCCGAACACTTTGCTGCGTCTCGCTGATATCTTGGCTTCTCGGGTCGGCCGTGGTGTACGGCTCTAAAGACGTTGCAGCCTCTTCACAAAACACCGCCCGATGTCCTCTCATCCACAATCAAAACAAGTCACGGCAGAAGGGGGCAATTCGCCGATAGTGCTCGTCTCGGGCGCAGCTTAAAGCATTTCTGTAACATCGGTAATAGTTGATGTCGCTCCGAAGTTCTTTCCGCTCCTAATCGGGTGCGGAGGTTTCTTGAAAGAGTGAAAGGATGACTGGGCCTTACGGGGCCCGCTGTTCTTGTGCTCGTAAAAGTACCAGACTTTCTTTCTTGGATTCCGAAAATTTCTCCATAGCTGCTTCCTTGATCTCATACGCCAACGCCTTATCCTGGTATTGACGGAGTGTGGTATATTCAAATCCGGACATGTACCTCTGGATTTCTGGTTTCATTCTCATATCGAAATGGATCATCATTTCTGCATCGGTTCTGACCCGATGTCGAACAAATGCCAGCTGTTGGTTAAACGTCTTAATCGCCTGGGATACTGGCACGTCAGAAGGCTGAGCGGAGAAAAACTCCCGAACTTTGGCTTCCCTCACAGGACGAGGGCAATACTGAGCTTCCATCATCAATCTAAACTCTATCCAATCGGCATCGTGGTCTACAGGCCGGATGGCTTCCCACCATTCGGACGCTTCCCCTATCAGAAAATATTGAGCAATAAAGGCTCTCCTATTGCCCGGGCGCTTAATTCCGCAAAGATTTTCTCAGCTTCTTTCAACCAATGGTCCCAGGTGGGAGTCTCAGAAATACCGTCGAATTTGGGTGGTTGCATCTTCGCCACCTCTTGCAGCCACCGGTCACCTCGATTTCCCATGTCTGGGATCCCTTGCTGTCTTTCTCCCTGCTGTAGTCCCACCGCTACTTGCATTCGATCCACGACCTGGGCGAACTGAGTTATCTGGTTCACCACTTGACGAAGGATCTCTGGTACAGCAGGATCTGGTTCGTTATTAATAGATTGTTGCGGCTCGCCTGAGCTATGACTGGCCTAGTTAGAAGGCGACGCTTCCCTTTCAGCATTTCTTCGTCCGCGTCCACGACCGCGACCACGTCCACGTCCGCCTCTCAACATACTGTAAGCATAAATACTCAATATACAGGAAGCAACATCGTTCTAATATTCGAGTATAAAGAGACACAATATGTAAAGAACGAGATAGAGTTTAGGAACTTACAACCACCGTTTCGCATGAAGACGTAGGCAGTGCAGTGATGTCATTCACGGCCGGTTACCTCAAAAGACATAAATGACCCCTATTTTAACCCAACGGCCAAGATATCCATAATCTTAGCTCTGATACCATATTCTGTAACACCCCCGATATATTCAGAATATTATAGTACGTAAATCCTTTACATAAGGATTTACAAGGTCAAGAATTAAACAGCATTAAAAGGTACTAACGAATGGAAATAACTAATTACGGTACAACAGATTCGACTAAATACGTAAATAGTACAATTGTTCAATGTAACTCAATAATACATCACCAAATTCAAATCCATCACAATTGACTTCGTACTCGAGTACTTATTGAAATAACGAATAAACAACGATAAATAAACCCTGGCCTGACATCACTCGCACCCTCGTCGTCATACGCCCATTGGTTGTTTCCCGCTCTCCCGGATCCCGAACACAAACAAAATGTTCACCCCGAAGGGGTTAGCACAACGATGCTAGTACAAGTACCACAACATATTATTCATATCTCACGAAGAATAATAACATAAACGATAAAATACCAACGAGTCTTCTCCTACGAAACTCATAAATGACATACACAATCGATAATCACAACATGATATCATAACATACACATGGTAATTCCGTCGATCCAGCGTTCATCGCCTAGAACCCACGATGATCCCGCTGACCAACCCGTGGTGGAAAAACCCGTCCGATGATCCAGCGCACGCTAGCATAGATCCCCCGATGATCCCGTCGGACCAACACGAGGTGGACATACAACAACGACATACATGCACGACAATATGTATAACAACAATACATAAAACAATTAAAGTACTTGCCTCAATTTGAAGACAAGAACAACACTTCCACGAAAATGAACACTCGAAGGTCGTCCTCCTCAATCAATCACGTAACGAGACCAAACCTTAACAAAAGAAATGATATAGGATTTATCTCACGTCGTACGAATGTTTAAAAATTCTATTTACGGCCAAAAGTTCATAAAATGCAATCTGCCTGAACTGCTTAGCGCACGCTAAGTACTCTGTGTAGCGTGCGTTAAGTCTGCCCGATAGCGCATGCAAACAACAAAGCCTAGCGTACGCTAACTATGCATGGTCAGTACTTCACTGACCAGCCGACTGACTCGTCTGATGGTCTAGCGTACGTTACGTACCAAACGTAGCGCACGCTAACTCGTGCTCGATAGCGCACGTTAATATTCATAGCATAGCGTGCGCTATCTATGCATGGCAGTTTACTGCTGAGCAGTAAACTGTTCTCGCCATGATCGAAACAATGAAATCTTCCGTGATACTTCATGTTACTTCCATGAATACCATGTACATACGATTATGAATGATCTTACGGATAACAACAACTTCGGATTCAAGGATATGCATACCATTATAAAATCATATTCCATTCCGACTACAAATCCACACACGACAATTCGAAAGGCTTAACGGTTGATATCAACACCTTTATATCAATCAATATTATCATGCTGAAGTGGTTTAAACGTTCCATCTATACTAGATAAATCTTTCCATGATCAATCCTTTAGATTTATCCAACAATAATGATTTGTTAAAGTCAAGTCCATGATTATTATGAAGTCATCTACTAGATTCGAATTACCAATGATAGAAGCTTCCTTTACTTGTTCAATGTAATAAGATTCGAATCATGATGATCATAATCAAGGTACTTAAGGCTTAATCATCTCAATATTCCAAACATGATATACTTGGATAATTCATCTATGAAAATCCATATCTTGTTAACATGATCATCCAAATCGTTAGAATCCAACTCTAAGTCTGGAGATAGATTGAACATACCTTAATATGATGAAAATCACTGAACCGTAAGGTAGAATCCGACTCCGGTTGGTTGTATGCCACTCCAAGGTGCTATTCCACTTCAATGATTATTCCCAAATGATAACCAATATATAAACACCAACAAAATGTGTTCTAAGTGTGTAGGAGGATATCACAGCTCTCTGGCCTCTCAAGAATGCATAAGGAACGAGTAAAATGCAAGCCAAAACGAGTTGTTGTCCTATTTATAATATTATGCATTTTAACAAGTTAGCGCACGCTACTAAGCATTCCTTAGCGTGCGCTAATAATGGTTGACTTCAGAATTGTCCGGGCTCGTCCGCGAGAATCTTATCTGGACCCATGTCCCGGCTGGGGACTCGGCTCGATCAGGAGATATTCGGGTTGATCCACTCACTTTTATGCAGGCCATGATGACCCATGTGCAGTGGCTCAATCATCATTGCGCCACTCTGGCCGTATTAATCGACCGAACTCTCCCGTATGAGACGGCTGCTAAGGAAAGTGCTGAACAACAACCTTCATCTGTCAGCAAGAAATCAACGAAGCGTAATCAACCCGAAGGCGGTCAGTCAACCTTCAAGAAGCCTCGTGTGAGTCCTATCGTTTCTGAGCGACCTCCTACGGCGCATAATCGTGCGGGATCTCGCCCCGAGCGCTGGCCGGGACATCACCTGTTTCAATTGTGGAACGCCGGGTCATTTCAGCACTGAGTGTCTGAAACCGTCTATCACGTGCTATAATTGTGGGAATTTTGGGCATAAGGCCCGTTTTTGCCGAAAGGACTCCAAGTCGGCTCCGGCGGCAAGCAACCAGCGTTTCAGAATCAGACTGCTTTGTCATCGTCGTTTAAGGCAATGGAAGCAAATAGAGTTGGAGCTCGTATTTATCAGACGGGAGCGTCCGGTTCGGGGGCCGGCAAGTCCCAGATTCATATGATGAGGAGGATCGACGATCCGATGGCCCGAATGATTTCAGATATACTCGTAATTTTATTTCAACTTGTGTGTACCTTTTGATGCTGGTACACCGCATTCTTTCATTTTCAAATCATGCTTGAATAGACTTATTTCGGGATAGTTATATTGCTTGTGGACCTCATACCATCGGTCTACCTTACGATGGAAGAATTTTCGGAATCATACCGAATTAAGCTTAATGACCGCGATTGGTTGATGGATCTAATCGTGGTGAACTTATCTTAAGACGATGTAATTTTCGGTATTAGTTGGTTTGATCGTCTTGATACTATCCTCAGTATTTGTTAGCATTTGGTCGCTATCTTTCCGTCGTTGGTTGTCGAATGTGTGCTTCAGGGAAGTAATCCCCGTTGTTCCAAAAGAAGTATTATTATGACGAAAGCAGAGAAATTCCGCAATCGAACTATTCAATCATTCATTGTATCATTCTCATCGATTGGCCTTCTAAGGCAATCGAGTTATTCAATCATTCCTTGTATCATTTCCATCGATTGGCTTTTTTTTAAGACAATCGAGTCATTCAATCATTCATTGTATCATTTTCATCGATTGGCCTTTCTAAGGCAATCGAGTTATTCAATCGTTCATTGTATCATTTTCATCGATTGGCCTTTCTAGGGCAATCGAGTTATTCAATCATTCATTGCATCATTTCCATCGATTGGCCTTTCTAAGACAATCGAGTCATTCAATCATTCATTGTATCATTTTCATCGATTGGCCTTTCAAAGGCAATCGAGTTATTCAAACATTCATTGTATCATCTTCATCGATTGGCCTTTCTAAGGCAATCGAGTTGTTCAATTATTATCGGTATCTCTTTTTATCGATTGACCATTCTAGGGCAATCGAAGTGTTCAATCATTCGGGGTATCATTGTCATCGATTGACGATGTATTTCCAGACGAGTTATCTGGTTGCCTTCACATAGAGTAGGGGAATTCAGGAGTGAGTTGAGCCAGACGCCCCTTTATCGAAGGCACCATATCGGATGGCCCCGACTGAATGCAGGAGTTGAAGATTCAACTTGAGGAGTAGTTCGAGAAAGGTTATCTCCGACCGATTGCCCCCGTGAGGAGCACCGGTGTGATCTGTCAAGGAGAAGGATGGCTCATCTCGTGTGTGTATTAATTACTGTGAGTTGAACAGGTGATGATCAAGAGTAGTATCCCTTACCCCGTATTGATGATCTCTTAGATCAACTTCAGGAGCCTCGGTGTTTTCCAGATCGACTTAAGATCCGGATATCACCCGATTGCGGATTCGAGAGTCGGATATCGCGAGGACAGCGTTTCGTACACGCTATGGTCATTATGAGTTCGTAGTTATGCCGTTCGGGCTAACTATTGCACCTGCGGTATTCATGGAGTTAATGAATCGGGTTTTCATCGACTTTTTGGATCAGTTTGTTGTTGTCTTCATCGAAGATATTTTGATTTATTCTCGTAGCCGAGAGGAACACGAGGTTCATCTTCATCAGGTTCTCGACGTGTTGAGACGAGAGCAACTTTATGGAAAGTTTTCCAAATGTGAGTTCTGGAGGTCCGAAGTGACTTTCTCGGGCATGTAATTTCATCTGACAGAGTTCGTGTCGACCCTCAGAAGACGGAGACTATCCGAGATTGGCAACCTCCAAAAGATATTAAGTAAATCCGAAGTTTTCTCGGATTAGCGGGCTATTATCGGCAATTTGTGGAAGGATTTTCTAAAATCGCTCAACCCTTGACGAACCTTTTGCGAAAGGATAAGAAATACATGTGGTCTGACGCGTGTCAACGGAGTTTTGAGGAACTCAAGAGCCGGTTAATGTCAGCACCTGTACTTTCCTTGCCGCAGGGGACGGAGGGATTTGTGGTTTATAGTGATGCATCCGGACAGGGTCTCGGATGTGTACTCATGAAGAATGGGAAGGTTATTGCTTATGCTTCATGGCAATTGAGACCTTACGAGGTTAATTATCCGACTCATGATCTGGAGCTAGCAGCCGTGGTGTTCGCTTTGAAAATTTGGCGTCATTACCTTTATGACATCACCTGTCAGATCTTCACCAATCACAAGAGTTGAAGTATATATTTACTCACAAGGAGTTAAATATGCGACAGAGGCGGTGGTTGGAATTAATCAAAGATTATGATATCGAGATCCTTTACCACCCGGGGAAGCCGAACGTTGTCGCCGACGCCTTGAGTCGTAAGTCCGTTCAGGAGCAGATGCTTGCTCGTTTAATAATTCAGAAGGAGCTCCAACAGGAATTCCTTAGACCCGAGATCGAGGTCTGGCTTCAGCGAATTCAGGGACAGCTTTGTATGTTAGAGATTTCATCATCTCTTGAGGATGCAATCAGGGAGAATCAGGGTTCAGACCCAGCATTGTTGCGCATTCGTGAGGATGTGGCTCAGGGGAAAGCCCCTGGATTCGTGATCCACGAGGATGGACTTTTGAGATTTAAGAATCGGATGTGTGTACCGGCGAATGATGAGTTGAAAAACTCTATTTTGAGAGAAGCTCATGCTACCCCTTATTCTGTTCATCCGGGGTCCAGCAAGATGTACAAGGACTTGAAACAAAATTACTGGTGGAGTAATATGAAGCGAGAAGTCGCAGAATTTGTTTCGAGATGCTTAACCTGTCAACAAGTTAAGATTGAACATCAGCGACCGGCGGGTATGCTGAAACCTCTCCCTATTCCGGAGTGGAAGTGGGAAGACATTTCTATAGATTTCATCACGAGTTTTCCGACGAGTCGTCGTGGCATGAATGCGATCTGGGTGATTGTGGACCGTTTAACTAAATCAGCTCATTTCCTTGAGATCAAGGATACGTGGGGTCCCGAGAGACTTGCCCAGTTATTCATCAAAGAGATAGTGAGACTGCACGGTACTCCTAAAAGTATCGTTTCCGATCGTGACGGACGGTTTGTGTCCCATTTTTGGAAATCAATTCATCGTGCTATGGGAACTCAGCTTAATCTCAGTACTGCCTTTCATCCTCAGTCCGACGAACAATCAGAGAGAACTATTCAGACATTAGAGGACATGTTGAGGGCATACGTCCTCGATTGGAAAGACGATTGGGAAGCCCAACTACCACTGATCGAGTTCACGTATAATAATAGTTGGCATGCCTCCATTTAGATGGCACCTTACGAGGCCTTGTACGGTCGTCGTTGTCGATCTCCTTTGTGTTGGGATGACTTGTCAGAATCAATCGGCACCGAGCCCGATATGCTTATAGCCACCCGGGAGAAGGTAGCTTTGATCAAGAGTCGTATGTTGATGTTTCGAGTCGGCGTAAATCATATGCAGATAATCGTCGTCGACCACTAGAGTTCGAGACGGGTGACCACGTTTTGGTCAAGGTATCCCCGAGTCGAGGTATTTTCCATTTCGGAAAACGGGGGAAGTTGAGTCCGAGATTCATTGGACCGTTTGAAATTTTGGACCAAGTAGGCGAGTTAGCTTATCGATTGGCTTTGCCTCCGGCATTGAGCCGAATTCATAATGTGTTTCACGTCTCTCAGTTGCGGAAGTATGTTGCCGACCCGAGTCACATACTTCAGTTCGACGAAATCGAGATCGCGGATGATCATTCGTACGAGGAGCGTCCTGTACGAGTGTTGGAGCGGCGAATCAAACAGTTGAGGAACAAGACGATCCCTTTGGTCAAGATTCAGTGGTCCAGACACGGAGTCGAAGAGGCTACTTGGGAAACCGAGGATAGTATGCGGGAAAGTTATCCCGAGTTGTTTGACCCTTAGTTTCGGGGACGAAACTCTTTTAAGGGGGGGTGTATGTAATACCCGGTTGTAATTCAGTCATTATCATTCAGTAATTTCATTCGGTGATTGTCACTCAGTGGATTTTCACTCATTTATAATCATTCATCAATCATGTTCATTCACCGTGTTCACCGTTCGGAAAAACTTCGAGTTGTGTATCGTTATTGTTCATTGTTTCAACTTTCCTCATATGAGTTCGACTTTGCTAAATCACCATTAATTTTTGGTAACTCCAAAAATTCTAAATCTTTTCAATATTATAGAGCATCGAGTTATCTTTCCAATAGTTCAAACGGTGAGTCAATCGGAGTCCGGACGAGAGAGTTATGGTCGTTTTAGCTCACCCGCTCATTTTTCAGTTTTTGGCCGATCACTGCCGACCGAACTCGGCCGTGTCGTCCGACACGGCCCGTGCTGTACTCGTCCGGAAATGCCGAAGTCTCTGCCCATAGGACTCGACCGTGTCGTCTGGCACGGCCGAGTCGAACTCTTCCGGATAAGCCAGAACCGACTGCCCAGATGCCCGACCGTGTTCCAGGACACGGTCGAGTCATGCCGAGTCGTTGTCGGACAGGTCACTATCGGAAGGCCCCTTCGGCCGCGACCGTCTCAAGCAGGACACGGTCGAGTCCCTGCCGGCCAGTTGCGCGCCGCGACCGTGCCGATCGGCACGGGCCGTGTCCGACAGACAGTCAACTCCTATAATTTCGTTTTTTTTAGCATTTCAGCTCATTTCTTCATTCTTTCACCTTCATACATGAGAGAGGGTCTTGAGGGAGAGATTTCTTCATCAATTATCATTTGAGTGTGTATTTTTCTTCACCTTCAATCCTTTGGGAAGCTTGGATACTCGATTAAACTCGTGTTCTTCGGATCGAAGTGGTGGGATCTTCAAGAGGAATTTCTTCAACACCTTGGATTTCGATTCTATGTTGAGATATGATATTTTGGACGTTATAATCATGTTATATGAAGGGATATGTATATGATTATGAGTTTGTATAAGGATTCATTGGATTATTGAGGGATTATTCAAGAACACTTTGATTATCGAGTTGAAATTGGGGGTTTTCGATTGATTGTCGTTATAATCACGTTTTCGGATATTCATTTCGGACTATTGATCATTTGGAAGATGTTTATTGGTTTGAAACACCTCTTGGGGGATTTGATAGTGGCTCATTGAGATTTGATTGTAAACAATCGGAGTTTGGCCACAATGTATTCGATATAATGCCCCAATGAATTTAGTTTAATCGTATCGACGTTTTGAGTTTGTTATATTCATGTTTGATTCGTATATTGAACGGGTTGTTGGATATTGTATAATTCAAGGTTGTTCGAGCGACCGATATCTCAATTAGGACGTTGTTCGTTGAAGGATAATTGTCACCGGTATTGTGTAAGTTAATTCTTACTCGGTTAAAAGGATATTCATCCCTTTTGTTGTTGTTCATTCATAATCATAACTCATTCATTATTGTATTAACCGTATTAAAACTTGTTATTGTCAATTAATCACTTCAGTCATAAGGAACGACGGTTCCAACCATTTCATTGAGCTGTCAGTTATTTCACTATCATTCCATCTCGGTGAGTCATTATTCATTTTCGATGTCACTTTTGTTATATCGTGGCATTCCGGGTCATACTGGCATGCCGGTTGGTATGTGTAGGAGTTTCATGTCGGGCACATTTATGTCGTGTGTTGGTTGTTGGCCTCACATTGGACTGTGCACACGAGACGATTACTTCGTGAGACTGATTAGGCACAAGACGACGCGTGTATTCGATCGATACTCGTTGGTGGCTTGTGCTCAGACACATTTCCATCCCGGGTGTAGTGTGGCGCCACCCTTTGAGCCGTACTGTTAGTTGATTCATATAGCATGTTTGATTGCGTATGTTTCGACAGGATATTTCATAATTTCAGATATAATCATGATTGTGTATTTTCAACCCTTAAGGATTGTTGTTCTTTGTAACTGTCCCCGTTTGGGGGATTTTGTTTTTCAGGTCTTGGCAAGGCAAAAGTACGGGGAGAACACGCTGACGTTGAGTAGTCCCAGTGATACTAGTAGGGGCCCCCGATCTTTCAGTTATTCATGTTATTGTCCTTTATTTTCCGCTGCAGACTTTCATTTGAATACTCCGTTTCATTCAGTGTTGTGTATTTTATCTTCATATAAAATACACTAGTATTCGGTATTGTCCTGGTGTGTTGTAACTAAACTCCTCATCGGTGTAATTATTGTTGTAATGTAGTTCGGCACTACATTTATCTTGTGTAATTCATTCATTTTAATTTGCCTGGTGGGTCCCAGTTGGGGATCTACGGCACTGTAATATCCGCCTAGTTTGGGGTGTTACACACGTGACACCACAAGACACGATCATATAGGCACGAACAACATATAATCCATTAAACAGTAAAAAAATCAACACAACCAGAATGAAAATCTCGGGTATTAGATTCTACCCCACTAAAAATAAATTTCATCCCGAAACACAAAATAAGATACATCAAGGTGCCATATAACAAAACAAAAGCGTTCAAGCAACAATTATCACATCTTCACATGAGGTATAATCTACGATACATACACGGTAACATCACTGGGCCGTCCACGAGTAGGAGCGGAACTCCGGTTCCTAAACATCTCAAAAACAGACTCACAGTGCACTGCTTGGTGTCCCAAATGACCACACTTGAAACACTTAACCTGCGGCGAGCGACAATTATTCTGAGTATGGCCCACACGGTTACACTTGAAACACATCTTCACATTGCTCACCTTACTTACCTCTGGACTAAGATTCTTGAACTGACCAAACGAACGAGGAGTGCTCCCAGTAGGACAATGAAAAGCAGCAGGCTCACGAAACTCACTTCTCTGACCTCTGGAAAAGTTACCCGAGGTCTTCTGCCTCTTACTTTCTGGACCTGCCTCCATCATAGGAATGGCCCTCTCAGTGGTCTCGTTTGATCTAGATACTTCATCACAGTACTGCACTCGATGCCCCTCGTGTCAACAATTATAGCAAGCTACCGGTGGCATCTTACAATCCGTGCTTACATGACCCGAAACATTATAGTTGAAGCATCTAGGCAAGTTACCCACAGTCAACGATACCGCCCTGGGTCTTGTGGATTTTCTAACTGACCTAGAAGGTTCCACAACTGATTGATATGGGGGTTGAGGTTTACTGACCCCCGTTCCCTTACTTCCCAAAGAATCCCCTAAATTCTTCCGCTCCATTGCCACGAACATAGGATTCGTCGAGGATAGAGTCATTATGAACATTGGATTTCTACCAACAATGACATTCTCTCCGACTACCTGCCTCTGATCACGTGCCTCACCATGCTTCTAACTACGTCCACAACTACGGCCTCAACCTCGTCTTCTCGGTATACTGAACATAAAACCGCTCAGCGGTATGGAACACAACATCGCATAACAATACCCATAATGCCGATTCAGCGCAACATACCAACGTAAGGCAATAATAGCATCACACAGAATATCCACTCTCGAAAGTTACATGAATACAATAATTACAATTGTAATAAATGGAACTTAAGGTCGTTACTGACGAATCACATGACTGCACCATCAGAAACTTATGACCCTTACCAATACAAACACTACCATAACAAACCATGCATCATATTAACCCATCATTGATAACATTCTTTTTAAATTCCACGAGGTACCCATTTAATAGTAAAACTTTAAAGTCTAATGTTCATAAAGTTTTTCCAAAATAAGATTTGAAAAATTTGATACCTCGTGATGTTTTACCAAAATTATAAGGAATAGATCAAAATCATTTCGTTTTGAAATCTTTTGCAAAACCATGTTCCGGAACATTAAACCCCATCAAAGGTTCATCAACAAGAGAAATTGTGTAGTCACATATCCTTATCACCAATAACACCACGCTGCATCTTAACGCGCACCAGCCTCACTAATTAGCGTGTATTAACGAACTATAATAACCAAATATTCTGCTCGGGTTCATTAACATGCACCAATGATGAAATTAGTATGCGCTAACTGACTCCCCACAGAACTTTTCCAAATTCGAACTTAAAAATTGAATCGAGTAAGATTCTTCATCTTTTTTTGCTTTAAAATATAAAAGTTTTAAGGTGTGAAAGATTTTTAAAATCATTTACTCGAGTTATTTGAAAATAGAATCAATCGACAAAAATCACTTTAAAAAAAATCCTTTTTGAATATGACAAATGATTAACGACGGTGACAATTTATAAAATATCGAATTACTAAAACCCAAATGATTTAATTAAAAACAATGTATACGCTAAGTCACTACTTATGCATACCGACAAAATATTTGTCAATAATTTAAATAATCTCCAAATATCCACTTTCTGTGTGTCGTCATAAAAATCTCATTTGAGAATGCAGAGTTCGAATTGCAAAAGTCAACAATTTCAAAACATACAATAAGTCACCGCTTACATGTACCAGCCAAATAGTTAAGACAATTTTCCAATTTAACTCAGATTGCAAAATACTTGTAAGTCATTTAAAAATACACATGCAGCGGATAAAGCTAACGATGAGCATACATTAAGGTAGCAAGAAATAATCAGTCAACTCTCTTCTTTGAAAATACGGCCGGCTTGTCCAAAATTTCAGAAAATTTTCAAAATTTACCCTAACCACCATTTAACTGTACTAGTAAAATATTTTAGAGGATCTGATTTTTCACAACGTACTCGAGTCTATAAAATTTTCAGAAATATTTTCAAATACACACGCAGCCAACACAGTTATCAATAAGAACATGTTTGTAGCAATTAGCAACATTTACTCAACCATATCTGGTTTCCAAACACGTGCCCATCTAGCATTCAAATCATCATACTATCCGATACTACTCATAAATATAATCTTAAATTCAAACATACATCGAAACCATCTGTTTGTGTTTCCGACTATCTCTGCCATCAATACGCCTCCTGGAACATATTAATGTCCATAAACTTCCACAACATGTTGTACCAATCAAAACTCAATCTGCCAGTATATCCCAATTGCTTCACACGTAATATACCACAAGTATCAAATACGGTTTCTACCTTACCTCTTACTCGCAAACAAAATCGTGCAACACAAAATATAAAATATAATATAAAAGGGGAGATTTCCACCGCAATTCGCACGAAGAAGACGGCTGCCCAAGATACTAATCTCAACGGGCAACACGAATGACATGACATGACAAGGCACAAGTATGTCATATACAGGATTTTCAGTATAAATTTTTCGCGTTATTTTACCTGAGATATACTGGATAGCATTATGTCTATACAGTATGGATAAAATGAATTGAGAACCGAGACAGTTATATTTGTGTAATTGACGTGATTGGTTGAAAGTTATATTTGAGGATATGGTGTATCAGGTTGTTCTGATTTGGATATCAGGTGTATCGTATGAGAATGTTATTGGGATGTGTAAGCGTATTCAGTATGTTGAGACGATCAGGCAGGAGTAGTTGTATTGACTAAGTGCAGAAGCCATTACGTACGTTAAGCTGAGGAGCTTACTTACGTTAAGTTGGTAAGCATAATATACGTTATGTGTCATGCATTACGTATGCTATGAGGGGAATCAGACATGATCCAGGTTGTGGTCGACGGTGGGCCCTGTGGTTGGCAACTTTAGGCACGGATGCGGATAGGTGAGTCAACGGATGATTTAACGTACTTTATGTTAACGGTGTTATGTATGTTAATAGAGTATGATGGTTACGTACGTTATACCTATTGTGCTACGTACGTGATGGTATTAGTTGATAAGAGCAGTAGCTTCTGGATTGAGGATAACGTACGTTATTCTTAGGTGATTACATATGCTAATGGATTGTTGCGTACCAAAGGAGTTGGACATTACATACATAACTGAGTTACTATAGTAAGTCAACACCTGTATTACGTACGCTATGGCATGGGCCTTACATACGTAATCATGGAATGGAAATGAGGTCGTAGCCTCTGGACTGTCATTATGTACGCTATCAAGGTCAGATAGCAGACGTAAAGAGTTGTTGCGTACGTTAATGGTTGCATGTTACGTACGTAACGATTGGAAGTTTATATAAGTGAGATGTCCGTCACTTCGATATTTCAGAACTTCACTTCATTTTTTTTGCCCTTCAACCCTCAGAGATGGATTTTTGGTTCTTCTAAGTCGATTATGAACTTGAGGGCATGGAATTGGAGCTTAACATGTGGAGTTATCGTTGATTCTTGAGGTGTTTGTTTGTGTACTTCATCTTCTAAAAGGTATGTACGATAATCCTCTCTTTAATTTCGGATTTTGATGTTGTTGTTGGTGATGAGTTCGTATAATAATAGTTTATGGAGATATTGTGTTGATTCTTGGTATTTCATGGGAATTTTTTTAAGGAAGATGCTGACATGATGATATATATTGGATTATGTTATTTCATCATGAGCATGGTTATGGAATCATAGTGTTCTTGGTGTTCTTGGTAGTATTGTTGCGATTGTTGATGTTATGAGAAGTGTATGTTGAAGAACATGATAATATATGTCTTGAATTATGAATGAGGATTGTTTAGATGTTAGAACACATCAGATTATGTCGTTTTGTTGATTATGAACGTGATTTCGGAATAATTCGTGTTCTTAAGGAACTCTTGAATGATGTGATATGATGAATATGTATAAGAGGTGTTGGTGTTTTGGATATGAATATGGAATGTTCATATCTAGAACCATGTATGTGTTTTGGTATAATATTCGTATAGGAATACGAATACGATTACGAGTTTGATGAGATTATTATTCATCTTTGAGTTTGGGGAGTTCATACGTATTGAACAAGTGTTCAATTCGAATTATTGAATTATTTGACACCCTTTGAATGTGCTCATCTATAATGTTGAACTAATTAGATTGTCCGGATTGATGATCATAATCGGTGATTGGTTTTAACTATGAATTTACAAGGAGGAACTTTGTTAATTCGTATTTAAGATTGAATTTGGAATCGATAATGTTTAGACCCTTGTTATTGGTTTAAATTGATTATTGATATGATTATCGGATTATGAATCGTATTATGATTTTGGATTCGTGATTGATTGCTTTGGGCTTGTTCGGACTTGTGTTTAATCGAGATTTTGTGGAACCGTTGGGTTTGTTGATCGGTTATATTGATTGTTAATTATGATTATCGAATTGCGGTTTGTATTGTTGATATGGGTCCCTATTTGTTGAGTTGGATTATTTGGTTTTGTATATGATCGAGGTATCGTTAAACCATTGAGTTTGATTGGTTGGCTATATCGGTTGCTGATTTCTATCGAATGTGTGTTAATCGGATATTGCAATAGGTTGTGATAATTGATCGTTGATTATGACCGTTGTGTTGCGGTTGAGGTTGAAGAGTTCGTAGATTGCTTTGGTCGGGGCTGAGGAGCTCGTAGGCGAAGGCAATGGAATTGATAACGGCTTTGTCGTATCGGTATCGAGGCAAGTTTATACTTGTTCTGTTTATAATATTTAATAAATGGTTTCGCTTTCATTTCATTTATAAATAAAATCAACACACGCATCGGAGTAAACACATGATAAGTGTCAGTTTTGTACACTTATCCATGGTTTGTATCGATAAAATTCACCCATAATTGAGCTAGTCTACTCGTTTTTTGCTTTTAATTTATTAGTTTTAATAATTTTATTTTTATCGAATGATGATCGGATTAAATAACTGAATTACTCAAGAAACAACATGTTTAATAAATATTCTCTTTATTGAATTTTGATATATTCATGTTGTAGGGCTTTCCGAGACGAATTCGGCAGTCTTTCCGAATTCAAAATCAGAGTTATATATCAAAAGTTATCATCCGAAGAAGATCTGGGGCAAAAATGCAAAGTCTGAGATTCTGGGCTGAAAACGTAACTTTCAAAGCAACCAGTGAACAAATTTATTTAAGAAGTTACAGCCGTAACATTCAGGGGTTACGGCCGTAAGTCACCCTTGTTACGGCCGTAACTCCTGAATGTTACGGCCGTAACTCTTGACAGATTACTATGATTTGTCTAATTTTTTATACTTTTTGTGTATTATTGAGGGGATGGCTGGCATTGATCCGATCTAATGTAATAATGCTGGAGTTTTGGAACTATTAGATGACTTTAGGTGTATAAATAGACCCCTTAGATCCTTCATCATTCATCATTCATCTTATAATTTTCCATTTTTTGTAAACTTTTCTTTTTGTGTGAAGAACACACTTGTATTCTTGAGTGATCTTTGTAAGTGTGGTATAACATATGTTGTTTAGAGAGTTTATTGTTTCTATCTCCTTTATCTACTAAGGGAGTTAGGATCAATTCTTTCTCTTGATTCAACTAATAATGACCACACAAGCTTGTAACATGTGTAATAAACCCTTCTTGGGCTAAGTAACCTTTAGTTGGGATTATAAACAAGGTTAGTCATGTTGTTTATGTTTGTATAAAAGATATATTGTGAATTACTTATTATTGTGTGTGATTTTCATTGTTTTAACAATCTTTATTTATTTGGCCAATAAATGACGATATTTATGGTCTTCATATGTTTTGAAAGAAAATATGTTTGATTAGATCAAATGATCTTCACTCTAAGTTGTTCTAGGGGATAGAAATATACCTCTAGTCCTTAGATGATTCTTTGAGTTATTTTCATAAATCCTAAAGCTATGTATTGAAGCCAATCAACATAGAAATATAGTGGATTGATTCAATATGTAAGGGGCGTTTTATAGTTCGAAAGAGAAACCGTCTTTTTAAGGAAAATCGAATCTACACAACATAATAAGTAAATTCATCTTATGATCTCCAATACATCTTTTATAACAAATGATGAACTAAGTTTGTAATCCCAACTATTTCATTTTATCGATAATCAATCTATTATTATTGTTATCTTTTTATTTCCTTATAATATTAGAACTATTATTGCAATTTCTTTGCAATTATTAAACCAAACTTTTTAATTGTGTGTTTCACTCATCTTAAGTATCTATAAAAATAGACTAATAGTGTATAATTCAAATTATAATAAAACTTCCTTGTGGGATCGATAAACCGGACTCAAAAAGTCCACTTTACTACTTGATACGATATCGCACTTGCGATAGTTACACTAAAAGCGTGTCAAGTTTTTGGCGCCGTTGGGAAGTATAAGTTATATTTGAAAAATTACATTATTAACTATTGTTATAAATACAACTTTTTCTTTGTTGTAGATTCTCTTGTCTATGCGAAGGACATACAATCGCGATTTAGTTTCACTAGATCCCGAGATCGAAGCCACATTCAGAAGAAGGCGAAGAGAACAAAAGAAAACATTATTTCTTCACCATCAATGGCGGACGAACTAAATCCACGTCTCCCCAAGGAAATGATAACGAAAGAATTCCTCCTGGGGGAATACCTAATGTTCAAAACATTCAACATCAACAATATCCTATTGTGCTAAATAGATGAAGACAACATGCTCTTTGGGGAATTCATGAACCCCCATCTTTGAGCGTTCAATCAAGTGTAATCTATCCACCATTTGGAGTGGACAATTTTCAAATTCGCCAGATGTCATCAATCTCTTCTCCAACAACAACTCATTCTATGGAAGAACCGACGAAAATCCATATCTCCATATTAACCGCTTTTGTGGAAATATGTGGAAATTTCAAATATCCAAATGTAAATGACGAGGCGATCAAAATGAGACTTTTCGTGCACACTTTGAAGGACAGAGCAAGAGAGTGGCTAGATACTTTGCCACCACGAAGCATAACAAATTGGCCCGAATTTGTCCGTAAATTCACCACTAAATACTTTCCACCAATAAAAGTGGCGAAACTCAAATACGAAAGCTCTACATTTCACAACAAGATTCGTAATCATTCCACGAAGCATGGGAGAGATACAAAGATATGCTACGAAAATGTCCTAACCATGGTTTCAATTTGGGAGCACAAGTCAATTACTTCTATTCTGGAATTTTACCTTCATGCCGAGCCAATGTCGATTCATCATCAAATGGCTCACTGGGAAACAAAACTATGAAAGAGGCTTATAATCTTTTTGAGGTTATAAGTGAACAAAGTGCAAGATGGCGATTTAAATATCCAAAAGAAACCAAATGGTGTTTTTGAAGTGGATTCTTATTCACTTATGTTGGCAAAAATTGAAGCTCTATCAAAGAAAGTCGAGGAAATGTCTTTTTCAACTCCTCAATCTGTGAAGACAGTGCAAACTCCACAAATTTCAGCTTTTCATGTGAAATTTGTGGAGCAACTCACAACAGCACTATCTGTCCCATTGTGCAACAAGAGCAGTCAACATCACCACCAGAACAAGTGGCGTATGCTCAGAATTTCCAAAGGCAAGCATACAATCCTTACGGGCCAACATACAATCCAGGGTACAAAAATCATCCAAATTTTTCTTATGCAAACAACAACAATGTGTTGAATCCAACACATCAAGAAAAGAAGCCCGGATGGGAAGAAGCAATCACAAAGCTAGCTGAACAACAACTGAAGTATCAACAACGAAATGATGCTTCAATTAAAAATCTGGAGACACGAGTTGGCCAAATGGCCAAAATACTTTCAGAAAGATCTCATGGCATGTTACCTAGCAATACCGAGGTAAATCCAAGGGAAAATGTACAAGCCATCACAACAAGAAGTGGAGTGCCGTTGCCCGAAATTTCTATGGAAAACCATCTGGAAAAACAAAAAATTAAACAAAATCAAGAATCAGAAAAAGAATCTGATACAGGACCTTCATCTCAAAAAGGTCCAATTGCTACAAAATCTTATGTTCCACCTATCCCATTTCCTCAACGGTTGAAGAATCACAAGCTCGATGCTCAATTCGGGAAATTCTTGGAAATCTTCAAAAAGCTACACATCAACATTCCTTTTGCCGATGCTCTAGCACAAATGCCAAGTTATGCCAAATTTATGAAAGATATTCTTTCAAACAAACGAAGGCTTGAAGAATACGAAACTGTCATGCTAACAGAGGAATGTAGCGCAATACTACAAAAGAAGTTGCCACCCAAGCTAAAAGATCCGGGAACTTTCACAATCCCGTGTACAATTGGTGAAGTGAATTTTGGCAAATCTCTTTGTGATTTAGGGGCAAGTATCAACTTGATGCCCGTGTCAATTTTCAACAAATTGAACTTGGGAGAAGCAAAAGCAACAACAGTTTCACTACAATTAGCCGATCGGTCAATCAAATATCCACGTGGGATAGTTGAAGATGTGCTCGTCAAAGTTGATAAATTCATATTTCCAGCAGATTTTATCATCCTCGACATGGAAGAAGATCAGGATATTCCCATTATTTTGGGACGACCATTTCTCGCAACCGGACGTGCTCTTATTGACGTCTATGAAGGAAAGCTAATTCTCAGAGTGGAAGACGAACATGTCATCTTCGATGTCTTAAAAACTTTGAATCAACCCTCCACAGATGAGTATTGTCTAAAAATAGACACAATTGAAGCCATGGTGAACAAGTCTTTAGAGAAAATTCTATCTAAAGATCATATTGAGACATGTATAGAAAATTCTCTAACCAGCATGGAAGAAGAATATCACTTGGCCGAAACAGTTAACTATCTAGAAGCACTAACAACCTTAAGAAAGCATTCACATTTTGAAGAATTGGGGACAAGCTCCGCTAAACCCCTCCCTTCTTTACAAGAAGCTCCAACACTTGATCTCAAACCTCTACCCACACATTTGAGATACGCTTACTTGGGCGTTTCCTCAACACTTTCGGTCATCATATCTAACATATTGACCAAACTTGAAGAAGGGAAATTACTAAGGGTATTGAGGAATCACAAAAGAGCAATTGGATGGACTATTTCAGACATTAGAGGAATAAGCCCCTCTATATGCACTCACAAAATCTTGATGGAAGATGACTGCAAACCTTCAATTGAGCATCAACGACGTTTGAATCCAAACATGAAGGAAATTGTGAAGGCAGAGATTCTTAAATTACTTGACGCAGGAATCATTTATCCAATCTCAGATAGTCCATGGGTGAGCCCTGTACATATGGTGTCAAAAAAGAGTGGAATCACGATCATAGAGAACGAGCACAATGAACTTATACCAACACGACCGATCACAGGATGGAGAATATGCATTGATTACAGGAAACTAAACAAGACGACAAGAAAAGATCATTTTCCACTCCCATTTATTGATCAGATGCTAGATAGATTGGCGGGACATTCTTACTACTGTTTTCTCGACGGCTATTCAGGGTACAACCAAATCGTAATAGCCCTAGAAGACCAAGAGAAAACAACATTCACATGCCCTTATGGAACATTTGCCTATAGAAGAATCCCATTCGGATTGTGCAATGCTCCAGCCACATTTCAAAGATGCATGATGTCAATATTCTCAGACATGGTTGAAAAATTCATTGAAGTTTTCATGGACGATTTCTCGGTTTTCGGAGATTCATTTGATAAATGCCTAATTCACTTAGGCATGGTCTTGGAAAGATGTGAAGACACAAATCTAGTTCTCAATTGGGAGAAATGTCAATTCATGGTCCAGGAAGGAATCGTACTTGGCCATAGAATCTCACAACATGGAATTGAAGTCGATAAGGCAAAGATCCAAGTGATTGCAAAACTTCCTCCACCAATTTCGGTGAAAGGAGTAAGGAGTTTTCTCGGACATGCAGGATTCTATCGGAGGTTTATAAAAGATTTCTCAAAAATAGCAAAACCTCTCTGTTCTTTGCTTGAGAAAGATACACCATTCCTTTTCACAAATGAATGCCACGTGGCCTTTGCAACTTTGAAGGATAAGCTTACATCAGCTCCAATCATCATTTCTCCAATTGGACTATTCCTTTCATTTTAATGTGCGATGCAAGTGATTATGCCGTAGGGGCCGTACTGGGCCAGAAGAAGGACAAAATGATGCAAGTGATCCATTATGCTAGCAGGACTATGAATGATGCTCAGCTGAACTACACAACAACTGAAAAAGAGATGCTTGCAGTGGTTTATGCCTTTGACAAATTTCGATCCTACTTATTGGGATCAAAGGTCATAGTCTACACTGATCATTCAGCTTTGAAATATTTAATGACAAAGCAAGATGCAAAGTCAAGGCTAATCCGATGGGTTCTACTTATGCAAGAATTCGACATAGAAATCACAGACAGAAAGGGAACAGAAAACCAAGTGGCGGATCATCTCTCTAGACTCGACCAAAACAATGCTCAAGAGAAGGAAACAAATGAAGTATTTCTGGATGAACAACTGTTCCAAATCTCTAATATCCAGGAAAAACAAGATGCACCATGGTATGCTGACATCGTTAATTTCCTTGTTAGTGGAATAATTCACCCAAATTTTTCCCATCATCAAAAGAAAATATTCTTCTCCGAGTTGAAATACTATTACTGGGAAGATCCTCTGTTGTTCAGACGAGGACCTGATGAAATCATCCGGAGATGCATACCGGAATAAGAAATGGAGAAGGTATTAGAAAGATGTCATTCCTCTCACTATGGAGGACATTTTGGGGGTTCAAAAACAAGAAAGAAAAATTCTTGAAGCAGATTCTATTGGCCCACTGTTCAAAGATGCACATACACTTGTCTCGAAGTGTGACCGGTGCCAAAGACATGGAAACATGTCAAAAAGAAATGAAATGCCAATGAATTTCATCCTTGAAGTTGAAATCTTCGACGTTTGGGGAATTGATTTCATGGGACCCTTTCCATCATCATTCTCTAATGAATACATCCTTGTAGCTGTAGACTACGTATCCAAATGGGTGGAGGCTGTTGCATTACCAACAAACGAAGCTAAGGTCGTGGTAAATTTTCTAAAGAAAAATATATTCACTCGCTTCGGAACTCCGAGAGTTATTATCAGTGATGGCGGATCTCATTTCTGCAATCACCAGGTTAAGGCTCTATTGACCAAATTCGGAGTAAAACACTGTGTCGCTACCTCTTATCACCCACAAACCAGTCGACAAGTCGAAGTTTCTAATCGTGAACTGAAACGTATACTTGAGATGACAGTCGACTCATCTCGGAAGGATTTGTCGAAAAAGCTGGATGATGCGCTCTGGGCTTACAGAATAGCCTATAAGACACCGATAGGCATGTCTCCATTTCGTCTGGTTTTTGGAAAAGCTCACACCGCCAAGAGAACTTGAACATCGAGCTTTTGGGCTATAGAAAAATTAAACTTTGACGAACAGTTGGTGGAAAGAAAAGGTTGTCATAGCTTAAATGAGTTGGATGAAATCCGACTCGACTCATATGAAAATGCCAAAATCTACAAAGAAAAACGAAAAGATGGCATGACAACAGAATTCTAAGAAGAGATTTTAAAAGAGACCAAGTTACGCTTTTAATGCACGATCAAGGCTCTGCTTCCGTAAGCTGCGATCACGATGGACAGGACCTTACACGATCAAAGAGGTGTTTTCTCATGGAGCTGTGGAGATTTATAATACAACCGACGGGAGTTTCAAAGTAAACGGTCAACGGTTAAAGCCATATCTGGGAGGAGAATTCTCGACAGCAAAGTCAATCATAATGCTGGAAATACTTAATTAATCTGACGAGAAGTCAAGCTAAGGACGTTAAACAAAGCGCTTATTGGGAGGCAACCCAATCTCTATTATTTCGCAAATAAGTTTGGGGGTAACATGGAAGGATTCAACAACAAGAGCAAGGATCAGATCGTTCATAGTATCCAGGGAGTCTTTCTTTCATTATTCTCACACATATAATAATTATAATTTTGTTTATATAATATAAAAAAAAATTATATGTATATATATACGGCCGTATCCTAAATAATACGGCCGTAAGTAGTATCATGCTTTTTAACGAATGGTTTATACGGCCGTAACTTCTACATGTTACGGCCGTATCTTAAAACAGGTTCTAAAAAAAAAAAAAAACGAAACCATCATACGGCCGTAAGTCTGGAAAGATACGGCCGTAACATAAAATCCTGTTTGAAAAACGAAAGCAACTTACGGGCGTAACTTGGATAGGTTACGGCGGTAACTACTAGTCTATATTAAAAAAAACGGACTTTACAACACTTTCACAAACCAGACGAGACACAAGCGGCCGGGAGTGCGATTTTTTTCCCCCTATCAATCCCTACTTTCTAAAAACTCAAATTCCTCAATACAATTCATTAACATATCAACATTAACACATAATCATCAGGTTCTCTTTCAATCATTGTTTCAATTTATATATTCTTGGGTTTTAGTTTTTAGTTTTTCTCTTCATATTTGTTTTTCGATTCTTATTTCTGTATGATTCGTTGATTAAATCTTGTTCATTTGTGAGTATTGTTGATATTTGTGTGGTTATTTGATTCATTGATTTGTGGTGGCATTATGGATTTGAGTTTGAATAAGAAAAACTTGTTAAAAAACTATGAACTCAAGGTGTCCGACGAAATGCCACAACGAAAATCTTTGAATTTTTTTTATGTTTTTATTGGTTTTGCTTGATGATTATAGTCGTGTGATGAAAAGAAGTTGATTTTGTTAAATTTTAGGGATGGCACCGAAGAAATCAACAAAAGGAAAAGAAAAGGTCGGTTCGTCATCTCAAGGTCCGGCACCGCCACAAAGAAATCAAAACACAAAGTGCATTAAGGAAAGATTGTTCAATATTGATGATTTCATCGGCGATGCGGATAGAGACACAATCACTACCCCTTTCATCCAAAAATTCTTAGACAACGGCTGGGAAAAGTTCGTTTCCGATCTCCCAAATGGTAACCCGACATTGACACTGAACTTTTACAATTCTTTCAACAAGTCCATTGGGCAGGTAGGGTCACCTACTTATCATCAGACTACTGTGAATGGGAAATCGATTAATTTTTCACCGGATGTCATTAACAAGTTTTTGGGGGTTAATTGTACTAACGCGGTTGACATTTCTATCTTACCTAATGAAGAGGTGCCGGATGATAGAGTTTTACGCTGGGCGTTAGTGAGCGAGTTGCATGACAGTATTGGGATGATCAAACCCCGATACAACCAGGCGGACCTAATGGATGATGCTTGGTATTTATGGATGTGGGCAGCCGGGAGTATTTACCCGACTTCGACTCTGACGACGGTTTCCATTGGCCACCTGCGAGGTTTATTTACTATCCGCCGGGGGGTAAAAATGGATTTGGGTACTCACATTTACACTACTATTTGTCACTATGCCGGCATGGTCCCGACTAGGCAGAAGATGCCATACCCCTGCCTTATCACCGGTATTTGCAGGAGCCAGAGAGTCAAAATTTCGGCAGGGGGTGATATTTTAACACATGGGGATCGACTGAACGGCCGGAGTAGTATTTTTCGAAGTACTCAATTGAGAAGCAAACGGGCACGTTTGGAACCGGAAGAGGATAGTAGCGAGGAGGAGGAATATGAGGCCGAGGAGGATGCCAGTTATGAGTTGACGCCTTTTGAGGAAAATTTGCTTGAAAGAGTTCAGGGATTAGAAACATCCCACGCTGAAATTATGAGAAATCAGAATGAAATACTCAAGCGACAATTAGAAACGGAAAAGTGCTTTGAAAAGCTTTCCCGTTTTCTAAACATCCCTGACGACACACCTGGAGGATCACAAAGCTAAAATTTCAGGGAGTTTTCTGTTTTCTCGCTTGCTACTATTATTTTTTTTTTAAAACTCGGGACAATTTTACTTATAAGTTTGGGGGTGTTTTCGTACTTGTGTATTTATTTTGTGTTTTTTGAACTATGATGTTTATTTGGATTTTGATTGTGGTATGTTTTGATTAGTGTATTGTGTGGTGTGTTTTTATTATTTGGCATTGATTAGGTTTAGTGAATATATATTTCTTGATATATATATAAATATATATGAGATTTCTAGATCTGGCCATAAACACCTATAATTAGCTATATACAAGCTTCTAAATCGTTTTAACCGGTAAAAAATTTTTGTATATTCCAAAATTTTTGAGCCTTAATCTCTCTTTCCAAGCATTGTAATTATCATATAAAATCGAGTCATTCGTTACCTTGAGAAAATAAGAATCAATTGGTTGATGAAAAATAAAACTGAAATTTACTTAATTTGTGGAGTTTTTTATTTTTCATGCTTAACTAAAAAATAATTTTCTGCAAAAATTCTATTTCTTAAAAAAAAAAGGAGTCATTGGTGAAAAGAGCTACACGTTAGCAAATAACGGTGTGAAAGCTATCACCTAAAAAAATAAATGACGAAAAGGAGAAGTGTTGAGCAGCAACAGCTGCCTAATTTTGGAAGTCTTAAATTTTGCGAAAAATAAAGGACTAACCATTGTTGGTGCGCTGCCGTCTCAGAAAAATTGGTGAAAAGAGCTACACGTTAGCAAATAACGGTATGAAAGCTATCACCTTTTTACGAAGAAAAATAATGAGATAGAAATTGTGTTAGTGAAAAGAGCTACACATTAGCAAATAACGGTGTGAAAGCTATCACTAAAAGGGATGTAGTTTATGAGCAGATTTGAATTAATTAGCAGCTGAATTTCAATACACTCAATTTTGTGAAAATCACAATATTTGATGACGCCAATAAAATTCTTCTTCATATTGAGTCGAAAAATAAACGAGTGATCGAGAGCAACCATTAAAGGGAGTCGTGTGTATCACGAGTGGGAAAGAAATAATCAACCTATTGGGGGGAAACCTTACATTTTGGAATTACAAAATAAAAACCGTGTTTTAAACTTCAAAAACATTAGTAGATTTATTTTGAATCTTGATTCATTTCTATCTACTGTATAAAGCTGGTTGTTGTTTATTAATGGCATTTTGATCTCCTTTTCTCTTTTTATATTTTAATTTATGTGTGTATTAATTTTCTTATTTTTGTTTTATTTTTTATTTTTTATTTTTGGAGTGTGAATAATAAAGAGTCTTGCTCGGGACTAGCAAGAATTCAAGTTTGGGGGTGTGATAAGTGTCAGTTTTGTACACTTATCCATGGTTTGTATCGATAAAATTCACCCATAATTGAGCTAGTCTACTCGTTTTTTGCTTTTAATTTATTAGTTTTAATAATTTTATTTTTATCGAATGATGATCGGATTAAATAACTGAATTACTCAAGAAACAACATGTTTAATAAATTTTCTCTTTATTGAATTTTGATATATTCATGTTGTAGGGCTTTCCGAGACGAATTCGGCAGTCTTTCCGAATTCAAAATCAGAGTTATATATCAAAAGTTATCATCCGAAGAAGATCTGGGGCAAAAATGCAAAGTCTGAGAAATTCTGGGCTGAAAACGTAACTTTCAAAGCAACCAGTGAAAAAATTTACGAAGCCAAGTTACGGCCGTAACATTCAGGGGTTACGGCCGTAAGTCACCCTTGTTACGGCCGTAACTCCTGAATGTTACGGCCGTAACTCTTGACAGATTACTATAATTTGTCTAATTTTTTATACTTTTTGTGTATTATTGAGGGGATGGATGGCATTGATCCGATCTAATGTAATAATGCTGGAGTTTTGGAGCTATTAGATCACTTTAGGTGTATAAATAGACCCCTTAGATCCTTCATCATTCATCATTCATCTTATAATTTTCCATTTTTTGTAAACTTTTCTTTTTGTGTGAAGAACACACTTGTGTTCTTGAGTGATCTTTGTAAGTGTGGTATAACATATGTTGTTCAGAGAGTTTATTGTTTCTATCTCCTTTATCTACTAAGGGAGTTAGGATCAATTCTTCTCTTGATTCAACTAATAATGACCACACAAGCTTGTAACATGTGTAATAAACCCTTCATGGGCTAAGTAACCTTTAGTTGGGATTATAAACAAGGTTAGTCATGTTGTTTATGTTTGTATAAAAGATCTATTGTGAATTACTTATTATTGTGTGTGATTTTCATTGTTTTAACAATCTTTATTTATTTGGCCAATAAATGACGATATTTATGGTCTTCATATGTTTCGAAAGAAAATATGTTTGATTAGATCAAATGATCTTCACTCTAAGTTGTTTTAGAGGATAGAAATATACCTCTAGTCCTTAGATGATTATTTGAGTTATTTTCATAAATCCTAATGCTATGTATTGAAGCCAATCAACATAGAAATATAGTGGATTGATTCAATATGTAAGGGGCGTTTTATAGTTCGAAAGAGAAACCGTCTTTTTAAGGAAAATCGAATCTACACAACATAATAAGTAAATTCATCTTATGATCTCCAATACATCTTTTATAACTAATGACGAACTAAGTTTGTAATCCCAACTATTTCATTTTATCGATAATCAATCTATTATTATTGCTATCTTTTTATTTCCTTATAATATTAGAACTATTATTTCAATTTCTTTGCAATTATTAAACCAAACTTTTTAATTGTGTGTTTCACTCATCTTAAGTATCTATAAAAATAGACTAATAGTGTATAATTCAAATTATAACAAAACTTCCTTGTGGGATCGATAAACCGGACTCAAAAAGTCCACTTTACTACTTGATACGATATCGTGCACTTGCGATAGTTACACTAAAAGCGTGTCAACACACACACACACACACACACACACACAACACACTGCAGCCACATTAAAAAACACACACTGACACACATTGACACACACACTGCACACACACAGTACACAAGCACAGAAGCACATAACACAACACACAGCACACAAACACACACAAACACAAACACACACACACACACAGCACACAAACACACACATACACAGTACATACACAATACACACACAAACACACACTGCACATAAACACACACACACACACACACACACACACACACACACACACACAGCACACCAACACACAGACACACACACACACACACACACATAGTACACACACAAACACACATAGACAGCACACAAACACACACGGCACACAAACATGCACGGCACACAAACATACACACACACGCACACACACAACACACAAACACATACATGCACAGTCTACACACAACACACAAACAAACATACATACACACACACAGCACACACATTGCACACACACACACACACACACACACTACACACACACTGCACAAACAGTAAAACCAGACACACACACACACACACACACACACTACACTAGACACACTGCACAAACAAGAAACACACACACAAACACACACACACACTCCACTGCACACACACACACACCGCACACACAGTGCACATAAAAAAACACCAACACAAACAAATGGACATTTCATACACGATATGTTGGGAGAAGATCCTTAAGATGTTAACCACGTCTATCCCAAAATAATTCATGTTTCCAAACAAAAAACCGCACACATCACATAAACACACACAACACACAAACACACACACACAAACATACAGTAAACACACAAACATAAACACACACATCACACAAACCGACACAGTATAGACACAACACACAAACACATACATCACACACACACACACACAGTACAGCATAGAAACACAAACACACAGCACAACACACAAACACACACAGTACACACACATCACACAAGCACACACTGCACACAAACAAACATATACAAACACACACACACACACACATAGTACACACAAAAACACATACAAACAGCACACAAACACACACAGACAGCACACAAACACAAACGGCACACAAACACACTCACACAGCACACAAACACACACATACATGGTACGCACACAGTACACACACATCACACACATACACACACACACACACTGCACAAATGGTAAACACACACACACACACACACACACACACACACACACACCGCATAAATAGGAAACACATACACACACTGCATAAATAGGAAACACATACACACACACACACACACTGCTAGTGCACACTGCACAGAGAAAAAACACCAACACAAACAAACGGGCACTTCATACATGATATGTTGGGAGAAGATCCTTAAGACGAAAGTTAACATCTATCCCAAAGGGAGAAGATCCTTACGACGTTAACCACGTCTATCCCAAAATAATTTGTGTATCCAAAAACAATGTTGTCATACACACTCAAATATTTACACACACAAACACACATATTTACACTCATGTAATTAAATGTATTAACTTGGGATATATCCATCTAACCACCTGCTTCGATTTACTTGTAGCATACCATCAATGGTCTTGAATGCGGTCACGGCACTGCTTAAAAGTAAAAATTATACATTGAGTCGTCGATATAAAATTTTCAAGCAAATATGTTATAAATAAAATCTTACTTTTGGAGTATGGCCTTAATGCGAGAGTCAGGCTTATTATGTAATGAGCAAAACCATATAATAGTTCCTCTTGCTGGTATGACCAGAAGTTGCCAATGATGCCTACATTGATAAATGCATTTGAAAGAAAACACATATTACTAAACTATGTTGTAAAAAAAAATATGTTGTAAAAAAAATAAAGAAATAGTTTTGTTAAAATGAAAATATTTTGAAATTTACAATCTTTAACTTACTTATGATGGTAAGCTACCATGTATATTTGCTTCTTCGACTCAAGCATACGCGTCGATATATATCTCGAGATCTCCTCTCCCCTCTGTCCCATATTTTGTATAGATTGAGGATCAAAATATCCATACAAATCCTCATCCATCGTGCCCACATTCATACTAGACAAATACCTAATTTGTTAAGCAAAATACTAATAAAAAACACTCCACACACTGCACACAAAACACACACTGCCATACAATAAACACACACACACACAAACATGGCAAACAAACACACACACTGCCAGACAATGTAATACCCGAGATTTCTGTTATGTAATTAGAACTTGTGATATTGTAATGATTGTACTTTTGTCTGAGTACTATTCTCCGTATTTCATAATCCGATGTTGTCGAGTGTATAATTTCGTGTATGTGTTTTAGAGATTGAAATTCTGTACATGTAGCGCACGCTACAGGCCGAGTGTAGCGTACGCTAACGGGGATTCATAGCGCACGCTACAGAGGGTCATTAGCGCACGCTATGCATGGTCAAATCGATTGAGACGTGCGGTAGGTGAGATCTGGCCGGGGGACCCCTGTCGGATCGTGTCGGATGTACCTGGACGGCTTTCGGGAAAAGCCGAGTCAACGCCTTAGCGCACGCTACAGGTATATGCGTAGCGCACGCTAAGTGCCGAGTACAGTTTAGACTGTGAGCCGTTAGCGCACGCTAGGAACAGGGTCTAGCGCACGCTAATGGCCATTTATTATAAATAGGACAACATCCTATTCGTGATTTCAGTTCTTTCTCCTCCCATAACCCGAACTCTTACACTTAGAACATAACTCCCTTCGTCCCAAACACTTCATATCAACCTCCTAGTTCGAGATTGAAGATCGTATATCATTGGAGATTGGTGTTCAAGCCTTCGGTGTTGGATCGCTTCATTTTCCTCCGTATTCTTCACTATTTGAGGTAGGTGATTCTTCACCAATGTTAGTAATGTTCCTAAGGAAGTTTGAATCATGTTTGGATAGCTGGTATTTCGCTTATAATCGGTCATCACATGTTAGAAGGATACTTTCAACGTTTCGACACTTATATATCGTATGAACTTTTGAACCATCTTATTATAAGGACTCCTAAGCATGTTCAATCAAGTTATGATCAGTAATCGGATATTTACCCAGTTGATACGTTTTACACGATGGAATCATGTGTTTTGGAACGAAGAACAAATGGAACTTAGATTATTTCTTGGAGATCGTAGATGAATTATGATGTTGAGTTGACTAGCCGTATATTCGTATTTCATAACCATAAAACTTCCACAAACCTTATTAGTATGATATGCCCGAGGATAACTTGTGTGATCATGGTAGAATTCATGAGTCCTTCACCATTCAACCCAGTTTTCGGTTTGCAGTATTCTGCCATGCAAGATTAGCGCACGCTAACATGTGTGAGTTAACGTGCGCTATCGAGGTCCAAGATCGCATAATACGACGTAGCGTACGTTATATATCGGCCGTGCAAATCGCGCCAGAATTAGCGACGCTAGTTTTACCCGATAAGCGCATGCTAACAGCTCGCTAGCGCACGTTACGTAGAGTATGTAGCGCACGCTAAGCAGTCCAGGCAGATTGTTTATTTTGAGCTTTTCGGCCGTAGACCGAATTGTTAGGCCATCGTTCGACTTGAGATGATTTGTATATCGTTCCTTTTGTTAAGGTTCGAGCCTGTTACGTTGATCGAAGGAGGCGGCCTTCGAGTGTGTTGAGATCATCGAAGTATTTCGTCTTGCCATTTTCGAGGCAAGTATCATATGTCGAGTTTGATTTATCATGCTTGTGGTTTTGTTCATATTTTTGTATATGAGATGTATTTCTGGAAATTCACGTGATATTCGTTGTTGTTTGTTCGTATTGATAAACATATTGAAATGCATATGTGTATGCATAATTGATTGATTATGGTATAAATGATCCGAGGGGGTCATGAGGATCTATGCTGAGGGCGCTGGATCGAATGTCCACCATGCGTTGGTCCGACGGGATCATCATGGGGATCTATGCTGAGGGCGCTGGATCGCTGGACGGGTTTTCCACCATGCGTTGGTCCGACGGGATCATCATGGGGATCTATGCTGAGGGCGCTGGATCGCTGGATTACCATGTATTGTGTAGATGGAATCATGAGGATTCGCATCGTTGGATTCCGGTGGCGGAAGTCCGTTTGCATGTTTTATGATGCATTAATGATTTATTGTATGACGATACTTGTACTAGCATTGTTTTGCTAACCCCTTCGGGGGTGGACATTGTTTTTGATGTTCAGGTAGTCGAGGAGCAGGGAGGCAGCCACAGTACCGACAGGACGATGAGATGGCTCAGTGATGTGATTGATGTTATTGTTATTGTGATTTGTCTTCTTGGTTCGTTTAGTACTCGAGTACGTCTGTTTTTAATAAAGTCAATTCGATATGGTTGTATAAGTTAACTCAGTTGATCGGTTGAATCAAATATGTCTTTGAACTTCAGTTGTACGATTGGTTTATATTTACACTCTTTTTAAAATTAGCCTTGTAAATCCTTACCTAAAGGGTTTACTACCGTAATTATTCGAATATCTCGGGTGTTACGAGAATATGGTATCGGAGCTAAGATTTATGGATATCTTGGCAATGGGTTAGTTGGGTCTGCTTACGTTATTGATTATTGGTCGTTCGTAACATCACCACGAGCCAGCATCGTCGTGTGGACTGTGGTTGTAAGTTTCCTAATCTCGAATACTACTGTTTTATTTAATTCACGTCTTGTAAACATTAATGAATGTACTTTGAGAAAGTTTGTCCTGGATATTGAGTATTTATGTTTACAGTATGTTGAGAGGAGGTCGTGGACGCGGACGCGGTCGTGGACGCGGACGTGGTAATGCAAGGCAAGAAGAGTCGGTATCTACCCCAGAGATAGCCGCTAGTCAAACGGATTCACATTCCGGGGGACAGCAGGGATCGGCAAATAATAATGCAGATCCTAACGTGCCGGGAGTGCTTCAGCAGGTGGTTGCCCAGATAAACCAGTTTGCTCAAGTTGTGGATCGCATGCAGACGGCGATGGGACAGCAGAATAACGTGGATAATCGGGGAGATAAATGGCTTACCGAGGTGGTCAAATTGCATCCTCCGAAATTTGACGGTTCCACTGAGACGCTTTCGTGGGATCATTGGCTGAAGGAATTAGAGAAGATTTTTGCGGGGATTAACTGTCCCAACGATAGGAAGGTTCCGGTCGCCCAGTATCTTTTGACCGGGGAGGCTTTCGACTGGTGGGAGGCCGTTCGACCAGAGGAGCATAATGCTGATCGGACAGAATTCAAGTTGATGATGGAGGCACGTATTGTCCTCGCCTGATTAGAGAGGCCCGAGTTCGGGAGTTTTTCTCACCACAAAATTCGAAGCATCCGTGACGGAAGTGATTAAGACTTTTAATCACCGGTGACTTATGTGCGCCACTGTCAGACCGAGGCGGAAAGGATTTTCCATTTTGACATGCGAATGAAGCCGGAAATTCAGCAATATATGTCCGGATTTGATTGTACCACCTTGAGGCAAGATCGGGACAAGGCGTTGGCCTACGATATGAAGGAAGCAGCAGAGAGAAATCGACGGAAGCAAAGAAATAGAAGGTGTCGGGCAACTTCGCGGAGAATAAGAATAGCGGGCCCGCCGGGTCGGGCCCCTCTTTTCACTCATCCAGAGACCTCCGCATCCTAGTCGAGGAGGAAAGAAGTTCCGGCAGCACCGATCAAGCTTCGACACAGGAAGAAGTGTTACAACCGTGGCAAGGCGGGACATGTTCGACGGATTGTTTCGCTACCTTGTGACTGTTGAGTGTGGACAGGAAGGACATCGCGCAACATTTTGTGGGAATGCGACCCGATCTTTTGGTACTCGCACTCCAGCGCCAGTTCCGAAGGAAACAAGTGTGAACCAGACGCAGCAGAGTGGATTTCAGCAGCAGAACGTTGGGAAGAGAGAGGCATCCAGTGCTGGGTCCGTTCCTCCGCGTATTTACGAGATGAAGAAGGATGATCAGAACACGTACTGTGCATCGTACAATTCAGATCCTTTTGCAACCAGTTAGTGTTTTATTCGATTCCGGAGCTACACATTCTTTTGTATCATTGAACTGTGTTAATCGTTTGAAAATATCGTGCTTGTATGATTGTGAACCTTATGTTGTGGGATTACCTAGCGGAGAGAAAATTGTGGGAACCCTAGAAGCTAGGGACTTTCCAGTAACTATAGGAGGGAGAGATTGGCCATCGAACCTTATTGTGGTTGACATTTACGGTGACGATTTAATTCTCGGAGACGATTGGCTCAACCGTTATGGAGCTATTCTAAATTACCGAGAGAGTCATTTCCATCATTGCTGATGACGGGCCTCAACACTTATTCCGAGGATGGAGACCGGGAAGCTCTGGAAAATTGATCAAGGCAATGAGAGCCGTGAAATTACTGAAACAGGGATGTCAGGGACTTTGGTGCTATGCCATGAAGAAAGAGGAAGGAGTAGAGCTCTCATCTATTTCAGTTGTGAATGAGTTCTCAGATGTCTTTCCTGACGAACTACCTGGATTACCTCCGCAGAGAGAAGTGGAATTCACTTTCGAATTAGAGCTTGGAGCAGCTCCTATTTCCAGAGCACCATACCGCATGGCGCCAACCGAGATGTATGAACTCAAGAAACAACTGGAGGAATTGTTGCAAAAAGGTTATATTCAACCGAGCGTTTCTCCTTGGGGAGCGCCCGTTCTCTTTGTCCGGAAGAAAGACGGATCCCTCCGACTGTGTATTGATTACAGGGAGCTTAACAAGATGACGATCAAGAATAAGTATCCTATACCTCGGATCGACGACTTGTTTGATCAACTGCAAGGGGCAAGGGTATTCTCGAAGATTGACTTGCGATCAGGATACCATCAGTTGAGAATTAAGGAATCGGATATACCGAAATCTGCTTTCAGATCCCGGTATGGGCATTATGAATTTGTAGTAATGCCATTTGGACTTACCAATGCTCATGCGGTATTCATGCAATTGATGAATCGGGTTTTCTTGGAGTACCTGGATAAATTTGTGGTCGTTTTCATTGACGACATCTTGATATATTCGAGGGACGCAGAGGAACATGCTGAACATTTACGTGTGGTTTTGAGCATCTTGAGAAAGGAACAGCTGTATGCTAAGCTTTCTAAATGCGAATTTTGGCTTAAGGAAGTAACCTTCCTTGGGCATGTGATATCATCCGACGGAGTTCAGGTGGACCCGAAGAAAGTCGAAGCAATCTTGGAGTGGGAAGCTCCTAAAAACGTGAAAGAAGTCCGAAGCTTCTTAGGACTTGCCGGATATTATCGCCGCTTTGTAGAGGGATTTTCCAAAATTGCTCGTCCGCTCACTCATTTATTCTGAGTAAAACTCAAAAGTTCACGTGGAATGAGAAATGTCAGGCTGGTTTTGACGAACTTAAGAGGAGACTGACGACAGCACCTATATTAGCACTGCCAGAGGGAACTGATGGATTCATGGTATACAGCGACGCTTCAAATCAGGGTTTGGGTTGTGTGTTGATGCAGAAGGACAAAGTGATTGCTTATGCTTCTCGACAATTGAAACCGTACGAAGTTAATTACCCGACTCATGATCTGGAGCTAGCAGCTGTGGTCTTTGCCTTGAAAATTTGGCGACATTATTTGTACGGCACTCATTGTCAGATCTTTACAGATCACAAGAGCCTCAAATACATTTTCAGTCAGAAAGAATTAAACATGAGGCAGAGAAGGTGGCTGGAATTGATCAAGGATTACGACTTGGAAATTCTCTATCATCCGGGGAAAGCAAATGTAGTAGCCGATGCTTTGAGCCGTAAACCTGTTTCCCTTCGAGTGTTGGAAGCACTTACGTCCCAAAACAGTATTCAACGAGAACTTATCCGCGAGGGGATTGAAGTATGGGCACCAGGAATCCAAGGGCAACTTTATGTGATGGAACTGACTTCATCACTAGTCGAGGAGATCAAGTCTAAACAATTGAACGATTCTTTAATCCTTCGATTATGCGACGAAGTAAAGAAAGGAAAAGCCCTAGGATTCGTGATACAAGATGATGGAGTTCTGATATTTCAGAGTCGACTTTGCGTTCCCGAGGACGATGATTTGTGACGGACAATTTTGAAAGAAGCTCATAGCGCGCCCTATTCTATTCACCCAGGCAGTAGTAAGATGTATAAAGATTTAAAGCAAAACTTCTGGTGGGGGAATATGAAGAAGGACGTAGCGGAGTACGTTTCAAAGTGTTTGACTTGTCAGCAGGTTAAGATTGAACATCAACGACCTGCCGGAATGTTAAGACCGCTTCCGATCCCTGAGTGGAAGTGGGAGGATATCTCGATGGACTTCATTACTAGTATGCCAAGGACTAGAACGGGAATGAACATGATCTGGGTTGTAGTTGATCGACTAACCAAGTCGGCTCATTTCCTAGGGATTAAAGATACATGGGGACCCGAGAGATTGGCGCGAGTATTCATTGCGGAGATAGTCAGATTGCATGGGACGCCGAAGACCATTGTTTCAGATCGAGATGGTCGTTTCGTGTCGCACTTCTGGAGGGCAGTGCACAGGGCTTTGGGGACCGAGCTAAATTTTAGTACAGCTTATCATCCCCAAACGGACGGTCAGTCCGAAAGGACTATTCAGACAGTAGAAGACATGCTTAGAGCTTGTGCATTAGATTGGTCGACTGATTGGGAAGTTCACTTGCCCTTGATCGAGTTCACCTATAATAACAGTTGGCATGCTTCTATTAAGATGGCCCCATTTGAAGCTTTATACGGGAGAAGATGCCGATCGCCCCTGTGCTGGGATGATTCTTCAGATTTGATCGGGACGGAACCGGAATTGATTATTCAGACTCAAGAGAAGATAGCCTTGATTCGAGAGAGACTGTTGACTGCCCAGAGTCGACAGAAGTCTTATGCCGATGTACGTCGTCGCCCTCTAGAGTTCGACGCTGGGGACCACGTACTATTGAAGGTGTCTCCTACACGAGGGATTTTCCGTTTTGGGAGAAGAGGCAAGCTTAGTCCGAGATATATCGGACCATTTGAGATCCTAGAGAGAGTTGGGGATTTAGCATACCGGTTGGCCTTACCGCCATCGCTGAGTCATGTTCACAATGTGTTTCACGTATCCCAACTGCGGAAGTATGTACCGGACCCCAGTCACGTCATTGATTTCGACGAGATCGAGGTAGCTAATGATGGCACCTTCGAAGAGAGACCAATCAAGATACTTGAGAGCCGGATCAAACAATTGAGGAATAAACCAATACATTTGGTTAAAGTACAATGGTCACGACATGGAGTCGAAGAGGCCACTTGGGAAACGGAGGACGGTATGAAGGCTAAATATCCGGAGTTGTTTTCATCCTAAGTTTCGGGACGAAACTTCTTTTTAGGGAGGAAGGATGTAATACCCGAGATTTCTGTTATGTAATTAGAACTTGTGATATTGTAATGATTGTACTTTTGTCTGAGTACTATTCTCCGTATTTCACAATCCGATATTGTCGAGTGTATAATTTCGTGTATGTGTTTTAGAGATTGAAATTCTGTACATGTAGCGCACGCTACAGGCCGAGTGTAGCGTACACTAACGGGGATTCATAGCGCACGCTACAGAGGGTCATTAGCGCACGCTATGCATGGTCAAATCGATTGAGACGTGCGGTAGGTGAGATCTGGCCGGGGGACCCCTGTCGGATCGTGTCGGATGTACCTGAACGGCTTTCGGGAAAAGCCGAGTCAACGCCTTAGCGCACGCTACAGGTATATGCGTAGCGCACGCTAAGTGCCGAGTACAGTTTAGACTGTGAGCCGTTAGCGCACGCTAGGAACAGGGTCTAGCGCACGCTAATGGCCATTTATTATAAATAGGACAACATCCTATTCGTGATTTCAGTTCTTTCTCCTCCCATAACCCGAACTCTTACACTTAGAACATAACTCCCTTCGTCCCAAACACTTCATATCAACCTCCTAGTTCGAGATTGAAGATCGTATATCATTGGAGATTGGTGTTCAAGCCTTCGGTGTTGGATCGCTTCAATTTCCTCCGTATTCTTTACTATTTGAGGTAGGTGATTCTTCACCAATGTTAGTAATGTTCCTAAGGAAGTTTGAATCATGTTTGGATAGCTGGTATTTCGCTTATAATCGGTCATCACATGTTAGAAGGATACTTTCGACGTTTCGACACTTATATATCGTATGAACTTTTGAACCATCTTATTATAAGGACTCCTAAGCATGTTCAATCAAGTTATGATCAGTAATTGGATATTTACCCAGTTGATACGTTTTACACGATGGAATCATGTGTTTTGGAAAGAAGAACAAATGGAACTTAGATTATTTCTTGGAGATCGTAGATGAATTATAATGTTGAGTTGACTAGCCGTATATTCGTATTTCATAACCATAAAACTTCCACAAACCTTATTAGTATGATATACCCGAGGATAACTTGTGTGATCATGGTAGAATTCATGAGTCCTTCACCATTCAACCCAGTTTTCGGTTTGCAGTATTCTGCCATGCAAGATTAGCGCACGCTAACATGTGTGAGTTAACGTGCGCTATCGAGGTCCAGTTAACGCATAAAACGTACGTAGCGTACGTTATATATCGGCCGGTGCAAACTGGCAGTTCGTAACTAGCGCACGCTAGTTTTACCCGATAGCGTACGCTAATGTGCTGCTTAGCGCCGCGTTACGTAGAGTATGTAGCGCACGCTAAGATCCAGCATTGTTTATTTTGAGCTTTTCGGCCGTAGACCGAATTGTTAGGCCATCGTTCGACTTGAGATGATTTGTATATCGTTCCTTTTGTTAAGGTTCGAGCCTGTTACGTTGATCGAAGGAGGCGGCCTTCGAGTGTGTTGAGATCATCGAAGTATTTCGTCTTTCCATTTTCGAGGCAAGTATCATATGTCGAGTTTGATTTATCATGCTTGTGGTTTTGTTCATATTTTTGTATATGAGATGTATTTCTGGAAATTCACGTGATATTCGTTGTTGTTTGTTCGTATTGATAAACATATTGAAATGCATATGTGTATGCATAATTGATTGATTATGGTATAAATGATCCGAGGGGGTCATGAGGATCTATGCTGAGGGCGCTGGATCGAATGTCCACCATGCGTTGGTCCGACGGGATCATCATGGGGATCTATCGAGGCGCCGGATCGCTGGACGGGTTTTCCACCATGCGTTGGTCCGACGGGATCATCATGGGGATCTATGCTGAGGGCGCTGGATCGCTGGATTACCATGTATTGTGTAGATGGAATCGTGAGGATTCGCATCGTTGGATTCCGGTGGCGGAAGTCCGTTTGCATGTTTTATGATGCATTAATGATTTATTGTATGACGATACTTGTACTAGCATTGTTTTGCTAACCCCTTCGGGGGTGGACATTGTTTTTGATGTTCAGGTAGTCGAGGAGCAGGGAGGCAGCCACAGTACCGACACGACGATGAGATGGCTCAGTGATGTGATTGATGTTATTGTTATTGTGATTTGTCTTCTTGGTTCGTTTAGTACTCGAGTACGTCTGTTTTTAATAAAGTCAATTCGATATGGTTGTATAAGTTAACTCAGTTGATCGGTTGAATCAAATATGTCTTTGAACTTCAGTTGTACGATTGGTTTATATTTAGACTCTTTTTAAAATTAGCCTTGTAAATCCTTACCTAAAGGGTTTACGGCGCTGTAATTATTCCGAATATCTCGGGGTGTTACAGATAATAAGCACACACACACACACACACACACACACACACACACACACACACACACACACTGCACACACAAACACACTACACACACACACTGCACACAGTAAAAAAAAACACTGCCATAGTAAAAAACAGACACACACACTGCACCCACAAACACACACACTATATACACACATACTATGAATGTAAAAAAATTTCCATAAAGGAAATTACTCACATAGTCCAAAGCTGTACAACTGATAAACTAATCCACTCGTTTCCTCGAACGATCTCTAAAATATCACTGTGAGCGATGTACAATGAAACATCATCACCACCACAACCAAAGATAGCTGCATCCCACGGCACCGATAACAGATTATTGTAAAGACTCGACGCAGCACTAAGTAAGTCTCTCATGATGTCATCTTTGGTCCTTGACCCGTCATTGTGACGAGCCTGCTTCCTTGGTCGCTGAATATCCTATTTCATATAGTAGAGTGTAAAATACAAGTACATTTGAAACAATTTATTTTGTTTGAGTTATTAAAAAGAAAAAGAAAATATTTACCTTTGAAAAATCAGAGAAAACAAAATATCATGGCCATGCAATAAATCCACCTAAAGCTTCCCCCACGACTCTCACCTCATCAGTCGCCACAGGGACTTCAATGTTGGCATCTACGACCTCCTCAACCACTACCTTAACCAAATGAGCTAGTAAAGGAGCACAATGTAGGGTCGAATCGCCCTGAATAACCCTACCGATAGCAACTAGACAGGGAGGATGCTCGTCCACATAAAATCCAACTCGATGAGTGTCTCCAGTCATAGTCCTCTCTCCGGAAGGGCCAGAAATAGCATCAGCACAACTCCCCTTCGTGCTGACATGAGTAACCTCATCAGGTGTATGAATATCAACAGGCCGCTGGGAACTAGCACCCATTGTCTGGCCGAACTCTTTCATCAAATTCTGTGTGACATCAAGGGTGATCTTCTTCCTTAGCTGCTCCAACACATCTTTACTTACGGAAGACGTCAGTCCATATGATCGTCCAAAGTAATCGCGAATGCCCACACCAAAACCAATGCCATGAACACAACCAGAGTGCTCGGGTCTCCCAATGGCAACCGCCAATATATCCTGTCGTCCCTCAGGAATGAAGGTACTTTGTGTATACTGCTCCTCCAAATCATCCTACAAAAATTTAATTTGGCACCATATAACAAAATTTTGAAATATGCAAACAACTAATACAAGTTGATGAAGGAAAAAAACAATACAAGAATGTAGATAAAAGTAATTGGGTAGAAAAGTGGTTATTTACATTTAATAAAGCAAATAATTTACCTCAAATTTTTAGTGTTTGCTAACACTTAGCAACAAAAAAGTTGAGCTTTTTATTTTTATTACAAGAAAAAATAATTCCTAAAAAAGAACTTACAATCCTATCGATAATCTCCCGTGCAGTATCGAATGACGTACCCCTACCCCGTCTTTTTATATGACCAAGCTTCCAACTTTGATGATACGTAGGTGGAGATGGGGGATCAATAACAATATCTTCTTCAGATTTAGATGCTTCTCGACGCTCCTTAATCTTCCTCTCCACCTCCCGTGCTTCCACCAAGTCGTACCCTCCTCGAGCCATATAATGCGGAATGTTCATTTTTTCTAATTCTTGTTTCTTACTTCTTTATTCCTGTTACGAGTATCAAATAATTCATAAACAATTTTATAAATATTTTCAAATTTAAAACATTTTTTTTCAGATTTTATGTTCTTAATTAGAAATATGTTCTTAATTAGAAATTGTTTTATTTGATTCTTGTAAAATAATTTTCAGATTATTGTACAATCCTTTTATGAATATTGTAATATATATATATATATATATATAATATAAATATTTTTAAATTTAAAACATTTTTTAGTTGAGATTTTATGTTAATAATTAGAAATTATTTTATTTTATTATTGTAAATTATTTTCAGATTATTGTAATATATATATATATATATATATATATATATATATATTATTCAAATTTAAAACCTTTTTTCTTATTTGAAATTTTATGTTCTTAATAAAAAATTATTTTATTTGATTGTGTGTTCATTATTTTCAGCATTGAACTTTAAAAAAAAACTTAAAATATTTTTTTCAGTTATACCTCCCAAGCGTAGTCCTCATGAATCTTTTTGAAGTCTCTCTACTGCTCCTCGGAGATACCATACTTGTCAAGGAGATTTTCCTTTGCTTGGACCATATATGTACTCACCGGTCAATTCACACTTAAATTGCCTCCATTTTACGTCAATTGACTGTAAAGACTTCTTTTGAAAATGACCAAGATTGCTAATCTGACTAACATCAAAATTGGCCTACATATTGACAATAAAAACTAGAGTTAGCCATACACACATTACACACACACAAACACACAGAGCATACAAACACACACACAGTACACACAAACACACACAGTACACACACAACACACACACAACACATACACGCATTACAGCATACAAATACAAACACACACACACACACACAGTACACACACAACACACACACACAGCACATACACGCATTACAGCATACAAATACAAACACACACACACACACACACACACACACACACACAATACACACACAGTACACACACATCACACAAACACACACACAACACACAAACAAACACACACATAGCACACACACACATCACACAAACACACCCACACACACAGTACACACACAAACACACACAGGCAGCACACAAACACACACACTGCCACACACACACACAAACACACACACACAGCACACGAACACACACAGCACACACACACATAATAAAGCATACAAACACAAACACAATCACACACACACAGTACACACACATCACACAAACACAAACACAACAGACAAACAAACAAACACACACACACACACACACACAGTACACACACAAACACACACAGACAGCACACAAACACACACAGACACACTGCCATACACACACAAACACACAGTACACACACAGTACACACACAAACACACACAGACAGCACACAAACACATACACACTGCCACACAACGGAACACGACACACATAATTCTTAATAAAAAAAGAGAGTCATGTACCAATATATCCTGCCACAATATTTCTTTATCCGGCTTGTCGGGTAATTTCTTCCAACTCTTGTACATATCGACACATGATCTTTGGCAAGTTTTCCCAAGTACGTACTTAACTTCGATTTGTGTTCGTCTAAGATCTTTCCCCATACTAGATCAATGTCAAGAGGTAATTTTTTTCCATCAACACGGTGTTTCGACATACTTCTACATCGCGTGTGATTTCTCGATGTAGAAGTACTACGTGTATGAGCATCGGGATACCTTGAGGAATGAGGAGAACGAGCGAGAGGAGGAGTGTGAGGGGAACAAGAAGGAGCACCATGTGCCTGCATAAACAAATAAATATTAATCATCAACCACAATATACACTGCACACATAAAACACACACACACTTCATATATAAAACACACACACACTGCACACACACACACACTATGCACACTCACACACACTGTACACACACAAACACACACACACACCACACACACTGCACTCTCAAACACACACTGCACTCACACACACACTGCACTCTCACACACACACTGCACAGACACACTACACACACTGCATTCTCTCTCTCTCTCTCTCTCTCTGTCACACACACACACTGCACTCTGCACTCTCACATACACACTGCACACACACACACACACACTGTGCACACACTCACACACACTGCACACACATACACACTACACACACTACACTCTCAAACACACACTGCACTCTGTCTCTCTCTCACACACACTGCACTCTGCACTCTCTCTCACACACACACACACACACACACTGCACATACATACTGCACAGACTCACACACACTGCACTCTCTCTCTCTCTCTCATACACACACTGCACTCTGCACTCTCACACACACATTGCACACATACACACACAAACTGTGCACACACTAACACACACTGCACACACACACACATACTGTGCACACACTCACACGCACTGCACACACACACGCTACACACACTGCACACACTGCATACACACACACAAATTTTTTAATAACAAATAATGAAATAAATCTAAAATACTAAAATATAAAAACTCATAAACCAACACAACATTCAACATTAATACTAAAATTCAACAAAACCAACTTTATCATTTACAATGTCACAAAATTGAACATTAATACTACTATTCCACATAATCGACTGTGCCTTCATAATCAACTATCTAACTTGACTCTAGATAATAATGTTTTCCCATATGCCGTCATCATGATCATCTCGAATGGCATGTATGTCGTCTGCTTCATTTTATTTAATGATAGTGGGCATCCGTGTTGATAAAGGAATAAACTCACAAATGTCAAAACTTGATTCTTCAGTTTCATTAATATCCACACTTCTACCCGGAATGACCACTGACAATATTTCATTGCATGGATCCTTGACATAAAACACTTGTTTATCTTGATATGCCATGATAAAAAGCTCATCAGTGTAAGCTATCTTATGAAGATCTACAAATGTAAAGCCTAGTTCATCGATTACCACACCCGTTTTATTATCAACCCACTTACACTTAAAAATAGGCACTCTAAACTTAACATAATCAAGTTCCCATATATCTTCAATAACTCCATAGTAACTTGTTGATGCCATAACTAGATTTTTATCTTTCGTGCTTGAAAAGTGCATGGACTCGGCTTGAAGAGTAACTACGCTATTTTGAACCAAACTTTTGTCATCTTGTGACTTTATATAAAATGAGTACTTATTAATATCATATCCATTCCAAGTTACGACATCGGAATTTGGCCCGTAAGCTAGCCATTTTAACATTTCAGATGCGCTATCACTTTCGGAGATTTGTACCTTAAACCACCTCAAGAAAGTCTTATTATGTTAAATCAACAACCATTTCTCGCTCATTCGGGAATTCTTTATCTTCAAAAGATTCTTGTGAGCAGACAAGTATGGAAGAACCTCATCAATGTTATTCAAAACGTACAAATGTGCTTGAAGCACCTCAGCGCGATTCTTGGTTAATATTTTAACACCCCGTGTACCCTTTCCATTAAATTTGCCATCATGTCGAGACTTCAGAAGCCCTACAGATGGTGTTTGTGACATGTAATCTGTGCAAAACTCGATTGCTTCTTCTGCAATATACCTCTCAACAATAGATGCTTCTGGGCGAAATGGGTTTTTAGTATACCCTTTGAAAATATTCATGTATCGCTCAATCGGAAACATCCATCGCAAATAAATGGGGCCACACTCTTCAATCTCTCTCACTACATGGACAAGTAAGTGAACCATAATATCAAAAAAAGGAGGAAAATACATCTCCAATTAGCACAAGATAACAACAACCTCATTTTTACGCTCATCCAAAACCAAAGGATTAATCACTTTGCTACATATAGAATTGAAGAAAAAACAAAAGCAAGTTATGGCATTTCTCACTTTTTTTGGCAAGACATCACGTATAGCCACAGCTAGAAGTTGTTGCATCAAGACATGACAGTCATGAGACTTTAAGCCGACCAATGTCAGATTTTGCATCGATACAAGACTCTTAATATTCGACGAATAACCTTGTGGCACTTAAATGCCTTGTAAACAATTACAAAAGCTGATTTTCTCTCTTTTGGATAGAGTATAACATGCCGGGGGAAGATAAGTTCGTTTACCGACTACTTACGGATGCAACTGAGGACGTATACCTATTTCCTCTAAGTCTTGACGAGCCTGGACACCATCCTTTGATTTGTGTTTAACATTGAGAAATGTGCCGATCACACTATCGCATACATTTTTTTCGACATGCATAACATCTATGCAATGTCTAACATCTAGATGTCTCCAGTAAAGAAAATAAAAAAATATTGACCTCTTCTTCCAAATGTTTTTCGTAGCAGCCTTCTTTTTAGTTTTTCCAAATATAGTATTTACGTTCTTCACACGATTGTATACTTGTTCACCAGGGCATCGGCGCAAGTTCATTTTCTGGGAATCCATTAAAAGCTTTTTGCAATCTACGATACGGGTGATGGCGACTGAGAAACCTCCGAGGTTGAGTGTAAACTGTTTTATTTCCATGTTTCAACTGGATGTAGCTTGTGTTTTCTTCACATATAGGACATGCATGATGTCCCTTCACACTATATCCACTCAAGTTTCCATATTCAGGAAAGTCATTAATCGTACAAAATAACATTGCACGTAACTTGAAACTTTGCTGGCGGTAACCATCAAACACGTAAATCCCTTTATCCCACATCATTCTCAAGTCATCAATCAACGGACTTAGATAAACATCTATGTCATTTCCTGGTTGTTTTGGTCCTGAAATCATCATTGAAAACATAACGTACTTCCGTTTCATACATAACCAATGAGGTAGATTATATATCACAAGTAAAAGAGGCCAAGAGCTATGATTGGTGCTTAAGTTACTGAACGGATTCATTCCATATATGGAAATTCCAAGCCTAAGGTTTCTTGCGTCACTCCCGAAATCTGGAAATAAATGATCTATTTTCTTCCATTGTGCAGCATCATCTAGATGACGAATTAGCCCATCGCATTTTCTCTCATTTGCATGCCATGTGAGATTTTTTGCATCATCTCTATTAGCAAACAATCGCTTGAACCTTGGAACAATCGTAATATACCATAACACCTTCGTAGGAGGTCCTTGTTGGGTGTTCTCTCCATCATTCTTCACTTTGTGTCATGATACCCCAGACCTAAGACACTTATGCAATTCTTTAAACTCTTTTCCGTACAGTATGCAATCATTGGGACAAGCGTGTATTTTTTTATACTCCATACCCATCGAACACAAAACCTTCTTCACGTCATAGGTACGCTTAGGCAATGTATTGCCTTTTCGTAGCATCTCATTCATCAACTGGAGCAATTCGGTTAAACTTTTGTCACTCCACCCATTTGTTGCCTTCAAATTAACCAGCTTCAACATGGCAGATAGTCGTGTGAAATTTTCACACCCCAGATACAATGGAGGCTCTGAATCACTTTTCAACACATCATAAACATGTACTCTTTGAAATGATTCTTGTCCGACATCACGAATCATTTATTCAAGTTGATCACCATCTATATCTACATGAGTGTTTCCAGTTGGAACATCTATTATTTCGCCATGCCATATCCACACCGTATAGTTGGTGTTTATCCCCTCACAAACAAGATGTTCACGAATTGTGTCGGCCTATGTCGTCTCCCATTCATATACTTCACACAAGGACAAAAGTATCTTTCATCGGGTTCCGAGCGATGTTGTCGAGAAAATTTAAGAAATTAGTCATTTCCATTGTCATACTCCGCACTCGCATGACTTGCATTCATCCAACTTTGATCCATTTATTCTTTTCTATTACACATACTATGAAATTCAATTTGCTATTGTTTTGTATAAGGGAAAGAATTTCATTTCTATATGATTACTAACTTTTTGAAAATTATTTTGACAGAGAATGACAAAGGTATGGTTGTCCTATAACTGTTGTTTAAAATAGAAACATGAACGACGGTTGTCAAAATATAATTAACTGTATACTACGTCAACTTATGGCTTTGTCAAGATTGCTAACTCTATCTGCACGAACTGTTGGGAGAAGATCCTCAAGACGAAAGTTAACATCTATTCCAAAGGGAGAATATCCTTAAGAAGTTAACCACATCTATCCCAAAATAATTTGTGTTTCACAAAATAGTGTTGTCAAAAGCAACACGCACAATTAAACACAGACTCAGCTAAATCGATTAAATTATACAACAAACAAGAAGAAAATAACAGGTAAAACTATATTACACACTCACATACACATAGTGCACACGCACATACATATTTTGTCCGTTATGTGCATTTGAATACTACATTTGTGATTATTGTGGTTTTATTGAGGTTGTTGATCGTAGTATCTTGATAGAGTTGTATTTTTTGAATGTTTCTTTATATTTATTTGTGTTGTTGTGCATTTGGAGTTGTATTGTTAACATTAGTGTGTATTGGTGTTTGGTTGATGGGTGTATGTTGGAGACAGGTTTTCAGAAACAGGTTTTGGTAATACTAAAATATGACCTTTATTTTTTATTAAAAAGATATACTTTAGAAGACGACCTTTGCAAAAATCTTCAGCTAAATAAATGAATTTAGCGACCCATCAGAGTCATCGATTAAAGTCCCACTACTTATTTTTTATATTTTTTAACATTGTTCTCCAAAACAATCCAGTTATAATTAAAAGTCCACACACAAACAATACACACAACACACACTGCCACACACACATACACACTGTACACACTGCCACACACAAACAATACAAATACACAACACGCACAACACAATACAGCCTCACACACAATACACACACACACTACACACCGATACGCGCACATACACACACAACACACACACATAGTAAATACACACGGCACACAGCAATCCTTAAAATACTAGTTAAAATTACCAAATAGAAACAAAGAAGAGATTTCGTAATAGTTACTTGATTTCAATGTAGAGGACCGCGATCGATTGCGAAGCATCGGGGAGGTTGCGGGGGTCGTGAAGGTCGGGAGGTCGGAGGTCGCGGGCCGATTGTGAAGCATCGGGGCAGTCAGAAGTGTGAGGAAGAAAGAAAGGAAAGAAAGAAGAACGAAAGAAGAAAGAGAGAAGATCGGGTATAATTAAATAAAAAACCGTTGTTAAAATTAAAAAGAAAATGTTTAACAGCGGTTATGCCGACAACCGCTGTTAACAGAGGAAAACCAACTACGGTTTTTAGGCAACCACCGTTAATTTTCTGAATTTAACAGCGGTTTCTACATTAACCGTTGTCAATTTTTCATAATATTTACGATGTGTGCCACCGCACAAATTTAACAGCGATTTTGGCATAATCGTTGTTAAATGTCCGCTGTTCAATGGTTATTTTGTATTAGTGTCACCTGAATTATCTCCTAAATGACAGAGAGGACTGGTGGACTTTCCCTCAGACACAGAGAAAGGAATGCAAGTAATAATATCACCTGCACCCACAGTGTCTGAAGATCAACCTGAGCATACATCTGACCTGGTACCTGCTGTGATTCCCCTCTTAACACTACCAAGTGTTACTGGAGAAGAGGAGGCTGAAGAAATCATTGAGATCCAAGGTGATGATTATGTAACACCCCAAACTAGGCGGATATTACAGTGCCATGGACCCCCGACTGGGACCCACCAGGCGAATGAAAATTAATGAATTAAATAATATAATTGTAGTACCGAACCACATTATATCATCAATTACTCCGATGAGGAGTTTCTTTTCACAAACCCAAGATAATACCGAAGACATGTATATTTTATATGAAGATAAAATACACAACACTGAATGAAACGGAGTATCCAAATGGAAAACTGCAGCGGAAAAATAAAATGACAACAACATGAATGACTGAAAGGATTGGGGGCCCCTACTAGTATCACTGGGACTCCTCGCCGTCAACGTTCTCTTCCCGTTCTTTTGCCTTGCCATGAAAATCATCTTGCGTTTGAACAAAAATGAGGACACCTTTCCTTTAGTGAAAAACTTTCAAAAATATTCGACCCTTGGGTCTAAGCAACTGCATTTGAAAATATCTCAAAAATATTTTTGGTCCTCAACCGGAAAATTTTTGAAATGTATTGCGGCATTAGAAAACACCTTGAAAACACCGCAAGAAAATAATTCGTTTTAAAAGTACGTCTCGAATTTTAATTTTCTAAGATACTCAAGGTTTTCAAAAATAATTCAATGGGTTAGAATGCCCCAAAATTTTCAGGTAATTACAAGGAACAATATAGCGCCGTGGGTCCCGCGCCGGAACCCACCAGGCTAAAAACCAATTACAAGAATGCCCAAAAAGGTCGATGACGGTAGTACTTATCAAAACTCACAAAATCATTTGAAAACACCCAACTACCGTCAAAACGGTCAAGGCCAACAACTCGGTTAAAGGAATCGATTTTCGAAATAAAATTGATCGGTAAGATACCGAAAGCTATCACAAAGGAACTCACGCAGTGGAAAAAAGAAATAGAGTCCAACATGCACAATCCAGCAACTACTCCTCACATGAAAGAAATATGAGAGTCAAATAGTCACGTATCAAGAAATCAAAATCCATAAGAGGATTCCGTCACTTAGCAAATAAATCATAAAAATAGCTCGTGTCACACGAGGCACAACACAAAGAAGGGAGACTTACAGCCACAGGTCGCACGAAGATGATGATCGCCCCACGATACTAATCACGACCAACAAACTCAGACGACGCGTCGCGACACGACTCAGTCAGATAAAATCCGACGAGACAAAAACTCGATAGACACCACTGACCCGACAGCCTAGGTTTCCACAACCTAAGCTCCGATACCATTTATGTAACACCCCCAAATCCGCTCAGGGATATTACACGCCGTAGACCCTCTCCTCGAGGATCTACCAGGCTGATAACTAAAATCAAACATCTAAACCTCGCCTTTAAGGCTAAAATGACTCAGTAGACCGATTTGGTCTTTCAACAAATACATACAACTCAATTCCAAACACATACCCACGCAGGGGTCAAAATACAATAAACTCCCGTACAACGGGGAAAAGATCCTGCAGCGGAAAAGAAAATACAACTAGACCAAAACGACGTCAACAGATCCTCGTGTGATTAGTATCGTTCATCTTTCATCATCCTTCGTGCCGACCCTGTGTTATGCTCCAAAACCTGAATGCAAAAATAGACATCCACCCCGAATACTCGGGGTTAGCAAACTCCTTTGTTTTGCTAGTGCAAGTACAAGTGCAAAAATACGAGCCATACAATACAAGTTCCAAGAACAATGATAATCAGGAATCCTCAAAGATCCAAACGTAAAGAAAAGTACTTCCCGAGGCAAGAGTTTGGGTAAACATTTCCAAAACCGAAAGATCGCAAATAAGGGAAACAATTTACAAAAGCATTTAAAATGCCATCGAGAGTTTTAATAGAAAACAATTTAGGATTATAAAATCCTTCTCTTTCCAAAAATCAATAGGTCATGACCAAAGGTTTTGTTTTCGCAAATAGGAAATCACCAACAATTTACAGGGTCAGAGCCCAACATCACGTGTCCTCAACGGACGTAAAATCAACGAAACATAATCACGCACGCGCATCGCCTAGGATCGGGACGATACCACCGACATCCCACTCGAGGCCTCGAAGGACCCTCCCAGGCGGCTAGCGAAACAAATCACACACATCTCACGGTTGGATCAATCGCTTGTTGCATCTGGCCACATGATCACATGCCATGTGCCACCGTAGATTATCTCGAGCTCTCACGGCTGGATCAATCACTTGTGGCATCCTCGCCACATGATCACATGCCATGTGCCACCGTAGACCTTCAACCATATCCACACATTCACACAAATAACATATCACATCAAGGATATTCAAACAATTCGCCCAGAGGCATCAAACACTTAGCAAAACACCACGTCAATTCACAACGCACCGAAATGAAATAATATACGCCCACACACAATACCAAGTGCAACATGAACACCAAGCATATACATAGAATTCACATAGTTATTCACGAACCACACCAATCACAAAACACACACGGTTTTGAAAGGGGCCTTTAACGAGGCTAACCAAATCTTTTGAAAACTCATTTCAAACAAACAAACAAACCAAGACGATCACCAATCATCATATCCGCGAAACAAGAAATATATGGACAAGGTACTTGCCTCGAATAAGAACAACGCGGAGAATCGACCGAAGTAGGTTGGCCCGAACCGACTACGAACGCCAACTCACGTTCATAAACTACGAAGGACAAATAATAACAATGAAATGAATTCCATAACACGACTCAAAGCCGTTGAATTCAAAGAACGAATGACGAAAGTTCACGGATTTCCCCCAAAACGGCCAAGAACACGATTCGTTCCGTCAAAACCCGAAAACGGAATTCCAAGTTGAAATATGGATATACAATCCATAGAATATGTTTAACAACATCATTTAACCATAATCGATCCATCGAAAGCGGATGAAAAACGAGATCGGGACAAATCCCCAAAAAGTCAATTCGAAGGAAATCAAGAAATATACTTGATTCGACGAAGAACAATGGATTAAATGATGTTAAACACAAGAATACTATCAAGATTAATCATACCCATCATGAATTAATCAACAACACGGAACGAATCGGACGAAAATGCAAAAATCCCCAAATTCACGAAATTAGGGTTCTAAGGAAGATTACCTTGATTCGCTGAATCAAAGGTTGATAACGGACGATCGATTGATGTTATGAACTCAAGGACTTCATGGATTTGTTGTTAAACAACATGGCTTCGTCGCCCATGAATCGCCACTCGCGGATGGAGAAGGAAGGAAATGAAACACGAAGTGAAATGTGACTGCTCAGCCATATTTATACTGGGCCAGCCTAGCGTGCGCTAGCCTTCCCGGACTAGTGTGCGCTATCGGCCGGTATCGGCCGAGTACCCTCGGCCAGGGCCCACACGACCCGGCATCACCGACCAACCCTGCCGACCGAACTGCCGACCCAACTCCGCTAGCGTGCGCTACGGGTGGATGCTGCGCGCGCTGGCCGGCCCATCGAGCCAGCTGATCGACCCGGCAGTAACGTCGCTAGCCGGCCGGCGGCGTGCGCTTCGCTGCCCGACTAGCGCGCGCGCTACGCTCGGCGTAGCGTGCGCTACTGCCGATCTGGCCGAGTCGAGAACCTCGAAACCCCACTGCCCGGGCGATGGCGTCGCTAGGCCACCGGCGGCGTGCGCTACACTGCCCGGTTAGCGCGCAGCCTTCCGGCCGTAAGCGTGCGCTCGCGGTTCTGCCGCACCGTCCGGCCGGTGCCGCAATCGTCCGGCCCGATCCATAACCGTCCGGCGATCCCAACCGCCGTGCTCGGCGACCCGATTTCCAAAAGCGTACGGGCGAACACGACGAAAAGTTCGCGGACAACATAAACGACTCGAAATGAAAGCGTAATACCATAATTAGTCATACGCGACCAAGAAACGGGTCGAGACAACAATTACAGATACGGATACCCGTAACTTTCAAGAAATTACAAAATGGCCCAAAACGCCCGGAAATCACGATACGTGATCGAATAACCAAACCGAAGTTCACAACACGTCTAACAAAGTTAAACGGACTTGCGGGAAACTCGAAACAACAGTTTCGGACGAGATTCGCAAGAATCGAACTCAAGTGCGGAAAAGTCGCTAAAAAGCACAGAACTCAACGAAACGACACCGAAACGAACTCGGATGTCAAAAACTGTAGAATTAATCATTCTCATAATGACGAAACGGACATGAGCGAGTCGTCAAAACAGACTTCCGCCGAAAAAAAAAAGAAATTACCGGAAATCGAAAATTGCGGATATTACATTACGGCCGTACCAGCCTCATCTTACGGCCGTATGCCACAACCTTTATGGCCGTAAGTCCTATTCATCTGAACTGGCCTGAAAACAACGAACGCCTGTTACAGCCATATCCGACAATCCTTACGGCCGTTTCTCACCTTCGTTCAAAACCACCTTGAGCCAACGAATGTATGTTACGGCCGTAATGCCTGACTAGTTACGGCCGTAACTCACTGCTGGAAGTGAAAAAAATTCAACAACTCCGTCTACTCATTACAAATGGTGAATGATCCGACGTACAATACTTGTATGATTGTGAATAAGTCCAATAATACGTAATAGATGATACTTCCAACACAAGACTATATTCACGATGATTATGTTAATACTCTCGTCTCGACTCTCAATCGGAGATGAATGACGATCGGTAACTGATACACGGTTACAAAATTCCAACGATGAATACAAATGAATGAATCATGAATGATGAGTGATTATTAATGAGTGAGAAATTGCTGAGTGACCATTACTGATTGATAATTACTGAATGATAATGAATGAATTACAACCGGGTATTACATACCCCCTCCTTAAAAAGAGTTTCGTCCTCGAAACTAAGGGTCAAACAACTCGGGATAACTCTCCCGCATACTGTCCTCGGTTTCCCAAGTAGCCTCTTCGACTCCGTGTCTAGACCACTGAATCTTGACCAAAGGAATCGTCTTGTTCCTCAACTGTTTGATTCGCCGCTCTAAAACTCGTATAGGACGCTCCTCATACTAATGATCATCCGCGATCTCGATTTCGTCGAACTGAAGTATGTGACTCGGGTCGGAAACATACTTACGCAACTGAGAGATGTGAAACACATTATGAATTCGGCTCAACGCCGGAGGTAAGGCCAATCGATAAGCTAACTCGCCTACTCGATCCAAAATCTCAAACGGTCCAATGAATCTCAGACTTAACTTCCCCCGTTTTTCGAATCGGAAAATACCTCGACTCGGGGATACCTTGACCAACACGTGGTCACCTGTCTCGAACTCTAGTGGTCGACGACAATTATCTGCATATGATTTCTGACGACCTTGAGCTGTCACCAAACGAATCCTGATCAAAGCTACCTTCTCACGGGCGGCTATAAGCATATCGGGCTCGGTGCTGATTAATTCTGATAAGTCGTCCCAACACAAAGGAGATCGACAATGACGACCGTAAAAAGCCTCGTAAGGTGCCATATTAATCGAAGCATGCCAACTATTATTGTACGTGAACTCAATCAATGGTAGTTGGGCTTCCCAATCGTCTTTCCAATCGAGGACGCATGCCCTCAACATGTCCTCCAATGTCTGAATAGTCCTCTCTGATTGTCCGTCAGACTGATGATGAAAAGCGGTACTGAGGTTAAGCTGAGTTCCCATAGCACGATGAACTGATTTCCAAAAATGAGACACGAACCGTCCGTCACGATTGGAAACGATACTTTTAGGAATACCGTGTAGTCTCACTATCTCTTTGATGAACAACTGGGCAAGTCTCTCGGGACCCCACGTATCCTTAATCTCAAGAAAATGAGCTGACTTAGTTAAACGGTCCACAACTACCCAAATTGTATTCATGCCACGACGACTCATCGGTAAACTCGTGATGAAATCTATAGAAATATCTTCCCACTTCCACTCTGGAATAGGGAGCGGTTTCAGCATACCTTCCGGTCTCTGATGTTCTATCTTGACTTGCTGACAGGTTAAACATCCTGAAACAAATTCTGCGACTTCTCGCTTCATATTACTCCACCAGTAATTTGGTTTCAAGTCCTTGTACATCTTGCTGGACCCCGGATGAATAGAGTAAGGGGTAGCATGAGCTTCTCTCAAAATCGACTTCTTCAACTCGTCATTCGCCGGTACGTATAACCGATTCTTAAATCGCAAAAGTCCATCCTCGTGGACCACAAATCCAGGGGCTTTCCACTGAGCTACATCCTCACGGATGCGCAACAATGATGGGTATGAACCCTAATTCACTCTGATTGCCTCCTCAAGTGGCAACGAAATCTCTAACATGTAAAGTTGCCCTTGCACTCGCTGAAGCCAGACCTCGATCTCGGGTCTAAGAAATTCCTGCTGAAGCTCCTTCTGAACTGTTAAACGAGCAAGCATTTGATCCTGAACGGACTTACGACTCAAGGCATCGGCAACCACGTTTGCCTTACCCGGGTGGTACAGGATCTCGATATCATAATCTTTGATTAGTTCCAACCACCGCCTCTGTCGCATATTTAACTCCTTCTGAGTAAATATATACTTCAAACTCTTATGATCGGTGAATATCTGACAAGTAACGCCACAAAGGTAATGACGCCAAATCTTCAACGCGAAAACCACGGCTGCTAGCTCCAGGTCGTGGTTTGGATAATTAACCTCGTAAGGTCTCAATTTCAGTGAAGCATAGGCAATAACCTTCCCATTCTGCATTAATACACATCCTAGACTGTGTCCGGACGCGTCACTATAAACCACAAATCCTTCCGTCCCTTGTGGCAAGGAAAGGACAGGTGCTGAAATTAACCGGCTCTTGAGTTGCTCAAAACTCCGCTGACACGCGTCGGACCACGTGTATTTCTTATCCTTTCGTAAAAGGTTCGTCATTGGTTGAGCGATTTTAGAAAATCCTTCCACAAATTGCCGATAATAACCGGCTAATCCGAGAAAGCTTCGGATTTCCTTAACATTCTTCGGAGGTAACCAATCTCGGATAGCTTCCGTCTTCTGAGGATCAACACGCACACCGTCTGATGAAATTACATGCCTGAGAAACGTCACTTCGGATATCCAGAACTCACATTTGGAAAACTTACCATAAAGTTGCTCTTGTCTCAACACGTCGAGCACCTGATGAAGGTGAAACTCGTGCTCCTCCTGGTCACGAGAATAAATTAAAATGTCATCATTGAATACAACCACAAACTGGTCCAAAAAGTCGATGAATACCCGATTCATTAACTCCATGAATACCGTAGGTGCATTAGTTAACCCAAACGGCATTACCACGAACTCATAATGACCATAGCGTGTTCGAAACGCCATCCTTGCGATATCCGACTCTCGAATTCGCAACTGATGATATCCAGATATTAAGTCGATCTTGGAAAATACTGAAGCTCCCTGAAGTTGATCTAAGAGATCATCAATACGGGGTAGAGGATACTTATTCTTGATCGTCACCCTGTTCAACTCCCGATAATCAATACACAAGTGAAACAAACCATCCTTCTTCTTGACAAACAACACTGGTGCTCCCCACGGGGACACACTCGATCGGATATAACCTTTCTCGTACAACTCCTCAAGTTGATTCTTCAACTCTTGCATTTCGGTCGGGTCCATCCGGTACGGTGCCTTTGATATCGGGGACGTACCGGGCTCCAACTCAATCGTGAATTCCACATCTCTCTGTGGAGACAAACCAGGTAACTCGTCTGGAAATACATCGGCATATTCTCTCACTACCGGAATATCCGCCAACATTATTGGTGATTTCTCGGTTTTGGTCATATAGCAGTAATAACCAACACACCCCTGACCGAGTAATTTCACTGCTCTCATCAAATTAATGACCTTACCAGAACAGCCGGGATTACCTCCCTGAAAGACACATTCGACCCCATCGTCTGAAATGATAGTGACCATACGCTTACGGACACTAATGATGGCATCGTGACGATCCATCCAATCAATACCTAAGATGACGTCGTCTCTCGGTAAATCTACCACGATTAGGTCTGCTAGCCATACATGGCCATGAAGATGAATTGGACAATTCTGAATCTCATGATTTCCGATAATTCTTCTACCGTCAGGTAGACCAATGACATAAGGCTCACAACTAATAGCACTACCCAGACGTAGTCTACTCAAACATGACTCAGAAATGAATGAATGTGATGCACCAGTATCAAAAAAGGTACACACTGGTTGAGATAGAATATCGAGTGTACCTGAGATCATCTGGGCCTCCGGATCGTCGGTCTTCTTCATCTCATAAATTTGGGGCTTGCCGGTCCCCGAACCGGACGCTCCCGTCTGATAGCTCTTTGCTCCGCCTTTGTTTTCTCCTGTCGTCTTCAACGATGCAGACTGAGTGGCCTGATTATAAACAGCTGACTGCTTCGGGGCCTGAGATGACGCCGGAGTAGGTTTGGAGTCCCTTCGACAAAAACGGGCCTTATGCCCAGCAATCCCATAGTTATGGCATGTGATAGTCTGCCTCGGACACTTGGTGCTGACATGACCAAGTTCCCCACAGTTGAAACAGGTGATGGACAAACTGGCCACTCGGGACTGCAATTCCACCAGTCTAGGCACCACAGGAGGTCGCTCAGAGAAAGTAGAGCCCGCACGAGGCTTCTTGAAGGTTGTCTGACCGCCTTCAAACTGATTACGATTATTTGACTTCTTGCTAGTAGATGAAGGTTGCTGCTTAGCAATCTCCTTAGCAGTAAGCTCATAAGTAAGAGCTTTCTCGATGAATTCGGCTATAGTGGTACAATTATGATTAAGCAACTGCATCCGCATACGGGGTTTCAGCCTCTTGCTGAAATACTTAATCTTATCCGCCTCGGAGTGAATGATAGATGAGGCGAAAGGAAGAAGTTCTTGAAATTTCTCGGCGATGGTGAGAACATCCTCGTCTGCTGAGGGGTCAGGAGTGAGTAATTCTGATAGTTTGGCCTCTATGAGTGGGGCCGGATAATTCCTCTCCATCATGAGAGTCTTGAATTGATCCCAAGTACATGATCCGTCGGTGGGCTTCAACGACAACCACCATGAATGAGTGCTCTTACCCAGATAGTAAGCTGCAACTGAAACTTTGTGTCCTTAGGGACACTCTACCATAGCAAATAACTTCTCGAAATGCTCGAGTCAGTGAACAATATCCGCCGGTTCAGATGAATCCTCAAAAGTAGGTGGCCTTTGGCAAGAGATGTCTCCAATAATACTGCTTACACCCCTTTTTTGCCCCTGAGGTGGCGGCAGAGGAGCCTGCTGATTTTGAGCTGTTGAGTTCTGCATCATCTCCATGAGGCATGCCATCTGAGTCATCTGGGCCATCATGCCCTACATAAAAGCGAGTGGGTCAACCCGAACACATTTGGATTGAGCTGTGTCCTGGGTACAACTCCCTGATAGTGAATGATCATTTCTGGGTGAATGAGTGGCAGCGTCGCTGCTCGATGAGTTAGCATTATTCGTAGCGTTCGCACGTGTATTCACACGAGCTCTAGGGTTTTAGCCCGCACCGCGGCCTCGTCCCCCGCGTCCTATGCCTGCTCTCTCCGTACTGAAGTAGGAAAGTCACATGATAATTATATCTCTCGCATGAATATCACATTATGATTACGTCATGAAATGATGAAAATGAGCATACGCGCTCTAACACAGTGATTACATGAATGATTAACTGAGGTGACATGATTATCTGATGAAATTCTTGAAATAATTATCTTGAACAAGTTAACAAGATTAATGATATGATCCTCCAGATCAACAACTGAACAGTGAAATGAACTGAGTGATTAATGAGTTAACATGATCGTCCTGATCAAAATGAATGATACGAGGATTGTTGACTGTTGAATGATGAATGAGTGATTCTTATTGCCAGAAATTATACCATGGCGTTAGAAATCTTACAGTTCTTGGTCTGAGGGGCTCGGCGTTTGCACAGGTCACACGCGATGCGAAAGTCCAATGATATTAGTCTGATAACGATGATTTCAAATGAGACATGACTCAGAAGGTAGTATTCAAAACCACATTCCGATACCAACTCTGTAACACCCCAAACTAGGCGGATATTACAGTACCGTGGACCCTCGACTGGGATCCACCAGGCGAATGAAAATTAATGAATTAAATAATATAATTGTAGTACCGAACCACATTATATCATCAATTACTCCGAAGAGGAGTTTCATTTCACACACCCAAGATAATACCGAATAGATGTATATTTTATATGAAGATAAAATACACAACACTGAATAAAACAGAGTATCCAAATGGAAAACTGCAGCGGAAAAATAAAATGACAACAACATGAATGACTGAAAGGATTTGGGGCCCCTACTAGTATCACTGGGACTCCTCGCCGTCAACGTTCTCTTCCCGTGCTTTTGCCTTGCCATGACCTGAAAACAATATCCCCTAACAGGGTCAGTTACACAGAACAACAATCCTCAAGGGTTGAATATACACAATCTTGATATATCTAAATTATGAAATATCCTTTAATTATGATTTTAAGCTGAAGAGGAGCATCATAGTACGCCCGTAATGTTCTGTGCGAGTGCACAAGACGAGTGCCCAGACACACCCGTCCTTGTACCTAATTAGTCTCACGGAGGTAAGCGTTACCGTGTGCACAGTCCAATGTATCGGTGAACCCAACACATGACTATCGTGTGCCCGACTAAAAATTCAACACATCCGCACCCGGCCACACAATATGAACCCAGAAGGTCACACAATCAAAAGTGACCGTGATGATTATTAATGAATAACAACCCGACAAGGGTCAAGAATGACTCACCGAGATGAAATAATAATGAAACGAATGATAGCTCTTTGAAATGATTGGAACCGTCGTTCCTCGTGAATGAAATAATTATTTTGATAATTACACGTCTCAACATGATTAGTACACTGTGAATGATTATGATTTATGAATGAACAACAACGAAAGGAATGAGTATCCTTTTAACTAAGTAAGAATTAACTTACTCAACACCGATGAAAAATGTCCTTCCAAGAACAAACGTCCTAAATGAGATTTCGGTCGCTCGAACAACCTTGAATAACACAATTACCAACAATCCGTTCAACATACGAATCAAACACGGTTATAACTAACACAAAATGTCGATACGACTAAACCAAGCTCATTGGGGCATTATATCAAACACGTTGTGACCAATCTTCGATTGTTTACAACTAATCCTTAACTATACCAATATCAAATCCCCAAGGAGTGTTCCAAATCAACAAAACATCTTCAATACAATCAATAATTCAATATGAATATCCAAATTCATGATTACAACAAAAACTAATCGAAAACCCCCAAATCCAACTCACTATTCAAAGTGTTCTTGAATAACCCTTCAATAATCCAATGAATATTCATAAACACTCATAATCATACGTACATCTCTTCATACAACATGATTATAACGTCCAAAACATCTTATCTCAACACAAAATCGAAATCCAATATGTTTGAAGAATATTACCTTTGAAGATCCAACACTTTGATCCGATGAAAACGTGTTAAATCGACTATCCAAGCTTTCCAAATGAATGAAGATGATGAAATCCGAACACACAAGTGATTGATGATGAAAAATCTTTTCCTCAAGCTCTCTCTCTCTCTCTCTCTCGGATATAAGGTGAAGAAATGAGAAAATGAGCTCAAAGTCCCATCCAAGTCAATATAAACTGTCGCACGTTACGGCCGTAACTCGACCTACTTACGTCCGTAACATCCCAAGTCAACAGCCTTACGGCCGTAACTAGCCATCTCGTATGGCTGTAACTCGGCTTCGTCCAGAATGTGCCGACAGTCATATGGCCGTACCCGCACCTGCCTTACGGGCGTAACTCGTCCTCGTCCAAACACCTACCGACAGTCATACGGCCGTACCCGCACATGCCTTACGGGCGTAACTCGACCGATACGGTCTTACCCGGCTAAACTTACGGGCGTATGTAGCCTTCGTCGAAACTGCCTGGGCACCTTGCCCGAATCGTACGGCCATAACAGGCCAAGCCTTACGGCCGTACCAGCCTCATCTTACGGCCGTATGCCGCAACCTTTACGGTCGTAAGTCCTATTCGTCCGAATTGGCCTGAAAACAACGAACGCCTGTTACGGCCGTATCCGACAATCCTTACGGTCATAACTCACCTTCGTTCAAAACCACCTTGAGCCAATGAATGCATGTTACGGCCATAATGCCTGACTAGTTACAGCCGTAACTCGCTGCTAGAAGTGACAAAAATTCGACAACTCCATCTACTCATTACAAACGGTGAATGATCCGACGTACAATACTTGTATGATTGTAAATAAGTCCAATAACACGTGATAGATGATACTTCCAACACAAGACTATATTCGCAATGATTATGATAATACTCTCGTCTTGACTCTTAATTAGAGATGAATGACGATCGGTAACTGATACATGGTTACAAAATGCCAACGATGAATACAAATGAATGAATCATGAATGATGAGTGATTCTTAATGAGTGAGAAATTACTGAGTGACCATTACTGATTGATAATTACTGAATGATAATGAATGAATTACAACCGGGTATTGCACATTACTCATTCAATATGAAGGAAAACAATCACTTAGGACTTACCAGAGATCAATTAAGCTGGTAAGAAAAGAAGTTCTGCTATAGTCTTTCATTAATATCTATGAAGAATGGGCAGAGATGAAAACACTTACTTTCTCTCAACTGAGAAGATTTGTTGATAGAAGTACTTGGGATCACCCCACTGCCATCGAACAACTTCTTATGTACTGCTGTCAAGAGACCGATGTAAATATGTTACTGAAGGAGAACTGGTTCATGTCCCAATTTAAACATAACATAGACCGGTTCATCCTTCACGTAATGAAAGATGTTTTTGAAGGTAAAAACTTTGGAGAACAAGTTGAAAAAGAAATAATATATGTTGAAAATAGGACATAGAAGGATTTGAAAAGAAGGAAGATAGAGAAGGAGTAGAAGAGAAAGAAAACAAAACTGAAAAGGAGGAAGAAAAAGAAAAAGAAAAGATTGAAGAAGAAAAAGAAAAGAAAGAAGAAGATGAAAAAGAGGATAAAGGAGAAGATGAGAAGGAAGAGAAAGATGAAGAAAAGAAGGAATAAGAGAGAAGAAAAGATGATGAAAAGGATCATGATCGACAATCACCTAATCATGCTCCTGGTTCGACAAATCCTGAAGTTGGTGAAGCAGAAAATCCCCTCCAATAACCAAAAGTCATCTGCAGAGAGAAAGTACTCTGCAGAGAAGAATATAAAGTCCCCTGCAGATGAGGACTTATCAGATGATAGATCAGATACTCCTGATAAAACCCCATCTGATCAGAGAGCACCTAATAGGAGCTTGGCATATGAAAAATCTACAGCTAGAAAATTAGCACAGGAAAGCTCAGGAGAGAACAATGCTCATCAGATGGCACCTGAAGTTCAGCTACCATCAAACTTTACTGAGATGGTCAAAAGGATTGTGGAAGAGACAGTTGCCAAACTCCTGGCAACCGAGGTCAACCCTAATCTGAAGTCCATGAATGATAAGTTGGACACTCTGATCAACCGAAAGGAACCCTCTCTAACACCTTCAAGCTCAAGAATGCCTCTTGGCATGTCTGATTTCATGCACAAGGTGGAGGAACAAATAGCATTTATTATTGATGACGGCAAAAAGGAGGAAGAGAGAAGAGAGGGGGAAGCAATGAATGAGGGGGAAGACACAGAAGAAATGAGGAAAAAGCAAGATCTTCCACTCATTCAGGTAGGTTGTTCTATCCTGAAAAGAAAAGAATTAGCTGCACCTGAAGACACACCTGCAGCCAAAAGAAAAAGGACCAGACAAGATCCAAAGGTGAGATTCCAATGTGAAGGCAAAGAACTCCAATTTGTTGAGGAATTCTTTCCTGTTGAGGCAGAACCAATATGGGGCAGTGCAAGGAAGCAATTCATAGAGAAGTACTGCCTCTGGGAAATACTTCAAGCAAAGATTGCTCCCCACAGGAAACTTTCATAAACTTCATGGACATGAATTTCCCCAAACATTGAGAAATTTTGAAGAAATATGTTGCAAAGGAATTCAATGCATACCCTATGATTCCAAGTTTTAGACTTGAAGAATCACCTACGCTCATGAATGGAGAACTTGATGAGATTGCCCTTCAGAAAGAAATTAAAAAGATATGCATTGAAAACAATTTCAAATCTCCAGAACAGGAGCAGTTTGCCTCCTTGGTGATCAAGAAGAAGTATGGGTTAGTCCCAGTAACAAAGAGACCAATTGGAGCCAAACCTTTAAAGACCCTCCCTCCAGGCAAAATAAGAGGAGTCAGAGGGAGAGGGACATAAGAGATGATTCTTTATTTGTAATCTATTTATAATTTACTTGTAATTTCTGTTTTCACTTGAAATCTATGATTTACTTGTAATTTACTTGTATTTTGTTTCATTCAAGAACTGCACTGTAATGTAACATCTATAAAAAGTTTATAACAGTCACTTGAATGACAACCACTAGTTGTCTCAAATAGACTGAGTTTAATTTCTGTCTTGCACTTTACTTTTGTGCAGACTTGCTTTACATTTGAATGTTTAAGTTTTGCCATCATCAAAATAGGGAGAAATTGTTAGGAATACTTGTTAGATTTTGATGATGTCATCCACGTACTTGTGATTTATTCAAATGTATACTCTCAAGTACTTGGCCTTATAAAGAATATCAAAATGAGTATCTTCTATGAGCCATTGATGTTGGCTAAGATTGATCTGAAGTTAATCAATTAAAAATTGGCTAATTATAGAACCGACGATATATCAGATAAGTTATCAGGCGACCTTTTTATCAGGGGACTTTTGATCAACATAAATATCAGAGAGGTTTGACCAAAACACTCGCACCCGAAGAGCAGATGAGTTATCATCAGGCGAGAAAAGTTCAACCGAGTCTTGGTCAACTCAAACAGATCAGAGAAGTTTGACCACAAACGACTTATTATCAGAGAAGATCTGCTCAACACAAAACATCAGCTGAAGTTTGACCAATCATATCAGAGAACATTCATCAGATCAAAGAACTTTTAACAGACCAGATCAGAGGACTTCATCTCATCATATCAGAGAACTTCTACAAAGTTACATCAAAGAAGTTTTACATCAGAGAGGGTTGACCGCACATCTGGCAGGTCTGACCAAGAGATATCAGATAAGTTTTTTAGACAAGATATCAGCCAAGTGTAATAAACTCAGTCCACATCAGCAAGCGTTGAAGTCAACAATAACAGAAATTCACATGCAGACATAAGGAGACAAACCGAAAAGATTCCCGGAAAGTTAGCAATAGAATATTCCTTGAGATCTGCATACTAAAGACTTATAAATATACAAATCGAGAAAAGCGGTGCGACCCAAAAGAATTCTTTCAAACAGTCGGAATTGAAAAGGGAATCAAGCCGTGCAACGGAATGACAAGATAAACAAAGAAGTCCACTCTCCAACGGATGGATTTGTTACAGGAGATGCAACAGCTATGAAGGAAGCTCAAATAATCGCACTATAAATATCTAAAGATCAGAATTGAGAAAAGTACGATGTGAACTATACTTACAAGCGAACAAAGCAAACTATAGTATCGTAAAGAGCAAGCATTCAAGTTCATAGACTGAGAAGCTCTTAGTTGGAGAAGACAAGACTCTTGTCTTAAAATTCGAGTATGGGGTACTTCTGTGAACGAGGTTCTTCAGAAGTGTCGCAACAGCTAAGGCATCCACGGGTTCTTGAATAGAAGGTGATATACAGCTCGAGAGTTGTTGAGGCATCCACGGGTTTTCGATCAAGAGGTGTTAGGCAGTCAAGGGAGTTGCACCGGCCACGGGTTTCCGCTGGTTGGAAGCTATTGTAACAAGAGAATTCATTGTGATATTTATCACTGGTTGACAGTTATAGTGAATTTATCTCCAATTGGTTTGGATAGAAGTGGACTAGTAGAGGATTACCCCACCTCTGAAACCACTATAAGTGCTTGTGTGTTTAATTGCATTCATCATACTTATCTGCTGCATTCATATTAACTATTCCATTTAATAGTCAATTGTCTTCCGCATTTCTTAGTATTTACAGTTGACATAAGTCACTTGTAGTCGATATAAGTCACCTGCAGTGTTACCAGTTGTGCTTCCGCACTACTCATCTGCAGTTAAAGGTTTGTTAGCTGCATATTATACAACTGAAGAAACTCACCTGATTAAGGAAAAGAGTTTATTAAGTCTATTCACCCCCCTCCAGACTTATTTCTAACGGCTTGTGACCTTCAGGTAGCAGTTTCTTCATAGTAGAAATGAGGAGTGTGCAATCAGTACCAACTGCAGAACCAATAGTTGGGCCAAGCACCAAGAAATCATAGAACCAAAGAAAATCCAAGATCGAAGCTGAAGAGGCCAGGTACAAAAAACTGGTAAGAAAAAAAAATATAGGCAAGGAAACCAATTACCTGAATGAGAAGTATCTATAGCCAAAAAAATCTAGGCGCGTCGGTACCAATCTAGCATCTGCAAGAACATATAACCGAGAACACACAAAATAAGAAATGAGCAGAAGTTCAAGATAACAAATCCAAACCCAAAATGAAAATCAAAAAAGCAGTATATGTAAACGATCTATGCCAATTTTTTCCTCTTGAGAACACACACACAACAGACACAACACGGAAACGCACACAGCCACCCAGACACACAAACACACATAGAGAAAAAATACAAATCCAGCACCTGCAAGAACGTACAATCCAGAACAAATAAAAGAAGACATCAAAGAGCACAACCATACAAGAGAACCTAGGATAACGGAGAAGAAAAACAACGGCATAATATGGAAACAAAAAACCATAAAAAACACAAACACTCAAACAATGATTTTAATGCGAAAAAACTCAAAACCCAGTGAAGAAATCAAACAGTAATTACATGCGGAATATTTTATTTCTTGAGATGAAACAATGAAGGGTATTCTCGAAGAACCTACCACTTGAAATTAACGCCTTTGATCGACAGCTAGAAATAAAAAGAAGTTAACTCTCAATCCACGATTTGATTTTCACTTGACAACTGTATACCTTCAATCACACTATCAACCACTACAAACCGATTAAAAAACAAAAGGGAAAAAATTACATTAAGAAAAGTGGGCTACCTATCTGTGGAGAACAGTAGATAAGCAAAATAACAAATATAGAAGGTAAAATCGAAGAACAAAAGAGAAGATACAGAAGGTAAATCGGGGAGAGAAACCCTAAAAACAAATCGAATCATTGCGGCGTAACCCGAGCAAAGAATAAAGAGAGAAAGAAAGAGCAAACAGAAGACAACACAAAAAAGAGAAACGAAGGTAGACCTGGAACGGCGGAGATCGAAGCAGAGAGGTTACGGCAGAAGAAGGTGAAGAAGACAGGGGAAGCAGGTGAGGCAGACAGGAAGCAGGCTACGAATGCATCTAGTGCACTCTGGGAATTTATCAACCTTCCCCAAAAATATTACCCCGACATACTTGGAAGAATAATATTTTGGTATAAATTCCAATTTTCCATGAGTCTGACAGAGGGTATGAAACCTCGTAACCTTTTTAACTTAGTGTTTGTTAGTGGGAGAAATCCGCGATTCAAATCTCTGAAGCTGTATGGATTGTCGGGTGAGATTCAATTGTCAGACTGGTAGGAGTTGGCGGTTTGAGCTTAGATCCGAATCACTCATGAGGGTCCGTTCTCACTGTTTTGCAGGGAAGGATACCTATGGCTCTATAGAAACCGTATGGGTTGAGGGCAAGTGAACTAGGGGTAAAGGAAGATCATATCATCCATTACATGGGTGGTGTCGGACACCACTTTGTAAAGAATAATAGAATAGAAACTGTGTGGGTTGCCCTCTATTAAACTTTGTAAATAAATCGATCACCAGTATGAAGTCAACCATGACTTCCGGATTCCATAGGGGAGTGTGTAATGCCGATAAAAATAGTGGGAGCCGAGTTTTGAATAAACAAAGTCCTTAAATTAATTACTCGAATCATAACTAAAAAATCACAAACGAATCTCAAATTATTCTCTGCAGTTAACAAATAAACAAATCTCTCAAAAATGACAACAAACTCACTCATGATTTTACTTGAAAAGGACACTCTTACTGGACCCAAATTTGTGGACTGGCTCCACCATATGAGGATAGTCCTCAATATGTAGACAGTGGGATACATCTTGGAAGCGGACATCCCACTGGCTCCTGCAAGGACTAGGGGTAGTCAGTAAGATGTTGAAGCCCATGAGAAATGGGTCAGAGATGGTGTCAAGGTTCTAGGTTCATGATGGCCTCAATAAAGAACGAGCTTCAAAGGCCCCAGAAAAACATGCTCTCTGCAAGGGCGATTCTGGCACATCTTACTGAGATCTATGAGGAGCACAGCCGAAATACCCGGTATGAGATATTAAAGCAGTTGTTTGGTGCTTGGATGAAGGAAGGTGAAAAGTTGGGGATCATGTCCCCAAAATGATATCTATGATCAAGAGATTGAAGGCTCTTGATCCTAGAGTGCATGCTTCTCTCGAGACTGATCTTATCCTGCAATCACTTCTTGACTCCTTCTCTTAGTTTGTAATGAACTTCAACTGCAATGAGATTGCTTAAACTTAGCTGGGCTAATGAACAAACTGAGTACAACACAGTCTTAAATGAAGACTAAGTCGAAGGAAACTGCACTAAATTTCTTTTGGGCTCGGGAGGTCTAAGAACAACAATAAAAAGGGCAAGAAGCAATTCAAGCCCAAAGGAGGGGTACAGAAAGATAAGGGCGAGGGTCCAATATTTCCAAAGAATAAGGTGGACAAGAAGACAGATGCATGCCTCAACTATGGTGAGCTAGACACTGGAGGAGGCACTGTCCAAAACTTGACCGCAATTCTCCTTCAGGTACGGAACTACTAGCTTTGGAAATGAATTGTCTTGTCACTGGTTATTCTACTTCTTGGATACTTGATTCTGGTACAAGTTCTCATATATGTACAATGAATCAGGATATGGAACGAAGTATGAAGCTTGGAGCTGGAGAAGTGATGGTCATAGTCGGTAGCGGGCACACACACACAAAGCACATACACACACACATATCATTATCAAAAGTCTTGGAAAAGAGTATTATCAACATGTCCTCTAACAAATCTATTAGAAATAAGAAAATTACATAAATTTCATACCATGATCTTGGCACTGGTTTTTACCCATATAGAGCTTTATGGAGCTTGTACATGTAGTCTAGATGATCATAATCTTTAAAGTCCCATGGTTGTTTGACGTAGACTTCTTCTTGAAAAACTTCGTTCGGAAATGCGCTTTTCACATCCATTTGGTGAAGTATATCTTTTTATGAAAAGCAAACACACATAGAAGATGAATTGTATCAGGACGAGCAACTGGCGTAAAGGTATCATCGTAGTTTAGCCCTTCCTCTTAGTTGTACCCTTGAGCGAATAGTCTGGATTTGTTTTTGGCAGGAAGACTTTTATCATCTTTCTTCACTTTATAAACCCATTTAGTTTCGATGATGGTTTTGTCTGTGGGTGCAGGAACCAATTTCCTACTTTATTTCTTTCGAATCGGTTAAGCTCTTCTTGCATAACAATGAACGAACTTTGGTCTTTTATTACTTCTTCAAGATTCTTTGGTTCGACAAGAAAAAGAAATGCATAATTATTTAGAAGATCACATATATTTCTCCTTGTTCGTATGCCTTACCAATATCACAGAGTACTTGTTCTTTTGGATGATTTTTCACATTTACTCTCTTTAGGAATAGTATATGGAGTTTTTCGGTTTTCTCAGGATTTATGTCGAGGTTCTCCAACACTTTTGATTCTTTGGAAACTTTATTTGTTGGAATCATCATGCATCATCATTAAACACGACCTTCATAGGGGGTGAAAATGCATAATCAAATTTTACATGAACACACTCTTCAACTTCACATCTTATATAGTCAGAAACTCAATAAGATTTATTATTTAGCAAATATCCTAGAAATATACCAACATTAGATTTAGAAGAAAATTTACCCAAATTATCCTTACCATTATTGTGAATAAAAGCTTTGTAACCAAATGGATGAAAATAAGATAAGTTAGGCCTTGTACCTTTAAATATTTCATGGGGTGTCATCATCTTATTTCTCTAAAGATGAACTCTATTTGTGACATAACAGGCACTATTGACATCTTCAGCCCAAAAATATTTTGGAATCCCATATTCATTAAGCATTATATCATTTATTCCAAGGTGCAGTTTTTTTTTCTCTCGACAACTCCATTTTGTTGAGGTGTCCTGAGTGCCAAAAATTATGTCCAAAACCATATTTGTCACACTATTCTTCAAAGTCATTTGAATCGAATTCCCAACATGATCGATTCTAATGGCGATAACTGGCAAATCCTTTTCTTTCTATGTTAGTTTGCACCACTTAACAAATTCTTTAAATGCATGACTTTTATTTGCTAAAAATTTCACTTTATATGAATTTAGAAAAATCATCAACAATGAATAAGTTATAGAGTTTCCACTTAAACTAGCATGAAGGGATGGTCTTATTAAATCCATATAAACTAATTCGAAATTTTGGATAGTAGAAATTTCCATTTTTAGTTTAAATGCTCCCATCGCAGATCTACCTTTAATGCACACTTCATATGTAACACCCCAAACTAGGCGGATATTACAGTGCCGTGGACCCCCGACTGGAACCCACCAGGCGAATGAAAATTAATGAATTAAATAATATAATTGTAGTACCGAACCACATTATATCATCAATTACTCCGACGAGGAGTTTCATTACAACACACCCAAGATAATATAGAATACATGTATATTTTATATGAAGATAAAATATATAACACTGAATGAAATGAATATTCAAACGGAAGTCTGCAGAGGAAATAAAATGAAGAAAACACGAGTGAATAAAAGGAATGGGGGCCCCTACTAGTATCACTGGGACTCCTCGCTGTCAACGTTATCTTCCCGTGCCTTAGCCTTACCATGACCTGAAAACAACATCCCCCAACGGGGTCAGTTACACAGAACAATAATCCTCAAGAGTTGAATAAACACAATCATGATATAACTCAATTATGAAATTAAGCTGAAGAGGGGCATCATAGTATACCCGTAATGGTATGTGCAAGTGCACAAGATGAGTGTCCGGACACACCCACCCTTGTACCTAATTAGTCTCACGGAGGTACGTTACCGTGTGCACAGTCCAATGTGTCGGTGAACCCAATCACATGACTATCACGTGCCCGACTAAAAGTTCCACACATCCCCAACCGGCCACGCAATATAAACCCAGAAGGTCATATGGACAAGAATGACAATGAAGAATAATAATGAATAAAAATCCGACAAAGTCGAGAACGACTCACCGAGATGAAATGATAGTGAAATGAATGATAGCTCAATGAAATGATTGGAACCGTCGTTCCTCGTGAATGGAGTGATTATTTGACAATTACAAATCTCCATACGGTTAATACTTTATGAATGAATTATGATTATGAATGAACAACAACGAAAGGAATGAAAATCCTTTTAACCGAGTAAGAATTAACTTACACAACGCTAGTGAAGAATGTCCTTCCTCGAACAACGTCCTAAAAAGGTTGTCGGTCGCTCGAACCACCTTGAATGACAATTACGAAAAAACACTCTGTAACGCCCCGAGATATTCAGATTATATTACAGCGCCGTGGACCCCCACATGGGACCCACCAGGCTACAAACAAGAAAACTCCACTCGACTAACCATCTCGGTTAGCGAGGACACACATTTAATTATATGACATAAAAAGTTACGCCCGGAGCAAACGGCGAAATGATCATCAACCAACAATGTAACAATTTAAAAGTAGTACAACACGAAGTTTGAATTTGAAAAGCCTAAGTACTCATGAGTACAGTCTATCAGTTTACAAATATAGGAAACAACCATATCGAATTTAGACACAGGGAATAAGACGACCCAAATGCACATGTCAACGACCCTGGCAGACATCCTCGTACTGTCCCGGTGCTCGCTCGTCCGGATAATCATAGCCTGAAATCCATAACAAGAATTTCCCCAAAACGGGTCCCCAAAGGGGTTAGCAATTACGCTAGTACAAGTAATCAAGGCAAACCAATCGCTTACACATTTCATAGTACATGCACCAATATCATTTCAAAAACCAAAACTAGACATGTCTTTTCCGGAAACAAACAGTCACAATTAATTTGCCTAGGACCGGGACGAAGCCACGAATCCCACTCGAGGCCTCTAAGGACCCTCCCGAGCTGGCCACATTCACAAAACAAATCAAGCACCACACGTCACCTAGGACCGGGACGAAGCCACGAATCCCACTCGAGGCCTCTAAGGACCCTCCCGAGCTGGCTAGCGAATCAAACTCATGAATATAGGACGAAGCCATAGATTCCCTCGAGGCCCCGTCGGACCTTCCCGAGGTGAGTAAAGCACACACAATATACATTACCATTTCACGTTAAGCATAAAGGTTTCCAAAAATACTTGCCTTGAATATTTTGATGACGCAACGAACGGAAAGGATAATCACCGACGAACACTAGGAATCAACGGAACCGAACCTAACGATTCAAAGAACATAATTACAACCAACTCTAGCCGAAAACGGAAATGAAATACACCCGAAAACCCGCCTACGATTCATGTATATTTGCACAAAAATAAACGAGGGCGGACCACAACCAAACCCTCTCGATTCCGCAAAACTATGAAAATATACCATGAATCCGTAGGAAAACTAATGATATCAACAAGATTAATCATATTCATCAAGAATCCATCAACAAAACGGAAAGAATCGGACAAAACCCCAAAATCCCCAATTATCCAAAAAGGTAGGGTTTCAAGAGATATTACCTTGAGGATTCAAGTATTTAGATTCGTAGAACACGCGTTGGATTGATTGCCCGGGCTTCACAACCGAAGAAGAATGATGAAAATCAACCCCCCAAATGATAATGATGAGAAGCTCTCCTCCTCTCTCACTCTCTCTCGCGTCTAAGGAAGAAGAAGAAGGAAATGAGCTGTTCACGCTCAAAACAACACAATTATAGAGGGTTGACCACATTGTGTGCCGCGGCACAGCTGAGGTGTGCCGCGGCACAGCTGAGGTGTGCCGCGGCACAGGCCAAAAATTTACTCCCAGGGTTCGGCAGTGTGCCGCGGACGGCCTGCGTGTGCCGCGGCACCCGGTACAGTCGGGTTTTGGTCGCAGATGCCACACGAGTGTGCTGCGTCACCGGACGGGTGTGCCGCGGCACTGACTTGGCACTGTGCCGCGGCACCGGATGGGTGTGCCACGGCACACAGTACAGTTTGCTCGACCAACAACTGGAGAAATGTGTGTGCCACGGCGCACACACCTTGTGCCGCGGCTCACACCCCTTTTTGGTCCCAAAAAGATAAAAATGATCCGAAAAGAGAATAAAAGCGATAGGAATCAACATCGGGGAAACAATAACGCGAGATGAACCCATGGCAACCCCAAAACGGCGGTTCCGCACAACAATAACGAGAATCAGATCGATAGATGACAGTAAAAATACACTGAAAGATACACGAGGGTTACTACAGTCGAATAAAATACACCGGAAATAAAAATACCAGGGAAAGAAAAATACGGATATTACATTCTACCCCTCTAAAAATAAGTTTCGTCCCGAAACTTAAGAAACAAACAACTCAGGATACCTAGCACGCATGCTATCCTCGGTTTCCCAAGTTGCCTCCTCGACACCGTATCTCGACCACTGCACTTTGACCAAAGGGATGGTCTTATGCCTCAGTCGTTTCTCACGATGCTCCAAAATCTTCAAAGGACGCTCCTCAAAAGTAATATCTTCAGCAATATCAATCTCGCCATAATCGATGACGTGACTAGGATCCTGGACATATTTCCTCAGCTGGGAAACATGAAAAACGCTATGAACACGGCTCAAGGCCGGAGGTAGCGCCAAACGATATGCCAAATCACCGACTCGCTCAAGAATCTCAAAGGGCCCAATAAATCTCGGACTCAACTTCCCTTTCTTCCCGAAGCGGAAAACTCCTATCGTCGGTGACACCTTTAGCAAAACGCGGTCTCCCATCTCGAATTCTAAAGGTCGACGACGGACATCGGCATATGACTTCTGTCGACTCTGGGCCGTCAACATCCGTTCCCGAATTAATTCTATCTTCCGCCTCATCTCTAAAACGACATCCGGCTCGGTCCCGACCAAATCGGACACCTCATTCCAACAAATCGGTGATCGACATCGCCACCCATAAAGTGCCTCATACGGTGCCGTCCGAATCGACGCGTGCCAACTATTGTTGTACGTGAATTCGATCAATGGCAAATGCTCCTCCCAGTCACTACCCCAATCGATAGCACAAGCGCGCAATAAATCCTCGAACGTCTGGATAGTGCGTTCCGACTGTCCATCTGACTGGGGATGAAAAGAGGTACTCAAATGCAAACGGGTACCCAACGCCTTATGCACCGCCTGCCAAAAGTGCGATACGAAACGGCCATCACGATCCCAAACAATAGACTTCGGAGTACCGTGAAGCCTCACAATCTGTGCGATAAATATACGGGCCAACTTCTCCGGGCCCCAAGTGTCCTTGATGCCCAGAAAATGTGCCGACTTGGTCAGACGGTCAACAATCACCCAAACCATATTCATGCCCGATCTCGATCTCGGCAAACTCGTAATGAAATCCATCGATATATCTTCCCATTTCCATTTCGGAACGGGAAGTGGCTGCAATAACCCAGCCAGTCGCTGATGCTCAATTTTGACCTGCTGACAAGTCAAACATTTTGCTACAAACTGTGCGACCTCCTCCTTCATATCATTCGACCAGAAATTCCTCCTTAGGTCCTTGTACATCTTACTCGAACCAGGATGAACGGAGTAAGGTGTAGCATGGGCCTCGCGCAGAATACTCTGTCTCAATTCTAAGTCATTCGGCACACAAAGCCGACTCTGGAATCTCAAAACACCATCCTCATGGATCACAAAGCCGGGAGACTTTCCCTTAAGAATGTTCTCTCGGATTTGAGTAATCATCGGATCCTCCAACTGCTTCAGCTTAATTTCATCGATCAAAGACGACGAAATCTCTAAAGCACAAAGTTACCCGACAGTCCCAGGCAACAAAACCTCAATATCTAACTCGATCAAAGTCCGCCGAAGCTCAGACTGAGACGTAAGGACCTCAAGCGTTCGCAACGCAATCGGTTTCCGGCTCAAGGCGTCGGCCACGACGTTCACCTTGCCCGGATGATAAAGGATTTCGAGGTCATAATCCTTAATCAGCTCTAACCACCTCCTCTGCCTCATATTCAACTCCCTCTGAGTAAATATGTATTTCAGGCTCTTATGATCGGTAAAAATCTGACATGTAGAGCCGAAAAGATAGTGATGCCAGATCTTGAGCACAAAAACGACTGCCGCTAACTCCAAATCATGAGTAGGGTAGTTAAGCTCCTACGGCCTCAACTGTCTCGACGCAAAGGCAATGGTCTTGCCATGCTGCATCAATACGCACCCAAGACCCTGGCCCGAAGCATCGCTATAAACAGCGAATCCCTCGTTGCCACATGGCAATGCCAAAACCGGAGCTGAAGTCAAACGCTTCTTCAGCTCCTCAAAACTGGACTGCCTCTCGTCATTCCAGACGAACTTCTCGGATTACTGGAGTAACTGTATAAGTGGCCGAGCTAGTTTTGAGAAACCCTCGACGAACCTACGGTAGTAGCCAGCCAAACCCAAGAAACTACGGACCTCCTTCACACTAGTGGGCGGCGCCCAGTCCAACACTGCCTCAATCTTTTGCGGATCCACTCAAACTCCCTCGGCTGAAATCACGTGACCCAAAAACATCACTTCCTTCAGCCAGAACTCACATTTCGAGAACTTCGCATAGAGTTGCTCGGCCCTCAAAATGTCTAACACTATCCGCAAATGATGGGCATGCTCTTCCCCGTTCCTCGAATAAATAAGAATATCGTCAATGAAGACGACGACACACTTATCCAAATACTCAATAAAGACTTTGTTCATCAACTGCATGAACACTGCCGGCGCATTAGTTAACCCGAAAGGCATAACTACAAACTCATAATGTTCGTATCTCGTCCGAAAAGCTGTCTTCGGCACATCGGACTCTCTCACCCGGAGCTAATAGTACCCCGATTTCAAATCAATCTTCGAGAATACATGACTCCACCATGGTCGAACAAGTCGTCAATTCTCGGCAAAGGATACTTGTTTTTGATGGTCACCTTGTTTAGTTCGCGATAGTCGATACACAAACGTAGTGAACCATCCTTCTTTCGCACAAACAGGACCGGTGCGCCCCAAGGCGAGGCGCTCGGTCGAACATACCCTGACTCAAGAAGCTCACTCAACTGCTTCTTCAACTCTGACATCTCTGAAGGTGCCATGCGATACGGCGCCTTCGAAATCGGAGCCGCACCCGGCTCTAACTCTATAGCAAACTCGACCTCACGATCCGGTGGCAATCCCGGTAACTCGTCAGGAAAAACATCAGGAAACTCACTAACGACTGGAATCGACGAGAACTCGACTCCACCATTCTCCGCCTTCAAGGTGTAGCACCAATAACCAGTACACCCCTTTCGCAGGAGTTTCATCGCCTTCAGGGCGTTAATAACAAACTTCTGGGTTCTCTTTCGCCCCGCGAAAGAGTGTTCAGTGCCGTCCTCGGCTAACATGGTAATGATCCTCGTGCGGTAGTTCATGATTGCACCATGCCGCTCGAGCCAATCATTCCCGAGAATCAAATCCTCACCCTCGATACTCATGACAATAAGATTAGAGAGCCAAGCCCTCTCACAAATAGACACAGAACAGTCCCGGACTTCTCGATCACCGACAATTTTATCACCGCTAGGAAGTTTAATGATGAAAGGCTCGCAAGGTGACAAACAGTCGAGATTCAAACGACGTACACGCTCTAGAGAAATGAATGAATGCGTAGCACCCGAATAAAAAAGCACACCGACAGGATGAGAATGGATATGAACGGTACCTGTCGCCACAGTAGCTGCTGGGTCATCGGCCCTCTGCATCTCATAGACACGCGGGTGGGCTGAGCCGACGCTGGAAGCTCCTCCTCTAGCGGGCTGACCCCGACCCCTACCTCGGCCGGCACTCGGTGGGGGCGGCGGAGCAAATAAGCCCTGGTTCACACTCGGCTCTATAGGTGCTGGGTGAGAAGAACGGGAGCCGCGAAACTGTCTGAGTTTCTCGCAAAAAGAAGCTTTGTGGCCCGACTGTCCACAAGTATGACAAGTTAAAGGTGGAAGAAGACAATCCCGGTTCACGTGGCCTGGCTTGCCACAGTTAAAGCATCTGGGGTCCCGGGCGATGGTTCCGGCGGCACTCCGAAAGCTCCCAGAGAAACGAGCCGAACCGCCCGTAGAAATATTTGCAGCCTGAGATTTCTGCTGGCCTCCACTCTTGGGACCAGAAAAATTTCCGACCGACTTCTGCTTCTTGTTCTCACGAGCCAAATCGCTAGCCGTCACCGACATATCATAAGCAAGAGCTCGACTCTGATAATCCTTCAAGGTAGTACAGACGAGCCCAGACATATAGTCCCGAATGGACAGTTTCATCCTCCTGGAAAAGTGAAAAATTTTGTCGCTCTCTTCGACAACTTGGGTCTTCACATAGCCCAATTCTTTGTTAAAATCGGCAATGGCTTGAGATATGGGGATATCCCGTGGTTGAGCATCATAGAAAGCATGCACTCGAGCCTGTCTGACCGGCCACGGACAATACTCGGTCTCCATCAATTCTTGAAATTCGGCCCATGAAGCAACATGATCTTTGGGCCCCACGGCTTCCCACCAATCCATAGCATCTCCCGTGAGAAAATATTGAGCAATAGGGACCTTACGGTCCTCGGGGCAGTTGGTAGTAGTGAAGACTTTGGATATCTCCTTGATCCACCCTTCCCAGCCGATCGGGTCCGAAGCTCCCGAAAACTGAGGAGGATGCATCTTGATGACATCCTGAAGCCAGCGATCTGCTCCCGAAAACTGCAGCGGAAAAATAAAATGACAACAACATGAATGACTGAAAGGATTGGGGGCCCCTACTAGTATCACTGGGACTCCTCGCCGTCAACGTTCTCTTCCCGTTCTTTTGCCTTGCCATGACCTGAAAACAATATCCCCTAACAGGGTCAGTTACACAGAACAACAATCATCAAGGGTTGAATATACATAATCTTGATATATCTCAATTATGAAATATCCTTTAGTTATGATTTTAAGCTGAAGAGGAGCATCATAGTACGCCCGTAATGTTCTGTGCGAGTGCACAAGACGAGTGCCCGGACACACCCGTCCTTGTACCTAATTAGTCTCATGGAAGTAAGTGTTACCGTGTGCACAGTCCAATGTATCGGTGAACCCAACACATGACTATCGTGTGCCCGACTAAAAATTCAACACATCCGCACCCGGCCACACAATATGAACCCATAAGGTCACACAATCAAAAGTGACCGTGATGATTATTAATGAATAACAACCCGACAAGGGTCAAGAATGACTCACCGAGATGAAATAATAATGAAACGAATGATAGCTCTTTGAAATGATTGGAACCGTCGTTCCTCGTGAATGAAATAATTATTTTGATAATTACACGTCTCAACATGATTAGTACACTGTGAATGATTATGATTTATGAATGAACAGCAACGAAAGGAATGAGTATCCTTTTAACTAAGTAAGAATTAACTTACTCAACACCGATGAAAAATGTCCTTCCAAGAACAAACGTCCTAAATGAGATGTCGGTCGCTCGAACAACCTTGAATAACACAATTACCAACAATCCGTTCAACATATGAATCAAACACGGTTATAACTAACACAAAATGTCGATACGACTAAACCAAGCTCATTGGGGCATTATATCAAACACGTTGTGACCAATCTTCGATTGTTTACAACTAATCCTTAACTATACCAATATCAAATCCCCAAGGAGTGTTCCAAATCAACAAAACATCTTCAATACAATCAATAATTCAATATGAATATCCAAATTCATGATTACAACAACAACTAATCGAAAACCCCCAAATCCAACTCACTATTCAAAGTGTTCTTGAATAACCCTTCAATAATCCAATGAATATTCATACACACTCATAATCATACGTACATCTCTTCATATAACATGATTATAACGTCCAAAACATCTTATCTCAACACAAAATCGAAATCCAATATGTTTGAAGAATATTACCTTTGAAGATCCAACACTTTGATCCGATGAAAACGTGTTAAATCGACTATCCAAGCTTTCCAAATGAATGAAGATGATGAAATCCGAACACACAAGTGATTGATGATGAAAAATCTTTTCCTCAAGCTCTCTCTCTCTCTCTCTCGGATACAAGGTGAAGAAATGAGAAAATGAGCTCAAAGTCCCATCTAAGTCAATACAAACTGTCGAACGTTACGGCCGTAAGTCGACCTACTTACGTCCGTAACATCCCAAGTCAACAGCCTTACGGCCGTAACCAGCCATCTCGTATGGATGTAACTCGGCTTCGTCCAGAATGTGCCGACAGTCATATGGCTGTACCCGCACCTGCCTTACGGGCGTAACTCGTCCTCGTCCAAACACCTACCGACAGTCATACGGCCGTACCCGCACATGCCTTACGGGCGTAACTCGACCAATACGGCCGTACCCGGCTAAACTTACGGGCGTATGTAGCCTTCGTCGAAACTGCTTGGGCACCTTGCCCGAATCGTACGGCCATAACAGGCCAAGCCTTACGGCCGTACCAGCCTCATCTTACGGTCGTATGCCGCAACCTTTACGGTCGTAAGTCCCATTCGTCCGAATTGGCCTGAAAACAACGAACGCCTGTTACGGCCGTATCCGACAATCCTTACGGTCATAACTCACCTTCGTTCAAAACCACCTTGAGCCAACGAATGCATGTTACGGCCATAATTCCTGACTAGTTATAGCCGTAACTCGCTGCTGGAAGTGACAAAAATTCGACAACTCCATCTACTCATTACAAATGGTGAATGATCCGACGTACAATACTTGTATGATTGTAAATAAGTCCAATAACACGTGATAGATGATACTTCCAACACAAGACTATATTCGCAATGATTATGATAATACTCTCGTCTCGACTCTTAATTAGAGATGAATGACGATCGGTAACTGATACACGGTTACAAAATACCAACGATGAATACAAATGAATGAATCATGAATGATGAGTGATTCTTAATGAGTGAGAAATTACTGAGTGACCATTACTGCTTGATAATTACTGAATGATAATGAATGAATTACAACCGGGTATTGCAGATTACTCATTCAATATGAAGGAAAACAATCACTTAGGACTTACCAGAGATCAATTAAGCTGGTAAGAAAAGAAGTTCTGCTATAGTCTTTCATTAATATCTATGAAGAATGGGCAGAGATGAAAACACTTACTTTCTCTCAACTGAGAAGATTTGTTGATAGAAGTACTTGGGATCACCCCACTGCCATCGAACAACTTCTTATGTACTGCTGTCAAGAGACCGATGTAAATATGTTACTGAAGGAGAACTGGTTCATGTCCCAATTTAAACATAACATAGACCGGTTCATCCTTCATGTAATGAAAGATGTTTTTGAAGGTAAAAACTTTGGAGAACAAGTTGAAAAAGAAATAATATATGTTGAAAATACGACATAGAAGGATTTGAAAAGAAGGAAGATAGAGAAGGAGTAGAAGAGAAAAAAACAAAGCGAAAAGGAGGAAGAAAAAGAAAAAGAAAAGATTGAAGAAGAAAAAGAAAAGAAAGAAGAAGATGAAAAAGAGGATAAAGGAGAAGATGAGAAGGAAGAGAAAGATGAAGAAAATAAGGAATAAGAGAGAAGAAAAGATGATGAAAAGGATCATGATCGACAATCACCTAATCATGCTCCTGGTTCGACAAATCCTGAAGTTGGTGAAGCAGAAAATCCCCTCCAATAACCAAAAGTCATCTGCAGAGAGAAAGTACTCTGCAGAGAAGAATATAAAGTCCCCTGCAGATGAGGACTTATCAGATGATAGATCAGATACTCCTGATAAAACCCCATCTGATCAGAGAGCACCTGATAGGAGCTTGGCATATGAAAAATCTACAGCTAGAAAATTAGCACAGGAAAGCTCAGGAGAGAACAATGCTCATCAGATGGCACCTGAAGTTCAACTACCATCAAACTTTACTGAGATGGTCAAAAGGATTGTGGAAGAGACAGTTGCCAAACTCCTGGCAACCGAGGTCAACCCTAAGCTGAAGTCCATGAATGATAAGTTGGACACTCTGATCAACCGAAAGGAACCCTCTCTAACACCTTCAAGCTCAAGAATGCCTCTTGGCATGTCTGATTTCATGCACAAGGTGGAGGAACAAATAGCATTTATTATTGATGATGGCAAAAAGGAGGAAGAGAGAAGAGAGGGGGAAGCAATGAATGAGGGGGAAGACACAGAAGAAATGAGGAAAAAGCAAGATCTTCCACTCATTCAGGTAGGTTGTTCTAGCCTGAAAAGAAAAGAATTAGCTGCACCTGAAGACACACCTGCAGCCAAAAGAAAAAGGACCAGACAAAAACTAAAGGTGAGATTCCAATGAGAAGGCAAAGAACTCCAATTTGTTGAGGAATTCTTTCCTGTTGAGGCAGAACCAATATGGGGCAGCGCAAGGAAGCAATTCATAGAGAAGTACTGCCTCTGGGAAATACTTCAAGCAAAGATTGCTCCCCACAGGAAACTTTCATAAACTTCATGGACATGAATTTCCCCAAACATTGAGAAATTTTGAAGAAATATGTTGCAATGGAATTCAATGCATACCCTATGATTCCAAGTTTTAGACTTGAAGAATCACCTACGCTCATGAATGGAGAACTTGATGAGATTGCCCTTCAGAAAGAAATTAAAAAGATATGCATTGAAAACAATTTCAAATCTCCAGAACAGGAGCAGTTTGCCTCCTTGGTGATCAAGAAGAAGTATGGGTTAGTCCCAGTAACAAAGAGACCAATTGGAGTCAAACCTTTAAAGACCCTCCCTCCAGGCAAAATAAGAGGAGTCAGAGGGAGAGGGACATAAGAGATGATTCTTTATTTGTAATATATTTGTAATTTACTTGTAATTTCTGTTTTCACTTGAAATCTATGATTTACTTGTAATTTACTTGTATTTTGTTTCATTCAAGAACTGCACTGTAATGTAACATCTATAAAAAGTTTATAACAATCACTTGAATGACAACCACTAGTTGTCTCAAATAGACTGAGTTTAATTTCTGTCTTGCACTTTACTTTTGTGCAGGCTTGCTTTACATTTGAATGTTTAAGTTTTGCCATCATCAAAATAGGGAGAAATTGTTAGGAATACTTGTTAGATTTTGATGATGTCATCCATTTACTTGTGATTTATTCAAATGTATACTCTCAAGTACTTGGCCTTATAAAGAATATCAAAATGAGTATCTTCTATGAGCCATTGATGTTGGCTAAGATTGATCTGAAGTTAATCAATTAAAAATTGGCTAATTATAGAACCGACGATATATCAGATAAGTTATCAGGCGACCTTTTTATCAGGGGACTTTTGATCAACATAAATATCAGAGAGGTTTGACCAAAACACTCGCACCCGAAGAGCAGATGAGTTATCATCAGGCGAGAAAAGTTCAACCGAGTCTTGGTCAACTCAAACAGATCAGAGAAGTTTGACCACAAACGACTTATTATCAGAGAAGATCTGGTGAACACAAAACATCAGCTGAAGTTTGACCAATCATATCAGAGAACATTCATCAGATCAAAGAACTTTTAACAGACCAGATCAGAGGACTTCATCTCATCATATCAGAGAACTTCTACAAAGTTATATCAAAGAAGTTTTACATCAGAGAGGGTTGACCGCACATCTGGCAGGTCTGACCAAGAGATATCAGATAAGTTTTTCAGACAAGATATCAGCCAAGTTTAATAAACTCAGTCCACATCAGCAAGCGTTGAAGTCAACAATAACGGAAATTCACATGCAGACATAAGGAGACAAACCGAAAAGATTCCCGGAAAGTTAGCAATAGAATATTCCTTGAGATCTGCATACTAAAGACTTATAAATATACAAATTGAGAAAAGCGGTGCGACCAAAAGAATTCTTTCAAACAGTCGGAATTGAAAAGGGAATCAAGCCGTGCAACGAAATGACAAGATAAACAAAGAAGTCCACTCTCCAACGGATGGATTTGTTACAGGAGATGCAACAGCTATGAAGGAAGCTCAAATAATCGCACTATAAATATCTAAAGATCAGAATTGAGAAAAGTACGATGTGAACTATACTTACAAGCGAACAAAGCAAACTATAGCTTCGTAAAGAGCAAGCATTCAAGTTCATAGACTGAGAAGCTCTTAGTTGGAGAAGACAAGACTCTTGTCTTAAAATTCGAGTACGGGGTACTTCTTTGAACGAGGTTCTTCAGAAGTGTCGCAACAGATAAGGCATCCATGGGTTCTTGAATAGAAGGTGATATACAGCTCGAGAGTTGTTGAGGCATCCACGGGTTTTCGATCAAGAGGTGTTAGGCAGTCAAGGGAGTTGCACCGGCCACGGGTTTCCGCTGGTTGGAAGCTATTGTAACAAGAGAATTCATCGTGATATTTATCACTGGTTGACAGTTATAGTGAATTTATCTCCAATTGGTTTGGATAGAAGTGGACTAGTAGAGGATTACCCCACCTCTGAAACCACTATAAGTGCCTGTGTGTTTAATTGCATTCATCATACTTATCTGCTGCATTCATATTAACTATTCCATTTAATAGTCAATTGTCTTCCGCATTTCTTAGTATTTACACTTGACATAAGTCACCTGCAGTCGATATAAGTCACCTGCAGTGTTACCAGTTGTGCTTCTGCACTACTCATCTGCAGTTAAAGGTTTGTTAGCTGCATATTATACAACTGAAGAAACTCACCTGATTAAGGAAAAGAGTTTATTAAGTCTATTCACCCCCCTCTAGACTTATTTCTAACGGCTTGTGACCTTCAGGTAGCAGTTTCTTCATAGTAGAAATGAGGAGTGTGCAATCAGTACCAACTGCAGAACCAATAGTTGGGCCAAGCACCAAGAAATCATAGAACCAAAGAAAATCCAAGATCGAAGCTGAAGAGGCCAGGTACAAAAAACTGGTAAGAAAAAAAAAATATAGGCAAGGAAACCAATTACCTGAATGAGAAGTATCTATAGCCAAAAAAATCTAGGCGCGTCGGTACCAATCTAGCATCTGCAAGAACATATAACCGAGAACACACAAAATAAGAAATGAGCAGAAGTTCAAGATAACAAATCCAAACCCAAAATGAAAATCAAAAAAGCAGTATATGTAAACGATTTATGCCAATTTTTTCCTCTTGAGAACACACACACAACAGACACAACATGGAAACGCACACAGCCACCCAGACACACAAACACACATAGAGAAAAAATATAAATCCAGCACCTGCAAGAACGTACAATCCAGAACAAATAAAAGAAGACATCAAAGAACACAACCATACAAGAGAACCTAGGAAAACGGAGAAGAAAAACAACGGCATAATATGGAAACAAAAAACCATAAAAACACAAACACTTAAACAATGATTTTAATGCGAAAAAAATCAAAACCCAGTGAAGAAATCAAACAGTAATTACATGCGGAATAATTTATTTCTTGAGATGAAACAATGAAGGGTATTCTCGAAGAACCTACCACTTGAAATTAACGCCTTTGATCGACAGCTAGAAATAAAAAGAAGTTAACTCTCAATCCACGATTTGATTTTCACTTGACAACTGTATACCTTCAATCACACTATCAACCACTACAAACCGATTAAAAAACAAAAGGGAAAAAATTACATTAAGAAAAGTGGGCTACCTATCTGTGGAGAACAGTAGATAAGCAAAATAACAAATATAGAAGGTAAAATCGAAGAACAAAAGAGAAGATACAGAAGGTAAATCGGGGAGAGAAACCCTAAAAACAAATCGAATCATTGCGAAGCAGAACCCGAGCAAAGAATAAAGAGAGAAAGAAAGAGCAAACAGAAGACAACACAAAAAAGAGAAACGAAGGTAGACCTGGAACGGCGGAGATCGAAGCAGAGAGGTTACGGCAGAAGAAGGTGAAGAAGACAGGGGAAGCAGGTGAGGCAGACAGGAAGCAGGCTACGAATGCATCTAGTGCACTCTGGGAATTTATCAACCTTCCCCAAAAATATTACCCCGACATACTTGGAAGAATAATATTTTGGTATAAATTCGAATTTTCCATGAGTCTGACAGAGGGTATGAAACCTCGTAACCTTTTTAACTTAGTGTTTGTTAGTGGGAGAAATCCGCGATTCAAATCTCTGAAGCTATATGGATTGTCGGGTGAGATTCAATTATCAGACTGGTAGGAGTTGGCGGTTTGAGCTTAGATCCGAATCACTCATGAGGGTCCGTTCTCACTGTTTTGCAGGGAAGGATACCTATGGCTCTATAGAAACCGTATGGGTTGAGGGCAAGTGAACTAGGGGTAAAGGAAGATCATATCATCCATTACATGGGTGGTGTCGGACACCACTTTGTAAAGAATAATAGAATAGAAACTGTGTGTGTTGCCCTCTATTAAACTTTGTAAATAAATCGATCACCAGTATGAAGTCAACCATGACTTCCGGATTCCATAAGGGAGTGTGTAATGCCGATAAAAATAGTGGGAGCCGAGTTTTGAATAAACAAAGTCCTTAAATTAATTACTCGAATCATAACTAAAAAATCACAAACGATTCTCAAATTATTCTCTGCAGTTAACAAATACACAAATCTCTCAAAAATGACAACAAACTCACTCATGATTTTACTTGAAAAGGACACTCTTACTGGACCCAAATTTGTGGACTGGCTCCACCATATGAGGATAGTCCTCAATATGGAGACATTGGGATACATCTTGGAAGCGGACATCCCACTGGCTCCTGCAAGGACTAGGGGTAGTCAGTAAGATGTTGAAGCCCATGAGAAATGGGTCAGAGATGGTGTCAAGGTTCGAGGTTCATGATGGCCTCAATAAAGAACGAGCTTCAAAGGCCCCAGAAAAACATGCTCTCTGCAAGGGCGATTCTGGCACATCTTACTGAGATCTATGAGGAGCACAGCCGAAATACCCGGTATGAGATATTAAAGCAGTTGTTTGGTGCTCGGATGAAGGAAGGTGAAAAAGTTGGGGATCATGTCCCCAAAATGATATCTATGATCAAGAGATTGAAGGCTCTTGATCCTAGAGTGCATGTTTCTCTCGAGACTGATCTTATCCTGCAATCACTTCTTGACTCCTTCTCTCAGTTTGTAATGAACTTCAACTGCAATGAGATTGCTTAAACTTAGCTGGGCTAATGAACAAACTGAGTACAACACAGTCTTAAATGAAGACTAAGTCGAAGGAAACTGCACTAAATTTCTTTTGGGCTCGGGAGGTCTAAGAACAACAATAAAAAGGGCAAGAAGCAATTCAAGCCCAAAGGAGGGGTACAGAAAGATAAGGGCGAGGGTCCAATATTTCCAAAGAATAAGGTGGACAAGAAGACAGATGCATGCCTCAACTATGGTGAGCTAGACACTGGAGGAGGCACTGTCCAAAACTTGACCGCAATTCTCCTTCAGGTACGGAACTACTAGTTTCGGAAATGAATTGTCTTGTCACTAGTTATTCTACTTCTTGGATACTTGATTCTGGTACAAGTTCTCATATATGTACAATGAATCAGGATCTGGAACGAAGTATGAAGCTTGGAGCTGGAGAAGTGATGGTCATAGTCGGTAGCGGGCACACACACACAAAGCACATACACACACACACATATCATTATCAAAAGTCTTGGAAAAGAGTATTATCAACATGTCCTCTAACAAATCTATTAGAAATAAGAAAATTACATAAATTTCATACCATGATCTTGGCACTGGTTTTTACCCATATAGAGCTTTATGGAGCTTGTACATGTAGTCTAGATGATCTTGCTTGACGTAGAATTCTTCTTGAAAAACTTCGTTCGGAAATGCGCTTTTCACATCCATTTGGTGAAGTATATCTTTTTATGAAAAGCAAACACACATAGAAGATGAATTGTATCAGGACGAGCAACTGGCGTAAAGGTATCATCGTAGTTTAGCCCTTCCTCTTAGTTGTACCCTTGAGCGAATAGTCTGGATTTGTTTTTGGCAGGAAGACTTTTATCATCTTTCTTCACTTTATAAACCCATTTAGTTTCGATGATGGTTTTGTCTGTGGGTGCAGGAACCAATTTCCTACTTTATTTCTTTCGAATCGGTTAAGCTCTTCTTGCATAACAATGACCGAACTTTGGTCTTTTATTACTTCTTCAAGATTCTTTGGTTCGACAAGAAAAATAAATGCATAATTATTTAGAAGATCACATATATTTCTCCTTATTCGCATGCCTTACCAATATCACAGAGTACTTGTTCTTTTGGATGATTTTTCACATTTACTCTCTTTAGGAATAGTATATGGAGTTTTCGGTTTTCTCAGGATTTATGTCGAGGTTCTCCAACACTTTTGATTCTTTGGAAACTTTATTTGTTGGAATAATCATGCATCATCATTAAACACGACCTTCATAGGGGGTGAAAATGCATAATCAAATTTTACATGAACACACTCTTCAACTTCACATCTTATATAGTCAGAAACTCAATAAGATTTATTATTTAGCAAATATCCTAGAAATATACCAACATTAGATTTAGAAGAAAATTTACCCAAATTATCCTTACCATTATTGTGAATAAAAGCTTTGTAACCAAATGGATGAAAATAAGATAAGTTAGGCCTTGTACCTTTAAATATTTCATGGGGTGTCATCATCTTATTTCTCTAAAGATGAACTCTATTTGTGACATAACAGGCACTATTGACATCTTCAGCCCAAAAATATTTTGGAATCCCATATTCATTAAGCATTATATCATTTATTCCAAGGTGCAGTTTTTTTTTCTCTCGACAACTCCATTTTGTTGAGGTGTCCGGAGTGCCAAAAAATTATGTCCAAAACCATATTTGTCACACTATTCTTCAAAGTCATTTGAATCGAATTCCCCAGCATGATCAGTTCTAATGGCGATAACTGGCAAATCCTTTTCTTTCTATGTTAGTTTGCACCACTTAACAAATTCTTTAAATGCATGACTTTTATTTGCTAAAAATTTCACTTTATATGAATTTAGAAAAATCATCAACAATGAATAAGTTATAGAGTTTCCACTTAAACTAGCATGAAGGGATGGTCTTATTAAATCCATATAAACTAATTCGAAATTTTGGATAGTAGAAATTTCCATTTTTAGTTTAAATGCTCCCATCGCAGATCTACCTTTAATGCACACTTCATATGTAACACCCCAAACTAGGCGGATATTACAGTGCCGTGGACCCCCGACTGGAACCCACCAGGCGAATGAAAATTAATGAATTAAATAATATAATTGTAGTACCGAACCACATTATATCATCAATTACTCCGACGAGGAGTTTCATTACAACACACCCAAGATAATATAGAATACATGTATATTTTATATGAAGATAAAATATATAACACTGAATGAAATGAATATTCAAACGGAAGTCTGCAGAGGAAATAAAATGAAGAAAACAGGAGTGAATAAAAGGAATGGGGGCCCCTACTAGTATCACTGGGACTCCTCGCTGTCAACGTTATCTTCCCGTGCCTTAGCCTTGCCATGAATTGAAAACAACATCCCCCAACGGGGTCAGTTACACAGAACAACAATCCTCAAGAGTTGAATAAACACAATCATGATATAACTCAATTATGAAATTAAGCTGAAGAGGGGCATCATAGTATGCCCGTAATGGTATGTGCAAGTGCACAAGACGAGTGTCCGGACACACCCACCCTTGTACCTAATTAGTCTCACGGAGGTACGTTACCGTGTGCACAGTCCAATGTGTCGGTGAACCCAATCACATGACTATCACGTGCCCGACTAAAAGTTCCACACATCCCCAACCGGCCACGCAATATAAACCCAGAAGGTCATATGGACAAGAATGACCATGAAGAATAATAATGAATAAAAATCCGACAAAGTCGAGAACGACTCACCGAGATGAAATGATAGTGAAATGAATGATAGCTCAATGAAATGATTGGAACCGTCGTTCCTCGTGAATGGAGTGATTATTTGACAATTACAAATCTCTATACGGTTAATACTTTATGAATGAATTATGATTATGAATGAACAACAACGAAAGGAATGAAAATCCTTTTAACCGAGTAAGAATTAACTTACACAACGCTAGTGAAGAATGTCCTTCCTCGAACAACGTCCTAAAAGGGTTGTCGGTCGCTCGAACCACCTTGAATGACAATTACGAAAAAACACTCTGTAACACCCCGAGATATTCAGATTATATTACAGCGCCGTGGACCCCCACATGGGACCCACCAGGCTACAAACAAGAAAACTCCACTCGACTAACCATCTCGGTTAGCGAGGACACACATTTAATTATATGACATAAAAAGTTACGCCCGGAGCAAACGGCGAAATGATCATCAACCAACAATGTAACAATTTAAAAGTAGTACAACACGGAGTTTGAATTTGAAAAGCCTAAGTAATCTTGAGTACAGTCTATCAGTTTACAAATATAGGAAACAACCATATCGAATTTAGACACAGGGAATAAGACGACCCAAATGCACATGTCAACGACCCTGGCCGACATCCTCGTACTGTCCCGGTGCTCGCTCGTCCGGATAATCATAGCCTGAAATCCATAACAAGAATTTCCCCAAAACGGGTCCCCAAAGGGGTTAGCAATTACGCTAGTACAAGTAATCAAGGCAAACCAATCGCTTACACATTTCATAGTACATGCACCAATATCATTTCAAAAACCAAAACTAGACATGTCTTTTCCGGAAACAAACAGTCACAATTAATTTGCCTAGGACCGGGACGAAGCCACGAATCCCACTCGAGGCCTCTAAGGACCCTCCCGAGCTGGCCACATTCACAAAACAAATCAAGCACCACACGTCACCTAGGACCGGGACGAAGCCACGAATCCCACTCGAGGCCTCTAAGGACCCTCCCGAGCTGGCTAGCGAATCAAACTCATGAATCCAGGACGAAGCCATAGATTCCCTCGAGGCCCCGTCGGACCTTCCCGAGGTGAGTAAAGCACACACAATATACATTACCATTTCACGTTAAGCATAAAGGTTTCCAAAAATACTTGCCTTGAATATTTTGATGACGTAACGAACGGAAAGGATAATCACCGACGAACACTAGGAATCAATGGAACCGAACCTAACGATTCAAAGAACATAATTACAACCAACTCTAGCCGAAAACGGAAATGAAATACACCCGAAAACCCGCCTACGATTCATGTATATTCGCACAAAAATAACAACGAGGGCGGACCACAACCAAACCCTCTCGATTCCGCAAAACTATGAAAATATACCATGAATCCGTAGGAAAACTAATGATATCAACAAGATTAATCATATTCATCAAGAATCCATCAACAAAACGGAAAGAATCGGACAAAACCCCAAAATCCCCAATTATCCAAAAAGGTAGGGTTTCAAGAGATATTACCTTGAGGATTCAAGTATTTAGATTCGTAGAACACGCGTTGGATTGATTGCCCGGGCTTCACAACCGAAGAAGAATGATGAAAATCAACCCCCCAAATGATAATGATGAGAAGCTCTCCTCCTCTCTCACTCTCTCTCGCGTCTAAGGAAGAAGAAGAAGGAAATGAGTTGTTCACGCTCAAAACAACACAATTATAGAGGGTTGACCGCATTGTGTGCCGCGGCACAGGCCAAAAATTTACTCCCAGGGTTCGGCAGTGTGCCGCGGCATGGCCTGCGTGTGCCGCGGCACCCGGTACAGTCGGGTTTTGGTCGCAGATGCCACACGAGTGTGCCGCGGCACCGGACGGGTGTGCCGCGGCACTGACTTGGCACTGTGCCGCGGCACCGGATGGGTGTGCCGCGGCACACAGTACAGTTTGCTCGACCAACAACTGGAGAAATGTGTGTGCCGCGGCGCACACACCTTGTGCCGCGGCTCACACCCCTTTTTGGTCCCAAAAAGACAAAAATGATCCGGAAAGAGAATAAAAGCGATAGGAATCAACATCGGGGAAACAATAACGCGAGATGAACCCATGGCAACCCCAAAATGGCGGTTCCGCACAATAATAACGAGAATCACATCGATAGATGATAGGAAAAATACACTGAAAGATACACGAGGGTTACTACAGTCGAAGAAAATACACCGGAAATAAAAATACCAGGGAAAGATAAATACGGATATTACATTCTACCCCTCTAAAAATAAGTTTCGTCCCGAAACTTAAGAAACAAACAACTCAGGATACCTAGCACGCATGCTATCCTCGGTTTCCCAAGTTGCCTCCTCGACACCGTGTCTCGACCACTGCACTTTGACCAAAGGGATGGTCTTATGCCTCAGTCGTTTCTCACGATGCTCCAAAATCTTCAAAGGACGCTCCTAAAAAGTAATATCTTCAGCAATATCAATCTCGCCATAATCGATGACGTGACGAGGATCCTGGACATATTTCCTCAGCTCGGAAACATGAAAAACGCTATGAACACGGCTCAAGGCCGGAGGTAGCGCCAAACGATATGCCAAATCACCGACTCGCTCAAGAATCTCAAAGGGCCCAATAAATCTCGGACTCAACTTCCCTTTCTTCCCGAAGCGGAAAACTCCTCTCGTCGGTGACACCTTTAGCAAAACGCAGTCTCCCACCTCGAATTCTAAAGGTCGACGACGGACATCGGCATATGACTTCTGTCGACTCTGGGCCATCAACATCCGTTCCCGAATTAATTCTATCTTCCGCCTCATCTCTAAAACGACATCCGGCTCGGTCCCGACCAAATCGGACGCCTCATTCCAACAAATCGGTGATCGACATCGCCGCCCATAAAGTGCCTCGTACGGTGCCGTCCGAATCGACGCGTGCCAACTATTGTTGTACGTGAATTCGATCAATGGCAAATGCTCCTCCCAGTCACTACCCCAATCGATAGCACAAGCGCGCAATAAATCCTCGAACGTCTGGATAGTGCGTTCCGTATCCATCCGATCGGAGATGAAAAGAGGTACTCAAATGCAAACGGGTACCCAACGCCTTATGCACCGCCTGCCAAAAGTGCGATACGAAACGGCCATCACGATCCCAAACAATAGACTTCGGAGTACCGTGAAGCCTCACAATCTGTGCGATTAATATACGGGCCAACTTCTCCGGGCCCCAAGTGTCCTTGATGCCCAGAAAATGTGCCGACTTGGTCAGACGGTCAACAATCACCCAAACCATATTCATGCCCGATCTCGATCTCGGCAAACTCGTAATGAAATCCATCGATATATCTTCCCATTTCCATTTCGGAACGGGAAGTGGCTGCAATAACCAATGGCCCGATGCTCAATTTTGACTCACGACAAGTCAAACATTTTGCTACAAACTGTGCGACCTCCTCCTTCATATAATTCCACCAGAAATTCCTCCTTAGGTCCTTGTACATCTTACTCGAACCAGGATGAACGGAGTAAGGTGTAGCATGGGCCTCGCGCAGAATACTCTGTCTCAATTCTAAGTCATTCGGCACACAAAGCCAACTCTGGAATCTCAAAACACCATCCTCATGGATCACAAAGCCAGGAGACTTTCCCTTAAGAATGTTCTCTCGGATTTGAGTAATCATCGGATCCTCCAATCGCTTGACTTAATTTCATCGATCAAAGACGCGAAATCTCTAAAGCACAAAGTTGCCCGACACCCTGTGCAACAAAACCTCAATATATAACTCGATCAAAGTCCGCGAAGCTCGATCGAGGCGTAAGGACCTCAAGCGTCGCAACGCAATCGGTTTCGGCTCAAGGCGTCGGCCACGACGTTTGCCTTGCCGGATGATAAAGGATTTCGAGGTCATAATCCTTAATCAGCTCTAACCACCTCCTCCGCCTCATATTCAACTCCCTCGAGTAAATATGTATTTCGTGCTCTTATGATCGGTAAAAATCGACATGTAGAGCCGAAAAGATAGTGACGCGATCTTGAGCACAAAAACGATCCGCTAACTCCAAATCATGAGTAGGGTAGTTAAGCTCATACGGCCTCAATCTGTCTCGACGCAAAGGCAATGGTCTTGCCGTCTTTGCATCAATACGCACCCAAGACCACGCCCGAAGCATCGCTATAAGCGGTGAATCCTCGTTGCCACATGGCAATGCCAAAACCGAGCCGAAGTCAAACGCTTCTTCAGCTCCTCAAAGCTGATCGCCTCTCGTCATTCCGCATTTAACTTCTCGGATTACTGGAGTAACTGTATAAGTGGCCGAGCTAGTTTTGAGAAACCCTCGACGAACCTACGGTAGTAGCCAGCCAAACCCAAGAAACTACGGACCTCCTTCACACTAGTGGGCGGCGCCCAGTCCAACACTGCCTCAATCTTCTGCGGATCCACTCGAACTCCCTCGGCTGAAATCACGTGACCCAAAAACATCACTTCCTTCAGCCAGAACTCACATTTCGAGAACTTCGCATAGAGTTGCTCGGCCCTCAAAATGTCTAACACTATTCGCAAATGATGGGCATGCTCTTCCCCGTTCCTCGAATAAATAAGAATATCGTCAATGAAGACGACGACACACTTATCCAAATACTCAATAAAGACTTTGTTCATCAACTGCATGAACGCCGCCAGCGCATTAGTTAACCCGAAAGGCATAACTACAAACTCATAATGTCCGTATCTCGTCCGAAAAGCTGTCTTCGGCACATCGGACTCTCTCACCCGGAGCTAATAGTACCCCGATTTCAAATCAATCTTCGAGAATACCGCAGCTCCCTGCAACTGGTCGAACAAGTCGTCAATTCTCGGCAAAGGATACTTGTTTTTGATGGTCACCTTGTTTAGTTCGCGATAGTCGATACACAAACGTAGTGAACCATCCTTCTTTCGCACAAACAGGACCGGTGCGCCCCAAGGAGAGGCGCTCGGTCGAACATACCCTGACTCAAGAAGCTCACTCAACTGCTTCTTCAATTCTGACATCTCTGAAGGTGCCATGCGATACGGCGCCTTCGAAATCGGAGCCGCACCCGGCTCTAACTCTATAGCAAACTCGACCTCACGATCCGGTGGCAATCCCGGTAACTCGTCAGGAAAAACATCAGGAAACTCACTAACGACTGGAATCGACGAGAACTCGACTCCACCATTCTCCGCCTTCAAGGTGTAACACCAATAACCAGTACACCCCTTTCGCAGGAGTTTCATCGCCTTCAGGGCGTTAATAACAAACTTCTGGGTTCTCTTTCGTCCCGCGAAAGAGTGTTCAGTGCCGTCCTCGGCTAACATGGTAATGATCCTCGTGCGGTAGTTCATGATTGCACCATGCCGCTCGAGCCAATCATTCCCGAGAATCAAATCCTCACCCTCGATACTCATGACAATAAGATTAGAGAGCCAAGCCCTCTCACAAATAGACACAGAACAGTCCCGGACTTCTCGATCACCGACAATTTTATCACCGCTAGGAAGTTTAATGATGAAAGGCTCGCAAGGTGACAAACAGTCGAGATTCAAACGACGTACACGCTCTAGAGAAATGAATGAATGCGTAGCACCCGAATCAAAAAGCACACCGACAGGATGAGAATGGATATGAACGGTACCTGTCGCCATAGTAGCTGCTGGGTCATCGGCCCTCTGCATCTCATAGACACGCGGGTGGGCAGAGCCGACGCTGGAAGCTCCTCCTCTAGCGGGCTGACCCCGACCCCTACCTCGGCCGGCACTCGGTGGGGGGGGCGGAGCAAATGAGCCCTGGTTCACACTCGGCTCTATAGGTCTTTGGGTGAGAAGAGCAGGCGCCCTTGGCTGTCTGAGTTTCTCGCAAAAAGAAGCTTTGTGGCCCATTGTCCACAAGTATGACAAGTTAAAGGTGGAAGAAGACTATCCCGGTTCACGTGGCACGGCTTGCCACGGTTAAAGCATCTGGGGTCCCGGGCGATGGTTCCGGCGGCACTCAAAGCTCCCGAGAAACGAGCCGAACCGCCGTAGAAATATTTGCGACTGAGATTTCTGCTGGCCTCCACTCTTGGGACCAGAAAAATTTCCGACCGACTTCTGCTTCTTGTTCTCACGAGCCAAATCGCTAGCCGTCACCGACATATCATAAGCAAGAGCTCGACTCTGATAATCCTTCAAGGTAGTACAGACGAGCCCAGACATATAGTCCCGAATGGATAGTTTCATCCTCCTGGAAAAGTCAAAAATTTTGTCGCTCTCTTCGACAACTTGGGTCTTCACATAGCCCAATTCTTTGTTAAAATCGGCAATGGCTTGAGATATGGGGATATCCCGTGGTTGAGCATCATAGAAAGCATGCACTCGAGCCTGTCTGACCGGCCACGGACAATACTCGGTCTCCATCAATTCTTGAAATTCGGCCCATGAAGCAACATGATCTTTGGGCCCCACGGCTTCCCACCAATCCATAGCATCTCCCGTGAGAAAATATTGAGCAATAGGGACCTTACGGTCCTCGGGGCAGTTGGTAGCAGTGAAGACTTTGGATATCTCCTTGATCCACCCTTCCCAGCCGATCGGGTCCGAAGCTCCCAAAAACTGAGGAGGATGCATCTTGATGACATCCTGAAGCCAGCGATCCGCTCCGCCCCGATTAGCATGGGCCTGATCGGGGTTCTGGACCACCTGAGCTATAGCCGCCATCTGGTTAACCATTTCTTTGCATAACGGCCGCAATACCAAGATCGGCGCGCTCGAGAAGAAGCATGACTGTGGCGGTCACCGATCTGCCGGCTCCCGAAGAATGCGGCGTGGCCGCCGCCAGCGCCCCACGTCCTCGGCGCGTCCACGACCACGACCACGACCACGACCACGGTTTCCTCGGCATCCATCGATGTTGAGAGATAGCAGTATATCGATGATGAGTAAGGGAGGAAAAGCAACTACGATTCAAAAGTGGAAATACAATGCAAGAAACGAAAGAGCCGAATAAGAAAACTTACGAGCCTTTGGAAATCTTGGGATCTTTGGCGGTGTGACCATGTGCAAAACAAAACACGACTAGACCCAAATAACCAACAAGCCTAGGTATCCATAAACCTAGAGCTCCGATACCATTTTCTGTAACACCCCGAGATATTCAGAGTATATTACAGCGCCGTGGACCCCCACATGGGACCCACCAGGATACAAACAAGACAACTCCACTCGACTAACCATCCCGGTTAGTGAGGACACACATTTAATTATATGACATAAAAAGTTACGCCCGGAGCAAACGGCGAAATGATCATCAACCAACAATGTAACAATTTAAAAGTAGTACAACACGGAGTTTGAATTTGAAAAGCCTAAGTACTCGCGAGTACAGTCTATCAGTTTACAAATATAGGAAATAACCATATCGAATTTAGACACAGGGAATAAGACGACCCAAATGCACATGTCAACGACCCTGGCCGACATCCTCGTACTGTCCCGGTGCTCGCTCGTCCGGATAATCATAGCCTGAAATCCATACCAAGAATTTACCCAAAACGGGTCCCCAAAGGGGTTAGCAATTACGCTAGTACAAGTAATCAAGGCAAACCAATCGCTTACACATTTCATAATACATGCACCAATATCATTTCAAAAACCAAAACTAGACATGTCTTTTCCGGAAACAAACAGTCACAATTAATTTGCCTAGGACCGGGACGAAGCCACGAATCCCACTCGAGGACTCTAAGGACCCTCCCGAGCTGGCCACATTCACAAAACAAATCAAGCACCACACGTCACCTAGGACCGGGACGCAGCCACGAATCCCACTCGAGGCCTCTAAGGACCCTCCCGAGCTGTCTAGCGAATCAAACTCATGAATCCAGGACGAATCCATAGATTCCCTCGAGGCCCCGTCGGACCTTCCCAAGGTGAGTAAAGCACACACAATATACATTACCATTTCACGTTAAGCATAAAGGTTTCCAAAAATACTTGCCTTGAATATTTTGATGACGCAACGAACGGAAAGTGTTGGCCACTTAAGTATACTGGATACAGTTTGGAAAATAGTTTGAACAACAAACTGTACGGAATCTAAATCTGAGTGCGTAGCGGAAGTCTTAGATACAGTTAGTTGACGTGGATACAGCAACGACGTATTTGGTGTATACTTAATATATTACAGTTATTTCAAACAGTAAAAGCAGAAGGTAAATAACACAGTAATTTAAGTGGTTCGAGGTAAACCCCTCTATGTCCACTGGTCCTCCACACAGGAGTAAAAAGTTTATTATAATTACTGCGTACACAACTACGTAATTATAAACAAACCTATCCTTGTATCGTTCACACAGATTGATACAAAGAACGTCACTTTCAACCGTTCACAGTTGGTTAAAGCTTCCTTCTTGACTAGCTTCTTCACACAGTTCCAAAGCTTCATCCTTATTCGTCCCACACAGTCGAATAACTTGTTGAGTTCACAGAGCTCGGTTTTTACACGAGGTAAAAGGTAGGTAACCGGTAAGAGCAATGACTTTGAAGTTCTTGGTGATGATGTTTATTCTTGATGTTTAGCTTGTATATCTCTTTCGTTCTAACTTGCGGTATGCTTTGGAGATATGTTTGCTCGGATGATAACTTTGATAGCTTGAGTATTAGGTTACTTGAATTCGTTCGATGGCAGTCTTGATGTCTTCAAGGATATATATAGTCTCGAAGAAAGTATCCGTTGAGATATATCCGTTTGAATAAGATGTCCTTCAACGGGAATATGACATGATCCGGATTTCGCGGGATTCGAAGATCTGAAGGCGGCGTATTTAAATACTTTATCCTTGAGTATTTAAATACTTCTTTGTTCAACGGGACTTGACTTGTGTTCTTTCTTGTCCTTCTGTGAACTGTATGGAAGATGACTGTATTTAGGGCATCGAGACAGTTTCCATACTTGGTCTTTTTACAAGTCTTCTTGCTGTACTGATGAGCTTCACTTATGCTGATTCAAGGCAGGTCTTCGATATAGGATAAGTTCTTAAGCCTCGATACAGTTTCCTTTACTGTATTTGGCATATATGTCAAAACCTTCTTTATGACATTCGATACAGGGATCGGGTATCATTTGTTTAATCTGAGGTGTTTGTTTTTCCCAACAATTTCCCCCTTTTTGACAATTTGCCAAGACCTTCTTACTTAACTCTTCGAGTTTTCTTGATGATGCCAAAACCTTCTTCATGAAGCATTCTTCTTCGATGACTTCTGGCAGATTTCTTGGTCCTTTGTCAATAGGTCTGACTTTGTGACTTAGTCTTCAATAATGAACTGCTCGCAGGCACGTTCGATACAGTTTACAACTTAAGCCTATGATTGGCGCGCAGGCACAATCTTACAATGTATTCTAAGTTTACAACTAAAATTATGTACTGTTCGTAGACTAGTTCGTACAGCTTATTTTTCAATCAAGTTTGTCTAACTTGAGATTCCTATCAAACAATTTTAAATAATCATACATAAACACAGTAGATTACGAGTTGTAATCTTTCAAGACAAACAAACTATTTTATTGATATTCAAAATGATTGAGTACAAAGTTTGCTGTTTCGAATAGAAATTACAAAAACAAAAATAGTATACATAAATTTCAGCTCTTCATCTATAATCCGCATACCTCCATGGTCTTTTTCCTTGCTCATACTCGGTGCCGCGCCACCAGTTTTGAAGTGAATCATTGCCTCGATCCTGGTATATCGCTCTTCCTTCATATGAACGATCAAAGGCATGTATCCAATCTTCTGGATGTGTGACCCGATCTCCTCTTCTATGTTTTGATTTCATTTCGATTTGGAGAGGGAGTTTACTTTCTTCTAGCATCTTTGAAAATTTATCTGCCGCTTCCGCTAACATTTTATAATTTTTGAAGATGGCGGATTCCCTGATGAGTCTGACAAAATATCTCATCAGTTCATTCTTCCTCCAGTGCTTCACTTTGTCGGCAGTTGGGTTGCGGTTGGTCGGCAGACGTATTTCCGAAGGTCTTTGGATAAGATTTTGCCAAGGGACATTTGGGTCATGGAATTCGATCTGGAGCACAAATTTTAAAACTTTGGGATTGAGGTGCTAGCTTGTTCAATTCAGCAGTGATATTGTTCTGAGCAGCCTCAAATTCCCTTTCCTGTTGCATCCTTATTCTCCTTGCAGCTTCTCGTGCTTCTTTCCCCTTTTTGGCTTCATCAAGACTTTGCAGGATTTCAAGAGCAGCGTCCTGTTTGGTCTCGATGCTGGTTATTCTTTCAACAAGGGAGGAAAGAGTCTGCGACATATCTTGAATGCATTTGTCGTGAGCACGCAGTTGAGAGCTGTTCTCGATCATTGCACAGGCAGTCTTGGCTTCAGCAATCCTTGTCTTTGTAGCTTCCTCCTTCAGCAGTTGCTCTTGTTTATCTTCCATGATCTTCAAGGCTTGCTTGAAAAATTCTGGCAGAAGAATGAATGCGTCGACAACTCGAGATACTTCGTGTTGAAGAGTGGTCATTTTTTCGAAGGCAGAGGTGTGCATCCAATTCAGTGCCTTTTCAACGGAAGATAGAGCGTTTACTGCATCTTGGATAAATACAGTCTGAAGGCCAAGAGCTCGCAGGCGCTCTTTACGTGCAGCAGAGATAGGAGAGTCAGGCTGGGCGAAGTCTTCAGCGCCATTCAATCTTCTTACATTCACGGATGGACGTGAAGTAAGTTGGACATCCTCAGGTTCAGTACCGTCCTCGGATTCCAAGGTTGCAGGGGCGGGGGCAGCTTCTTGTGGTTCGGCGTGGTTGGTTCGAAGCGTCACTGTGGCGAAGGTTCTTGGCGAGATATGGATGCGGAGGGACCGAATCCTCCTGTTGGTTGGCGGGAATAGCTTCTTGATCGCAGCAGGCTTGGGTGCTGTTCCAAAATTTCTTGAAGTTCCTCGATTGGAGGGACCGATTCCTCTGATCGGGAATGTTCTCTACTGTGGCGAAGGGGGATTGGCTTGAGTAGAAGGCCCTTCGTCTTTTCTGGGTGGAGAGGCGTCTCGTGCTTCAGCCTCTTCACGGCTAATTCTCAGACCTGCTTGAAGAGCATCGTCGTCGTCGTCTGAGTCATGATCGTCGTCATCTTTTGGATTAACGGGAGAATCCTCTGACTTCTTCTTTCCTTTTCTTCTGGCGTCAAATTTGTGCAGCAGGTGGCTTTCTATTAGATCTTTGCAAGAGGCGTTGTCCCATCGAAGCAGGGCCTCAATTTCAGTTGAGTCTGTTACTTCGGAGACGAACCTCTCTTCGTGGCTCCATTCGCCCCAGTTGTACAGTGTGTCATACGGAGCTAGCCTATAGCCTTTCCATTGCAGGAATCTTTCGTACGCGTGGTCAATTTGAACCGAAAGAAGTGTTTGATTTATGATCGAGTCAGGGGAGGGACTTCAAATAACGTCTGGAGACGCTGTTTCGAGGGATTCCGGTACAGGTATGGGATCCTGTACGGAAGATGGACTCCTTGCAGGGGATGGTGCCCCGAAGGAAATTGGATCCTGCACGGGTGTGGGATCCCGTAGAGGAGAAGTAGCTTTTGGCTCCGAATGGGCGGGCTCGCTAAAGTCTTGAATGTTGGCAAATGTCTCTATATCCGTCGTAGCCGCCAAAGGCTCGGGATCTACTGTCGATGCAGTAGGAGACACCTCTTCCACAGGGGTTGGGCCCTGGGGTTCTTCTGTGGGTTGCGCCACGGGCGAGACATCCTCGGAGTGCTTGGCTTTGATTTTTGAGAGCCTCCTTAGTCTCTTCTTGGACTTCTCACCAGCAGAGTATTTCTTGCTGTGAGAACGCTTGCGCTTCTTCTTTGAAGATTCCATTTCTGGGACCTTCACGGTTTCATCTCTTGGGTTGGCAGAAATAGGCATGTGCCTGGTTTTCGGGTGATTAGCATGCATGGTGCTCTGGTTATAAGCAGTGGGCTTGACGCCTCCTAAATATATCCTGGAGCTATTTTTCTTTGCATCGGCGGATTGCGTCACTCCGCACTTCGTCAGAATGTAGTTCGGCATTAAACCAAAGGATTTCTTTTGGGTGGCAGGCTTGCACACCTCTTCTTGAAGACGTTTCAGAATGATTTGGCACCAATTGACCTTTTCACAGGCCAAAATAGCTACCATCATTCTGAACCTTAGGTTCGTACACATCTCGAACGCACTGGTTCGATTTTCAATGATTCTGGAACAGAAGTCATGCAGATAAACGAAATGAAGAAGAAAATTTTTCTTGTGACAAGTTGTTGTCACCATATCAACCACTTTGGACCCTGTAAAAAGTCCATAAAATTTGGTAATAAGCTCTTGAGACCCGAACGTCTCAAGTTGGTCCATGGTCAGGCCGTCGGCGGGCAGCCTGTAGATTTTCTGGAGTAGGTCGCTATTGATGCAGATTTGCACTCCTTGGACTGTTGCAGTGATGTCAGCAACGTGTCCTCCCTGGGCTAGTGACAGAAAACGAACGGCGGCGTTGAGGTAGAATTCCTCAACCAGATGGGTGTCGTATTTGTCGGCGGTTTTGCTCCCGAAGCGATAGAGACCTTGTTGTTCAAGACGAGTAATAATATACTCCATTGGTTCGGTGTCATTGATTTCCGAGATGATACGCTCGATGATGATAGGTTTGGAGAAGATCCGGCCATCAATGATGTTGGAGGTTTTCTTCAGAACAGGGGAAGAAGATTGACTAGCCATTGATGTTTTCTCAAAACGAAGGTGGAAGAAAACAGTAGAAATTCGCAGTGAAAATGCAGAAAATATGTAGGCTGTTTGCTTGAGAACTCTTGTAATTGCAGAAAGCGTAAAGAGTCTCCAATGGCAGATACAGTCCTTTTATACTTGGGCTGCGATATAGGGTTTGCAGAGTACGATTGGTCTGATTTTTAGGGATGGGAACCGGTTTTGAAATCAACGGTCAAGATGGATTGAGTGTAATCGTACGCTAATCCATTAAAAGGTTTTAAAATACAATGGTCCCACTTCTGACATAGGTTGATACCCTAAATGCCTAAAACGGCGGTTTAAAAATAATAAACAATTTAAAAACATCACGGCTTTTGAGATTCAGTTGTCCAGATGTCGTGTAAGGCATTTAATGAACATGACGTTTGACATAAAAACAGGGCACGTGGACAAAAATTATTTTAAAAAGGAAATAATATTATATTATATACTGAATCGAAAATCCTATAGCATGTGCTGTTCTCCGCGTCGATACAGCGTTCCCCCTTAAAAAGGTACTAATAGGTTTTAAATTCCATACAACAATATTTGGATTAATGCTGTATTCATGGGTCCTACAGTATTCCCCCTTAATTATTGCACACACCAGCTGTAGGATTCGTATGCCTTCGTTCGCTACAGTACTGTATTGATGTTTCTGAGTGTACAGATAATTAATGTTGGATACTGTATTCACGGGTCTTACAGCATTCCCCCTCAATTGTGGAGTAAAAACAGTAAATTTACTTACAGGGAGTCTGGTTGTAGTATTCCTAATTCTGTTCTTAGCCAGTTGAATCTTGCTGTGTCGAGAGGCTTGGTGAAAATGTCGGCCAGCTGGATGTCTGTATGAACTTTTTCTAGGCGAACATCCTTGTTCTCGACATGATTCCTGATAAAATGATGCTTCATGTTGATATGCTTAGTGCGCGAGTGCAAAACAGGATTGTGCGTGATTGCGATTGCACTCGTGCTATCACACATGATTGGAGTCTCTCTAGCATCGATTCCATAATCGGCGATTGTTCTTGCATCCAAAGGATCGCATACGGCAGACTACCATGACATAGTACTGATTCGGTAGTGGAAAGAGAGTTAGCCAATTGCTTCTTACTGAAACAAGAAACTAGTCTAGGTCCGAGAAAGTGACAAGTTCCACTTGTACTCTTCCAATCTAGCTTGCAGCCTCCGAGATCCGAGTCGCTGTATCCAACTAAATCGAATCCGCCTTCCTTAGGATACCACAGTCCTGCATCAACTGCTCGTTTAATGTACTTCAGGATTCGTTTAGCTGTATTGAAGTGTGATTCCTTAGGTGCAACTTGGTATCTCGCACACACTCCAACAGCAAACTGGATATCGGGCCTGCTAGCCGTTAGGTACAGGAGCGAACCAATGAGCTTCCTGTAGAGTGATTGGTCAAACGGCTTTCCGGCTTCTTCAGCACTAATTTGCAGGGATGTGCTCTTGGGGGTTGGCGAGGTTTTGGAATTGTTCATTCCAAATTTGTTGAGAAGCTCCTTCCGTATTTCTCTGGTTGATGAATATACTGTAGGCAAGCTGCTTTACACCGCAAACCTAGGAAATAACTAAGTTCCCCATCATACTCATTTCAAATTTGCTTTGCATGAGATGTGAGAACCTTTGACATAGAGCAAGGTTAGTTGAACCAAAAATAATATCATCGACATAGATTTGTATCATTAGAAGGTCATCACCTTCCCGTATCTTGAACAAGGTTTTGTCGTGACACCCTTCTCAAATCCGTTGTTGGTTAGAATCTTTGGGACGGGGTTTCGTACTGGGCTCTAGGGGCTTGTTTAAGTCCGTACAGCGCTTTCCTTAGCCTATAAACTAGATCGATACCGTCCGTGTTGGCAAACCCTGGTGGTTGTTCAACATAAACTTCTTCTGTAAGCTCTCCATTCAGGAAAGCACTCTTGACGTCCATTTGGTATACGATAAAACTCTTATGGGCGGCAAAGGCTAAAAATATCCTAATGGCTTCTAGTCTCGCTACAGGCGAAGGTTTCATCATAGTCGATTCCTTCTTCCCGACAATAGCCTTGTGCTACTAGTGGATTTGTTCCTTATGATAAGTCCATTTCCATCCTTTTTGTTTGAAATACCCATTTGGTTCCTATAACCGATTGGTGTGTCGGTGCAGGTACAAGATACCATACATTATTTCTTTCGAAACCGTTAAGCTCTTCTTCCATAGATGTTATCCAATGAGAGTTGTTAAGAGCGTCTATGGTCGAAACGAGTTGGATGGGCTAAGAATACGGCGATAGTGCACATATTGAGTCTCCTAAGTTCGGATTGAGATTTCCATTCGAAGCTGTGAGACTTCGACATTAGATTCTTCTTGTGCACAAAGTACATTTCCTTGTGTACTCTGTATTCTCCTACGAGTAGAAACACACGCATTAATGTTTCCAATGATCGGCTCTTGCGGGTGATCTCTCAACCATCTTCGGTCGGGTTCTAGTTCAGGATCCGTCTTGTATCGAAAGTTTACGTGGTTACGGCTTGACTTATGCGGCGTCGGCTTCATCCACATCGATTCTTACAGTGCGGGGTTGATTTCTAAATCAACTACGGGTTCTATGGGTGTAGGTGGATCCAAGATAGATAGATGGTGAATGTCCCGAGTGATATCATCTACTCCTGTAGGGTCATGGTGTGGTTCGTCGAACACTACATGAACCCGATTCCTCGATCGTCGACTTCCTTTTATTAAAGATTAAAGCTTTCTGACGGAAGAGTATCCTACGAATATTCCTTCATCGATTTTTCATCAAAGGTTCTAAGTTGGTCCTTCCCATTGTTCAAAACATAACACTGCATCCAAAATGTGGAAATACGAAACTAATGGAGTTTTGTTATTCCATACCTCGTAAGTGTTTTGTTGTGGTGCTTGTTGACGATCTGACAGTTTTGAGTGTAGCATGTATTTGTTGCTTCACCCGTAAACGCTGGCAATTTGCTTGCGGCAATCATTGTCCTTGTTGCTTCTTTCAACGTCCTATTCTTTCGCTCGCAACACCATTTTGTTGAGGTGTACGGCATTGAGTACTCGTCTTTGTATTCCATTCTCGACAGTATTGCTCTATAAAGCGGTTAGTAAATTCAGTACCTCTGCCGGAACGAATGCACACGATACTTGACGCTTTTTCATTCTCGCAACTTTCTCGGGAGCTCGGGCGGCCTTGATGTTGTTTCCTTCTTCTTGCTAAGAAAGATCGTCCAAGCATACGGAATAATCATCAACGGCAACCATGCAATATTTCTTACCTCCCAAACTTACTGGATCTACGGGACCGTAGAGATCCATGTGTAGCATTTCCAACACTCTTTGGGTTGAAAGGTAGGATTTGCTTTTCGTGGTTGACTTGATTTGCTTGCCTTTACGGCATGGTCCGCATGACGTCCTTCTTGAATGACACATCGGCAAAACTCTAACCATACCACTGTCTTGAAAGCTTGTTGATCGTCTTGAAGTTGACGTGAGACATCCTCTTGTGCCATAGCGACTAAGATCTGCAGTGCCTTTGGCAACAAAACATGGAATTGAGGAGCTCATAGGCTTCCGATCGGCAATGTACATATTACACGATCGCTTCTGTAAGCACAACTTCTTTGGTTTGGGTGTTCTTGACTCTACAACGATCTATATAGAACTTCACCGAGAACTGTTTATCAAAGAACTGGCTAATACTAAGTAGATTATACTGTAAGCCTTCAACATATGCAACATCGGTGACCTTGAATTTCCCGACAAGTAGGTTTCCTTTCCCTCTTGTTCTTCCTTTAGACTTATCACCGAAGCGAACTTTTGGACCGCGACCTTCTACAAAATCAGATAGATTGCTCCTGTCTCCAGTCATGTGACGAGAGCATCCACTATCGAAGTACCAGGTATCCTCCTCTAGAATGTCCTGTAACAAAGAAATTAGGTAGATTTAGGTCCCCTTTGATTTTTGGGTCCATATATGTTAGTTCCTTTAGGTACCCAAACTTTCCTGACAGCAATTGGTTTACTGTTGGATGTACTCGGTACAGTATTGCGATATCTACGGGGGGCATATCCGTAGTTGTTATAATCATGATAATTACTATGCATGTGAAATTCAGGGTTATTATTATTATTATTCCAGTACGAGTGCCGTCTAGGAGGTGGAGCCATTTTCCTGGGCCTATGACTTGTCTTACGGGTCTCCAGTTGGATTCCCAATCTTGTTGATACCGAATCGCATCTGCTGTCTTGAGGGATAACGGGGCTCCTGTATCCAATACCTAGGCGCACTGTACTGAGTGTACTGCCGTGCGGGCCTTTGGTGGTTGGATACCGCTTTCTTTCTGAATGACTGCCGGCTTTGATGATATGCTTGTGGAGCATGCTTTAGATTACGCCTTCTGAGTGGTTGTTGGTTCCACTGTCTCGAATAGTACAGTTGAGGGGGCGGAATTGCAGCCTTCGGTTTTCTCGGTACAGCAGGTTCCTTTATGGGACTAGGAGTATCTTCCGATTCTGGAATGTGTTCCACATTGTTGACGAACACAGTACTAGTTTTACCTTTATTCGAACATGAGCTGTATCCTAAGCCACTTTTATCGTGAGCATGTTGCCCAGTGCTCAGAATTTCTTCCATTCTTTTGGACGATTTTTCAAAAGACTTCAGAATGGTCTCAAGTTCAGTTTCTCGCTTCTCGAGAGTTGTAATTTTGGTTTGTAGTATAACCAAATCATTTGTCTTGCTCTCATTATGGGTTTTAACCTCATTTAGTTCATGAGCAAGTTGATGATTGCTCTCCATGAGTTTTTCAAAATCGACCTTGCTGGTTTCACAATCAAGAGACATATTTTCATAGTTTATTTTCAGCAAGTCATTTTCATCTTTCAGCTCTAGATTTGTTAATTGAAGCTCTATATTCTCAGTTTTTAGAGTCTCATGGGCCTTTTGAATGTTTTTGAATTCATTCATCATATTTTCGAAAGTATGAGATGCATTAGGTGGAATAACTGAGGTTGAACTTACCTCATCGTCGCTGTCTTCTCCTTCTGGAACATCTTTGGCCATAAAGCACATATATGCTTTATCATCGAACTCATCGTCAGATGAATCACTTTCAGTGACCATCTGAAGACATTCTGCTGATTTGGATGGTGTGGGGGCGGCTTCTGATTCTCCAATCAGGGCCTTGAGCTTGTCTTTCCAAGCACGTCTTCTTTCATCTCTCTCTTGTTGCTCGGCCTCAGGCAATCTTTGGACTTTGGGATGAGGACATTTGTTTGCATAATGGCCTGGTTTCCTGTGATTATAACACGAGTTAGCATCACCGGATGATGTTTGGTACTTACCTTGTTCACGAGGTTTGGGCACGTAGGAGTCTTTCAGTGTTTGATGAACTTTTTGAATTTATGCATTAGAAGCGCCATTTCATCTTGTGACGGGATGTAAATCGTCCTTGTCCGCGTTCTTGTGGCCAGGGCTTGACGAGCTAGGCATCTTTGTGTCGACGGTTCGTCTGACGAGAGTCATGACCTTTGAAGGAGATTCTTGACTTTCTCTCTTCACAATGTCATACTCAAAAGCTTTAAGGTCGGAGAAGAGATCAAAAGTGGATATTTCATTAAGATTACGGGATACACGCATATTTGTGGTCTTAATGTCCCATCGAGTAGGAGAGATCTGAAAATTTTTAAGTTCTTCTCCTTTTGGGTGTAAATCTTGCCCAACGCTTCAAGTTCACCAACAATACCGGTAAATCGAGGTCAAGTTCCTCAAGTGTTTCCGTTGGTTTCATTTCAAAAGATTCAAATTCTTGAGTAAGTTTTGAAATCTTGTTTTCTTTTGAGCTCGGTTCCCTCACAAATTAACTTGAGTTTATCCTGATTTCTTTGGTCGTTTTGCAGCTCTTTACCTTTGAGAACGTGCCTTTGTCAAGAGTGACAAATAACGCGTTCTTAGCCACGTTGTCGAGATTGGCTCGCTTCCTTTCATCGGTTGTCCATTGCTCGCGTTCTTTCTCGAGCATTTCAGCATGGGCTTGGCCCTCAATCCTTGCGGCTGGATTGACCTTCATGATCTTGATCGGACCATCCTGTATAACAAAAATCATCTCTTCGTGCATTGCTTCAAGATGAGCTTCCATTCTAATTCTCCAGTCGTCAAATTCGTTAATAGAGAACATAGGGACTTTGTTAATCATAGAAGTATCCATACTGATAATATAGGAATGAAAGAAACTGTTTTGAAAATAAGTGATTTGAATCTGATTCGGTTAAAAAGAAATACGACTGATTCTTTTTAGAATCAACCGCTCCGATACCACTTGTTGGCCACTTAAGTATACTGGATACAGTTTGGAAAATAGTTTGAACAACAAACTGTACGGAATCTAAATCTGAGTGCGTAGCGGAAGTCTTGGATACAGTTAGTTGCCGTGGATACAGCAACGACGTATTTGGTGTATACTTAATATATCACAGTTATTTCAAACAGTAAAAGCAGAAGGTAAATAACACAGTAATTTAAGTGGTTCGAGGTAAACCCCTCTACGTCCACTAGTCCTCCACACAGGAGTAAAAAGTTTATTATAATTACTGCGTACACAACTACGTAATTATAAACAAACCTATCCTTGTATCGTTCACACAGATTGATACAAAGAACGTCACTTTCAACCGTTCACACAGATTGGTTAAAGCTTCCTTCTTGACTAGCTTCTTCACACACAGTTCCAAAGCTTCGTCCTTATTCGTCCCACACAGGTCAGAATAACTTGTTGAGTTCACACAGAGCTCGGTTTTTACACAGAGGTAAAAGGTAGGTAAGCAGGTAAGAACAGCAGCTTTGAAGTTCTTGAGCTGATGATGGCTGTTCTTGATGTTTAGCACTGTATATCTCTTTCGTTCTAACTTGCAGTATGCTTTGGAGACATGTTTGCTCAGATGATAACTTTGATAGCTTGAGTATTAGGTTACTTGAATTCGTTCAGTAACTGATCTTCAGTGTCTTCAAGGATATATATAGTCTCTGAAGAAAGTATCCGTTGAGATATATCCATTTGAATAAGATGTCCTTCAACGGGAATATGACATGATCCGGATTTCACGGGATTCTGAAGATCTGAAGACTGGCAGTATTTAAATACTTTATCCTTGAGTATTTAAATACTTCTTTGTTCAACGGGACTTGACTTGTGTTCTTTCTTGTCCTTTTGTGAACTGTATGGAAGATGACTGTATTTAAGGCATCGAGACAGTTTCCATACTTGGTCTTTTTACAAGTCTTCTTGCTGTACTGATGAGCTTCACTTATGCTGATTCAAGGCAGGTCTTCGATATAGGATATGTCCTTAAGCCTCGATACAGTTTCCTTTACTGTATTTGGCATATATGTCAAAACCTTCTTTATGACATTCGATACAGGGATCGGGTATCCCGGCTGTTTCGATACAGGGTGTTTGTTTTTCCCAACAGAAAGGATAATCACCGACGAACACTAGGAATCAACGGAACCGAACCTAACGATTCGAAGAACATAATTACAACCAACTCTAGCCGAAAACGGAAATGAAATACACCCGAAAACCCGCCTACGATTCATGTATATTCGCACAAAAATAACAACGAGGGCGGACCACAACCAAACCCTCTCGATTCCGCAAAACTATGAAAATATACCATGAATCCGTAGGAAAACTAATGATATCAACAAGATTAATCATATTCATCAAGAATCCATCAACAAAACGGAAAGAATCGGACAAAACCCCAAAATCCCCAATTATCCAAAAAGGTAGGTTTCAAGAGATATTACCTTGAGGATTCAAGTATTTAGATTCATAGAACACGCGTTGGATTGATTGCCCGGGCTTCACAACCGAAGAAGAATGATGAAAATCAACCCCCCAAATGATAATGATGAGAAGCTCTCCTCCTCTCTCACTCTCTCTCGCGTCTAAGGAAGAAGAAGAAGGAAATGAGCTGTTCACGCTCGAAACAACACAATTATAGAGGGTTGACCGCATTGTGTGCCGCGGCACAGCTGAGGTGTGCCGCGGCACAGGCCAAAAATTTACTCCCAGGGTTCGGCAGTGTGCCGCGGCACGGCCTGCGTGTGCCGCGGCACCCGGTACAGTCGGGTTTTGGTCGCAGATGCCACACGAGTGTGCCGCGGCACCGGACGGGTGTGCCGCGGCACTGACTTGGCACTGTGCCGCGGCACCGGATGGGTGTGCCGCGGCACACAGTACAGTTTGCTCGACCAACAACTGGAGAAATGTGTGTGCCGCGGCGCACACACCTTGTGCCGCGGCTCACACCCCTTTTTGGTCCCAAAAAGATAAAAATGATCCGGAAAGAGAATAAAAGCGATAGGAATCAACATCCGGGAAACAATAACGCGAGATGAACCCATGGCAACCCCAAAACGGCGGTTCCGCACAACAATAACGAGAATCAGATCAATAGATGACAAGAAAAATACACTGAAAGATACACGAGGGTTACTACAGTCGAAGAAAATACACCGGAAATAAAAATACCAGGGAAAGAAAAATACGGATATTACACACTCAACATACGTATCAAACATGATTATAACCAACTCAAACGTCGATACAACAATATCCAAACTCATTGAGGCATTCTAGCGAATACTTAGCAAGCATACATCCTTTGATAATATCCCATCCCGAATATATCGAAACCAACTCCAAAATGAGTAGTTCAATCCAACAAAACACCTCTAATGATATCAATAATCCATAAGGAATCTACAATTCGAGTTAACGACTACATCTAATCGAAAACCCCTAAATATCAAAGTCAACTCCATTGTGTTCTTGAATCAAACCCCAACAATTCATGAAGTCCGAAATATACACTGAATAATCCGTAGGAAAACATGTATCCAAGGTAGATAATCAATATCTAAAATATTCAAAAACCAAGCTTACACGAAGAGATCGAAAGGAAAATACTCAAAATCTAAAAATCCTTGATTCAATAAATGTTTACCTCTGATTTGATGATTGGAATTGGATGAAATGATGATTACTCTGAATTATAAACTTGGAGATGTTGATAGATGATTGCATCTCGAAGAACACTTCTCAAGAAGCTCCAAATCGCCCGGAACCGATGAAGGAATGAAAAGAAATGAAGAATGATGAAGAAAAGACTGAACTGTCCTATTTATAGCAACCCCAGTTTAGCGTGCGCTAGCTCCTGTTCGTAGCGTGCGTTAACGGGTGTACTGGGTAGTCCAGTACCCTCTGTTCGCAACGGTAGCGTGCGCTACTTACCTTTTGTAGCGTGCGCTACAACCATATACTTAGCGTACGTTAACTCAAAATGTTAGTGTGCGCTAACAAATTATCTGTTGCCCAGTACTGAAGTCCAGAACCTCATGTTCTCTGATCTGTTCGCGATAGCGCGCGCTACACAAAAAATTCAGCGTACGCTACTGACACCGATTAGCGTACGCTAATATCTACTTGTAGCGTGCGCTAGGAATTATTCCAATTCAGTCCAGTAGCCACTGGACTCTGCCTGATCCGACCTTAGCGCGCGCTACTCAGACCTACTAGCGCGCGCTACTTACCATTCGTTGCGTGCGCTACTTATAGCCCAACTGCAGTCCAGTGCCTTCTGGACTGCCTGCTAGAACTTACAGCCGAACACCTTCTGATTGAGCTGTGTCCAGGGTACGACTCCCTGACAATGAGTGATCATTTCTGGGTGAATGAGTGGCAGCATCGCTGCTCGATTAATTTGCATTATTCCTCGCGTTTGCGCGTGTATTCACACAAGCTCTCGGGTTTCGGCCCGCACCACGGCCACTTCCCCCGCGTCCTCTGCCAGCTCTTTCCATACTGAAGTGGAAAGTCACTTGATAATTATATATCTCGCAGGAATATCACATTATGATTACGTTATGAAATTATGAAAATGAGCATACGCGCTCAAACACACTGATTACATGAATGATCAACTGAAGTGACGTGATTATCTGATGAAATTCTTGAAATGAGTATCTTGAACAAGTTAACAATATTAATGATATGATCCTCAAGATCAACAACTGAACAATGAAATGAAGTGAGTGATTAATGAATTAACATGATCGACTTGATCAAAAATAAAAATGATGAAAGAGGATTGTTGACTGTTGAATGATGAATGAGTGATTCTTATTGCCAGAAATTATACCATGGCGTCAGAAATCTTATTGTTCTTTGGTCTGAGGGGCTCGGCTCTTGCACAGGTCACACATGATGAGAAAGTCCAATGATACTAGTCTGATGAATGATGATTTCAAATGAGACATGACTCGGAAGGTAGTATTCAAAACCACGCTACGATACCAACTCTGTATCACCCCAAACTAGGCGGATATTACAGTGCCGTGGACCCCCGACTGGGACCCACCAGGCAAATGAAAATTAATGAATTAAATAATATAATTGTAGTACCGAACCACATTATATCATCAATTACTCCGACGAGGAGTTTCATTACAATACACCCAAGATAATACATAATACACATATATTTTATATGAAGATAAAATATACGACACTGAATGAAATGAATATTCAAACGGAAGTCTGCAGCGGAAATAAAATGAAGAAAACACGAGTGAATAAAAGGACTGGGCCCCCCCTACTAGTATCACTGGGACTGCTCGCCGTCAATGTTCTCTTCCCGTAACTTAGCCTTGCCATGACCTGAAAACATCATCCCCCAATGGGGTCAGTTACACAGAACAACAATCCTCAAGAGTTGAATAAACACAATCATGATATAACACAATTATGAAATTAAGCTGAAGAGGGGCATCATAGTACGCCCGTAATGGTATGTGCAAGTGCACAAGACGAGTGTCCAGACACACCCGCCCTTGTACCTAATTAGTCTCACGAAGGTACGTTACCTTGTGCACAGTCCAATGTGTCGGTGAACCCAATCACATGACTATCACGTGCCCGACTAATAATTCCACACATCCCCACCCGGCCATGCAATATAAACCCAGAAGGACATATGAACAATAATGACCATGAAGAATAATAATGAATAACAATCCGACAAAGTCGAGAACGACTCACCGAGATGAAATAATAGTGAAATGAATGATAGCTCAATGAAATGATTGGAACCGTCGTTCCTCGTGAATGAAGTTATTATTTGACAATTACAAATCTCCACACGGTTAATACATTATGAATGAATTATGATTATGAATGAACAACAACGAAAGGAATGAAAATCCTTTTAACCGAGTAAGAATTAACTTACACAACGCCGATGAAGAATGTTCTTCCTCGAACAATATCCTAAAAGGGATGTCGGTCGCTCAAACCACCTTGAATAACAATACCAACAAACGCTCAATATACGTATCAAACACGATTATAACCAACTCAAACGTCGATACAACAATATCCAAACTCATTGAGGCATTCTAGCGAATACTTAGCAAACATACATCCTTTGATAATATCCAATCCCGAATATATCGAAACCAACTGCAAAATGAGTAGTTCAATCCAACAAAACACATCCAATGATATCAATAATCCATAAGGAATCTACAATTCGAGTTAACGACAACATCTAATCGAAAACCCCTAAATATGATAGCCAAATCCAATGTGTTCTTGAATCAAACCCCAACAATTCATGAAATCCGAAATATACACTGAATAATCCATAGGAAAACATGTATCCAAGGTAGATAATCCATATCTAAAATATTCCAAAACCAAGCTTACACGAAGAGATCGGAAGGAAAATACTCAAAATCCAAAAATCCTTGATTCAATAAATGTTTACCTCTGATTTGATGATTGTACGCTAACGGGTGTACTGGGTAGTCCAGTACCCTCTGTTCGCAACGGTAGCGTGCGCTACGTACCTTTTGTAGCGTGCGCTACAACCATATACTTAGCATGCGTTAACTCAAAATGTTAGCGTGCGCTAACAAATCATCTGTTGCCCAGTACTGAAGTCCAGAACCTCTTGTTCTCTGATTTGTTTGCGATAGCGTGCGCTACACACAAAATTTAGCGTGCGCTACTGACACCGATTAGCGTACGCTAATATCTACTCGTAGCGTGCGCTAGGAAGTATTCCAATTCAGTACGATAGCCACTGGACTCTGTCTGATCCGACCTACTAGCGCGTGCTACACCGACTGCATAGCGTGCGCTACTCAGACCTACTAGCGCGCACTACTTACCATTCGTAGCGTCCGCTACTTACAACCCAACTGCAGTCCAGTGCCTTGTGGACTGCCTGCTTGAACTACATTAGCGTGTGCTAATGTTGTGAGGTAGCATGCGCTACCCGAACTCAATTAGCGCGCGCTAAGGAGAGTACGTAGCGTGCGCTACTCCTCACACACAACCCACTATGAAGATGACAATGATGATAAACACGACACGATTCTCCAACTAGATTGATGATGAATGACGATTGATACATGATACAATTACTCTGAACGGTGAATATAATGATTGATTATGAGTGACAAATGATCATTAATGAGTGAAAATTACTGAGTGGCAATTACTGAACGATAATTACTGAATGATAATGACTGAATTACAACCGGGTATTACATCATATATGTGATCCTTTTAAAATTCAATTTTGGTAGACCACGAACAATATCATGTTTATATAATTTTGAAAGTAAAGATAGAGAAGCGTGTCCCAATTTTTGACGCCAAATTACTTCATTTTCATCGTACGAAATTAGACATTTTTCATTAAAAGAAGATTCATCTTGTAAATCTATGGTATAAATATTCCCATAACTTAATCCACTAAAAACTATTTTATCTTTTTTCATTACAGTACAATGAGTGGTTTCAAAAATCAATTTTAGTCTAGTATCACATAATTGAGAAACACTAAGCAGATTATGAAATATACCATCAACAAAGAGAACATTATCATCAGTTGGTAAAGTTGCTTACTCACTTTACCCATACTGTTGATTTTACCTCGTTTATTATCACCGAAATTGACAAATTCTTGTTCCTCCATTTCAAGCTTCGTGTACATAGGCCCTTTCCCACTAATATGGTTTAAGCACCCGCTATCAGTGTACCATTTATTTGATGGTGCACTCGTCTTTGCTTGTACATATAAAATTAACTTTCTTTCGGTTAATCGATACCCCCAAGCTCATTTGTGTCCTATAGAGTTAGACATATATACCTTGTTTGGAACCAATTATCCCTAAGAGAACCCATATTTGCTTAAATTTGATAGTTCATCTAGGACTTGTATAAAATATTTCAGTACGCCCTATTTTTAAACATTTTGGGCATGACGAGATTCTCAATTTTATTTTTTCTGAATCCGTTGGAGTTTTATCTAAGGACTTCTTTATTAGAAAAGAATTATATCAAAGTCCTTGTTTTGATGAATAAAATCTTTGAAGAGACAATAATTGTTCAAATGTTTTATTACCAATTTGAAGCAAGAAGTTTCCGAATAACAATTCAAAGAGAGAAATAACAATGAGAGAAAATAAATAAATACAGTAGCAGGGATTTTAATATCTTGAATTAATGGACGATGCAAAATAAGCAGGGGATTGAACACAAAACAATGAGGCACGTAGATTCTAATTTTCAGAACAAAACAGACGAACAATAATGTATTTTAACAATTCAATAATTCTCACAAGTAAAGAGTATACGACACAGGTAAAGAGCATATGATACAAATGAACTGCAGGGGAGCGAAAGATCAATAAATCAGATCGAAACCAGAACGTAAACGAGCAAGCATCGACCAAAGAAACCTGCAAAGCGAAGAAAATGCATTTAAAATATTTTAAAATTTCACAATCAGGGATCGACATCCCGCTTATAGAAAAAATAGATGAACATTAATGTATTTTAAGAACTCAATATTCTTCATTTGTCAGTGCAATCTATTTATGTTCAACTACCGAATCGACTGTGCAGTTATCTGTCAAAAACTATATTATCAAAATAATTTTTTCAGAAAAACCTCATATAATCTATCTATTCCAAGTACATTATTTATGCTGAATTTAAATAATAAAGAAAGCAAGTAAAACAAGAACATAATAAAATCATGCGTATATGATCAGAGTTTAGATAAGTACCTTGATTTTTTTGCGTTTTCTTTGAGCAGCGGATATGCATATTAGAGAATATTGAGGTTTATCCCCTTTAATCCATAACTGAAAAGTTCCTAATCAATTTTGGAAGTTACATATCATAATGCATCATTGATATTCAAGGGCAGAAACATTTTCATATACTTTCTATCAAACCCTGAAAATCAAAGACCACAATTAAAGAAGAAGTGTTTATCCAAATTCAAACATAAACAAGGGAAAAAGGACCTATATGCAGTCACTTACCACACCGGCCCCATGATGTAATATCCTTCTGAAATATCGTCTTTACTATTGTATTTTTTGGATGATTTGAGTACTTTCGTATCATATCCGTATTTATTGTAATGAGCATATTGTTAAGATGTACTAAATCGAATTGTTTATCTTTGTCGTCCACTCTATATTTGATTGCTAGATGTTATTGGAGAATTTCATTTTTTAACTATGTGTTTTGCCCTTAACGTACGCTACGATTTTAGCTTTACGCATGCTATGTGTGTAACATTACGTACGTAACACTTCAGTGTTAACGTACATAATGTGGTGTATCAGACAGCATCTCGCCTTTCGGCATGTAGGTCCATACACGCCCGGGATTCTTGGTTCGATTGTGACAGCCAAGTCAACAGCCATTACGTACATAATGGCTATGTGTTAGCGTACGTATGTACGTGAGCTTTACGTACGTTATTCTGGCAACGTATGTAATGAAATTAAGCTGAAGAGGGGCATCATAGTACGCCCGTAATGGTATGTGCAAGTGCACAAGACGAGTGTCCGGACACACCCGCCCTTGTACCTAATTAGTCTCACGGAGGTACGTTACCGTGTGCACAGTCCAATGTGTCGGTGAACCCAATCACATGACTATCACGTGCCCGACTAAAAATTCCACACATCCCCAACCGGCCACGCAATATAAACCCAGAAGGTCATATGGACAAGAATGACCATGAAGAATAATAATGAATAAAAATCCGACAAAGTCGAGAACGACTCACCGAGATGAAATGATAGTGAAATGAATGATAGCTCAATGAAATGATTGGAACCGTCGTTCCTCGTGAATGGAGTGATTATTTGACAATTACAAATCTCCATACGGTTAATACTTTATGAATGAATTATGATTATGAATGAACAACAACGAAAGGAATGAAAATCCTTTTAACCGAGTAAGAATTAACTTACACAACGCTAGTGAAGAATGTCCTTCCTCGAACAACGTCCTAAAAGGGATGTCGGTCGCTCGAACCACCTTGAATGACAATTACGAAAAACCACTCAACATACGTATCAAACACGATTATAACCAACTCAAACGTCGATACAACAATATCCAAACTCATTGAGGCATTCTAGCGAATACTTAGCAAACATACATCCTTTGATAATATCCAATCCTGAATATATCGAAACCAACTCCAAAATGAGTAGTTCAATCCAATAAAACACCTCCAATGATATCAATAATCCATAAGGAATCTACAATTCGAGCTAACGACTACATCTAATTGAAAACCCCTAAATATCAAAGTCAACTCCATTGTGTTCTTGAATCAAACCCCAACAATTCATGAAGTCCGAAATATACACTGAATAATCCGTAGGAAAACATGTATACAAGGTAGATAATCAATATCTAAAATATTCAAAAACCAAGCTTACACGAAGAGATCGGAAGGAAAATACTCAAAATCCAAAAATCCTTGATTCAATAAATGTTTACCTCTGATTTGATGATTGGAAGAGGATGAAATGATGATTACTCCGAATTATAAGCTTGGAGATGTTGATAGATGATTGCATCTCGAAGAACACTTCTCAAGAAGCTCCAAATCGCCCGGAACCGATGAAGGAATGAAAAGAAATGAAGAATGATGAAGAAAAGACCGAAATGTCCTATTTATAGCAACCCCAGTTTAGCGTGCGCTAGCTCCTGTTCGTAGCGTGCGCTAATGGGTGTACTGGGTAGTCCAGTACCCTCTGTTCGCAACGGTAGCGTGCGCTACGTACCTTTTGTAGCGTGCGCTACAACCATATACTTAGCGTACGTTAACTCAAAATGTTAGTGTGCGCTAACAAATTATCTGTTGCCTAGTACTGAAGTCCAGAACCTCATGTTCTCTGATCTGTTCGCGATAGCGCGCGCTACACACAAAATTCAGCGTGCGCTACTGACACCGATTAGCGTACGCTAATATCTACTCGTAGCGTGCGCTAGGAATTATTCCAATTCAGTCCAGTAGCCACTGGACTCTGCCTGATCCGACCTTAGCGCGCGCTACACCGACTGCATAGCGCGCACTACTCAGACCTACTAGCGCGCGCTACTTACCATTCGTAGCGTGCGCTACTTACAGCCCAACTACAGTCCAGTGCCTTCTGGACTGCCTGCTTGAACTACATTAGCGCGCGCTAAGGAGAGTACGTAGCGTGCGTTACTCCTCACACACTGCCCACTATGAATATGACAATGATGATAAATACGGCACGATTCTCCAACTAGATTGATGATGAATGACGATTAATACACGACACAATTACTCTGAATGGTGAATACAATGATTGAATATGAGTGACAAATGATCATTAATGAGTGAAAATTACTGAGTGACAATTATTGAACGATAATTACTGAATGATAATGACTGAATTACCACCGGGTATTACATACACCCCCCTTAAAAGAGTTTCGTCCCCGAAACTAAGGGTCAAACAACTCGGGATGACTCTCCCATATACTATCCTCGGTTTCCCAAGTAGCCTCTTCGACCCCGTGTCTAGACCACTAAATTTTGACCAAAGGAATCGTCTTGTTCCTCAACTGTTTGATTCGCCGCTCTACGACTCGTATAGGACGCTCCTTATATGAATGATCATCAGCGATCTCGATTTCGTCAAACTGAAGTATGTGACTCGGGTCGGCAACATACTTCCGTAACTGAGAGACATGAAACACATTATGAATTCGGCTCAACGCCGGAGGTAAGGCCAATCGATAAGCTAACTCGCCTACTCGATCCAAAATTTCAAACGGTCCAATGAATCTCAGACTCAACTTTCCCCTCTTCCCAAAATGGAAGATACCTCGACTCGGGGATACCTTGACCAAAACATGGTCACCCGCCTCGAACTCTAATGGCCGACGACGGTTATCTGCATAAGATTTCTGTCAACTCTGAGCGGTCAACAAATGACTCCTGATCAAAGCTACCTTCTCACGGGCGGCTATAAGCATATTGGGCATGGTGCCGATTGATTCTGATAAGTCATCCCAACACAAAGGAGATCGACAACGACGACCGTACAAGGCCTCGTAAGGTGCCATCTTAACCAAAGCATGCCAACTATTATTGTACGTGAACTCGATCAACGGTAGTTGGGCTTCCCAATCATCTTTCCAATCGAGAACACATGCCCTCAACATGTCCTCCAAAGTATGAATAGTCCTCTCTGATTGTCCGTCGGACTGATGATGAAAAGTTGTACTGAGATTAAGCTGAGTTCCCATAGCACGATGAACTGATTTCCAAAAATGAGACACGAATCGTCCGTCACGATCGGAAACGATACTTTTAGGAGTACCGTGGAATCTCACTATCTCTTTGATGAACAACTGGACAAGTCTATCGGGACCCCACGTATCCTTAATCTCAAGCAAATGAGCTGACTTAGTTAGACGATCCACAATTACGCAAATTGTATTCATGCCACGACGACTCGTCGGCAAACTCGTGATGAAGTCCATTGAAATATATTCCCATTTGCACTTTGGAATAGGGAGAGGTTTCAGCATACCTCCCGGTCACTGGTGTTCTATCTTGACTTTCTGACATGTTAAGCATCTCGAAACAAATTCTGCGACTTCTCACTTCATATTACTCCACCAGTAATTTTGTTTCAAGTCTTTGTACATCTTGCTAGACCCCGGATGAACGGAATAAGGGGTAGCATGAGCTTCTCTCAAAATCGAGTTTTTCAAATCGTCATTCCCCGGTACGCACAACCGATTCTTAAATCGGAAAAGTCCATACTCGTGGACCACAAACCCAGGGGCTTTCCCCTGAGTCACATCATCTCGAATGCGTAACAAAAATGGGTACGAACCCTGATTCTCCCTGATCGCCTCCTCAAGTGGCGATGAAATCTCTAACGTACAAAGTTGCCCTTGTACTCGCTGTAACCAGACCTCGATCTCGGGTCTCAGAAATTCCTGCTGAAGTTCCTCTGAATTGTTAATCGAGCAAGCATCTGCTCTTGAATGGACTTACGACTCAAGGCGTCGGCGACAACGTTCGCCTTGCCCGGGTGGTAAAGTATCTCAATATCATAGTCTTTGATTAGTTCCAACCACCATCTCTGTCGCATATTTAACTCCTTCTGAGTAAATATATACTTTAAACTCTTATGATCGGTGAATATCTGACAGGTAACGCCATAAAGATAATGACGCCAAATCTTCAATGCGAATACCACGGCTGCTAGCTCCAGGTCGTGAGTTGGATAATTAACCTCGTAAGGTCTCAATTGCAGTGAAGCATAGGCAATAACCTTCCCATTCTGCATTAATACACATCCTAGACCGTGTCCGGATGCGTCACTATAAACAACAAATCCTTCTGTCCCTTGTGGCAAGGAAAGGACAGGTGCTGACCGGCTCTTGAGTTGCTCAAAACTCCGCTGACACGCGTTGGACCACATGTATTTCTTATCCTTTCGTAAAAGGTTCGTCATTGGTTGAGCGATTTTAGAAAATCCTTCCACAAATCGCCGATAATAACCGGCTAATCCGAGAAAGCTTCGGATTTCCTTAACATTCTTCGGAGGGAACCAATCTCGGATAGCTTCCGTCTTCTGAGGATCAACACGCACACCGTCTGATGAAATTACATGCCCGAGAAACATCACCTCGGACATCCAGAACTCACATTTGGAAAACTTCCCATAAAGTTGCTCTCATCTCAACACGTCGGGCACCTGATGAAGGTGACACTCGTGCTCCTCCCGGTCACGAGAATAAATTAAAATGTCATCAATGAAGAAAACCATGAACTGATCCAAATATTCTATGAAAACCCGATTCATTAACTCCATGAACACCGCAGGTGCATTAGTTAACCCAAACGGCATTACCACAAACTCATAATGACCATAGCGTGTTTGGAATGCCGTCCTTGCGATATCCGACTCTCGAATTCGCAACTGATGATATCTAGATCTTAAGTCGATCTTGGAAAATACTGAAGCTCCCTGAAGTTGATCCAAAAGATCATCGATACGGGGTAGAGGATATTTTTTCTTGATCGTCACCCGGTTCAATTCCCGTTAATCAATACACAAGCGGATCGAACCATCCTTCTTCTTGACAAATAACAGTGGTGCTCCCCACGGGGATGCACTCGGTCGAATATAACCCTTGTCGGTCAAATCCTCTAATTGATTCTTCAACTCCTGCATTTCGATCGGGGCCATCCGGTACGGTGCCTTCGATATTGGAGACATACCAGGCTCCAACTCAATCGTGAATTCCACATCTCTCTGTGGAGGCAAACCAGGTAACTCGTCTGGAAATAGATCGGCATATTCTCTCACTATAGGGATATCCGTCAACATTACTGATGGTTTCTCGGTCTTGGTCATATAGCACCAATAAACGACACATCCCTGACTGAGTAATTTCACTGCTTTCATTAAGTTGATGACTCTCCCAGAACAGCTGGGATTACCTCCCTGAAATACACATTGGACCCCATTGTCTGAAATGATAGTGACCATACGCTTACGGACACTAATGACGGCATCGTGACGATCCATCCAATCAATACCCAGGATGACGTCGTCTCTCGATAGATCTACCACGATTAGGTCTGCTAACCAATCACGGCCATGAAGCTGAATCGGACAATCCTTAATCTCACGATTCTCGATAATTCTTCTACCATCAGGTAGACCAATGACATAAGGCTCACAACTAGTAGCACTACCCAGACGTAGTCTACTCAAACATGACTCGGAAATGAATGAATGCGATGCACCAGTATCAAAAAGGGTACATACAAGTTGACATAGAATATCTAGTGTACCTGAGATCATCCGGGCCTCTGGATCGTCGGTCTTCTTCATATCATAAATTCGGGGCTTGCCGGCCCCCGAACCGGATGCTCCCATCTGATAGCTCTTGGCACCGCCTTTATTTGCTCCTGTCGTCTTGAATGATGCAGACTGAGTGGCCTGATTATGAACAGCTGACTGCTTCGGGGCCTGAGATGACGCCGGAGTAGGTTTGGAGTCCCTTCGACAAAAACGGGCCTTATGCCCAGCAATCCCACAGTTATGGCACGTGACAGTCTGCCTCGGACACTTGGTGCTGAAATGACCATGTTCTTCACAGTTGAAATAGGTGATGGCCGAACTGGCCGCTCGTGACTGAGATTCCGCGGGTCTAGGCGCCATAGGAGGTCACTCAAAAAAAGTAGAGCCCGCACGAGGTTTCTTGAAAGTGGCCTGACTGCCGTCAGACTAATTACGATTCTTAGACTTCTTGCCAGCATATGAAGGTTGTTGCTTAGCAATCTCCTTAGCAGTAAGCTCATAAGTAAGAGCTTTCTCAATGAATTCGGCCAGAGTGGTGCAATTGTGATTAAGCAACTGCATCCGCAGAGGAGGCTTCAACCTCTTGCTGAAATATTTGATCTTGTCCGCCTCAGAGTGAATAATGGACAAGGCAAAAGGAAGTAGCTCCTGAAATTTCTCGGCGATGGCGAGAACATCTTCGTCCGCTGAGAGGTCGGGAGTGAGTAATTATGACAACTTGGCCTCCCTGAGTGGGGCCGGATAATACCTCTCCATCATAATAGTCCTGAATTGATCCCAAGTACAAGATCCGTCGGTGGGCTTCAACGATAACCACCATGAATGTGTGCCCTTACCAAGATAGTAAGCCGCAACTGAAACTTTGTGCCCTTCGGGACACTCCACCATAGCAAACAATTTCTCGAAATGCTCAAGCCAGTGAACAATATCCGCTGGCTCAGATGAGCCCTCAAAAGTAGGTGGCCTCTGGCGAGAGATGTCGCCAATGATACTTCTTACACCCCTCTCTTGCCCCTGAGGTGGCGGCGGAGGAGCCTGTTGATTCTGAGTAGCTGAGTTCTGCATCGTCTCCATGAGGCGTGCCATATAAGTCATCTGGGCCATCATGCCCTGCATAAAAGAGAGTGGATCAACCCAAACACCTTCTAATTAAGCTGTGTCCCGGGTACGACTCCCTGACAGTGAGTGATCATTTCTGGGTGAATGAGTGGCACCGTCACTGCTCGATGAATTTGCATTATTCCTCGCGTTCGCGCGTGTATTCACACAAGCTCTCGGGTTTCGGCCTGCACCACGGCCACTTCCCCCGCGTCCTCTGCCAGCTCTTTCCATACTGAAGTGGAAAGTCATATGATAATTATATATCTCGCATGAATATCACATTATGATTACGTTATGAAATTTTGAAAATGAGCATACGCGCTCAAACACACTGATTACATGAATGATCAACTGAAGTGACGTGATTATCTGATGAAATTCTTGAAATGAGTATCTTGAACAAGTTAACAATATTAGTGATATGATCCTCAAGATCAACAACTGAACAATGAAATGAACTGAGTGATTAATGAATTAACATGATCGACTTGATCAAAAATGAAAATGATGAAAGAGGATTGTTGACTGTTGAATGATGAATGAGTGATTCTTATTGCCAGAAATTATACCATGGCGTCAGAAATCTTATTGTTCTTTGGTCTGAGGGGCTCGGCTCTTGCACAGGTCACACGTGATGAGAAAGTCCAATGATACTAGTCTGATGAATGATGATTTCAAATGAGACATGACTCGGAAGGTAGTATTCAAAACCACGCTACGATACCAACTCTGTATCACCCCAAACTAGGCGGATATTACAGTGCCGTGGACCCCCGACTGGGACCCACCAGGCAAATGAAAATTAATGAATTAAATAATATAATTGTAGTACCGAACCACATTATATCATCAATTACTCCGACGAGGAGTTTCATTACAACACACGCAAGATAATACATAATACATGTATATTTTATATGAAGATAAAATATACGACACTGAATGAAATGAATATTCAAACGGAAGTCTGCAGCGGAAATAAAATGAAGAAAACACGAGTGAATAAAAGGACTGGGCCCCCTACTAGTATCACTGGGACTCCTCGCCGTCAACGTTCTCTTCCCGTAACTTAGTCTTGCCATGACCTGAAAACAACATCCCCCAACGGGGTCAGTTACACAGAACAACAATCCTCAAGAGTTGAATAAACACAATCATGATATAACTCAATTATGAAATTAAGCTGAAGAGGGGCATCATAGTACGCCCGTAATGGTATGTGCAAGTGCACAAGACGAGTGTCCGGACACACCCGCCCTTGTACCTAGTTAGTCTCACGAAGGTACGTTACCTTGTGCACAGTCCAATGTGTCGGTGAACCCAATCACATGACTATCACGTGCCCGACTAAAAATTCCACACATCCCCACCCGGCCACGCAATATATGTAACACCCCCAAGTTATTCAGGGAATATTACAGTGCCGTAAGCCCCGCCATAGGGACCACAAGGCTAAACATACGCGGAACTGTAAACTTTAACCGAGAAGGTCTACACACAATGGAATGAGAACAATACAAAGGTATTAGAAAACATAACCAATGTATTCACAGACATCACAACACGAATCAATACTTCGGCAAACACAGGCCGGAACATCAAAGAAAATGGAAAACAATACTCGAGTATTCAATAGCCAATCCAGTACAACAACACTGAACGGAAAACTCATAACATAACTGGAAGAAAGACACAGTATCACACTTGCCCACCATCTTCATGCCGACCCGATACCTGCCTGTCCGTCCTCCTGGAACCTGAAATACATGAAACGTATTTCCCCCGTAAAGGGGTTAGCCGTCGAATAGCTAGTGCAAGTATATCAATATGAAACACAATACTCCTCGACAATAAAGTAAAAGTAGCCGTCAATTCATCAATTCAAGACTAGTATCCCGGAATAACTAAATCTCATAGTGTCACATCAAGACGTATGTGAATGCCGTAGAAACGGTTCGTTTATATCATACGCCGTTACATGTATGAATGCCGTAGAAATGGTTCGTTCATTACATGCCATCAATACATATATGAATGCCGTAGAAACGGTTCGTTCATAATATGCCATCAATACATATATGAATGCCGTAAAAACGGTTCGTTCATAATATGCCATCAATATATCCATGAATGCCGTAAAAACGGTTCATTCATGATATGCCATCAATATTTCTTACTTTCAAAGTCGAGAACGTACAATCATAATTATATACTTGCTTTTGAGACATCGAGAAATCGAACGGAGGAAAGGTATGAGTTCGGTAGGTCCAAGAACGCGCTTCCGGCACCTAAACGATTCGCAAGTAATATGACAATTAATTATCCATACTCAAATTACACGAAGAGACTCCCGAAACTCGTCTACGATTCAAGAAAATACACGGGTGAACAACTAAAGGTTGGGAAATCACCCAAACTCCCACAAGTCCGAAAACGGCACAATCCAACCCGTAAAATCGTAAGAAAACACGCATACGGTATAGATATATCATAATCTCAAGGTTCTCAAGCTTCAAATCGGGTAAAACGGACGAATCTATGAAAAACCCCAAAATCCAACACAATATTCAAAGTGTTCTTGAATAATCTTTCAATAATCCGATGAATAATCAAACATGCCCATAATCATGCATATATCACTTCATACACCATGATTTTAACATCCAAAACGTCAATACCCGATACAAAATCGAGAACCAAGATGTTGAAGAAATTACCTCTTGAATATCCAAGCTCTATGATATGAGGAATACGCGTTAGATCGATTATCCGGGCTTCCCAACCGAATGAAAATGGTAAAAATCCAACACACAGGTGATAGATGGTGAAAAGCTCCTCCCCTCAAGCTCTCTCTCTCGCAGGTAGAAGAAGGAAAAGGAGAAATGAGCTGCATCTCGCTCAAAAAGCACAAATAATGCAGTTGACCGCATTGTGTGCCGCGGCTCAGCCTAGGTGTGCCGCGGCATAGGTCAAAAATTGCTCCCAGGGCTCGGCAGTGTGCCGCGGCTCACCCCAGGTGTGCCGCGGCACCGGGTACAGTCGGTTTTTGGCTGAGGATGCAGCACAAGTGTGCCGCGGCTCAGCCTAGGTGTGCCGCGGCAGTGACTCGGGAGTGTGCCGTGGCCCTGCCAGCATGTGCCGCGGCACCCGGTATAGTCCGCTCGGCCAGGTCTAGAAAATGTGTGTGCCGCGGCGCACATTCCTTGTGCCGCGGCCCACACCCTCCTCGGGTCCTAAAATGATGAAAAATGACCCGGGAAGAGAATAAAAGCAATATGACTCAATATCGGGGAAACAATAACACGAAATGGAAGTACGGAAACCCCCAAAACGGTGGTTCCAATCAACGATTTCAAAGGTTCGCCCAACAAAAACACGATTCTCAAAATGAAGAGATTTGAAATGACATGAATTTCAACCGGGTATTACATTCTCCCCATCTAAAAAGGAGTTTCGTCCCGAAACTTAAGAAATAAATAGTTCGGGGTATTCCACCCGCATCTTCTATTCCGTCTCCCAAGTCGCCTCCTCGACCCCATGCCTCGACCATTGCACTTTAACCAGTGGAATGGTCTTATGCCGAAGTTGTTTCTCGTGGCGCTCAAGAATCTTCACGGGTTTCACCGGAAAGGTAATATCCTCGGCTACGCAATCTCACTGTAGTCGATAATGTGGCTCGGATCCGGTACGTACTTTCTCAACTGAGACACATGAAAAACACTGTGGACGTGACTCAATGCTGGGGGCAAAGCCAAGCGATATGCTAAATCTCCAACTCTGTCCAAAATCTCGAAGGGTCCGATGTACCTCGGACTAAGTTTCCCCTTTTTCCCGAAGCGGAAAACTCCTCTGGTCGGCGACACCTTGAGCAAGACATGATCTCCCACCTCGAACTCCAAAGGTCGACGACGAGTATCAGCATAAGATTTCTGACGACTCTGGGCAGCTAGCAATCGATCCCAGATAATAGTAATCTTTTCCTTGGTCTCCATCAACATATCCGGCTCCGTCCCAACTAGCTCAGATGCCTCGTCCCAACATAATGGTGACCTACATCGCCTACCATAGAGTGCCTCAAAGGGTGCCATTTTGATCAACGCATGCCAACTATTATTGTAAGCAAACTCGATCAACGGTAAGTGAAGGTCTCAATCATTACTCCAATCTAAGGCACAAGCCCGTAACATATCTTCCAACGTCTGAATCGTCCTCTCTGTCTGACCGTCCGACTGAGGATGAAAGGAAGTGCTCAATCTCAACTCCGTACCCAGAGCCTGGTGAACGGCCTGCCAAAAATGCGATACGAAACGACCGTCTCGATCAGAAACAATGGTCTTGGGGGCACCGTGTAACCTCACGATCTCAGCAATAAAGGTTCGAGCCAGTCTATCCAGTCCCCAAGTATCCTTAATACCCAAGAAGTGTGCAGACTTGGTCAACCAATCGATAATCACCCAAATCATATTCATTCCGGCCCGAGTTCTCGGCATGCCAGTGATGAAATCCATTAAGATGTCTTCCCACTTCCACTCGGGAATGGGAAGTGGTTTCAACAACCCCGCCGGTCGTTGATGTTCGATCTTGACTTGTTGACACGTCAAGCATCGTAGTACAAACTCCGTAACATCCTTCTTCATGTTATTCCACCAAAAATTGCGCTTCAAATCTTTGTACATCTTACTCGTTCCGGGGTGGATTGAGTAAGGCGTAGCATGAGCTTCTCGGAGAATCCTCTGTCTCAACTCCAAATCGTTCGGAACATAGAGCCTGCCCTGAAATCTCAGAATACTATCCTCGTGAACCATAAAGCCAGGAGCTTTTCCTTTAATTACATCTTCCTTCAGTTGAGAAATCATCGGGTCACTCCACTGCTTCCCTTTGATGTCGTCAACTAAGGATGAAGTAATTTCGAGAGCACACAACTGTCCTTGTACCCGTCGAAGCCAAACTTCTATCCCTTGTTCAATTAAATCCTGACGAATTTTCGTCTGGGATGTAAGAACCTCGAGCATTTGAAGAGATGCAGATTTGCGGCTCAAAGCATCTGCAACGACATTGGCTTTTCCGGGGTGGTAAAGAATTTCCAAATCATAATCCTTTATCAACTCTAGCCAACATCTCTGTCTCATATTCAGCTCTTTCTGACTGAAAATATATTTGAGGCTCTTGTGATCGGTATAAATCCGGCACGGTGAACCATACAAATAATGCCGCCAAATCTTGAGTGCGAAGACAATTGCGGCCAACTCTAAATCGTGAGTAGGATAATTCATCTCATAAGACTTTAATTGTCATGACGCAAAAGCTATTGTCTTATCATGTTGCATAAGGACACAACCTAGGCCTTGCCCCGAAGCGTCACTGTAAACTGCAAAGCCTTCGCTACCATGTGGTAAAGTTAGAATCGGTGCTGAAGTCAATCGTCTCTTCAGTTCATCGAAACACTGTTGTCTCTCGTCCGTCCAAATAAACTTTTCGGTCTTCTGGAGTAATTTCGTAAGCGGTCGAGCGAGTTTCGAGAACCCCTCGACAAACCGACAGTAATACCCAGCAAGGCCCAAAAAGCTACGAACTTCCTTAACATTTTTAGGCGGTGCCCAATCTAGCACTGCCTCGATCTTCTGCGGGTCTACACGAACTCCTTCGGCCGAAATCACATGGTCGAGAAACATAATTCTTCCAACCAAAACTCACATTTCGAGAATTTTGCATAGAGGTGCTCGGTTCTCAAAATGTCTAAAACCAAACGCAAGTGTCGGGCATGTTCCTCCTTATCTCGAGAATAGATCAAGATGTCGTCAATAAAGATGACTACACACCTGTTGAGGTACTCGATGAATATTTTATTCATTAACTGCATGAATACTGTCGGCGCATTCGTCAACCCAAAAGGCATAACTACAAGTTCATAATGCCCATATCTCGTCCGAAACGCCGTCTTCGGAACGTCGGACTCCCTCACCCTGAGTTGATAATACCCGGATCTTAAATCAATCTTCGAGAAAACCGCAGCTCCTTGCAATTGATCAAATAAATCGTCTATACGAGGCAAAGGATATTTATTCTTGATGGTTACTTTATTCAACTCACGGTAGTCGATGCACAAATGTAGTGAACCATCTTTCTTCCTCACGAAGAGAACAGGCGTTCCCCAAGGCGAAGCGCTCGGTCTGATGTACCCTTTTTCCAAAAGTTCTCCCAACTGAGTCTTCAATTCTTGCATCTCGGAAGGTGCCATCCGATAAGGTGCTTTAGAAATCGGAGCCGCATCTGGCTCTAAGTCTACGGTAAATTCTATCTCTCGATCTGGTGGTAGTCCCGGGAGATCATCCGGAAAAACATCGGGGTACTCATTAACAACCGGAATCGAAGAGAAATCGACTTCGTTTCCTTCCGTTTTCAAAGCATAACACCAATAACCCGTACAACCTTTATTCAAAAGTTTTACGGCCTTCATGGCACTGATAAGTAATTTGGATTGGCCCGACTTACATCCCAAAAATGAGTACTCAGATCCGTCTCTAGTCATCATAGTGATAACCTTGGTACGGTAATTCATAATCGCTTGGTGATTATTAAGCCAGTCCTTGCCAAGGATTACGTCCTCGCCTTGCATATCAACTATAATTAGATTTGATAACCATTCCATACCGGATATAACCACCGGAAAATATCTAATCTCCCGATTCCCCACAATCCTATCCCCGCTAGGCAGTTTCACGATAAACGGATCGCAAGCAGTCAAACAAGTTATATTCAAACGGCGTACACACTCCAAAGAAATAAAAAAATGTGTAGCACCCGTATCAAAGAGTACACGGACTGGATAAGATAAAATATGGATGGTACCTGAAGCCACCGCCGCGTCGGGTTCGTCTGTTCGACGCATCTCATAAACCCATGGTTGCACCGAACCGACGCTAGAGTTTCCCCCTCCAACGTTCTGACCCCATCCCCGGCCCCTGCCAAAATTCTACTGAGGTTGACCAAAAGATTGTCGCTGATTAATACCTTGATCAAGTGGTGTTGGGGCAGAAGCCCGAGTGTCCAAAGTCTGGTTCGGCTCGGAAAAATAAACCGCTCTATGCCCCGTCTGTCCACACGTGTGACACTTTAATGGTGGGAAGTGGCATTCCGAATTAAAGTGGCCTGGACGACCACAATTATAGCAAGTCACTGAGTGATTTGAGGTACCCGGAGTGGGACGGTAACCCCTCTTCCCTTTATTAGAACGTGACGACTGTCCGGAAAAACGGTTAGTCGTCTGTGTCTTCTGAATGTTGCCACCCTTAGAGCCAGAAAAATTTCCCGCGACTTTCTGCTTCTTCGGTTCTTCAACGGTATCATTGTCGGGGCTCAACATATCATGGGCTAAAGCTCTGTCCTGATACTCTTTCAGTGTGGTACAAGCAAATCCGGCCATGTACCGCCATAAGTCCAAGTTCATCCGCATATCAAAATAACGGATCTTATCACGCTCGTTACGCACTTTATCCTTCACATGGATCAATTGTTGGTTGTACTCCACGATCGCCTGCGAAACGGGAATTTCTTGTGGTTTAGCCTCGAAAAAGGCTCAGATTCGGCTCTCTCGTACCGGCCAAGGACAAAACTCGGCCTCCAAGAGCTCCTTAAATTCATCCCACGAGGCAATACAATCCTGTGGCTTGATGACCTTCCACCAAGTAGCGGCCTCCTTAGTGAGGAAATACTGAGCAATTGGTACTTTCCTCACCTCGGGGCAATCAACCGCCTCGAAAATCTTCTCTAATTCAGCTAGCCAGTCTTCCCAGCCTAATGGGTCTGTGGCACCGCCAAATTGTGGAGGGTGCATACGGATTACATTCTGAAGCAAGGCATCCGTGTTTGGGTTCGGGTTATTCAGTTGAACAGTTTGGGCTAAAATAGTCATCTGGGTAGCCAATTGTTGAAGTGCATTCGCCACTCCAACGTCCGCGTTGTTCCCCTGACTGTCTGACTGGTCGTGCTGACTCTCGGTGTCGGGATGCACCGAGTTCGACAAACTGGGGTTGGTCGACCCCGCAACTGAACTGATGGAAACGGCCGCGCCACGACCTCTTCCTCGTCCACGGCCACGGCCCCTACCAGCTGACATACTAAAGAACACACAAAGTACGTAAGCACAAATCAATCGCACGTCATTAAGGTGATCGATTCTCAAGAATACCAATAAAAGAAGCATAATGAGTAAGGAATCATCAGAAGAGTGAGAGGTCTTACCAGTACCGGTCGCACTGTGATGATGGCAGAGTAGTGATACTGTGGACAAATGACGACTCATTCGACCCAAAAGACCGACAGCCTAGGTATCCATAAACCTAGGTTCTGATACCATATTGTGTAACACCCCCAAGTTATTCAGGGAATATTACAGCGCCGTAAGCCCCGCCATGGGGCCCACAAGGCTAAACATACGCGGAACTGTAAACTTTGACCGAGAAGGTCTACACACAATGGAATGAGAACAATACAAAGGTATTAGAAAACATAACCAATGTATTCACAGACATCACAACACGAATCAATACTTCGGCAAACACAGGCCGGAACATCAAAGAAAATGGAAAACAATACTCGAGTATTCAATAGCCAATCCAGTACAACAACACTGAACGGAAAACTCATAACATAACTGGAAGAAAGACACAGTATCACACTTGCCCACCATCTTCATGCCGACCCGATACCTGCCTGTCCGTCCTCCTGGAACCTGAAATACATGAAACGTATTTCCCCCATAAAGGGGTTAGCCGTTGAATAGCTAGTGCAAGTATATCAATATGAAACACAATACTCCTCGACAATAAAGTAAAAGTAGCCGTCAATTCATCAATTCAAGACTAGTATCTCGGAATAACTAAATCTCATAGTGTCACATCAAGACGTATGTGAATTCCGTAGAAACGGTTCGTTCATATCATACGCCGTTACATGTATGAATGCCGTAGAAACGGTTCGTTCATTACATGCCATCAATACATATATGAATGCCGTAGAAACGGTTCGTTCATAATATGCCATCAATACATATATGAATGCCGTAAAAATGGTTCGTTCATAATATGCCATCAATATATCTATGAATGCCGTAAAAACGGTTCGTTCATGATATGCCATCAATATTTCTTACTTTCAAAGTCGAGAACGTACAATCATAATTATATACTTGCCTTTGAGACATCGAGAAATCGAACGGAGGAAAGGTATGAGTTCGGTAGGTCCAAGAATGCGCTTCCGGCACCTAAACGATTCGCAACGAATATGACAATTAATTATCCATACTCAAATTACACGAAGAGACTCCCGAAACTCGTCTACGATTCAAGAAAATACACGGGTGAAGAACTAAAGGTTGGGAAATCGCCTAAACTCCCACAAGTCCGAAAACAGCACAATCCAACCCGTAAAATCGTAAGAAAACACGCATACGGTATAGATATATCATAATTTCAAGGTTCTCAAGCTTCAAATCGGGTAAAACGGACGAATCTATGAAAAACCCCAAAATCCAACACAATATTCAAAGTGTTCTTGAATAATCTTTCAATAATCCAATGAATAATCAAACATTCCCATAATCATGCATATATCACTTCATATACCATGATTTTAACATCCAAAACGTCAATACCCGATACAAAATCGAGAACCAAGATGTTGAAGAAATTACCTCTTGAATATCCAAGCTCTATGATCCGAGGAATACGCGTTAGATCGATTATCCGGGCTTCCCAACCGAATGAAAATGGTAAAAATCCAACACACAGGTAATAGATGGTGAAAAGCTCCTCCCCTCAAGCTCTCTCTCTCGCAGGTAGAAGAAGGAAAAGGAGAAATGAGCTGCATCTCGCTCAAAAAGCACAAATAATGCAGTTGACCGCATTGTGTGCCGCGGCTCAGCCTAGGTGTGCCGCGGCATAGGTCCAAAAATTGCTCCCAGGGCTCGGCAGTGTGCCGCGGCTCACCCCAGGTGTGCCGCGGCACCGGCATGATCGGTTTTGGCCGAGGATGCAACACAAGTGTGCCGCGGCTCGGCCTAGGTGTGCCGCGGTGACTCAGCTGTGCCGCGGCCTCGCTCGGCATGTGCCGCGGCACCCGCATCCGCTCGGCAGTCTAGAAAATGTGTAGCTGCGGCGCACATTCCTTGTGCCGCGGCCCACACCCTCCTCGGGTCCTAAAATGATGAAAAATGACCGGGGAAGAGAATAAAAGCAATAGGACTCAATATCGGGGAAACAATAACACGAAATAGAAGTACGGAAGCCCCCAAAACGGTGGTTCCAAGCAACGATTTCAAAGGTTCGCCCAACAAAAACACGATTCGCAAAATGAAGAGATTTGAAATGACATGAATTTCAACCAGGTATTACATTCTCCCCATCTAAAAAGGAGTTTCGTCCCGAAACTTAAGAAATAAATAGTTCGGGGTATTCCACCCGCATCTTCTCTTCCGTCTCCCAAGTCGCCTCCTCGACCCCATGCCTCGACCATTGCACTTTAACCAGTGGAATGGTCTTATGCCGAAGTTGTTTCTCGCGGCGCTCAAGAATCTTCACGGGTTTCTCCAGAAAGGTAATATCCTCGGCTACGTCAATCTCACTGTAGTCGATAATGTGGCTCGGATCCGGTACGTACTTTCTCAACTGAGACACATGAAAAACACTATGGACGTGACTCAACGCTGGGGGCAAAGCCAAGCGATATGCTAAATCTCCAACTCTGTCCAAAATCTCGAAGGGTCCGATGTACCTCGGACTAAGTTTCCCCTTTTTCCCGAAGCGGAAAACTCCTCTGGTCGGCGACACCTTGAGCAAGACATGATCTCCCACCTCGAACTCCAAAGGTTGACGACGAGTATCAGCATAAGATTTCTGACGACTCTGGGCAGCTAGCAATCGATCCCGGATAATAGTAATCTTTTCCTTGGTCCCCATCAACATATCCGGCTCCGTCCCAACTAGCTCAGAAGCCTCGTCCCAACATAATGGCGACCTACATCGCCTACCATAGAGTGCCTCAAAGGGTGCCATTTTGATCGACGCATGCCAACTATTATTGTAAGCAAACTCGATCAACGGTAAGTGAAGGTCCCAATCATTACTCCAATCCAAGGCATAAGCCCGTAACATATCTTCCAACGTCAGAATCATTCTCTCTGTCTGACCGTCCGACTGAGGATGAAAGGAAGTGCTCAATCTCAACTCCGTACCCAGAGCCTGGTGAACGGCCTGCCAAAAATGCGATACGAAACGGCCGTCTCGATCAGAAACAATGGTCTTGGGGGCACCGTGTAACCTCACGATCTCAGCAATAAAGGTTCGAGCCAGTCTATCCGGTCCCCAAGTATCCTTAATACCCAAGAAATGTGCAGACTTGGTCAACCGATCGACAATCACCCAAATCATATTCATTCCGGCCCGAGTTCTCGGCATGCCAGTGGTGAAATCCATTGAGATGTCTTCCCACTTCCACTCGGTAATGGGAAGTGGTTTCAACAACCCCGCCGGTCATTGATGTTTGATCTTGACTTGTTGACACGTCAAGCATCGTAGTACAAACTCCGTAACATCTTTCTTCATGTTATTCCACCAAAAATTGCGCTTCAAATCTTTGTACATCTTACTCGTTCCGGGGTGGATTGAGTAAGGCGTAGCATGAGCTTCTCGGAGAATCCTCTGTCTCAACTCCAAATCGTTCGGAACACAGAGCCTGCCCTGAAATCTCAGAATACTATCCTTGTGAACCATAAAGCCATGAGCTTTTCCTTTAATTACATCTTCCTTCAGTTGAGAAATCATCGGGTCACTCCACTGCTTCCCTTTGATGTCGTCAACTAAGGACGAAGTAATTTCGAGAGCACACAACTGTCCTTGTACTCGTCGAAGCCAAACTTCTATCCCTTGTTCAATTAAATCCTGACGAATTTTCGTCTGGGATGTAAGAACCTCGAGCATTTGAAGAGATGCAGATTTGCGGCTCAAAGCATCTGCAACGACATTGGCTTTTCCGGGGTGGTAAAGAATTTCCAAATCATAATCCTTTATCAACTCTAGCCAACGTCTCTGTCTCATATTCAGCTCTTTCTGACTGAAAATATATTTCAGGATCTTGTGATCGGTATAAATCCGGCACGGTGAACCATGCAAATAATGCCGCCAAATCTTGAGTGCGAAGACAATTGCGGCCAACTCTAAATCGTGAGTAGGATAATTCATCTCATAAGGCTTTAATTGTCGTGACGCAAAAGCTATTGTCTTATCATGTTGCATAAGGACACAGCCCAGGCCTTGCCCCGAAGCGTCACTGTAAACTGCAAAGCCTTCGCTACCATGTGGTAAAGTTAGAATCGGCGCTGAAGTCAATCGTCTCTTCAGTTCATCGAAACACTGTTGTCTCTCGTCCGTCCAAATAAACTTTTCGGTCTTCTGGAGTAATTTCGTAAGCGGTCGAGCGAGTTTCGAGAACCCCTCGACAAACCGACGGTAATACCCAGCAAGGCCCAAAAAGCTACGAACTTCCTTAACATTTTTAGGCGGTGCCCAATCTAGCACTGCCTCAATCTTCTGCGGGTCTACACGAACTCCTTCGGCCGAAATCACATGGCCGAGAAACATAACTTCTTCCAACCAAAACTCACATTTCGAGAATTTTGCATAGAGGTGCTCGGTTCTCAAAATGTCTAAAACCAAACGCAAGTGTCGGGCATGTTCGTCCTTATCTCGAGAATAGATCAAGATGTCGTCAATAAAGACGACTACACACCTGTCGAGGTACTCGATGAATATTTTATTCATTAACTGCATGAATACTGCCGGCGCATTCGTCAACCCAAAAGGCATAACTACAAATTCATAATGCCCATATCTCGTCCGAAACGCCGTCTTCGGAATGTCGGACTCCCTCACCCTGAGTTGATAATACCCGGATCTTAAATCAATCTTCGAGAAAACCGCAGCTCCTTGCAATTGATCAAATAAATCGTCTATACGAGGCAAAGGATATTTATTCTTGATGGTTACTTTATTCAACTCACGGTAGTCGATGCACAAACGTAGTGAACCATCTTTATTCCTCACGAAGAGAACAGGCGCGCCCCAAGGCGAAGCGCTCGGTCTGATGTACCCTTTTTCCAAAAGTTCTCCCAACTGAATCTTCAATTCCTGCATCTCGGAAGGTGCCATCCGATAAGGTGCTTTAGAAATCGGAGCCACATCTGGCTCTAAGTTTACGGTAAATTCTATCTCTCGATCTGGCGGTAGTCCCGGGAGATCATCTGGAAAAACATCGGGGTACTCATTAACAACCGGAATCGAAGAGAAATTGACTTCGTTTCCTTCCGTTTTCAAAGCATAACACCAATAACCCGTACAACCTTTATTCAAAATTTTTACGGCCTTCATGGCACTGATAAGTAATTTGGATTGGCCCGACTTACGTCCCGAAAATGAGTACTCAGATCCGTCTCTAGTCATCATAGTGATAACCTTGGTACGGTAATTCATAATCGCTTGGTGATTATTAAGCCAGTCCTCGCCGAGGATTACGTCCTCGCCTTCCATATCAACTACAATTAGATTCGATAACCATTCCATACCGTATATAACCACCGGAAAATCTCTAATCTCCCGATTCCCCACAATCCTATCCCCGCTAGGCAGTTTCATGATAAACGGATCGCAAGCAGTCAAACAAGTTATATTCAAACGGCGTACACACTCCAAAGAAATAAAAGAATGTATAGCACCCGTATCAAAGAGTACACGGACTGGATAAGATAAAATATGGATGGTACCTAAAGCCACCGCCGCGTCGGGTTCGTCTGTTCGACGCATCTCATAAACCCGTGGTTGCACCGAACCGACGCTAGAGTTTCCCCCTCCAACGTTCTGACCCCGTCCCCGGCCCCTGCCAAAATTCTGCTGAGGTTGACCAAAAGATTGTCGCTGATTAATACCTTGATCAAGTGGTGTTGGGGCAGAAGCCCTAGTGTCCAAAGTCTGGTTCGGCTCGGAACAATAAACCGCTCTATGCCCCGTCTGTCCACACGTGTGACACTTTAATGGTGGGAAGTGGCATTCCGAATTAAAGTGGCCTGGACGACCACAATTATAGCAAGTCACTGAGCGATTTGAGGTACCCGGAGTGGGACGGTAACCCCTCTTCCCTTTATTAGAACGTGACGACTGTCCGGCAAAACGGTTAGTCGTATGTGACTTCTGAAAGTTGCCACCCTTAGAGCCAGAAAAATTTCCCGCGACTTTCTGCTTCTTCGGTTCTTCAACGGTATCATTGTCGGGGCTCAACATATCATGGGCTAAAGCTCTGTCCTGATACTCTTTCAGTGTGGTACAAGCAAATCCGGCCATGTACCGCCGTAAGTCCAAATTCATCCGCCTATCAAAATAACGGATCTTATCACGCTCGTTACGCACTTGATCCTTCACATGGATCAATTATTGGTTGTACTCCACGATCGCCTGCTAAACGGGACTTTCTTGTGGTTTAGCCTCGAAAAAGGCTCGGATTCGGCTCTCTCGTACCGGCCAAGGACAAAACTCGGCCTCCAAGAGCTCCTTAAATTCATCCCACGAGGTAATACGATCCTGTGGCTTGATGACCTTCCACCAAGTAGCGGCCTCCTTAGTGAGGAAATACTGAGCAATTGGTACTTTCCTCACCTCGGGGCAATCAACCGCCTCGAAAATCTTCTCTAATTCCGCTAGCCAGTCTTCCCAGCCTAACGGGTCTGTGGCACCGCCAAATTGTGGAGGGTGCATACGGATTACATTCTGAAGCAAGGCATCCGTGTTTGGGTTCGGGTTATTCAGTTGAACAGTTTGGGCTAAAATAGTCATCTGGGTAGCCAATTGTTGAAGTGCATTCGCCACTCCAACGTCAGCGTTGTTCCCCTGACCGTCTGACTGGTCGTGCTGACTCTCGGTGTCGGGATGCACCGAGTTCGACAAACTGGGGTTGGTCGACCCCGCAACTGAACTGATGGAAACGGCCGCGCCACGACCTCTTCCTCGTCCACGTCCACGACCACGGCCACGGCCCCTACCAGCTGACATACTGAAGAACACACAAAGTACATAAGCACAAATCAATCGCACGTCATTAAGGTGATCGATTCTCAAGAATACCAATCAAAGAAGCATAATGAGTAAGGAATCATCAGAAGAGTGAGAGGTCTTACCAGTACCGGTCGCACTGTGATGATGGCAGAGTAGTGATACTGTGGACAAATGACGACTCATTCGACCCAAAAGACCGACAGCCTAGGTATCCATAAACCTAGGCTCTGATACCATATTGTGTAACACCCCCAAGTTATTCAGGGAATATTACAGCGCCGTAAGCCCCGCCATGGGGCCCACAAGGCTAAACATACGCGGAACTGTAAACTTTGACCGAGAAGGTCTACACACAATGGAATGAGAACAATACAAAGGTATTAGAAAACATAACCAATGTATTCACAGACATCACAACACGAATCAATACTTCGGCAAACACAGGCCGGAACATCAAAGAAAATGGAAAACAATACTCGAGTATTCAATAGCCAATCCAGTACAACAACACTGAACGGAAAACTCATAACATAACTGGAAGAAAGACACAGTATCACACTTGCCCACCATCTTCATGCCGACCCGATACCTGCCTGTCCGTCCTCCTGGAACCTGAAATACATGAAACGTATTTCCCCCATAAAGGGGTTAGCCGTCGAATAGCTAGTGCAAGTATATCAATATGAAACACAATACTCCTCGACAATAAAGTAAAAGTAGCCGTCAATTCATCAATTCAAGACTAGTATCCCGGAATAACTAATTCTCATAGTGTCACATCAAGACGTATGTGAATGCCGTAGAAACGGTTCGTTCATATCATACGCCGTTACATGTATGAATGCCGTAGAAACGGTTCGTTCATTACATGCCATCAATACATATATGAATGCCGTAGAAACGGTTCGTTCATAATATGCCATCAATACATATATGAATGCCGTAAAAACGGTTCGTTCATAATATGCCATCAATATATCTATGAATGCCGTAAAAACGGTTCGTTCATGATATGCCATCAATATTTCTTACTTTCAAAGTCGAGAACGTACAATCATAATTATATACTTGCCTTTGAGACATCGAGAAATCGAACGGAGGAAAGGTATGAGTTCGGTAGGTCCAAGAACGCGATTCCGGCACCTAAACGATTCGCAAGGAATATGACAATTAATTATCCATACTCAAATTACACGAAGAGACTCCCGAAACTCGTCTACGATTCAAGAAAATACACGGGTGAACAACTAAAGGTTGGGAAATCGCCCAAACTCCCACAAGTCCGAAAACGGCACAATCCAACCCGTAAAATCGTAAGAAAACACGCATACGGTATAGATATATCATAATCTCAAGGTTCTCAAGCTTCAAATCGGGTAAAACGGACGAATCTATGAAAAACCCCAAAATCCAACACAATATTCAAAGTGTTCTTGAATAATCTTTCAATAATCCGATGAATAATCAAACATGCCCATAATCATGCATATATCACTTCATACACCATAATTTTAACATCCAAAACGTCAATACCCGATACAAAATCGAGAACCAAGATGTTGAAGAAATTACCTCTTGAATATCCAAGCTCTATGATCCGAGGAATACGCGTTAGATCGATTATCTGGGCTTCCCAACCGAATGAAAATGGTAAAAATCCAACACACAGGTGATAGATGGTGAAAAGATCCTCCCCTCAAGCTCTCTCTCTCACAGGTAGAAGAAGGAAAAGGAGAAATGAGCTGCATCTCGCTCAAAAAGCATAAATAATGCAGTTGACCGCATTGTGTGCGCGGATCAGCCTAGGTGTGCCGCGGCATAGGTCCAAAAATTGCTCCCAGGGCTCGGCAGTGTGCCGCGGCTCACCCTAGGTGTGCCGCGGCACCAGGTACAGTCGGTTTTTGGCTGAGGATGCAACACAAGTGTGCCGCGGCAGTGACTCGGTAGTGTGCCGCGGCCCTGCTGGCATGTGCCGCGGCACCCGGTACAGTCCGCTCGTCCAGGTCTAGAAAATGTGTGTGCTGCGGCGCACATTCCTTGTGCCGCGGCCCACACCCTCCTCGGGTCCTAAAATGATGAAAAATGACCCGGGAATAGAATAAAAGCAATAGGACTCAATATCGGGGAAACAATAACACGAAATGGAAGTACGGAAACCCCCAAAATGGTGGTTCCAAGCAACGATTTCAAAGGTTCGCCCAACAAAAAACACGATTCGCAAAATGAAGAGATTTGAAATGACATGAATTTCAACCGGGTATTACAATATAAACCCAGAAGGACATATGGACAATAATGACCATGAAGAATAATAATGAATAACAATCCGACAAAGTCGAGAACGACTCACCGAGATGAAATAATAGTGAAATGAATGATAGTTCAATGAAATGATTGGAACCGCCGTTCCTCGTGAATGAAGTGATTATTTGACAATTACAAATCTCCACACGATTAATACATTATGAATGAATTATGATTATGAATGAACAACAACGAAAGGAATGAAAATCCTTTTAACCGAGTAAGAATTAACTTACACAACGCCGATGAAGAATGTTCTTCCTCGAACAATGTCCTAAAAGGGATGTCGGTCGCTCAAACCACCTTGAATAACAATTACCAACAAACGCTCAATATACGTATCAAACACGATTATAACCAACTCAAACGTCGATACAACAATATACAAACTCATTGAGGCATTCTAGCGAATACTTAGCAAACATACATCCTTTGATAATATCCAATCCCGAATATATCGAAACCAACTGCAAAATGAGTAGTTCAATCCAACAAAACACATCCAATGATATCAATAATCCATAATGAATCTACAATTCGAGTTAACGACAACATCTAATCGAAAACCCCTAAATATGAAAGCCAAATCCAATGTGTTCTTGAATAAAACCCCAACAATTCATGAAGTCCGAAATATACACTGAATAATCCATAGGAAAACATGTATCCAAGGTAGATAATCCATATCTAAAATATTCCAAAACCAAGCTTACACGAAGAGATCGGAAGGAAAATACTCAAAATCCAAAAATCCTTGATTCAATAAATGTTTACCTCTGATTTGATGATTGTGCGCTAACGGGTGTACTGGGTAGTCCAGTACCCTCTGTTCGCAACGGTAGCATGCGCTACGTACCTTTTGTAGCGTGCACTACAACCATATACTTAGCATGCGTTAACTCAAAATGTTAGCGTGCGCTAACAAATCATCTGTTGCCCAGTACTGAAGTCCAGAACCTCTTGTTCTCTGATTTGTTTGCGATAGCGTGCGCTACACACAAAATTCAGCGTGCGCTACTGAAACCGATTAGCGTACGCTAATATCTACTCGTAGCGTGCGCTAGGAATTATTCCAATTCAGTACAGTAGCCACTGGACTCTGTTTGATCCGACCTACTAGCGCGCGCTACACCGACTGCATAGCGTGCGCTACTCAGACCTACTAGCGCGCGCTACTTACCATTCGTAGCGTCCGCTACTTACAACCCAACTGCAGTCCAGTGCCTTCTGGACTGCCTGCTTGAACTACATTAGCGTGTGCTAATGTTGTGAGGTAGCATGCGCTACCCGAACTCAATTAGCGCGCGCTAAGGAGAGTACGTAGCGTGCGCTACTCCTCACACACAGCCCACTATGAAGATGACAATGATGATAAACACGGCACAATTCTCCAACTAGATTGATGATGAATGACGATTGATACATGATACAATTACTCTGAACGGTGAATACAATGATTGATTATGAGTGACAAATGATCATTAATGAGTGAAAATTATTGAGTGGCAATTACTGAACGATAATTACTGAATGATAATGACTGAATTACAACCGGGTATTACATCATATATGTGATCCTTTTAAAATTCAATTTGGGTAGACCACGAACAATATCATGTTTATATAATTTTGAAAGTAAAGATAGAGAAGCGTGTCCCAATTTTTGACGCCAAATTACTTCATTTTCATCGTACGAAATTAGACATTTTTCATTAAAAGAAGATTCATCTTGTAAATCTATGGTATAAATATTCCGATAACTTAATCCACTAAAAACTATTTTATCTTTTCTCATTACAGTACAATGAGTGGTTTCAAAAATCAATTTTAGTCCAGTATCACATAATTGAGAAACACTAAGCAGATTATGAAATATACCATCAACAAAGAGAACATTATCATCAGTTGGTAAAGTTGCTTACTCACTTTACCCATACTGTTGATTTTACCTCGTTTATTATCACCGAAATTGACAAATTCTTGTTCCTCCATTTCAAGCTTCGTGAAGATAGGCCCGTTCCCACTAATATGGTTTAAGCACCTGCTATCAGTGTACCATTTATTTGATGGTGCACTCGTCTTTGCTTGTACATATAAAATTAACTTTCTTTCGGTTAATCGATACCCCCAAGCTCATTTGGGTCCTGTAGAGTTAGACATATATACCTTGTTTGGAACCAATTATCCTTAAGAGAACCCATATTTGCTTAAATTTGATAGTTCATCTAGGACTTGTATAAAATATTTCAGTACGCCCTATTTTTAAACATTTTGGGCATGACGAGATTCTCAATTTTATTTTTTCTGAATCCGTTGGAGTTTTATCTAAGGACTTCTTTATTAGAAAAGAATTATATCAAAGTCCTTGTTTTGATGAATAAAATCTTTGAAGAGACAATAATTGTTCAAATGTTTTATTATCAATTTGAAGCAAGAAGTTTCCGAATAACAATTCAAAGAGAGAAATAACAATGAGAGAAAATAAATAAATACAGTAGCAGGGATTTTAATATCTTGAATTAATAGACGATGCAAAATAAGCAGGGGATTGAACACAAAACAATGAGGCACGTAGATTCTAATTTTGAGAACAAAACAGACGAACAATAATGTATTTTAACAATTCAATAATTCTCACAAGTAAAGAGTATACGACACAGGTAAAGAGCATATGATACAAATGAACTGAAGGGGAGCGAAAGATCAATAAATCAGATCGAAACCAGAACGTAAACGAGCAAGCATCGACCAAAGAAACTCGCAGCGAAGAAAATGCATTTAAAATATTTTAAAATTTCACAATCAGGGATCGACATCCCGCTTATAGAAAAAATAGATGAACATTAATGTATTTTAAGAACTCAATATTCTTCATTTGTCAGTGCAATCTATTTATGTTCAACTACCGAATCGACTGTGCAGTTATCTGTCGAAAACTATATTATCAAAATAATTTTTTCAGAAAAACCTCATATAATCTATCTATTCCAAGTACATTATTTATGCTGAATTTAAATAATAAAGAAAGCAAGTAAAATAAGAACAAAATAAAATCATGCATATATGATCAGAGTTTAGATAAGTACCTTGATTTTTTTGCGCTTTCTTTGAGCAGTGGATATGCATATTAGAGAATATTGAGGTTTATGCCCTTTAATCCATAACTGAAAAGTTCCTAATCAATTTTGGAAGTTACATATCATAATGCATCATTGATATTCAAGGGCAGAAACATTTTCATATACTTTCTATCAAACCCTGAAAATCAAAGACCACAATTAAAGAAGAAGTGTTTATCAAAATTCAAACATAAACAAGGGAAAAAGGACCTATATGCAGTCACTTACCACACCGGCCCCATGATGTAATATCCTTCTGAAATCTCGTCTTTACGATTGTATTTTTTGGATGATTCGAGTACTTTCGTATCATATCCGTATTTATTGTAATGAGTATATTGTTGAGATGTACTAAATCGAATTCTTTATCTTTGTCGTCCACTCTATATTTGATTGCTAGATGTTATTGGAGAATTTCATTTTTTAACTATGTGTTTTGCCCTTAACGTACGCTACGATTTTGGCTTTACGCATGTTATGTGTGTAACATTACGTACGTAACACTTCAGTGTTAACGTACATAATGTGGTGTATCAGACAGCATCTCGCCTTTCGGCGTGTAGGTCCATACACGCCCGGGATTCTTGGTTCGATTGTGACAGCCAAGTCAACAGCCATTACGTACATAATGGCTATGTGTTAGCGTACGTATGTACGTGAGCTTTACGTACGTTATTCTGGCAACGTATGTAATGGTACATGTGTTTTGAGGCAGTAGCCTCTGGGGACTCGTTGCGTACGTAACCTCGGCAGGATTACGTACATAATGCTCCTAACATACGCCATGGTTTGGCCATAGCATACGTAATGATACATGCGGATTATAAAGGCATATCTTTCTTTTCATTTCTGCACGAACCAAACTCAACCTCTCCCTCTGAAAACCGATCCCCTACCTTGCCAAATCAATTTTTTCCCCTCCCATCTTGTGTTGGAGCTCCGTCACTTGGATTGGAGCTTATTAATTAGAAGTTTGGAGTGTTATTTTGTAGTTGGATTGCATTCTTGTGGTTTTGGTGGTTGTCCTTCATTTCTTGAGGTATGTTGTATAATCCTGCTCTATATGTTCGTAGTAATGATGATATTGATATGGAATACTACACCTAGAGTGGAACTAATCATGTAAAACATGATTGTGGTTAAGCTTTTTAAACACTTATTGAAGAATATAGTGATTAAGGTTTAATATGAAGATGTTCTTAATGTTTTAACGATAATAATCAGGTTTATTAGAGTCATACTCATCTTGCTGGATTTATTAACATCATTGGAGCGGTGAAGATAATAAGTTTTGTTGTAGTTACATTAAAATCAATGAATTGATGACATAAGATATGGTATAACACCATGTTAGGTATTAACCAACTTGGGAAGAACTTGATGAATGTTGAAGATCAGGATGATGTTCTTATGGTTCAGAAAACCTAAAAGTTATAACTTTATTTCTGTATTGGCTTAACGAAGTCGTTGGGAGATGATAAAGGATATCGATGAACACAACTATAACTTTTCACATATTCAAAGTTAATTGGATGCGTTGATAACTTAAGAATGTGTTGATCATCATATTAATACGTTGATAGTATTCTTAGGAAGATTCTAACAATTATTCGTGATAATGTTATTATAGAATTAATGTCCGAATTCATTTACAATGATCATTGTGTAGTAGAAGACGTAAATCTGGGTGAACCTAAAGAACTTGGTAAAACCAGTTTTTAAAAATGAACTTGGTGTATTATAATTCATAAATAAAATGATTGAATGTTCATTAGGATAGATGAACTATTTGTTAGGAGTATGCCCTCGAATGCCACTCAGAGGATGTTGAGTGAGGGCATTGTACTTGTTATTATGTAAATCATCAATATAAGGCAATGGATGTTTCTTTATTTACTGGTAGTTACTGGCATTCCTAACTCGTAAATATACATATAGAAACTAGTCCGTGTATTTGAGAGCAAAATGTTCCACTCCTTATTGGATAAGGGGGTCGGCATTGGAAAGGTTTATAGCTTAAATACTTAATCGTTCGCAAGTCCATGAAACTTGACTGGGCGTTAAGTTTATGTGAAGACTTGTATGATGTGTTCTTTGACAAGGAGAGTGCCTGTCGAACACTAATGGTTAGTGGGAGCACACGTTATAGGTATGCTAATTGGATTAGTTTACTCAAACCGACTCACCCTCGATTCGTCACATGGATTTCACTCCAGGACAGTCAATGATGGAATCTAAAGGTTGTGATAGGTATTCGTGAACCTTCGACTTGAGGATTTAGTAGGGATGTGCTTGTGACGTCAAGATTTTCATTAGAGTAGTTCGACCTTATAAACCGGAAGGAGGGGGTCAACCTCGACGTGCATCTTGATGGGCAAGTAGCAGGTCCTACTGAATGCCAAGATAGAATTCTTTCTCCTGTTAGTGAACGGGTTATATGTCCTATGTGTAACACACCTAGATTTAACCGGAAATATTACAGCACCGTGGGCCCCGAGATGGAACCCACAAGGCTAAAAGAAATTTTTGCAAACATTTACTAATGCCCAAGAGGCCAACGACGGTACTATCTTTAAAAATGCACGAAGACTTATAAAATCCATTTACAAAAACCATCGTAAAAACTCATTTGAAATCGCAAGGCCAAACAGCCGACACACAAAAGTTTAGAAAACGATTTCCAAAGTAACCTCAGTTACCAGATACCAAAAGAGCATTTCAAAATACTCACGCAACGGAAAAAGACCAACCATAAAGATACTCTAGCAGCAGAATATAAGAACCAATCAAGAAACTCAATGCACAAAACATGTCCTAGCCAGTATCCTCCGGGAAGCTCATCTCTCCACGACCGCTACAAGCTTGATGCTCCAAGAACCTAAAAAGAAATCCCACGACGGGGTCAGCCATAATATCCAACAATGATAGCCGTCACATCACATTAATAATTACATACCAATGAGAATACAACATAAGAATACGACCAATGTAATCTTATCGTCATAACCTTACCAAAATTCACATCTCGCACAGTACCCAAGGTTCTCAAAACATCATCATAACTCACTGCTACGAAATCTACTAACTCTGTCCAACCTAAATCCATCGGGTAACATCATCACATCTCGACACGGAAACCAATTGCCCATTAAAGACAAATACCAAGGGAGATACGGAACATACCTCGAGATACACAATACCACGACAATCATGTCGGTCTAATCCGAGATCAGATCAATGCAACGTACGAACACGGTCCTAACACAAGACCTACGAATGCATACTCATATGACAACGTCAATATGCTCAAAACAATAACAACAGTGTATACTCAATGGAAATCCCATGATCTAGCGCCCTCAGCATAGATCCCAAGATGATCCTACAAGATCAACACGAGGTGGATAACCAATAATATACACATACATAACAACACATGATAGAACCAATTATGTGAATCCATATGATTCCATCAACACAACACTGGGTAATCCAATGATCCAGCGCCCTCAGCATAGATCCCAAGATGATCCCGTCGGACCAACACGAGGTGGAAAACCCGTCCAATGATCCAGCGCCCTCAGCATAGATCCCAAGATGATCCCGTCGGACCAACACGAGGTGGACATCTGATCCAGCGCCCTCAGCATAGATCACACGATCCCAACGGATCAACAGAACACAAACAATACAATTATGCATACACATACGCAACTCAATATGTTCATCGACACGAACAACATATGAATCAAAACATGAACGACACTATGATGACACAACTAGGACGACTTCATGTTCAGTAACATGAATGACAACCTGCATGATCAACAATATCAACGCTAAACCGAAAGAAACTAAGGTACTTGTCCCGGGTCCTTCAGGAGAAATCTCGATGTCAAATCATCACCGACGATTATCCGCAATGCTCGGCAACCCAAACGTACCATGGACTGCAGATACTCATATCCCCGTCTTTATCATAATGTATCCTCAATACCCAAAATTCCAATAACCGAAATAAATCATAAACCTTATGATTTAACTCCCAGAATCGGAAGGACAACATATAAATACAAATCTCCAGAATTCGCAGTAATAACCATTGCTATATGCATTATAAACGAAATAAAACTGAAACCATTCATTAAACATTATAACTGAGCAAGTAATAACTTGCCTCGATACCGATACGACGATGATGAAGCCGCGACCAATTTCATTGTCTTCGTCCACGAGCTCCTCAGCCCTGACCACGCAATCTACGAACATTCTCGAATACGACCGCAAATCATAGTTCTAACCACCGATCAATTACCACAACCTATTGCAATAATCAATAAACAACAATCCGATAACAATCAATAACCGACATAACTAATTCACAAACCCAACGGCTCAACACTATCTCGGTTAACCACTAGGCTGATCAATCCTACTCAAATCAGCACGAATTCACAACCACAACACGAAAATACTGCACTGTCTGCCTACTTAGCGCACGTTAATCACTTAACGTAGCGTGCGCTAAGTTGCTCCCGTTAGCGTGCACTAGCCAGTAAGCTTAGCGTGCGCTACTGCTGTACAGTTTCCATGTTTTACAAGTATCGATCAACATATGGCGATTATCAAGAACACTAAGTAATTCGAAACCATGTTCAAAGCTATCAAGACAACGAAATCCGATATCTTTTAACATATAAACAATCATTCAACTTATAATCCAAGTCCTATATCCATATATCATCTTCCTCAATATCAACATCATGAAACTTTAAGAAGGTAACAATACTTCCATAATCTATCATTACAGTGAGTAATTATCAACAATAACGTCAACATCCGAAACTGAGGAGAAGAATTAACCAACTTATCTCGAGAGGACGAACAACACGATTCAAACCATACGAATCACATCAAAATCCATATATCAATAACAACATCATCATAAACCGGTAATCCATGTCCTAATCATACTTATTAACTTTTTTATATGATAATCATCAACTCAAGAACATCAATCTCCAATCTAAAATGAAATCCAAAGGTGAAGAACTATTACCTTGTAGAGACGAACCATGAAGGAGAACAATCAACTTTATTCCAAGAATCATCAATAATTTCAATGACAAGACTTTAATCCATGTTCCTCATCTTAATATTTGTTAAAGATCATCATCTCTCAGTGTTTGGAACCTCCAACTTCTCTCTAAAAACTCTTTCTCTATCTCGGTTGCAAGGAAAGAATGGACGACATGAAGGATAATGCCCAACTACACATATATATAATGTATATTATTAACGTATGCTAACATCCTCATTTAACGTACGTTACATGCTTAGCGTGCGCTAACTCTCTTTCATTAGCGTGTGCTATCGCGGTCCAGAGGCTACTGACTTGCTCCGCACATCAGCTTACGTACGCCCATGCAATAACGTACGTGAACTACACTGTCTAGCACATGCAAAATCTTGTATCTTAGCGTGCGCTAATCGTAGTTGACTTGCTACAGTCTGCATCTACCCCGAATATGCTCGTGACCCGACATGCCGAAAGCAACCAATAAAGCCAAGATTCCCTGTTGACCGATCTGATATTAGCGTGCGCTAACAACGGGCATTAGCGTGCGCTAATGCTTTACGACAAACATCAGTTGACTTTGTCGGCACATGCGCCGAAAGTGACCGGGTCCACACGTAGATTCCCTCTGATCTGTTCTGAACTAGCGTGCGTATCTTTTACCATTAACGTGCGCTAAACCTGCACGATAGCATGCGCTAGGAATGTATATTAGCGTGCGCTAATAATGCTACACTTAGCCATTTCCCGTAATTTCTGTCCAACATCTCGACATACCAAAAACGAACATACGACACACTGAACACAAATACTGAATCCAATAATATTCTCATACGATATACCAAATATCAAAAGTGCGATAACCTGATACACAATATTCTCAATTGTAATTGTCTACCAAATACGACAATTATACCAATACTGACATCTCAGTCCTTCATTATTTTATCCATACTGTACAGATTCCACGCTGTACAATATAACTCGGATAAAACAATATTAAACAACAGTAGTAGAAATTTCGGATATTACATTCTACACCACTTAAAATAAGTTTCATCCTCGAAACTTGCAATCCGTCATAAAACAAACAAACAAACCGTCTAACCAAAAATATCCCAATACCATCACGACAATGATCGATCATCATCATTACCGAATAACCAAAAGAGCATACTTACAAATATGCAGGTCGACGATCTCCTGAGATACTAGCAAGTGACCTCACTATACAGTCTCAATATGCTTACAATCACAGTTCCTTGAGTCTCAACAAAAAAATATATCATCTTCGGAAGAAAATAATCTGCCCGTGTCAAATCCTGTCTACCTGATTACACAATCAAGTCCCAATTCCGATACAATCAATAATGCACGATATATCTGAGAAATAACTGCCCAAAATAATGACACGAATCCCAAAACATCGGCACAAAATTCGAACGCTCATACGATCATTAACAATGATCAACCAACAAATTAACCGAGTATATCATCGACATGATAAACTCCAATACGATCAACACAGAACCACAAAAATCGATATACGAACGAATAAAGTTCTTAAAACGACACACCAATCACATACAGTGGATCTCAACGAAACACAACCGACTGCTGAACGGACCTCTCAGGCGTACGAACAACCAGTCGCAAATCGGCGAACATTCCAAATCATACATGGAGTGGGAATGACTAATCAGTACGACTCAAAATTCAAAATTAGTAAAATCACGCTACCACCACATCAATATAGCCACATAGTACACATGCTCCAGTTTCACAAAATCCAAAGTTCCAAAATTACGTCCTGTGCATGGGTCTACAACACGCAGCATATTTCTCTTATCCGATCAATTAACCGATCATCCCTGGATAACCAAACTGCCATACTAAAGTTCGAATCTCCATTCATAGCACCATTAGTGTGTTATCCAGTTGGTGAGTCTCACTCAGAACTTCACCATGATATGCATTATGCACTAAATGCGTATGTACATCAATCCCATTTTCAAAACCAGTTTGAAATCATATAATCTTGTCACGAAGACAATTTTCGAAAGTTCTTTTCAAAAATTCCAAAACTCAAAACAAAAATTTTCGTAAGACCACGAAATCAATTTTAAAAATTAAATCGGCTCGCTGGTGCCAAGTTCTCGATAAAATTCTTTTCGAATACACACGATTTCGAAGTTTAAAATGAAAACTATGCAAATGCTGGACTACATCCATACTACTATATACCAATTCAGTTCGTCACCAATATCCATTGATATTCCATCGGAAAACCACACGATAGATTTCCGAAATTTCAATATATAAATTCCGACTAAAAACTCCTTTTTCCTCATATGGCTCGCAACATCGACGATCATCCAATTCTGGATCACCTCAACTATGCTATGACAAAACATGGAATAATCAACAAATCAAACACAGCGAAAGACTTCCTGAGAAGTTTCATTTGAACAAGTAAACCAAAACACCGAAAGGTAGTAATCAAATAGATAAACGATTAGTAAAGTGTTTTACAAATCCCAGGAGTTTTAGAAAACAGAAAAGATTTCCTTTGAAACCTTAGGGTCTCAGCCCGTATCTCATTCCACATTACAAGAAGTTTGTGAAGTAGAAAACCCTTTTCGGACTCCAAGTCCTGGGTTATAAATTTATTTCAAAATCAATTGGGTCTCGGCCCAAAAATCATTTTTCGTAAAACATCCGTGAAATATTCATTTATAAAAGTATCATTTTCAAATGCCCACAAGCAGTTTCATGTATTTCAAAATGACTTAACATGACTACATGTTGTTCTCAACCATACACAACATTTCTCCCAAATGCCCAATTCTGTTCCAAATTTAACCGACATACTGATTTCCAAAATCATAGTTTCTCAAGATCCTCAATCCTGTCTCACTCTGTCATCTCATACTGTGAAGCATAATATCTTTTTGAATCTCAAAACATATCAATTTAGAACAGCAATAAATCTCAATGCAATTCAAAAATCCAAATACTTACAGATTGTGAAGCCGATTATTCCCCGTGATACTGGCACATGTCTCGACTCAAGAAAATACTCGACACAGGTATTTTCAAAACACACGCTTTGCAAAATCAGTTCAACTTGAGAACACAACACATCTCTTTCAAGAGAATCACGTTAGCACCATTTGGAAAAGTTTACAACAATCGCAGTACCACACTGATAAATCACATAACCCATTAGCCCGAGTGAACAACAAAAACTCATGGCTCTAGTATTAATCAATCGACAACTCGAATGACGCGACCAAAACACAACCCAACTAGACCCAAATGCCTAGGTTTTCTCAACCTAAGCTCTGATACCATATTCTGTAACACCCCCAGATTTAACCGAAAATATTACAGCGCTGTGGGCCCCGAGAGGGAACCCACAAGGCTAAAAGAAATTTTCGCAAACATTTACAAATGCCCAAGAGGCCAACGACGGTACTATCTTTAAAAATGCACTAAGACTTATAAAATCCATTTAAAAAAAACCGTCGTAAAAACTCATTTGAAATCGCAACGCCAAACAGTCGACACACAAAAGTTTAGAAAACGATTTCCAAAGTAACCTCAATTACCAGATACCAAAAGAGCATTTCAAAATACTCACGCAACGGAAAAAGACCAACCATAAAGATACTCTAGCAGCGGAATACAAGAACCAATCAAGAAACTCAATGCACAAAACATGTCCTAGCCAGTATCCTCCGGGAAGCTCATCTCTCCACGACCGCTACAAGCTCGATACTCCAAGAACCTAAAAAGAAATCCCACGACGGGGTCAGCCATAATATCCAACAATGATAGCCATCACATCACATTAATAATTACATACCAATGAGAATACAACATAAGAATACAACCAATGTAATCTTATCGTCATAACCTTACCAAAATTCACATCTCGCACAGTACCCAAGGTTCTCAAAACATCATCATAACTCACTGCTATGAAATCTACTAACTCTGTCCAACCCAAATCCGTCGGATAACATCATCACATCTCGACACGGAAACCAATTGCCCATCAAAGACAAATACCAAGGGAGATACGGAACATACCTCGAGATACACAATACCACGACAATCATGTCGGTCTAATCCGAGATCATATTAATGCAACGTACGAACACGGTCCTAACACAAGACCTACGAATGCATACTCATATGACAACGTCAATATGCTCAAAACAATAACAACAGTGTATACTCAATGGAAATCCCATGATCCAGCACCCTCATCATAGATCCCAAGATGATCCTACAAGATCAACACGAGGTGGATAAACAACAATATACACATACATAACAACACATGATAGAACCAATGATGCGAATCCATATGATTCCATCAACACAACACTGGGTAATCCAATGATCCAGCGCCCTCAGCATAGATCCCAATATGATCCCGTTGGACCAACACGAGGTGGAAAACTCGTCCAATGATCCAGCGCCCTCAGCATAGATTCCAAGATGATCCCGTTGGACCAACACGAGGTGGACATCTGATCCAGCGCCCTCAGCATAGATCACACGATCCCAACAGATCAACACAACATAAACAATACAATTATGCATACACATACACAACTCAATATGTTCATCGACACGAAAAACATATGAATCAAAACATGAACGACACTATGATGACACAACTAGGACGACTTCATGTTCAGTAACATGAATGACAACCTGCATGATCAACAATATCAACGCTAAACCGAAACAAACTAAGATACTTGTCCCGGGTCCTTCAGGAGAAATCTCGATGTCAAATCATCACCGGCGATTATCCGCAATGCTCGGCAACCCAAACGTACCATGGACTGCAGATACTCATATCCTCGTCTTTATCATAATGTATCCTCGATATCCAAAATTCCAATAACCGAAATGAATCATAAACCTTATGATTTAACTCCCAGAATCGGAAGGACAACATATAAATACAAATCTCCAGAATTTGCAGTAATAACCATTGCTATATGCATTATAAACGAAATGAAACTGAAACCATTCATTAAACATTATAACTGAGCAAGTAATAACTTGCCTCGATACCGATACGACGATGATGAAGTTGCTACCAATTTCATTGTCTTCGTCTACGAGCTCCTCAACCCTGACCACGCAATCTACGAACATTCTCGAATACGACCACAAAGCATGGTTCTAACCACCGATCAATTACCACAACCTATTGCAATAATCAATAAACAACAATCCGATAACAATCAATAACCGACATAACTAATTCACAAACCCAACGGCTCAACACTATCTCGGTTAACCACTAGGTTGATCAATCCAACTCAAATCAGCACGAATTCACAACCACAACACGAAAATACTACATTGTCTGCCTACTTAGCGCACGTTAATCACTTATCGTAGCGTGCGCTAAGTTGCTCCCGTTAGCGTGCGCTAGCCAGTAAGCTTAGCGTGCGCTAACTCTCTTTCGTTAGAGTGCGCTATCGCGGTCCAGAGGCTACTGACTTGCTCCGCACATCAGCTTACGTACGTAATACCCATGCAATAACGTACGTAAACTACACTATCTAGCACACGCAAAATCTTGTATCTTAGCGTGCGCTAATCATAGTTGACTTGCTACAGTATGCACCTACCCCGAATATGCTTGTGACCCCACATGACGAAAGCAACCAATAAAGCCAAGATTCCCTGTTGACTGATCTGAGATTAGCGTGCGCTAACAACAGGCATTACCATGCGCTAATGATTTACGACAAACATCAGTTGACTTCGTCGGCACATGCGCCGAAAGTGACCAGGTCCACACGTAGATTCCCTCTGATCTGTTCTGAACTAGCGTGCGCTATCTTTTACTGTTAGCGTGCGCTAAACCTGCACGATAGCATGCGCTAGGAATGCATATTAGCGTGCGCTAATAATGCTACACTTAGCCATTTCCCGCAATTTCTGTCCAACGTCTCGACATACCAAAAACGACATACGACACACTAAACACAAATACTGAATCCAATAATATTCTCATAGGATATACCCAATATCAAAAGTGCGATAACCTGATACACGATATTCTCAATTGTAATTGTCTACCAAATACGACAATTATACCAATACTGACATCTCAGTCCTTCATTATTTTATCCATACTGTACAGATTCCATGCTGTACATTATAACTCGGATAAAATAATATTAAAGAACAGTAGTAGAAATTCCGGATATTACATTATACACCACTTAAAATAAGTTTCGTCCTCAAAACTTGCAATCCGTCATAAAACAAACAAACAAACCGTTTAACCAAATATATCCCAAAACCATCACGACAATGATCGATCATCATCATTACCGAATAACCAAAAGAGCATACTTACAAATACGCAGGTCGACAATCTCCTTAGATACTAGCAAGTGACCTCACTGTACAGTCTCAATACGCTTACAATCATAGTTCCTTGAGTCTCAACAAAAAATATATCATCTTCGGAAGAAAATAATCTACCCGTGTCAAATCCTGTCTACCTGATTACACAATCAAGTCCCAATTCCGATACAATCAATAATGCGCGATATATCTGAGAAATAACTGCCCAAAATAATGACACGAATCCCAAAACATCGGCACAAAATTCGAACGCTCATACGATCATTAACAATGATCAACCAACAAATTAACCGAGTATATCATCGACATGATAAACTCCAATACGATCAACACAGAACCATAGAAACCGATATACGAACGAATAAAGTTCTCAAAACGACACACCAATCACATACAGCGGATCTCAACAAAACACAACCGACTGTTGAACGGACCTCTCAGGCGTACGAACAACCAGTCTCAAATCGGCAAACATTCCAAATCATACATGGAGTGGGAATGACTAATCAGTATGACTCAAAATTCAAAAGTAGTAAAATCACGCTACCACCACATCAATAGAGCCACATAGTACACATGCTCCAGTTTCACAAAATCCAAAGTTCCAAAATTACGTCCTATGCATGGGTCTACAACACGCAACATATTTCTCTTATCCGATCAATTAACCGATCATCCCTGGATAACCAAACTGCCATACTAAAGTTCGAATCTCCTTTCATAGTACCATTAGTGTGTTATCCAGTTGGTGAGTCTCACTCAGAACTTCACCACGATATGCATTATGCACTAAATGCATATGTACATCAATCCCATTTTCAAAACTAGTTTGAAATCATATAATCTTGTCACGAAGACAATTTTCGAAAGTTCTTTTCAAAAATTCCATGACTCAAAACATTAATTTTCGTAAGACCACGAAATCAATTTTAAAAATTAAATCGGCTCGCTGGTGCCAAGTTCTCGATAAAATTCTTTTCCAATACACACGATTTCGATGTTTCAAATGAAAACTATGCAAATGCTGGACTACATCCATACTACTATATACCAATTCGGTTCGTCACCAATATCCACTGATATTCCATCGTAAAACCACACGATAGAGTTCGAAAATTTCAGTATATAAATTCCGAGTAAAAACTCCTTTTTCCTCATGTGGCTCGCAACATCGACGATCATCCCATTCTGGATCACCTCAACTATGCTATGACAAAACATGGAATAATCAACAAATCAAACACAGCGAAAGACTTCCCGAGAAGTTTCATTTAAACAAGTAAACCAAAACCCCGAAAGGTAGTAATCAAATAGATCAACAATTAGTAAAGTGTTTTACAAATCTCAGGAGTTTTAGAAAACAGAAAAGCTTTCCTTTGAAACCTTAGGGTCTCAGCCCGTATCTCGTTCCACATTACAAGAAGTTTATGAAGTAGAAAACCCTTTTCGGACTCCAAGTCCTGGGTTATAAATCTATTTCAAAATCGATTGGGTCTCGGCCCAAAAATCATTTTCCGTAAAACATCCGTGAAATATTCATTTTGAAAAGTATCATTTTCAAATGCTCACAAGCAGTTTCATGTATTTCAAAATGACTTAACATGACTACATGCTGTTCTCAACCATACATAACATTTCTCCCAAATGCACAATTCCGTTCTAAATTTAACCGACATACTGATTTCCAAAATCATAGTTTCTCAAGATCATCAATCCTGTCTCACTCTGTCATCTCATATTGTGAAGCATAATATCTTTCTGAATCTCAAAACATATCAATTTAGAACAGCAATAAATCTCAATGCAATTCAAAAATCCAAATACTTATAGATCGTGAAGCCGATTATTCCCCGTGATACTGGCACATATCTCGACTCAAGAAAATACTCGACACATGTATTTCAAAACACACATTTTGCAAAATCAGTTCAACTTGAGAACACAACACATCTCTTTCAGGAGAATCACGTTAGCACCATTTGGAAAAGTTTACAACAATCGCAGTACCACACTGATAAATCACATAACCCATAAGCCTGAGTGAACAACAAAAACTCACGGCTCTAGTATTAGTCAATCGACAACTCGAATGACGCGACCAAAACACAACCCAGCTCGACCCAAATGCCTAGGTTTTCTCAACCTAAGCTCTGATACCATATTCTGTAACACCCCCAGATTTAACCAAAAATATTACAGTGTTGTGGGCCCCGAGAGGGAACCCACAAGGCTAAAAGAAATTTTCGCAAACATTTACAAATGCCCAAGAGGCCAACGACGGTACTATCTTTAAAAATGCACGAAGACTTATAAAATCCATTTAACAAAAACGTCGTAAAAACTCATTTGAAATCTCAAGGCCAAACAGCCGACACACAAAAGTTTAGAAAACGATTTCCAAAGTAACCTCAATTACTAGATACCAAAAGAGCATTTCAAAATACTCACGCAACGGAAAAAGACCAACCATAAAGATACTCTAGAAGCGGAATACAAGAACCAATCAAGAAACTCAATGCACAAAACATGTCCTAGCCAGTATCCTCCGGGAAGCTCATCTCTCCACCACCACTACAAGCTCGATACTCCAAGAACCTAAAAAGAAATCCCACGACGGGGTCAGCCATAATATCCAACAATGATAGCCGTCACATCACATTAATAATTACATACCAATGAGAATACAACATAAGAATACGACCAATGTAATCTTATCGTCATAACCTTACCAAAATTCACATCTCGCACAGTACCCAAGGTTCTAAAAACATCATCATAACTCACTGCTATGAAATCTACTAACTCTGTCCAACCCAAATCCGTCGGGTAACATCATCACATCTCGACACGGAAACCAATTGCCCATCAAAGACAAATACCAAGGGAGATACGGAACATACCTCGAGATACACAATACCACGACAATCATGTCGGTCTAATCCGAGATCATATCAATGCAACGTACGAACACGGTCCTAACACAAGACCTACAAATGCATACTCATATGACAACGTCAATATGCTCAAAACAATAACAACAGTGTATACTCAATGGAAATCCCATGATCCAGCGCCCTCATCATAGATCCCAAGATGATCCTACAAGATCAACACGAGGTGGATAAACAACAATATACACATACATAACAACACATGATAGAACCAATGATGCGAATCCATATGATTCCATCAACACAACACTGGGTAATCTAATGATCCAGCGCCCTCAGCATAGATCCCAATATGATCCCGTCAGACCAACACGAGGTGGAAAACTCGTCCAATGATCCAGCGCCTGCAGCATAGGTTCCAAGATGATCCCGTTGGACCAACACTAGGTGGACATCTGATCCAGCGCCCTCAGCATAGATCACACAATCCCAACAGATCAACACAACATAAACAATACAATTATGCATACACATACGCAACTCAATATGTTCATCGACACGAAAAACATATGAATCAAAACATGAACGACACTATGATGACACAACTAGGACGACTTCATGTTCAGTAACATGAATGACAACCTGCATGATCAACAATATCAACGCTAAATCGAAACAAACTAAGATACTTGTCCCGGGTCCTTCAGGAGAAATCTCGATGTCAAATCATCACCGACGATTATCCGCAATGCTCGGCAACCCAAACGTACCATGGACTGCAGATACTCATATCCTCGTCTTTATCATAATGTATCCTCGATATCCAAAATTCCAATAACCGAAATGAATCATAAACCTTATGATTTAACTCCCAGAATCGGAAGGACAACATATAAATACAAATCTCCAGAATTTGCAGTAATAACCATTGCTATATGCATTATAAACGAAATGAAACTGAAACCATTCATTAAAGATTATAACTGAGCAAGTAATAACTTGCCTCGATACTGATACGACGATGATGAAGTCGCTACCAATTTCATTGTCTTCGTCTACGAGCTCCTCAGCCCTGACCACGCAATCTACGAACATTCTCGAATACGACCACAAAGCATGGTTCTAACCACCGATCAATTACCACAACCTGTTTCAATAATCAATAAACAACAATCCGATAACAATCAATAACCGACATAACTAATTCACAAACCCAACGGCTCAACACTATCTCGGTTAACCACTAGGTTGATCAATCCAACTCAAATCAGCATGAATTCACAACCACAACACGAAAATACTGCATTGTCTGCCTACTTAGCGCACGTTAATCACTTAACATAGCGTGCGCTAAGTTGCTCCCGTTAGCGTGCGCTAGCCAGTAAGCTTAGCGTGCGCTAACTCTATTTCATTAGCGTGCGCTATCGCGGTCCAGAGGCTACTGACTTGCTCCGCACATCAGCTTACGTACGTAATGCCCATGCAATAACGTACGTAAACTACACTGTCTAGCACACGCAAAATCTTGTATCTTAGCGTGCGCTAATCATAGTTGACTTGCTACAGTATGCACCTACCCCGAATATGCTTGTGACCCCACATGCCGAAAGCAACCAATAAAGCCAAGATTCCCTGTTGAGTGATCTGATATTACCGTGCGCTAACAACAGGCATTAGCGTGTGACACGCTTTTTGTGTAACTATCGCAAGTGCACGATATCGTATCAAGTAGTAAAGTAGACTTTTTGAGTCCGGTTTATCGATCCCACAAGGAAGTTATGTTATAATTTGAATTATACACTATTAGTCTATTTTTATAGATACTTAAGATGAGTGAAACACACAATTAAAAAGTTTGGTTTAATAATTGCAAAGAAATTGCAATAATAGTTCTAATATTATAAGGAAATAAAAAGATTGCAATATTAATAGATTGATTAATGATAAAATGAAATAGTTGGGATTACAAACTTAGTTCGTCATTAGTTATAAAAGATGTATTGGAGATCATAAGATGAATTTACTTATTATGTTGTGTAGATTCGATTTTCCTTATAAAGACGGTTTCTCTTTCGAACTATAAAACGTCCCTTACATATTGAATCAATCCACTATATTTCTATGTTGATTGGCTTCAATACATAGCATTAGGATTTGTGAAAATAACTCAATGAATCATCTAAGGACTAGGGGTATATTTCTATCCCCTAGAACAACTTAGAGTGAAGATCATTTGATCTAATCAAACATATTTTCTTTCGAAACATATGAAGACCATAAATATCTTCATTAATTGGCCAAATAAATAAAGATTGTTAAAACAATGAAAATCACACACAATAATAAGTAATTCATAATATATCTTTATACAAACATAAATAACATCACTAACCTTGTTTATAATCCCAACTTAAGAAACTTAGCCCATAAAAGGTTTATTACACATATTACAAGCTTTGGTGGTCATGTTTAGTTGAATCAAGAGAAAGAATTGATCCTAACTCCCTTAGTAGATAAAGGAGATAGAAGCAATAAACTCTCTGAACAACATATACTATACCACACTTACAAAGATCACTCAAGAACACAAGTGTGTTCTTCACACAAAATGAAAAGTTTACAAAAAATGGAAAATTATAAGATGAATGGTGAATGATGAAGGATCTAAGGGGTCTATTTATACACCTAAAGTCATCTAATAGCTCCAACACTACAACATTATTACATTAGATCGGATCAATGCCAGCCATCCCCTCAATAATACACAAAAAGTATAAAAAATTAGACAAATCATAGTAATGCCAAGAGTTACGGTAGTAACATTCGGGAGTTACGGCCGTAACTAAGTGACTTACGGCCGTAACCCCGAATGTTACGGCCGTAACGTCAACCGTAAATTTGCTCATTTGAAGCTTTGATAGTTACATTTTTAGCCCAGAATTCCTCAGACTTTGCGTTTTTGCCCCAGATCTTCTTCGGATGATAACTTTTGATATATAACTCTGATTTTGAATCCGGAAAGATTGCCGAATTCGTCTCGGAAAGCCCTACAACATGAATATATCAAAATTCAATAAATAGAATATTTATTAAACATGTTGTTTCTTGAGTAATTCAGTTATTTAATCCGATCATCATCCGATAAAAATAAAATTATTAAAACTAATAAATTAAAAGCAAAAAATGAGTAAACTAGCTCAATTATGGGTGAATTTTATCGATACAACCTATGGATAAGTGTACAAAACTGACACTTATCACACCCCCAAACTTGAATTCTTGCTAGTCCCGAGCAAGACACTTTATTATTCACACTCCAAAAATAAAAATAAATTAAAATAAGAAAATTAATACACACATAAATTAAAATATAAAAAGAGAAAAGGAGATCAAAATGCCATTAATAAACAACAACCAGCTTTATACAGTAGATAGAAATGAATCAAGATTCAATATAAATCTACTAATATTTTTGAAGTTAAAACACAGTTTTTATTTTGTAATTCCAAAATGTAAGGTTTTCCCCCCAAAAGGTTGATTATTTCTTTCCCACTCGTGATACACACGACTCCCTTTAATGGTTGCTCTCGATCACTCGTTTATTTCTCGACTCAATATGAAGAAGAATTTCATTGGCGTCATCAAATATTGTGATTTTTACAAAATTGAGTGTATTGAAATTCAGCTGCTAATTAATTCAAATCTGCTCATAAACTACATCCCTTTTAGTGATAGTTTTCACACCGTTATTTGCTAACGTGTAGCTCTTTTCACTAACACACTTTCTATCTCATTATTTTTCTTTCGTAAAAAGGTGATAGTTTTCACACCGTTATTTGCTAACGTGTAGCTCTTTTCACCAATTTTTCTGAGACGGCAGCTACGCACCAACAATGGTTAGTCCTTTATTTTTCGCAAAATTTAAGACTTCCAAAATTTGGCATTTATTCTTTGCTCAACACTTCTCCTTTTCGTCATTTATTTTTTTAGGTGATAGATTTCACACCGTTATTTGCTAACGTGTAGCTCTTTTCACCAATGACTCCTTTTTTAGGGAATAGAATTTTTCGAGAAAATCATTTTTAGTTAAGCATGAAAAATCAAAACTCCACAAATTAAGTAAATTTCGGTTTATTTTTCATCAACCAATTGATTCTTCTTTTCTCAAGGTAACGAATGACTCGATTTTATATGATAATTAAAAGGCTTGGAAAGAGAGATTAAGGCTCAAAAAAAAAAATTTGGAATATACAATTTTTTTACCGGTTAAAACGATTTTAGAAGTTTGTATATAGCTAATTTATTGGTGTTATGGCCAGATCTAAAAATCTCAAAAATCAAAATACTATAAATATATAGTATTTATATATATATATATATATATATATACTAAACCTAATCAATGCCAAATAATAAAAACACACCACACAATACACTAATCAAAACATACCACAATGAAAATCCAAATAAAAATCATAGTTCAAAAACCACAAAATAAACACACAAGTACGAAAACATCACCCCCAAACTTATAAGTAAAACTGTCCTCAGTTTAAAAAAAAAAATATATATATATATATATATAATAGCATGCGAGAAAACAGAAAACTCCCTGAAATTTTAGCTTTGTGATCCTCCAGGTGTGTCGTCAGGGATGTTTAGAAAACGGAAAAGCTTTTCAAAGCGCTTCTCCGTTTCTAATTGTCGCTCGAGTATTTCATTCTGATTTCTCATAATTTCAGCCTGGGATGTTTCTAATCCCTGAACTCTTTCAAGTAAATTTTCCTCAAAAGCCGTCAACTCATAACCGGCATCTTCCTCGGCCTCATATTCCTCTTCCTCGCTACTCTCCTCTTAGGTTCCAAACGTGCCCGTTTGCTTCTCAATTGAGTACTTGAAAAATACTACTCCGGCCATTCAGTCGATCCCCATGTGTTAAAATATCACCCCCTGCCGAAATTTTGACTCTCGGCTCCTGCAAATACCGGTGATAAGGCAGGGGTATGGCATTTTCTGCCTAGTCGGGACCATGCCGGCATAGTGACAAATAGTAGTGTAAATGTGAGTACCCAAATCCATTTTTACCCCTCGGCGGATAGCATATAAACCTCGCAGGTGGCCAATGGAAACCGTCGCCAGAGTCGAAGTCGGGTAAATACTCATTGCCCACATCCATAAATACCAAACATCATCCATAAGGTCCGCCTGGTTGTATCGGGGTTTGATCATCCCAATACTGTCATGCAACTCGCTCACTAACGCCCAGCGTAAAACTCTATCATCCGGCACCTCTTCATTAGGCAAGATAGTAATGTCAACCGCGTTAGTACCATTAACCCCCAAAAACTTGTTAATGACATCCGGTGAAAAATTTATCGATTTCCCATTCACAGTAGTCTGATGATAAGTAGGTGACCCTACCTGCCCAATGGACTTGTTGAAAGAATTGTAAAAGTTTAGGGTCAAGGTCGGGTTACCATTTGGGAGATCGGAAACGAACTTCTCCCAGCCGTTGTCTAAGAATTTTTGGATGAAAGGGGTAGTGATTGTGTCTCTATCCGCATGGCCGATGAAATCATCAAGATTGAACAATCTTTCCTTAATGCACTTTGTGTTTTGCTTTCTTTGTGGCGGTGCCGGACCTTGAGATGACGAACCGACCTTTTCTTTTCCTTTTGTTGATTTCTTCGGTGCCATCCCTGAAATTGAACAAAATCAACTTCTTTTCATCACACGACTATAATCATCAAGCAAAACCAATAAAAACAAAAAAAAAATTCAAAGATTTTCATTGTGGCATTTCGTCGGACACCTTGAGTTCATAGTTTTTTAACAAGTTTCTTTTATTCATACTCAAATCCATAAAGCCACCACAAATCAATGAATCAAATAACGATACAAATACCAACAATACTCATAACTGAACAAGATTTAATCAACGAATCATACGGAAATAAGAATCGAAAAACAAATATGAAGAGAAAAACTACAAACTAAAACTCAAGAATATATAAATTGAAACAAGGATTGAAAGAGAACCTGATGATTATGTGTGAATGTTGATATGTTAATGAATTGTATTGATGAATTTGAGTTTTTTAGCAAGTAGGGATTGATTGGTGTTAAAAAAATCGCTCTCCGGGCAGGTTTTGTGTCGGGTGGTGTGTGTGAAGTGTTTAAGTAGGGTTTTTTTTTTTTTATACAGACTACTAGTTACGGCCGTAACCTATACAAGTTACGGCCGTAAGTTGCTTTCGTTTTTCAAACAGGTTTTAAGATACGGCCGTAACACAAAGAAGTTACGGCCGTATGTGACGTTCGTTTTTTTTTTATGGCAGTTTTTAAAGATACGGCCGTAACGTACACTAGTTACGGCCGTAATGCGCTTTCGTAAAAATATAATTGGACAACATACGGCCGTATCTAATAACTTACGGCCGTATTTATTTATATTATTATAATTTTTTTTTTTTTAAACAAAATTATAATTATTATATGTTTGAGAATAATGAAAGAAAGACTCCCTGGATTTTATGAACGATCTGATCCTTGCTGTTGTTGTTGAATCCTTCCGTGTTACCCCCAAACTTATTTGCGAAATAATAGAGATTGGGTTGCCTCCCAATAAGCGCTTTGTTTAACGTCCTTAGTTTGATTTCTCGTCAGATTAATTAGGTATTTCCAGCATTATGATTGATTTTGCTGTCGAGAATTCTCCTCCCAGATATGGCTTTAACCGTTGACCGTTTACTTTGAAACTCCCGTCGGTTGTATTATAAATCTCCACTCCATGAGAAAACACCTCTTTGATCGTGTAAGGGCACATCCATCGTGATCGTAGCTTACCGGAAGCAGACGCGGTCGTGCATTAAAAGCGAGAACTTGGTCTCTGTTTTAAAATCTCTTCTTAGAATTTTGTTGTCATGCCATATTTTCGTTTTTCTTTGTAGATTTTGGCATTTTCATATGAGTCAGTCGGATTTCATCCAACTCATTTAAGCTATGACAACCTTTTCTTTCCATTATTTGTTCGTCAAAGTTTAGTTTTTATAGCCCAAAAGCTCGATGTTCAAGTTCTCTTTGGCGGTGTGAGGCTTTTCCAAAAACAGACGAAATGGAGACATGCCTATCGGTGTCTTATAAGGGTACATTACGTAAGCCAGAGCGCATCATCCGACTTTTCGACCAATCTTTTCGAGATGAGTCATTGTCATCTCAAGTATACGTTTGAGTTCACGATTGGAAATTTCGACTTGTCCTTTGGTTTGTGGGTGATAAGAGGTAGCGACACGGTGTTTTACTCGAATTTGGTCAATAGAGCCTTAACACGGTGATTGCGAAATGAGATCCGCCATCATCGATAATAACTCTCGGAGTTCAAGCGAGTGAATATATATTTCTTTAGAAAATTTACCACGACCTTAGCTTCGTTTGTTGGTAATCTGTGACCTCCACCCATTTGGATACGTAGTCAACAGCTACAAGGATGTATTCATTAGAGAATGATGACGGAAAGGGTCCCATGAAATCAATTCCCCAAACGTCGAAGATTTCAACTTCAAGGATGAAATTCATTGGCATTTCATTTCTTTTTGACATGTTTCCATGTCTTTGGCACCGGTCACACTTCGAGACAAGTGTATGTGCATCTTTGAGCAGTGGGCCAATAGAATCTCGCTTCAAGAATTTTCTTTCTTTGTTTTTGAACCCCCAAAATGTCCTCCATAGTGAGCGGAATGACATCTTTCTAATACCTTCTCCATTTCTTCTTCCGGTATGCATCTCCGGATGATTTGATCAGGTCCTCGTCTGAACAACAGAGGATCTTCCCACTAATAGTATTTCAACTCGGAGAAGAATTTTTTCTTTTGATGATGGGAAAAATTTGGGTGAATTTTTCCACTAACAAGGAAATTAACGATGTCAGCATACCATGGTGCATTTTGTTTTTCCTGGATATTAGAGATTTGTAAAAGTTGTTCATCCGGAAATACTTCATTTATTTCCTTCTCTTGAACATTGTTTTGGTCGAGTCTAGAGAGATGATCCGCCACTTGGTTTTCTGTTCCCTTTCTGTCTCTGATTTCTATGTCGAATTCTTGCATAAGTAGAACCCATCGGATTAGCCTTGACTTTGCATCTTGCTTTGTCATTAAATATTTCAAAGCTGAATGATCAGTGTAGACTATGACCTTTGATCCCAATAAGTAGGATCGAAATTTGTCAAAGGCATAAACCTCTGCATGCATCTCTTTTCGGTTGTTGTGTAGTTCGGTGAGCATCATTCATAGTCTGCTAGCATAATGGATCACTTGCATCATTTTGTCCTTCTTACGGCCCAAGACGGCCCCTACGGCATAATCACTTGCATCGCACATTAAAATGAAAGGAATAGTCCAACTGGAGAAATGATGATTGGAGGTGATGTAAGCTTATCCTTCAAAGTTGCAAAGGCCACGTGGCATTCATTTGTGAAAAGGAATGGTGTATCTTTCTCAAGCAAAGAACAGAGAGGTTTTGCTATTTTTGAGAAATCTTTTATAAACCTCAGATAGAATCCTACATGTCAGAAAACTCCTTACTCCTTTCACCGAAATTGGTGGAGGAAGTTTTGCAATCACTTGGATCTTTGCCTTATCGACTTCAATTCCATGTTGTGAGATTCTATGGCCAAGTACGATTCCTTCTGGACCATGAAGTGACATTTCTCCCAATTAAGAACTAGATTTGTGTCTTCACATCTTTCCAAGACCATGCCTAAGTGAATTAGGCATTTATCAAATGAATCTCGAAAACCGAGAAATCGTCCATGAAAACTTCAATGAATTTTTCAACCATGTCGAGAATATTGACATCATGCATCTTTGAAATGTGGTGGAGCATTGCACAATCCGAATGGGATTCTTCTATAGGCAAATGTTCCATAAGGGCATGTGAATGTTGTTTTCTCTTGGTCTTACGGGGCTATTACGATTTGGTTGTACCTGAATAGCCGTCGAGAAAACAGTAGTAAGAATGTCCCGCCAATCTATCTAGCATCGATCAATAAATGGGAGTGGAAAATGATCTTTTCTTGTCGTCTTGTTTAGTTTCCTGTAATCAATGCACATTCTCCAGCCTGTGATCGGTCGTGTTGGTATAAGTTCATTGTGCTCGTTCTCAATGATCGTGATTCCACTCTTTTTGGACACCATATGGACGGGGCTCACCCATGGACTATACGAGATTGGATAAATGATTCTGCGTCAAGTAATTTAAGAATCTCTGCCTTCACAATTTCCTTCATGTTTGGATTCAAACGTCGTTGATGCTCAATTGAAGGTTTGCGGTCATCTTCCATCAAGATTTTGTGAGTGCATATAGAGGGCTTATTCCTCTAATGTACGCAATAGTCCATCCAATTGCTCTTTTGTGATTCCTCAATACCCTTAGTAATTTCCCTTCTTCAAGTTTGGTCAATATGTTAGATATGATGACCGGAAGTGTTGAGGAAATGCCCAAGTAAGCGTATCTCAAATGTGTGGGTAGAGGTTTGAGATCAAGTGTTGGAGCTTCTTGTAAAGAAGGGAGGGGTTTAGCGGAGCTTGTCCCCAATTCTTCAAAATGTGGATGCTTTCTTAAGGTTGGTAGTGCTTCGGATAGTTAAGCTGTTTGGCCAGTGATATTCTTCTTCCATCTTGGTTAGAGAATTTGCTATACATGTCTCAAGAGGATCTTTAGATAGAATTTTCTCTAAAGACTTGTTCACCATGGCTTCAATTGTGTCTATTTTTAGACAATACTCATCTGTGGAGGGTTGATTCAAAGTTTTTAAGACATCGAAGATGACATGTTCGTCTTCCACTCTGAGAATTAGCTTTCCTTCATAGACGTCAATAAGAGCACGTCCGGTTGCGAGAAATGGTCGTCCCAGAATAATGGGAATATCCTGATCTTCTTCCATGTCGAGGATGATAAAATCTGCTGGGAATATGAATTTATCAACATTGACGAGCACATCTTCAACTATCCCACGTGGATATTTGATTGACCGATCGGCTAATTGTAGCGAAACTGTTGTTTCTTTTGCTTCTCCCAAGTTCAATTTGTTGAAAATTGACATGGGCATCAAGTTGATACTTGCCCCTAAATCACAAAGAGCTTTGCCAAAATTCACTTCACCAATTGTACACGGGATTGTGAAAGTTCCCGGATCTTTTAGCTTGGGTGGCAACTTCTTTTGTAGTATTGCGCTACATTCCTCTGTTAGCATGACAGTTTCGTATTCTTCAAGCCTTCGTTTGTTTGAAAGAATATCTTTCATAAATTTGGCATAGCTTGGCATTTGTGCTAGAGCATCGGCAAAAGGAATGTTGATGTGTAGCTTTTTGAAGATTTCCAAGAATTTCCCGAATTGAGCATCGAGCTTGTGATTCTTCAACCGTTGAGGAAATGGGATAGGTGGAACATAAGTTTTTGTAGCAATTGGACCTTTTTGAGATGAAGGTCCTGTCAGATTCTTTTTGTTTATTTTTTTATTTTCGGATGGTTTTCCATAGAAATTTGAACATGCACTCCACTTCTTGTTGTGATAGCTTGGACATTTTCCCTTGGATTTACCTCGGTATTGCTAGGTAACATGCCTTGAGATCTTTACGAAAGTATTTTGGCCATTTGGCCAACTTGTGTCTCCAGTTTTTAATTGAAGCATCATTGCGTTGTTGATACTTGATTGTTGTTCGGCTAACCGTGATTGCTTCTTCCCATCCGGGCTTCTTTTCTTGATGCGTTGGATTCAACACATTGTTGTTGTTTGCATAAGAAAAATTTGGATGATTTTTGTATCTGGATTGTATGTTGGCCCGTAAGGATTGTATGCTTGCCTTTGGAAATTCTGAGCATACGCCACTTGTTCTGGTGGTGGTGATGACTGTTCTTGTTGCACTAAGGGACAGATAGTGCTGTTGTGAGTTGCTCCACAAATTTCCCATGAAAAAGCTGAAATTTGTGGAGTTTGCACCGTCTTCACAGATTGAGGAGTTGAAAAAGACATTTGCTCGACTTTCTTTGATAGAGCTTCAATTTTTGCCAACATAAGTGAATAAGAATCCACTTCAAAAACACCATTTGGTTTCTTTTGGATATTTATGTCTGGCCATCTTGCACTTTGTTCACTTATAACCTCAAAAAGATTATAAGCCTCTTTCATAGTTTTGTTTCCCAGTGAGCCATTTGATGATGAATCGACATTGGCTCGGCATGAAGGTAAAATTCCAGAATAGAAGTAATTGACTTGTGCTCCCAAATTGAAACCATGGTTAGGACATTTTCGTAGCATATCCTTGTATCTCTCCCATGCTTCGTGGAATGATTCTGAATCTTGTTGACGAAATGTAGAGATTTCGTATTTGAGTTTCGCCACTTTTATTGGTGGAAAGTATTTAGTGGTGAATTTTTGGACAAATTCGGGCCAATTTGTTATGCTTCGTGGTGGCAAAGTATCTAGCCACTCTCTTGCTCTGTCCTTCAAAGTGTGCACGAAAAGTCTCATTTTGATCGCCTCGTCATTTACATTTGGATATTTGAAATTTCCACATATTTCCACAAACCGGTTAATATGGAGATATGGATTTTCGTCGGTTCTTCCATAGAATGAGTTGTTGTTGGAGAAGAGATTGATGACATCTGGCGAATTTGAAAATTGTCCACTCCAAATGGTGGATAGATTACACTTGATTGAACGCTCAAAGATGGGGGTTCATGAATTCCCCAAAGAGCATGTTGTCTTCATCTATTTCGGTACAATAGGATATTGTTGATGTTGAATGTTTTGAACATTAGGTATTCCCCCAGGAGGAATTCTTTCGTTATCATTTCCTTGGGGAGACGTGGATTTAGTTCATCCGCCATTGATGGTGAAGAAATAATGTTTTCTTTTGTTCTCTTCGCCTTCTTGAATGTGGCTTCGATCTCGGGATCTAGTAAAACTAAATCGCGATTGTATGTCCTTCGCATAGACAAGGGAATCTACAACAAAGAAAAGTTGTATTTATAACAATAGTTAATAATGTAATTTTTCAAATATAACTTATACTTCCCAGAACGCCAAAAACTTGACACGCTTTTTGTGTAACTATCGCAAGTGCGATATCGTATCAAGTAGTAAAGTGGACTTTTTGAGTCCGGTTTATCGATCCCACAAGGAAGTTATGTTATAATTTGAATTATACACTATTAGTCTATTTTTATAGATACTTAAGATGAGTGAAACACACAATTAAAAGTTTGGTTTAATAATTGCAAAGAAATTGCAATAATAGTTCTAATATTATAAGGAAATAAAAAGATTGCAATATTAATAGATTGATTAATGATAAAATGAAATAGTTGGGATTACAAACTTAGTTCGTCATTAGTTATAAAAGATGTATTGGAGATCATAAGATGAATTTACTTATTATGTTGTGTAGATTCGATTTTCCTTATAAAGACGGTTTCTCTTCGAACTATAAACGTCCCTTACATATTGAATCAATCCACTATATTTCTATGTTGATTGGCTTCAATACATAGCATTAGGATTTGTGAAAATAACTCAATGAATCATCTAAGGACTAGGGGTATATTTCTATCCCTAGAACAACTTAGAGTGAAGATCATTTGATCTAATCAAACATATTTTCTTTCGAAACATATGAAGACCATAAATATCTTCATTAATTGGCCAAATAAATAAAGATTGTTAAAACAATGAAAATCACACACAATAATAAGTAATTCATAATATATCTTTATACAAACATAAATAACATGACTAACCTTGTTTATAATCCCAACTTAAGAAACTTAGCCCATAAAAGGTTTATTACACATATTACAAGCTTTGGTGGTCATGTTTAGTTGAATCAAGAGAAAGAATTGATCCTAACTCCCTTAGTAGATAAAGGAGATAGAAGCAATAAACTCTCTGAACAACATATACTATACCACACTTACAAAGATCACTCAAGAACACAAGTGTGTTCTTCACACAAAATGAAAAGTTTACAAAAAATGGAAAATTATAAGATGAATGGTGAATGATGAAGGATCTAAGGGGTCTATTTATACACCTAAAGTCATCTAATAGCTCCAAAACTACAGCATTATTACATTAGATCGGATCAATGCCAGTCATCCCCTCAATAATACACAAAAAGTATAAAAAATTAGACAAATCATAGTAATGCCAAGAGTTACGGTAGTAACATTCAGGAGTTACGGCCGTAACTAGGGTGACTTACGGCCGTAACCCCTGAATGTTACGGCCGTAATGTGGCTTCGTAAATTTGCTCATTTGAAGCTTTGATAGTTACGTTTTTAGCCCAGAATTCCTCAGACTTTGCGTTTTTGCCCCAGATCTTCTTCGGATGATAACTTTTTATATATAACTCTGATTTTGAATCCGGAAAGATTGCCGAATTCGTCTCGGAAAGCCCTACAACATGAATATATCAAAATTCAATAAATAGAATATTTATTAAACATGTTGTTTCTTGAGTAATTCAGTTATTTAATCCGATCATCATCCGATAAAAATAAAATTATTAAAACTAATAAATTAAAAGCAAAAAATGAGTAAACTAGCTCAATTATGGGTGAATTTTATCGATACAAACTATGGATAAGTGTACAAAACTGACACTTATCAGCGTGCGCTAATGATTTACGACAAACATCAGTTGACTTCATCGGCACATGCGCCGAAAGTGACCGGGTCCACACGTAGATTCCCTCTGATCTGTTCTGAACTAGCGTGCGCTATCTTTTACTGTTAGCGTGTGCTAAAACTGCACGATAGCATGCGCTAGGAATGCATATTAGCGTGCGCTCATAATGCTACACTTAGCCATTTCCCGCAATTTCTGTCCAACGTCTCGACATACCAAAAACAAACATACGACACACTAAACATAAATACTGTATCCAATAATATTCTCATAGGATATACCCAATATCAAAAGTGCGATAACCTGATACACGATATTCTCAATTGTAATTGTCTACCAAATACGACAATTATACCAATACTGACATCTCAGTCCTTCATTATTTTATCCATCTTGCTGATTCCACATATGCAATATAACTCGGATAAAATAATATTAAAGAACAGTAGTAGAAATTCCGGATATTACATTATACACCACTTAAAATAAGTTTCGTCCTCAAAACTTCCAATCCGTCATAAAACAAACAAACAAACCGTTTAACCAAATATATCCCAAAACCATCACGACAATGATCGATCATCATCATTACCGAATAACCAAAAGAGCATACTTACAAATACGCAAGTCGACGATCTCCTGAGATACTAGCAAGTGACCTCACTGTACAGTCTCAATACGCTTACAATCATAGTTCCTTGAGTCTCAACAAAAAATATATCATCTTTGGAAGAAAATAATCTGCCCGTGTCAAATCCTGTCTACCTGATTACACAATCAAGTCCCAATTCCGATACAATCAATAATGTGCGATATATCTGAGAAATAACTGCCCAAAATAATGACACAAATCCCGAAACATCGGCACAAAATTCGAACGCTCCTATGATCATTAACAATGATCAACCAACAAATTAACCGAGTATATCATCGACATGATAAACTCCAATACGATCAACACAGAACCACAGAAACCGATATACGAACGAATAAAGTTCTCAAAACGACACACCAATCACATACAGTGTTTCTCAACAAAACACAACCGACTGTTGAACGGACCTCTCAGACGTACGAACAACCAGTCGCAAATCGGCAAACATTCCAAATCATACATGGAGTGGGAATGACTAATCAGTACGACTCAAAATTCAAAAGTAGTAAAATCACGCTACCACCACATCAATAGAGCCACATAGTACACATGCTCCAGTTTCACAAAATCCAAAGTTCCAAAATTACGTCCTATGCATGGGTCTACAACACGCAACATATTTATTTTATCCGATCAATTAACTGATCATCCCTGGATAACCAAACTGCTATACTAAAGTTCGAATCTCCTTTCATAGTACCATTAGTGTGTTATCCAGTTGGTGAGTCTCACTCAGAACTTCACCACAATATGCATTATGTACTAAATGCATATGTACATCAATCCCATTTTCAAAACTAGTTTGAAATCATATAATCTTGTCACGAAGACAATTTTCGAAAGTTCTTTTCAAAAATTCCAAGACTCAAAACATTAATTTTCGTAAGACCACGAAATCAATTTTAAAAATTAAACCGGCTCGCTGGTGCCAAGTTCTCGATAAAATTCTTTTCGAATACACACGATTTCGATGTTTAAAATGAAAACTATGCAAATGCTGGACTACATCCATACTACTGTATACCAATTCGGTTCGTCACCAATATCCACTGATATTCCATCGGAAAACCACACGATAGAGTTCGAAAATTTCAGTATATAAATTCCGAGTAAAAACTCCTTTTTCCTCATATGGCTCGCAACATCGACGATCATCCCATTCTGGATCACCTCAACTATGCTATGACAAAACATGGAATAATCAACAAATCAAACACAGTGAAAGACTTCCCGAGAAGTTTCATTTAAACAAGTAAACCAAAACCCCGAAAGGTAGTAATCAAATAGATCAACGATTAGTAAAGTGTTTTACAAATCTCGGGAGTTTTAGAAAACAGAAAAGCTTTCCTTTGAAACCTTAGGGTCTCAGCCCGTATCTCGTTCCACATTACAAGAAGTTTATGAAGTAGAAAACCCTTTTCGGACTCCAAGTTCTGGGTTATAAATCTATTTCAAAATCGATTGGGTCTCGGCCCAAAAATCATTTTCCGTAAAACATCCGTGAAATATTCATTTTGAAAAGTATCATTTTCAAATGCGCACAAGCAGTTTCATGTATTTCAAAATGACTTAACATGACTACATGTTGTTCTCAACCATACACAACATTTCTCCCAAATGCACAATTCCGTTCTAAATTTAACCGACATACTGATTTCCAAAATCATAGTTTCTCAAGATCATCAATCCTGTCTCACTCTGTCATCTCATACTGTGAAGCATAATATCTTTCTGAATCTCAAAACATATCAATTTAGAACAGCAATAAATCTCAATGCAATTCAAAAATCCAAATACTTATAGATCGTGAAGCCGATTATTCCCCGTGATACTGGCACATATCTCGACTCAAGAAAATACTCAACACATGTATTTTCAAAACACACATTTTGCAAAATCAGTTCAACTTGAGAACACAACACATCTCTTTTAAGAGAATCACGTTAGCGCCATTTGGAAAAGTTTACAACAATCGCAGTACCACACTGATAAATCACATAACCCATAAGCTCGAGTGAACAACAAAAACTCACAGCTCTAGTATTAGTCAATCGACAACTCGAATGATGCGACCAAAACACGACCCAACTCGACCCAAATGCCTAGGTTTTCTCAACCTAAGCTCTGATACCATATTCTGTAACACCCCCAGATTTAACCGGAAATATTACATCGCCGTTGGCCCCGAGATGGAACCCACAAGGCTAAAAGAAATTTTCGCAAACATTTACAAATTCCCAAGAGTCCAACAACGGTACTATCTTTAAAAATGCACGAAGACTTATATGTGGATGACATTCTACTAATAGATAATGATGTGGGAATGCTCAGTTCTGTGAAAGCTTGGCTTTCGAGTAATTTCTCCATGAAAGACTTGGGAGAAGCTACCTATATTCTTGGTATTCGGCTCTACTGGATAGAACGAAGAGAACAATAGGTCTTTCCCAAGCCCTTTATATAGATAAAATCTTAAAGCAATTTAAGATAGATGATTCTAAAAGAGGGTTCCTACCGATGCGACATAGAATAAAACTCTCCTTGAAGATGTGTCCTCAAAGTGAGGAACAACAAAAGGAAATGAGTAACATACCATATGCTTCGGCCGTGGGTAGCCTTATGTATGCTATATTGTGTACGAGACCTGACATTGCGCATACTGTAAGCATGGTGAGTAGGTTTCAGGCAAACCCAGGTAGGGAACATTGGACTGCCGTAGAGAACGTTTTCAAGTACTTTAAAAGGACTAGAGATATGGTTCTGATGTATGGCGGTGGAGAATTGGATGTGGTGGGATTCACTGATTCGGACTTCTAAGGACTGAAGGACGACTCGATGTCTACTTCTGGCTACATATTTACACTTAATGGAGGAGCAGTATCTTGGCGTAGTGCCAAGCAAAGCGCGACTGCTGATTCCACCTGTCAGGCTGAGTATCAAGCAGCCTCGGAGGCTTCCAAGGAAGGGTTCTGGATTAAGAAGTTTCTGGGAGAACTTCAAGTGATACCATGTCTTTGTGCACATTACTGGCATGCTGCGACAACGACGGAGTTGTAGCGCAGGCCAAGGAGCCGAGGTTTCACAACAGCACTAAACATATTGAGAGGAAGTATCATCTCGTAAAAGAATTTGTTCGCAAGGGATACATTGTGCTGCACAGGGTAGACTCGGCCGACAACGTCGCCGATCCACTGACCAAGCCACTTTCTCAGACTAGCTTGGAGCGTCATCTAGAGAACATGGGTATTAGATACCATAGTGTGTGGCATTGAGTGCAAGTGGGAGATTGTTAGGAGTATGCCCTCGAATGCCACTCAGAGGATGTTGAGTGAGGGCATTGTACTTGTTATTATGTAAATCATCAATATAAGGCAATGGATGTTTCTTTATTTACTGGTAGTTACTGGCATTCCTAACTCGTAAATATACATATAGAAACTAGTCCGTGTATTTGAGAGCAAAACGTTACACTCCTTATTGTATAAGGGGGTCGGAACTGGAAAGGTTTATAGCTCAAATACTTAATCGTTCGCAAGTCGATGAAACTTGACTGGGCGTTAAGTTTATGTGAAGACTTGTATGACTTGTTCTTTGACAAGGAGAGTGCCTGTCGAACACTAATGGTTAGTGGGAGCACAAGTTATAGGTACGCTAATTGGATTAGTATACTCGAACCGACTCACCCTCGATTCGTCACACGGATTTCACTCCGGGACAGTCAATGATGGAATCGAAAGGTTGTGATAGGTATTCGTGAACCTTCGACTTGAGGATTTAGTAGCGATGTGATTGTGACGTGAAGATTTTCATTAGAGTAGTTCGACCCTATAAACCGGAAGGCGGGGGTCAACCTCGACGTGCATCTTGATGGGCAAGTAGCAGGTCCTACCGAATACCAAGATAGATTTCTTTCTCCTGTACTGAACGAGTTATATGTCCTATGCGGTTATTGGTAGATGAGAACATAAGTCTTTGGCCAAAGCATTGGAGCTAGCTGTATTAGATACACGAGAGCTCGATGATCTCGATTTGCATTAACGCATGCATAGCCTCAAGTACAAATAGGGTTTGACTGACCGTGACCCTATAACTTGATCGGGACATGTGAAACAAGGGTTTATACGTTTACTGGTATTCACGACAGAATGGTTCTTGAATGATCCCATCATTCGTTCTCAGTTGGGGTACAGTGTAGGCCGCCAGGCTGGCTAGGTGGTGCTGCTATTGAATTCTTGTGAATATTATACGTTTCGTGTATACATAATGCTCTATGAATTTGTGATTCATGATGTGATGTCGTTCTTGATCGTGTTACCATTTTGTTGTGGGATTATATTCCCAAGTTTATTGCCTTTGATACCATTGGTCTCATTGAGCATCGTTGTCACTTCGATGAGTTCTCTCGATTCTTTGATGAATGTCTAAATTTTTGAGTTTTGTTGTCATGTTGCATCGTGACATCTCTGGAGTCACATCTGCGTGCCGATTGGTTATGTGTAGGATTTTTAGCCAGGCACATGAGGGTCATGCGTGGATGTTTCTGCATTGGACCGTGCACATGAGACGTAGTTCGTGAGGCTAATTAGTGTTAGGAGTATGCCCTCCAATGCCACTCAGGGGATGTTGAGTGAGGGCATTGTACTTGTTATTATATAAATCATTTATATAAGGCAATGAATGTTTCTTTATTTACTGGTAGTTACTGGCATTCCTAACTCGTAAATATACATATAGAAACTAGTCCGTGTATTTGAGAGCAAAACTTTCCACTCCTTATTGGATAAGGGGGTCGGCACTGGAAAGGTTTATAACTCAAATACTTAATCATTCGCAAGTCGATGAAACTTGATTGGGCGTTGCGCTACCTGATAGTTGGTGCCCAGTAAATGGAGTCCAGAACCTACTGTCCTCTGGCTAGCTCGCCTTAGCGCACGTTACTCGGGTAACGTAGCGTGCCCTACTAATATCATTAGCGTGCGCTACCATCACACATAACGTGCGCTACGAATGCTCCATTCCAGTACAATACCTACTGGACTGTGTGCCTCAAATACACTAGTAGCGTGCACTAATGCTAACCGATAGCGTGCGCTACCCGCACTAAATTAGCGTGCGCTACAGGGTGTGCATAGCGTGCGCTACCCTTCACACAAAGGTGGTATAATCGCATCAAGGATCCAAAAATAGCAACGATCCGAACAAGAAAATGGTAAATCCAAATGACATGAGTTCCAATATCAATATAAACTTACTAAACAGTTGCAACGAGTGTCAAGATTATAAAAGCACCAGAGTAGAAAATTTACAAAAAGTACGGGTATTACAATGAGTGTGTTCCTAATGCTAGTAGGATCCTATGATGTTGTAACCATGCATTAGAGAGTGTTTAACAAACTCCTTGAGAACTTGATGAGTATTAAAGATCTGAATGATGTTTTTAGAGTTTCAAAAATCCTAAATGATATACTTATGTTTTGAGCAAATTCTTTAAGGGATAGTAATGGATTATGAAGAACACAATTATAACCTTTATATATTCAAGTTAATCGGATGTGTTTATAACTTAAGAAAGTGTTGATCATCATATTAATACTTTGATAGTGTTCTTAGGAAGATTATAACGATTATTGGTGATAATGATATTATAGAATTAATGGACGAATTCATTTACAATGATCCTTGTGTAATAGAAGACGTAAAGGGGGTGAACCTAAAGAACTTGGTAAAACCGGTTTTTAAAGATGAACTTGGTGAATCATAATTCGTTAATGAAACTATGGAACATTCGAGTAATATTTAGGGTGTCGTTTCCTAGGAATTCATATCATTATTGTATGAATGTATTGTTGAATGAGTTACATTTCGTACAAGGTTGCTCGTTCGAGTAAGTATTAGTAGTCCAGGATTCCGACTGTTTGTCCGTTCGAAGAAGGGCTATTCGTCTACGGAGTTGAGGCAAGTTATCTTGCTTGGTTATAATGATGATTGAATTCCTGTGAATATTATACGTTTCGTGTATACGTAATGTTTTATGAATCTGTGATTCATGATGTCATGTCGTTCTTGATCGTATTACCGCTTTGTGGTGGGATTGGATTCCAAGTTTATCGCCTTTGCTACCATTGGTCTTGTTGAGCATTGGTGTCACTTCGGTGAGTTCTCTCGATTCTTGGATGAATGTGTATTTCGTTGAGTTTCGTTGTCATTGTTGGAATATTTATTCCACATATTAATAAATAGTGTTTTGGTGATTAAGTTGCTAAACAAAACAAAATAACATCGAGGTGAAGCAAAACATCGAAGCAGACGAAGACGTAAAAAGCTGAACAAAATACAAGCTTAGCGCACGCAAGAGCTGAAGGTTAGCGCATGTTAATGGGAGTTATCTGCAGAACAGATGAGTTCGAAGTAACCTGAAGTGAAGTCACCTGATCAGGATAGCGCACGCTACACATTATAACTAACACACGCTATCGAGGCTATATTACCGTTGTGAAGAGATTCAAACACAGAATGACGTTTGCATTGAAGTCAGCTTAGCGCACGCAACAAGTGATATTTAGTGCACGGTAAATATCAGTCTGAATCAAGCCAATCAATCCGTTGGGAAGATTCTGATGTAAATTCAAAAAGTATAAACGGATATATGATGCATGCAATGATGCAATATTAGCGCACATAACAAGGAAGTGTTAGCGCATGCTAACAGTCAGAGACAGTAGCTACCGGAGTGAAACTGGAAGACATTAACGTACGTAGCATGCAGTATATAACGTACGCTAAGGCAAATATGTTCGATAGCGCATGCTAAGAGGAAGAGCTAGCGCACGCTAGCAAGTCAAATGGCAGCAATGGCCAGTTTGATGAAAAAGGCTATAAATACCACATCCTTTGTATCAAACAAAACAACAACTTCAAGCAATCAAGACATTGATCTTATATTCATTTACATTACATTGTTGTTATGATATTGAGCTTATATTGTTAGTTTGAGTGTTTATACATTCAACATACACGAGTGAGAAAAAGAAAAGATACGATTGGATTCGGTGTTATTAGGATCAAGGATCCGACATTGTTAGTTACGCAATCGCTATCTTATTGAGGTTTATCTGGTACCGATAGAAAGATAGAGTGGTTGATTCCTTATCCAATAGAAAAGGAAAACGGTTTAACTTGGACCGACAAAAAGACAAGTAAGAGAATGGTTTTACTCGGACCGATAGAAGACGAGCTTGTAATGGTAATCCCTCGACCGATAGAAGAGAGGTGCAGAGGTTTTCATCTTAAGCCTATAGAAAAAGATACAACGAGAGAGGACGTAGGCACGTTTGGCCGAACCTCTATAAATCTTTATGTCGTTTAATTTCCGCACTTATATTTATGCTTCCGTACAAACGGCGCATATACCGATCTTGCCCCAGCAATTGGTATCGGAGCGGTACCTCCAATACACAGCTTAACATCCGAGGAGTCGATCCAAAATGGCATTTCAACTTGCTCCAGTCGAAGTCCTTGCTCTCAACCGACCACCATTTTTTGATGGATCGAACTTTATGACGTGGAAGAAAAAGATGTCAATATTCATCCAAGCATATGACATCGGGCTTTAGAAGGTGATTTGTCTTGGTCCGAAAATTCCAACGAATTCCATCGGTACGCTTAAAACTTTCGAAAAATATGACGATTCCGATTGGAAAAATGACCATTTAAATTGTAAGGCAACTCAACTTCTATATTGTGCCTTAAATCCGGATGAACACAACCGGACATCATCGTGTGATAGTGACAAATAAATTTGGAAAATGCTTGAGGTAACCCACGAAGGTACGTCTCAAGTCAAGGAGACGAAAATAAACATGCTCCTTCATGATTATGAGTTATTCCAAATGAAGGACTACGAATCCATCACTATAATGCTCGACCGATTTTCGGTCATCACAAATGGACTAGCATGTTTCGGGAAACAACTTTTGAGTAGTGAGAAAGTAAAGAAAATTCTCCGATCACTACCTCGAGAATGGGACGGTACGGTGACGGCAATAATGGAGTCTAAAGATTTAAATACTCTTGATTTTAGTGCTCTCGTTGGTTCTCTTATCAACTCCGGGATTGTTCTAAAATCTCGGAATGCCAAACCGAAGCCGAAGGAGAGATCAATAGCCATGAAGGCTAAGATGCCTAGAAAGGAAGAAATCCAGGTGGATGAAAGCGACGAAGAATCGGCATATCATGCCAAAAATACTAATAAGTTCCAACACTTATTAAGCCGGAGAAAGAAGGACATCCAAGCCGGTAAATCTAAGAAGTTCGACAACACCTGTCGATTATGTGGTAAACCAGGCCACTTTGCTAAGAATTGTCGGGCCCAAAGAGGTTTTAATTGCAACATGGAGTGATGAAGATATTGATGAAGATTTCATCGATCAAAATAACCTTGCATTTATGGCCCGGAGTTCATTCGAAGATAGCGACGTCGAAAGCCAAGTAAGTAATTCTTACGATGAACTTTTTGAAGCATTCGAGTTATTACATACCGATTATCAAAATGCTTTAAATTAGAAATCCCTCAAATCTAAATATAAATCTTTGGAAATTGAAAATTTCAAAAGTCTTGAGAAGGGAAAATTTGTTGAGATCGATCATTATAAATGTGTTGAAAACGAAAATATTTTAAAAGATGATCTTGTTAAAATCCAAACCGAGCTCAAAAATTTAACGAAGAAATTTTCTCTCGAAAATGAGAAATTTGAAAATATGCTCTCGGTTCAAAAATACATGTTAAATAAAGAGGGGTTAGGATTCAAACCACGTTCTGAAAATGAATCCGTAAATTTTAAAATACCCCATTGTGAAAAATGTTTGAAAATCGGGCATCATATTTTAAACTGTAAAAGCCCAAGACGAACGGTTAAAGTTAAGAAAATTTGGGTTCTTAAAGGAACAATTGTTTCAAATATCGTCTATGTCTCTAAACAAAAACCAACTATCGGTTGGATCCCCAAAAATTAATTTTTGATATTTTACAAATGGGGAGATAATATTCAGGGGGAGTTTATTTCCTATTCATGCATATTCAATAATTTGTATCCTCTATATTTTTTTACACTTTTTGCTGAATACAAAAAGGGGGAGAAGAAGTTGAATCGGATAAAACTGTCGTGAAAGATATGATGAGAAAAATAAAAAAGTAAACAGGAGGAGAAAATAATAAAAATCAAAGAAGTCAAAAAGGAGAAGAAAGCATACAAAAAGGGGGAGAAATGAAGGAGTTGAAAAATGAAAAAACGAAGAAGTCAAAAATGACAAAAGAAAAGAAAATGGGTGAAACTAACGAAACGATCAAAGCTGAAAACTTTGAAATGTACACACACACACACACATATATATATATATATATATACATATATATTTTATTTTGCAGGTCTTATCCAATTCAAGTGTTGTTTTGTAATCATCAAAAAGGGGGAGATTGTTGGAATATTTATTCCACATATTAATTAATAGTGTTTTGATGATTAAGTTGCTAAACAAAACAAAACAACATCGAGGCGAAGCAAAACATCGAAGTAGACGAAGACGCAAAAAGCTGAACAAAATACAAGCTTAGCGCACGCAAGAGCTGAAGTTTAGCGCATGCTAACGGGAGTTATCTGCAGAATAGATGAGTTCGAAGTAACCTGAAGTGAAGTCACCTGATGAGGATAGCACACGCTACACATTATAACTAACGCACGATATCGAGGCAATTTTACCGTTGTGAAGAGATTCAAACACACAATGATGTTTGCAATGAAGTCAACTTAGCGCACGCAACAAGTGATATTTAGCGCACGCTAAATATCAGTTTGAATCAAGTCAATCAATCCGTTGGGAAGATTCTGATGCAAAGTCAAAAAGTATAAATGTATATATGATGCATGCAATGATGCAATATTAGCGCACGCTACAAGGAAGTGTTAGCGCACGCTAACAGTCAGAGACAGTAGCCACTGGACTGAAACTGGAAGACATTAACGTACGTAACATGCAGTATATAATGTACGCTAAGGCAAATATGTGCGATAGCGCATGCTAAGAGGAAGAGTTAGCGCACGCTAGCAAGTCAAATGGCAGCAACGGCTAGTTTGATGAAGAAGGCTATAAATACCACATCCTTGGTATCAAACAAAACAACAACTTCAAGCAATCAAGACATTGATCTTATATTCATTTACATTACATTGTTGTTATGATATTGAGCTTATATTTTTAGTTTGAGTGTTTATACATTCAACATACACGAGTGAGAAAAAGAAAAGATATGATTGGATTCAGTGTTATTAAGATCAAGCATCCGGCATTGTTAGAATCGCAATCGCTATCTTAGTGAGGTTTATCTAGTACCGATAGAAATCTAGAGTGGTTGACTCCTTGTCCAATAGAAAAGGAAAACGGTTTAACTTGGACCGACAAAAAGACAAGTAAGAGAATGGTTTTACTCAGACCGATAGAAGACTAGCTTGTAATGGTAATCCCTCGACCGATAGAAGAGAGGTGGAGAGGTTTCCATCTTAAGCCTATAGAAAAAGATACAATGATAGAGGACGTAGGCACGTTTGGCTTAACCTCTATAAATCCTTGTGTTGTTTAATTTCCGCACTTATATTTACGCTTCCGCACAAACGGCGCATATACCGATATTGCCCCAACAATTGGTATCGGAGTGGTACCTCCAATACATGGCTTAACATCCGAGGAGTCGATCTAAAATGGCGTTTCAACTTGCTCCAGTCGAAGGCCTTGCTCTCAACCGACCACCATTTTTTGATGGCTCGAACTTTATGACATGGAAGAAAAAGATGTCAATATTCATCCGAGCATATGACATCGGGCTTTAGAAGGTGATTTGTCTTGATCCGAAAATTCCAATGAATTCCAACGGTATGCTTAAAACTTTCTAAAAATATGACGATTCCGATTGGAAAAATAACCATTGCAATTGTAAGGCAACTCAACTTCTATATTGTGCCTTAAATCCGGAAGAACACAACCGGATATCATCGTGTGATAGTGCCAAATAAATTTGGAAAATGCTTGAGGTAACACACGAAGGTACATCTCAAGTCAAAGAGACGAAGATAAACATGCTCCTTCACGATTATGAGTTATTCCAAATGAAGGACTACGAATCCATCACTATACTGCTCGACCGATTTTCGGTCATCACAAATGGATTAGCATGTTTCGGGAAACCACTTTCGAGTAGTGAGAAAGTAAAGAAAATTCTCTGATCACTACCCCGAGAATGGGACGGTACGGTGACAGCAATAATGGAGTCTAAAGATTTAAATACTCTTGATTTTAGTGCTCTCGTTGGTTCTCTTATCAACTCCGAGATTGTTCTAAAATCTCGGAATGCCAAACCGAAGCCGAAGGAGAGATCAATAGCCATGAAGGCTAAGATGTCTAGAAAGGAAGAAATCCCGGTGGATAAAAGCGACGAAGAATCGGCATATTATGCCAAAAATATTAATAAGTCCCAACACATATTAAACCGGAGAAAGAAGGACATCCAAGCGGGCGAATCTAAGAAGTTCGACAACACCTGTCGATTATGTGGTAAACCAGGCCACTTTGCTAAGAATTGTCGGGCCCAAAGAGGTTTTAATTGCAACATGGAGTGATGAAGATATTGATGAAGATTTCATCGATCAAAATAACCTTCCATTGATGGCCCGGAGTTCATTCGAAGATAGCGACGTCGAAAGCCAAGTAAGAAATACTTACGATGAATTTGAAGCATTCGAGTTATTACATACCGATTATCAAAATGCTTTAAATGAGATTAAATCCCTTAAATCTAAATATAAATCTTTGGAAATTGAAAATTCCAAAAGTCTTGAGAAGGGAAAATTTGTTGAGATCGATCATTATAATTGCGTTGAAAATGAAAATATTTTAAAAGATGATCTTGTTAAAATCCAAACCGAGCTCAAAAATTTAACGAAGAAATTTTCTCTCGGAAATGAGAAATTTGAAAATATGCTCTCAGTTCAAAAATACACGTTAAATAAAGAGGGGTTAGGATTCAAACCACATTCTAAAAATGAATCCGTAAATTTTAAAATACCCCATTGTGAAAAATGTTTGAAAATCGGGCATCATATTTCAAACTATAAAAGCCCAAGACGGACGGTTAAAGTTAAGAAAAATTGGGTTCTTAAAGGAACAATTGTTTCAAATATCGTCTATGTCTCTAAACAAAAACCAACTATCGGTTGGATCCCTAAAAATTAATTTTTGATATTTTACAAATGGGGAGATAATATTTTCAGGGGGAGTTTATTTCCTATTCATGCATATTCAATAATTTGTATCCTCTATATTTTTTACACTTTTTGTTGAATACAAAAAGGGGGAGGAGAAGTTGAATCGGATAAAAGCGTCATGAAAGATATGATGAGAAAAATAAAAAGGTAAAAAGGAGGAGAAAATAATAAAAATCAAAGAAGTCAAAAAGGAGAAGAAAGCATACAAAAAGGGGGAGAAACGAAGGAGTTGAAAAATAGAAAAAACAAAGAAGTCGAAAATGACAAAAGAAAAGAAAATGCGTGAAACTAACGAAACGATCAAAGATGAAAACTTTGAAACGTATGTATATATATATATATATATATTTTGCACGTCTTATCCAATTCAAGTGTTGTTTTGTAATCATCAAAAAGGGGGGAGATTGTTGGAATATTTATTCCACATATTAATAAATAGTGTTTTGATGATTAAGTTGCTAAACAAAACAAAAAACATCGAGGCGAAGCAAAACATCGAAGCAGACGAAGACGCAAAAAGCTGAACAAAATACAAGCTTAACGCACGCAAGAGCTGAAGGTTAGCGCACGCTAACGGGAGTTATCTGTAGAACAGATGAGTTCGAAGTAACCTGAAGTGAAGTCACCTGATGAGGATAGCGCACGCTACACATTATAACTAACGCACGCTATCGAGGCTATTTTACCGTTGTGAAGAGATTCAAACACAGAATGACGTTTGCAGTGAAGTCATCTTAGTGCACGCAACAAGTGATATTTAGCGCACGCTAAATATCAATTTGAATCAAGTCAATCAATCCGTTGGGAAGATTCTGATGCAAAGTGAAAAAGTATAAACGGATATATGATGCATGCAATGATGCAATATTAGCGCACGCTACAAGGAAGTGTTAGCGCACGCTAACAGTCAGAGACAGTAGCCATTGGACTGATACTGGAAGACATTAACGTACGTAACATGCAGTATATAATGTACGCTAAGGCAAATATGTGCGATAGCGCACGCTAAGAGGAAGAGCTAGCGCACGCTAGCAAGTCAAATGGCAGCAACGGCTAGTTTGATGAAGAAGGCTATAAATACCACATCCTTGGTATCAAACAAAACAACAACTTCAAGCAATCAAGATATTGATCTTATATTCATTTACATTACATTGTTGTTGTGATATTGAGCTTATATTGTTAGTTTTAGTGTTTATACATTCAACATACACGAGTGAGAAAAAGAAAAGATACGATTGGATTCGGTGTTATTAGGATTAAGGATCCGACATTGTTAGAATCGCAATCGCTATATTAGTGAGGTTTATCTAGTACTGATAGAAAGCTAGAGTGGTTGATTCATTGTCCAATAGAAAAGGAAAACGGTTTAACTTGGACCGACAAAAAGACAAGTAAGAGAACAGTTTTACTCGGACCGATAGAAGATGAGCTTGTAACGGTAATTCCTCGACCGATAGAAGAGAGGTGCAGAGTTTTTGATCTTAATCCTATAAAAAAAGATACAACGAGAGAGGACGTAGGCATGTTTGGCCGAACCTCTATAAATCCTTGTGTCGTTTAATTTCCGCATTTATATTTACACTTCTGCACAAACGGCGCATATAACGATCTTGCCCCAACAGTCATGTTGCAGCGTGACATCTCTGGAGTCATATCTGTGTGCCGATTGGTTATGCGTAGGATTTTTAGCCGGGCACATGAATGTCATGCGTGGATGTTCCCGCATTGGACCGTGCACACGATGTAATACCCGTATTTTTCATTCCTGTATTTTTCGATTCTAGCAACTCGTTTGTGTTCATTGACACATTTTAGACATGTGTTGTTCTGTACTTTTTGTTATTCGTGTAATACCCTGTTGTAATTCATTATCATTCAGTAATTATCAGTCAGTAATTTTCACTTATTAATAATCACTCATCATTCATGATTCATTCATTTATGTTCATCGTTGGCTTATTGTAACCGTGTATCAGTTACCAATCGTCATTCATCTCTGTTTGAGGATCGAGACGAGAGTATTATCATAATCATCGTGAATGGTAGTCTTGTGTTGGAAGTATTATCTATCGTGTGTTATTGGACTTAATTACATTTATACAAGTATTGTATGTCGGATCATTCACCGTTTGTAGCGAGTAGACGGAGTTGTCGCATTTTCGTCACTTCCAGCAATGAGTTACGGCCGTAACTAATCTTACATTATGGCCGTAACATGCATTCGTTGGCTTAAGGTTGTTTTGGCCGAAGGTGAGATACGGCCGTAAGGTAAGCAGGCTACGGCCGTAATATGTGTTCATAATTTTCAGGAAATGTCGGACGAAGAGGGCTTATGGCCGTAAGGATTGCAGCATACGGCCATAAGATGAGGCAGGTACGGTCGTAAGGCTTGGTCGGTTACGGCCATACGTTTCGAGCAGGGTGCCCGGTCAGTTTCGACGAAGGTGTCATACGCCCGTAAGTCTTGCCGAGTACGGCCGTAACAGTCTGGTTACGCCCGTAAGGCATGTGCGGTATGGCCGTATGTCTGTATGCAGATGTTTTGGACGAGGACGAGTTACGCCCGTATATGATGGCTGGTTACGGCCGTAATGCCGTTGACTTGGGATGTTACGGCCGTAAGTAGGTCGAGTTACGGCCGTAACCATGGCAGTACTTAAGGACTTGGACGGGACTTTGAGCTCATTTTTATCATTTCTTCACCTTGTATCCGAGAGAGAGAGAGTTTGAAGGAGAGATTTTTCATCATCAATCACTTGGGTTTCGGTTTTCATCATCTTCATTCGTTTGGGAAGCTTGGATAGTCGATTTAACACGATTTCACTGGATCAAAGTGTTTAGATCTTCGAAGGTAATATTCTTCAACACTCTAGATTTCGATTCTATGATGGAATATGATGTTTTGGGATGTTATAATCATGTTATATGAAGAGATATACACATGATTGTGAGTTGGTATGAATATTTATCGGATTATTGAAGGATTATTGTAGAACACTTTGAATATTGATGTGCATTTGGGGGGTTTTCGATTAGATGTTGTTGAAACCTCGAATTGGATATTCATATTGGATTATTGATGGTATTGAAGATGTTTTTGTTGGATTTTGTCACTCCTTGGAAGTCGGTATCGATATAATTGAGGGTTGATTGCAAACAATCGAAGATTGTTTACAACGTGTTTGTCATAATGCCCCAATGGACTTGGTTTAGTCGTATCGACGTTTTGAGTTAGTTATAATCGTGTTTGATTTTTATATTGATCGGATTGTTGGTAATTGTGTTATTCAAGGTTGTTCGAGCGACCGACACCTTATTTTAGGAGGTTTGTTCGTGGAAGTACATTCTTCACCGGTGTTGTGTAAGTTAATTCTTACTCGGTTAAAAGGATATTCATTCCTTTTGTTGTTGTTCAGTCATAATCATAATTCATTCATAATGTATTAATCGTATTGAGACTTGTAATTGTCGAATAATCACTTCATTCACGAGGAACGACGGTTCCAATCATTTCATTGAGCTATCATTCACTTCACAATTATTTAATCTCGGTGAGTCGTTATTGACTTTGTCGGATTATTATTCATTAATATTCATCATGGTCATTCTCATTCATGTGACCTTCTGGGTTCATATTGCGTGGCCGGGTGGTGATGTGTGGAATTTTTAGTCGGGCATATGATGGTCATGTTTTCGGGTTCACCGACACAGTGGACTGTGCAAACGGCAACGTACCTCCGTGAGACTAATTAGGTACAAGGGCGGGTGTTTCCGGTCACTCATCTTGTGCACATGAACATACCATTACGGGTGTGCTACGATGCCCCTCTTCAACTTAATTTCATAATTAAGATATATCATGATTGTGTATATTCAACCCTTGAGGATTGTTGTTCTGTGTAACTGACCCCGTTGGGGGATATTGTTTTCAGGTCATGGCAAGGCAAAAGCACGGGAAGAGAATGTTGACTGTGAGGAGTCCCAATGATACTAGTAGGGGGGCCCCAGTCCTTTCAGTCATTCATGTTGTCTTCATTTTATTTCCGCTGCAGACTTCCGTTTGGATACTCATTTTCATTCAGTGTTGTATATTTTATCTTCATATAAAATATACCTGTATTCTGTATTGACTTGGGTGTATCGTAATGAAACTCCTCATCGGAGTAATGGATGATATAATGTGGTTCGGTACTACGATTATATTATTTAAGTCATTAATTTTCATTCGCCTAGTGGGTCCCAGTCGGGGGTCCACGACAATGTAATAGTCGCCTAGTTTGGGGTGTTATAATTCGAGCGAGTTTTGATATTGTTTCGATTTAACCGGTATATTATTGCGACTTTTCCGCATTCGGGTCCGATTCTTCTGAATCTTGCTCGGAATTGTTATTTTGTCGTCCCTACAACTTCTTTTCACATTTGTGGTTGTGTTGTGAACTTTGGAATTGTTATTCGATCTCGTATCGTGATTTTCGGCCTGTTGGGCCGTTTCATAATTTCCTAAAGTTTTAGGTACTCATTTTCGTACCCGTTTTTACTTACCTTCTATTGTTGGAATCGCATGTTCGATTAAAGCTTTTGTTCATTGCTGAGAATCCCTTGTGGGCGTTCCGTTGAATTTTCTGAATTATCGCATTTTGGGATCGTTCGGGGCTGATCGGGCATCAGAATGAATCTGCTTCCAGAATATAGGTTACGGCCGTAACCTGCAGCGTGTTACGGACGTAATGGCTTACTGATAATAGCCGTAACACACCCTTACATTTTGGACAGAAGACCCGAGTGTGGTGTTACGGCCGTAACACTCCCAGCTATTTAATAGCTGGGCGACGGGTTTCACTTCATTTTTCACCCCTTTCTCCTTTTCTTCTCGTGGGTGACGGTCAGGTGAAGCTAGGGTTGGATTCTTAGCCGATTGTACTCAATCCCTACATGTTTTGGAAGGTCTTAGGTGATTGTAACATCATCTAATCGGTTCTTCTTCGTCGGATCGAGGTATTTCTTGTTTTCCCTAGAGTTGACCTTTTTGGGGATTTTGTTCTTGATCTCGTTTCTAATCCAGTTTTTATGAATTGATCATTGTTAAACATTGTTATTTATCAGGTTCTATGGATTGTATATCCATATTCTGGTTTCGTATAATCCGAATCATGATTCGGTGACCTATTAAAGTCTTGAGCATTTAATGCTTGATCAAATGTCTCAATGAGTTTTTCTTTGATTCTTAGATGCGTTTTTCATTGTTTTCAGTTTCTATGCTCGTAGTGATCACGTTGCTATTGTGTCTCTCATGGAGGATATAAGTTGGGGACTTTCGATCGAGCTACGTTCTCCGGAGTTGTTCGTGTGTTAACTATCGAGGCAAGTATTCTTGTCTATACAGTTTATATTGCGTGAATTGAGGTTGCATATGAAATTTGTTGGTTTGTGCATTTTTGTTGATTGTACCTTATGTGAATTATTATAGTTGTTATGTGGTTTTGTGAAGTCAGTGTTGGTTCATTGCTTGTCATAGAGATATGTCAATAGAGACGTAGTGACGGGTAGATAGTACACTTAGACGTGTGCTATAATGTTTTGGTGATCACCGGGTTGTGTGGATTAAGTTGTATGTTAGGGATTTAGGTTGGCTGTAGTGGTTTGATCGGTTGTTATACCTGTCAATGTGTAGTGAAGCGTCGAGGATTGTTAGGTTGTTGTGAAGTCGTGCTGGTTGTGTCGTAGGTGCTGTTTGTGGTGATTGTTAAGTGTTGACGTCTACTAGGGATAGTTCTTGTGTCAAATCCTTGGCTGTAGTTACATTCCGGTTTGAGGTCATTCTAGCAGGTGCCATAACTATGTATGTTTTATTCAACGTTGGAATTTGTGAAAGTTGTGTACATGTGTGTGTTTTGTTGTTCTTCCACCCAGGGATGGTCTGACGGGGCCTCTGGGGCCGATACTAATGGGTATGGATGCGGAAGTGGTTTCCCACCTCGGGAGGGTCCGACGGGGCCTCTAGGGGCCGATACTAATGGGTACGGCCGCGGGTTACCAGGTGTGGTTTTCATCATGTGGTTGATGTTGATGTTTTCGATAATTGTGATATGTCCGGAATATCACAACGCTTTTGTTCTCGATGTTGAGATACATTATATATAGGATTTTGAAACTTGGCTAGAATGGCACCAGAGTATGTGTCGTATGTATTTAGTTCTTTGGTTGTGAGGTTTTGGTGTTGGAAAATGGACCGTGATATTGTTTTCGTGTATTACAGTTTGAAAAGGTTTTGGGTTGATATCCCTATGGTTGTGTAAATGTTATTTGTGGAAAATGACTTTGGGCCGAGACCCAAATGTTTTGAAATGATTTCGTAATTAAGGACGTGAGGTCCGGAAGGATTTACTATTAATGAAAATGTTTGTTTCACAGAAGAGATTTGGGCCGAGACCCTATTGTTTTCAGAAAGGTTTTATAATCTCGAACTTGAAGTCCTAAAAGACTTTCTGTCGTTTTCTAAAATTCCCGAGTTGATATATAATATTTTAAAAGACTTGAGTTGTACCTTAAATATTGAAAACCTCTCGGGAACTTCTTTCACGACTGTTGTTATTGTAATATAACTGATATTGGCGTGATATATTTTGTATAGACTGAATACTTGTATGGGGGAAATGCGTATCATGTATTTCAGGTGTGCTTAGTTCGTTGGAGCAACCACAGGGACAGCATGGAAGAAGACGAGCCGCGATACTAATCAAGAGTGAAGATTCCAGTTTGATGTTGTTGTATTGTTGAGTTATTTTCAGTCTTTCGCTGTATTGTATCTTGACCCCTGCGTGGGTATGTACAATAATGAGTTTATTTTTGGGTTGATTTAATCGTGATACCTCATTGGTCAGTGTAATTAGTATTTGACCTTATCGGTCTGTGTTAGTACATTGTTTGACCTCGGCCGATCAAATATTGTTCGTATCGTAGTTGTTAGCCTGGTAGATTCTTATAGAAAAAGGGTCTACGACGTTTAATATTCCCGGTGGTTTCTGGCGGTGTTACATTTATGGTATCGAAGCTTAGGTTGTGGAAACCTAGGCTATTGGGTCGAGTCGAGTCGTGTTTTGTCGAGTCTTATTTTGTTGCGTCGTCCGAGTTGTCAGTTAACAAGTTGACTTGTACGTTGTCATATCATATCGTTCGTGTTGTTTGTTGAGATTAGTATCATAGGCGACCGTCATCTTCGTGCGACCTGTGGATGTAAGTCTCCCCTTATATATATATATATATATATATATATATATATATATATTATATTTTGTATTTTGTGTTGTATGATTTTTGTTTGCAAGAGGCAAAATAGAAACCGTATTTGATACTTGTGGTATATTACGTGTATGGTAATTGGGATATACTGGTAGATTGAGTTTTGATTGGTACGACGTGTTGTGGAAGTCTCTGGACATTACTGTATTCCAGGAGGCGTATTGAAGACAAAGATTGTTAGAAACGCAAACGGATGGTTTCGACGCATGTTTAAATCTGAGATTATATTCATCAGTGGTATTGATTAGTATGATGATTTGAATGCTAGATGGGCACGCGTTTGAGAACCGAATATGTTTGACATTGTTGCTAATTGCTACAAACGTATTTTTATTGATAACTGTGTTGGCTACGTGTGTATTTGATAATATTTCTGAAAATTTCATAGACTTGAGAATGTTGTGAAAATCAGACCTTCTCAAACATTTTACTAGTACAGTTAAACGGCAGTTACAATGAATTTTGAAAATTTTCTGAAATTTTGGACAAGTCGGCCGTGTATTTTCAAGGAAGAGAGTTGATTGATTGTTTCTTGCTACCTCAATGTACGCTTATCGTTAGCTATACCTGTTGTGCGTGTATTTTCAAATGACTTGCAAGTGTTTCGCAATCTGGGTTAAATTAGAAAATTTTCGTGACTATTTTATCGGTATGCATAAGTAGTGACTTAGCATATACATTGTTTTTAATTATAAACGTTTTGAGTTTTGACAAAGTGATCGTGCACTTTCACAGAAAGTTTGCGACTAAATACGAAGGATATATTTTGAAGTACTTTCGATATTTTATTAAATATTACCGTCGTCAATCTTTTGCCATATATAAATGAATTTTAGAATGGTTTTAGCCTATTGCTGTTAATTTCAAATAGCTCGAGTATACGATTTTAAAAATTTTCACACCATACAATTTTTATATTTTAAACCAAAAATGTGATTTTTATTTTCGAAAATTTATAGATAGTGAAAGATGGAGAATCTTACTCGACTTAAACTTCGACTCGGATTTGGTGTAATTTTCTGAGTAGAGTCAGTCAGCACACACTAATTTTGTGCCGAATTGTTGTGTTGCGCGGTCTCGGTTGGTTTTGTAGCCCGTGTAATGCTGTTTCGACATGATTCCTCTTGACGATGACGTTTTAATGAATTTTAATATTCCGGATCATGGTTTTGCAAATGATTTCAGAAAGAAACAATTTCGATCTCTTCCTTATAGTTACGGTAAAACAACCGAGGTGCCAAAAGAGTTTTCCAATCTTATTTCGGAAAAATTTTATGAACTTAGATTTTAAAATGTTACTATTTAAACAAATGTCTCGTGGACTTTTTGAAAAAGAATGTTATCAACGATTTACTACTATGACGTGCGATTTGTGGTGGCCCTGTCTGTTTTTGTATCGGCATTGAACGTAAATTTTCTGTTGATATGGTCATGTGGTCCATCAGTTACATCTGTAAATTCCATTTCTTGCAATTGTAATTATTGTACTTGTGTAACTTTCGTGAGTAAATATTTTGTGATGTTATCATTACCTTATGTCGGTATGTTGCGCTGAATCGGCGTTATGGGTATCGTTTGTGATGTTATGTCCTATAGAGCTGAGCGGTTGAGTGTTCAATATGCCGAGAAGACGAGGTCGGGTTGGTGATTGTGGACGTATTCAGGAGCAGGGTGTGGCTCGTGATCAGAAGCAAGTTGTAACACCCCCAAAATCCTATTGGGTTATTACAGTGCCATGGACCCCACACCAGGAGATCCACCAAGCGAACATGACTAAAATACATCAATTTAACCAACAAGGGAGATCACAGTCCCTACTATGATATCCGACATAATATTCCGATAAGGAATTTCAACGACGACGATGGGCCTACATGGCCAAAATAAGAATACAACAACATCCACGAGCATCTGCTCGGGTAATACATAATGACAATGACTGACAAACTGGAGAACACTCCAACTGACTGACCAAGATGAACATCTCGGACTAGTATCGCTTGAATGCCTCGTCGCCTTCATCATGCCCCTGTGTCTCAACTCTCTCCTCGCAAGAACCTAAAACATGAAAACATGTTCCGCCCCCACGGGGTCAGTCATCCAGATAATGAACATCAAATACATGTATAGCATGATATGCATCCAAAGGCAGAATGAAGCAGTACAATGATAATAATAATACGAGGTTCTCACAAACCAAGGTAATAACCGAGCATTCATGAAACACTATGCCCACGGCATACTATTAATACCTATTCAACAGATTAGAACATAAGTGCCCAACCGCGAATCATAATTACAGAACACCCCAATGAATTACATGACATGAACCAAACCAGAACTGAATTAATTATAAATCACAATGCCCGAAGGCTCCAATGAAATTACCAAGGCATTACAAAGGCCTGAAAGCCACTCAGTCGAAGCTGTCAATCAACACAATCACCTGAAACCAAAACAGCCCGAAGCTATATCAATAAGGGCCGAAGCCATGGCACGAAGCCGTATCACAGTAAGGGCCGAAGCCACAGCACGAAGCCGTATCACAGTGAAACCATCCAATGGCCGTTGACCTACTGAGCTGTAGGTGTTGGGAAGCCAACCGCGAAGGGTTCAAACTCCCCAAACTTACCCATAATGAAATCACCCAGTGACCGTTGACCTACTGAACTGTAGGTGTTGGGAAGTCAACCGCGAAGGTTTCAAACTCCCCAAACTTACCCATAATGAAATCACCAGAGACCGTTGACCTACTCAACTATACGTGTTGGGAAGTCAACCGCGAGGGTTTCAAACTCCCCAAACTTACCCATAATGAAATAACCCATTGACCGTTGACCTACTGAACTGTAGGTGTTGGGAAGTCAACCGCGAAGGTTTCAAACTCCCCAAACTTACCCATCGATCACTAGCCGAGACTAGCCTCCAAAACAAAATTAATCACAAACAGCAACGATCCCCAAGATTACCGAATTCACAAGAATGATAGTGTGCTGCCTTGAGTCGGCCAACAATGACTCACAGATGGGCACCGTCCTCGGCAGTCCCAATTTAATACCTCGATTACCTTAGAATGGTCAATCGATAACAACGACACAATGGATGGGAACTATCCTCGACAGCCCCAATTCAATACCTCGATTGCCTTAGAATGGTCAACCGATAACAATGATGCAGCGGATGATTCAATACCTCGATTGCCTTAGAATGGCCAACCGATAACAATGATCTCATGAATGATTGAACACTTCGATAGCCTTAGAGAAGCCAATCGATAACAATGACTCAATGAATGCCTCGAAACCTTTAATCGGTTACCGGCGATGAAGATGAGAATGAATACGCCAATGCCTTCAATCGGCCGATATAATATGAATGACAGGACGCCAACATTAATGACAATGATTACAATAATGTCTTAGATCAACATCAATATTAACAACAACAATCGATACATCGATACCACGAACCGTCTATCGACAATAACATTAAAAACGAGTATCCCAATGCCTTGAACCGGCCATTAATGAACAATAATAACATTTGGCATAATTTTCGAAGAGTATCGTATCGAACGATCCCCTAATATCAATGAATTCATGAAGAGACCAAGTCTCGGAATGATACAACATATTCATACACATATATGATAACATTAATCTCATTGACTAGTACAAGTACAAAACTTGCCTCAAACCGAAGGTGAGAAAGTCCTTCCATGATCAACGTCCTTAATGGAATTATCGGCTGCTCGAACAACCTTGAATAACACAAATACCAACGATTCGCTTAATATACGAATCAAGCATGATCACAACCAACTCAAAAGTCGATACAACACTACCCAAAACTCATTGGGGAAATTTAACAAATACGTTGTAAACAATCTTCAATTGTTTACAACTAATCTCAATTATACCGAAAACCGACTTCCAATGAATGATTTAATCCAACAAAATCTCACTAATACCATTAATAATCCAATAGGAATACTTCATTCGAGATTACGACAACATCTAGTCGAAAACCCCCAAAATTCCAAAGTCAACACTCAAGGTGTTCTTGAACAATTCCAAGTATTCACAAATTCCGAAATATACACCAATAAATCCGTAGAAATACATGTATCCAAGTTAGATAATCCATATCTAACATATTCCAACATAATATCAAGCTAACTTGAAGAGATCGGAAGTAAAACACTCAAATTCCGAAATTCTAGATCCAAGAGATGTTTACCTTGATTTGGTGTGTTGGAAAGGATTTAATAATGATTAATCCGATTTAGAAGCTTGAAAATGATGGTAGGTGGTTCCAGATCGAAGAACCCTCCACCAAAAGTCCAAAATCGCCCAAAACCGACGGGAGGAGGAAGAGAGAAGTGAAAATGATGAAACTGGACTGAACTGTCCAATTTATACTGATCCCAGTTTAGCGTGCGCTATGTCCTGATATTTAGCGTGCGCTAGCGGCTTACTGGGCAGTCCAGTGAGCTCTGACTGCTTCTTTAGCGTGCGCTACGAAATTGGTAGCGTACGCTAATGCCTTCCAATAATGTGCGTTAACCCAAAATGTTAGCTTGCGCTAACTGATGTTCAATACCCAGCAACTGGAGTCCAGAACCTACTGTCCTCTGCCCTGCTCGTGTTAGCGTGCGCTACTCTTATGCCTTAGCGTGCGTTGCCAGCACAATTAGCGTACGCTACTTACCACTCGTAGCATGCGCTACGAATTTCCCAAATCAGCCCAGTACCTTCTGGACTATCAGTCTCACTTGGGCTAGCATGCGCTAATACTGAGCTATAGCGTGCGCTACCTATACTCCATTAGCGCGCTAACAAGAGTATGTAGCATGCGCTACCTCACACACATACCACCAAAATATGATGACAATGATGAAAATATTCTCATCTCGATCTCAAACTATGATGAATGATGAATAACAACTGACACACGATTCTAAAATACGCCGAATGGTGAACACAATGGAATGAATATGACTGATGAATGATTATTACTAAGCGAAAAATTTCTGAGTGAAAATTACTGAATGATAATCAATGAATCCATAATCGGGTATTACATACTCCCCCCTTAAAAGAGTTTCGTGCTGGAAACTGAGGGTAAACAACTCGGGATGTGAACTATCTATTACGATCTGAAAACAACATCCCCATGAATACTCCTTAATGCGAACCACTTCGCGTGCACAACTGGGCCAATCCCATGACTCGTAACGCCGGCGCACACACCCCGCCCATCGGCAACGTACGCCCAAACAAACACTATTTCATGCCTCAAAAGAAAAACAACAATGCATATATGGCCCTCGGGACCATATCAATTGCACGCCCAAGTCCTCCTGACTTAGTGTCTCGAATTCACAATGAACAATTACTCAGATTATCATGAAATCTCGGGTACAACACTGTAACGACCCGATTTTTCTAAGGTATTTTATGAATAAAAATATTAATTATGAGAAAACTTGTAGAAATTTCAAGTCGTTACTAAACATACATTTTCTAAAATATTTGCGGAACTAAAAAGGATTTCGAATCTCCAATACGATCGTAAAATATGACAGCGGAAAATAATTACTAAAAATAAATTAATTGTTTGAGTAACTTGAGCGGAATTAAAAGAAATAATTATAACATTAATCATATGTCGGCTGCTCGACAACCCGTCCTCTCCATTCCGAATTAACCTGAAAATTTTACATAAAAATGGGGTGAGCTTTCTATCGCTCGTGGGAATATCACAAGTCAACAATAATCACAATACATAACGGAGGCATAGCATGAATATTTGTTATATCAACTTGAGCATGTAAACATGTGACTGCATGTAAACATATACTGATATTTGGTATGAAAAACATGTGACTGCATGTTAATCATAAACTGATACTTGGTACGAAAAACATGTGACTGCATGTTAATCGTAAATATAACATATCACCTATACAATCCAAATAAAGCAATTAAAATTGACAAGTAATAATTCCCACCTGAAATTGAGATGACTTGAATGTAAAAATGCTTGAAATATTTATGAACGTGTCTTACTCGAGCCCTTGATTCTCGTAGCCTACAATTAAAGAGGCGTATATGTAAATATTTAATCTTATAAAAATATAGTTTCATGAAAAATAAAATAAAAAGGTTTGATTTAATTTGAAAGCTTGAACTTTATTGGATCATATCCAGATTATGAAATTGTGCTGGGTTTGCATATTTGATTGGCTCAAAATTAGATGGATCGGATGGAGGAAATGGGAATTGAGTAAACAAGAAAGAAAAGGGTTTGGGCCGAAGGGGACGCTGGCCCAATTGATTGAGATTAAATCTCCATCACGGATTATTGCCCCACTCCCAATTTCTCATCTCCCCTGCAAAACGACTGCCCCTATCTTCTTTTCCTTCTGCGACGATTCTCTCTCTCACTAAACCCTATTCAGCGACCTGCATAGTTGATGGTCGGAGCAGCGGCCGTCTGTTCCTCCTGGTTCAGGGACCCAGTTCGAACCTCTCTCGATTTGAATCACGGCGTAACTAAGGAAAGTGATGGTCATTGGGTCGGCGAGTGCAGCGGCCGCGACGAGTGTCAAACACGAGCCGATGTCACGATTGACAGCAGCGATTCGGCGGCGGTTGGCTGAGGGTCATTCTAGTTTGAGGTCAGAAAATTCTCAGGTGTGAAATATCTTTCCCTTTCCCGACTCCGATTTTCTTCTAAAAATTGGGGTTGTGTTATGTGATTTTGGAAATCGGTTTTGCTGGTGTTTGTGTGAAAATGTTTGAAGGTGAAATGGATATGGCGATGAACTGGTGGTCAGGCTCCGATTGAGGAGGGTGCAGAATAGAAAATAACAACGGAGGTCGACTTTGCTGTAAAAATTGAGATGTAACAATAGAAGGAATTACCTGTTGTTTTGTATGCGTTGAACGATTCTGAGAGGCTGGGAGGGTGATGTGAATTCTTGTGACTTAATGTAGTTTACTAAATTTGCTGTGAAATGATATTTGCTGGTGTGTGTGTGATTCCTGATGTGCAGGAGATTTTTTTGTGTGAGAGATCTCTGTGTATCGTGGACTGCAGATGATGTTTTTCTTTTATACTGATTTTATTAACTACTCCCATGATGCATAAGTGCTCCTCCATGATGTCCACTACTCCACTAAGGTGGTTGATGAAAAAAAATTGCCTTACATGTTCTGAACGTGAGTGTTGGATGTGGTAATTGGGTTCTTAATTAATTATGGGAGTTGGGCTTGGGTATTAGTAGTTGATCATTAATTTATATTGGGCCGAACACTAAGATGGTTGGCTGGCTGGCCCAAAAATGAATGTATAAAATTAATTAAAATGGACTATAATATTTGGGCTCGATAATGAATTATATGAGTTGGGCCCAAAATACATGAATTGAGTTTGGACTTATAATGGTTGGGCTCGGTAACTAATTGACTTAGGTCTACAGTTAAATTTAAGAATTAATCAATTGGGCTCAATAAATAATCATAGTCCAACTGATAATTTTAAATTGAATTAATATTCAATATTTACTATAAAATTAATTAATAAATTAAGAAATAATTTTCTAAATTTAGCGGGTATTACATCTTACCCCTGTTGGAAAAATTTTCGTCCTCGAAAATAGTATACTTACCGTGAATAAGGAAATCGGGATAACGAGTTCGAATTTCTTCTTCGCGCTCCCAAGTAGCTTCATCTTTGGTATGATTTCGCCATTGAACCTTGACGAGTACTCTCTCTTTATTCCTTAATGGAATAATCTTTCTGTCGATTATCGCAACTGGTTGCTCGATATAGGTGAGATCTTTGTTCACTTCCACCGTTGAATAGTTGATCATGTGACTAGGATCGTGAACGTATTTTCTCAACTGTGAGACGTGAAAAACATTATGTACTGCTGAAAATTCCGGTGGTAATGCCAAACGGTATGCCAAATCTCCAATCCGATCGAGGATCTCAAATGGTCCGACGTATCTTGGCCTCAGCTTGTTCCTCGATCCAAATCGAATGACTCCTTTAGTCGGGGCTACCTTTAGGAAGACCTTTTCGCCAATATTAAACTCAAGGTCCTTCCTTCGCTTGTCGGCATAAGACTTTTGGCGATCTTGTGCTGTCTTAATCCTTTCACGAATCTTTTCTACTACACTCACGGTCTTCTCGATTATTTCGGGACCCAAAATTTTTCTTTCACCTACTTCATCCCAATAAATCGGCGATCTGCACTTTCTCCCATAAAGTGCCTAAATGCACGGCCATTCCGATCGTTGCACGAAAACTATTATTGTATGCGAATTCTACCAAAGGTAGTAACTGCTCCCAACAATTACCTATGTCCAGACACAAGCTCTCAACATGTCTTCAAGTATTTGTATCGTCCTTTCGATTGACCGTCGGTTTGTGGGTGATAAATGTACTAAAATTTAATTTAGTTCCCAATGCTTCCTGCAGACTTTCCCAAAAACGTGACGTGAAGCGAGTATCTCTATCCGAAACTATAGACACTGGTACTCCGTGCAGCCTTATGATCTCCTTAATATACAATTGCGCATACTGATACATTGTGAAGTTCATCTTCACTGGGATGAAATGAGCCGACTTAGTGAGGCGATCAACCACAACCCAAATCGCCTGATTTCCTCTTTCCGATCGAGGTAAGCTCACCACAAAGTCCATAGTGATGTGTTCCCATTTCCACTCTGGAATGTGGAGTGATTTTAACAAACCAAATGGGCATTGATGTTTGGCTTTCACCTGCTGACAAATAATACATCTCCTGACGAATTCAGCCACGTTTCTCTTCAAACCTTCCCACCAAAATTTGCTTTTCAGATCTTGGTACATCTTTGTACTACCAGGATGAGCAGTATATGGTGTGTTGTGTGCTTCTTCCAAAATCGTCTTCTTCAAATCCGTCTTGTCGGGCACACAAATCCTTTCGTTGTAGTATATCGTACCATCTTCTGATATACTAAATCCTTTATCTTCTCCAGCTATAACACGCTCCTTCATTTTGGTCAAGAAATTGTCTTGACCCTGACCTTCCTTGATCCTCTCTCTCAAGGTCGGTTGAACTGACAACGTCATTAAAATTGCTTCCACCGGCTTTAACGGTGTAGCCACTTCTAGGTTCATCTTTGAAAATTCACTGACCAATTTGTCTTCCTTAGTCAAAATGCAATTCAATTCTCCTCTGACCTTGCGACTTAAAGCATCTGCGACCACGTTCGCCTTCCTGGATGGTAGTGAATTGTACAATCGTAGTCCTTCACTAACTCCAACCATCTTCTTTGTCTCATATTAAGTTCCTTCGAGTGAATAGATACCTTAAGCTTTTGTGGTCGGTATAGATCTCACATTTACCTCCGTAGAGGTAATGTCGCCATATCTTCAAGGCGTGAACTACCGCATGACTAGTTCTAAATCATGCGTCGGATAATTTAACTCATGTGGCTTTAATTGCCTTGACGCATAAGCGATGACCTTACCTTGTCGCATTAGAACACATCCTAATCCTTGCTTGGATGCGTCACTATAGATCACGAATTCTCTAGACGGATGCGGAATCGTCAAAGCAAGCCGAGGTTAGTCTCCGCTTAAGTTCTTGAAAACTTTGTTCGCACTTCTCATTCCACAGGAACTGTTCTCCTTTCCTCGTTAGTCGAGTCATCGGTGCGGCCATCTTAGAAAATCCTTCAATAAACCTCCTATAATATCCTGCTAACCCCAAGAAACTGCGAACTTCATTCGCGTTAGTTGGTGTTTTCCAATCGTTGATAGCCTCTATTTTAGACGGATCGACTTCAATTCCTTGCGCAGTAATAACATGTCCAAGGAATGCCACCCTCTTGAGCCAAAATTCGCACTTGCTAAACTTCGCATACAGTTTTTCTTTGCGAAGTATCTCCAAAACCGTCCGTAGATGCTTCTCATGTTCTGCTTCACCTTTCGAATAAATTAGTATGTCATCTATAAACACGATGACAAACTGATCCAAGTAGGGTTGGAAGACTCTATTCATCAAGTCCATAAAGACTGCTGGGGCATTACTTAGCCCAAATGGCATTACTACGAACTCGTAGTGACCATACCTTGTTCGGAAAGCAGTCTTCGGAATGTCCTCGTCCTTGATCTTTAGTTGATGGTATCCTGACCTCAAATCTATCTTTGAGAACACTCCCGAACCTCCAAGCTGGTCAAATAAGTCTTCGATTCGGGGAAGTGGATACTTGTTCTTTATCGTGAGTCGATTTAACTCACGATAATCGATACACATTCTCATGCTTCCATCCTTCTTCTTCACGAATAACACCGGTGCTCCCCAAGGTGATACACTTGGTCGGATATATCCCATATCGAGTAACTCCTGAATCGCACCTTCGATTCTTGTAGTTCTTTGGCGCCATCTGTATGGGGCCTTTGATATAGGGGCTGCTCCGGCACCAAGTCAATTGTAAACTCCACTTGTCTATCCGGTGGAACACCGGTAAGTTCTCGGAAAAACATCCGAATAATCCTTAACGATATGAGCGTCTTGATCGTTACTTCGGACTTCGACTCCCCCATGATATTCACTAAATATCCTTGACAATTGCCCTTACGCAATGTCTTCGTTGCTTTCATGGCTGATATCACTGGAGGGGCTTTGTTACGCTTAACCCCTTGAAATACGTCCTCTACTCCGACTGCTGGATGCAAGACCACGTTCCTCCTCGCGCATTGCAAAACGGCATCATACTTATCCAACCAATCCATACCCAAGACTACGTCGAAGTTATTCATGTCTAATATGTATAGATCGGCTAGATATAAACGTTCATTTATCTCTATGGTTATACTGTTAGCTATATCATCGATGTAAATTATTTCTCTATTTGGTATACTAACTTCAAGGCTTTGAGAAGATTTTCTACTTCTAAATTCAGTCATGCTAAACAACTTCTTAGAGATAAATGAATGGGATGCGCCAGTATCAAATAACACCAAAGCAGGAATTCCAGCGACAGATAACATACCTGACATCGTTCCGGGTTTCTCCTTGTCAATTTCCGATAGGCTGTACATACGAGCCTTTCCCCCAGAACCTTGATTCTGGACCCTTCTATCTGGGCCATTGTTCTTCTGTGGGCACTGAGAGACCATGTGTACTTCTTCACGTCATCGGTAACATCGATTCGGTCCGAGCATGAAATCTCCTTTTGCCTCTTCCCACATTTCAAGCGGGTTGGGTAGTCGTCTGTGTCTTTGACTCGGATGGTCCTTCTCTACTACCCTTCTTGTTGCTAGTATTATTATTCGGTCCTTGCCACTTTCTTTTGTTCGTATTCACAACTGGCAGAGCCCTAGCCCTTTCCATATCCAAGCTAGCTGATATATCTTCGGCTCTGGACACGGCTTCCTTATACGACATCTTTCCATGGCTAGCCAGATGATGTCGGATTCTGTCTTGAAGTCCATCGCGAAACTTTTGTGCCTTCATGTCATCATTCGCAACTATGAATGGTGCGAATCGGCACATGTGATTGAACTTCCTTTCGTATTCCGTGACCGTCATGCCTCCTTGAGTTAGATCTAGGAACTCCTTCTGCATTTTGGTCTTATACGACCGTGGATAATACTTGTCCATCACCGTTTCTTTAAATCCTTCCCAAGACAGTGTTCTACGTTCCTCTTCGGTTCGGAGTCTCCAGGATCCGTTCCACCAAGTCCTAGCGTCCTCCTTGAGTTGGAAGACTGCGCATGAAACCTTCTGCTCATCCGTGCAGGCCATGTAATCGAAAATACTCTCCAAGTTCAATAGCCATTCCTCGATGGCAGCTGGCCCTTCCCTCCCAAGGAATGTTGGAGGTTTGAACTTGTTGAACTGATTTATTACTCTGGCCTGTACTTGCCCTTGAGTAGCTGGAGGCGTTATAGTCGCTCCATGGAGAAGATTGGTTAGACCTGAGAGCAGTCGCTGCTGACTAGGGGCATCACTCCCGCTTGCAGACGTATTAAGTGTGCCTTGGGCTTGGTTTCGAGACTCGGCATTTGGGGTAGTTTCGCGGGGAGCCATATCCTGCCAACGAATCGTTGTTCTTGAGTGCGAGAAATGAGGTAGAGATAAAGATATTTATACGCGTGGCATAAGATAAAATAATTCATTACATATTGGAATTGATCATTACAAGAAATTAAATATTCTATTAATGATAACTTTTGATAGTCAACATAAAATACTGAAATGGGAGCTAAGACTAATAGTTACTACTAAAATATTAAAATCACGACATAACAAAATTAATTTTCATCATCACTGCTAAGGATTTCAATAACAGGAACAGGGGGTGGGGGCTCAGTCCAGGAGATGATATCCTCGTCGTCCGAGTCAACCATCGGTTCGAGCTCTGGGTCCTCTTCCTCTGGATCCTCCTCGGGATCCTCCTCAAATTCCTCCATCGGCTGTAATGGGGTATCATGCATCTCATATATCTTGGGAATCTCGCCCCTTGAAAACAAGTCGAGAATTCTTCCAGCAGCATACTGAAAGTCATCTACGACTATTCTTTCCTCCGGGGTCCTGCGGTTCGCCTCGTGCCACGTGCGTATATGGTGAAACTCCGGTCATTCGGCGAGTGATGATTAAGTGCTCGACTTCTTCGACCGGATCTCCGTCTTCCGGACATGAACCATTTCTGAATTCTCTCGATCACGTAGTACGGGGCATTCTCGGGGAGTCCTGGGTTTCCCCAAGAGTCTCTATGTGCTAGGGGGCGCGAGCTGGATCCCGCCTCGGTCCTCTTACGTGGAGTTACTGTGAAACCGGCCATACTAACAGGATACATGCATATTTGCGTAAAATTATTAAGTTTTACGATTAATTTAAATGTATGATATAAACATGACTTTAAGCTGTTTACCTTGGAATGGAGTAGCGAAGTAGCGGCAGTCGAACATATGATATTTCCTTGAAAGTGAAAAATATTTTAACTTTAAAAATCTTCCAGCGTACCAGGAAAGTAGACCGGATTTTTGCTCTGATACCATGCTGTAACGACCCGATTTTTCTAAGGTATTTTATGAATAAAAATATTAATTATGAGAAAACTTGTAGAAATTTCAAGTCGTTACTAAACATACATTTTCTAAAATATTTGCGGAACTAAAAAGGATTTCGAATCTCCAATACGATCGTAAAATATGACAGCGGAAAATAATTACTAAAAATAATAATTGTTTCAGAGTAACTTGAGCGGAATTAAAAGAAATAATTATAACATTAATCATATGTCGGCCTGCTCGACAACCCGTCCTCTCCATTCCAAATTAACCTGAAAATTTTACATAAAAATGGGGTGAGCTTTCTATCGCTCGTGGGAATATCACAAGTCAACAATAATCACAATACATAACGGAGGCATAGCATGAATATTTGTTATATCAACTTGAGCATGTAAACATGTGACTGCATGTAAACATATACTGATATTTGGTATGAAAAACATGTGACTGCATGTTAATCATAAACTGATACTTGGTACGAAAAACATGTGACTGCATGTTAATCGTAAATATAACATATCACCTATACAATCCAAATAAAGCAATTAAAATTGACAAGTAATAATTCCCACCTGAAATTGAGATGACTTGAATGTAAAAATGCTTGAAATATTTATGAACGTGTCTTACTCGAGCCCTTGATTCTCGTAGCCTACAATTAAAGAGGCGTATATGTAAATATTTAATCTTATAAAAATATAGTTTCATGAAAAATAAAATAAAAAGGTTTGATTTAATTTGAAAGCTTGAACTTTATTGGATCATATCGAGATTATGAAATTGGGCTGGGTTTGCATATTTGATTGGCTCAAAATTAGATGGATCGGATGGAGGAAATGGGAATTGTGTAAACAAGAAAGAAAAGGGTTTGGGCCGAAGGGGACGCTGGCCCAATTGATTGAGATTAAATCTCCATCACGGATTATTGCCCCACTCCCAATTTCTCATCTCCCCTGCAAAACGACTGCCCCTATCTTCTTTTCCTTCTGCGACGATTCTCTCTCTCACTAAACCCTATTCAGCGACCTGCATAGTTGATGGTCGGAGCAGCGGCCGTCTGTTCCTCCTGGTTCAGGGACCCAGTTCGAACCTCTCTCGATTTGAATCCCGGCGTAACTAAGGAAAGTGATGGTCATTGGGTCGGCGAGTGCAGCGGCCGCGACGAGTGTCAAACACGAGCCGATGTCACGATTGACAGCAGCGATTCGGCGGCGGTTGGCTGAGGGTCATTCTAGTTTGAGGTCAGAAAATTCTCAGGTGTGAAATATCTTTCCCTTTCAGACTCCGATTTTCTTCTAAAAATTGGGGTTGTGTTATGTGATTTTGGAAATCGGTTTCTTTGGTGTTTGTGTGAAAATGTTTGAAGGTGAAATGGATATGGCGATGAACTGGTGGTCAGGCTCCGATTGAGGAGGGTGCAGAAATAGAAAATAACAACGGAGGTCGACTTGCTGTAAAAATTGAGATGTAACAATAGAAGGAATTACATTTGTTTTGTATGCGTTGAACGATTACGAGAGGAATTTGGGAGGGTGATGTGAATTCTTGTGACTTAATGTAGTTTACTAAATTTCTTTGTGAAATGATATTTCTTTGGTGTGTGTGTGATTCTGATGTGCGGGAGATTTTTGTGTGAGAGATCTCTGTGTATCGTGGCCTGCAGATGATGTTTTTCTTTTATACTGATTTTATTAACTACTCCCATGATGCATAAGTGCTCCTCCATGATGTCCACTACTCCACTAAGGTGGTTGATGAAAAAAAATTGCCTTACATGTTACGACGTGAGTGTTGGATGTGGTAATTGGGTTCTTAATTAATTATGGGAGTTGGGCTTGGGTATTAGTAGTTGATCATTAATTTATATTGGGCCGAACACTAAGATGGTTGGCTGGCTGGTTCAAAAATGAATGTATAAAATTAATTAAAATGGACTATAATATTTGGGCTCGATAATGAATTATATGAGTTGGGCCCAAAATACATGAATTGAGTTTGGACTTATAATGGTTGGGCTCGGTAACTAATTGACTTAGGTCTACAGTTAAATTTAAGAATTAATCAATTGGGCTCAATAAATAATCATAGTCCAACTGATAATTTTAAATTGAATTAATATTCAATATTTACTATAAAATTAATTAATAAATTAAGAAATAATTTTCTAAATTTAGCGGGTATTACAAACACCAAAGGGAATAAATCCCAAACAATGACCCAAATCTCAAGATTCTCAATTACCATAGTTACAAGATAAATCGACAACAGATGGTTCACAACCACAATACTACGATGCAGAATAAGTTAAACAGTAATCCGGAACACAAGGCTACATCTCAAATGTACCCAACATTGATATCCTTCAGATCATCGATCCCCCCCAATCTCATTGATTCAAGGAAGACCCAATACTGAACTCACCGCTTAATACGATCCCAGAAGGTCACAAAAACGAGAGTGACTATGATGAATGATAAATGACTAGAAATTCGACAAGGATCAAGAATGACTCATCGAGGTGAATTAATAACTTTTTTTTTGGAAAGAGGTAATTAGATAAATCAAACAAGGTTAGGGGCGCCTATTCCCTTACAAAGCCAATTATAGAAACTAGAAAGTAGAAAACTACTATTATTCGGGGGGTGCCAAATCCCTAACACGGCTATTACTACCAAAGGCAAAACTAGGAAATGCAAAGAAATCCCGATTACAAAAGAAACACACCAGAAACCCATTAGGTCGGGTTTTTCTTCTCCTTTATTTTTTTCTTCTTCTTTTTTAGGACGACTTTGATAAAGCCCTCACCATATTTGGATGAGCCACTTTCTTCTTTTTGTGGTTCTGGTAATATATTATTAGCCTCGAACCATTCTTCAACGATCTTGGAATTTGCGCCTTCATTCTTCATTTCAACCTTTTTTCCCTTTGCGAGATCCCTTTTTTTGGGGGGTAAGATAATCGGAGCTGAATATCAATTATTATCTCCATCTGAAAAATATTTCTTTTCCACATATGCGCTTGGCATGTAGCGATAATTTTCAATGGATATGCATACCGAGGCCTGTTCGGAAACATCTTCGAAAAGTTCGTATGCTTTAAAGATATCCTCTTTAATCTTTCCGCATTCACTCACTTTATAGTTGAAATGATACTTCCATTTGAGTCGGGGCTGGACTCCAAAACCGAGCCATTGGGGAGCGGTGGGCTGACCTGGCAGCCGGGCTGTTCCTGGGCCGAGACCGCAACCGCAACTACCTGTGGAGGGCTGACCAACGCATCCGAAGGGATAACCTCTATCACGGGCAGCTTCAAACAAACGGACAAAGCATGGCCAAGATGTTTACAATGAGCACAGAATTTCGGAACATTTTCATACCCCACCTCTTGAATTAAAGTTTTTCTATCCATGTCAATTTCCACTTCTTTGAGAAGTTTTTTAGAGAGATCAATTTCAATGCAAACCCGAGGCGTACTAGCGCGAGATAAATCAGTCGTAGCAGCATCAATGCGTAGTGGTTTACCTATGACGGACGCAATGGTAAAAAGACTTCTATTACCAAATAAATGAACCGGAAGGTAAGGAAATTTTACCCAAACCGGGGTGAACGGGGCTTCTTCTTGTGGCGAAAAATTTGGAGTCCATTTGAAGATTCTCATAGGATATCCAGCCATGTACAAAACTTGACGGGTGAATAACCGCATGTAATCTTCCTCGCACGAAAGGCGTAAAAGGACATGGTTATACTCAAGTAGTGAAACTGCAAAACCACTTTTAAGATTTAACTCCGCCAACTTTATCTTAAGAGTTTTCATCGATGGGAAACCATGGGAAAATTTTCCAATAAGCGTAAACTCGAACGGGGCAGCAAGCACCTCAATTTCTGCTGCCGAAAATGAGATCGTTTTCATCCCATCAATTTCATGAATCTGCCCGAAACTCTCAAATGTACCATCGTCGTGAAAACTCTTGTTCGAAGCACTCTTATTAGCAACAGTGATTGTGGCCGCGGCACATTTTTCGTTCTCCCTTTTGCTGCTCAGTATTTTAGCAAAAGTCATTTTTGGCCTGACTGAGCAGCCCTCCTTGTGCAGTGAAGTTTCATTTTGGACTCCCAAAATCTCATTCTGAGGCATACAGTGAGTTTTAGAATCGGAATAAGCTTTTCCAGCTCGGTTGGGCTGCTCCAAGTTTTCAATTCCAACAGGTTCAGGGCCTATGTGCACATCCTTCGGGTCATATGTGAACAAAACTGCCTCTTGAACAAAATGTGTTTCCTGACTTCTCACAGAAAATTTGTCGGACACCTTATGTGCAGTACATAGAGCCATCTCAGGCATATTAGCAAACACCTGATGGGCAGGTGATTTTTTTCCATCTCCTGAAACAATTAAGATAGGCTCGGCCCCATCTTTTGAAGAAAAATCCACTCCCGAACTTGGACCAGCAACAAAAACATGATTCGCAAGGGGTAGTAGGTCACCTTGCCAGCCTGGTGGCCTACACTGTACCCCGACTGAGAACGAATGATTGGGATCATTCAAGAACCATTCTGTCGTGAATACCAGTATACGTATAAACCTTTCTTTCAAATGTCCCGATCAAGTTATAGGGTCACGGTCAGTCAAACCCTATCTGTACTTGACGCTATGCATGCGAGGCTGCTTGATACTCAGCCTGACAAGTGGAATCAACAGTCGCGCTTTGCTTGGCACTACGCCAAGATACTGCTCCTCCATTAAGGGTAAATATGTAGCCAAAAGTGGACATCGAGTCGTCCTTCAGTCCTTGGAAGTCCGAATCAGTGTATCCCACCACATCCAATTCTCCACCGCCATACATCAGAACCATATCTCTAGTCCTTCTCAAGTACTTGAGAACGTTCTTTCTGACGATCAATGTTCCCTACCTGGGTTTGCCTGAAACCTACTCACCACGCTTACAGCAAGCGCGATGTCAGGTCTTGTACACAACATAGCATACATAAGGCTACCCACGGCCGAAGCATATGGGATATTACTCATTTCCTTTCGTTGTTCCTCACTTTGAGGACACATCTTCAAGGAGAGTTTTATTCCATGTTGCATCGGTAGGAACCCTCTTTTAGAATCATCCATCTTAAATCGCTTTAAGATCTTATCTATATAGAGGGCTTGGGAAAGGCCTATTGTTCTCTTCGCTCTATCCCGGTAGAGTCGAATACCAAGAATATAGGTAGCTTCTCCCAAGTCTTTCATGGAGAAATTACTCGAAAGCCAAGCTTTCCACAGGCGAGCATTTCCACATCATTTCCTATTAGTAGAATGTCATCTACATATAGTACTAAGAATGCGATCTTGCTCCCACTAACCCTCTTGTATACACAAGGTTCCTCTTCATTTTGCACGAAGTCAAACTCTTTGACCGCCTCGTCAAAACGAAGGTTCCAACTACTCGACGCTTGCTTCAGCCCATAAATGGAACACTGAAGCTTGCACACTTTCTGAATATCGACTTCGGACACAAAGCCTTTAGGCTGCTCCATATAGATTTCTTCCTTGAGGAATCCATTAAGGAAAGCTGTCTTTACGTCCATTTGCCATATCTCATAATCGTGGTAGGCAGCTATAGCAAGCATCATGCGAATAGACTTGATCATGGCTACGGGCGAGAAGGTATCGTGGTAATCGATCCCTTCCTTCTGGGTATAACCCTTTGCCACAAGCCTTGCCTTATAGGCGTCAACCTTGCCATCACCATCAGTCTTTCTCTTGTAGATCCACTTGTTCCCAATAGACATTATGCCCTTGGGGCGGTCTACTAGAGTCCAGACCTGATTGACATGCATCGAGCCTATCTCAGCTTCCATAGCTTCACGCCATTTCGCGAAGTCTACATCCACCATCGCTTGGTCATAGGTCGTCGGGTCGGTCTCTTGGCTCTCACTTGGAAACTCATGGAGACCCAGCTCCTCCAAGTGCACAAGCCCATACCTCTCAGGTAAATGAGACACCCTACTAGACCTACGAGGTGGTTGTACTTGTATTTTAGAAGGTTCGGTTCCAATTTCTTGCACAGGTGTCTCCCGAGGAGTTTCATTGTATTCTTCTAAAGAAATACTTCTACCTGCTACGCCTTCCTGAATGAACTCATCTTCCAGGAAGTGTGCTTCTAAAGCAACAATGATCTTTTGATCTTCAGGCATGTAGAATAGATATCCCATCGTCCCAGATGGGAATCCAATGAAACGTCCCTTCGCGGACCTAGGTTCCAACTTCTCCACCTTAGTCTTCTTGACATAAGCGGGACATCCCCAAATCCTAATGTGATTAAGACTTGGTTTCCTGCCCTCCCACATCTCATGTGGAGTTTTATGAATGGATTTGGAAGAACATCTATTCAAGATGTAAGCGGCATTCAGGAGTGCATACCCCCACAGGTAAATCGGCAAGTCAGTATAGCCCAGCATGGAACGGACCATGTTCAACAAGGTCCGGTTCCTTCTTTCTGACACACCATTTAACTGAGGAGTACCTGGAGGTGTTAGTTGTGAAACTATTCCATGTTCCTTAAGGAACTCATCAAACTCCGTACTCATATACTCGCCACCTCGGTCCGACCGAAGTGCTTTGATATGATTACCAGTTTGTTTCTCGACTAGGGCCTTGAATTCCTGGAATTTCTCAAAGGCCTCGAATTTATGTTTCATTAAGTATACATAACCATACCTAGTATGATCATCTGTAAACGTAATGAAATATTGATATCCATCACGTGCTGCTTCCAAAGCACCACAAACGTCAGTATGGATTAATCCCAGTTATCAGCGGCTCTTTCAAAAGTCCATGTGAAGGGGGACTTAGTCATTTTGCCTTTAAGGCAAGATTCAAAAGTAGGAAAGGGATCTGATCCCAATGGACCCATAAGTCCATCCTTTTCCATCTTGTAAACCTTGGTCTGACCAACATGACCAAGTCTAAGATGCCATTTCAAAACTTGATTGGTTTCATCCCTACCGTGTTTTCTAGTCATAGTATTCACAACTACTTTGTTGCTGAGATTTAGATGATACAATCCATTCAACAATGTAGCAGTACCCACTAGTTTATTTCTAAAATAAATTTTGAAGGAACCATCACCAATGAAAAATGAAAAGCCTTTTCGGTCCATGACCGGAATGGATACAATGTTTTTGTGCCCCTTGGGTAAAACAAGTACATCTTATAAAGTCAAAACAAAGCCGGATTCTAAACCCAAAAGAAGTGATCCTATGTCGGTCGCCTCGACGCTATGCCCGCTTCCGACTGTGATCATAACTTCTCCAGTTCCAAGCTTCCTACTTTGTTCCAGATCCTGATTCACGGTACAAATATGAGAACTAGCACCAGAATTCAGTATCCAGGAAGTAGAAAATACAGTAGCAGAACAATTTGTTTCCAAAACTAAAAGTTCTGTACCTGAAGTGCCATGAAGAATTGGACAGTCTCTAGCCCAGTAGCCTAGCTCACGGCACTTGAGACAAGCATCCTTCTTCTTCTTGTTCTTCGGAACCATCGGGGCCTTGCCCTTACCCTTAAGATCCTTAATTTGTGGTCAAGTTTGCTTCTTGGTCTTTTTCTTCTTGTTCTTAGACCTCCGAGGTCCAGAAGAAATCACAAGAGCAGACTCCTTCATCATGAGTCTTCATCGAGGCGGCGGTCACAAGTTTGTTCATTAGCCCGGCTAAATTACATGCAATCTCATTATAGTTGAAGTTCATAACAAGCGTGAGAAGGAATCGGGGAGAGGCGTAGGATAAGGTCGGTTTGGAGAGAAGTATCCATTTTAAAATCAAGAGCCTCCAATCTCTCGATCATGGATATCATTTTGAGGACGTGTTCTCCAACCTTCTCACCTTCCTTTATCCTTGCACGAGCGATTGCTTGGATATCTCATATCTAGCGATTCTGCTTGTGCTCACCATAAAGTTCGGTTAAGTGAGATAGAATCTGCCTAGCAGAAGTCATTTTCTCATGAGCTCTCTGAAGCTCATTAGACATGGAATCCATCATATAAGCACGGACTTTCACGTCATCCTTAACCCACTTTTAGTTGTTTTCAATCTCTTCCTGATTGGCTCGGGTCCGCACAGGAGGCACCGGAATGTCCGTCTCCAAGAAGTATCCCAGTGCCTCTATACTGAGGACAATCATCAGATTTCAGATCCAATCCACAAAGTTAGGTCCCATTATGGTGCTCTTTTCGAGTAGAATTGCGAGTGGATTCATTGTCATATTGAGATTTGAGTCTGCATTAAGTACGATAGATTAATTACTGACTCATTCAATTATGTTCTGAGTATAGAATTAAGGTCTTTTCTATTCTTGTTACCCAGCTCCCACTAATTTTATCGGAATAATACACTCCCATGTGAAATCCGGAAGTATCGTCGCTCTACTTCATAGTCGTGATCGAGTTCTTTATAAATCTTAATAGAGGGCAACCGAACTGGTTTCTATTCCATTAATTTTCATAAAGTGGTGTCCAACACCAACCCATCTAATGGATGATTCGATCTTCTTTTTCCCCTTGTTCACTCCCCTCAACCTATACGGTTTCTATGGTTCGTGAACAAGTTAAGTTTATACCATCGATGCAAATCAGTTTCATAATTGAATCTTATCCGGCAACCTATCAGGTTTCTAGGGATAAAATTTGCTCCAACCGAAGGCATCCAATGCACTCCCGGTAATTTATCCGTCCTCCCCGAACGACTACCCCGATAACTCGGAAGCATAGCACATCCGGTTTGGATTTCAATTTCCCGAAAGCTTGATGGAGGGAAGGAAAACCTTGAAACCTTATAAACTTAATAATTTATCGTGGGAGAATTTTCGTGATTAAAGTTACACTTTGCACATTAATCATTTAAGCGCGTTTGTGGCATTCATACAATATGAAACAACCATTCACAACCTAGTTGCTAGCAACATGTGGTTCATGGACCGTTCCTAGAAAACAAAAACTCTGTAATCTAATTACAAGTCTTCGTCTTGAATCTTCATCTTCTCGAAATGGATTTTCCTCCGGTCTTCGTCATTACATATAAATTTTACATCGAAAATTGCATCCTAGATACAAACATTTCTAGTAAAATAAATAGGCTCAAAACGGCCTTTACAACCCAATCGAATAAAACCAAACGATTCAAAAACTAGGTCCATGAACCACACCACCATTCAAAAAATAGGATATTAGCATTTGGAATGCTTGATTAGATGGTCATGATTTGGAATCATAATCGTATTAATCGTTGATTTTCTATTGTTCATCTAAAAAATAATTTTTCATGATTTTATGTTACAATATAAATCTATTTTTCTTTTGAGAAACTGATTTAAATGAGTAATATAAAGATTAGAAAAATATTATTTTTGTAATCGGGCGAAAACGAGCAGCGTAAACGGACCCGGCGGCTTGAGTTGCCGGGCCAGCGCCTCGCGGTGATGCCTATATGGACGCGATGCAGCGGCAAGAGCGAGTCCTAGTTGGCGAGCTTCGGCCGTTCTCGGCACCACTGTGTAGGCCACCTTTCGGCGACCTTTGGCGATGTCGAACTTGGCCGTGTTTTCCGACTCCGTTTTTTATATTTCGTTCGATAATTAATTTCCCACAAATTAAATTGGATTTAATTTGACTAAGATTTAATTATGGTAATTTTATTCTTAGGGGAATTAATTTAATGAAATATTTTCTCGTCCGGAACAAGTTAAAATTGACGGTTGTTTGAATTAATTGGATTAATTCATTTTGGATGGATTGTTTTACATTGATTGGATCAATATTCAGATTCATTATGAATGCCATTTATTTAATGTGTTGGACGCATTATTTTTGAATGGTGATGTGGTTCATGGACCTAGTTTTTGAATCATCCGGTTTTATTCGATTGGGTTGTAAAGGCCATTTTCAGCCTATTTATTTTACTAGAAATGTTTGTATCTAGGATGCAATTTTCGATGTAAAATTTATATGTAATGACGAAGACCGGAGGAAGATCCATTTCGAGAAGATGAAGATTCAAGACGAAGACTTGTAATTAGATTACAGAGTTTTTGTTTTCTAGGAACGGTCCATGACCCACATGTTGCTAGCAACTAGGTTGTGAATGGTTGTTTCATATTGTATGAATGCCACAAACGCGCTTAAACGATTATGTGCAAAGTGTAACTTTAATCACGAAAATTCTCCCACGATAAATTATCAAGTTTATAAGGTTTCAAGGTTTTCCTTCCCTCCATCGAGCTTTCAGGAAATTGAAATCAAAACCGGATGTGCTATGCTTCCGAGTTATCGGGGTAGTCGTTCGGGGAGGACGGATAAATTACCGGGAGAGCATTGGATGCCTTCGGTTGGAGCAAATTTTATCCCTAGAAACCTGATAGGTTGCCGGATAAGATTCAATTGTGAAACTGATTAGCGTCGATGGTATAAACTTAACTTGTTCACGAACCATAGAAACCGTATAGGTTGAGGGGAGTGAACAAGGGGAAAAAGAAGATCGAATCATCCATTAGATAGGTTGGTGTTGGACACCACTTTATGAAAATTAATGGACTAGAAACCTGTTCGGTTGCCCTCTATTAAGATTTATAAAGAACTCGATCACCACTATGAAGTACAGCGACGATACTTCTGGATTTCACATGGGAGTGTGTTATTCCGATAAAATTAGTGGGAGCTAGGTAACAAGAATAGAAAAGACCTTAATTCTATACTCAGAACATAATTGAATGAGTCACTAATTAATCTATCGTACTTAATGCAGACTCAAATCTCAATATGACAATGAATCCACTCGCAATTCTACTCGAAAAGAATACCTTAATGGGACCTAACTTTGTGGATTGGCTCTGAAATCTGATGATTGTCCTCAGTATAGAGGCACTGGGATACATCTTGGAGACGGACATTCCGGTGCCTCCTGTGCGGACCCGAGCCAATCAGGAAGAGATTGAAAACCACGAAAAGTGGGTTAAGGATGACGTGAAAGTCCGTTCTTATATGATGGCTTCCATGTCTAATGAGCTTCAGAGAGCTCATGAGAAAATGACTTACGCTGGCGATTCTATCTCACTTAACCGAACTTTATGGTGAGCATGTGAAGCGCTAGATATGAGACATACAAGCAACTGTTCGGTGCAAGGATAAAGGAAGGTGAGAAGGTTGGGGAACACGTCCTCAAAATGATATCCATGATCGAGAGATTGGAGGCCCTTGATTTTAAAATGGATACTTCTCTCCGAACCGACCTTATCCTACAGTCTCTCCCTGATTCCTTCTCACAGTTTGTTATGAACTTCAACTGCAATGAGATTGCATGTAATTTAGCTGGGCTAATGAACAAACTTGTGACCGCTTAGTCTCAGATGAAGACGCCGCGGATGAAGGAGTCTGCACTTGTGAGCTGGGCCACTGGGCTAGAGACTGTCCGATTCTTCATGGCACTTCAGGTACAGAACTTTTAGTTTTGAAAACAAATTGTTCTGCTACTGTATTTTCTATTTCCTGGATACTGGATTCTGGTGCTAGTTCTCATATTTGTACCGTGAATCAGGATCTGGAACAAAGTAGGAAGCTTGGAGATGGATAAGTTATGATCACAGTCGGAAGCGGGCATAGTGTCGAGGCGACCGACATAGGATCACTTCTTTTGGGTTTAGAATCCGGATTTGTTTTGACTTTAGAAGATGTACTTGTTTTGCCCAAGGGGCACAAAACATTATCCATTCCGGTCATGGACCGAAAAGGCTTTTCATTTTTCATTGGTGATGGTTCCTGCAAAATTTATTTTAGAAATAAACTAGTGGGTACTGCTACATTGTTGAATGGATTGTATCATCTAAATCTCAGCAACAAAGTAGTTGTGAATACTATGACTAGAAAACATGGTAGGGATGAAACCAATCGAATTTTGAAATGGCATCTTAGACTTGGTCATGTTGGTCAGACCAAGGTTTACAAGATGGAAAAGGATGGACTTATGGGTCCATTGGGATCGGATCCCTTTCCTACTTGTGAATCTTGCCTTAAAGGCAAAATGACTAAGTCCCCCTTCACATGGACTTTTGAAAGAGCCACTGATAAACTGGGATTAATCCATACTGACGTTTGTGGTGCTTTGGAAGCAGCACGTGACGGATATCAATATTTCATTACGTTTACAGATGATCATACTAGGTATGGTTATGTATACTTAATGAACCATAAATCCGAGGCCTTTGAGAAATTCCAGGAATTCAAGGCCCTAGTCGAGAAACAAACTGGTAATCATATCAAAGCACTTCGGTCGGACCGAGGTGGCGAGTATATGAGTACGGAATTTGATGAGTTCCTTAAGGAACGTGGAATAGTTTCACAACTAACACCTCCAGGTACTCCTCAGTTAAATGGTGTATCAGAAAGAAGGAACCGGACCTTGTTGAACATGGTCCGTTCCATGCTGGGCTATACTGACTTGCCGATTTACCTGTGGGGGTATGCACTCCTGAATGCCGCTTACATCTTGAACAGATGTTCTTCCAAATCCGTTCATAAAACTCCATGTGAGATGTGGGAGGGCAGGAAACCAAGTCTTAATCACATTAGGATTTAGGGATGTCCCGCTTATGTCAAGAAGACTAAGGTGGAGAAGTTGGAAGCTAGGTCCGCGAAGGGACCTTTCATTGGATTCCCATCTGGGACGATGGGATATCTATTCTACATGCCCGAAGATCGAAAGATCATTGTTGCTTTACAAGCACACTTCCTGGAAGATGAGTTCATTCAGGAAGGCGGAGCAGGTAGAAGTATTTCTTTAGAAGAATACAATGAAACTCCTCGGGAGACACCTGTGCAAGAAATTGGAACCGAACCTTCTGAAACACAAGTACAACCACCTCCTAGGTCTAGTAGGATGTCTCATTTACCTGAGAGGTATGGGCTTGTGCACTTGGAGGAGCTGGGTCTCCATGAGGTTCCAAGTGAGAGCCAAGAGACCGACCCGACGACCTATGACCAAGCGATGGTGGATGTAGACTCCGCGAAATGGCGTGAAGCTATGGAAGCTGAGATAGACTCGATGCATGTCAATCAGGTCTGGACTCTAGTAGACCGCCCCAAGGGCATAGTGTCTATTGGGAACAAGTGGATCTACAAGAGAAAGACTGATGGTGATGGCAAGGTTGACGCCTATAAGGCCAGGCTTGTGGCAAAGGGTTATACCCAGAAGGAAGGGATCGATTACCACGATACGTTCTCGCCCATAGCCATGATCAAGTCTATTCGCATGATGCTTGCTATAGCTGCCTACCACGATTATGAGATATGGCAAATGGACGTAAAGACGGCTTTCCTTAATGGATTCCTCAAGGAAGAAATCTATATGGAGCAGCCTAAAGGCTTTGTGTCCGAAGTCGATATTCAGAAAGTGTGCACGCTTCAGCGTTCCATTTATGGGCTGAAGCAAGCGTCGAGTAGTTGGAACCTTCGTTTTGACGAGGCAGTTAAAGAGTTTGACTTCGTGCAAAAAGAAGAGGAACCTTGTGTATACAAGAGGGTTAGTGGGAGCAAGATCGCATTCTTAGTACTATATGTATATGACATTCTACTAATAGGAAATGATGTGGGAATGCTCAGTTCTGTGAAAGTTTGGCTTTCGAGTAATTTCTCCATGAAAGACTTGGGAGAAGCTACCTATATTCTTGGTATTCGACTCTACCGGGATAGAGCGAAGAGAACAATAGGTCTTTCCCAAGCCCTCTATATAGATAAAATCTTAAAGCGATTTAAGATGGATGATTCTAAAAGAGGGTTCCTACCGATGCGACATGGAATAAAACTCACCTGGAAGATGTGTCCTCAAAATGAGGAACAACGAAAGGAAATGAGTAATATACCATATGCTTCGGCCGTGAGTAGCCTTATGTATGCTATGTTGTGTACAAGACCTGACATCGTGCATGCTGTAAGTGTGGTGAGTAGGTTTCAGGCAAACCCAGGTAGGGAACATTGGACTGCTGTAAAGAACGTTCTCAAGTACTTAAGAAGGACTAGAGATATGGTTCTTATGTATGGCAGTGGAGAATTGGATGTGGTGGGATTCACTGATTTGGACTTCCAAGGACTGAAGGACGATTCGATGTCTACTTCTGGCTACATATTTACTCTTAATAGAGGAGCAGTATCTTGGCGTAGTGCCAAGCAAAGTGCGACTGCTGATTCCACCTGTCAGGTTGAGTATCAAGCAGCCTCGGAGGCTTCCAAGGAAGGGTTCTGGATTAAGAAGTTTCTGGGAGAACTTCAAGTTATACCATGTCCGAGTGCTGCCTGTCTACTTTGCGACAACGACGAGTCAGAAGATGTGCCAAGGAGCCGAGGTTTCACAACAGCACCAAACATATTGAGAGGAAGTATCATCTCGTAAGAGAATTTGTTCGCAAGGGACTTTCTCAGACTAGCTTGGAGCGTCATCTAGAGAACATGGGTATTAGATACCATAGTGTGTGGCATTGAGTGCAAGTGGGAGATTGTTAGGAGTATGCCCTCGAATGCCACTCAGAGGATATTGAGTGAGGGCATTGTACTTGTTATTATGTAAATAATCAATATAAGGCAATGGATGTTTCTTTATTTACTGGTAGTTACTGGCATTCCTAACTCATAAATATACATGTAGAAACTAGTCCGTGTATTTTAGAGCAAAACGTTCCACTCCTTATTGGATAAGGGGGTCGGCACTGGAAAGGTTTATAGCTCAAATACTTAGTCATTCGCAAGTCGATGAAACTTGACTGGGCGTTAAGTTTATGTAAAGACTCGTATGATGTGTTCTTTGACATGGAGAGTGCCTGTCGAACACTAATGGTTAGTGGGAGTACACGTTATAGGTATGCTAATTGGATTAGTATACTCGAACCGACTCACCCTCGATTTGTCACACGGATTTCACTCTGGGACAGTCAATGATGGAATCGAAAGGTTGTGATAGGTACTCGTGAACCTTCGACTTGAGGATTTAGTAGGGATGTGCTTGTGACGTCATGATTTTCATTAGAGTAGTTCGACCCTATAAACCGGAAGGCGGGGGTCAACCTCGACGTGCATCTTGATGGGTAAGTAGCAGGTCCTACTGAATACCAAGATAGAATTCTTTCTCTTGTTAGTGAACGGGTTATATGTCCTATGCGGTTATTAGCAGATGAGATCATAAGTCTTTGGCCAAAGCATTGGAGCTAGCTGTATTAGATACACGAGAGCTCGATGATCTCGATTTGCATTAACGCATGCATAGCGTCAAGTACAGATAGGGTTTGACTGACCGTGACCCTATAACTTGATCGGGACATTTGAAAGAAGGGTTTATACATATACTGGTATTCACGACAGAATGGTTCTTGAATGATCCCAATCATTCGTTCTCGATTAAGTGCAGTGTAGGCCGCCAGGCTGGCTAGGTGGTGCTACTACTCTTTGGTTCCTCCCATTGCTGACTGAGACGGACCTACCGAGTCACGCATTAGGATTGACGACGGAATGAATCAAGCTAATTCTCTCATTATGTGTTTTAGATATTGGATATCTAAATTTAGGACATTAGATGTCTAAATCGATTTATTGGATAAATTGATTTACGGCCTAATGAACTAAATATATCACTGGGTGATTAATTTAATTCATGAATATAATTATTTCTTGGAGAAATTAATTGTGTTATAATGTATTTGATATGATGAAATTAATTGGATTAATTAAACTATACAAATACATCGGTGCGGAATTGGAGTTTATCTGTTTGGACTCTCGGGAGTCCGAAACGAACCGAACTCATCCGTTTCTCCATGCCCCCCCCTTTTCTAGCCACCTTCATTTTGGACTTATGTCTTCATTCTTTAATGAATGATAATTGTGGAGGTGGGGTTAGATTCCCACATGCATGAGTTGTAACATGTGGGAGGAGTTGAATAAGAGGGATGAAGACATCTTTCATTTACTATCTTTGATCCCATACGTGAAAGTGAGGTTGTTCCTCGTGAATTGAATGATCAGTCTGATAACCACAAGTCTCAACATGATTGATGTATGATGAATGAATTATATGAATGAATGAACGACAATGAAATGAATGATTATACTATTACCGAGCAAGAATTAACTTGTTCAAAACCGGTGATGAATGTCCTTACCTCTGGCTCTCGAAGCCTGATAGGACCCCCTGGATGATGCACGGGCTGGAGTAACAAAATCCCACGAGGCTTGTGAGCCCTCTCGAGACCTACCAGCACTAGAACTCCTGCAGTATTTTCATAGGTGTCCCTGCCTTCCACATCGAAAACAAACAATAGCTGGCACCGTACACCGAGTACTAACGTGCCCTGCTGAATCACAGTTAAAGCAAACAACAGTCGAACTCGTCGTCTGAGAGGAAAATGCTTCCACAGTACGAAGACGACTAGAAAACGACCTCTTGGGCGCCGGAGCCGATGTCCCTCTGAACGAACGGACATCCCAGTCCTCCCACCAGAAGAAACTAAAGGATGTTTCCGAGGAAGCTCCTTGATCATAAGCTCTACTCCAAAAGCCTTCTCGATGAACTCACTAAGTGAATTACAATTGTGATTGAACAACTGCATCCTTAACTGCGGATTTAGCCTCTTGCTAAAATATTTGATCTTATCCGCCTCAGTACGGATAACAGACAAAGCAAACTGAATAAGTCCCTAAAACTTCTCAGCAATGACAATAACACCCTCGTCCTCGACGGGTTCAGGGTTTAAAACCTCTGATAACTTGGCTTCACGAAGTGGAGCCGGATAATACCTCTCTAACATGAGAGTCTTGAACTCACTCCAAACACAGTCACGATCGGTGGGTTTCACAGAAAGCCACCATGAATAGGTGCCCTTACTCAAGTAGTAAGCCGCTACTGCCACCTTACTCTCTTCCAGACACTGAACCATGTCGAAGAGTTTATCAAAATGCTCAAGCCAATGAACAATATCAGTTGGTTCCGACGAACCCTCAAAAGTAGGCGGTCTCTGACGAGAGATTTCGCCAACAATCTGATTTACTCCTCCAGTCTATCCATGAAACGGCACCTAGAATCCTTGTTGTGGTGGACCACGAACCATAGAGGTATGCATGGCCTCCAACAGAAGCGTCATCTGAGTCATCTGGGCCATCATGCCCTGTATGCATATGAATGGGTTCACCCGAACACCTTCCGATTGAGCTGCTTCTCGGGTACGACTCCCTGACAGTGCATGATTATCTGACAGTGAATGAGTAGCATAGCTAACTGATGAACACATGTTATCCCTCACATTTGCGCAAGTATTCACACGAGATCCTGGGTTTCGGCCCGTACCGCGGCCTCTTCCCCTGCGTCCTCTGACAGCTCTACCCATACTGAAGCAGGAAGGTCACATGATGATTATAGATCCCGCATGAATATCACATTATGATACGTTACGGAATGATAATAATGAGTATACACATTTATCACAATGAATGTATTAATAATGCAGTAAAATGATCGTCCACATGACGCCGGAATATGATAGGATTGCATGAAAGATCAAGTAAGGTGACATGATTATCTGATGAAATTCCTGAAATGATTATCTTCAACAAGTTAACAAGGTTGGTAATTCGATCAACAAGGTCACAACTGAGCGATGAGATTGACTGAGTGATTAATGAATTAACATGATCGACAAGATCAAAAGTGATGATTGAGAATTGTTGACTAATGAATGAGTTGATCCTTAAAGCTTACGCAGGACACACGTGCTCCAAAACAATTAGTCATGAATCAATCGTAACACTAATATCACATATAGGTTTCAACAAAGTATGTATAATTAATGACATGATGAATGTATGAACATAAAGAGAAATGAGTCCTTACACAGGTCATACGAAGCTTCGAGGTCTCGCGATACTAGTCTTCACTGACGACGACTCGATGAATGAATGACTCGTGTAGTCGTACAAATTTCACGACTCACAAAACCCGACTGTCCAGATTGTCATAACCTGACAGTCCCATTACTACCGCGCCGCTAGAGCCACATAACTCACATATCAGGGTATCTCACAACCCAACTCTCTGATACCATCTTCTGTAACACCCCCAAATCCTATTGGGTTATTACAGTGATGTGGACCCCACACCAGGAGATCCACCAGGCGAACATGACTAAAACACATCAAGTTAAACAACAAGGGAGATCACAGTCCCTACTATGATATCCGACACAATATTTCGATAAGGAATTTCAACGACGACGATGGGCCTAGATGCCCAAAATAAGAATACAACAACATCCACGAGCATCTGCTCGGGTAATACATAATGACGATGACTGACAAACTGGAGAACACTCCAACTGACTGACCAACATGAACATCTCGGACTAGTATCGCTCGAATACCTCGTCGCCTTCATCATGACCCTGTGTCTCAACTCTCTCCTCGCAAGCACCTAAAACATGAAAACATGTTCCGCCCCCACGAGGTCAGTCATCCATATAATGAACATCAAATACATGTATAACATGATATGCATCCAAAGGCAGAATGAAGCGGTATAATGATAATAATAATACGAGGTGCTCACAAACCAAGGTAAGAACCGAGCATTCTTAAAACACTATGCCCACGGCATACTATTAATACATGTTCAACAGATTAGAACATAAGTGCCCAACAGCGAACCGTAATTACAGAACACCGCAATGAATTACACGACATGAACCAAACCAGAACTGAATTAATTATAAATCATAATGCCCGAAGGCTCCAATGAAATTACAAAGGCATTATAAAGTCCTGAAAGCCACTCAGCCGAAGCTGTAAATCAACAAAATCACCTGAAGCCAAAATAGCCTAAAGCTATATCAATAAGGGCCGAAGCCACGGCACGAAGCCGTATCACAGTAAGGGCCTAAGCCACGGCACGAAGCCGTATCACAATGAAACCATCCCATGGCTGTTGACCTACTGAGCTGTAGGTGTTGGGAAGCCAACCGCGAAGGTTTCAAACTCCCCAAACTTACCCATAATGAAATCACCCAGTGACCATTGACTTACTAAACTGTAGGTGTTGGGAACTCAACCGCGAAGGTTTCAAACTCCCCAAACTTACCCATAATGAAATCACCCAGTGACCGTTGACCTACTGAACTGTAGGTGTTGTAAAGTCAACCGTGAAGGTTTCAAACTCCCCAAACTTACCCATAATGAAATCACCCAGTGACCGTTGACCTACTGAACTGTAGGTGTTGGGAAGTCAACCGCTAAGGTTTCAAACTCCCCAAACTTACCCATCGAGCACTAGCCGAGACTAGACTCCAAAACATAATTAATCACAAACAGCAATGATCCCCAAGATTACCGAATTCACGAGAATGATAGTGTGCTGCCTTAAGTCGGCTAACACGACAACAATGACTCACAGATGGGCACCGTCCTCGGCAGTCCCAATTCAGTACCTCGATTACCTTAGAATGGTCAATCGATAACAACGACACAATAGATGGGAACTATCCTCGACAGCCCCAATTCAATACCTTGATTGCCTTAGAATGGTCAACCGATAACAATGATGCAGCGGATGATTCAATACCTCGATTGCCTTAGAATGGCCAACCAATAACAATGATCCTATGAATGATTGAACACTTCGATTACCTTAGAGCGGCCAATCGATAACAATGACTCAATGAATGCCTCGGCACCTTTAATCGGTTACTGACGACGAAGATGAGAACGAATACGCCAATGCCTTCAATCGGCCGATATAATATGAATGACAGGACGCCAACATTAATGACAATGATTACAACAATGTCTTAGATCGACATCAATATTAAGAACAACAACCGATACATCGATATCGCGAACCTTCTATCGACAATAACATTTACAACGAGTATCCCAATGCCTTGAACCGGCCATTAATGAACAATAATAACATTTGGCATAATTTTCGAAGAGTATCGTATCGAACGATCCCTTAATATCAATGAATTCATGAAGACACTAAGTCTCAGAATGATACAACACATTCATACACATATATGATAACATTAATCTCATTGACTAGTACAAGTATAAAACTTGCCTCAAACCGAAGGCGAGAAAGTCCTTCCATGATCAACGTCCTTAATATCAACTGTTTACAACTAATCTCAATTATACCGAAAACGACTTCCAATGAATGATTCAATCCAACAAAATCTCATTAATACCATTAATAATCCAATATGAATACTTCATTCGAGATTATGACAACATCTAGTCGAAAATCCCCAAAATTCCAAAGTCAACACCCAAGGTGTTCTTGAACAATTCCCAATATTCACAAATTCCGTAATATACACCAATAAATCCATAGAAATACATGTATCCAAGGTAGATAATCCATATCTAATATATTCCAACATAATATCAAGCTAACTTGAAGAGATCGGAAGTAAAACACTCAAATTCCGAAATTCTAGATCCAAGAGATGATTACCTTGATTTGGTGTGTTGGAAAGGATTGAATGATGATTAATCTGACTTATAAGCTTGAAAATGATGATATGTGGTTCCATATCGAAGAACCCTTCACCAAAAGTCCAAAATTGCCCAAAACCAACGGGAGGAGGAAGAGAGAAGTGAAAATGACGAAACTGGACTGAACTGTCCAATTTATACTGATCCCAGTTTAGCGTGCGCTATGTCCTGATATTTAGCGTGCGCTAGCGGGTTCCGGGCGATCCGGTGAGCTCGACGCCGTTAGCGTACGCTACGAACTTGGTAGCGTACGCTAACGCCTTCCGATAACGTGCGTTAACCCAAAATGTTAGCGTGCGCTAACTGATGTTCGATACCCAGCAACTGGAGTCCAAAACCTACTGTCCTCTGCCCTTCTCGTGTTAGCATACGCTACTCTTATGCCTTAGCATGCATTGCCAGCACAATTAGCTTACGCTACTTACCACTCGTAGCGTGCACTACGAATTTCCCAAATCAGCCCAGTACCTTCTGGACTGTCAGCCTCACTTGCGCTAGCATGCGCTAATAGTGAGCTATAGCATGCGCTTCCTGTAATCCATTAGCGCGCGCTAACAAGAGTATGTAGCGTGCGCTACCTCACACACATACCACGAAAATATGATGACAATGATGAAAATATACGCATCTCGATCTCAAACAGTGATGAATGAAGAATAACAACTGACACACGATTCTAAAATACGCCGAATGGTGAACACAATTGAATGAATATGACTGATGAATGAATTCACAACCGGGTATTACACAAGTAGCCGAAGTGAGCGACCATATTGGCAGAAATCTAATGCTCATTATGACTCTATCATTGACGAACCCTATGTCCGTGGCAATAGAGCAGAAGGATTCAGGGGATTCATCGGGAAGTAAGGGAACGGGGGTCCATAGACCTCAACCTCCGTATCAATCGATTGTGGAACCTTCTAGGCCACCTGGAAAATCCAGGAGATCCAAGGCGGTATCTTTAACTGTGGGTAACTTGCTTAGATGCTTCAGCTGTAATGTTCCGGGCCATGAACGCACGAATTGTAAGAAGCCGCCAGTAGTTTGCTATAATTATGGACATGAGGGGCATCGAGTGCATTTTGTTTATAATTTTCCTTTGCCGCTCTTTTACATTTGGAAGGTTTTGATTTTCAGTATAGTTTTTTTTCTGCTCTTTCATATCAATGTATTTGATTTATTTGTATGCTTCTTCTTTGATGGTTTACATGTTATTAATCTTTTGGCTATATTAGTCTCTATTTTTGGATTTGTTTTTGTGTCTTCTTGAAACTATAGTAGCTATGGATTTTACCACCTTGGGATAGTTTTTTTTTTTTCTTTTTTTAATTCAAACCCTCATATATAGGGATGCCACTCTGTTATGTTGTTTCTAAAGATCTACAGGTACCTACCTATAGGGACGACTGTCCGTCCTTATAGTTTTAATTTTTAATAGTGATTTGGTATATTGTACATCTTCTCGATTAATGGTTTACCTGCTCATTTGGGAAACATTATTTAATAAGGGTCTATCTTGCAGGCTGCCTGAGCAGCCTGCTTTGAAAATTTTCTGCTCAGTTGCATTTTATTTTTTGATGGCCACCTCCTGATTGAGCGACTTCCGTCCAATTTTTTTTTTCAATTTTCCGTTAAATCCTCCTGCTTAAGAAACGTGTCCCTTCTTGGGCTTGATTTTGCTGCAGCTGGTGGCATCATGTGTAACATCCCAAAAATGGTGGCTATTACAGTGCCGTGGACCCCACACCGGGACCCACCAGGCGATATCAAAATATAATTTAAACATCCCATAAATGTGGTACCGAATCACAAAATATTAATCATAACCCCGAGTAGGAGCGTATACCGTGTATATATATATATATATATATATATATATATATATATATATATATATAATCGAATTATACAACAGTACACAGGATCCAAATCCGGTATAAACCATATGGATATGGAATATACCCAAAACAATAATAATGCAATCGTCAGAATTTTATATAAATTGAAAAAAACATGAAATTTCACAGTTTAGACATAACCGACCAACAAAAGACTCGGGACCCCCGAACTAACATCCTTCAATACCCTTCGTCGTCATCGTGCTCTTCCTGTGCCTTGCCCTTGCCTCGCCCTGAAATACAACACAAGTATTTAGCCCAAACCACAGGGTCAACTATACATGATAATATACAATTCATATATATACAGGATCTCAAAGAAATAACCGACCACTGAACATACCCCTCGGGCATATGAACAGTCAGTCCCAAACTATCGGACATATGTAATCCTACATGGAATATGAACGACCAATCAACATGGCTCATGACGGACGTCAGAGTACGCCCGTCCGGAAATATGTCCGTCCACATGTCCACCCCGTATACGGAATCCAGAATATACGTGGGATGATGTATGTAATTAGCCTCACGAACTACGTCTCATGTGCATGGTCCGATGCGGAAACATCCACGCATGATGCTCATGTGCCCGGCTAAAAATCCTACACATAACCGATCGGAACGCAGATATGACTCCAGAGATGTCACGATGCAACATGACAATGAAACTCAACGAATTACACATTCATCCAAGAATCGAGAGAACTCACCAAAGTGACAACAATGCTCAACGAGACCTACGGTATCAAAGGCGATAAACTTGGGAATACAATCCCACCACAAAATGGTAATACGATCAAGAACGACATCACATCATGAATCACAGATTCATAGAGCATTACGTATACACGAAACATATAATATTCACAAGAATTCAATCATCATTATAACCAAGCAAGATAACTTGCCTTAATTCCGTAAACGAATAGTCCTTCTTTGAACGAACAAACGGATGGTATCCTCGACTAATAATACTCACTCGAACAAGCAACCTTGAATGAAACGTAACTCATTTAACAACACATTCATACGATAATGATATTAATTCATACGAAACAACATCCATAACCTTACCCGAATAGTTCATCTATCCTAACGAACATTCTATCGTTTCATTTACGAATTATAATACACCAAGTTCATTTTTAAAAACTGGTTTTACCAAGTTCTTTAGGTTCACCCACATTTACGTCTTCTACTACACAAGGATCGTTGTAAATGAATTCGACCATTAATTCTATAATAACATTATCACCAATAATTGTTATAATCTTCCTAAGAACACTATAAACGTATTAATATGATGATCAACACATTCTTAAGTTATGAACACATCCGATTAACTTTGAATATGTTAAAAGTTATAGTTGTGTTCATCAATATCCTTTATCATCTCCCAACGACTTTGCTAAGCCAAAACAGAAATGAAGTTATAACTTTTTGGTTTTCTGAACCATAAGAACATCATCCTAATCTTCAACATTCATCAAGTTCTTCCCAAGGTAGGTTAATACCTAACATGGTGTTCTAACATATCGTATGTCATCAACTCATCGATTTTAATGAAACTACAACGAAACTTATGATCATCACCGCCCCAATGATGTTAATAAACCCATCAAGATGAGTATGACTCTAATAAACCTGATTATTATCATTAAAACATCAAGAACATCTTCATATTAAACCTTAATCACTATATTCTTCAATAAGTGTTTAAAGAGCTTAACCACAATCACGTTTTACTTGATTAATTCCACTCTAGGTGTAGTATTCCATATCAATATCATCATTACAACGAACAGATAGAGAAGGATTGTACAACATAGCTTAATAAATGAAGAACAACCACCAAAACCACAAGAATGCAATCCAACTACAAGAACACACTCCAAACTTCCAATTAATAAGCTCCAATCCAAGTGACGGAGCTCCAACATAAGATGGGAGGGGCAAAAATTGATTTGGCAAGGTAGGGGATCGGTTTTCAGAGGGAGAGGTTGAGTTTGGTTCGTGTAGAAATGAAAGGTAAACCATGCCTTTATAATCCGCATTTATCATTACGTATGCTATGGCCAAACCATGGCGTACATTAGGAGCATTACATACGCAACGAGTCCCCAGAGGCTACTGCCTCAAAACACATATACCATTACGTACGTTGCCAGAATAACATACGTAAAGCTTATATACATTATGTACGCTAACAAGCCATTACGTACGTAATGGCCATTGACTTGGCTGTCATAATCGAACCAAGAATCCCGAGCGTGCATGGACCTACATGCCAAAAGGTGAGATGCTATCTGATACACCACATTACGTACGTTAACATTGAGGTGTTACATACGTAATGTTACACACATAGCATGTATAAAGCTAAAATCGTAGCGTACGCTAAGGGCAAAACATATAGTCAAAAAATGAAATTCTCCAAACAACATCTAGCAACCAACTATAGAGTGGACGACAAAGACAAACAATTCGATTTAGTATATCTCAACAATATACTCATTATAATAAATACAGATATGATATGACAATACTCGAATCATCCGAAACATACAACAGTAAAGACGAGAATTCAGGCGGATATTATATACTCCCCCCCTTAAAAGGAGTTTCGTCCCCTAAACTAAGGGGTAAACAACTCGGGATATCTCTCCCGCATGCTGTCCTCCGAGTATCCGCACAGGACGTTCTTCATATGAATGATCATCGGCTATCTCGACCTCTTTCCAACTGAATAATATGGCTCGGATCAGCCACATACTTCCTCAACTGGGAAACATGAAACACGTTGTGAATCTGACTCAAGGCTGGTGGTAATGCCAGACGATAGGCTAGATCGCCTACACGCTCCAAAATCTCAATCGGTCCAATATACCTCGGACTCAGATTGCCTCTCTTCCCAAAACAAAAAACACCTCGAGTAGGAGACACTTTTACCAGTACATGATCCCAACCTCAAACTCAAGTGGTCGTCGACGGTTATCTGCATATGATTTATGTCGGCTCTGAGCTGTTAATAAACGACTCTTAATCAAGGAAATATTCTCACGAGTTGCTAACAACATATCAGGCTCTGTACCAAAGGATTCAGACATGTCGTCCCAACACAAAGGGGACCTACAACGACGGCCATACAATGCCTCATAAGGTGCCATCTTAATAGAAGCATGCCAACTATTATTGTAGGTGAACTCCACCAAAGGTAGTTGGGCTTCCCAATCGAACTTCCAATCGAGAGCACACGCCCTAAACATATCCTCCAGAGTTTGGATAGTCCTCTCAGACTGACCGTCGGTCTGAGGATGAAATGTTGTACTGAAGTTCAACTGCGTACCCATCGCATGATGAACTGCCTTCCAGAAATGTGACATGAACTGTCTGTCACGATCCGATACAATAATCTTGGGGGTACCATGCAGCCTTACAATCTCTTTAATGAACAGTTGGGCCAACCTCTCAGGACCCTACGTATCCTTAATCTCTAATAAGTGAGCTGATTTGGTCAGACGATCCACAATCACCCAAATCATATTCATACCTCGATGGCTCGTCGACAAGCTAGTAATAAAATCCATCGATATGTCCTCCCATTTCCACTCAGGAATCGGGAGTGCTTTCAGCACACCTGCTGGTCGTTGATGTTCAATCTTGACCTGCTGACAGGTCAAACATCTCGAAACGAATTCTGCAACTTCCCATTTCATATTACCCCACCAATAATATAGCTTCAAATCCTTATACATTTTGTTCGACACTGGGTGAATGGAGTATGGGGTAGCATGGGCCTCCTTTAGAAAAGTGTTCCTCAACTCATCATCTGCCAGTACACATACTCTATTCTTGAAGCGTACCAGTCTGTCCTCGTGAATCACAAATCCAGGGGCTTTCCCTTGATCTACTTCACCCTGAATTCTAGATAAGAACGGGTCCGTCACCTGTTTTGCTCTGATTATATCGTCAAAGGACGATGAAATCTCAAGCGTGCAAAGTTGTCCCTGAACCCGCTGTAACCAGATCTCAATCAACGACCTCATGAACTCTAACTGCAATTCTTTCTGAACTGTCAAGCTGCCAAGCATCTGCTCCTGTACTGTCTTATGACTCAAGGCGTCGGCAACCACATTTGCTTTGCCTGGATGATAAACGATCTTGATGTCATAGTCTTTGATTAGTTCTAGCCACCTTCTCTGTCTCATGTTCAACTCCTTCCGAGTAAAAATGTACTTCAGGCTCTTGTGATCAGTAAAAATCTTGCAGGTAAATCCATACAAATAGTGACGCCAGATTTTCAAAGTAAAAACCACGGCTGCTAGCTCCAAATCATTGGTCAGGTAATTGACCTTGTAAGGTTGCAACTGTCTTGATGCATGGGCAATCACTTTCCCATTCTGCATTAACACACATCCAAGGCCATGTCTCGATGCGTCACTATACACCACGAATCCTTTCGTTTCTTTTGGTAGAACTAAAACTGGTGCTGAAATCAATCGACTCTTGAGTTCATCAAAACTCTGCTGGCATGCCTCTTACCACAAATACTTCTCATCCTTCCTCAATAGATTAGTCAGCGGTTGAGCAATCTTGGAAAAATCTTCCACAAACCGTCGGTAATAACCTGCTAGGCCAAGGAAAATGCGAACTTCCTTCACGTTCTTCGGGTGTAGCCAGTCTCGGATAGCTTCTGTCTTCTGTGGGTATACTCTCACCCCATCGGCTGATATCACATGTACAAGAAAAATAACCTCAGACATCCAGAACTCACATTTGGAAAATTTTCGATAGAGTTGTTCCCACCTCAATGCATCGAGAACCTGACGGAGGTGATACTCGTGCTCTTCATGGTCACGAGAGTAAATCAGAATGTCGTCAATAAAAACAACTATAAAACGATCCAGATGGTCAATAAAAACTTGATTAATCAACTCCATGAATACTGCTGGTGAATTCGTCAGTCCAAAAGGCATCACCACGAATTCATAATGTCCACAACGAGTACAAAAAGCTGTCTTCGGAATGTCAGACTCTCGAATCCTCAACTGATGATATCCGGATCTCAAGTCTATCTTGGAAAATACAGCAGCGCCTTGGAGTTGATCCAGCAAATCATCAATACAAGGCAACGGATATTTGTTCTTGATTGTTACCCTGTTCAGCTCACGGTTATCAATACACAAACGCAGAGATCCGTCTTTCTTCCGTACAAATAACACTGGTGCTCCCCAAGGGGACGCACTAGGTCGAATATGGCCCTTCTCAGTCAACTCCTCAAGCTCTCTCTTCAACTCCTGCATCTCAGTCGGTGCGATACGATACGATGCTTTCGAAAGTAGGGACGTACCTGGCTCTAACTCAATAGCAAACTCTACCTCACGATGTGGGGGTAAGCCCAGCAACTCATCTGGAAATACATCTGGGTAGTCTCGAACTACCGAAATATCGGCCAATCCAACTGGTCGATCTACTGTCTTGGTCATGTAGCACCAATAACGAACACATCATTGGTTAAGCAGTTTCACTGCTTTCATTGCGCTGATGACTCTCCCGAAATCACTAGGACTATCACCCTGAAAAATACACTCAACACCATCATCAGATGTGACGGTCACTATCCGCTTGCGGATGCTAAGTATGGCATCACGATGATCCATCCAATAGATACCCAAGATCACATCATCTTTAGGTAAATCGGCCACAATCAAGTCTAACAACCACTCATGGTCGTTCATGCGAATCGGACAGTTCTGCAATTCATGATTCCCAACACTTCTTCTACTATCGGGTAGACCAATCACATAAGGTTCACAATCCATAACATGATCTAATTGCAAACGACTCAAACATGAAGCAGATAAAAAGGAGTGTGAAGCACCAATATAAAAAAAAACACATGCGAGTTGATCTCGAGAGTACCTGCAATCATGTTGGCTTTAGGATCATCGGCCTTCTTCATCTCGTAGACTGTAGGTTTTGCAGCTCCAGTAGCAGATGTACCGGCTTGATTTCCACGGCCTATCCCTCTGTTTGCCTCGGTAGTTTGATGAGAAGCGGACGGAGGTACAAGGTCCTGAAAAGAAGACTGAACTGGAGCATGAGATGCTACTGGGGCACATCCCGGTACATCCCTACAATAACGAGCATGATGCCCATTATTCCCACAAGTATGGCATGCGACGGCCGGGTTCAGGCATTTGGAGTTGATATACCCATGGTCCCCATAGTTATAGCACACAATAGATGAGCTGATCGCTCGAGAGTGCGATCCGGCGGGCTTCGACGCCATAGATGGCCTCTCAGAAGGATTTGGTATAGACTGGGGCTTCCTGAATGTCCCCCGATTACTGTCAGCCTGGGTCTGGTTCCTGGATCTCTTGTTGGAGGACTGTGGCTGCTTCTTGGAAATCTCCTTTGCAGTAAGTTCATATTCCAGAGCTTTCTCGATGAACTCCAGTAGGGTAGTACATTGGTGGTTAAGTAACTGCATCCTCATCCGGGGTTTAAGCCTCTTAAGGAAATATTTGATCTTATCAGCTTCCATCCGAGCAATCGATGTAGCCAACGGAAGAAGTGCCTGGAATTTCTCGGCAATCTCTAACACATCCTCGTCCTTAGATGGGTCGGGGTTCATCAACTCTGACAATTTAGCTTCACGGAGTGGGGCTGGATAGTAACAATCCAACATGAGGTTCTTGAATTCTTCCCAAGTACTCACGCCGTCAGCTGGCCTCACAGAAAGCCACCAAGTATGGGCGCTCTTACTAAGGTAGTAAGCCGCCATGGAAACTCGATTCTCTTTTGGGTATTCCACCATCTCGAACAGCTTCTCGAAATGTTCTATCCAGTGTATAATATCAGCAGGATCAGAAGATCCTTCAAAGGTCGGAAGTCGCTGCCGCGATATGTCGCTAATGATCCGGCTCACGATTCCGCCGTGCACCGGAGGCGGAGGCGGCTGTCCCTGCTGCTGGACAGTAGTAGCAGCTCTCTGCATAGCTTGCATCATCTGACCCATTTGGGTCATCTGGGCCATCATGCCCTGCATAGTCACATAAGGGTCGACATGGGCACCCTCATGCCGTTCGGCGTGGTGGGACTGGATCCTAGTAGGCGAATCACTACCTACTGAGCTTTGTCCCACACTCGAATGTGTATTAGCGTGTTGGCTCGGGATCCGGCATCTTCCGTGGCCTCGGCCCCCTCTACCACGGCCCCTCAAATTTCTTTCCATATTAAAAGAATCAAAAAATAATCGTAAGCACAGTTCGATATACGTTTTTAAGGCCAAATTACAAATTTATGCTGGGTTAATAGCAACAATGAAACTACATTTTCAAGAAAACAGTTCATAATGAATTATCGGCCCCGCGAGTGTCACACAAAAGATCACATCGACATCAGCTCGAAACAATTTCAATCACATAATCAATTTTGAATTTTTCCTCAGAAAATCAAACAGATGAATCCCGCCACAGGTTCTCGAAATACCAAGATCAACAAAGAAATAGATTCCGTCATCAATATCATGCCTGTAATTAAATCATGGCTCATGAAGACATACCGTATTCAGCTCTTAGGGTCAGGCGCTTGCACAGGTTACATGTGGTACGAAGGTTTCTTGATGCTAGTTCAATCCACAATAACTCAAAAAGAAAACGATTCTCCGATACCATCTTCTGTAACACCCCAAAAATGGCGACTACTACAGTGCCGTGGATCCCACACCGGGACCACTAGATGATATCAAAACATAATATAAACATCCCATTAATGTGGTACCGAACCACAAAATATTAATCATAACCCCGAGTAGGAGCTTATACCGTATATATATCTACTTATACAACAGTACATAGGATCCAAATCCGGTATAAACCATATACAGATAGAATATACCCAAAACAATAATAATATAATTGTCCAAATTTTATATAAATTGAAAAAAAACATGAAATTTCACAGTTTAGACATAACCGACCAACAAAAGACTCGGGCCCCCCGAACTAACATCCTTCAATACCCTTTGTCGTCATCGTGCTCTGCTTGTGCCTTGCCCTTGCCTCGCCCTGAAATACAACACAAGTATTTCGCCCAAACCACAGGGTCAGCTATACATGATAATAATTCTCATGACATTATACAATTAATATATATACAGGATCTCAAAGAAACAACCAACCACTGAACACACCCTTCGGGCATATGAACAGTCAGTCCCAAACTATCGGACATATCCAATCGTATATGGAATATAAATGACCATCAACATGGCTCAAGACGGGCGTCACAGTACGCCCGATCCGAAAATGTGTCCATGCACATGTCCACCCCGTATACGGGATCCAGAATATACGTGGGACAATGTACCTAATTGTTGGGATCCGGTGCCTAAAAACAAAGGCCCAGCGGAAGCGGTAAATCGAAAATTATTTCGATCTGAATCCCTACGGGGATCGATCGAGCTACGTATATACGAATATTAAACGAAACACAAGAGGATACGTGAAAACATACACTTGTAGTCCGTTGATAAATGGTACCCTTCTCTTGAGCTATTCCCCAAGCTTAAGATGATTTCCCTATGATCCAATTCGCTCCAAGCTCTTGGATGATCCATCGCCGAAAGGACCACGTCTCTACTTGCCACGCGCCGGAGAAATGACCAGAATGACTAAACCTCGTTATCCTCCAAGGATACGGCTAGAAAAAGGTTTTAGAAGCTTTCTATGGGATTATGACACTCTAAGTGTATAACTCACAACTTTCAATCAATCTCTTGATATTCTCCAAGAACAACCAAGAACCAAAATGAAGAATAGGAAGAAGAAGACTTGAGAATTATTTCTCTCTCTCTCTCTCTTGCTATGTTAGAACCGTATGATTCCAAGTGGGTATGCAAAATGATAGTCTTCCACTTCTTATTCAACTCAAATCACCAACATGAGATATCACTTTGATACATATCTTGTCCCCTCAAGTCTTGGTCTTCCATTATTAAAATGGAGACAAAGACCAAGAGGGAGTTGGTGAAGAGGGGGCGGCCATCTAGAAGGTTCGGACGAGTTCGGTCCGTTTCGGACTCCCGTGAGTCTAAATAGATAAACTCCGATTCTGTTCCGATGTATTTATATCGATTAATTAATCCAATTAATTAATCATATCAAATACATAATAACATAATTAATTTCTCCAAGAAATAATTATATCCATGAAGTAAATTAATCACTCAGTAATTTATTTAATTCATTAAACCATAAATCAATTTATCCAATAAATCAATTTAGACATCTAATGTCCCAATAAATTAGATATCCAATATCTAATATTCATAATGAGAGAATAATCTTGATTCATTCCGTCGTCAATCCTATTGCGCGACTCGATAGGTCCGTCTCAGTCAGCAATGGGAGGAACCAAAGAGTAGTAGCATCATTTAGCCAGCCTAGCGGCCTACATTGTACCCCAACTGAGAACAAATGATTGGGATCATTCAAGAATCATTCTGTCGTGAATACCAGTATACGTATAAACCCTTCTTTCAAATGTCCCGATCAAGTTATAGGGTCACGATCAGTCAAACCCTATCTGTACTTGACACTATATATGAGTTCATACAAATCGAGATCATCGAGTTCTCGTGTACCCAATAAAACTAGCTCCAATGCTTTGGCCAAAGACTTATGATCTCATCTGCCAATAACCGCATAGGACATATAACCCGCTCACTAGTGGGAGAAAGAATTCTATCTTGGTATTCAGTAGGACCTGCTACTTGTCCATCAAGATGCACGTTGAGGTTGACCCCCGCCTTCCGGTTTACAGGGTCGAACTACTCTAATGAAAATCTTGACGTAACAAGTACATCCTTACTAAATCCTCAACTCGAAGGTTCACGAATACCTATCACAACCTTTCGATTCCGTCATTGACTGTCCCAGAGTTAAATCCGTGTGACGAATCGAGGGTGAGTCGGTTCGAGTATACTAATCCAATTAGCATACCTATAATGTGTGCTCCCACTAACCATTAGTGTTCGACAGGCACTCTCCATGTCAAAAGAACACGTCATACAAGTCTTCACGACGAGGGAGTTACACACGATGTGCTTCCTCGGCCGATCAATGTCTAGTGCATTCACAAGGGAATATTTCTATAAGCCTATTATAGGGGGGACAGTCCTTAGATGGGCAATGGTGGGCAAGCGGCTAATCTTCCTCGTGCTGTCGAGCACCAAGCGTGCAATCTTCCTAGAGGTAAGGGGGGCTCTATGGAGCCAACTCTAAGCATTCGAAGTGTGCGAGGAGTTCCCGATCGAGTTGGAAATCGTTAGGGTGGCGTAGGACCTATGTGGTCTGCGTTGGGCTTAAGGTTGGCATGGAGGCTCTAGTGTGACCGGAGGGATGCCGTCGGCCATATAACACTTCCTCTATGTCGATTGGGCAATCGAGGAACTCATCTAAATCATACGCCTCGTGAGCTTGCTTGTAAGCATTATCTATCGGTTCCGGCTATGCTGCGGGGGATCGTTGGCTTGTACATGTGGTTGCGAGACAACACCACATTGCGGATTGAAGGTAATATGTCAGTATGCTAAGTAGTCCCAAACATTGTGAGGGGCAAATATCTATTGATGGCATGAATCTAAGCCAAGATCTAAAAGGTTGTCCGTCTCGAGTGAGGTACTCTCAAGGGCGCCAAGGTACTGCACCTAGGAAGTCCCGAGTGAGTGTCGAGCATGAGGAATTGCACTTCGGGCATGCGAGTGACCCTTAGTGCCGAGTGCCATTGCGGGTTAAGCTTGAAGGGTATGAGATACCGGCCCTTAGTTGGTCACAGGCAAAGGACAGGCGGGTGCCTAGCATTTTACGGAGCACAACGGACCAGTGCATCATATCTCTAATGTTGGTATTCTATGAAATCTCGTTGATGGTAGCCGGACGGAGACTCGGAAGTCTCCTAGATGCACGGGTGATTCGTGATCCGCTGCACGAATTCGACGGCCTGAACCTCAGTGAGCCGCACCCCGTGACATATTGGCATGTTAGACCGGACCTAGCACCCTTTCATGAGGCAATCTGGGGAGAATAAATAAGAATATTAGTTGGCAGCAAAAAATAAAAATAAAATAGAAATAATTGTGATAGATAAATTATCACCACGGATTAGAATCTTACCGACATCTTGAATGTGGGAGATCAGATGATGACTCAACCCGAAGTGAAAGAGTAGTGGGAGATTAGTGGTTAAGGGCAACATCTCGAAAGGCTCACTATTCCGTGCTTCCACTTGTTGCACCAATGATATATAGGCATGGTCATATTTTGGTATGGGGTCCTGTCGAGAAGTATTGGCTACCCCTCCAAAGAAAACCCCCATTCCCCAGGTTGATTAAGATAGAAGAAGCGGCTCTTTCAAGATTTCACTTTGATAGGTAATTCTGCGAGGAAGTGGGCATTATGACGAGAAATGAGAAAAAGAGCATGCAAATTATTAAGACCATAATAAGGGAAACTAACATCGGGTTCTACTTCGTGGTAGCCGCATAGAAGCAGATACCCTATCATAGTTCGGATGGAGTTAGGGGAAATTAATTAAGGGAAATTTTGTATTTATGTGATAGGTTGGCAATAAAGGGAGGAATAGGGAATCGCAAGCTACTACTCACCTGATCCCTGAAAAAACTGATGCTCCCAGGGGGGACCTCGAGAGTTTTAATCTTGTGGTGTTAAAAATCCATCTCATTTGGTGAGGTCTATGGCATTTACAAAATCTTAATAAGGTTGGTGTGAAGATCTACAAGAGGATTTAGGGTCACCGGGTAACCACCTTGCCTCTGAACTTGTAAGCTGGATCAGCCGAAGATGCCAAATCAGCATTAGTTGTGGAATTCAGAGTAGGAAAGAGGCATCTAAAACAAGTGGAATTGCCATAGGGGGCCTGGCCAACTCCTCCAAATCCCCCAATGTTATGTCCTCCTCTACCTCATCCCTCGGGCCAATTGATGGGACTGCATCGGGTCGAACTGATGAAAATAGTAGAGGGGAAATGACGATCAATGTACTAGTAGAGGGCGCAGTTAGTTGATAAGAAGAGAAGGCGAATAAGATGAGTTCTAGAATCTAATTGGCTAGAGAAAGAAATTCTCTTTTAAAGAATAAGAGAAAAAAGAGAGAGGAAACAAAAACTATATGACGGTTGTGAACGACAATATTATATAAGAGAGGAGGATCACACAAAAAAGAACCAAAAAGAAAGTTGTAGTGATAAGGAATGTAATACCCGTACTTTTATTGACTGTTTGGCCTTGCCTTTTTTCTTATTTCGTCACTCTGTAAAATCTTGGTGATGTTGTCGATATTGTTATAGAGATTCATATCTTGTTTGGATCACAATTGTGTTGTTTAGACCTTGAGGAAGTGTCCTGGGTCGGAGAAATAGCGCACGATAGGCCTAGACTAATGCACGCTAATTTTTCTTGAGTAGCGCACGCTAGCCTTGAGCCGTAGCGCACGCTAAGGGACCAGTCAGGTCAGAACCAGTAACTCGGACTGCTCTCTAGACTGGCAGTTAACGCGCGCTAGGAGTTCGTTAGTGCACGCTAATCATGAGTAGCGTACGCTAATATCCGTCCGTAGAGCACGCTAATGGGCTGGTCGGAAGAGGCAGTGAGGTTGTCAGGTTTTCTGGACTATCAGGTAACATACGCTAGGCTTCGGCTAGCGCACGCTAAAGCTGTTGCATAACGCACGCTAAGCCATAGTGGTAGCGCACGTTAAGGCTTGAGCAGGGCAGAGGACAGTAGGTTCTGGACTCCAGTTACTGGACGCCACTTTTTGGCTAGCGCACGCTGGAGAAAGGCGATTAGCGCACGCTAACGGGGCCGGCAGAAGCCCCTGGACTACCCGGTGACCTCGCTAGCACACGCTAATGAAGGAGGCGTAGCGTGCGCTAGACTGGGCGGATATATATTAGACAGTTGACTTCCATTTCGTCATTTTTCATCCTCTTCACTCATTTCCGATGGGAGCAGCTCGGGAGAGACGATTTTGGGCGATTGGAAGCGATTCTTCGTCAAACAACAACATATTTGGTTGGAGAACAAGGATTTCACAGCATCAAATCCATCCTAACGTCCAAATCAAGGTAAAAATCCTTAGAACCCTATTTTTGGGAATTTTGGGGTTTTTCCTAGATTCGTCTGATTTATCCGTTTTGAAGCTTTAGAACCTTGAGATTATAATGTATCTATTCCATATACATGCTTTTCCTACGATTTTACGAATTGGATTGTGCCGTTTTCGGACTTGTGAGAGTTTGGGCGATTTTCCAACCTCTAGTTGTTTATCCGTGTATTTTCGTGAATCGTAGACGGGTTTCGGGAGTTTCTTCATGAATTATGAGTATAGATTATTGATTATCATATCCCTTACGAATCGTTTAGGTGCCGGAAGCGCGTTCTTGGACCGACCGAACTCATACTCTTTTCCGTTCAATTTCACGATGTCTCAAAGGCAAGTATATATTTATGATTATACGTTCTCTACTCTGAAAGTAAGATATATGAATGTCATGATTGTTTATATCCACTCTGGGGTGGGCCGACAGGTCCCCTGAGGGTTTCATAGCCTTTGGTGCGATTCCACGGATAATTTTGGTTAACCACTCTGGGGCGGACCGACGGGTCCCCTGAGGGTTCCGTAGCCTTTGGTGCGGTTCCATGGTTGATCATGTATGCATGGTTGCGATGCTATGAGATTTAGTTATTCTGGAATACTAGTCTTGAATTGATGAATTGACGGTTACCTTTACTTTATTGTCGAGGAGTATTGTGTTTCATACTTGATATACTTGCACTAGCTATTCGACGGCTAACCCCTTTATGGGGGAAATACTTTTTATGTATTTCAGGTTCCAGGAGAGCGGACAGGCAGGTATCGGGTCGGCATGAAGATGATGGGCAAGCGTGATACTGTGTCTTTCCTCTGGTTATGTTTTGTGTTTCTCCATTCAGTGTTGTTGTACTGGAATGGTTATTGAATACACGAGTATTGTTTTCCATTTTACTTGATGTTCCGACCTGTGTTTGCCGAAGTATTGATTTATGTTGTGATGTCTCTGGGATACATTGGATATGTTTAGAATACCCCTTGTATTGTTCTTCATTCCATCGTATGTAGACCTTCTCAGTCAAAAATTTATAGTTCCGCGTCTGTTTAGCCTTGTGGGTCCCACGGTGAGGCTCACGGCGCTGTAATATTCCCTGAATAACTTGGAGGTGTTACAGAATATGCTATCAGAGCTTAGGTCTATGGATACCTAGGCTGTCGGTCTTTTGGGTCGATTGAGTCGTCAATTGTCCACGGTATCACTACTCTGCCATCATCACAGTGCGACCGGTACTTGTAAGACCTCTTACTCTTCTGGTGTTTCCTTATTCGTTTTGCTTCTATTTTGGTATTCTTGAGAATCGGTCACTTCGATGACGTGCGATTAAATTGTACTTACGTGCCTTGTGTGTTCTTCAGTATGTCATCTGGTAGGGGCCGTGGCCGTGGTCGTGGCTGTGGACGTGGAAGAGGTCGTGGCGCGGCCGTTTCCATCAGTTCTGTTGTGGGGTCGATCAACCCCAGTTTGTCGAACTCGGTGCATCCTGACACCGAAAGTCGACGACGATCGGCGGCGAGGAACAGCGGACGTTGGAGTTGCGAATGTACTTCAACAATTGGCTAACCAGATGACCATTTTAGCCCAAACCGTTCAACTGAATAATCCGAATTCGAACACGGATGCCTTGCTTCAGAATGTAATCCGTATGCACCCTCCATAGTTTGGCGGTGCCACAGACCCGTTAGGTTGGGAAGATTGGTTAGCAGAGTTGGAGAAAATTTTTGAAGCGGTTGATTGCCCCGAAGTGAGGAAAGTACCGATTGCCCAGTATTTCCTCACTAAGGAGGCCACTACATGGTAGAAAGTCATCAAACCGCAGGATCGTGTTGCCACGTGGGATGAATTTAAGGAGCTTTTAAAGGCCGAGTTTTGTCCTTGGCCGGTGCGAGAGGGCCGAATCCGAGCCTTTTTCGAGGCTAAACCACAGAATATTCCCGTCTCACAAGCAATTGTAGAGTACAACCAACAATTGATCCACGTGAAGGATCAAGTGAGAAACGAGCGTGATAAGATCCGTTATTTTGATATGCGGATGAATATAGACTTACGGTGGTACATGGCCGAATTTGCTTGCACCACACTGAAGGAATATCAGGACAGAGCTTTAGCCCATGATATGTTAAGCCCCGACAACGATACCGTTGAAGAATCGAAGAAGCCGAAGGTTGGGGGGAATTTTTCTGGCTCTAAGAGTGGCAATTTCCAAAGGTCACAGACGACTAACCGTTCTACCGGACAGTCGTCACGTTCTGCTAAAGGAAAGAGGGGTTTCCGTTCTGCTCCGGGCACCACAAATCGCACGGTAACTTGCTATAATTGTGGTCGTCCAGGCCATGTTAATTTGGAATGCAACTTTCCGCCATTGAAGTTTCACACTTGCGGACATATGGGATATAGAGCGGCTTATTGTTCCGAACCAAATCAGACTTTGGACACTCGGGCTTCTGCCCCAGCACCACTTGACCAAGGCGTTAATCAGCGGCAATCTTTTGGTCAATCTCAGCAGAATTTCGGCAGGGGCCGGGGAAGGGGTCAGAACGCTGGAGGGGGAAACTCTAGTGTCGGTTCGGTACAACTACGGGTCTATGAGATGCGTCGATCAGACGAACCCGATGCAGCAGTGGCTTTAGGTGCCATTAATATTTTATCTCACCCAGTCCGTGTGCTTTTTGATACGGGTGCTACGCATTCTTTTATTTCCTTGGACTGTGTACGCCATTTGAATATAACTTGTTTGACTGCTTGCGATCCCTTCATTGTGAAACTACCTAGCAGAGATAGAATTGTGGGAAACTGGGAGATTAAAGATTTTCCGGTGATTATATCCGGTATGGAATGGTTATCGAATATGATTGTAGTGGATATGGTAGGCGAGGACGTGATCCTCTGCGAGGATTGGCTTGATAGTCACCAAGCGGTTATGAATTACCGTACTAAAGTTATCACCATGATGACTAAAGGCGGAACCGAGTACTCATTTTTGGGACGTAAGTCGGGCCAATCCAAGTTACTTATCAGTGCCATGAAGGCCGTAAAACTTTTGAATAAAGGTTGTATGGGCTATTGGTGTTATGCCTTGAAAACGGAAGGGAACAAAGTCGATTTCTCTTCCATTCCGGTTGTTAATGAGTATCCAGATGTTTTTCCGGACGATCTCCCGGGATTTCTGCCAGGTCGTGAGACAAAATTTTCTGTGGACTTAGAGCCAGATGCGGCTCCGATTTCTAAGGCACCTTATCGAATGGCACCTTCCGAGATGCAAGAATTAAATAATCAATTGGGAGAACTTCTGGAAAGAGGGTACATCAGACCGAGCGCTTCGCCTTGGGGCGCGCCTGTTCTTTTTGTGAGAAAGAAGGATGGTTCACTACGTTTGTGCATTGACTACTGTGATCTGAACAAAGTGACCATCAAGAACAAGTACCCTTTGCCTCATATAGACGATTTATTTGATCAGTTGCAAGGAGCTGCAATTTTCTCGAAAATTGATTTAAGATCAGGGTATTATCAACTCAGGGTTAGGGAGTCCGACGTTCCGAAGACGGCGTTTCGAACGAGATATGGGCATTATGAATTTGTAGTTATGCCTTTTGGGTTGACTAATGCACCGGAAGTATTCATGCAGTTAATGAATAAGATTTTCATCGAGTATCTCGACAAGTGTGTAGTTGTCTTTATTGACGACATTTTGATCTATTCTCGAGATAAAGAAGAACACGCCCGACACTTGCGTTTGGTACTAGATATTTTGAGAACCGAGCACCTCTATGCAAAATTCTCAAAATGTTGGTTGGAAAAAGTTATGTTTCTCGGCCATGTGATTTCAGCCGAAGGGGTTCGTGTAGACCCGCAGAAGATTGAGGCAGTGCTAGATTGGGCACCGCCTAAAAATGTTAAGGAAGTTCGTAGCTTTTTGGGCCTTGCTGGGTATTACCGTCGGTTTGTCGAGGGGTTCTTGAAACTCGCTCGGCCCCTTACGAAATTACTCCAGAAGACCGAAAAGTTTGTTTGGTCGGATGAGAGACAATAGAGCTTCGATGATCTGAAGAGACGTTTGACTTCAGCGCCGATTTTAACTTTACCACATGGTAGTGAGGGCTTTGCAGTTTATAGTGACGCTTCGGGTCAAGGTCTGGGCTGTGTGTTTATGCAGCATGTGTAACGCCCCAGATTAAACCGGACGTCACAGTGCCGTAAATCCCGGGTGGGACCCATAAGGCGAGTTTTAAAAGAGGTTTCAAAAACAATTTATTTAACATGTACTTTGTGGAAATGTTCAATGAAAGCGTTCATACATCCGAAATATAAAAGGGTACAAAGTCCGTTCATACGGTTATTACACAACGTGGATTATTCAAATTTAGTTTAAGAAATTACAAGCCTCTTTTCCAACACTGCTCAGACCTGACCGGAACCTTCGGGAATATCCTTCACATATTCAACAAATTTGCCTGACACGATGTATCGTGTCAGTCAAACCAGGTCAGACATTTCGAACAAGCTTCAAAGATAGAATCAGATGAATTCAGAAACAAGTTCATCACCGAATATTTAATTTAGCGTCATTCCTTTTATTAGCACATAAACTCCCAAGGTCGCAACCAAGGGTCACAGAAGTATCTACATAGGAATACTCCGGATGTGGGTACCATTCTGGTTTTGTCCCTCAACACAGTTCCGCAATGTATATCAACATATAAACTCCCAAGGCCGCAGCCAAGGGTCACGGAAGTATCTACACAGGAATACTCCGGACGTGATAGATAAGGCGAAAATCTTACCATAGACAGTATCACAAGTAAAATTCATAAATACTAATACGTAAGGTCCGAGCAAGATTCACTTGCCTCAAATCCGTCGAGAGTTACTTCCTTGATAACACGATGGCTCGAATGACCACACCCGAAAGCCCAACCTATTACATGATTGTCGATTAACATTTGTAGTAATAATGATGATTAATGACAATCATCCCCGTCCCGTAAGGATTCTAAACCTGATTGTTCATGATGCCAAAATCGGAATTCTCTATTTGACCATAATGCGTTTTACTAGTTTCCTCGGTTCGCCATTTTACAATTTATCACCTCGTTGATTAAAATACAACATCTCTATGTCGTGATTATGGTTCAAAGGCCATTGTAATTACATCCCTAATTTTAGTTTACATTACTAAAATGGAATGATTAAGCACTAATTCCCCGAACTTAACATGTTTGATCACTTATCCGGTTTGATCATCGTTAGTTAGTTCATTAAGGGGTTATTAACGTTCCTACGATATGATAATCGGATTATAACTGAAATCTACAACAAGATAATTATAAGGTGTTGGTGATTAACAATTCGGTTATGAGTTCCCATTCAATTACGAGTACTACCACTACTCATTCTAGTCACTTAATAAGTTAGGCATCGATTAATAATTGTGATAGTTATCACCGTTCCGATCATCCTCGGAAATTCTAAACTACCCAAAGCATTTGAAATTTAGTATAGCTTGTATAACAACACTGAAATGAGTTCAAGATTTGATAGACTTACCTCAGATGACAAAAGAGGATGAAGAACGGCGAAGGACAGTGAAGAACGAAAGGTTAGCACCTTTAAAACCTCCTCCAGAGCTTGATCAACTTACTCCAACAGGATAACACTTAATTAGGGAGGCTAAAAACCGACTTAGAGAGGGTGGAGGATAGTATGAAGAACAAAGAGTGAGTGTTGGCCGGAAGAAATGAAAGGGAGGGTGTCCTTATATAAAACTGAAATGGCTTTACATACGTTAGGCCTAAAGCTTTACGTACGTAAGCCTTGTTATGTACGTTATCATTGAGAGCTTAACGTACGTAAGTAAAGACTCAGAAATTGCTGGACTATTTTACGCACATCGTTACGTACGTAGCGATAGTCGGCTAACGTACGTAACACCCGTTGACTTGCTTGTCGATCGCGCCGAAAGTTGGTCTGCAATGTATCATTCGACGAAGATTCCCTATCCGAAGACCTGAAACCACGTTACGTACGTAAGGCATAACCTTTAGCGTACGTAATGGCATATACTTAGCGTACGTAATACATAGTTTTTAACGTACGTAAGTTTTAGTTTGTATATTCAATTATTATCACATTGATCCCTATAACGCGACTCCCTCTCAATCTCGTCGAGTAATCTCTCGGGGAACAAGACGTTGGCCACCGTCATATTTGCACCGATAATTGCCCAACGACATAGAGGTATGTCACCGAGAAATCATCAATCATCATACAATCACGATACAAGAATAACAGGCGTGGACAATCTTTATTCATGTTAAAACAGTACGAACACATCATCCAAAATACGTTTATCATGACGGAGTACATTTATTTATTAAATAGATGAAATAGAAATGATCGCTCAACGTGAAATAGCATGTAATACTGGTGGTATTACATACCACTCCCCTTAAAAATAGTTTCGTCCCGAAACTAACAAAATAACTCGGGATGATTTTCCTTCATGCTCGACTCGGTCTCCCAAGTCACTTCCTCTATGCCATGGTGCGACCATTGAACTTTTACAAGAGGTATGGCCTTATTCCTTAGAGTCTTTACGCGTCGATCCAAGATCGCGGTTGGGACTTCTCTAAAGGTAGCATCATTAGAAATCTCCACCTCCTCGAAATTAATCTTGTGGCTTAGGTCGTACACGTACTTCCTCAGCTGGGAAACGTGGAAGACGTTATGCACTCCGTCTAATGAAGGTGGCAGTGCGAGTCGATAAGTGAGTTTACCAACTCGATCCAGCATTTCGAACGGGCCAATAAATCTCGGGCTCAATTTGCCCTTCTGGCCGAAGCGTCGAACACCCCGCATCGGTGATACTTTGACCCAAACATGGTCCCCGACCATAAATTCCAACGGTCGCTGGCGGTCCGTAGCATATGACTTTTGGCGGCTCTGAGCTGCCAATATATGTTTTCGAACGACGAGAATCTTCTTAATAGATTCCTGGATCAGATCCAACTCGGTAGCGATGACATCGGACGCATCATCCCAAAACAAAGGAGACTTGCACCTTCTACCGTACAAGGCCTCGAAGGGTGCCATGCCTATGCTTGCATGCCAGCTGTCGTTGTATGAAAATTCCGCCAAGCAGAGGTGTTTGGCCCAATCCTTACCCCAATCAAGTACACACGCTCTTAATATATCCTCCAGGGTTTGTATAGTACGTTCTGTCTGTCCAACTGTTTGAGGGTGATAGGCCGTGCTGAAATGTAAATGGGTACCCATAGCCTTGTGGACAGCCTTCCAGAAGCGGGACACGTATCTAGTATCTCTATCTGATATAATCCCTGAGGGAACGCCATGTAGCCTTACGATTTCTCGGATGAAGATGCTGGCCAGCTGCTCTGTCCCGGTAGTCTCCTGAATTGGAACGAAATGTGCCGACTTCGTCAGTCGGTCTATAATGACCCATATCGTATCCTTTCCTCCCGCCGTCACTGGTAACTTGGTGACAAAATCCATTGATATTCCCTCCCATTTCCATTCCGGAATGGGTAAGGGCTGCATGATTTCGGCCGGCCTGCGGTGTTTAATCTTCACCTGTTGACATGTCATGCATCGAGCAACAAACTTCGCTACCTCATGTTTCATGTTCTTCCACCAGAAGCTCTTTTGCAAATCCTTATACATCTTGCTCGCCCCGGGATGCACCGAATAGGGAGTAGAATGAGCTTCCTTGAGTATAGTTTGCTTAAGCTCGTCATTCGGTGGAATACAAATTCTGTTCTTAAACCTCACCAAGTTTCCTTGGATCCTGTAGTCTGAAATAAATCCCCCTTCGGCCCTTGCGCATATCGCACGAAGTTCCGGGTCCTCCATCTGTGCCAGGCGTATCTCGTCTAGCAAGGATGAATGAATGTTAATTGAGCATAACTGTCCCTGGTGGCGTTGTATCCATACTTCAATGCTATTACTCCTTAGATCTTGCTGCAATTTCGACTGCACCGTTAAACCGGATAGTGTCATCTCCTGTACAGTTTTCCGACTCAGTGCATCTGCCACGACGTTGGCCTTCCCAGGGTGATATAAAATCTCCACATCGTAATCTTTGATCATCTCTATCCAACGCCTCTGTCTCATGTTTAACTCCCTCTGGGTGAAGATGTATATTAAACTCTTGTGGTCCGTAAAGATTTTGTAGGTAACCCCATAAAGGTAGTGTCTCCAAATCTTAAGGGCGTGGACCACCGCAGCCAGCTCCAAATCGTGTGTCGGATAATTCACCTCATATGGTTTAAGTTGTCGAGAGGCGTATGCAATAACTCTGTTCTTTTGCATGGATACACATCCAAGTCCATGCTTAGATGCATCGGTGTATATTACGAATCCTTTTGTGCCCTGTGGTAGTACCAGTACTGGCGCAGTAGTCAGCTTCCTCTTTAGTTCGTTGAAGCTCTCCTGACAATCCGTTGTCCAGACAAACTTGGTACTCTTCCTTAGTAGATTCGTCATCGGCCGAGCAATACTAGAAAAAGCTTCGACAAACCGTCGATAATATCCTGCCAATCCCAGAAAACTCCTCACTTCTTTGACATTTCTTGGTGGTTCCCAACTCATGACTGTCTCGATCTTCTGGGGATCTACCTTAACGCCTTCTGCCGAAATCACATTTCCCAAAAAGGTCACCTCCGGCATCCAGAACTCGCATTTAGAAAGTTTGGCATAAAGTTGGTGTTGCCTCAAAACGCTCAACATCTGCCTCAAGTGTTCCTCATGCTCCTATCGGCTTCGGGAATAGATCAAAATGTCGTCGATAAAGACTACCACACACTTGTCGAGAAATTCTATCAGAACTTTGTTCATCAATTCCATAAAAATGGTTGGGGCATTAGTCAATCCAAACGACATCACCATGTACTCATAGTGCCCGTACCTCTATCGAAATGCAGTCTTTGGAATATCCTCCTCTCGAATTCTCAATTGGTGATATCCAGAATGTAAATCGATCTTTGAAAACACAGTCGCTCCCTGTAGTTGATCCAATAAATCATCAATCCTTGGAAGTGGGTAACGGTTCTTAATAGTGACTTTATTTAGTTCTCTGTAATCAATACAAAAGCATAGGTAGTTGTCCTTCTTCTTTACAAAAAGGACCGGCGCTCCCCATGGCGAAGTGCTCGGACGAACGAGCCCCTTCCTTAGTAATTCCTCAAGTTTTAACTTTAATTCCTTCATCTCAGCTGGTGCCATTCTGTATGGTGCCTTGGAGATAGGTGTCGTCCCTGGCTCAAGTTCAATAGAAATATTGACCTCCCATCGTGGCGGCAATCCTGGTAATTCATCGGGGAAAAATGTCCGGAAATTCGCTTACCGTGGGAATATTAGCAACTGACAATTGTGATGTGCCCTCCTGAAGAATATAACACAGATAATATGTTTTTCGTTCGTCACAAGATACTCCTGCCGTAAGGAGACTGAGGGACCCCTTAGTACTAAAGTGTTCTCGGCCTCTGATTATGTGAGTAAGACCGTCAGGAGTTGTAATGGAAATTGTTAGGTGATAGGTGTCTAATACTATCCTGTGCATTGTCATCCAGTCCATACCCAAAATAACGTCTTCGTTCTGAAGTGGAAAAACCATGAGATTTGCTGTCCAGCCCTGACTATCGACGCGAATTGGGCAGTTTCGAACTACCAAATTACCCCCCACCCTGCTACCCTCGGGTAGCTTAACAGTAAAAGATTCACAAGGTACACAAGGAAGATTTAAACGGTTAACACATTCCACGGATATGAATGAATGGGTCGCTCCAGTATCAAACAGTACATGAACAGGCTGGGAATTAATAAGAAGTGTAGCTGAGATAGCAGGTGTAGTCTGGTTATCAGTGGCCCTTAGTTCGAACATGCGGGATGGCAGTGTCCCTGAGGAGGGTGAAGTGCCTCCCCCATGACCACGCCCTCTTCCAGCACCATAAGGAGGAGTTTGGTATGGTGGGGATCGATAGTCGGACATGGAGGATGCTCTGGACGTCTGAACCGAGCCTTGCTGACTCTAAGGGGCTGAAATTTGTGCAGGTTTGATCCGTGAACAGTAGCGAGACATGTGCCCACCCTTTCCTCATGAAAAACACTTTGTAGACGCTTTACGACACTGACTCATGGTATGCCCCGTTATGCCACAATTAAAACAGCTTCAGCAAGAGGGCCCGTCAGATGCTCCTTTCTGTTGGGACGAAGCTGCTGATTTAGTAGAGAACCCAATTCCCGAGTTCATTCTGCTAGAGCTTCCAGACTGATTAGATGTCTTTTGCTTCTTCTGGTTATGCCCGGCATCCGAACTGACAACCGTACCGGCGTATGCTGTGACCACGTCTTCATATGCCCTCAGGGTGGTGCAGTGAAACCCAGTCGCGTAACGTTGGACATCTTCTGGAAACCGTTGAGCAAGATGGCAAATTCATTGATCTTCTGATGGGACCATCTGTGCAACATAGCTTAGTTCGGTCCTGTAAGCTCGAATGATTTCGGGTACTGGTAAGTCCGAGGTCCTGCACTGAAGAGACTCCGTGCTCGAGCAGTCTGTGCTGACCGGGGGCAGTATTCGTCTCTCAATAGTTTGGAAAACTCGGTCCATCCAACTACTCTGTCCTCCGGCTTATAGGTCCTCCACCATCGAGCTGCGGTGTCGCGGAGCTGGTTGATTCCGAGCGTTACCTTTCGGTTCCCTAGGCAACCGATCACCTCGAAGGCAGTCTTCATCTCGGAGATTCAATCATCCACGTGCTTATCCCCTGATCCATCGAATAATGGCAGTCTGGCCTTCAGCATTTCTCCCATCCAACGGTCCTTCCCAGCATTCTCTTCTATGTCAATGACCGGTACACGTTCTGCCCGGTTGACCTGAGCGATTCACATAGCAATGGCATGTGCGAGGGTCTAGACAAAGGTTGGATCAAATCCCCCGTTGTTCTGATTTTTCGCCTCCCGTCTGCCTCGATTAACGGTGGTGGCCGATTCCATTGAGTTAGTTTCGCCGGTATTCCTGTCTTCCTGTTGATTCATAGCGGAACCCTGTGCACCATTTACGTTCCTTCTAGCTCCACGACGTGCCATTAGTAATGATTGCTCGATCTAAAAGGTTAGTTTAGTACAACAGTCTCTAAGTTTTTACTGAATTCAAATATTATACCTGATTTTCAGGAGTTTAAGTGTACTTTACCTCGACATTCCTCGATGAGTTACGGTCGCCAGGAGTTGTAATATCCAGATTTATTACGGTGTATTTCATCTGTATTCAAACCCTGTATTATTCGGATTGGTGATTTTGATTATTGGAGTATGATATTTCGTGCATTGATATCATTGTACATAAGTATAGAAACTTGCAAAATTGCTCAAGCAACCTCGTGATAGCACACGCTAAGAATGTATCTTAACGCGCGCTATCGGGCCATTATTAGCGCACGCTATGAAGATAGGAGTTGCGTGCGCTAAGAACTCAATTATTGAGTGGGACAGCTAGCACATTGCGCCAGCCGGGACATGGGTCCGGATAAGATTCCCGCGGACGCACCCGGACAATTCTGAAGTCAACCATTATTAGCGCACGCTAAGGAATGCTTAGTAGCGTGCGCTAACTTATTAAAATGCAGAATATTATAAATAGGACAACAACTCGTTTTGGCTTACATTTTACCCGTTCCTTCTGCATACTTGAGAGGCCAGAGAGCTGAGATATCCTACCACATACTTAGAACACATCTTGTGGGTGTTTGTATATTGGTTATCACTTGGGAGTATTCATTGAAGTGGAATAGCACCTTGGAGTGGCATACAACCAACCGGAGTTGGATTCTACCTTACGGTTCAGTGATTTTCATCATATTAAGGTATGTTCAATCTATCTCAAGACTTAGAGTTGGATTTTAACGATTTGGATGATCATGTTAACAAGATATGGATTTTCATAGATGAATTATCCAAGTATATCATGTTTGGGATGGTGAGATAAATAAGCCTTAAATACCTTGATTATAATCATCATGATTCGAATCTTATTACACTGAATATGTGAAGAGAAGCTTCTATCATTGGTAAACCGAATCTAATAGATGATTTCATAGTAATCTTGGACTAGACGTTAACATCCTTATTGTTAGATAAATCTAAAGGTTTGATCATGGAAAGATTTATCTAGTATAGATAGAACGTTTATCAACTTCAGAATGATAATATGGATTGATATAGAGGTGTTGATATCAACCGTTAAAGCTTTTCGAATTGTCGTATGAAGATTTGAAGTCGGGATGGAATATGGTTTTATATTGGTATGCATATCCTTGAATCCGAAGTTGTTATTATCCGTAAGATCATTCATGATCGTATGTACATGATATTCATGGAAGTAACATGAAGTATCACGGAAGATTTCATTGTTTCGGTCATGGCAAGAACAGTTTACTGCTCAGCAGTAAACTGCCATGCATAGATAGCGCACGCTATGCTATGGATATTAATGTGTGCTATCGAGCACGAGTTAGCGTACGCTACATTTGGTATGTAACGTACGCTAAGCTATCAGACGAGTTAGTCGACTGATTAGTGAAGTACTGACCATACATAGTTAGCATACGCTAGGCTTTGTTGTTTGCGTGCGCTATCGAGCAGACTTAACGCACGCTACACAGAGTACTTAGCGTGCGCTAAGCAGTTCAGTCAGATTGCATTTTATGAACTTTTGGCCGTAAATCGAATTGTTAAACATCCGTATGACGTGAGATAAATCCTATATCATTTCTTTTGTTAAGGTTTGATCTTTTTGCGTGATTGATTGAGGAGGACGACTTTCGAGTGTTCGTTTTTGTGGAAGTATTGTTCTTGTCTTCAAACCGAGGCAAGTACTCTAATTAGAATTGTTTATATTATGACAATTATGATGTGATTGTATCGTGTAAATATGTTGTGAATATATGTTCACCATGCGTTGATTCGACGGGAATCATCATGGGAATCTATAGCTGTGTGCGCTGGATCGTTGGACAGGTAGTTCCACCATGTGTTGGTCCGACGGGATCATCATGGGAATCTATAGCTGTGTGCGCTGGATCGTTGGACTACCATCATTATGTTGAAATTGTTATGATATGATATGTGTTGTGGATATTCTCGTTGGAGAAACTTGTTATGATATAATTGTTGATTATATCACTGTTGTATGATTATTGTACTTGTACTAGCATCGTTGTGCTAACCCCTTCGGGGGTGAACATTTGTGTATGTTCAGGATCTAGGAGAGCGGGAAAACAACCACTGGAGATGCATGACGACGAGGGTGAAGAGTGATGTTACGGCCGGGTTTACTGTCTGTTATTTGTTGGTTATTTTAATAAGTACTCGAGTACGAAGTCATTTGTGATGATTTGAATTTGATGATGTATTATTCAGTTCTATTGAACAATTGTACTATTTCTGTATTGGGTCAGAACTGTTGTACCGTAATTTCGTTATTTCCATTCGTTAGTACCTTTTAATGCCTGTTTAAATTCTTCAGCCTTGTAAATCCTTAATATTCCTGAATATATTGGGGGTGTTACAGAATATGGTATCAGAGCTAAGATTATGGATATCTTGGCCGTTGGGTTAAAATAGGGGTCATTTATGTCTTTTGAGGTAACCGGCCGTAAATGACATCACTGCACTGCCTACGTCTTCATGCGAACGGTGGTTGTAAGTTCCTAAACTCTATCTCGTTCTTTACACGTTGTGTCTCTTTATACGTGAATATTAGAACGATGCTGTTTCCTGTATATTAAGTACTTGTGCTTACAGTATGTTGAGAGGCGGACGTGGACGTGGTCACGGTCGTGGACGCAGACGAAGGAATGCTGAAAGGGAGGCGTCGCCTTCTAATTAGGCTAGTCATAGCTCAGGCGAGCCGCAGCAATCCATCAATAACGAACCGGAACCTGGTGTGCCAGAAATCCTTCGTCAAGTCGTGAACCAGATGACTCAGTTCGCTCAGGTCGTGGACCGAATGCAAGTGGCGGCAGGAATTCAGCAGGGAGATGGACAACAAAGGATTCCAGAAATGGGAAATCGAGGTGACCAATGGTTACAAGAAGTGGCAAAGATGCAACCACCCAAATTTGACGGCTTTTCCGAGACTCCCACTTGGGACCATTGGTTGAAGGAACTGGAGAAAATTTTTGCTGGAATTAATTGCCCGGACGACAGGAGAGCTCCTATTGCCCAGTACTTTACGATAGGGAAGCATCCGAGTGGTGGGAAGCTATCCGACTGCGAGATCATGATGCCGATTGGACGGAATTTAAAATGATGATGGAAGCTCGATTGCCCTCGTCCCGTGAGGAAGCCAAAATTGAATTTTTCTCCGCTCAACCATCGACGAACCCGTATCCTGACGATTAAGACGTTTAACGGTGATTAGAATTTGTTCGACATCTGGTCAGAACAGATGCGGAGATGATGATTCATTTCGAAATGAGGATGAAACCAGAAATCCAGAGGTACATGTCCGGTTTTGAATGTACCACTCTCCGCCAATACCAGGATAAGGCGTTGGCATACGAAATAAAAGAAGCAGCAATAGAAAAGTTTATGGAGTCGAAGAAACAGAAAGTCTCTGGTACTTTTACAGAGCACAAGAGCAGTGGGCCCCGCAAGGCCCAGTCTTCCTTTTCTTTCAAGAAACCTCCACACCCATCTAAGAGCGGAAAGAATTACGGAACAATGTCAGCCACGATGGATACAGCTAGGAAGTGCTTTAACTGTGGTCGCCGAGGCCACCTTTGGCGTGATTGTTTGCGCACTCCAGTTGCATGTTTTGAGTGCGGACAGGAAGGGCACCGTGCGACGTTTTGTAAGGACGCCACTAAGTACAATGGAACCCGTTCATCACAGCCAGTTCAGAAGGAAGCCAGTGTCCAACAGACGCAGCAAAGTGTTCAGATGCCTCAGAATTTTGGCCGCGGGCGAGGCAGAGGACAATGGGACCGAAAGGGGACATCGAGTGTCGGATCTGTTCCCCCACATTTTTATGAGATGAGGAGGACATATGATCAGGATGCTGCTGTCGCATCAGGTACTGTCCAAATCCTTTCCCATCCAGTTAGCGTTTTGTTCGATACAGGAGCTACACATTCTTTCATATCTTTGTCTTGTGTAAATTGTTTGAATATTTCCGGTTTTTATACTTGTGAACCTTATGTTGTTTTTTTACCGAGTGGAGAGAGAATTGTCGGAAATTTAGAAACTAGAAATTTCCCTGTATCATTTGGGGGCAGAGAGTGGCTCTCAAATCTGATCGTGATAGAAATGCAAGGAGATGACCTGATACTCGGAGACGATTGGCTTAATCGGTATGGAGCAATTGTAAACTACCGAAGGAGGAATATTTCACTGATCGCTGATGATGGCTCTGAAGTACTGTTCGAAGGATAGAAACCGGGAAGCTCAGGAAAATTGATCAAAGCGATGAAAGCTGTCAGATTGTTAAAATAGGGCTATACCGGATATTGGTGTTATGCAATGAAGAAAGAAGACGAAATTGTGGAACTTTCATCCATTCCTGTTGTGAACGAATTTCCAGATGTATTTCCTGACGAGTTACCGGGACTACCTCCACGAAGGGATGTGGAATTTACCATTGGTGGAACCGGAGCTACACCAATTTCCAAGGCGCCATATCGTATGGCACCTCTTGAGATGTCTGGCCAGAAGAAGCGGCTAGAGGAGTTCTTGGATAAGGGCTATATTCAAGCGTTTCACCACAGGAGCGCCGGTTCTTTTGTCCGAAAGAAGGATGGATCGCTCCATTGTGTATTGACTATCGAGAGCTGAACAAGTTGACGATTAAGAACAAGTATCCGTTGCCACGGATTGATGATTTGTTTGACCGGATTGCAAGGGCAACGGTATTTTCTAAGATCGATCGAGATCGGGATATCATCAATCGAGGATTAAGGAATCGATGTTCGAAATCGCGTCGTAACTCGCTACGGGCATTATGAGTTTGTAGTGATGCCGTTTGGTCTCACTAACGCACCTGCTGTATTTATGCAATTAATGAACCGTGTGTTCATTGAATTTTTGGATAAATTTGTGGTCGTGTTCATTGATGACATTCTGGTGTATTCTAAGAGCCCGGAGGAACATGCGCAGCATTTGCGGATTGTATTGGAACTTTTGAGAAACGAGCAATTGTACGCCAAACTCTCTAAGTGTGAATTCTGGCTAAAGGAAGTAATGTTCCTCGGCCATGTGGTGTCAGCTAAAGGAGTCCGAGTAGATCCTCAGAAGATCGAAGCAATTATGAATTGGTAGCCTCCAAAGAACGTGAAAGAGGTCCGAAGCTTCTTGGGACTTGCTAGGTATTATCGTCGATTCGTGGAGGGGTTTTCTAAAATCTCCCGCCCACTTACTCGACTCCTGCAGAAAACTCAAAAGTTTGAGTGGAATGAGCTGTGTCAGGTTAGCTTTGATGAATTGAAGAAGAGATTGACGACGGCACCGATCCTATCACTTCCACAGGGAACTGGAGGATTTATAGTTTACAGTGATGCTTCGAACCAAGGACTCGGGTGCGTATTGATGCAGAATGATAAGGTGATCGCTTATGCGTCACGACAGTTGAAACCTTATGAAGTAAATTACCCAACACATGATTTGGAGCTAGCAGCAGTGGTTTTTGCCTTGAAAATCTGGAGGCATTATTTGTACGGGACTCACTGTCAGATCTTTACGGATCACAAGAGTCTCAAGTATATATTCAGTCAGAAAGAATTAAACATGCGGCAAAGAATATGGTTAGAACTGATTAAGGACTATGACTTGGAGATTTTATATCATCCAGGCAAAGCGAATGTAGTGGCCGATGCACTTAGCCGCAAGCCTGTCTCTATTCAGATGCTGGAGACGCTGACATCCCAACTTAGCCTTCAACGAGAGATGATTCGTGAAGGGATTGAAGTGTGGTTACAAAGAGTCCAAGGACAACTGTGCGTGATGGAGATAACTTCATCTTTAACCGAAGAAATCAAATCTAGACAGGCAGATGATCCTCTGATGATTCGGTTACATGATGAAGTGATCAAAGGAAAGGCCCCCGGATTCATAATTCATGACGATGGAGTTTTGAGATTTCAGAACCGACTCTGCGTTCCCGATGTTGATGTTCTGAAACAGACGATTATAAAGGAAGCTCATAGTTCGCCCTATTCTATCCACCCGGGCACCAGTAAGATGTATAAGGACTTGAAGCAGAATTTCTGGTGGGGCAACATGAAGAAAGATGTAGCGGACTATGTTTCGAAATGCTTGACTTGTCAGCAGGTTAAGATCGAGCATCAACGACCTGCCGGAATGTTGAAGCCACTCCCGATTCCTGAATGGAAGTGGGAGGACATATCGATGGACTTTATCACTAATATGCCGAGAACCAGGACAGGAATGAACATGATTTGGGTGATAGTTGATCGTTTAACCAAATCAGCTCATTTTCTAGGCATTAAGGATACGTGGGGACCAGAGAAGTTGGCACGAGTACTTATCTCGGAGATAGTTCGACTGCATGGTACGCCGAAGACCATTGTTTCTGATCGAGACGGCCGTTTTGTGTCTCACTTTTGGAAAGCAGTTCATAAGGCCTTGGGGACCGAATTGAACTTTAGTACAGCTTATCACCCGCAGACTGACGGACAATCTGAGAGAACTATACAAACGGTGGAAGACATGCTAAGGGCATGTGCCTTAGATTGGTCAAACGATTGGGAAATCCATCTACCGTTGATTGAATTTACCTACAACAATAGTTGGCATGCTTCCATTAAAATGGCACCGTTTGAGGCATTATACGGAAGGAGATGCAGATCGCCCCTATGCTGGGACGATTCGTCAGACTTGATCGGAACAGAACCAGAGTTGATCGTGCAGACTCGAGAGAAGATATCCTTGATTCGTGAAAGGCTGTTGACCGCCCAGAGTCGCCAGAAATCCTATGCGGACGTACGCCGTCGCCCATTGGAGTTCAATATTGGAGACCATGTACTTTTGAAGGTTTCTCCTACTCGAGGAATCTTTCGTTTCGGAAGGAAAGGAAAGCTGAGTCCGAGATATATCGGACCATTTGAGATCCTCGAGAGAGTTGGGGAGTTGGCATACAGATTGGCGTTGCCGCCGTCATTGTGCCATGTTCATAACGTGTTCCACGTATCCCAGTTACGGAGGTATATACCAGATCCCAGTCATATCATTGATTTCGGCGAGATCGAAGTCGAGCAGGATGGGACGTTTGAAGAAAGACCGGTTAAGATACTCGAGAGTCGAGTTAAGCAGCTGAGGAACAAATCAATCGTTTTGGTCAAAGTTCAATGGTCACGTCACGGAATGGAAGAAGCCACTTGGGAAACGGAAGCTGATATGAAGTCTAGATATCCCGAGTTATTTTCGTCTTGAGTTTCGGGACGAAACTCCTTTTTAGTAGGAGAGTATGTAATATCCGGATTTATTACGGTGTATTTCATCTGTATTCAAACCCTGTATTATTCGGATTGGTGATTTTGATTATTGGAGTATGATATTTCGTGCATTGATATCATTGTACATAAGTATAGAAACTTGCAAAATTGCTCAAGCAACCTCGTGATAGCGCACGCTAAGAATGTATCTTAACGCGCGCTATCGGGCCATTATTAGCGCACGCTATGAAGATAGGAGTTGCGTGCGCTAAGAACTCAATTATTGAGCGGGACAGCTAGCACATTGCGCCAGCCGGGACATGGGTCCGGATAAGATTCCCGCGGGCCTTGGACAATTCTGAAGTCAACCATTATTAGCGCACGCTAAGGAAAGCTTAGTAGCGTGCGCTAACTTATTAAAATGCAGAATATTATAAATAGGACAACAACTCGTTTTGGCTTACATTTTACCCGTTCCTTCTGCATACTTGAGAGGCCAGAGAGCTGAGATATCCTACCACATACTTAGAACACATCTTGTGGGTGTTTGTATATTGGTTATCACTTGGGAGTATTCATTGAAGTGGAATAGCACCTTGGAGTGGCATACAACGAACCGGAGTTGGATTCTACCTTACGGTTCAGTGATTTTCATCATATTAAGGTATGTTCAATCTATCTCAAGACTTAGAGTTGGATTTTAACGATTTGGATGATCATGTTAACAAGATATGGATTTTCATAGATGAATTATCCAAGTATATCATGTTTGGAATGGTGAGATGAATAAGCCTTAAATACCTTGATTATAACCATCATGATTCGAATCTTATTACACTGAATATGTGAAGAGAAGCTTCTATCATTGGTAAACCGAATCTAATAGATGATTTCATAGTAATCTTGGACTAGACGTTAACATCCTTATTGTTAGATAAAACTAAAGGTTTGATCATGGAAAGATTTATCTAGTATAGATAGAACATTTATCAACTTCAGAATGATAATATGGATTGATATAGAGGTGTTGATATCAACCGTTAAAGCTTTTCGAATTGTCGTATGAAGATTTGAAGTCGGAATGGAATATGGTTTTATATTGGTATGCATATCCTTGAATCCGAAGTTGTTATTATCCGTAAGATCATTCATGATCGTATGTACATGATATTCATGGAAGTAACATGAAGTATCACGGAAGATTTCATTGTTTCGGTCATGGCAAGAACAGTTTACTGCTCAGCAGTAAACTGCCATGCATAGATAGCGCACGCTATGCTATGGATAATAACGTGCGCTATCGAGCACGAGTTAGCGTACGCTACATTTGGTATGTAACGTACGCTAAGCTATCAGACGAGTTAGTCGACTGATCAGTGAAGTACTGACCATACATAGTTAGCGTACGCTAGGCTTTGTTGTTTGCGTGCGCTATCGAGCATACTTAACGCACGCTACACAGAGTACTTAGCGTGCGCTAAGCAATTCAGTCAGATTGCATTTTATGAACTTTTGGCCGTAAATCAAATTGTTAAACATCTGTATGACGTGAGATAAATCCTATATCATTTCTTTTGTTAAGGTTTGATCTTGTTGCGTAATTGATTGAGGAGGACGACTTTCGAGTGTTCGTTTTTGTGGAAGTATTGTTCTTGTATTCAAACCGAGGCAAGTACTCTAATTAGAATTGTTTATATTATGAAAATTATGATGTGATTGTATCGTGTAAATATGTTGTGAATATATGTCCACCATGCGTTGATCCGACATGAATCATCATGGGAATCTATAGCTGTGTGCCCTGGATCGTTGGACAGGTAGTTCCACCATGTGTTGGTCCGACGGGATCATCATGGGAATCTATAGCTGTGTGCGCTGGATCGTTGGAATACCATCAGTATGTTGAAATTGTTATGATATGATATGTGTTGTGGATATTCTCGTTGGAGAAACTTGTTATGATATAATTGTTGATTATATCACTGTTGTATGATTATTGTACTTGTACTAGCATCGTTGTGCTAACCCCTTCGGGGGTGAACATTTGTGTATGTTCAGGATCTAGGAGAGCGGGAAAACAACCACTGGAGATGCATGACGACGAGGGTGCAGAGTGATGTTACGACCGGGTTTACTGTCTGTTATTTTTTGGTTATTTTAATAAGTACTCGAGTACGAAGTCATTTGTGATGATTTGAGTTTGATGATGTATTATTGAGTTCTGTTGAACAATTGTACTATTTCTGTATTGGGTCAGAACTGTTGTACCGTAATTTCGTTATTTCCATTCGTTAGTACCTTTTAATGCCTGTTTAAATTCTTCAGCCTTGTAAATCCTTATGTAAAGGATTTACGGCGCTGTAATATTCCTGAATATATCGGGGGTGTTACAGGAGTGTTGGTCTTTTGAAGGCAAAACGCTTTCAAAGAAAATATTTGATACACTTTCCACGTGAGTTTTCGGCTCTCTGATACCATTTTCTGTAACGCCCCAGATTAAACTGGACGTCACAGTGCCGTGAATCCTGGGTGGGACCCACAAGGCGAGTTTTAAAAGAGGTTTCAAAAACAATTTATTTAACATGTAGTTTGCGGAAATGTTCAATGAAAGCGTTCATACATCCGAAATATAAAAGGGTACAAAGTCCATTCATACGGTTATTACACAATGTGGATTATTCAAATTTAGTTTAAGAAATAACGAGCCTCCTTTCCAACACTGCTCAGACCTAACCGGAACCTTCGGGAATATCCTACACATATTCAAAAAATTTGTCTGACACGACGTATCGTGTCAGTCAAACCAGGTCAGACATTTCGAACAAGCTTCAAAGATAGAATCAGATGAATTCAGAAACAAGGTCATCACCGAATATTTAATTTAGCGTCATTCCTTTTATCAGCACATAAACTCCCAAGGTCGCAACCAAGGGTCACGGAAGTATCTACATAGGAATACTCCGGACGTGGGTACCATTCAGGTTTTATCCCTCAACACAGTTCCGCAATGTATATCAACATATAAACTCCCAAGGCCGCAGCCAAGGGTCACGAAAGTATCTACACAGGAATACTCCGGACGTGACAGATAAGGCGAAAATCTTACCATAGACAGTATCACAAGTAAAATTCAGAAATACTAATACGTAAGGTCCGAGCAAGATTCACTTGCCTCAAATCCATCGAGAGTTACTTCCTTGATAACACGATGGCTCGAATGACCACACTCGAAAGCCCAACCTATTAAATGATTGTCAATTAACATTTGTAGTAATAATGATGATTAATGACAATCCTCCCCGTCCCGTAAGGATTCTAAACCTGATTGTTCATGATGCCAAAATAGGAATTCTCTATTTGACCATAATGCGTTTTACTAGTTTCCTCGGTTCGTCATTTTACAATTTATCATCTCTTTGATTAAAATACAACATCTCTATGTCGTGATTATGGTTCAAAGGCCATTGTAATTACATCCCTAATTTTAGTTTACATTAATAGAATGGAATGATTAAGCACTAATTCCCCGAACATAACATGTTTTATCACTTATCCGGTTTGATCGTCGTTAGTTAGTTCATTAAGGGATTATTAACGTTCCTATGATATGGTAATAGGATTATAATTGAAATCTACAACAAGATAATTATAAGGTGTTGGTGATTAACAATTCGGTTATGAGTTCCCATTCAATTACGAGTACTACCACTACTCATTCTAGTCACTTAATAAGTTAGGCATCGATTAATAATTGTGATAGTTATCACCATTCCGATCATCCTCGGAAATTCTAAACTACCCAAAGCATTTGAAATTTAGTATAGCTTGTATAAAAATACTGAAATGAGTTCAAGATTTGATAGACTTACCTCAGATGACAAAAGAGGATGAAGAACGGCGAAGGACGATGAAGAACGAAATGTTAGCACCTTTAAAACCTCCTCCAGAGCTTGATCAACTTTCTCCAATAGGATAACACTTAATTAGGGAGGCTAAAAACCGACTTAGAGAGGGTGGAGGATAGTATGAAGAACAAAGAGTGAGTGTGGGCCAGAAGAAATGAAAGTGAGTGTGTCCTTATATAAAACTGAAATGGCTTTACGTACGTTAGGCCTAAAGCTTTACGTACGTAACCCTTGTTACGTACGTTATCATTGAGAGCTTAACATACGTAAGTAAAGACTCAGAAATTGCTGGACTATTTTACGCACATCGTTACGTACGTAGCGATAGTCGGCTAACGTACGTAACACCCGTTGACTTGCCTGTCGCTATCGTGCTGAAAGTTGGTCTGACAATGTATCATCCAACGAAGATTCCCTATCCGAAGACCGGAAACCACATACGTACCTAAGGCATAACCTTTAGCATACGTAATGGCACATACTTAGCGTACGTAATACATAGTTTTTAACGAACGTAAGTTTCAGTTTGTATATTCAATTATTATCACATTGATCCCTATAACGCGACTCCCTCTCAATCTCGTCGAGTAATCTCTCATGGAACAAGACGTTGGCCACCATCATATTCGCACCGATAATTGCCCAACGACATCGAGGTATGTCACCGACAAATCATCAATCATCATACAATCACGATACAAGAATAACAAGCGTGGACAATCTTTATTCATGTTAAAACAGTACGAACACACCATCCAAAATACGTTTATCATGACGGAGTACATTTATTTATTAAATATATGAAATAGAAATGATCGCTCAACGTGAAATAGCATGTAATACTGGTGGTATTACAGCATGATAAGACGATAGCTTTTGCGTCACGACAACTAAAGCCGTATGAGATGAATTATCCTACTCACGATTTGGAATTGGCTGTAATTGTCTTCGCACTCAAGATATGGTGGCATTATTTGTATGGTTCTCCGTGTCGGATTTATACCGATCACAAGCGCCTGAAGTATATTTTCAGTCAGAAGGAGCTGAATATGAGACAGAGACGCTGGTTAGAGTTGATAAAGGATTACGATTTGGAAATTCTTTACCAACCCGGAAAAGCCAATGTCGTCGCAGATGCTTTGAGCTGCAAATCGGCATCTCTTCAAATGCTCGAGGTTCTTACATCTCAGACGAAAATTCGTCAGGATTTAATCGAGCAAGGGATAGAAGTTTGGCTTCAACGAGTACATGGACAGTTGTGTACTCTCGAGATTACTTCGTCCTTGGTTGACGACATCAAAGGGAAGCAGTGGATGACTCGATGATTTCTCAACTGAAGGAAGATGTAATTAAAGGAAAAGCTCCTGGCTTTATGGTTCACGAGGATAGAATTCTGAGATTTCAGGGCAGGCTTTGTGTTCCGAATGATCTAGAGTTGAGGCAGAGAATTCTCCAAGAAGCCCATGCTATGCCTTACTCAATCTACCCCGGGACGAGTAAGATGTATAAGGACTTGAAATGAAATTTTTGGTGGAACAACATGAAGAAGGATGTCACGGAATTTGTACTGCGGTGCCTGACGTGTCAACAAGTCAAGATCGAACATCAACGACCAGCGGGGTTGTTGAAACCGCTTCCCATTCCCGAATGGAAGTGGGAAGACATCTCTATGGATTTCATCACTGGCATGCCGAGAACTCGGGCCAGAATGAATATGATTTGGGTAATTGTCGATCGGTTGACCAAGTCTGCACACTTCTTGGGTATTAAGGATACTTGGGGACCGGATAGATTGGCTCGAACTTTTATAGCTGAGATCGTAAGATTGCACGGTGCCCCCAAGACCATTGTTTCTGATCGAGACGGCCGTTTTGTATCGCATTTTTGGCAGGCCATTCATCAGGCTTGGGTACTGAGTTGAGATTGAGCACTTCCTTTCATCCTCAGTCGGACGGTCAGAAAGAGAGGACGATTCAGATGTTGGAAGATATGTTGCGAGCTTGTGCCTTAGACAGGAGTAATAATTGGGAACTTCACTTACCGTGGATTGAGTTTGCCTATAATAATAGTTGGCATGCGTCGATCAAGATGGCACCCTTCGAGGCACTTTATGGTAGGCGGTGTAAGTCGCCATTATGTTGGGACGAGGCTTCAGAACTAATTGGGACGGAACCGGATATGTTGATGGAAACTAAGAAAAAGATTTCTATTATCCGGGACCGATTGATATTACCTTTCCGGAGAGACCCGTGAAGATCCTTGAGCGTCGCGAGAAACAACTTCGGCATAAGACCATTCCACTAGTTAAAGTGCAATGGTCGAGACATGGAGTCGAAGAGACGACTTGGGAAATGGAAGAGAAGATACGGTCGGAGTACCCCGAACTTTTTATTTCTTAAGTTTCGGGACAAAACTTCTTTTTAAAGGGGGAGAATGTAATCCCCGTACTTTTATTGACTGTTTGGCCTTGCCGTTTTTCTTATTTCGTCGCTCTGTAAACTCTTGGTGATGTTGTCGATATTGTTATAGAGCTTCATATCATGTTTGGATCACAATCGTGTTGTTTAGACCTTGAGGAAGTGTCCTGGGTCGGAGAAATAGCGCACGCTAGGCCTAGACTAACGTACGCTAATTTTGCTTGAGTAGCGCACGCTAGCCTTGAGCCGTAGCGCGCGCTAAGGGACCAGTCAGGTCAGAACCAGTAACTCGGACTGCTCTCTGGACTGGCGGTTAACGCGCGCTAGGAGTACGTTAGCGCACGCTAATCGTGGTTAGTAGCGTACGCTAACATCCGTCCGTAGCGCACGCTAACGGGCTGGTTGGAAGAGGCAGTGAGGTTGTCAGGTTTTCTGGACTATCAGGTAACGTACGCTAGGCTTCGGCTAGGGCACGCTAAAGCTATTTCATAACGCACGCTAAGCTATAGCGGTAGCACACGCTAAGGCTTGAGCAGGGCAGAGGATAGTAGGTTCTGGACTCCAGCTACTGGACGCCACTTTTTGGCTAGCGCACGTTGGAGAAAGGCGATTAGCGCACGCTAACGGGGCCGGCAGAAGCCCCTGGACTACCTGGTGACCTCGCTAGCGCACGCTAATGAAGGAGGCGTAGCGTGCGCTATACTGGGCGGATATATATTGGACATTTGACTTCCATTTCGTCATTTTTCATCCTCTTCACTCATTTTCGACGGGAGCAGCTCGGGAGAGATGATTTTGGGCGATTGGAAGCGATTCTTCGTCAAACAACAACATATTTGGTTGGAGAACAAGGATTTCACAACATCAAATCCATCCTAACGTCCAAATCAAGGTAAAAATCCTTAGAACCCTATTTTTGGGAATTTTGGGGTTTTTCCTAGATTCGTCCGATTTATCTATTTTGAAGCTTGAGAACCTTGAGATTATGATGTATCTATTCCATATACATGCTTTTCCTACGATTTTACGGATTGGATTGTGCCGTTTTCGGACTTGTGAGAGTTTGGGCGATTTTCCAACCTCTAGTTAGTTTATCCGTGTATTTTCGTGAATCGTAGATGGGTTTCGGGAGTTTCTTCATGAATTATGAGTATAAATTATTGATTATCATATCCCTTACGAATCGTTTAGGTGCCTAAAGCGCGTTCTTGAACCTACCGAACTCATACTCTTTTCCATTCAATTTCACGATGTCTCAAAGGCAAGTATATATTTATGATTATACGTTCTCCACTCTGAAAGTAAGATATATGAATGGCATGATTTTTTATATCCACTTTGGGGTGGGCCAACAGGTCCCCTGAGGGTTTCGTAGCCTTTGGTGCGATTCCATGGATAATTTGGGTTAACCACTCTGGGGCGGACCGACGGGTCCCCTGAGGGTTCCGTATCCTTTGGTGCGGTTCCATGGTTGATCATGTATGCATTGTTGCGATGCTATGAGATTTAGTTATTCCGGAATACTAGTCTTGAATTGATAAATTGACGGTTACCTTTACTTTATTGTCGAGGAGTATTGTGTTTCATACTTGATATACTTGCACTAGTTATTCGACGGCTAACCCCTTTATGGGGGAAATACTTTTTATGTATTTCAGGTTCCAGGAGAGCGGACAGGTAGGTATCGGGTCGGCATGAAGATGATGGGCAAGCGTGATACTGTGTCTTTCCTCTGGTTATGTTTTGTGTTTCTCCATTCAGTGTTGTTGTACTGGAATGGTTATTGAATACACGAGTATTGTTTTCCATTTTACTTGATGTTCCGACCTGGGTTTGCCGAAGTATTGATTTATGTTGTGATATCTTTGGGATACATTGGATATGTTTAGAATACCCCTTGTATTGTTCTTCATTCCATCGTATGTAGACCTTCTCGGTCAAAAATTTATAGTTCCACGTCTGTTTAGCCTTGTGGGTCCCACGGTGGGGCTCACGGCGCTGTAATATTCCCTGAATAACTTGGGGGTGTTACAGGGAAGGCATACCAATTAATAACCAGACGGAGGATCTTGAAGACGAAGGATTAAGGACGATGGAGGTTCGAAGCTGTAGAGCGGAATAATAGAGGGTCTCTAGTTTCTCAAGATTTCAAGGTGATCAAAAAAAGACAAAGTGGAGAAGTGAAAAAGTTTATAGGAAAAGGGGTCTAAGGAGAACGTTAGATCGAGGTACCAGAGAGCGGTTGGATTGCAGTTGTATTAAGAAATAAATGGACAAGTGCCAAGTGTTTTTAAGTGTGGATACATGCGCCATCATGATAAAAATCGAAAAAATAGGATCAACAAGAGGGCATATGGGACAGACTGAGTCGCAAGACACAGAGACTGTAAACAACGAAATTATAAAAGAGGGGAGGGTGACACAAAAAACTAAAAAGAAAGTTGTAGTGATAAGGAAGGCATGCCCAATAATAACCAGGTGGAGGATCTTGTAGACGAAGGATTAAGAACGATGGAGATTTGAAGGTATGGAGGGGAAAAAAATAGAGAGTCTCTAGTTCTCAAGATTTCGGGGAGATCAAAAGAAAGAAAAAAGGGAGAAGTGAAATAGTATGTAAGAAAATGGGCCTAGGTATAATGTTAGATCAAGGTACTAGAGAGCGGATGGATTGCAGCCATATTAAGTGTGGATACACGCACCATCATGAGAAATACCAAAAATAGGATTAAAATAGGGCAGTTTGGACGGACTGAGTCGCAAGACACACATCCCCATAAAGGAGGTCTGCGAAGAGTCATGTCATTAAAGATAAAGTTATGGAAGAACTCAGAAGGTCACACATGCATGGTATATATACTAATCCAGTTGAGTTCATGGTTTACTCAAGTAAAGTAGGGAAGACATCAATTATAACTCACATATATAAGGTCAGATTAAATTGATCGGTCTGTAGAAGGGACCGACTCAGAACTGGTCATGTCGTAGGTGCTCCTCCTTGAGATGTTTTGTTCAAAGCTAACTAGCTCGGAGGTATCCCGAGATAAGGAGCCTACTTGAAGGCCTGTCCGACCAGAATAAGCTTGGGCCCCTATTCCAACCGCAAAACATCCTAACTAAACACCGGACTAATAGATAAGTCGTCGCGGAATGCACTCCCCAAGCATATGTATGAGGGAAGGAGTTTTATAGAGCTCGCCTAGTGCGCTATAGCGGAAAAGATTCTCTAATGGAACCAACGCAAATGGGGGAGACAAAACCGTTTTGCTACCAGTGAATTTCATAGAACTTTTGAAGGTAGGTTTTCCCTGAAAATCAGGAGTCTTGAGATTAAGTCAAACAAATCCTATAAAAAGGGTAAGGTTGTTCGGGTTTTCCAAGTACTTCATCGGTTATCTAGCTCAGATTTTTAGGAGCACATCCGGTTCTTGGCAACCGATCAGTTCAGATTCATTAGTGGGGAGGGGAAATATGACTGTGTCGGTAGGGATTAACATCTCTCTTAAAGAAACACAACTATTTCTCTCTTTTATCACATCATCTCTACTCATCTTTTTTTCTTGAAATAACACTATTCTCTTCTTCTCAAAACGGCCGATAAATTTTGCCGTTTTAAGATTCCCAAAGTTTTGTCAAATGATAAAACAAGGCAAACCTCTTTAAATTTAAGTAAATTAAAAAATGTCAACAATTTTGGAGAATAGATTGTATAATAATATACCATTGTCCACTTTTTTATATATATGATTTTACACATATGTAAAAAGTAAGGATTCTCAATCATATAACAAACAAGCATTTTTACTACTCAAAGCACTCTGGATAACCAAGATTCTGAATAGTAGCGAATCTAGCACAAACAAAATATTAAGATGTGACTGGATGTCAAAAATAGACTTCTTGTTATGAATTGTGGACTTTAGCACAATTAATTGTCAAAGAAGAAAAATATTGCCCACAACTTTTGACAAACCAAGAGGGATTGATTCAAACTTTGAAGGTGGACAAATTAGAATTGTAGTGTACCATTGTTGACAATTGATGTACACATTTGCTAAAATGGTAGTATAACTTTGCCTATAAATAGCTTGCTCCAAGATGTAATGTTACACCATTGAGAAAGAAAGAAATATACTACTACTACAAAATATATTCTATATATTATCAATCTCCATATTTTATATATTGTTATTTATTTTGTGTATCTTATAAAATATAAATTATAAAGTATTTCACAACACGTTATCAGCACGAGTTATTGCTCGGAAAAGGTTAGTATTATTCGAGTTTGAATATATTTATACTAACTCGTTTTTATCCTTGTAGAGAAAATGGCCGGAATTGAAAACAAAAAATTCCAGATCCTCGATGTCACTGGAAATAACTATCTATCATGGTGCCTTGATGTTAAATTGCACCTCCAAGGTATGGGATTGGCTACTACCTTAGAATCTGTGGAACTTGCTAATGCCGATATTAAAAATGAGGCAAATGCAATGATATTCATGCGCCATCATTTATCCGAGGATCTGAAGAATGAATATATACAAATTGAAAGGCCTTCTGAGCTCTGGAAGAAGCTCAAAGACAGATTTGATCACACCAATCGTAATATTGCCACAGGCTCAATATGAATGGCAACTACTAAGATTGCAAGATTTTAAATCATTCTTGATTATAATTCACCTTATTCAAAGTTGAGTCTCGATCGCCTTGTGCGGTACACAACTATCTAAGGTGATAAGTGGAAAAACATTCACCACGATGCACTCCTCAAATATGGTGCTTCAACAACAATACAGCAACGACAATTTCAAACATATTCGAGCTAATTTGAGTTCTTCTCACGGTGAGAAGACAAATGAGTTATTATTAAAAAATCATGAACTACGACCCTCGGGTCCCGTGTCGAACTGAAGCACATACCGGCTCACGGTAGAGCTGCCGGCCGGTTCAAGAGCCGTGAAAATAGACCCGGGCGTGGAACCCAAAAAAGTGGTGGACGTGGTGGCTACCGTCAAAATAATTACAGAAATGACCGCGGCGGACGTAACTATAATAATCGTGATAATTATCATTATTCCCATCAAAATAAATATTCCGACAGACCAAGGCAGTCAATTCACGGGCATCGTGATAAAGGAAAAATGCCTATGGAAAATTCTGGTGATGATCCATGTCGTAGATGTGGTATAACTGGACATTGGGCTAAATATTGTCGTACTTCCCAACACCGTGTGGATTCATACCAAGCATCGCTAAAAAATAAAGGCAAAGATGCCCAGGCTCATACCACCGAAACATTCGAGCCATCCAAAGTTATTGAGGCCAACACATCTGGGAACATATTTGATGAAAATCATGACCAGGACTGCAAATCACTTGAGCTAGCAGATTTCCTTGAAGATCCTGGTTCAGTTGGACATGACGATGAATGGCTGAAATAAAATATTTATGCAATTATATGTCGTATATTTATTTTCTGGCTTGTAATACCCCAGTTATTTTTGTGTGTATTTCTTTATATATAATATAAATATCAATAAAATCATCTATATTTTTATATTAAAATTCTCCCACTTCCAATGGCTATAAACGGCTAGTAATAGTGATTTTTTATTCTATAAATATGCACACATTTTATTCAACAACTCACTCATATTCTCTACCCTCTTATAGAAATTCTTAAGTATCTTCATCTGACTTTCTTCGAAAATGATTAACGGATCTCTCGTCTTTATTTTCACAATGATCAGCATGCTCATAATACTGATGTTTAGCAAAGACTTCCCTCCTAATTATTACGGATTGGTGTTTTATTTATCATTTATATTGTTGGCCTTGTATCGGCACTAATGATACATACAAAAATGTATTATTGAAAAAAAAAATATGTATGTTTACATTTCCATTCTCAATAAAAAAAATGTTTCATGTCTTAAATTTTTATTATATGATGATTTGATTCAACAGGAATACAAATGGAAAGTATCGAACAGGTACACAATTTCCTTGTTAATAGTGCAACAACGCACTCAATATTTACAAATAAAGCATATTTCTCGAGCATGAAATTATGCAAGACACACGTTACAACTATATCTGGTCCCGTAGAGATTATTGATGGCTCCGGGAATGCAACTGTGATGTTGCCTAATGGAACAATTTTACACATTGAAAATGCGTTATTATCTGGTAGATCAAAACGAAATCTACTAAGTTTTGAGGATGTACGTCTAAATGGCTATCACTTGGAAACAGTGATTGAGAATAATAAAGAATATCTATGTATCACATCCTATAAAATGGAAACTCGACTTGTCCACGAGAAGATTGAAGCAATAACTTCTGGACTGTATTGTGTCCCTATTCGAGCTTTTGAAACCTACGCTACCATGGCTTGGAAGCTGCTGAATCCTGATATATTTGGGTTATGGCATGATAACCTTGGGCACCCAGGAACCTCTATGTTGCGTAGGATTATTGAAAATACCCATGGACATCCATTAAAGGGCACAAAAATGCTAATGTCCAAAGATTATTTCTGTGAATCATGTTCACGTGGAAAACTTATTACTAAACCTTCTATGGAAAAAGTTGGCTATGAATCACCATCATTTTTACAACGCATTCATGGTGATATTTGTGGGCCAATACATCTAGCAAGTGGACCATTCCGATATTTTATGGTCTTAATAGATGCATCATCCAGATGGTCCGACATATGTTTATTATCTACCAGAAATGTTGCTTTTGCACGACTCTTGTCCCAAATTATTAAACTCCGAGCACATTTTCCTGAATATCCTATAAAATATATAAGAATGGATAATGCCAGAGAATTCACATCAAGGACTTTTGATGATTATTGTGAAGCACTGGGAATTAATGTTGAGCACCCAGTAGCACATGTCCACACTCAAAATGGATTGGCGGAATCCATGATTAAACGAGTCCAAATCATTGCTCGTACATTATTAATGAGCAAAGCTCACTAGTGCAGTGTGGGGTCATGCAGTATTACATGCATCAGCACTCATCAGATTACGCCCCACTGCTTATCATATGCACTCCCCAATGCAATTAAGTCTAGGCTTTGAGCCGAATATTTTGCACTTACGCACATTCGGATGTGCTGTTCATGTGCCAATTCCACCTCCTCAAAGGACAAAAATGGGTCCTCAGCGCCCGCTTGGCATATACGCTGGATTTGATTCCCCATCAATAATTCGGTATTTAGAACCAACAACGGGTGATTTATTTACCGCTCGGTTTGCCGATTGTCATTTTGATGAGACGATGTTTCCATCAATTGGCAGGGATAAGAATGTTCTTAACAAAGATGAACAAAAACCAGTTGAGGATATCTCCTGTAATGTACAAAGCTTATCCCACCTAGATCCACGTACTACAGAATGTGAAAATGAGGTGAAGAGAATCATCCATTTATAAAATATTGCTAATAGACTTCCTGACGCATTTAACGATGCAAGTAAAGTGACAAAGTCTTATATTCCAGCTGTGAATGCTCCAGCTAGGATCGTTGTTCCTCATCAAAATACGAAAATGGATGATGATGCCCCACGACAAAAGCGTAGTAGACCTGTTGGTTCGAAGGACACTGTTCCTCGGAAAAGAAAAGGGAGAAGTAATGGGATCACAAACCAAGATCATCCTAGTGAGCATGCTTCATATGCATCTGTAGAGCATAATACTGCAAATAATGAAGGGATCATGGTTTCTGAAAACACCGAGAATGCCATAAATCATTACAATGAGATATGGGATCGGAAAAACATGATAATCGATAATTTATTTGCTTTCTCGATTGCACAAGAAATTATGAATGATGATTATGATAATGAACCACATTCAATAATTGAATGCCGTCAAAGGTCAGATTGGCCTAAATGGGAGGAAGCAATACAATCTGAATTAGCTTCCCTAGAAAAACGAATGGTATTTGGGCAAATTACTCGAACACCAAATAATATATAACCAATTGGTTACAGATGGGTGTTTGTTCGAAAAAGAAATGAGAAAAATGAGATTGCGAGATATAAAGCCCGACTCGTAGCCCAAGGATTCTCCCAACGGCCTGGGATTGACTATGACGAAACGTATTCACCAGTGATGGATATAATCACTTTCCGTTTTCTTACTAGTATGGCTGTCCATGAGTGTTTGCACATGCGACTAATGGATGTAGTCACGGCATATCTATATGGTTCATTAGATTCTGATATCTATTTGAAAATTCCTGATGGATATAAAATGCCAAAATCTGCTAATCCTCGTGAGCTATACTCGATCAAACTACAGAAATCACTGTATGGATTAAAGCAATCCGGCCGCATGTGGTATCAAAGATTGAATGAATACCTTTCTAAGGAAGGTTATAAAAATGATCTTAAATGCCCATGTGTTTTTATTAAAAGATCCAATACTGGATTTGCTATAATTGCAGTCTATGTGGATGACATAAATTTAATCGGAACTCCTAAAGAGTTATCCGATGCTGCTGAATATTTGAAGAAAGAATTTGAAGTTAAAGACCTTGGAATAACAAAACTCTGTCTTGGTCTTGAGCTCGAGCATAAAGATATTGGAATACTTGTCCACCAATCTGCGTATACCAAGAGATTGATCAAACGATTTAATATGGACAAGGTTCATCCTCTGAGTACTCCTGTGGTCGTATGGAATTTAGATCCTAAGAAAGATCCTTTCCGACCTAAGGAACCAAATGAGGAAATTTTGGGTCCTGAAGTGCCTTATCTCAATGCTATTGGAGCACTGATGTATTTAGCACAATGCACCAGACCCGGTATTTCTTTTGCAGTAAATTTACTTGCAAGATACAGTTCTGAACCAACTCGAAGGAATTGGAATGGTATCAAACACATTTTTCGTTATCTCAATAGAACCATTGACCTGGGTTTATCCTATTCAAAGGAGGTTACTAACTCTGGATTAGTTGGTTATGCTGATGTGGGATACAAATCCGATCCACATAAGGCTCGCTCACAGACCGGTTATTTATTCTGCTATAATGGTACGGTTATATCATGGAGATCGACCAAACAAACATTAGTAGCTACATCTTCCAATCATTCTGAGATAATTGCTCTCTATGAAGCTGGCAGAGAAAGTGTTTGGCTAAGATCAGTTATAGCTCATATACAAAATGAATGTCGATTGAAGCTTGTGACAGACACTCCCACAATCATTTATGAAGACAATGCAGCATGCATAGCACAAGTCAAGGGTGGATATATAAAAGGTGATCGGACCAAGCATATTTCACCGAAGTTTTTCTACACACATGAACTACAGAAGAACGGAGAAATAAATGTTCAACAAATTCGCTCCTGTCATAATCTCGCTGATTTATTTACAAAATCATTGCCGACATCAACATTCGAGAAGATGGTATACGATATAGGCATGAGAAGAGCTAATCTTAACCAAGATTGATAAATCAGTTTGACGGCATATATTCTTTATTTCAGGGGGAGCGAATCAATATGTGCTGTACTCTTTTTCCCTTATGACAGGTTTTTATCCCATTGGGTTTTTCCAGCTTAAGGTTTTTAACGAGGCAGCTTATGCACAAGGGTTGGATTTAAGTTGTGTACTCTTTTTTCCTTCTGACCGCTTTTATTCCCATTGGGTTTTTCGGCTTAAGGTTTTTAACGAGGCACACTTATCCAACTCACATTGCTACGTCCAAGAGGGAGTGTTATGAATTGTGGACTTTAGCACAATTAATTGTCAAAGAAGAAAAATGTTGCCCACAACTTTTGACAAACCAAGAGGGATTGATTCAAACTTTGAAGGTGGACAAATTGGAATTGTAGTGTACCATTGTTGACAATTGATGTACACATTTGTTGAAATGGTAGTATAACTTTGCCTATAAATAGCTTGCTCCAAGATGTAATGTTACACCATTGAGAAAGAAAGAAATATACTACTACTACAAAACATATTCTACATATTGTTGGAAATGTAAGATAAAATGGAGGAAATGGGCTATTTTGAGCAGCCCATTTGAGAGGAAATTTTGAGTGGGCTCGACTACGAGTTAAAGTCGGGACTTAGTTGGAATACGTAGTACTCCGTACGAGGTTTCCAAAACATGTAAGAACACTCAAAATGATTTAGGTATGAATGAGATATAATGTTCCAAAGTGAACCCTTTAAAAATGAATTTGGGATGTTATCCCACATTGGAAAAAGAAGGGAAAAATTGTGAGTATATAAGGAGATGTGGATAAAGGCATGTTCAAAATGAGACATGTGTGTGGATGTGTGACTAGGCGCCCCTCGCGCACACACACACGCGCGCGCCGCCGCCGTCCGTCCGGCTCGGCTCGGCTCGGGTCGGTCTCGGTCGAAGGGCGATTTGGGCGAAATGTCTCGGGGTCTCGAAGTTATCTTTTTACTGCAATTTTATTCGGTAAAATTTATTTTACCGAAAATACCTCAACTAATAAAATCCGAATTTTTTGGATCCGGATAAAATCGAATCTGGATAAATATTTCAGTCGGTTTAGAGTTCCTCCTTGATACCAATTTCGATCGGTTTAGAGTTCCTCCAGATACCAATTTCGATCGGTATAGAGTTCCTCCAGCACACAACCTCCTCCAGTCTTCACCTATAAATACCCGGTTGAGGGGGCTCGTTTTTACACTTAATTTTGTGGACGAATTTTCAGAGCCAAAACAGCCAACTTATTTTCTTTTTCGTTTTTCTTTCTTCTTCGGTTGGTGATAGTAGACAGAGTTGTTCTAGTTCGTTGAGGGTGCAACGGATCACAGATTCGTTACATCGAGCTATTGTTTTATCCTGGGAGGCATACGTCATACATCGTGGTGAGGACGAATTTGCTTTAAGGAGACAGATTATCTGGACTCAACAGTGAAACTTTCGGGATTGGCGGATTTCGTTTTGCTAACAATTTTCTGCAGGGCTTATACTATATATATATATATATATATATATATATATTTATTTTCTGTTATTTTCAAGTAATTGTTTTCAAATTTAATTCAACAATCTTAAAGCAAATTCTTTTTACTTGATTAAAACAGATATATTTTCGTCAAGCTAAGCTAATATGGATTCTCAAAACCCAACACTGTCTACGGACGTTTCTGGAGGTGCGCCTCAGAAAATCGGCTCGGATTCAGCGACTGGAGGTGCGCCTCTGATAACTGGATCGGGTACAGCTTCGATTCCGATTACTACTTCGGTTTCGGTTCCGGTAAACCATGCGGACAAACCAGAGAAATTCAACGGGCAGAATTTCAAGAGATGGCAGCAGAAGATGATGTTCTATCTGACCACTCTAGGCTTGTCTCGATTCCTCAAGGAGGATGCGCCAAAATATGACGAGGACAGTGACCAACAAACTCTGATGGCCATTGACGCTTGGAAAACTTCCGACTATCTGTGTCGGAACTATGTGATGAATGGCCTTGCCGATTCACTGTACAACGTGTACAGCAGTGCTAAATCAGCTAAGGCGTTATGGGACTCACTAGACCATAAATACAAAATCGAGGACGCCGGTGCCAAGAAGTGGATTGTTGGACGGTTTCTCGATTACAAGATGATGGACTCCAAGACGGTAGTGAGTCAAGTACAAGAGCTGCAAGTGATTATTCACGAAATCCATGCTGAAGGAATGGTCATTAGCGAATCCTTCCAAGTGGCTGCCGTGATCGAGAAATTGCCCCCGACTTGGAAAGATTTCAAGAATTATCTAAAGCACAAGCGCAAAGAAATGAGCATGGAAGATCTGATCGTTAGACTTCGCATAGAGGAAGACAACCGAGGATCAGAGAAGAAAGTAAATATTGCTGTGGCAAAGGCCAATGTTGTGGAAACGGATGACATCCAAGAAAGGCAACAATGGAAAGGGAACCAAGCTCGGACCTAAAGGAGGAATTGGGAAAAAGAAAGAAAAATTCCTTGGAAAATGCTACAACTGTGAAAAGATGGGTCATAGGGCGGCCGACTGCAGGATGCCAAAGGAACCAAAGAAAAAGGAGGGTAATGCAGCACATCTGATTACCGAACAAGTGGAACATCTTGACTTGTGTGCTATGATCTCCGAAGTGAACCTAGTTGGCTCAAACACCAAAGAGTGGTGGATTGACACTGGACCAACTAGGCATATATGTGCCAACAAGACTATGTTCTCCTCCTTGGAAGAAAGGGATGCCGGTGATATACTGTATATGGGAAATTCTGCAACCTCAACTATCTTGGGCGAAGGCACGGTGATCTTAAAGATGACGTCTGGAAAGGAAGTGACTCTTAAACGTGTGTTATATGTGCCTGATATTCGAAGGAACCTTATTTCTGGTACCTTGTTGATGAAGCATGGCTTTAGAACAGTTTTCGAGTCCGATAAAGTTATTTTGTCAAAAAATGGTGTGTTTATAGGCAAGGGATATGAATGCGATGGGCTAGTTAAGCTCAATTTAATGACTATCAAAAATAATGAAATGAAGAATTCTTCTGCTTACTTGCTTGAGTCTCCTAATTTATGGCATGCTAGATTAGGACATGTTAATTTTAATGCAATGCGTAGACTTATTGCATTGGATCACATACCAAAGTTTAAAATTGATTTAAACCACAAGTGTGAAACTTGTGTAGAGGCAAAATTAACTCGATCTCCATTCCGACAAGTGGAAAGAAACACCAAACCTTTAGAATTAATACATAGCGACCTATGTTATTTGAAGTTTGTTCAAACTAGAGGTGGAAATAAATATTTTATTACTTTCGTGGATGATTGTACTAAATATTGCTATGTATACTTGCTTAAAAGCAAAGATGAAGCCATAGAGAAATTCGTTCTCTATAAGACGGAAGTTGAGAATCAATTGAATGCTAAGATAAAAATCTTGAGAAGTGACCGCGGAGGTGAATATGTGGAACCATTTGGCGAATTTTGCTCGCAACATGGGATTATTCATGAAGTCACTGCCCCATATGCACCACAATCAAATGGCGTGGCGGAACGTAAGAATCGCACTCTGAAAGAGATGATGAACGCGATATTACTAAATTCAGGGCTACCGCAAAATATGTGGGGAGAAGCCATCTTAACGGCGAATTATCTCTTAAACAAGATATGCCGTAAGAACGGAGACAAAACTCCTTATGAATTGTGGAAAGGAGTCAAGCCTTCCTACAATTACATGAAAGTGTGGGGGTGTCTAGCAAAGGTGCTGATACCTACTCCTAAGAAAGTTAAAATAGGCCCAAAAATGGTTGACTGCATTTTCATTGGATATGCACACAACAGCAATGCTTACCGATTTCTTGTGCCTGAGATTCACAAGAATACGATTATGGAATCAAGGAATGCGTCATTCTTTGAGAATATCTTTCCTTGCAAGACAATAAGTGAACCGCTTATCTTATCCGAATAGACTTCTGAATTAATGGATGAAGATAATGAAGACCAAATAAGGAAAAATGATGACGAACCTAGAAGGAGCAAGCGACAAAGAACGGAGAAATCTTACGGACCAGATTTCATCACCTACTTGCTCGAAAAGGCTCCTCAGACTTACAAAGAAGCTGTAAGCTCGACGGATGGACCTCTATGGAAGGAAGCTATCAAAGAAGAGATTGACTCTATATTACAGAATCATACTTGGGAACTAGTGGAATTACCTCCTAAGTGTAAACCATTAGGAAACAAGTGGATTTTCAAGAAGAAATTGAAAGATGGAGCAGTTGATAAATATAAGGCTAGGCTCGTAGCGAAGGGATATAACCAACGTGAAGGCCTAGACTATTTTGATACTTACTCTCCTGTGACGAGAATAACTTCCATCAGGATGATACTTGCCATCGCAGCATTACGTGGCTTAGAAGTTCATCAAATGGATGTTAAGACTGCCTTTCTTAATGGGGACCTTGAAGAGGAAATCTACATGGAACAACCCGAAGGATTCTCTGCTCCTGGACAAGAAAGGAAAGTCTGCAAGCTCGTAAAATCATTGTACGGATTGAAGCAGGCACCAAAACAGTGGCATGAAAAATTTGATCATGTCATGATAAGCGGTGGCTTCAAAATTAATGAATCCGACAAATGTGTATATGTGAAAGACACAGAAAATGGCTACGTCATTTTGTGTCTTTATGTAGATGACTTACTCATTACCGGCAGTGATGAAAGAATAATCAAATCAACCAAAGACATGCTAAGGTCGAGATTTGATATGAAGGATATGGGACTCGCAGATGTAATTTTAGGGATTAAAATCACACGAACGTTGGAAGGTCTCATGCTGAGTCAAGCCCACTATGTGGACAAAATTCTTGAAAGATTTAATAAAGATGACTCGGGCACAGCCAAAACCCCGGTGTATATGACGTTGAGACTATCCAAGAATAAGGGTGAAGGAGTATCTCAACTCGAATACTCACGCATAATAGGAAGTCTGATGTACTTGATGAGTTGTACAAGACCAGACATAGCCTACTCAGTTAGTAAACTAAGTAGATACACGAGCAACCCTGGAAAGGATCACTGGAAGGCGATCATAAGGGTACTAAGATACTTAAGGGGTACTCGAGAGTATGGGCTGCACTATACCAAATATCCAGCAGTACTTGAAGGATATAGTGATGCAAATTGGATATCTGATATAAAAGACTCCAAGTCTACAATTGGATATGTATTCACACTAGCCGGTGCAGCAGTGGCATGGAAATCTTCGAAACAGACACTTATATCTCGGTCAACGATGGAATCCGAGTTTATAGCCTTAGATAAATGTGTAGAAGAGGGAGAATGGCTACACCATTTTCTAGAAGATATTCCAATATGGGCAAAGCCTGTGACCGCAATATGTATTCATTGCGATAGTCAATCTGCGATTGGCAGGGCGCAGAGCATAATGTACAATGGTAAGTCTCGTCACATAAGGAGGAGACATAATACCATTAGACAATTGATATCAACAGGAGTTATCACCATTGATTATGTGTCATCGAAGGATAACATTGCGGATCCGCTAACCAAAGGGTTATCAAGAGACCTTGTTGATAAATCATCAAGAGGAATGGGTCTATTGCCTTGAGCTAATGGTTTTATGGAGGATACCCAACCTAAGCTGACTGGAGATCCCAAGATCTAGGTTCAATGGGACAACCAATTCATAAAACTGGGCACGATCACTGTGGGGGTTAACCCGAACCGACCATTCCTAGGATGAAAACAGTGATACCCGTAGGGAGAGGTTAAGCTTATGCTTTTAATGATTCCTAAGTCGACAACGTATAGTCGGGTGGAGTAAAATACGGGTTTACTCAAAACACTTAAAGAGGAATCACCTATGTTCAAGAGAAGAGGGGCCGCTTCAAAGGAGAATTGCTAAGGCACAATTCTTTAGAAACTCTCGCAGAACCAGGACGGTGTCCACGGCCAAAATGGGCACAATAATGAGAACAGAACAAATCAGGAAGGGCACTTGTGAAGGATATACGATCACTTACACAAGCGGTCGGACAGTTCAAAGGCATCTAGTCACACTGTCTAGCCAGTAAGGAGAATATATCTTTTCGAGGGAATGTTCAAGGAGCATACTCTACCTATCCTATGCAATGCCTAACCGTACTAACTATCACCAAGTAACTCCGTGTCTGACGTGTGCTGCTGGACCATCAATCTCATTCATGTGGGGGATTGTTGGAAATGTAAGATAAAATGGAGGAAATGGGCTATTTTGAGCAGCCCATTTGAGAGGAAATTTTGAGTGGGCTCGACTACGAGTTAAAGTCGGGACTTAGTTGGAATACGTAGTACTCCGTACGAGGTTTCCAAAACATGTAAGAACACTCAAAATGATTGAGGTATGAATGAGATATAATTTTCCAAAGTGAACCCTTTAAAAATAAATTTGGGATGTTATCCCACATTGGAAAAAGAAGGGAAAAATTGTGAGTATATAAGGAGATGTGGATAAAGGCATGTTCAAAATGAGACATGTGTGTGGATGTGCGACTAGGCGCCCCTCGCGCACACACACACACACGCGCGCCGCCGCCGTCCGTCCGTCCGGCTCGGCTCGGCTCGGCTCGGGTAGGTCTCGTTCGAAGGGCGATTTGGGCGAAATGTCTCGGCGTCTCGAAGTTATCTTTTTACTGCAATTTTATTCGGTAAAATTTATTTTACCGAAAATACCTCAACTAATAAAATCCGAATTTTTCGGATCCGGATAAAATCGAATCTGGATAAATATTTCAGTCGGTTTAGAGTTCCTCCTTGATACCAATTTCGATCGGTTTAGAGTTCCTCCAGATACCAATTTCGATCGGTATAGAGTTCCTCCAGCACACAACCTCCTCCAGTCTTCACCTATAAATACCCGGCTGAGGGGGCTCGTTTTTACACTTAATTTTGCGGACGAATTTTCAGAGCCAAAACAACCAACTTATTTCTTTTTCGTTTTTCTTTCTTCTTCGGTCGGTGATAGTAGACAGAGTTGTTCTAGTTCGTTGAGGGTGCAGCGGATCACAGATTCGTTACATCGAGCTGTTGTTTTATCCTGGGAGGCAGACGTCATACACCGTGGTGAGGACGAATTTGCTTTAAGGAGACAGATTATCTGGACTCAACAGTGAAACTTTCGGGATTGGCGGATTTCGTTTTGCTAACAATTTTCTGCAGGGCTTATACTATATATATATATATATATATATATATATATATATATATATATATATATAGTGGCGCGTTCTATGCGTCAATATTAGATGCGATCTTTACTGACTTAATTTATGCATGAATTTTGTACTAGTTATGCATGAAATATATGCATTTCGTGCATCAAAATTTCAATGCATTAAAATATGCAATATATTTGATGCATATAATTAGTACAAAACTCATGCATAAATTAGTCAGTAAAGATCGCATCTAATATTAGTGCATAAGAGCACCACTATATAGGGATGCATTAAAATATTATATTATATGCATCAAATATATTGCATATTTTAATATTGAAATTTTGATGCACGAAATGCATATATTTCATGCATAATTAGTACAAAACTCATGCATAAATCAGTACTGTAAAGTACTGCATCTAATATTGGTACTGCATAGAACGCGCCCCTATATATATATATATATATCCAATATATATATGTTTATTTTCTGTTATTTTCAAGTAATTGTTTTCAAATTTAATTCAACACATATTATCAATCTCCATATTTTATATAATGTTATTTATTTTGTGTATCTTATAAAATTTAAATTATAAAATATTTCACAACACTTCTATGTAATTGGATATCTTCTATAATGTTGTCGTGCACAATATAATAGACTTTGAACGACGACCACCACCATCTCTTGAGAGGTCAAAAAATGTGTACTCAAAAGTGTGGAATAATTGAACTAGTTGCATCATAACTCGATCAATCAGAGTTTAAATGAGTTATTGATATGACACAAAATACCTAAAGCATTTTCACAGAAAAATTTTGCATGGTTACAAGTCTCAGAATTGTGGAACAAATTTTATTCACGTCTTGTTTCTTGTTTTCGTTTATTTTAGAAACAATGGGAATAATTTAGGTTTAATACTAGAATAAAAATTGAATAAGCATAAAATGATCCTATTTATTGAGTAGTCGTATTATTAAGTCGTTTATATTTTCATATTTATCGAGTCCATCAATTTCTTCATCAAGATATTTTGAGTCGCAATAATATATTGTTATGTTTTTTCAGATGTAATTATTTATGATCAACTTGAGTCGTAATTCATAAAGGTCATATTTAAACAATTCATGTCAAAATAGGAGCAATGTAAGTAGGGAAAACGCATCACCAAATTACCATAATGTTGGCTAGTCCTACATCAATGTCAATGGGGCAACCTATAAGAAGAACGGTGTAACAACCAATCACTATCTATAGTGTTTGTTTGTCGTACGCAACAAACATTGCCTATTTGTGAGCATCTACTCTTGGAAGGATAACCATTCAGTATCTACAACAAGGTCGATACCTGGAGCTCAGCTCGCCAAACTTCAATCTTCGGAATTATAGTTTGAAATCAATGAATCTTAATTTTGATCATGATTTTAGACCTTCAAATTACGTATCTGAATATTTTACAAGTAGTTAATGTAAAAAATATGTAGGTTCCTGGTTCATATTACTCAAAATCACTCTACGAAAAAAGTATATAAAAAGAAACCGACTTTATACACTTTTATTCCAAGTGCTCCCAAACATGCACAAGCACTTGCACCGCGAGAAGTCTAGTTCAAGCAAAATCTATCTAGATGAGACTAATTGAGCTCGATTAGGAGGCTCATTTTTTGCCAACTCCCAGTTTCCAACCCACCTGATAATACAATCACTGTTCACAATTTAACAAACTGATTCATGTTGAGGAAATCAGGCCGAACCCACCACACCATGAATACAAACCCTCATCTTCCCTAATTTTCTAAACATAAAAACAGCAAAAGCTCTTCCAGAGTTTGAAGCATTGTTAGGAATGTGTATGGTTCGAATATCGCTGCTGCAACACATTCCATCATCAAGCAAAACTATGTTCAGCGATCCTAAGCAACAAGCACAATCCTTCTATACAAAAACAAGAATGAACCCAGTTTGCATATATCGATTTACGTGCATAGCAGGAACATACATACTACATGGAAGACGGATGAATTTAGTGAAAAAGTTAAGCTCTAAACCAAAGAGCATTGCAAGTGATCTACAAAAAGAAATTAGTATCATATGGAAATAATGTGCACAATTTTCCTTTACTTTCCCTCTCAATCATTGCCTGGGTGTTACCTCGCTTACAGGCCAAAAATAGGTACACCTTGTATATGCAAAGACTACAAAAATAGCCGCTCCTCAATGACAATAGGCATTTCTAAATCATTCGGTAACCGACAAAAATAAAAAAAGATTGGTGCCCACAGTCAACGGCAAGAAGATTTCGGGGACTGTGATTCAATCCCCATATATTCTTACTCCAGGTCACGAATTTTCATTTGTTTCACCAAAGCTTCGTTTTCTTTGTTTTGTTCCTATAAATAAAGGGGTGATAATGGGTGATGCAACACGAATATAAGAATGGATTACATAGAGATATGACACAACAAGACACGACTCAAAAAGAACAAACTGTAAATTTAGTTATACATTACATTTGTTATATTTATAATCAAACAAGACAGGTAACACGAAAACATGATAGTACAAAACCCATGATACACTGTTATTACCTCATGCAAGGCTGTCCACCACAGTTCTGTTTTTTCTTGAAGTAGACGCCATTGTAGTGCCAATGCGTACTCAATTGTGTTAGACTGAGAAAAATGTGATGTTGCCACTGCATTTCTCTTCAGAAGGGACCAATTACATAAATTTATCTCAAGACCAACAAAATTAATGAGTAAAAGAGAATAAGTAGCAGGAATTACCATCTCTTCACGTTGTCTCCGGTGCATGGCCCTATTCACGGTAAGATGGCCAACAAATCCACCTGAAACACCATCCTTACTAAGGAGTCTTCTTCGACCGACAATAGGCCTGCGGAGAACAAACCAGCTAAAAACTATTGCTATCACAAGTCAAGTCAATTAAAGAAACGAACAGAACGTTTGAAACTCACAACTCATGTGAGACATTTTCCAAGTACAATTAAGCACATTACATATAGGTTATGAATATCCATTCAAGCAATCAACAGGCAAGATGGACAAGGGGTCAATAGAGGTGCTTTGGTTTGTATATTCTCCTTTTTGTTTCTAACATTCTTTTTAGAAACATAATGCTAACAAATTAAGTACACTTTTATATGGCCTAGATTGGGCATGCATATAAGTAGGGGTAGCAATTTTTTGACACGATTCGGAAATCTTGTTGGGATAAACACACATAAATGCAGCGGAAATAAATTATCCCTCTCGTGTGAACCAAGCAGGAAATAATAACAAGCAACCAACCACAATAGAGCAGCAAATTCAACCAACAGATAGGAAAATAGCACGAGCAATTTTACGTGGAAAACCTCCCCGATATGAGGAGTAAAAACCACGGGACCGTAGTCCACCAAAATCTCCACTATAATCAAAATGAGGGTACAAGTTCACCAAAAAATCTGCCCAAACTGACAACCACCACAAATTACAAGATATACACAATCTTGACAAAAGAGTTGAGAAAAACCTCACCCAGCACCCTACTGTCCGAACCAAATATCCGACGCTCAAGAACTCAAAATCGATCTCCACCGTTCAGAATATATCCCAAGAAGTCCTGAAGAACATACTCAAATTTCAGCCAAAACCAACGGTTTGATTTTCCGGTACGGCCTCAACACTGAAACTGCTCACAGTGAGGCCGAAACCAGAGACCCCTCTGTTCTTCACCCAGAACTCACTCGGGAGCTCCAAATCCAATCTCCACCGTTCCGATTGTAGTTCCACGAGATAGGAAGCTGCTGCTAAAATTTGAACCCGACCCAACGGTCGGATGTTTGCAGATCGCGTTTTTAAGTTTACTGTTTTTGTGCAGATTTTTCTCTCCTCTTTTTTTCTCTCGTTTCTTTTTCTGTGTGTTATGCTGAATGGGCAGCAGTTTTCTTTCTTATTTTACAAGAGAAGAAAACCTTCAAGGTACATTACAAAAATACCCCTTCAAGGTATTTACAAAAATACCCTTATTTTCCCCCACATTGAGGAAAGACCTTAACAAATCTCCCCCTTTCCGATTATGTGGAGCAATTCTCAATAGGGCCTGTCTACGCAGAGGGATTCGCCATCCCCGCGATCAACCGACAAATCTCAAGTTTTTCCCTCGGCAATGTTTTCGACAACATGTCAGCACCATTATCATCCGTATGAACTTTATCAAGTTTAAACAACCCATTTTCAAGAGCATCTTTAATCCAATGATACCGCACATCATGTTTTATTCTTTTGTGAAAAGTTGAATTCTTAGCAAGACGAATTGCAGCTTGATTATCACAAAGAACCACGTAGCGTTGTTACTTGAAACCAAGCTCCCGTAAAAGCATTTTCAACCACAATAGTTCTTTGCACGCTTCCGTTCACGCTATATACTCGACCTCCGTTGTGGACAAGGCAACACACTTTTGTAATCTTGATTGCTATGACACTGCTCCCCTTGCAAAGATCATCAAATATCCAGAAGTGGATTTCCTATTATCGTCGTTTCCTACCATATCAGAATTGGTATACCCAACAAGCATCGGCTTTTCATTTCCAAATGTTATACCCAATTTGGAAGTACCTCGCAGATATCTGAAGATCCATTTAACTGCTTTCCAATGCTTTATACCTGGATTTGACAAAAATCGGCTAACAACACCTACTGCATGAGCTATATCAGGTCTAGTACATACCATTGCATACATCAAGCTTTCAACGGCCGCGGTATATGGAACTCTATCCATCTCTTCAATCTCCTTTTTCGAAGAAGGACAATCTTTATTTGTTAGCTTGAAGTTGGTAGGACAGGGTGAACTAACCGCTTTAGCTTTATCCATGTTGAATCTGCATAAGATCTTTTCAATGTATTGCTCCTGTGACATATGCAACTTCATGGCAGCTCTATCCCGGCCAATCCATATGCCAAGAATCTGTTTTGCTGGCCCCAAGTCTTTCATGGCAAAAGACGTACTCAATTCCTGCTTCAATTTCGCAATTCTTTCTATATTCTTGCCAACAATTAACATGTCATCAACATACAGCAATAAAATGATAAAATCATCACCACCAAATCTATGAAAGAAAACACAGTGATCTGAAGTCGTCTTTCGGTAGCCTTGCTTCCCCATAACCGACTCAAATTTCTTATACTACTGTCTTGGTGCTTGCTTCAATCAATATAAACTTTTCTGAAGTCTACAAACATAATCCTCTATGCCCTTAACCTGAAAACCTTCAGGTTGCTTCATGTAGATTTCCTTGTCTAAGTTACCGTAAGGAAAAGCTGTCTTGACATCCATTTGCTCAACCTTGAGATCAAGGCTAACTGCTAAACCAAGAACCACACAGATGGATCCTATCTCCACAACCGGAGAGAAAATCTCATCAAAGCCAATACCTTTTCCCTTACTAAAGCCTTTGACCACCACTCTTGCTTTGTACCTAGGTCGTGAAGTCTGCTCTTCTGTCTTCACTCTGTAGACCCACTTGTTCCTCAAAGCTTTCTTGCCTTTAGGCAACTTCACCAACTCATAGGTATTATTCTCATGCAAGGAAGTCATCTCATCTTGCATAGCCTCAAGCCATTCTTTCTTGTGCTCATCTTCCATAACTGCATAACATTCGGGCTCCCCCCCCCCATCAGTGAGTAAGACATACTCATCAACAGAATATCGTGTTGAAGGATGATGATCTCTCGTAGACCGCCTAAGTGGGATAAATGATGGCATATTTGGTACTGGTAACTCTAGATGAACTCCATCTTCCATCTCTATTTGCTTTGGAGCATCAACATCATCAGTATCATGTTGTTCACCATTTTGAACATCATCTACATCATATTGCTCAACATGCTGAGGAGGAACTGGATCCAAATCAATAAGGTCATTATGTTGAGGAACTATCTCTGCCTTCTCAACATCTTTCAAAGTTTGATCTTCCACAAAAATAACATCCCGGCTTCGAACAAGTTTCTTTTGAACCGGATCATATAATCCGTACCCAAACTCAACTTGACCACAACCAAGGAACACACATGGCTTAGTTTTCACATCAAGCTTCGATCTTTTATCTTTGGGAATGTGCACAAAGGCCTTGCATCCAAAGACACGTAAGTTACGGTACGAGACAATTTCTCCGCTCCAAATTCTGTCAGGAACATCAAAATGCAAAGGAACACAAGGAGTCAGATTAATAACATGTACCATTGTACTCAAAGCTTCACCCACAAAGGATTTCGGCACATACACCTAGCTTGCTCAACTAGTGTTCTATTCATCGGCTCTGCTAAACCACTCAACTCTGGTGTCTTAGGAGGAGTTTTGGTGTCGAATACCTTGTTCTCTACATAAGCATCAAATGGCCCAATATATTCACCTCCATTATCTCTCCGAATACACTTGAGCTTCTTTCCAGTCTGTTTCTCAACCGAAGCATGAAACTGGTTGAACACATCTAAAACTTGATCTTTTGACTTCAGGGTATAAACTCATACCTTCCTGGAATGATCATCGATGAATGTGACAAAATATGAGCAGCCACCGAGTGTCCTAGTCCTCATAGAACCACAAACAGCAGAATGCACCAAATCAAGTATATTCTCCTTTCGAGAAGGAGTCTGGCTTTTGAAAGTAACTCTAGTTTGCTTCCTTGCCAAAGAGTGAGAACACGTCTTCATATGAACCTTGTGCACACCGGATAACACATTTTTCTTCAACCGTGGAGACATTTCTTTTTCACTCATGTGACCAAGTCTTTTATGCCACAAATCAGTCATGTCAATATTCTCCACTGCATTAACGATGTTGTAAGAGATCTTCGGATGGGTCACATATAACTTCTGGAATTTCTTACCCTTTCCCACGATCAAGGAACCACGAGTGAGTTTCCACAATCCATTACCAAATCCATTGTAGTAACCATCACCATCAAGTAAACCTGTAGAAATCACATTAAGTCTCATATCTGGGACATGTTTTACATTTCGCAAGACAAATTCCATACCTGTATCGAATTTCAAACAGATATCTACAACTCCAACGATCTTTGATAACCCATCATTGCCATGGTTGTTACGTCGCTCGACTAGTCGACGACTAGTTGAGCAGTCGGTTAGCAAGGACCGACTGGAACCCTCGACTGGCTGTTTGTCACTCTTTCGAGCGACTCTCCATCGACTGGTCGACTGAGTCGACTAGGCGATCCAGTCGCCCGACTGGTTCAGAATTTCCCAACCCGGTTGCAAAATACAGAGTATTAACTATTAAATAACCTAATTGTATACTTACACAATTAAGCTCAGTCGCCTCCATCGCTTCCATCGTCTTCATCGCTTCCATCGCCTCCGATCGCGACCCAGTCGCCTCCATATCGTCCCGGACGACACAGAAAGAGTGAAAGGAAGAAGAAAAAGGGTGGCGGTTGCACTGCAGCTAGGGTTTCACAAAGAAAGACTTTTTTGACGTGTATAATATATTAAATGTATAGCTGTTTCAAGTTGTGGCAGTGTTTCATTTAATTAATATATTAATTGCAAGTTGTTGTGTATAGCTGTAAACTTATATAATACATTGTGGATTGTATAACTTTAAATATAATGCTTTTTAATTAGTTGTAAGTCTATCCAATTGTAAATCTTTTAGTTAAATTTTGTGTTGTTTGTTTATAATCTAAAAATAAAATTTTGATTTTTAAAATATTAATATTAATGAAAACAAAAAATTTGATTATAAATGTATTTTGTCGTTTTATCAATTTAGTTAATTTCTTATATTTTGTTTTAGGTTTTTGTTTTATACCAATTTAAAAAATATTCAAATGGATTACTTATTTGAAATATAATATTTTAACAAACAATTTTATTTAGATAAAATACTACTATTAAATATTAACAAACAATATTATTTGTATATATATGCATATACAAATACACTATACATAATATATATTTATTAATTATTTATACTTTGTCGACTAGTGTCGACTAGTCTACGACTAGTGTCGACTAGTGTCGACTAGTCTACGACTAGTCACGACTAGTCTACGACTAGTCACGACTAGTCACGACTCGACTTTCCCAGACTCTCTGTCGACTGGGCTCGACTGGTCGACGTGACAACCATGATCATTGCCCATCTTAACTTTACCATAATCACCTGGAGTGTAAGATGAATAGAAGTCTCTCTGTGATGTAACATGACATGTAGCACCAAATCATGTGCAAGGTTGACCATATCATAATCGCAATAAATAAAGAATCCTCGGTAGTTATATTAACTTCAACATTGTCATACCACCATCATCTTTCTTATGGTTGTGTTTTTGGTTGTCGTGAATGCCCTTTTTGTTCTCTTTCTTCAACTGTCTGCAACACCGTATTGTGTGCCCCTTTTTGCCACAATGGTAGCATTCCACATCAGCATATTTGTTGGATTTGCTTCTGCCTCTATCTTTATCCTTCGGACCCCTGCTTTTACTTTTCCCCCTTCTTTGTGTAACCAAGACATCTGAATGTGTAAATGAACCATGTGACTTTCTTCTCATTTCTACATTCAATACACTACTCTTGGCCAAATCCATGGTAATGACACCATCTGGGGCTGAACTGGATAAAGACGTCCTGAACGTCTCCCACGAGTCCGGTAATGTGCCAAGAAGTCATAACCCCTACACTTCATCATCAAACTTGATATTCATTCCCGCTAACTGATTTATAATGCCCTGAAATGAATTCAAGTGATCTGTGATAGGAGTACCATCTTTATACTTCAAACTCATCATCTGTTTGATCAAGAATAACTTGTTGTTCCCCATTTTTCTAGCATACAACTGCTCAAGTTTTCGCCACAAAGCTCGTGCATCTGTTTAATCACTTATATGGTTCAAAACATTATCATCCACCCACTGCCTAATATAACCACATACTTGCCGATCCAATATTTTCCACTCAGTATCAGTTTTACTATCAGGCTTTACAATTTCAGACACGGGTAAATGATAATCCTTCAGATACAGAAGGTCCTCCATTTTTCCCATCCATGTTCACCACAAGGCACAGAACTCACTTGACGTGGCTCTAATACCACTTTGTTGGGATAAACACACAAAAATGCAGCGGAAATAAATTATCCCTCTCTTGTGTGAACCTAGCAGGAAATAATAACAAGCAACCAACCACAATAGAGCAGCAAATTCAACCAACGAATACGAAAATAACACGAGCAATTTTACGTGGAAAACCTCCCCGATGTGAGGAGTAAAAACCACGGAACCGTAGTCCACCAAAATCTCTACTATAGTCAAAATGAGGGCACAAGTTCACCAAGAATCTGCCCAAAGTGACAACAATCACAAATTACAAGATATACACAATCTTGACAAAAGAGTTAAAAAAAAAAAACTCACCCAGCACCCTACTGTCCGAGCCAAATATCTGAAGCTCAAGAACTCAGAATCCGATCTCCACCGTTCAGAATATACCCCAATAAGTCCTGAACAACATGCTCAAATTTCAGCCAAAACCAACAGTTAGATTTTCCAGTATGGCCTCAACACTGAAACTGCTCACATTGAGGCTGAAAACAGAGACCCCTCTGTTCTTCACCCAGAACTCACACTCGGGAGCTCCAAATCCAATCTCCACCGTTCAGATTGTAGTTCCACGAGATAGGAAGCTGCTGCTAAAATTTGAACTCGATCCGACGGTCGGATGTTTTCAGATCGCGTTTTTAAATTTACTGTGCGGAAGGGTTTTTGTGCAGATTTTTCTCTCCTTTCTCTCTTTTTCTCTCGTTTCTCTTTCTGTGTGTTGTTATGCTGAATGGGCAGCAGTTTTCATTCTTATTTTACAAGAGAAGAAAACCTTCAAGTTACATTACAAAAATACCGTTATTTTCCTCCACATTGAGGAAATACCTTAACAAATCCGACACAAGCAATTTTTTGAGTCACCACCCAACTTGCAAACATGAACCGTGGGCTTGAAAGCGAACAGAATTCCCACCCCTAGACAGAGATATACGAGGTTTTGGGTCACAATATTACAAGCGGGACTGATCCTGAAGTCTCAAGGAAGTTTAAGCTTGAGTGAATATTAACATAAGCTGTTAGTTTTAATATCTAAGCGAACTGATGAACTGGGCAAATTATTAGGTACATCCAAGTGTACCTACCTACATACTCCTACTAATGTTCCTTATTTTTCAGTTGAATGTTCATTATTTCTTTAACTGGATGTTAATTATATTTTAAGAGAATATTCATTAGTTGTTCACAAGAAATTTAATGAATATTGTGTTAATTCATCTATATTAAGAAGTAAAAGCAATATGTGCAGAAGTACCTTAGAATTTTTTTAGTGAATTAATTATAGTATTTTTTTATTTGAAAATAACTTCTAATACTTTAGCTACGAGACAATATACTTATTTTAAAAAAGTAATGAATAAAGTGCAATTTCACGTGCTTCTTGCTCATCTCCATAAATGTATAGGCTGTGTGCGCAAGACTGCAAGGGAAGAAGAAAATTATTGGTAAACACGTGGTTTTGCATTCTTTTTTTTTTTTTAAAAAGAGGTAAATTTATTAGACATTGCATCATAAACATTTTTGCCATTAGCAGAAAATACAGAAACAAACATGAACTACTCAAACCATCTACTCAGATATGTTCATTCAATTTCCTATATAGGTGTGTTTTTACTGGATTAGTAACTGATAATTTTAATCAATACAAGGAACATAAGAAACAGAAGAAAGAAACAGTTGGGGGTGGGGTGGTTAATCAATCACAACCAAGAGAGAAACTTGCCTTTTGTCGCCCAGCACAAGGCATCCATTGGTTAACTGAGAGAGGACATGATCTGCTGCGGCTTTAGTTTTAAAAATTGCAAATGCTTTGCCTATCAGCACATTAGTTTAGTAAGATAAAATGCAGCCATAAAAGTGTCAAAAATGAAGGGCTACTTCCATACCGTAGTAGGGATTGGAAAATGTTGTTTGCTGTACCATCTTTGCCTTAACCTTTTGTTCAAATACACACCAAATGATATCCTGATAGACCGACAAACAGTCAATAAAGTCTTATTGAGCTAGGCTTTAACGTGGTGCTGCATATCATGAATAGTATACAATATAATTGATAGGAAGACAAACTACTCAACGGCAGCACATATTGATTTAGTGGCACAACTTTTTACTCCAGAATCCAGATATCAAAGTGAGCATTATACTGCTCCAAAATATCGAGTTCTAATCTCAAACTCAAACTGATACAACCACTGCACATGAAAGAGGCCATTCAAACTACCTCAGAAGGTTATCAAGGAAGAAATCGATATTTGAGGAAAGGAACTAATCAATGTAGAATATATTGTTCTACAATATACCTCTGCAGAACCTACAAATTTCAGGGTATAGATTTTCATATGCTAAGCATAATTATATTTCCACATATCTGATAACATACATAATGCCCAATAGAAAGGAAAAAATATCGGATATAACATAAAATCAACATAATCTAAATTCAGTACTTGTGAATGAATACCTCCACATCTGCAGATGTGAATGTGGGGTCAAGGTTTTCTAATAAGACCAGGGTCCCTTTTTCATTCACTTCACGCAACCTTTCCTCATCCCAAACCTGAAAAAAATAAGGTGGTAGGTAAGCTCATAATTATATAAGCAAGCGAATGGCAATTTCACCTTCTTCAAATAGTCTGGGTACAGATCTTAATGTTTTAGTTACAGTTTTCAATATCAGATTTTCTCCATTATTGCCAAAACTTTTCAATATCAAATTGGCTCCCATTATTTCAATAATACAGTGAATCTATCCCTTCTAGCTTTTGCTGGAAACTGAACAAGCTATATTGGGTCTTAAATTAATATATATTAAAATTTAAAATACATAATGGCTGAGTACTCATGTTCATTTTCCTTCATCTAATTCCCTCCCCTTGGCAATTTGGCAAATAGTTGCACGAGTCTCCAAGTCAAATTTTGGTAACTAGCCAAGCATCTAGCATACAAAGTAAGAACTCAAAAAAGAGGCATATTCAGTTTAGGATATCAAAGTTGACAATGTGATAGGACGCCTAACATCCTTAGGAAGCAGACATGACAAATGTACGTAAAACTACTCCTGCCATTTGACTTGAACACATAAGTGTTCTTATAGAAAAGCTCTGGTGACTAGTTTCAAAAATGAATTAAGTAAAATTTTCCATTTATATTTACCCGTTACAGCAAGCCAGTTAGTCTGGTTATATGCTGGGAGCATGTCACATCAAAAAGAGGCGTATTCGCACTGGATGGTGCAGTGCTGCTAAGCATTTCTCGCATGATTGCGGGGTGTGCTGGCACTTGTGGGTAAATTTAGAAAAATAATAGAGGGTTGGGTTTTCCAGTAATATGTGTTGCTCACGTGTTTTGCATGCGTGCAAAATAAAAGAACTGAAATAATGCTTTGCTTGGCTTGCTTGAACTACTCTCAAACACAAAAGCAGCCATGGCTCTTACTGACGGTGCATAAACCAGACAGATCGGTGCTCAGTCAAGCCGCAAAATGGGTAGCAATCACACGGAAAGTTTGTTGGTTTCAATATCCCTATGACATCTGCTATCTAATCCCTAGTAATTTTTATCATAGAACCCCTAGAGAACAGGTCAAAAGGATCTCAGGCTTGCTTCATTAAATTTTCAGACTTCCGATATCACTTCCCTAGGCAAACATACGGTCATCTCATTTCAGTAGTAGATAAAAATTTCCAAAAGGCATTGAGCTTACCTCCAGCTTGAACCATTTGCTTGAATCCTGCAAGCAAGGAATACAAATTTTTAGGCCACAGATTTCTCAAAGCTCTATCCAAAAAACTGAATATTGATATAACATAATATATTACTCGGTGTAAGTAAACAGATATCTATTATGCACAAAATAAAATTCTTTAATGAATAACTCATGATCGAGTCCGGTTTGGAAAAAGTAAAAGAAGAAAGAACAGTGGGGTGTTACGTCTTCATATACGAAGTTAATACCCAAATAACAATAAACAAACAGAGGTGAATACAACAACTAGGTCTTTTAACCAGTAAGGATTTCATGCTTAACCACTATCATGCTTGGCACTGTAAATGAGCCTGAAAGCTCGACTCGGTTCGGAGGGTTCGGCTCGAAATAGTTCTTTTTGTGGTTTGGCTTCGATAATCAAACGTAGAGTCGAACCTTTAAAAGTAGGGTTCAGCCAAACGAGCAGAACCGTTCGGTTCAATTCTGAATGTAAAGAGCTTTGGCCCAAACTTTAACCCCAGTGCATTTGCCCAAATGATATGTCCGAAATCATTAACCCCGAAGTACCCAACCGACTGTACTTAGATTTAACTCTCTCAAAAAACGAGCCGATCGAACTTTACTCAAACGGATGGAAAAAATGAGTCGAATCGAACCAAACTATCAAGTGTAATTTATCCATCAAACTCATATCGAACCTTAAAAATTAAGGTTCGACAAATTCGAACAGGATCGAACCTAAGGTTCGAACTATTTCGAGCCGAACTCAAACTCTGCAAATTTCGGTAGGGTTCCGCTCGTTTACAAGCCTAATCATGCTTAAACCATGCTTAAATGTACTACAGTACTCGTTCGAGTAACAATGAGTACGATAGTACTCATATAGCTATATGAGTACTATCGTACTCAGTTTATAAGTATACGAGTACAATAGTACTCATATTAGTCTTATTGATGCAAGTACTCATAATATAATAGTAAAATAGTACTTGTATTATATGAGTACAATAATACTCATTTAGCTAGTTATATGAGTATTGTGGTCTACTGGGTTATCCCACACCGGTTGTGGAAGGGGTGGGTGTTTTGTTAATAAGTATGAGGGAAAGCATCACCCTATGAGCTAGCTTTTGGGGATGAGAAGGCTCAATAACACCCAACACTGGTATTGGATCCCAGGTTACAACACTCCGCCCTATGAGTTCCAAGAGAGATACAGGTTGTTGGCGGCCCAACCCAAGCCCGATGTGTGAGGGAGAGATTGTTGAGTTATTCCCACACTGGTTGTGGAAGGGGCGGGTGTTTGGTTAATAAGTGTGAGGGAAAGCCTCACCCTTCGAGCTAGCTTTCGGGGATGATGGCCAAATAGCATCCAACAAGTATTGTACTCCTTTTGCTAAGTATATGAGTACTATTGTACTCATAATACTGAAGTGTGGTTTAAGCATTGTAGGCTTAAGCACCGGATACATGCTCCTTTTTACTAGGAACAAAAAGATTCTCGGAAAAAAGTAAATAGTACTCCTTCCGTCCCAGACTTAATTGCTATCTTTTTCTGGGCACGGGTATTAATGTTAGAGTTGTTTATTAGTATTGTGTGTAATAAAGTGATATTTTAATAGGGCTAATAATGGAAATCTGAAATTATATTAGTATTATTTATTAGTATTGTGTGTTTAATTGGGTGAGCCTATAATGGCATTTTATGGTAAATATATGATCATTGGGGGTGTATATTTAGAGGGAATGATTGGTTTATTTCCTTTTATAGTAAGTAGCAGTTAAGTATGGGACGGACCAAAATGGAAAGGTAGCAGCTAAGTATGGGACGGAGGGAGTATTCAATTAGAGTAACTTACCATACCAGGCTTTCTTGTGACTTCCATGTACTTGTAATTGATGGCTAGGTTCGTATGTTGTTTCGCACCAACTCCTTTCTCAGCAAACTTTCTTGCTTTTTCATCTAAACTCACTCGAGTATACATATCTTTATTCTCAATGCAAGAATCCTTGGCACTCAAACGTTTCTCATGTCCAAAATCTCTAGATGGAGGACAAGGCCGTGCAACATCTCTAGGACCTTCAGCAAGAGCCAGTACGAATTTAGCATCAACTAATCCAAAATCAAACGTCATGTCAAAGGGAAACTTAAAGTACCTAAACGGACTATAAGCTTCCTTTTCTTCAATGGATTATCATCAGATGCACCAGAAGGAAATAGTGGTTCGGAATACTTCACTTTGGCTGTAGCAGAAGGCCCATCTTTTGCAGAACTATTTATCTGTCTACTTGCAGGAATATCTGGGACACAGCATCCTGCATGAGCAACAATTAACTCAAGATCCCTACTTCTACAATATTATCAAGCAAAGAATTTAACTATAATAATCATCTATATTTGCCATGCACTAGCAGACAAGTTAGTTGAACCACGGCCAGCCAGTTCAACCTCAGACCAGTTGAAAGAATGTGCCAGATGAGAAATATACCAGGCAAGTGCAGCCCCGCCTTACACTGACCAAATTTTAATATCAGGATGTGCTATGTTCTTTTTGTCCAATGTAGATGAAGAAAAAGACGGAACTTATAATCAGGCTTCTAATTTTGTCATAGAAAAGAATTCCTCTTACTGCTGCTCAATTCTGTGTTACCTGTTACACATTGCACCAGATATTCCTTCATTTATGAAACCTTTTATTTTTGAATAATTTAAGAGTTTCAAGATACATGTTATTGAAAAATATTACATAGCTAAGAATGCCTTTCAAGTTTGACCAGGAAAATGCCTAAGATATTGAAAACTTTAGCACAATTATCAGTATATGCATGCATACCAGACATTAGAAATATCAAGGAACATCATAATAAATCGCAAACCTATTTTCAATAGCTATCTTACTGGTGCCTATTCAGTTAAGTTCAAGAACATTGCTTCGTTCAATTAAATTATTAAACTGTATCATCTAGTGGAATGGAATGTTTTTTTTTTGATTTCATTATTGTTTATTCAAGGAAACCCAACCAAAACAATATATATTGACAGCTCCTTATCAGCATTTTCACCAAATTTATACCTATAACACACCACACACCATTTAAGATGCTTAGATATGGATATGAGTATGAACAACCATATTAACAATGACCTAGGCAACCAGTGCCTAAAAAAATGAATGACCACAGTTTTATAAACCATTTGTTGCTATCCAATCATTAATAAGCTCACACTTTTCACCCAATATCATTTTCCTTTCCATTCAAACGAATCATCTCTTGAGCACCATAGTGGGAAAGGAAGCATTGCTTACTGTATACAACTTTTTCTAATCTGGCAGTCTGGTCATGTTTGATTGCTCTGACAGGTGTCTCTTCAATTTTGACTTTCAGATGTGCTTTAGATTCAGCAAGAACACTGATAGGTGTCTCTTCATTCTTGACTCTCAGATGCGCTTTAGATTCAGCAAGAACACTGACAGGTGTCTCTTCAATCTTGACTTTCAGATGTGAAGATTTAGCAAGAACACTAGGTTTTGAATCTTTCCTCATGTTAAAGAAATGATCCACTGCATAGAAATTATTTAATTTGATAATTATACCATCTGAAAAAATTAGGTGGGAAAGGAAGATAGCAAAACATGATAGAAATCAGATAATTAAGACATATTGTACTTGAGATAGAAATATTACTCAGATAGGATATAATACAATGATATCATAGCATTTGAGTTTTGAAGTCAACTTCAATGCACCAAAACACAACTAACTATGAGCATCTAAATTTCATGTCCAACGTATGCTAACATCAAATAACATTCAGTTACGTTTAACCTTAAAAAGTTTAATTATCAGGCAAGTAACAGATGTGTTTGAGCACGAGGTTTGATTGAGATTCACTTGTGTAGCTTCCACAAAACTGATGTCTAGCATAATTCGACAATGCGCCACAATTTATCAGAAGCTTTTACTTGTAACTATATGATGTGAAAGATGAGATTCTTGCAAAAGTACTCATTTAAACATGCATGTGGTGTTAGGCATATAATCATTCTTCCTACAAGTAAGAGTCATATAATTTCCTAAAAGAACAAAATGGTTTAACAAAGAACTAAATCCCCGAGAATGAAATCATATAAATCAGAAAATCCCTTAATAATGAAAGTTCATAGAAAGCTTCTGAGTTTCGGGATTAAGAAACATGAATTCCACAGTACTTAAAAGTTCATGTTTCTTTAGCATAGCGCAGACAAGTTTCCGAGCTGCCCTACAGCAAAATAATCTTGTTGGGTCGTAATTGCAGTAAAAGAAAATCTTCACTTTTTCTACACATGTTTACAAAAGAGCAAGAGATGCTATAGTCGAAGGACCACCATCGAAAATATGAAGTGAAAGGCTTCTAGTAGGGTTACAATTAGCTATGGGAGACTTGCTGGACACTGAAAGTTGCTATTGAAGAAGAAATAATGATGCAGTATTCAACTTCACCAAACGTTCAGTGACAATATTCTTATCACACCATAAGACATTCTTCGCTTGTTTACAACCTTGTGCGTGGAAAATTTTCACAGCAGATAGTCCCAGTTATATGTAAAGTACAGGTGTTCAGCAATATTCGTTACAAATTTATAGTTAAGGTGCAATCTGGTTGAGTCCAATCATAATAAGCTATCCAACAAAGGTACCTCAATAGTGATTTGCCATATAATAATTTAAAAATATTTCAGCATCGGAAAGTATAAAGATTAACCTTCAATTCCACATATCGAACTTGGAAACTTCTCTGATATTATGCACTTTCCAACATCAAAAGTGCGATAAAATATATAATCAGCCATTCTCAATTCTTCTTCAGTTGGTTGAGGATTTCCTTTGATCTTTGATGAGCACACAATGTTGCATTTTCCAGAAATAGCTTCCTAGATGACCAATGGGAAAAAATGTAAAATGACAAGTCAATGTAAGTCCAAAGTAATATTCTTTGTACTTGAACAACATTTAATGCCTGCAAATGAATGAGCATTTAAACAGTGTGTGACCATATGAAGCTACTGCACCATTAATATCAAAGAGAAACCAATATCGGACATTAGTTCCATTAAAAAACAAATACTGTAGCAACATTTAATAACAGGGGTACTTAAAATGGTGTACTATCGTTCAGATATTCAAAGGAGAATGCGAGAACAGAAAACAAATGAGGAGACATAGGAAAAAGACATGTCTTTGCATTGATGTGTATGGATTTCGACCCATCTTATAAGCAAAGCATTAGGTAAACAACAATAAGTAATTGGTGAAGAACTTTTTTGGATGACTATCAACATAGCTTCTCCCTGATCAATCAAAAGTCTCAAGTACACAAGCCCAAGTTTATATCAAGTATGTTTGGAGAAACTAGTAGTATTACAGGAAGATCTTCTGCAAAATCTGCCAATTAGATAAAGGGTATTAAACATAAATTTTAACACAATATATTACTTGTTGAAGATTAAGGGTTAATATCATGCGAGCTTGTAAAAGAATTCCTTGTCCGACCACCTTTTTCGTTTGGATAAAATGAAATCTTATGACCAGGAAGCCTTTGACTTTATAAACATAATGAAACCTTAGGTCCTTATTAAACTTCTTTGAGATATGAACTAATGGATTGATAATGGTTGACAAAACAAGACATATACAGCTTACTCTGATCCATACAGCTCTCTAATGATTGAAGGACACACGTGTAATATTCTGCTTGCTCTGATAAATTAAGACATGAGTGCATTACATTCAATTCATAGGGAGGTTTGGAGTCGCTAAAAAGAAAAGTGGATCTTAGGTATTAGCTGGCAAAATTCACATTTTAGTTTCTGCAAGTTCCAGCTTCTGTTTTTTCAAAAAGATGTGTTTCCTGATTCTGCTTCTAGTTTGACTTTTGCAACAAATAAAGTGTTTTGTCAACTTCCACACCAAACACTTTCTCTTAACATAATCATTTTTCAACTTCAATATGCAAACAATACCAACTTCTGATTCTCAACTACTTCCGCTTCACTGAAACAAATTCATTTCTTCCAAAAACATAAGTATTTGTAAACACTCCCATAGTCAGGTTAGAGTGAAATTTTCAAAAGTGAGGAGTAACATTAATAGAAAATGGCAAACTGAGGTTTTGTCTTGAATTAGCCGAGCGCAACACTTAAATATGCACATGTACTCCACATCCATACCTGAGTCCAGGTAACAGAGTAAAATACAAACTCAAACCTTAGGGAAGTATTTAATCTTAAAAGACAATGTCGATTTAAGAGCAACAGAACAGTATTTGAAAGCATCTCTTGAATATATAATGATGTCAGGTCAAAAATCTGAAAACTTTTAATATTGGAACCAATTTACCAATGGGGCAAGGTTGGAAAGGCCTTTGCCATGACCACAAGCTAGGAATATCTCTCTTTGAAGTGGCTTGATATCTCCCAACCAATTAACTATCTCAATGGGGCGAAAAAACCACACAACTTCTACTTTCTTCTCATGGCTTTCCGTCTCCCATATTCTCACAAGTTTACCAATGTCAGGCTCAGCTTGACCATCACGCCACATATATACACAGTCATATAGTGTGTATTTGACATCATCAAGAGTGAACGACTCATACAAAGTGTAAGCACCCTTTCTGAGGCCCCAACAAAATTGAAAATCCTCATCCCCTTTCTGTTCTTGTGCTGATTTTTCTTTTGGTTTAAGAGGACGAAACATAGCACATATATATACCCTTTTTATACTAGGCTTGGCCCCAAATCTTCAAATACCTGAACAAACAAAATTGCATTTGAAAGAGTTTTATCATGATCATGACTTCAATTCGCATACTCAAGGAATATAAAATAAAACCATAGCTGGATTATATACTGTAATCCAACACAAGAAAACAACTAAGTACAAAACTTCCCACAAGTTTCGACCAAAGCAACATCAGTTGAAAGGTTTCCAAGAGCCATAAATTGTCAAAAAAGACAATATAAATATACTTATGATGTTTACCACAATTTCAGCATGAAATAATATAAGATGAAGTAATACAAGCATTTTCACATATAAACTCATTTGCCAAGCAGTAGAGAGAAAACGCCCACATACAAAACAATCAAACTTAAGACACTTAAAGACACAAAACAATCACCTCGGGTCAACTCGTCCGCCTCAGTAAAAAAACTCGGACGTTTTGCAAAATACAGCAGACTCGTACGCCCTAACTCGCCGGTCGTCCGCCTCGAGTCGACTCGTATGAGTCTTCTGTTTTTTAAAACACTGGACTATTTACTTTTAGTTTCTTCCTAAATTTTCTCATACAATGGAACTACTGTTTTTTTTTCTAGGTAGAAAGACATCAGCACTGACACCCTTGCATAACTAGTGTTGCACTTAAATAGATACTAATATATTTTTCACTCACATGAATATGATTGCTAATTTGCTTTGTACATGGACAATTGTTCATCCGTAGACTTTCTCAATTGATTCCACAAACGAACAACGCACCGAGATGCGACCATATCTCATCAGTATGTAGGTACGATAAAAAAAATGCATCAGATGGTGAAAACTTAGGTTGGATGTAGCAAAGTATAGAGGAAACACAAGAAACAGGAAACTGCAGCTCTTGTATAAGTTGAATTTCAAGCTAATTTTTAGCTAGAAATGAAACTTTATCAATAAATATATTTTACGTTAATAAGATGAAAAAGGAAAACAGCACACAAAGATTAAGGAAAATGAAGAGCAATCGAAATCGTAGAAGAGATCCATAATGTATGTACCTTCCACAAACCATCAATGGATCCCCTAATCCTTGAAAAAGAAATTAAAATATTTCAACAAGTGAAATTAAAATAATAATAATAATAATAATAATACTAGTGATATTGTACAGTTTCCATAAAGGGCTACAAGGATCACAGACACGGTGGAGAAAAACCCAGTGCAGAGCGCTCTAATTTACAGATTGCACCTCTAGCTTACGCTCTAATCACACACACACACACACACACACACACACACTGACCATGTGAATGTTGGAACCACCCCAAGTCCAACCCCACCCCCCACCCCCCGGGAATTAAACAGGGGGTGAGTGAGGAAGAGAATGAGAATGATCAAAGGAGTAGCACATCAAAGACTAGTAGTACTGAACGAAATCGTACAAAACCCGCGTGTTTGGCACTTCCTCTGCTTGGATAGCAACTTAATCTTTGATTTCCTTGCCAAGAAAATACACATTGCAAACAGTTTGCAATATGACACCTCGAGGAACAAAAAGGAAAAACAGGCATAATGCACAAAAGAAAATCATAAGAACATTTATTTGCCCAGATAGATGCGAACAAATTTCACCCAGTCCGGCCTTGCTTGTGTGTTTGGAAAAAATCCAAAAATAAAATAAACCTACAGATAACAAAATTGTTACCATCAGACTTCTGCTCCTCCTTATGAAGCAAGAGGGAAGAGAGGGGGTGAGATGGAAGATAAGTGAATGCTGGTTTTGAGTTAGGATGGACAAGAATGTGGGTTTTCATAGCACAGAGTGTAGATTGCTATTAATGAGTAAGATGAACAAAGATGAGAATGAGTTTTTCCAATAATAGCAACCAAGGCTAGGCTACGCGCGGGATGCGCACACCTACGATAGAGGAAGGGTTCACACTAACATGCACCGGTGGCGCATTTTTGCAGAACCGGGTTGTACGGCTACGCCAGGACTTGAAGAGACGCCTGCCATGCACAAGCGCGGCACTGGAAGCATGACTGCGTGCAGCACTTTTCACGCTCTTTAGTTGAGCGTGGTCAACACATTTATGGAAGAGTTCGACAGTTTAACCCGCATTTAGACGGATTAGGATCTGATAAACTACAGCACCATCAGGGCCGGTCCAATGATTTCGAATGTCCTGGGCGGAGAGACAATAATATGCCCCTAATACAATGAACTAAGAACATACAATTTTTTAACGAATTTAGAGCCTAGCCAAGTTAGAAGATCCGTCCCCATTACGCTTATTTAATGAAAAAAACTTAAAGTTGGTTATAAATCTTGGGTAAAAAAATCGGGTTATAATTATTGGGGAGAAAAAACGCACTTGGTAGTTCAAATCTGAAATCCATATTTGATTTTGAGTCCCAAACAATAGACAAATTTGTTTGTATTTTTAAAGAATAAATGATTATTGCGTCAAACACTACACAGAACTTAAGTTATGACAAACAAAATCATCAAACTTTCAATAGTAATTTATTTCACATCAAACTTTTAATATTAGTTTATTTCCCTCTTGTAGTCTATTCCCCTCTTGAGTTTTGTTTAATCCAAAAAACCATTAATTTTTGTGGGTGGAGAAAATAAAATAAATATTACTGAAGGTTGAAGCGGTAGTATACTCTATAATTTTTTTTTTAAAATTAAAAATTAAAAACTAATATTGGATATATGTGTTATGGGCTTTGATGCCCTGCTGGGCTTTGCTTCCCTGGGCCACCGCCCACTTCGCCCAGCACTAGGGCCGGGAATGAGCACCATAATATGCACCAGACCAGATCCACCATTGAATCACACATGCACACACCTATGCGAGTGTGTGATCTAATGGTGGGAGGGTGCACATCATCCTCCTGTACTGCACCAGGTCCCCACCCCAGATTCAGTGATTTATTTACTTTTTTTATCTGAGATTAGAAGCACGGGGATAACATTTTGCCGCGATCGCTACTGAGTTAAATCGCGAGATGTGTATCGACTCTCGGGTTCTTAAATATCCTCATATTCTGCGCCTGAGTCGTCACAGTGATCGCTAACAATGCTGACTTCTAAATCCAACCGCGGGTTCCCGAGATCTGGAACCATGGCTGCTTGAAGTCTCATATTTAATTGTTCCACAGCACAGTCTGGAGGTAGGCTCTAACTTAGTCAGTAATGGATCATTAGGCGCAGAAAAATTGATTCTGAAGTGTTATGGCTAAAATTGAGCACTGACCTCCATTAAATTGAATGTCGGGTGGCCATTGTGAGCAGTTGGTTAAGTGATTTATTTACTTGCTACGTCTATTCATAGTTTTATTATATTATACACTTGAGAAAATATAATAGTATTAGGATGTCGTTATTTGGTTCGGTGGTACGAAATTGAAATTAGGAATGATTTTTTTTTTGGAAGCATTGAATTAGGAATGATAATAAAATGATTTAAATTTAGAGTTTGACATCCAGTTCTGTATTTTGTTCGGTTCAAAAAATAAATATAATTCTCTTACATATTATTTGATCGAACTTTTGATGAAAAGTATCTTTAATGTATGATACAGCAGTAATTTTAATAATAAAAATTAAAGAAATAAAAAATATACTTATAAGAATTAAGAAAATGCATAAGCTAATCAAAGAAATAGAAAATTCAACATTTGATATTAATCGTAGTTGGAAAAAAACTTAGAAATACAAAATAAACCAAAAAATAATTATATATATTATAAAAAAAAGTGAAGATTATTAAATCAATATATAAATATATAGCTTCTATTTTTGTCAAATTATTTTGTCTAAATCTTATTTAGAATTATTAAATCTTATAAATCTTAGTTGATATAATATTATTTTTATTTGAACTAAAATTATAAATGTTTATATTATTGTTCCGGGAAATCCTTCCCGTATTGCTATCTTACCTAATACTGGTTGTAGGGGGATAGAGTTATGGGAGGTTCTAGACTCTTCCATAAGTAGTAGGATCCTGTTAGATGTCTTACCTTAACTAGGAATCCTATGTATGGAAGGAATCTCTTTGTAATGCCTATATAAATGCCCCTCTATTCATTGTTATCAATACAATTGATTTGCTGTCTTTTACTTTCTCCTCAAACACGTTATCAGCACGTAGCTCGAACGAAAAAAATCGCCGACCCTCCGCGCCGCCACGCCAGCCGCCGATCCGATTCTTGCCGCCGCCGCGACCATCGCCCGGCCACCGACCACTGCTGCCCGCCACCCGATCGCCGCCGATCTGCCGCCAGTGCCACCGCCAAGACTGCCGCCAGCCACCGCCACATGCCGCGCCGCCAGCGCTTACTTGATGCCAGCCGCCGCCAGTCGCCAAAGATCACACTGCCAATGGCCGATCCAGCCAGCCGAACATCATCCGGACCGCCGCCGCCAACCGCCGCCGCGCCCGCCTGGCACTGCCGGCCAGCTGCCACTCCAAGTAAGTCCAGTTCTGACTCTCGGACCAAAACTCGAACATCAACTTATCTTCGGAAGCCACCAAAATTGCGCCTCCGGTTTCACGTCGTCGCATCGAGTACCAACCGGTAGATCGAAGCACACCACAAATTCAGCACGTGTCTAATTTTATAATTGAGGTAATTATCTGACTTGTCCCTATTTCAATTCTCTCCTTTTTGGAATTTTTCTTTTGGGACACGGGTCTTTGGGTTCTTTATCTCTCACGCTACTTTGCGGTGGATGAGACCGCGAGAGAAGTCGGTATCTCTGCGTGTCGAAGAAAACTGTGTGACGGTCCTGGAGGAGTCACGGAATTGTTGAAAGTCGATACTTGTGGTTGCATACACCACGTATCTGGGTGCGATCTGATATCACCGTTTTTTTGCCGACTTTACTAAACAACAATTAAGGAAAGTAAATCGAGTAATGGTTATGTTACACGCTTTTAAAAGCATCGATTGTGACCGTTTACATTGTCACTGAAAATCCAACAAGACTAACTTCCTCTTGTTTATATCTTGTAGATGGCACAAAGCTCCAATATTCATCCGGAGTTCGACATCCTTGACCATGCTGGTAAGGAGTACCATAGGTGGGTCTCAGACGTTCGCTTGGTGTTCGTCGGTAAGAGATTTACCACCACCATCTTTCCCTCTAACGAGCCTACCGCTCAAGAACCGAGCGAGGAAACCAAGACTAATGCACTGATGTACTTGCGTAGACGTATACATCCGTTGTTGAAAAAGTGTTATATGAATTTGCAAACCCCCAAAGAACTATGGGATACACTCGAACAACGATTTAATAATGTGCATGATCAGCGCTTCCCAGTGCAACCGGTGGGAGCAAATCCGATTTTGGATTATGCGAATGTGGAGGCCTATAACCAAGCCATCCTTGATCTTGGCTGATCTTGGTTTTGTGGTGTCAAGAAGTCGATCAAGATTTGATCGAGAAGACTCTTTACACGTTTCCGTGGGAGCAAGCGTGATTGCTCATCATTGCGCGTTACTATGAGGAAGGGAGAATTAAAAATTTTAGTGACCTTATCTCCCACCTCGCGAAAAAAGAAAGGCACCATGAGATTATTCTCAATAGCAATGCGCGCCCAGCTGGTACGAAGCCGATTCCGGAAGTGAATCAGGCTACCCACAGGAAGGCACCAAGACAAAATAGAAAAGGCAACGCTACTCAGTTTTTGCAAGCACCACGGGTGCATGACTCCAGCAAGCGAGGGAAAAGACGAGGTCGTCGTTCCAATGTGTGGAAGAGGCAAGGTGGCTCGGCCACGGGACCTAGTGGAACCCAACCACGTGGACCGCCTCCTGCCGCCAGGAATGGAACCACTCCAAAGGAAGGCCGGAATTGCTATACTTGCAGATCGAAGAAGCATACTTACCGCAATTGCAAGGCGCCAAAGAACATCCAAGCTTACTACAAGCACTATAAACAGTACTTGACTCAAGAGTCAAATTACATGGAGGAAGATAATGAGAATACGGAGGTGAACCATACTGAGATCCCGACTGAGATCTCTCCTCTCACCATTGCAGACAAAGACCAACATATGGATGTTGCCGACTTTGACTAGATCATTGTAGTTTGACTAGTTTTACGCTTTGGTTATGTTTTGTCTTGTTTCTAGTTTCCGAGAACTACTTTGAATTTTCATGAATGTAATAAAGTTGGCCATGATGAATAAAATTCTTTTAATTGTTGTGATTGTGCAAAAACGAATTTTATTTTTCCCTTCGAAAGCATGTTTGGTTTATCACAAAATAATTGCTCAGTAAATGAATTGCTTGGTTAAATTGATACATTCGTGGATTTCATCAAAACTTTTGATCAAGACTAGGCGCATCTTCCTTGGTATTTGTTTATGCTTTGAAACTTCAAACGGAATCAGTGGTTTTTAAATAGTCTTAGCTGTACCGACATTCCTACTTTCTCTCCAAGTCTACCAAGTTGGAGTTACCGAAAGGATCATTAGTCGAGATATAAATCGAACACCAAGATGCGTTTTGAAGTATTTAAATGCTCCTATGGCCATATTACCATAGTATTGTATCAACAATAATGCCTTTGAGAAAGGCTTCAACCTTGCTCTATCACTCAACAATAGGGAAATACCAAAATATCAACTTTAAACGAGCACTGAGATCTAAGTTTAATGATCCGGAAAGTGCACGACCTATGGACAGAAAGATACGGAAGTCTAGTTTTCAGAACAACTGACTGTTCGTCCATAGCCTTCTTAACGAAGAAGTTATTGCTGTTTTAGTGAACAAAGGTCAAGCTGCGCGGAAATTATTTCCAGCGATTGTGCTAACTTTGATCCTAACCGACTTGGTCGAATTTCCCCAAACTAGAAGTTAATAGTTTTTGCTATGTCTTTAATCACAAGACTAATCGAGTTTTATGTCTTATTGTAGATGTCTCGTGGCGAAATTGAGTGCCTTGCTGATAGTGGAACAACCCACACTATTCTTCGGAATAGGCAATTATTCAAGTATATTGTGCCATATATATCCTCAGTGACAACAATGATTGGTTCCTCCCAAATAATTCAAGGGAGGGGACCTGCTCATTTCTTGCTACCTAATGGTACGTATATTAATGTCACAAATGCTCTCTATGTCCCAAGAGCAAACCGAACCTTGCTAAGTTTTAGGGACATCCGTGCCAACGGTTATCATCTTGATACACATTGTGAGAATGGGACAGAATTTTTGTGTATTACTCTGGCAGAATGTGGAAGACACTGCGTTCTCGAGAAACTAATGAGTCTAAGTAGTGGTTTATACCAGACTACAATAAGGGTTATTGAATCCTATGCTGTGAGTCACGAACTGTGTGATTCCGAAGCATACCAACTATGGCATGACTGACTCGGTCACCCTGGACGCGACATGATGATTCGCATTTTGAAAAACTCACATGATCATCCGTTTTTCAAGTCCAGAAAATAATTGGAAGCACCACTCGATATCGGCATTGATGTGAGTGAGCTTGATACCATATCATCGGGACTAAAGATCGCACGCCCTGATAAGGTTGACGGTGCATCTTTCGTAAATCCCGAGGCTTCCGTGGCAATTTCTAATGTCCATAAATCGTTTTGTAAAGCCTGTTCACTAGCAAAGTTAATACCCTCTCCATCCTTTGCTAAAGACTCAACACAAAACATTCGCTTCTTACAAAGAATTCAAGGTGACATATGTGGACCTATTCAGCCAGAGTGCGGACCATTCAGATATTTTATGGTTCTGGTTGATGCATCGACACGATGGTCACACGTCGCTCTGCTATCCACGAGAAACGCTGCATTTGCTAAACTCCTAGCACAAATCATCAAGTTACGAGCTAACCACCCCGACTTTCCAATCTCGTCATTAAGATTGGATAATGCTGGTGAGTTTACGTCAAAGTCTTTTGACGACTATTGCATGTCGATAGGGATTGAAGTTGAACATCCCGTCCCCCATGTTCATTCGCAGAATGGCCTTGCCGAGGCTATGATTAAGCGGTTACAGCTTATCGCCCGAGCATTGGTATTGCGCACCAACTTGCCGATTTCTGCATGGGGTTATGCAATTTTGCATGCGGCTATACTTATTCGCTTTCGACCCACTGCCAATCAACCGTTTAGTGCGTACCAGTTGGTAACTGGATATGAGCCTGATATTTCACACTTACGCATTTTTGGCTGTAAAAAAATATATACAAAAACAAAAACGAATGAAGTAATAACTTAAATGTTCTTTCCTACTATTCTGTTTTTATGAAAACTTAAATGTACCAGAAAACTTAAGAATGAATTTTCTCTATACTCAACGGATGAAGTAAAACAATAACAATAATAATAATAACTAATAATAAAAAATAAACATGAAGAATAGAATTAGTGAATTACCGAAGAAATTTGAGAAAAAATAAACATGAAGAAGAATATAATTACCTCTGCTTCCAACGAAGAAAGTGTGAATCGGGTCGCGAAAACGGCGGCGAACTGGGCGAACGGAGGCGAACGAAGTTGTGGCGGTGGGCGGTCTCCGGTCAGGCGATGGATTTGGAAGGGGGGGTTGGAAACAGCCGGGATTTGGAGAGTGCTGTTTTTGGGGGGGGGGGAGGGGGCGGGGTTGGAAAAGGGATCTGGAGTTGGGGGGCGCCATGACGACGATCGCCGAGCCAAGCGAGCCGCTCGCGATCGACATCGAGCTCGCCCCTGTGCAACACAAGATCGCTCCTCCGCAAACACCTTTGTACGAGGGGCGATCGGACCCCCAAACACACCTGAGCAAGTTCAACATCTATATGACCGGGTGTGGGGCATCAGACGCGACCAGGTGCCGAATGTTCCCTATGACGCTAGACGACCTCGCCTACCGGTGGTACACCTCATTGCCACCTCGGTCCATTGGCTCCTTTAACCAGTTGGCGCACGTCTTCACGGAGTACTTCGCCACCAGGGTCGCTCGACCAGAAGGTCCCCTTCGCATGATGCAAATCAAGCAGGGAGAAGAAGAGTCCGACTCGGACTACATCGACCGAGTAGACGAGATCATCCTCAACGGCAAGCCCGTAAGCGATGTGATCTCCCTCCACACGGTCCTAGCAGGATTCAATGGCTTTTCGCCTATGTTCAGGCATCTTACGAAGAGCCAACCCACGACCTACGCGACCTTCCGGGCTAGAGCCGCAGATTTTCTGGCCAGGCAAAGGTTTCTTCTTAGCTTTGTGGCGGCGCGATCGGCTCCCGAGCGACGATCTCCCGCCCGATTGCGATATCGACCTACGAATAAATCGATCGGCGGCGGCGATCGCCGATCTTCGGCCGATCGCCGATCATCACGCTACATCACCAAAACCCGGAGGACACGATCGCCATCGACAGTTCACCATTTAACATGATGGACTAAGGCATCAGATCACCTCCACCGCACATCATAAAGCCATGGTCCTGGTAGTCGATGGAACCGGCTGCTTCGGCCATGCAAGGTCCCTTTGGGCCAAGATCGCCCGCCCTTCGTTTAAATACGAGGCCGGCGTAGTCTGAGGGCTCTCCAAAATTAATCAGTGGACACGATCGCCCGCCCTCAAGGTTCACCATCTAAGATGATCTACCCGGACAATGCGACACGTGCCACAACCCCCGTCTCAACGTACACCGTCGAGGTTCGCCATCTCCATGGCGGGCCGAGGTGGAAGCAGAGCTAACAAGCCGCGGAGGTGGAGTTGATTCATCCGACGCTGCCCCGCGCAAGGACTCCTCTAGACCAAGACCGCACGCCCTTTGTTTAAATACGAGGCGAGGCGCAGCCTAACAGAGGACCCTCATAATAAAGTGAGTCACGAGACACTCAATGTCTTCGCGCACCAAGACACGGTCATGGAGTCGGTCCATCGAACTCCGCGACTGTGCATGGTTCCTCAGCGACGAAACAACCAAGATTCTACGAGGGATCGGCCAATGTTGTTTTTTGCAGGTACAAGACCGAAAGATAGCTAGCCAATCGACGTGATAGCCCAAGTCCGAATCCTAAGTCAGCTCAACCGGATCGCCCGTCCTCATCTTACACGATCGCCATCAAGAACCACCTCGCCCCATGTCTTCAACATCGGAGCAAGCTGGGGGGCAATTGTTGTGTCGAGAATTATACTCTCCGACCGGCGATCGCCTCGGAGATCGGGCGACCTAGCCCGCTGCTTAGCGTAGGCGAAGCGCCGAGCTGACCGGGCGACCTAGCCTTAGCCCGCAGTAAGATAAATCGGCCCGGCCAAAGGTCAGGACAAGTCCCGGTGGAGAGCGATCGACATCAAATACGATCGTCTCTCGGTAGTTGGCGACCGTCTCCTGGCGACCGACTAGCGGACGATCATCTCTCGGCACTTGCGGCCAGGCCCTTGGTGGCCGATGCCGACCTTGGCGGCGGCCGATGCCGACCCTCAGTGACCAGCTAGAGACGACCGCATCATGCCGATAGTCATCCAGTCGGCAAAGGCCGAGCCTCTGGACTGAGCCCACGTGCAGAGCCGAGACAAGATCCGCGTATCACGGATCATTGACCACAGCCTGTCAGCATCCGTCCACCAGCCGACAAGCCCGCCGAAAGTTGTCAGTAGGACCGCATGTGACAGTGACTCCAGACGTGTGCTGGCTCCTCATTGGACCGCACAGCTGGCTGCCAGCATCTACCTTGGACTTTAGGCCGATAGCCCGTGTGATCGCCCCATTATAATATTAGCCGGAAGGCGATCGCCCGCCAGAAGACAAGGCTCCTCATCCTCTATATATACAAGGCTCCCTGCACTCGGCCAACTCTCTGCATTATCGCGATTTCAGCACACAATACAGAATCAACACACAACACTTGTATATCTCCTACTCTTAGCAACAGCTATCATTCGGTTCTTTCTTCTCTCGGCCTCTCTCATTCAGCATACGATCAGCAGGGACGAAGAACACCGAGCTTCGCTCAAGAGCTGGATTAACAGAGTCTTTTTACACTCATTGTACTTAGATTTCTCACATTAATACTTGTATCCATGAATATTTGTATTAATAACATCTCGCGAGAGCATTCAAGCCCGGGCCTAACAAACCCGGCAAATCTTGTGTTTATTCATATTCTCTCGGAAGTGCTCCCGCAAATTGTTGTTTGTTGTCCGTCTTCCAGCAGTATTTAATCTTCGGATAAATATTTTGGGCAACAACAAGCGGTCTAGCGATCTTAGAAAATCCCTCAACGATTCTACGATAATAGCCTGCAAGTCCCAGAAAAATTCTCACTTTCTTCACATTCTTGGGCGGTTCCCATGCCATCACCGCCTTTATCTTCTGTGGATCTACCCGAACTCCCTCCGCTGAAATCACGTGCCCGAGGAAAATCACTTCCTTGAGCCAAAACTCACACTTAGAGAACTTCACATACAACTGCTCAGTTCTCAAGGTGTCCAACACAATCCGGAGATGTAAGGCATGCTCCTCTCGGCTCCGGGAATAGATAAGAATGTCGTCGATAAAGACGACTATGAACTTGTCCAGATACTCGATAAAAACTTTGTTCATTAACTGCATGAACACTGCTGGGGCATTGGTTAGCCTGAAAGGCATAACCACAAACTCGTAATGGCCATATCTCGTCCGGAAGGCAGCTTTCGGTATATCGCTGTCCCGAATCCTCAACTGGTAGTAGCCCGATCGTAAATCAATCTTCGAAAAGACTGTCGCTCCCTGAAGCTGATCAAACAAGTCGTCGATCCTGGGCGAAGGGTACTTGTTTTTGATGGTCAACTTGTTTAATTCTCGGTAATCGATGCATAAACGAAGCGATCCATCATTCTTCTTAACAAAAAGTACGGGCGCACCCCAAGGCGATGCGCTCGGTCGAATATACCCTTTATCTAACAATTCCCCCAACTGTTTCTTCAATTCTAGCATCTCCGACGGTGCCATATGGTATGGCGCTCGATAAACAGGAGCCGCATTCGGCTCAAGATCAATAGGAAACTCAACCTCTCGCTGTGGTGGTAATCCTAGCAAGTCATCTGGAAATACGTCGGGGTACTCGCTGACAACTGGAATCGACGACATGTCGACTCCGCCATCCTCCGCCTGCAGAGCGTAACACCAATAGCCGACACAACCCTGATTCAGAAGTTTCATCGCCTTCAAGGTGCTAATCACACTTCCCGATCTACCCGGTTTACAACTGATGAGAGTATGCTCGGTGCCATCCTCAGCCACTATCGAGATAATGCGAGTCCGATAATTCATGATAGCACCATGACGATCCAACCAATCATCCCCGAGGATCAAATCATCACCCTTAAGATCTATAACAATGAGGTTCGAGGGCTAATCTCGGCTCCCGATCCTCACTGGGCAATCCCTAACTTCCCGGTCCCCAACCATACAATCCCCGCTAGACATACCCACTACGAACGGTTCGCACTCAATCAAGCAGTCAATACCAATACGACACACACAATCTGAAGTAATAAAAGAATGAGTAGCACCCGAATCAAAAAGCACTGAAAGTGGATGAGAAAGGATCTGACTGGTACCTGAGGCCACTGGAACATCTGTCTCCTCCATGCGTCTCATCTGGTACAAACGAGGGTGCACTGAGCATGAACTGGAAGTAGCCCGGTGGTCTGACTGGCCTCGACCTCTACCACGACCCGTACTCTGCGGGGTCTGAGTGACTGGAGTCTTATGATCCATGTTGTGCTCTCTCTGAACGGCGGTGGTAGTCGGAGCTCTGGCAGCCCTGGTGACTCTCTCACAATGCGCTTCTCGGTGCCCGATCTGCCCGCAAGTAAAGCAAGTAACTGGACGAGAAGGGCAATCCTTCATCAGATGCTCATATTGGTTGCAGTTAAAACAAACCCTGCCACCAGAAGCAACGGACTAGACTGAACGATTACCCTGAGATCCTCCAGCCTGATGAAACGGCCTCTTCCCAGGTGTAGGGGCAGACTGTGCTCTCGAAAATCGGCCACTCTTCCCGACTGAAAAACTGCCGGCCATTTTCTGTTTCTTGGCCTCGGTACCCAACTCTAATTCCGGTGCAGCCATCTCGATCACTAGGGCGCGATCCTAGTACTCCTTTAAAGTGACACACATGAGCGGTGCCATACTCTGCCTGATATGCGGTTTCATGTGCATATTGAAATAACGGATCTTGTCGGCCTCGGTCCTCACCTGATCTTTCACGAATCCTAATTGCTGATTATAAGTGATGATGGCCTGAGAAATAAGCACATCCTGAGGTGTAGCAGTGAAGAACTCCACAATCATGCGCTCCTTGACTGGCGGTGGACAATATTCTGCTTCCATAGCAGCCTTAAATTCCTCCCAAGTGGCCTGGCGGTCTCTGGGCATCACAGCCTCCCATGATTCCGCAGCTTCCTTATCCAGGAGGTACTGAGCAATATGTACCCTCCTATCTTCGGGACAAGCTACGGCATAAAAAGTCCTGCCCAACTGAAAGAGCCAATTCTCCTAACCGAGGGAGTTAGAAGAACCAGTGAAACGAGGGGGGTGCATCTTAGTTACTTTCTGAAGCCATTTACTAGCTTCGTCCTCTGGAGTCGGGGGCGGATTTTGGCATCCACCCTGAGCTATCTGAGTGAGTTGGGCTACCAATTGCTGAAGTACGGCAGTAGCCCCGGCGTCGGCGTTATTACCCGACGACACTGAATGAGAAGCCGAATCTGCAGAGGACTGAGAAAGTGAGCCTTCCTCATTATTAGCACCACATCCACAGCCTCGGTCGCGCCCCCTAGCTGGTCTACCACGACCTCTCAACATACTGAAGAAAATATGAAAAGGACAAGATCAGAAAGATTTACAATTTACAAGGTTGGTATCACGATTCACAATTTCGAACGACGCAAGAAAACGAATTACAGAAGTATAAGAGTTCGAGGAGACTTACAACCACGGGTCGCACGAAAAGATGGTAGCATGATGATGTTAGGCTCAAAGACTGACTCAAACGACTTAACTGACAGACCCAAAATCAACCGACAGCCTAGGCATTCAAAACCTAAAGGCTCTGATACCATAAATATAACACCCCAATTCACAAATGGGACATTACACGCCGTAGAACCCTCATGAGGTCTACCAGGATAACACATGAAACACATTCCGTACATGAAAATCCCAAAGACACAATTATCAATGTAAGAATGGGGCCATAGCCTCGGCCAAAACATTTTAATAGACGTACGTGTAAATATAAGTCGATAACATGACATTGCCCATGCAGGGGACTTTAACCGAATAATATAAAACCAGTCAAATTCCGATAATCAAACAGTATAAATGACCGAACATAAATAAAGACTCGAGCCTCATAATCATGCCAATCCATCCTTTGCGTGCATATCCCATGCCTGCTCCTCAGCTCTTTCGGTACCTGAAATGCATAAGACGCATTTCCCCCATTTAAGGGGTTAGCATTCGAATAGCTAGTGCAAGTACACAATTACACAACATTATATACAAATACGATTTTACACAATCATCTCAATCAGAAATCATTTGCCATAAATATTCTGGAATACTACATTGGCAACTAAATCAGTTATCAATTCATCACGATATCACAAAATCACACCTGGTATCCCGTGGCCATACCCCTTAGTATCGACCCCCAAACATCCCGTCGAACGCTCCGGGTGGGACACCACTTCCGCGGCCGTACCCCTTAGTATCGACCCCCAGACATCCCGTCGAACGCTCCGGGTGGAAGTTCAACCACACACGCACCCAAGTCCACTTCCGCAGCCGTACCCCTTAGTATCGACCCCCAGACATCCCGTCGAACGCTACGGGTGGAAGGAACACAACTCACGCACCCGAAGACCACAATTTATCATTCATTTTTAAAACGTAACATACATAACGAAATGTAATACATGTACTTTCCTTGAATAAGACGAAGCGAAGGAAACGACGAAAGAATAGGTTTCGGTCCGAACAATCCTTCCAAATCCGTTCCTAACACAATAAATGTAATACCCGAGATCTTTGTTCTGGATTCGTCGAGTTTTATGGGTTTTACCGGATTGGTATTGTCCTCATCATTTGAATTTTGTGCCATGTTTTGGGTGTGCCTTATTGGGACATGTGTTCGGATGCGTTTCGAATCACTATGCGAGTTTTTGGGTTTTTGTGGTGTAGCACACGCTAATGCTTGTGGCATAGTGCACGCTACTGTGTTGTGGTTAGCGATGTAATATCCGGTATTCTCATTTTCTGTTATCTTGAATTGTTTATGTTTTGACGTCGGACATTTTCATGTTGATGAGTATCAGAGTGATTTCTATCGTGATATTCTATTTGTTTCTTTCGCATAGCCATTTTAGTAGGGTGCGGCTTGTTGTCGCGTGCGTTTCTTTGATTAAATGTGTGCATGTGATGTGACGTTAATTGCTTGTTATTGTTTTGAATCATAGTCGGTGGCGTTGTGTTGGTCGTCGTGGAGCGTGTTTTCACGCCGTATGTCTTTTGGCGTTTCTTGTTGCGTTTCGCCGTTGGGCGTGAGTTTTCGGTTTTTGTGTATCTCGTCGAGTTTTCCTGGCGGGTTATTGCTTCTCCCTACTTGGTTTATGTTTCGGGACGAAACTTCTTTTAAGGAGGGTAGTATGTAATATCCGCAATTTTTGATTTTCGGTAATTTTTCTTTTTCGGCGGCAGTCTGTTTTGACGACTCGTTTGCAACCGTTTCGTCATTCTGAGAATGTTTAATTCTGCACTTTTCGACGTTCGAGTTCGTTTCTGTGCCGTTTTGTTGAGTTCCGTGCTTTTTAGTGACTTTTCCGCACTTGAGTTCGATTCTTTCGAATCTCATCCGAAACTATTGGTTCGAGTTTCTCGTAAGTTCATTTGATGTTATTTTTCATGTTGCGAGCTTTGGTTTGGTTATTCGATCACGTATCGTGATTTTCGAACGTTTTGGGCCATTTTCGTAATTTCCCAAATTTTGGGGTAATTACTTTCCATTGTCGAATTTCGAGCCTTTGGGTGGTCGGAATCATGTGTTCTCTCAGTGTTCAGATTCGTCTTTACGGGTACTTCGTAACCGTGCTTTCGGTTTACGTTCAGGTCTGAGTTTCGGGATTTTCGGACCGTCGGATCGACCGAGTCCTGGCTAGCCGGACCTATGCGAAACGGCCCTCGAAACGGCGCTGCCCAGCGCCGTGTCTTGCGCCGGGTCGGCCAGGACCAGCAGCCTGCCGAGACACGACCGAGACATCCGGTGCTGGTCTGGGCCGTTTGCTGCGCCGTGTCCGACAGGGGTATAAATATGGCAGAGCAGTCGGGTTTCACTCATTTTTCTCACTTCTTTCTTCCTCTTCCGCGGTTGGAGACTTGTGGAGCATGGAGGCATGTTGTCATACATCCAATCCAAGAAGTTCTTGAGTTTCTAACATCAATCAATCATCCCGTAACATCCTCCGATCGACCGAATCAAGGTTAGATTTCCTAAAAAACTAGTTTTTGGAAAATTGGGGATTTTGTTCGATTTGTCCGTTTAATCCGATTTAACTTAGGATTATGATGGATTGATGATTATTTAGATGTATTATATCATTTCCCTTGTTATTCCACGGTTGGATTGTATTGATTCGTCGTTTTGGTTGAGTTCTTAGTCGACGCCTTGAAGGAGTAGACAAAAGGTCTTAGAGGGGGGTTTGGGCGTTGTGCGATTATTATTCATCGTACGATTGTTGATTTATCATTGATATGACTTAGGGACGAAATTCTTGTGAAGAACTCGAGTCGGAACCCGTCCGTTCGTTGTCTTCTTTGGGGTCCGAGCTTTCCGGTCGAACCGTGTTCTTCGGAGTATTCAATAGCAGTTATTAAGGCAAGTATTTTACTATACGAATTGTGTCTTGTGAATAGGGACGTCGTATTATGGTTGTGATGCATTGGTTTACTTTCGTGTATATGCTTCGTATGAATTGATTATTACGAACAATTGATGGTAACAATAATTCCTTCACCTAGTTAACATCGTGTAATTGTGTTGGATGTGCAAATCATCTAAGTTTGTGCCGGACGTGGTTGGTCATTGTTGAGTTGTTGTGATGATCATGATATTTGTGTTGTTTTGGTTACATACTTGATTGTACATTTCAGTGTAATGTGGAATGGCTTGACATTTGATGATTTTGAGTTGTGTCGTGTCGATGTGTGTGTGTGTTTTCCAGGTAGGGTCTGACGAGGCCTCTGGAGTTCGGTATATGATGTGTACGAACAAGGTGTGTGATCCAGGTAGGGTCTGACGAGGCCTCTGGAGTTCGGTACATGATGTGTACGGATAAGGTGTGTGATCCAGGTAGGGTCTGACGAGGCCTCTGAAGTTCGGTACATGATGTGTACGAACGATGTTTGTGGCCGGGTAGGGTCCGTCGAGGCTTTCGGAGTTCGGTACATGATGTGTACGAACAGTGTGCGTGGTCCGGGTAAGGTCCGTCGAGGCCTCCAGAGTTCGGTACATGATGTGTACGAACAATGATCGTGTAATAGTGCTTGTTTGGGTAACATTTTAAACATGGGTCTCGGACTCATAATGATATCTTATCTAGTGTGTTTTGAAACGAGAATCGGGCCAAGGCCCTAATGTTTACGAAAAGGTTTTGTAAATTGGGACTCGAGGTCCAAAAGAATTTCTGCTTTAAAAATCCCCGAGATGATTCGTTCCTTTTCAAATATCTCTTGCTTGAGTTCGAAATTCTAAAACTTCTCGGGAACATTTTGATAATTGATTTCCTTATTAAATTTGTAGTTGCTATCTACTTGTTGCATTTCGTATCGTATTATACCTGCACTAGTAAAATAGTGGAGTTTTACTAAGCCCCGAGTAATCGGGGTGTGGATGTCTGTTTTGCGTCCAGGTACATGCTGGTTCGGGGGAGCAGTCACAGGATCGGCACAACTGGATGATGAGCTGCGATACTAATCAAGAGTCGAGAGTTGTTTTGATTTGTGTTGTATTGTTAGAAGTTGATTCCAGTCTTGCGCTGTATTGTGTTTCGACCCCTGTGTGGGTAATGTTTCTTTAGTCAGTTCTGTTGATGGAGTTGTGTGACCTCATCGGTCTGTGTATTCATGTGTAAGTGACCTTAACGGTCTGTATTATTATATTGATTGACCCTGGTCGGGCGAGCATTTGGTTGTTTATGGATGTTTAGCCTGGTAGATCCTTGTGGAAAGGGTCTACGGCGTGTAATATTCCCATACGGTTTTGGGGGTGTTACATTTATGGTATCGGAGTTTAGGTTGCGGAAACCTAGGCTGTCGGGTCGAGTCGTGTCGTGATTTGTCGAGTAATGTGTTGTCTTGTCGTTCGAGTCGTCAGGTGACAAGTCGAGTTGTGCGTAGTCACGACGTGTTGGATATGTTGTCGGATGAGATTAGTATCGTGGGCGACCGTCATCTCCGTGCGGCCTGTGGACGTAAGTCTCCACTTTTATGCATAATATATGTGTTCATGATTTCATTTATGTGTGATATTTGTGGTGCATAATTTTATTTACACGGTGTTGTGTAATGAAGTTGTATTCGATACTTAGATACGCTGTATGTGTATAGAACTGGATGTATTGATGTTTGGCCCTTGAACCACCATGTGGGTTGGTATGGTGTGAAAGTTGTGAACCTTGATGGGTTTCACGGTAGAGTTCGCGAGAGACTCCGATAAATGGTTTTGTTGCATATTTAAACGTGATGCCATGGGATGTGTGTGATTGAATTGGCGACCCTGTTTGCCATGTGGGCATGTGGTTTTAATGTCGACTATTTTGGATTGTTGTAATTATACCCGCTACAGATAGCTTTGAAAACGTTTTCCTTAAAGACTATTGATTTGAGCATTTTTGTGGAAATCAAAATTTTTGGAAAAATCTTGTTTTGCAAAACGACCCTAATTTTCGGAATTTAAATGTTATGTGTTTGTTTGTTGGGGGCTACTGTGACAATTCTGTAGTCCTGCAGCTAGATTTTACGGTCGTAAGATGTTTTCCATTACGGCCCTAAGCTCAGAGTTGTTACGGCCGTAAACTGCATGTTGTTACGGCCGTAAACTTTTGACTGACCCGGTAGAAATTTGTTATTACAGTTGTACCCGTGCCCCTCGATTATTTAATCTCTGTTGATATATTAGTGATGGATGGCGTGGTAACATGTTGTTACCCCGTATAACGCTAGTAAAGATAATGATATATTGATAAGGTCATTTTGACGATATCGTCTAGCGAAAAGATTGAAGCCTCAACGTGTTGTTTTGCAAATAGCTTCAATCAAAACAGTTTTGGTAATGAGATACATGGTTTTGATTAAACGACCGAGGTATTATAAGTGTTTTCAAAAATTTCATTTCACCAATTTTTTTTTTTCAAACTTGAGAATTTTAAAATTTTATCATTTGAATAATACCCCGGAAATATTTTATTTTTGTTATTAGTGATTGATCCCTGCGATACGTGTGTGGTTTTGACCGTGTTTGATTTGGTAAAATCCAAACATCTCTGTTGATGTGACTGTGTGGATTATTTTGAATGAAGTTCTAAAATTACAGTGTTAGTTCGTGCACTTGTGTGATGACTTGGAGTTGATGTTTTAACGTGCTGCTATTTATTGTCTTATCTTGACGTTGTGATGTTTGTTTGGATGTGTTATTCTTATTGGTCGTCCGTCCAGTATGCCGAGAGGCCGTGGCCGAGGACGTGGTCGTAGTCGTGGTCGTGATCAGCAGCAATCATCCAGAGGTAATGTTGATATTGGCGCCGCCACCATCCTTCGTCAGGTGACTGACCAGTTGGCGAATATGAATCAGACCGTACACCGAGACGGGATTCCGGATGAAGATAACGGAGCTAGTAAGTGGTTACAAGATGTGATGAGAATGCACCCGCCCCGTTTTGTAGGTTCTTCGGACTCGTTAGGCTGGGAGAATTGGCTCTTCCAGTTGGACAGAACATTTGATGCTGTAGCTTGCCCCGATGAGAGAAGAGTGCCTATTGCTCAATACCTACTCGACAGGGAAGCTGCAGACTGGTGGGAGGCCATAGCGCCTAGTGATCATACCGCTACTTGGACTGAATTCAAAACTGCCATGGAGGCCGAGTATTGTCCGCCGCCTGTTAAAGAGCGTAGGATTGTCGAGTTTTTCTCGGCTACGCCCCGAGACGTGTCGATATCCTAGGAAATAGTCGATTATAATCGACAGCTGTGTTATGTTCTGGATCAGGTGAAAAGTGAGGCAGATAAGGTTCGTTATTTCGATATGCGTATGAAACCTCAGATTCGGCAGTGTATGGCTCCTTTTATGTGTACAACCTTGAAGGACTATCAGGATCGAGCCTTGGCGTTTGAGATGGCTATAATGTCTACCGAGTCCGTATCGGTAGCAAAAAAGCAGAAGATTTCCGATGACGCATCGGGAAGTAAGGGAATTGGGATTCCCACACCTCAACCCTCGTATCAGCCGAGTATGGGACCTTCTCGGTCAGTTAGAGAACCCAAAAGACCCAAGTCGGTGTCTTTGAGTTCTGGTAATGCTCCTAGGTGTTTCAACTATAACGTTCTAGGCCATGAACGCGCGCATTGTAAGAAACCGCTAGTGACTTGTTATAATTGTGGACACGAGGGGCATCGAGTTCAGTACTGCGAAATTGTTGCCGAGATGATAAGGGACCGGAATTCCATTCCTACTTTCGGAGGGCCCAGTGATGTCTAGTGATGGTGTTTTTGGTACTCGCTGCACGGATTGTTTCGCGTGTAGAGATGTATTTTGTGACGCTTTTACATTTGGAACTTGTTGAATGATATTTTGTTTTGTGTAAGTTCCCGTTTAGTTGTTGAACCTACGGAGGCGTGTCAGTGGACCGCAGGGTCATGAGCATGGTATTTTATTATGTGTCGTTATATTTTGTTTCGTATCACTGTGATAACCTTAGTTTAAGTTTCGGGACGAAAATTATTTTTTGTATGATAGAATGTAATATCCGGTATTCTCATTTTCTGTTATCTTGAATTGTTTGTGTTTTGACGTCGGACATTTTCTTGTTGATGAGTATCGGAGTGATTTCTATCGTGATATTCTATTTGTTTCTTTCGCATAGCCGTTTTAGTCGGGTGCGGCTTGTTGTCGCGTGCGTTTCTTTGATTAAATGTGTGCATGTGATGTGACGTTAATTGCTCGTTATTGTTTTGAATCATAGTCGGTGGCGTTGTGTTGGTCGTCGTGGAGCGTGTTTTCACGCCGTATGTCTTTTGGCGTTTCTTGCAGCGTTTCGCCGTTGGGCGTGAGTTTTCGGTTTTTGTGTATCTCGTCGAGTTTTCCTGGCGGGTTATTGCTTCTCCCTACTTGGTTAAAGTTTCGGGACGAAACTTCTTTTAAGGAGGGTAGTATGTAATATCCGCAATTTTCGATTTTCGGTAATTTTACTTTTTCGGCGGCAGTCCATTTTGACGACTCGCTTGCGACCGTTTTGTCATTCTGAGAATGTTTAATTCTGCACTTTTCGACGTACGAGTTCGTTTATGTGTCGTTTTGTTGAGTTCCGTGCTTTTTAGCGACTTTTCCGCACTTGAGTTCGATTCTTTCGAATCTCGTCCGAAACTGTTAGTTCGAGTTTCTCGTAAGTTCATTTGATGTTATTTTTCATGTTGCGAGCTTTGGTTTGGTTATTCGATCACGTATCGTGATTTTCGGACGTTTTGGGCCATTTTCGTAATTTCCCAAAGTTTGGGGTAATTACTTTCCGTTGTCGAATTTTGAGCCTTCGGGTGGTCAGAATCATGTGTTCTCTCAGTGTTCGGATTCGTCTTTACGAGTACTTCGTAACCGTGCTTTCGGTTTACGTTCAGGTCTGAGTTTCGAGATTTTTCGGACCGTCGGATCGACCGAGTCCTGGCTGGCCGGACCTGTGCGAAACGGCCCTGGAAACGGTGCTGCCCAACGCCGTGTCTTGCGCCGGGTCGGCCAGGACCAGCAGCCTGCCGAGACATGGCCGAGACATCCGGCGCTGGTCTGGTCCGTTTGTTGCGCCGTATCTGGCAGGGGTATAAATATGGCAGAGCAGTCGGGTTTCACTCATTTTTCTCACTTCTTTCTTCCTCTTCCGCGGTTGGAGACTTCTGTAGCATGGAGGCATGTTGTCATACATCCAATCCACGAAGTTCTTGAGTTTCTAACATCAATAAATCATCCCGTAACATCCTCCGATTGACCGAATCAAGGTTAGATTTCCTAAAAATCTAGTTTTTGGAAAATTGGGGATTTTGTTCGATTTGTCCGTTTAATCCGATTTAACTTAAGATTATGATGGATTGATGATTATTTAGATGTATTATATCATTTCCCTTGTTATTCCACGGTGGATTGTATTGATTCGTCGTTTTGGTTGAGTTCTTAGTCGACGCCTTGAAGGTGTCCGACAAAAGGTCTTAGAGGGGGGTTTGGGCGTTATGCGATTATTATTCATCGTACGATTGTTGATTTATCATTGATATTACTTAGGGACGAAATTCTTGTGAAGATCTCAAGTCGGAACCCGTCCGTTCGTTGTCTTCTTCGTGGTCCGAGCTGCCCGGTCGAACCGTGTTCTTCGGAGTATTCGATAGCGGTTATTAAGGCAAGTATTTTACTATACGAATTGTGTCTTGTGAATAGGGACGGCATATTATGGTTGTGATGCATTAGTTTACTTTCATGTATATGCTTCGTATGAATTGATTATTACGAACAATTGATGGTAACGATAATACCTTCACTTAGTTAACATCGGGGAATCGTGTTGGATGTGCAAATCATCTAAGTTTGTGCCGGGCGTGGTTGGTCATTGTTGAGTCGTTGTGATGATCATGATATTTGTGTTGTTTTGGTTACATACTTGATTGTACATTTCGGTGTAATGTGGAATGGCTTGACATTTGATGATTTTGAGTTGTGTCGTGTCGATGTGTGTGTGTGTGTGTTCCAGGTAGGGTCTGACGAGGCCTCTGGAGTTCGGTACATGATGTGTACGAACAAGGTGTGTGATCCAGGTAGGGTCTGACGAGCCCTCTGGAGTTCGGTACATGATGTGTACGGACAAGGTGTGTGATCCAGGTTGGGTCTGACGAGGCCTCTGAAGTTCGGTACATGATGTCTACGAACGATGTTTGTGGCCAGGTAGGGTTCGTCGAGGCCTCCGGAGTTCGGTACATGATGTGTACGAACAGTGTGCGTGGTCCGGGTAAGGTCCGTCGAGGCCTCCGGAGTTCGGTACATGATGTGTACGAACAATGATCGTGTAATATTGCTTGTATGGGTAACATTTTAAATATGGGTCTCGGACTCATAATGATATCTTATCTAGTGTGTTTTGAAACTAGAATCGGGCCAAGGCCCTAATGTTTACGAAAAGGTTTTGTAAATTGGGACTCGAGGTCCAAAAGAATTTCTGCTTTAAAAATCCCCGAGATGATGTGTTCCTTTTCAAATATCTCTTGCTTGAGTTCGAAATTCTAAAACTTCTCGGGAACATTTTGATAATTGATTTCCGTATTAAATTTGTAGTTGCTATCTACTTGTTGCATTTCGTATCATATTATACTTGCACTAGTAAAACAGTGGAGTTTTACTAACCCCCGAGTAATCGGGGGGTAGATGTCTGTTTTGCGTCCAGGTACATACTGGTTCGAGGCGATCACGAGGATCGCACAATCGGATGACAGTGCGATACTAATCAAGAGTCGAGAGTTGTTTTGATTTCTGTTTTATTGTTAGAAGTTGATTTCAGTCTTCCGCTGTATTGTGTTTCGACCCCTGTGTGGGTAATGTTGCTTTAGTCAGTTATGTTGATGGAGTTGTGTGACCTCATCGGTCCGTGTATTCATGTGTAAGTGACCTTAACGGTCTGTATTATTATATTGTTTGACCCTGGCCGGGCGAGCATTTGGTTGTTTATGGATGTTTAACCTGGTAGATCCTTGTGGAAAGGGTCTACGGCGTGTAATATTCCCATACGGTTTTGGGGGTGTTACAAGCGAACGCTACCGGATGTGTAGCGCACGCTACCGGATGTGTAGCGCACGCTAACTGGCAGTCCAGCGGCAGTCCAGGAGCTACTGGACTGGGACTGGGGTCTCGTTAGCGCACGTTAAGGTTAGTAGCTAGCGCACGCTATCGACTGCTTAGCGCATGCTAATCGTTCTTCCTAGCGCACGCTACCTGGTAGGTGCAGGTCTGTCCAGGAGCTACTGGGCTGTATACGTGACTCGTTAGCGCACGCTACGTGTATGTGTCTAGCGCATGCTAACCTTGTTAATTGCGGTAGTTCTGAGAGTTGACCTCGTTAGCGCGCGCTAATGCTGTCTAGTTAGCGCACGCTAATAACTGTCCAGTATAAATACTAGACAACAGCGTTTAATCATCATTTCTCACCCTTTCTTCGTTTTTGGGGCGGCTGGCGATGGGAGAAGACGGGGAGCGACGTATTTGGCCTACTTTATTATTTTCCAAGGTGGTTTGGAAGATCCTTGTCAATTATATCATCATCCAATCCTTGTTCTTCGTCGGATCGAGGTAATTCTTCCGTAGAACCCTAGTTATGTAATTTTGGGGGTTTCTTCGTGATTCTTCGATTTAATCCATGGTGGATGAATTGATTATGGTATTCTTGTTGTCTTGGCCATGATCTTCGGATTTTGTAACTCATATATCGATTTTTATCACCCGGGACTTGATTTCTGATTTCTTCGAAGGAACCCTCGGATCCTTGTTGTTTTTCCGATTGATTCGGATTCCGTTTAACGTTATTTATCCGTGGTGATGTTATTTTCGTAGCGATCGTGAGTTTGTCGAATTCTTGGTCATTTTCGGAAGTTCGAGGACTATCCGACCGTGTTCGTTCGTTGTTCCATTGCTCGCGGTACCGAGGCAAGTATCTTACCCATACTTTTCATGTTTCGTAGACGGAATCATTGATAAATGATTTTATGAGCAATCCGAATGTTTAAATAAACTTTAAAAAGGATCGGTATGTTCTCGATAAATGTTGTCTTTCAAAAGATAACTCGTATACTTCATAAACAAATGTGTTTTCGGTATATGTGTGTTGGTTGCATATGTTTGGTGATATTACAATAATATTTAATGATGTTAGTAGACTAAAATTATTTGTCGAGGATTGTGTATTTATATGTGTAAATGTTCGGTGAATATGTGACGTTGTGTGATATTAGTTGTTATTCCTTCATAAGGAGGTTGTGGCGCTTGGTGTTGTTTGGTACTGATAATTGCTTGTGGTTGTGTGACATTAGTCGTGAGTATACGTCGACTAAAGTGGCCATTCTAGCGAAGTACCTAGCATTTGTATGCATATTCTAGTATTCGAATTATGGCTTTTCGTGGCGTTGTGGATGATATGTGTATGTTCACCTAGGGACGGTCTGACGAGGCCTCTAGGGATACGTATTGCCGTGTGTGTGCGTATCGCGAACTAGGGTTAACCATCCAGGGATGTCCGACGGGGCTCTGCGGGGTACGGCGGCCGTGAGTCTCGTATCAACGGTTAACTTTGAAATGTTTGTTGGAGAACTGTGATCTTTGGCGCATATTTCGTCTGATTAGAATGGCAGTCCAAATGGTATCGTACTTGGCTGGAATGGCACCAGTAAATGTGTTGTGTGTGATGTGTACCTTGGCTATGATAATTTGATATGGGTACGTGAGTCCTGTGGTTGCTCTGTGTATTGTAGCTCTGTGGTGTGTTGAGTTTGGCCGTATGGTCAAGTTGCAGAGTTGTGCTCTCTGTTGTCGTTCTGTGAGACTGTTGTCATGGTAATGTTTGACACGGGGTAGTTTATGTCGGGTTATTCTTGTGAGTATGTGATGTGGATAAGTTGATTCACGGACCCTCGTGCTTGTGGTTGGAATGTTATGATTGGGTCGCAGACCCCATATTTTGTTATCGGAATCGTATTTTGAAATAAATGATTTTTGGGCTGTGTCCCTAAGTGTTTCGGAAGGCATGAAAATTCTTAAACCCCAAATGCTTTCAAAACTCCCGAGATCGTAAAATATTTTGTAAGATGTAAAATGGTTTTATTCCTATCTTTCATAATTCAAACTGTTTGATCAAGCGAATTATCTCGGGAAGAATATTCACGATTTCTATGTTCTTGGAGTATGATATGTATGGCTCGTGTTTGTATTTATACTTGCACTAGCAAAATAGTGGAGTTTTGCTAACCCCCGAGTATTCGGGGGGTGGATGTCTGTTTTGCATCCAGGTACTTGCAGGTTGCTGGGGAGCAATCCACAGGATCGTTACGAAGGATGATGGAAGACGGCGATACTAATCACATGAAGACCGGTGTTGGGTATTTGGTGATGTCTTGTTTTGTCCTTTCGTTGTGTTTATTTTCCCCTATGTGGGAACGTTGAGTTATGTTAACCCCCGCGTGGGTATGAGTTACGAGAAAGAGTAATGTATGGTTGATGTGCAGGTTGTGGTAAAAGACCAAATCGGTCTAATGGTCTGTTAATTACCTATGTCGGTATGTATTGTGTTGTTGTGTTTTCTGTATTTAGCCTGGTAGATCCTCACGGAGAGGGTCTGCGGCGCTGTAATATTCCCGAACGGTTTGGGGGTGTTACAGAATATGGTATCAGAGCTTAGGTTGCGGAAACCTAGGCTGTCGGGTCGAGTTGTGTGTTGTCGGGCCTTGTCTTGTCTTGCCAGATTTTGTCTGACTGAGTCGTGTCGCGACGCGTCGTCTGAGGTGTCGGTCGTGATTAGTATCGAGGTGCAGCCATCATCTTCGTGCGATCTGTGGATGTAAGTCTCCCTACTTTGTTGCGTCTCGTGTTATACGAGCTTGTGTGATTATATGTTATTATGTGGAGTTTAAATGCGCCTCTTGAATACGTACTCCATACTTGTTTGATTCTCGTATTGTTCTAGAATGAAAAGTGATACCGGTGTATAAATGTGTGTATATATTGTGTGAATCGTTTTATTGAAGTAATGGCTTGGTGTGATCCCGCAAGGAAAGTTTGTCAATGTGATATCTTTCCCTCTTGCATTGTAAGTTTTCAAAATTTAATTTTAAAAACCCAAATGAGGTCTACCAAAAATTTACTTGAAACGTGGCTCTTGATTTCGACTTTTTGATTTCATGATCGTCAGTTCGGAGGTGGATGTTGGCATTATTATTTGGTCAATAATGCTCAAAATTGTGACTAAGTTGGTGTTGTGAACGTTAAGTCGTCCTGAATACACTTGTTGCGAGAGTCCTCACTACTGAGAGGTAGGATTTCAGTTTTAGATGTTAATTATCTTTTAACGGTCGCTTGTGTGATACTGTAATTATGTGGACAGATAATGTTTGCGTGTGATTGGATTTGATGGTAATAGATCGTGTTTTGATAAAATGGTAAATTATGTCTGTTGTGTGTGTATTCGAAAACGCTTTTCTGAAAATTTTATAAACTTGAGCAAGTTGTGGAAAATTAAATTTCATAAAGTTTTGACGGTTCACTTAATCGGCGGCTTCGTGTGGACTTTGAGAATCGTTTAAAATTGGTGAGCCGGCCTTGAATTTCCTAAAGGAACCCCGACGGTATTGAAAGAGTCGTTTTAAAGTACCTTTGAATATTTTGTAAAATGTTACCATCGTTGATTATTGTGTAGTGTTGAGAAGATTTTCAAAAAGTATTTTTGACGTATTGTTGTATTTTCAAATAATTCGAGTACATGATTTCAGAAATCTTTCACACCATAAAAATTTCTATTTTCAAAAACCAATACAATTTTTATTTTCAAAAATATATTGTGAAAGATAAAGAATCTTACTCGATTTAAACTTCAAACTCGGATTTAGAAAAATTTTCTGTACTAAGTCAGTTATTGTGCGTGACCTTGAATCACTCCAAAATGATGATGTGTGGTGGCATAGTGATTTTGATAGTCCCGGTTGTAAGGAAATATTGTTTTGCAAATAATTTCAAATGAGACAGTTAAAGTCCGTTGTTTAAAAGTTTTGACAAAGTTAATTTCAAACCGAGGTACCAAAAATACTTTCAAAGTTTTATTTTGAATAATCATGCAAATCCAAGGATTTCCAAATGACATCATTTAAAAGGATACCTCGTGGGTCTTCTTATCGAGTGCTATTAGTTGTCTTATGTGATATGTCAAGCCGAGTTGGCAATTTGGTACATTATTTTGCGATGTTGTACCATTGTATTGAGAGAGTATCCGCTTAATATGCCGAGGGGCAAAGGGCGCGGTCGTGACCACGGTACAGGCAGTCATGGAGGTTAGATGCGGGACCAAGAGAAGATTTTAGGGAAGGTTGCTATTCTAGCACTTCGTTCTCGTTGTTTAGGTTTCGGGGACGAAACCTCTTTTAAAGGTGATATGGTGTAATACCCATATTCTTTTGCTTTTGTTTTATCGACTTGTTTGCGTTCGTCGATAATTTCTGGACTTTTTCTACTCTTCACTTTTTGTTGTTCGAACAAGTTGCAGTATTGTTTTGAGTTAATCCAATTGTCGTTGTGACTTTTTTCGAATTCGGTTCCGCTCCTGTGAATCTTATGTGAATGCACATCTTGTTGTTTTTACCGGATCGTATATTATCTCGAGTCGAGCTTTGATCTATGGGGATGCTATTCGATTTTCGTTATTCGTTATGATTCGTATATGATTGTTCGACCGTTGTTGTCTCGGTCATTGTTGTTCGATCGTTTGTTGTCCGGTATTCGTTGATCTCGTATCATGATTTTCGAGCGTTCAGATCACTTCGTAATTTCCTTAAGTTCGGGAAATTAACTTCGTTTTTGATCTTCCAATCCTCGTGTTGTGGAATTTCGTATTTGTTCAGCGATTAACTTGTGTTTGATTGTTGTACTGTTCAGGTTGTTCAACCATACTGATTTCTGTCCGTGCGTTTTGTTATCATTCTGAAATGGCGATGTGGATAGTAGCAGCCACGTGCTACATGTGATTCGTTGCAGGTCGTCCGCGGCGGATAGCGTATATTATTTGAGACTGTTTTGCGTTGATCGTGTTATGTTTTAAGTTTCGGGGACGAAACTTCTTTTAAGAGGGGTAGAATGTAATACCCGAGATCTTTGTTCCGGATTCGTCGAGTTTTCTGGGTTTTACCGGATTGGTATTGTACTCATCATTTGAATTTTGTGCCATGTATTGGGTGTGCCTTATTGGGACATGTGTTCGGATGCATTTCGAATCACTATGCGAGTTTTTGGGTTTTTGTGGTGTAGCGCACGCTAATGCTTGTGGCATAGCGCACGCTACTGTGTTGTGGTTAGCGCACGCTACCGGATGTGTAGTGCACGCTAACTGGCAGTCCAGGAGCTACTGGACTGGGACTGGGGTCTCGTTAGCGCACGTTAAGGTTAGTAGCTAGCGCACGCTATCGACTGCTTAGCGCACGCTACCTGGTAGGTGCAGGTCTGTCCAGGAGCTACTCGGCTGTATCCGTGACTCGTTAGCGTGCGCTACGTGTATGTGTCTAGCGCACGCTAACCGTGTTAGTTGCGGTAGTTCTGAGAGTTGACCTCGTTAGTGCGCGCTAATGCTGTCTAGTTAGCGCACGCTAATAACTGTTCAGTATAAATACTGGACAGCAGCGTTTAATCATCATTTCTCACCCTTTCTTCTTTTTGGGGTGGCTGGCGACGGGAGAAGACGGGGAGCGACGTCTTTGGCCTACTCTATTCTTTTCCAAGGTGGTTTGGAAGATCCTTGTCAATTATATCATCATCCAATCCTTGTTCTTCGTCGGATCGAGGTAATTCTTCCGTAGAACCCTAGTTATGTAATTTTGGGGGTTTCTTCGTGATTCTTCGATTTAATCCGTGGTGGATGAATTGATTATGGTATTCTTATTGTCTTGGCCATGATCTTCGGATTTTGTAACTCATATATCGATTTTTACCACCCGGGACTTGATTTCCGATTTCTTCGAAGGAACCCTCGGATCCTTGTTGTTTTTCCGATTGATTCGGATTCCGTTTAACGTTATTTATCTGTGGTGATGTTATTTTCATAGCGATCGTGAGGTTGTCGAATTCTTGGTCGTTTTCGGAGGTTCGAGGACTATCTGACCGTGTTCGTTCGTTGTTCCGTTCCTCGCGGTACCGAGGCAAGTATCTTGCCCATACTTTTCATGTTTCGTAGACGGAATCATTGATAAATGATTTTATGAGCAATCCGAATGTTTAAATGAACTTTAAAAAGGATTGGTATGTTCTCGATAAATGTTGTCTTTCAAAAGATAACTCGTATACTTCATAAACAAATGTGTTTTCGGTATATGTGTGTTGGTTGCATATGTTTGGTGATGTTACAATAATATTTAGTGATTTTAGTAGACCGAAATTATTTGCCGAGGATTGTGTATTGATATGTGTAAATGTTCGGTGAATATGTGACGTTGATATTAGATGTTATTCCTTCGTAAGGAGGTTGTGGCGCTTGGTGTTGTTTGGTACTGATAATTGCTTGTGGTTGTGTGACATTAGTCGTGAGTATACGTCGACTAAAGTGGCCATTCTAGCGAAGTACCTAGCATTTGTATACATTTTCTAGTATTCGAATTATGGCTTTTCGTGGCGTTGTGGATGATATGTGTATGATAACCTAGGGACGGTCTGACGCGGCCTCTAGGGATACGTATTGCCGTGTGTGTGCGTATCGCGAACTAGGGTTAACCACCTAGGGATGTCCGACGGGGCTCTGCGGGGTACAACGGCCGTGAGTCTCGTACCAACGGTTAACTTTGAAATGTTTGTTGGAGAACTGTGATCTTTGGCGCATATTTTGTCTGATTAGAATGGCAGTCCAAATGGTATCGTACTTGGCTGGAATGGCACCAGTAAATGTGTTGTGTGTGATGTGTACCTTGGATATGATAATTTGGTATGGGTACGTGAGTCCTGTGGTTGCTCTGTGTATTGTAGCTCTGTGGTGTGTTGAGTTTGGCCGTATGGTCAAGTTGCAGAGTTGTGCTCTCTGTTGTCGTTCTGTGAGACTGTTGTCATGGTAATGTTTGACACGAGGTAGTTTATGTCGGGTTATTCTTGTGAGTATGTGATGTGGATAAGTTGATTCACGGACCCCCGTGCTTGTGGTTGGAATGTTATGATTGGGTCGTAGACCCCGTATTTTGTTATCGGAATCGTATTTTGAAATAAATGATTTTTGGGCTGTGTCCCTAAGTGTTTCGGAAGGCATGAAAATTCTTAAACCCCAAATGCTTTCAAAACTCCCGAGATCGTAAAATGTTTTGTAAGATGTAAAATGGTTTTATTCCTATCTTTCATAATTCAAACTGTTTGATCAAGCGAATTATCTCGGGAAGAATATTCACGATTTCTATGTTCTTGGAGTATGATATGTATGGATCGTGTTTGTATTTATACTTGCACTAGTAAAATAGTGGAGTTTTGCTAACCCCCGAGTATTCGGGGGGTGGATGTCTTTTTTGCATCCAGGTACTTGCAGGTTGCTGGGGAGCAATCCACAGGATCGTTACGAAGGATGATGGAAGACGGCGATACTAATCACATGAAGACCAGTGTTGGGTATTTGGTGATGTCTTGTTTTGTCCTTTCGTTGTGTTTATTTTCCCCTATGTGGGAACGTTGAGTTATGTTAACCCCCGCGTGGGTATGAGTTACGAGAAAGAGTAATGTATGGTTGATGTGTAGGTTATGGTAAAAGACCAAGTCGGTCTAATGGTCTGTTAATTACCCATGTCGGTATGTATTGTGATGTTGTGTTTTCTGTATTTAGCCTGTTAGATCCTCACGGAGAGGGTCTGTGGCGCTGTAATATTCCAGAACGGTTTGGGGGTGTTACAATAACGGTATACAAACAAGTCTCAATATTGCGGAAAGGTAAGAATTAATCCTAATTCTACCCGTTGGAACAATTTGTCGGTCACTACGAAGTCCTAGACAGATTTAATCTTACAATGGCGAAACCACGAGGTTAAATTCGTTAGACTATAATGGAAACAAGGGATTACGACTACACATTCGTAATCTAACAATTCGACGGTGCTAAATCAGATTAAAAGGAAGAATTATGTCTAAAATCTCGAAATCCCCAAAAAACTAGGGTTCAACGATGAATACCTCGATTCGGACAGAGAATGATGACTATGATGATGATTAACCTCCTTTGGTACACAATAATCAATCTTCAGAGGAACTCTACGGATTGCTCTGGACAAATCGCTCCAAATCGCTCAAAGAAACTCACGTCGCGCAAAAAGGGATGAGAAGAAACGAAATAACGTGTCTGAGGTTAAGTCAGGATTAAAAACGCCTGGCAGTGTGTTATGTACGTTAACATGAGTTGTTAACGTACGTTATGATGTTTACGTACGTAACCTCTTATAGGTTAACGTACGTAACAAACAATCTGTACTCTATTGTGAAAACCATAACGTACGTTACCAATAAGGTATAATGTACGTTATGATGCCTCTACAAGATACGTAAAGAAGCATACATAACGTACGTTATGCATGCAGCAGTCCCACGCTGCTAAACACTTAATTTTGCACAGTCGATACAACGACGAAACGCAACACAAGGATAGAATCAAAAGTGTAAACACGAGGTATCCATAACAAAGAAACTGAGTGTTGAAAGAAAATACACTTCCAACTACCGAGGAATCCAAAATACGACAAGGAGGATAAAAGCACCCTAAACTTCTAGGAAATTACAAAATGGCCCAAACATCCGAAAATTCATGATACGACGTCGGATTAACAATCCGAAACTCACAACATGAGCAACTCGTCCAAATGAACTCATAAAAACAGAGGAATAATGAAATCGAACGAGTTTTATGAGAATTGGACATACATACAAAAAAATATAATTCAAGATGAAAATACGTAACAATATCTTCGAAACTCGTCCGGATGGAAAAACTCCAAGAACAAAATAGATTCAGAATTCCAAACTAGTAATAAGCGAGTCGTCCTAAACGAACATATACCAAAAATAGAAATTACCAAAAATAGAAAGCACGGATATTACAGTATCCGGGAACCTCTGAGGGCGGGGCGTGTACTCCGGCCTGGTGTACGCTGCAATGAGCGGCTCCATATGATTGGTGAACACCGGTGTTACCTAATGCGTGTGCAATGGGCGACTCTTGAGGGAGTGATCGCCGGCGCGGTGACATGTTCAAGGGGTGGCCAACATACTGGAGTGAACGCCGGTGCACAGGTGTGCAAGGGAGGCGCCTGGCAGGCTTATTGGTAACGGATATTTGAGTGATAGCTAAGACCCCGTTACCAAATAGTTTTCGTAATTCAAATTTCTTCCAACTCGCTTTAAAATGTTGGTCTTGATATAGACCGCGATTCGCGTTTCTGGAAAGTTTGTTTCAACTTGTTTTAAATGTTGGTATCAGGGTTAATTAACCAAGGATATTTGACGAGATCTCCGAGGGTTAATTAATCAGGGGTCTTGAGCAGGATTAATCAGGGATCTCCGATGCTCGGGACCAGTTATGCTTAGAGTGTATGTTGCTTTTGCTTGCTTTGTTCGCTTGAATGTTAATCGCATCGTTCTTTTGCTCAAAAGTTCTTTAGATACTTATTGTACGTTCTTTGAGCTCTTTATAGCTGTTGCATCCTTTGAGCAGATCTGTAACACCCCCTAACCTAGCAGCTGAACCGCAAAGGGGTCCATGCTACTAAGTTGGGGAGTATCACCCTTTTAAACTTTGAAAACCAATAAAAAGTAGCTTTGGTAATGCAGTACTCAGGGAAATAACGCAAAACGATATTATTTATTCAAAACATTACACAACATTAAGTTTAATATATAACAAAACCATAACAAAGTGATCATATTCAAAACAAAACATAGTCTTCCAGCATAGGGGCGAAATAGCTGGGGAATGGCATATGGACAAGTCTTCGGCTGTCAATACTGAAGAATATAGCCAACTCCTAAACATGAGCATCATCACCTATATCATAAGAATCTAATGAGCTAATGGCTCAGTAAGATGAGACTTCTGTAATAGCAAAGTATCACGTATCACATTTATCAACAAATAACTAGTATATATATAGTCATGTTCTTGTAAAATCCTTTCTTCGGGTACCCTTGAAGTATGATACTCGACTGATAGTGATAGGCCATGGTTTTCGGAACCTGTTCATATAATTGGCCAATAAAATATGTATACGGGGGTTCCCATACTGGTTTTTCAACCAATGGTATTAGCCGTATTCAACATTTTTCATTCAGTGTGGGTTTCCTTGACCGACTTTCAGCCGCAAGTATTTGCCACCATGTGTTAGGTCCCCCGGTCCCCCGCATCCCGTGCCTACCCACCATCAATCAAGTACCATACTTCATGTTCTTAAACATTCTTTTACATACACATGTTATGCATGATCGTTCAATAATAGTCACATAGGCAAATATCAATCAATATATGATCCTTATGATACAGCAAGGAAAAGCCTCATCTTACCTCAAGTCCTGTGCCTGTTGGTGTGAAAAGATCAGTTTCTATAGATGGATGTGCTAAAATCCTTGAAGAAACAATCTGAAATCTCTTTGGGGACTTTTAACAAACACCTTGGAAAAACTGTCAGATTTGAGCTTCTTGTTTGATCGGGCTTTTGTAGCTTTTATAATTTTTGGAAGAGAAATATGTTACGAGCGTTTTAAAGTAGAGGTTCACAGCTTCAAAATGGTATATTATCTGTTGGAAAATACTTACGTATACATATATTTATAGGAGTCCAAATTCGGCTGAAAATCAACCTTATTCGGACAGCTGGAGGCCTTATCCGGACAGCTGGCCGAGAAGATTCTGTCGGTCGTGACCGACCTTATCCGGACAGCTGGACAGCCTTATCCGGATAGTGGCCGAGAAGCTTCTGTCGGTCGTGGCCGTGATTGTCGATCAGCGTGTCCGTGATGGCCGGCAAATGTCCGTCAACTTGGCTCAGCCGGTTCGACCCCTTCCCGATGTCCAAATTCGATTTTCCGACCTGTTCTAGATTCATGGAGTTAAATCATCGATATGCTCAGAATAGATTTTCGATAATAATAAAATAATAATTTAATATTATTTTTGCAGTATAAGTGTTCTGTAATGACAATTTTATCGTATCAAATCATCGAAATTTTTTTCGATATTACTTTCATGAATTCTAAAATAATCCTTATAATTTATTTCGAAAATCTTTTCTTTTTAAATCCTTCATTTTATGTTAGGAACATATCGGTCCAAGTATTGGACAACTTGTAAATATCGAAATCCATGATCATTAGCAAAATAAATAGCATTTAAATAAGTCTTTGAATTTTCTAGGGTATTACAATTTTTATTTTATAATTGTTTTGCACATCAATCTCGAGAAACTGAGCTCCTCACTGCAACAAAACATCTCACAATGACTTTTATTATGTTAGAGGAGATAATTAACATGTCGTATAAAATGTAATGCGATTGCCATGTCTAATCTGGGGGTCATGAACCGCCTTCGTCAAGGGAAAAAGGTGAGCCGAGCTCTAGCTATTCCGCTGCGACCGAACCCGGAGGCAAGACCTCTCCAAGAGCCTGTCGCAAAGCAGGAGCCTCGGGAGGAGGAGCAACTTCGGCTCATCCACAAGAAATGGAGGACTGTGGAGCCCTCGGTCCCTACCACTGCTGACGAGCCACCGACCTCCGTGCCTCCGCTTTTCGTGGTTCCTATGGTGGAGGGGTCCACTCTATCTTCCGCTTTCCTTCACTCCATGGCGACCGTTGAGGCTAAGACCCCGCGTGGGAGGTCGTTCTTTGGCCGCGACCCAGAGAAGGTCGAAAGGTGAGCTTGGTCGCTTATCTGGGTTATGTCACTTGTGCAGGAAACATACCAACTCTTTTGCTCTTTGTGCAGGATCCGCCACTCTGACCCGAACTGCTTGCCTATGGTGTTGGACTTCCTGACGAGCAAAGTTCCTCGCGAGGCCAGCGATGTCCCTTCTTACATCGCATGGGCTACCGCCTCCCTTCTGAAGGCATGGATGACCGATCTGGATGCGATCATGCGCCGGCGATCTGCTGATGCGATGCAGGATACTTTCGCACTGGCCCTCCAAACGGCGACGATGGCTTCTCAGGCCGTGAGGGAATTTGAGGGGCGGCCGTCCACCGCCCGTCTCCATGTGGACCTCGAAGCCGCACGGAAAAAAAACATTGAGTTTGCCGACCGGCTTGCGGCCATGGAGAAGAGCTCCATGAAGGCGGCCAAGCAGGCAAGGTAGGATCTTGACCGGGCGCGGGCGGCGACTGACTGGATGCGGGACCAGATGACGGAAGCCCGCAGGTCGCACGCGGCCGCGCAGAAGGAGGACGACCAGCTGAAGGTAACTGTCGCCCGACTGACCAGCAAGCTGGCGTCCTCGAAAGAAGAGGTGGATGCCAAAGCTTCCGAGCTCGAAGGCGTGAGTCAAATGGTTGTGGAGTTGAGGGGAAAGCTGGAGGCGACTGAGGCCGATCCATTCCTTAACATGGAGTACGTCAGCGAATTTGCCTACTATATGGCTTATGCTGACGCGATCCGCGCCGCTACGAAGGGAGGGCTCGAGGTCGGCCCTTTGGATGATAATTTCAAAGCCTATGTGCTTGAGCACCCTCTGCAGCCAGCCTTCACTGTGCGGATCTCGACCGGGCCCGGGCGGCGACCGACTGGATGCGCGATCAAATGACAGAAGCCCGTCGGTTGCATGTGGCCTCACAGGAGGAGGCGACCGGGCTGAAGGTGGTGGTGGACCGGTTAACTGGCGAGCTGGAGTCGTCGAAGGGGGAGCTAGCCGCCAAGGTTGCCGAGCTCCAGGGTGCGGATCAAACGATCATGGGGCTGAAGGAGAAGTTGGAGGCGACCGAGGCCGATCCCTTCCTCAACGTGGAGTATGTCGGCAAGTTTGCCTATTACATGGCTTACGCTGACACCATCCGCGCTGCCAAGAAGGGAGGGCTCGATGTCGGCCCTCTGATAGATAGCTTCAAAGCCTATGTGATTGAGCATCCTCTGCAGACGGCCTTCTTTGTTCCAATCCCTGACCTCTCCAACCTTGGGATCGACCTGAGCTGGTATCCGTCGCCAGATAAACTCGTTCATTCGGATGCCGGCGAGGAAGTGCACACCGATCCAGCAGACGGAGGCGAAGGCCAGGCGGGGGCAGCCTGAGTTAGACCGCTTTCATTCGGTTTTTACTTGTAATTTTTTTAGTTTCATTGTGTTTTGCCTTCGGGCGCTTGTACAAATATTCCGAATGAAATGAAATACATAATTGCATCTGATTCCTTGCTTGTACGATCGTCTGTCTGAATCTTTCACATTTGACTTCACACAAGTGTTTGAGGAGTGGTCGTTGTATGTATAGCTCCAAATGTATTGGTATACTTAAAATTCTTACTTGTAAATTTCTGAACAAAACCGATCGTCATATGTGTATTTGAACAATGCCGATCGTATGTGGTTCCGTTCTCCTGATCGCATGTATGGCTCCGTTTTGCCCCTTGTTTTTATTTACTTGGTGAAAGTAAGGGAAAGAAAATAATTTGTTTAGCGACCTATATTTAGTTTGGTTCTTGGGATCTTCGATTTTGTTGATTCCTCGAGGGATGCTGAACGTCCTGACCTGGAAAGACTTCGCACAGTCGTGGTGTTCGATGGAACCGACCTCGACGACTGTGTCTTGTGCGTGAGCGACATTCTGTCTGATGGTTAGCTTCTCGCGACTCACTTGGTTGTTAGGCTCCTCCGTAGGCTACGTTTTGCCTCGCAATGTAGCGATGGGGCGGACGGTCTCTGCCTGGAGGAGTCCTTGCACGGGGCGCCGTCGGATAAATTGACTTTGCTACTATGTGTTAGGACTTTTCTGCCTAAGAGGGCATACGTTGTGACAGGGGGAAGGACGCGTCGCATTATCCAGGTCCACCATGTTAGATGATGATCTGAGGATGGGCGAGCGTGTCCACTGATCGGTTTTGGAGGGTTCTTCGGCTACACCCGCCTCGTATTTAAACAAAAGGGCGGGTGATCTCTGTCCAAAGGAACCTTGCATGGATGGGCTATCGGTTCCATCGACCTCCAGACCATGGCTGCACTTTTCTACCTCGGATCGCCATGTTAGATGACGATCCTCGACGGTATACGTTGTGCTGGGGGGGAGGGGTCGCTTGCATAGGTCCATCAGGTTAGATGACGACCTCTTGGAGGGCGAGCGAGTCGTCCTCTTTTTTATTTGTTTGTTTTGTCGAGGTGAATCATTTAGAGGGGATCGGGAAATCTCATTAAGCTCTTTGTACATTGAGTAACTGAATACAAAGTTTTTATTGATAGTATTTCTTCAAATGAACGGCGTTCCAGGGATATTGGTCCGGAGTGCCGTTTGGGTGTTGGAGCTCGTAGGCTCCTTTGGTTAGCCATTTGGATATCCTGAAGGCCCCCTCCCAATTCGGGCCAAATACTCCCGTGTGAGTCTGGACCTTTTTGAGTACTAGGTCGCCCACTTGGAATCGCCTTTCCTTGACCTTCGAATTGAAGAATTTCTCGAATTTCCTTTTGTGGATTGCATTCTTCATTTTTGAGGTCAGTCGTCGTTCCTCGAGCATATCCAAGTCTTTCCGTCGAGCTACATCATTGTCCTTCATCATTTGTTGTGCAGTTCGGTGGCTGAGAATGGTGATCTCCGAAGGGATCACTGCTTCTGTTCCGAAGGCGAGGGCGAATGGGGTTTCGCCGGTTGAATTTTGGGTCGTCATTCGGTAGGACCACAAAACATCCGGGAGTTCGATCACCCATCGTGTTTGTTTGGATTCGAGTCTTGCTTTGATCGTGTGTTTGAGAATCTTATTTACAGCCTCTACCTGCCCGTTCGTTTGAGGGTGGTAAGGGGCCGAGAACAGCTTTTTAATTCCCCATTTCTCGCAGAATTGCATAACTTCCAAACCGTCGAACTGCTTTCCATTGTCGGATATGATAGCCTGGGGTAGACCGAACCGACATATGATGTTCTTAGAAATGAACTTGATTACTTGTTCTTGGCCGATGTTGTTGAGTGGCTCGGCCTCAGCCCATTTCGTGAAATAATCGACCCCACAATGGCAAATTTACATCCCCCTGGCGCCGTCGGCAAAGGACCGATGAGGTCGATGCCCCATTAGGCGAACAACCTACATCGACTGTTCCTTTGACGTACTTCAGGATTCGTTTGGCTGTTGTGAAGTGTGATTCTTTAGGTGCTACTTGATATCACGCACACACTCCTACAGTAAACTGGATATCGGGCCTTCTAGCGCGCTAGGCACGGAATATTAACGGCCCAAAACACCGGAACATGAACAAAACATCAAACGGAACATCTCAAAACGCATAATAACATAGAATGGATCCACGGCAACCCCGAAACGGCGGTTCCGAACGACAATTACGAGAATCAGATCAATAAGCGACGAAAGAACCAATAAACGTAGAACTGGATGACAAAAAGTCTCGAAACAAATATTCTCAAAAATTAATACGGTTACACGAGGGTCGCTAAAAACGAGAAATACACCGAAAAGTGAAAATACTGGAAAAAGAAAATGTGGATATTTCGTCCAGGAGAAAAAATAAAAATTTTCGAAATAAAAACCAATGCCCCAGCAGTGTTCATACAGTTGATGGACAAAGTTTTTATCGAATATCTGGAGAAATTCATAGTCATTTTTATTGATGATATCCTTATCTATTCCGAGAGCCAGGAGGAGCATGCTGAACATCTTCGTATTGTGCTCAATATTTTGAGAGCTGAACAGTTATATGCAAAGTTTTCCAAATATGAGTTTTGTCTCCAGGAAGTAACATTCCTCGGGCATGTGATTTCGACAGATGGGGTTCGGGTTGACCCACAGAAGATCGAGGGGACACTAGCGTAAACGACCTAAGAATGTTAAGGAAGTGAGAAGTTTTCTAGGACTTGTGGGGTATTACCGTAGATTCGTCGAAGGATTTTCCAGGATCGCTCGACCACTTTCGCAGTTGCTTCTGAAAACTCAAAAATTCGAGTGAAACGCGGATAGGCAGAAATTCGAGTGATTGATATACAACATCCCGAAGTATCCACTAAATTGCAGATTGTCATATTATGCTTTGTCCCATGTCGTAGGGCTTTGGATTAGTCTCCCAGCATTGCAAGAATCGACCCAATCGGATAAATAACGAAGAAGATATTTCCAAAACAGTGGCATGTGCTGGACAAAGAAGCTGATCGGAGGCCTCCTCTAATTGCGTCGCCGTGACCTCACTTTTACCACAAACTGTTTTGACCATATCTCCTTCATTACTTATCTGATTGGGCCGATTCTCGAAGCGTTGGAAACCTTATTTGAAGACCTACAACTTTATGTGATCAAATCTCGATTATGTATCTGAATCAAAAACTTCCAACTTTTGGTGATTTCCCCTAGCGGTACCCCTAGGGAAAATCACCTAAAAATTTTTCGAAATAAAAATTCAATTTTTTCGTCCAGGATTACATGGATATTTTGTTATGAGATTTTTTGGATTTTAAGCAAGATACGATCATTGGTATCCGAATAGAACTTGAAGGTTTTGTGTATTTGATCAGGTGATGAAGTGGGTGATAAGGGAGAGGCCTTACAGGCCAAAGGAACTAGAGTACTCCTACTTACTAGAATTTACTATGAAACATCACGGGGTTGCACAAGGTGAGACCCTCTTCTCTCGAATTCCACCTGATTTCCAAAATGAGTTGATTTACAACAACCTTGTTCTCGGTTGCTTGGATAGAGGCTTGATAAGGCTTTCTTTGGCATACATGAAGAAAATGAGGGAGGTAGGCCACCCCATATCTTACTTGCCTTTCAACCGCCTCATTATACTTCATTCTTCCCCTAGCCACAGAAAAGCAATTCCAAAAATCTTAACTCAGATGAAAGCTGATAAAGTGGTTCTTCATGTGTCCACGTATAATATCTTATTGAAGATAGAAGCCATGGAGCACAACATTGAAGGTTTGATAAAAGTCTTTTTGATATGAAGCAAGTGATGGTCGAACTAAATGAGATCACTTATTGCATTATGGCTGTTGCACATGGTGTGGCTAGGCTGTACACTGCATGTGAGTCTTACACAGAGTTTATAGAAAAGGTGATGACGGGGCATAACTGGTCGACATTAGACATTCTCCTGATACTGTATGGATATTTGAGGAAGCATAAAGAGCTGGAAAGGACATGGGGCATGATTCAAGATCTCCCTTATATCCGGAGTAAGTGTTTCGTGCTGGCTATCGAAGCCTTTGGTAAGATTGGAAATCATGGTCGAGCGGAGGAGGTGTGACTTGAGATGGTATCAAAAAAGGGATTAAAATCAAACGAGCAGTTTAATTCAATGATAGGCGTGTATTGCAGAAATGGGTTGCTGACTAAAGCTACTGGTTTATATAAAGGCATGGAGAAGAGTGGATGCAAACCGAATTCCATAACATTCTGGCATCTTTCACTTGGTGGTTTGAAAACGGGCTTCGTAATGGAAGCTATTAGAACTCTTGAATTAGGGATGGAATTTCTGGCAAGTGCAAAGGTTGGAAGATCAACCCCGTGGTTAGAAACTACACATTCAATAATAGAGATGTTTGCGGAAAAGGGTGATGTAGAAAATGTTGAGAAGTTGTTTGAAGAATTAAAAAGAGCAAATTATACGAGATATACTTTTGTGTACAATTCATTTATTAAAGCGGAGTTTGGGGATACTTATTGAAAACGGAATTTCTTCATTCCGCCCGAGATGTCTTTATTTCTCCGGTTTAATAAGGTTTGGAAGTTACTAATATTCTTGGCATAATATGCCGATTCTTCGTCGCTTTCGTCCACTGGGATTTCTTCTTTATTTCTCGACATCCTAGCCTTAATGGCTATCGTTCTTTCCTTTGGCTTCGATTTGGCATTCCGAGATTTTAGAACTATCTCGTAGTTTATAAGTGAACTAACGAGAGCACTAAAATCAAGATTGTTTAAATCTTTTGATTCCATTATAGCCGTCACCATTCCATCCCATTCTCGAGGTAGTGATCGAAGGATCTTCTTTACTTTCTCACTACTCGAAAGGGGTTTTCCATAACATGCTAATCTATTTGTGATGACCGAAAATCGGTCGAGCATTATTGTGATGGATTCTTCTTATTTCATTTGGAATAGCTCGTAACCGTGAAGAAGCATGTTGATTTTCGTCTCCTCAACTTGAGACGTTACTTCATGTGTGACATTAAGCATTTTCCATATCTCTTTTGCACTATCACATGAAGATATCTGGTTCTGTTCTTCCGAATTTAATGCACAATATAATAATTGCGTGGCTTTGCAATTATAGTGGTCGTTTTTCCAATCTGCATCATCATACTCTTCAAAAGTTTTGAGAGTTCCGTTCGAGTTCATCAGAATTTTAGGACCAAGACAAATTACTTTCCATAATTCGATATCGTAATCTCGGATGAAAATAGACATTTTCTTCTTCCAAGTCATGAAGTTCGATCCATCGAAGAATGGAGGTCAGTTTAGCGCAAGACCTTCGACCGGGGCAAGTTGAAACGCCATTGGATCATATCCTCGGATGTTAAGCCGCTTTTCGGAGTACCACTCTGATACCAATTGTTGTAGCAAGATTGGCCGGTATCGCGTTGTGGAAGCGATTTAAATAAAGGTTTAGAAATTAAATCGACACAGGATTTATAGAGGTTCGGACAAACGTGCCTACGTCCTTTATCGGTATCTTTTTCTATAGGCTTAAAATAAACCTTTGCGCCTCTCTTCTATCATTCGAGGGATAACCGTTACACGCTCGTTTTCTATCGGTCCGAGTAAACCGTTCAATCACTTGTCTTTATGTCGTGCCAAGTTAAACCGTTTTCCTTTTCTATTGGATAAGGAATCAACCAATCTAGCTTTCTATGGGTACTAGATAAACCTCACTTAGATATTAATTGCGATTCTAACAATGCCGGATCCTTGATCCTAATAACACCGAATCCAATCGTATCTTTTCTTTTTCCTCTCCTGTATGATTTTTTGTATAACACTCAATCAATATCAATTCAAGCTCAAGTACAACAACTAGGATGATTAAAATGATATAACAAGTATATATGTTTTGCTCAAAGTTGTTGTTTGGATTGATACCAAGTGGTTTGGTATTTATAGCCTTTTTAATCCAACTAGCCGTTAGCTCCTTTTGACTTGCTAGCGTGCGCTAGCCTTTTTTCATAACGTGCGTTATGGCACATTATTTACGTTATAGCTTTCATGTTGCGTACGTTATTGATTTCCAGTTTCAGTCCAGTAGCTTCATTCCTTCCTTTACGTACGTTATGACTTCATATTACGTACGTAATGTCTCACTTTAGCGTATGTAATAGTTGGCGGATAACGTATGTAAGGTTTAGTTTTGTTCACTAAGTTATTATCACATTAATTTCTTATAACGCGACTCCCTCTCAATGTCGTCAGGTAATTCCTCTGGGAACAAGACGTTGGCCACCGTCATATTCGCACCGATAATTGCCCAACAAAATCAAGGTATGTCACCGACAAATCGTCAATCATCACATAATCACAATACACGAATAACAGGTGCGAACAAGCTTTATTCATGAAAATACAGTACGAAGATATCATACAAAAATACGTTTATCGCGATGGAGTACATTTATTTTATTAAATAGAAGAAATGGAAGTGAGCACCCAACGTGAACAGCATGTAATACTGGTGGTATTACAGAACACCTTCATGAGAAATGCTTGATCGGATGGGTTTTGCACCTTTGATCTCTGATTGAAAGCCGCTTCCAGGAAATTTGCACGAAAAATGCCTTTGAGTTGTGAAGATTGCCTTGAGATTTCCGTAGAGAAATCTGAAGCCTTCTTGAATACTCTAAGCTTGTTGCCGTTGTTCGTTGTTCATCGTCGTCTTGCCGTTGTCCTTGTTTTTTTTTTGTTTTTGAGTGCACGGAGGCCTCCTTCTATAGGTGTGGAGAGAGGCTTTTCACCTTGGTTTGTCACCTTTGCCACATGGCATGATTTGATTGGTCAATATCAATTTGATTGTTCATCATTTCCACGTGGCATGATTTGGTTGGCCAATATCAATTTAATTGGTCATCTTTGCCACATGGCATGATTTGATTGCCCACTATCAATTTGGTTGGTCATCTTTGCCACATGGCGTGATTTGATTGGCCAATATCAATTTGGTTGGTCATATTTGCCACATGGATCTCATATTCGTACAAATGTGTAGGGGTTGAGAAGTAGTAGTGGGCTGAATAAAGGGAGTAGATCTAAGAGTCAACAATAGAGCAAGAGTTGCTGCACTAGCCGTCGAAACTTATGATCTAGTTTTACCCAATGGGCTTTTATTAGAACAATTTCTATTATGTTGCTGCTATGAATAAGAGTATTATTTCAGTTTCTATATTAGATTGTGAAGGCTATAGTTTTCCTATTAAGAATAAGATTATTCATGTTTTCTTTGATTACTTGCTTTATGGTACTACAAAGTTATATACTGGCCTTTACAATATTGATCTAGATGAGTCTAATACTATAAAATTCTATAACATTGCAACAAAGAAACCAAAGCTCAGTGATTCTAATCCGACTTACCTATGGCACTTTCGTCTTTGCCACATAAACGAGAAACGCATTTCTAAACTCCATCATGATGGACTTTTAGACTATTTTGACTATGAGTCATTTAAGACATGTGAATCTTGTTTGTTTGGCAAGATGACGAAGAATCCTTTCACTGGTCATGGAGAAAGGGCAAGTGATCTATTAGGCCTAGTACATACTGATGTATGCGGACCTCTTAGCACTCATGATCACTTTTACCGATAATTTTAGTCAGTATGGATATGTTTATCTTATGAAGCATAAACATAAATCTTTTGAAATGTTCAATATATTCCAAAATAAAGTACATAATCAACTTGGCAGGACAATTAAACCCCTTCGCTCATATCGAGGTGGTGAATACTTGAGCCAAGAATTTTATGATTATATTAGGAGTTGTGGAATTATTTCACAACTTACTCCTCCTGGAACACCTCAACATAACAACGTATCTGAGAGGACTCAGAAAGTTCAGGTCAGAGAACTTCAAAGGACTTCATATCAGAGAACTGTACATCAGAAAAGGTTGACTGCACATCAGACAGGTTTGACCAAAAGATATCAGATAAGTTCTCAGTTAAGTTATCAGCCAAGTTACCCAGTCCAAGTCAGCAAGCGTTGAAAAGTCAACAATCACAGAAAGCCGCATGTAAGACGTAGGAGACAAACTGGAAAGATCTCGAAAAGCAAGGAATTAAATATTCATCAAGATCCACGTTCTAAAGACTTTATGATTATTCTAATCAAGAATAATGGCGCTACTACAAGAAAGTCTTTCAAATGGTCAGAATTGAAAAGGGAACCTAGTCTTGCAATGGATTGATAAGATAAACAAAGAAGTCCACTCTCCAACGGATGGATTTGTTATAGTGGTGCAACGGCTATGAAGAAAGCTCAAGGATCATGTTATAAATATCCAAAGATATGAATTGAGCTAAGTACAATGGTGCGAACAATACTTACAAGCGAGCTAAACAATCAAGGCAATCAAAAACAATCTATAGCATCGTGAAAGAGCAAGCTTAAAAGATCATATTCGAAGAAGCTCTTTGTTGGAGAAGACAACACTCTTGTCTCAAAACCTGAGTATGGGGTACTTCTGTAAACGAGGTTTTCAGAAGGTTCGCGACTGATAAGGCATCCAAGGATTCTTGATTGGTAGGTGATAGACAGCTCGAGAGTTGTTGAGGCATCCAAGGATTTTCAATCAAGAGGTGCTAGGCAGTCAAAGGGAGTTGCAACGGCTACGGAATTCCACTGGTTGGAAGCTGTTGTAACTGGTTGAATCATTGTAACATTTATCACTAGTTCAAAGTTATAGTGAATTCATCTCCAACTGCTTTGGAGAAATGTGGACTAGTAGAACATCATAAGTGTTTGCGTGATTTACTGTTTTGAACATCATACTTAATTGCTGCATACATATTTAGTATTCTATTAGATAGTTATGTGCAGTGAACATTAAGTTACCTGCTATCGTCATCTGCGGACGCAATTTAATCAAAGAGGAAGATAGCCGAAATTTTTTGAAGCCTTGTCTTCCGATCGTCGATCGACTCAATCCTTCGGTAAGAAACAATCCTCTTTTTCCTTTTCTTTTTGAGAATGTCTGGAGTACCTACAAAGTCTGAAACGGGCACCACCTCCTCCGGGACTTTGACTGCCTGGGAAGGATCCTTCACGGAGTTCCACATGGAGATAGCTGCCGAGGCTATCCTTGCCGGTATTAATCCCACGGAAGTCGAGGAACTACTCAATGAGGCCGATGCTGCCAGGGAGGCGGCGGCTGAGAAAAAACGCTTGCTGTTCGAGAAGGAGTTGGCGGTGAGGGCGTACTGGGAGCAACATAGTGCCTTCGGCCAAGCCTATTCACCCTTCGCAGAAATTATGGAGAGATTGGCCGGTCCGCATCCCAAGTTCGACTATCGGGAGTACTCGATCGCCTATCCCTATCAATCCGCGAAGTGGTCACTGTTTCGGGCTGCGCAGCGCTCCCCGTGGTCCCTTGGTCAGATCAGGAGCTCGACGACTAGGAAGGACTTGGCCATCTGGAGGGCGAGGTACCATGTCCCTTCTGATGTGGACCTTTTCGCGCCTACCGAGAACGAGTGAGCCGAACAACCTCTGGAGGGCATGGTCGCCGTTAATGAGGCGATAATGGAGGCCGGGCTGCAGTTCCCACTGTCGTTTGTTGTCTCCAATTTGCTGGTTGCCTGGAATGTGGCGCCGCTTCAGCTAACGCCGAACGCCTGTCTCCAGATTGTCTGCGCCCTCACTTTGTTCGGCAGTCATCGACTGTACCGCCTTCCCTCGCCATTGGAGATGAACCAACTATTCAAACTGACGGTTCAGAAAGGGTCCGTCGGTGGCTATCACATCCAAGGACGCTCTGGTCGGGTGATCCTTGGGGTCCCGAACAAGGTGCGGGGCGATCCGGCGAAATGGTTTTGGGTCGGCGGTGCATGGAAAGCTTCCGCGAGCGACAATCCCACTGGCGAGCTGGACATTCCCGCCGGCTTTCTCGAGAGGAATCCGAGTAAGGGTTCTGACTCTCCCTTTGTTCGGATACACTCTGAACTGATCTAATTTGGTCTTCCTTTTGCAGGCTTCCATATTCCGGCAGCTTACGAGCTACCTTTTTGACTTTTTGATCGTCTAGGAGCGGATACGCAATCTTCCGGACGACGATATAGACACTCGCCAGATTAACAAAGAGAGCTGTTGGTTGGCTGCTCGGTTTTTTCGTTTTCCGCGCCACCTTTTGGTCCCAGGCATAAATTTCCACGATCTCCTTTTGCTTGGTGATCGTCCTGTTTGAGGAAGGCGCCTAACCATTGTTTGATCGTTTTCCTTTTGCAGAGTTCCTTTTCCCTCGCTTCCTGGAGCCTCCGCTAGAGATTGCCATGTCGAACCCTAGAGTCTTGAGTCGCCTACGCTAGAAGAAGTCGAGTCGAGTTCCCCCGGTGGCGCTACCTCTTATCCCGGAGGTGAGGCCTCATGTGGAGCCAATCGCTGCGGAGGAGGGAGGAGGGACTCCGGCTGAGCCGCAAGCGACAGAGGTCGGGGGAACCCCCAGTCTCTGCCCCTGCTGGTGATCCGCCGATCGCCGCACCTCCGCTTACCGCGGTGCCCTTATTGGAGGAGCCTACGCCTTCGTCGGCTTTCCTGCAGGCCATGGCGACTGTCGAGGCCGAGACCCCACGCGGGAAGCCGTTCTTCGGCCGCGACCCCGAGAAGGCCGAGAGGTAAGCTTTGGTTGTTCTGCCGAGTTTTGTCACTTGCGTAGGAGATGTGCTAACTCTGCCTCCGGATCATTTTGATTAGTCGGCGGTGGCTGGTTTCCAGCTGGAACGGTCTCGGCAGTGTTCCTGTCCTCATTCTGGTTCACGGTGGAACCCTGAGCATCGTGTACTATCCTCCTAGCTCCATAGGCCTGCCATTATAGACAATAATAATCTAAGGGCCAGTTCAACACACCGTTATCTTATGCAATTTAAATGTTGCACCCAAACAGAAAACACATACACTACTTACTTTGCATTCCCCTGAAGAGTTACGGTCGCTTGGGGCGTTTGACTTGGATAAAATTTTCGGAAGTAAAAAAGAAAAATTGGGCTCTGATACCATTTTTTGTAACACCCCCAAAATTTCCTGGGGCATTACAGTGCTGTGAATCCCGTGTGGGACCCACAAGGTTATTTTAGGAAATTGATATTTTAAATAAGGTATTATAAAACGGTGAGTCTACGGTTACATAGCATGAAACGGAATGTATTTGAAAGAAACATAAATCAAAACACGATTATTACATAAACATAGTTTTCGTAACTCAAATTAAAACATGCGGTAACAGAACTTTATCCCAACGCCGTTCAAGCCTGACCGGAACCCTCGGGAATGTCCTGCACATATTGAACAAGTTTACCTGGCACGAAGAATCATTCCAGAAAAACCGGGGTCAGAGAGTGATAATCAATAATAGTGTTTCGCAACGAAATACATGATTTATTAACACCGTATAAATAACATATAGATGATAATTCACAGTATAGCCGACATTGTCTTTCTCTTTTACACATAAACCCCAAGGTCGCAAACAAGGGTCATGGAAGTATCTACACATAAATACTCCGGAACATGGGTGCCCTCTTAGCTCTTATCCCTCAACACATTTCCATACGGGTACTATTCGGGTTTTATCCCCAACACATCGGCCCATTCGTAACACAATTTCGAGAGAAAGACAATCGTTTGTCATTTATCACACAACGGCACATTCACGTATTCCGAATATTGTAAATAAAATTAACACATATCGAGCAAGGTTTTACTTGCCTTAAATCCGACGGTAAGTGCCTTATGACAATTTGAACTTCCACGTCCGATCGAGTTCAACCTAATCACATAATCCTCGGATAGTACAAAATGACAACAACTGACAAAACTGGAGTACTCCAAACTATCTGACCGACATGAACACTGAAACAACTCGGACTAGTATTGCTCGAATGCCTCGTCGCCATCGTCATGCCCCTGTGTCCCAACTCTCTCCTCGCAAACACCTAAAACATGAAAATATGTTCCGCACCCACGGGGTCAGTCATCCAGATAATGAATATCAAATACATGTACGACATGATATGCATTCAAAGGCAGATTAGATGGTACAACAATGGTAATACGAGATGCTCACAACCTAAGTAAGAACCAAGCATTCGTGAAACACTATGCCCACGACATATGATCAATACCTGCTCAACAGGTTAGAACACAAGTGCCCAACGGCGAATCATCAATATAGAATGTAACAATGAATTACCCGAAGGTAAACCAAACCAGAGCTGAAATAAATATGAATCACAATGCCCGAAGGCTCCAACGGAAACACCAATACATCACAATGGCCTGAAAGCCCCTCAGCTGAAGCTGCCAAAATATCACAATGGTCTAGAAACCACTCAGCCGAAGCTGCCAATCATCACAATGGCCTGAAAGCCAAACAGCCCGAAGCTGTATATCATCAGAATGCGGATCTCAAAGAAGCAAACCCAACTGTCGAACATACCCCTCGGTGTATGAACAACCAGTCGCAAACCGTCGGATATATCCAATACAACATAGATTATGAACGACCAAAACAATAAGGCTCAAGAGGGACATCACAGTACGCCCGATCCGGAAATGTGTCCATGCACATGTCCACCGCGTATACGGAATCCAGAATATACATGGGACAATGTACCTAATTAGCCTCACGAACTACGTCTCGTGTGCACGATCCAGTGCGGAAACATCCACGCATGACCATTTTGTGCCTGGCTAAAAAAACTACACATAACCAATCGACACGCAGATATAATTCCAGATATGTCACGATGCAACATGACAACGAAACTCAAAGGATAACACATACAATAAGGATCAAAAGACTCACCAAAGTGAACAATGACACACGGATAATGAAAGATCGACGCGACCAACAATATCCAAAACAACCATCCTGGGATTACAATCCCTAAGGACCGATTAACATGATCAACAATCACAACACAACAATATTGGAATCCTCTACCCTCAACGATCACAAAATTATCGAGTTCACAAGAATGATAGTGTGCTGCCTTGAGTCGGCCAACACGACAACAATAACTCACGGATGGGCACCGTCCTCGGCGGTCCCAATTCAAATACCTCGACTGCCTTAGAATAGCCAATCGATAACAACGACACAACGTATGGGAACTATCCTCGATAATCCCAATTCAAATACCTGACTGCCTTAGAATGGCCAATCGATAACAACGACACAACGGATGGGAACTATCCTCGATAATCCTAATTGAATACCTCGATTGCCTTAGAATGGCCAATCGATAACAACGACACAACAGATGGGAACTATCCTCGATAATCCCAATTCAATACCTCGATTGCCTTAGAATGGCCAATCGATAACAATGACATAACGAATGGGAACTATCCTCGATAATCCCAATTCAATACCTCGATTGCCTTAGAATGGCCAATTGATAACAACGACACAACGGATGGGAACTATCCTCGATAATCCCAATTCAATACCTCGATTGCCTTAGAATGGCCAATCGATAACAACAATACCACGGGTGTCTCGGCACCTTTAATCGGTTACAGATAACGAAGATGAATGGACATAGCAGTTATTCATGCTCATGAAATGTCTACTTGTATTCCATGCTTCCATAATGCATATTGTGTAAATTCATTTAGGTATTAAATGGTTATTGGCTTAGGGGATAACCGGGCATTACAAGATCACTCTGTTGGAGAGTGACTTCTTTTTTTAGATTTTTATCTCTTTGCACGGCTTGTCGTTTTCTTAAAAATTGCCCGTTGAATATAAAAAGGTTGTCCGCGCCATTTTTATTTGATTACTATATAGATGAAAGTCTTCTGGGTGCGAATCTCGAGGAAAATTTTATTCGTTAACTTCCGTGAAACGTTCAGATGGTCTCATTTGCTTTATTCACGTCTGCATGTATTTTTCCGTCTTTGTTGACTATTGAACGTTTGCTGAAGTGGACATAGATGATTCACACTTGTGGAATTTTGTCTAAGTACCAAGTGTTTGTTGTCCATACTTGGCTGACTAACTTGGAAACCCAACTGATATTTTGTCATGGCCATACCCGGCTTGGCAATACCCGGCTGATATTTTGACTTGGCCATACTCACGCTGATATTTTGTCTTGGCCATACTCGGATGATGACTTGGCTGACTTCTGAACTTTCGCTGAATCGGACTTAGTTGATCAGTACTTAGATGTAAGACCTATCTGATCAAGACTTGGTTGATCAATACTTAGCATAACTTTTAAAGGCATATAGAAGATACTGATTTAGTTCTTCTTTACAATGCCAAGTACTTGGAACATACATTTAATTTAGACTTTGATAGGGATGACATCATCAAAATCTTAAGTGTATTCCTAACAAATTCCCCCTATTTTGATGATGGCAAAACTTAATGTTTATTCAAATGTAAGTTAGTCATCACACAAAAATATAAAACTCAGTCTATTTGAGACAACTAAGGATTATTGTTCAAGTCGACTGTATGTACATTTGGTCACTTCAGATTATTACAGTATTTGAGAAAAAATTAAGTAAAATAAATTACATGCAAATGAAAAATATTATCTCATTCTTGCTCTTCCTCTGGTTTTGGCTGGAGGGAGTTCTTTAAAGGTTTTGCCGCAATGGGTTTTTCCACTACAGGAATCAACCCATATTTCTTCTTTACTACAGTAGAGGCAAACTCTTGATGTTCAAGAGAAGTTTATTTATGTTTAATGTAGACTTCCCTTATCTCCTATTGAAGTGCATTGTCATCCATCTTTTTATTTTCATCTATAGGAGCTTCTTGTGGCCTGAAGGAAGGGATCATTGTATATGCATTGGATTCTTTTTCAGCATACTTATTCAGGACTTCCCATAAGTTTGGCCAGCTTATCTCCATATAGTCAACAAAGATTTGTTGTGGGGTACAATTGGGATTTTGAAGAATATACCATATGTAGTACTTCTCAATAAACTGCTTCTTGGTTGCACCCCACATTGATACAACTTCCTGAGGAATGAAATCGTCCACATAATACAGCTCTTTCCCTTCCGAGCTGAGTGGTTGAATGGAGTCTTTTTTGGTTCTTTGTCTCACAGGAAGGTCCTGATGCTCAGCTAAGTTCTTCCTTTTCAGAGGTTTTGAGCTTGTTCCAGCCTCTGGATACTTAATCACAGGTGGAGGGAGACTTCTAGGGATAACAGCTAGGTATTCTTTCCTCTATTTACTTCTCATTTCTTCCCCCTTTTTGCCAGCATCAATAAGGTGTGCCAGCTGCTCTTGCACCTTTGACATAAAGTTTTGCATGCTAAGAGGCATTCTGACTGAGGCAGGTGCCGAGGAATATTCCTGCCTGTTGAGCATGGTATCCATTTTGATGTTCTGTTCCTTCAAATACGGTTCAACTTTGGTGGCCAAAAGTAGTTCAACTACCTCCTCAACCATTTTCCTGATTAGTTCATCAATGTTCTAAGGTAGCTGATCTGCATGTGGTTGATTTTTTTGATCTGCTTGATTATCTGAGGTAGCTAATTTTTGTTGGGATTCGGTGCCTAAAACGAAGGCCCCGCGGAAGGGGTAAAACGAAAATTAATTGGATCTGAATCCCTACGAGAAAACATACCCTTGTAGTCGTTGATTAAACGGTGTCCTTCTCTTGAGCTATTCCCCAAGCTTTAGTTTGATATCCTTACGATCCAATCCGCTCCAAGCTCTTGGATGATCCAACGCCGAAAACACCGCGTCTCTACTTGTCACGCATCGTAGAAATGATCGGAACGACGATCACCTTGATATCCTCTAAGGATACGGCTAGAGCTAAGTGATGAAGCTTTTAATTGTGATTATAGCACTCTAAGTGTATAACTCACTCTCTCTCTTTTATTTCTGAATTTTCCTCCAAGAAAAATCAAGAAGTTGTGAAGAAAAATGGAAGAAGACTTGGAGAAGATGATGAAGACTTTGAGAAAAGTTTTCTCTCTCTCACTCTCTCACTCTCTCTCACGTTGGAAACCAATTGTGTGTAGAGTGATTGTCTTCTTTTTCCTTTTTATTCAACTCGCCACATGTAACAACTCATGCTAATGAGAATCAACCCCACCAATACAATTATCATCCATTAAAGAATAGAGACAAGAGTCCCAAAGGAAGGTGGCTGGAAATGGGGGCGGCCCATGTAGAAATCGGATGAGTTCGGTTCGTTTCGGACTCCCGTGAGTCCAAACAGATAAACTCCGATTCCGTTCTGATGTATTTATATCATTTAATTAATCCAATTAATTAAACATATCAAATACAAAATAACATAATTAATTTCTCCAAGAAATAATTATATCCATGAATTAAATTAATCACCCAGTAATTTATTTAATTCATTAGGCCGCAAATTAATTTATCCAATAAATCAATTTAGACATCAAATATCCCAATAAATTAGATATCCAATATCTAATATTCATAATGAGAGAATAAGATCGATTCATTCCGTCGTCAATCCTATTGCGCAGCTTGGTAGGTCCGGCTCAATCAGCAATGGGAGGAACCAAAGAGTAGTAGCACCACCTAGCCAGCCTGGCGGCCTACACTGTACCCCAACTGAGAACGAATGATGGTATCATTCAAGAACCATTCTATCGTGAATACCAGTATACGTATAAACCCTTCTTTCAAATGTCTCGATCAAGTTATAGGGTCACAGTAAGTCAAACCCTACCTGTACTTGATGTTATGCATGTGTTAATGCAAATCGAGATCATCGAGCTCTCTTGTATCCAATACAACTAGCTCCAATGCTTTGGCCAAAGACTTATGATTTCATCTGTCTACAACCGTATAGGACATATAACCCGCTCACTAACGGGAGAAAGAATTCTATCTTGGTATTCAGTAGGACCTGCTACTTGCCCGTCAAGATGCATGTCGAGGTTGACCCCGCCTTTCGGTTTACAGGGTCGAACTACTCTAATGAAAATATTGACGTCACAAGCACATCCCTACTAAATCCTCAAGTCGAAGGTTCACGAATACCTATCACAAGCTTTCGATTCCGTCATTGACTGTCCCAGAGTGAAATCCGTGTGACGAATCGAGAGTGAGTCAGTTCGAGTATACTAATCCAATTAACATACCTATAATGTGTGCTCCCACTAACCATTAGTGTTCGACAGACACTCTCCTTGTCAAAGAACACGTCATACAAGTCTTCACATAAACTTAATACCCAGTTAAGTTTCATCGACTTGAGAATGATTAAGTATTTGAGCTATAAACCTTTCTAGTGTCGACCTCCTTATCCAATAAGGAGTGGAATGTTTTGCTCTCAAGTACACGGACTAGTTTCTATATGTTTATTTACGAGTCAGGAACGCCAGTAACTACCAGTAAATAATGAAATATCCATTGCCTTATATTAATGATTTACATAATTACAAGTACAATGCCCTCACTCAACATCCTCTGAGTGGCATTCGAGGGCATACTCCCAACAATCTCCCACTTGCACTCAATGCCACACACTATGGTATCTAATACCCATGTTATCCAGATTACGCCCCAAGGTAATCTGAGAATGGGGCTTGGTCAGTGGATCAGCGATGTAGCCGGCTGAATCTACTCTATGCAGCACAATGTATCTCTTTGCGAACAAATTCTCTTACGAGATGATACTCTCTCTCAATATGTTTTGTACCATTATGAAACCTCGGCTCCCAGGCCTTTGCTACCGCTCTATTATTATCGTATACAAATGAAAATAGGCAGTGCAGCACATGGTGTCACGTGAAGTTTACCCAGTAACTTCTTAATCCTTCCTTTGGAGGCCTCAGAGGCCCCTTATACTCAGCCTAACAGGTGGAACTAGCAGTCGCGCTATACTTGGCACTATGCCAAGATACTGCTCCTCCATTAAGAGTAAATATGTAGCCATAAGTAGACATCTAATCGTCTTTCTGTCCTTGGAAGTCCAGTTCAGTGAATCCCACAACATTCAGTTCTCCACCATCATATTTAAGAACCAGGTCTCTAGTCCTTCTAAAGTCCTTGAGAACGTTCTTTACGGCGGTCTAATGTTCCCTAACTGGGTTTGCCTGAAACCTACTTACCACGCTCAAAGCATGCGCAACGTCAGGTCTCGTACACAACATAGCATACATAAGGCTATCCACAGCCGAAGCATATGGTATATTACTCATTTCCTTTCGTTTTTCCTCACCTTGATGACACATCTTCAAGGAGACTTTTATTCCATGTCGCATCGATAGGAACCCTCTTTTAGAATAATCCACCTTAAATCGCTTTAAGATTTTATCTATATAGAGGGCTTGGGATAAAAATTATCATTTTCTTCGATCTATCCCAGTAGAGTCGAATCCCAAGAATATAGGTTTCTTCTCCCAAGTCTTTCAAGGAGAAATTACTTGAAAACCAAGCTTTTACAGAACTGAGAATTCCCACATCATTTCCTATTAGTAGAATGTCATCTACATATAGTACTAAGAATGCGATCTTGCTCCCACTAAACCTATTGTATACACAATGTTCCTCTTCATTTTGCACGAAGTCAAACTCTTTGACTGCCTCATCAAAACGAAGGTCCCAACTAAATGAAGACTGCTACAGTCCATTTCATGGAGTCTACATCCACCATTGCTAGGTCATTGGTTTTGGGTCGGTCTCTTGTTTATCACCTGGAACCTCGTGGAAACCCAGTTCCTCCAAGTGCATAAAACTATACCTCTCAGGTAATTTGAGACACCCTACTAAACCTACGAGGTGGTTGTACCTGTGTTACAAAAGGTTTGATTCCAATTTCTTGCACAGGTGTCTACTGAGGAGTTTCATTGTATTCTTCCAAAGGAATATTTCTACCTGCTCTGCCTTCCTAAATAAACTCATCTTCTAGGAAGTGTGCATGCAAAGCAATAATGATCTTTAGATCTTTGGGCGTGTAGAATAGATAACCCATCGTCTCAGATGGGAATCCAATGAAATGTCTCCTCACGGACCTCGCTTCCATTTTGTCCACCTTAGTCTTCTTGACATAGGCGGGACACCCCCAAATCCTAATTTGATTAAGACATGGTTTCCTGCCCTCCCACATGTCATGTAGAGTTTTAGGAACGGATTTGGAAGGACATCTGTTCAAGATATATGCAGCAGTCAGGAGTGTATACCCCCACAGGTAAATCAGTAAGTCAGTATAGCCTAGCATGGAACGGACCATGTCTAACAAGGTCTGGTTCCTTCTTTATGATACACCATTTAACTGAGGAGTGCCTGGAGGTGTTCGTTATGATACTATTCCATGTTCCTTTAGGAACTTGTTAAACTTCATACTCGCATACTCGCCACCTCGGTCCAACCGAAGTGCTTTGATATGATTACCAGTTTGTTTCTCGACTAGGGCCTTAAATTCCTAGAATTTCACAAAGGCCTCGGATTTATGTTTCATTAAGTATACATAACCATACCTAGAATGATCATCTGTAAACGTAATGAAATACTGATATCTGTCACGTGCTGCTTCCAAAGCACCACATACATCGGTATGGATTAATCCTAGTTTATCAGCGGCTCTTTCAAAAGTCCCTGTGAAGGGGAACTTAGTCATTTTGCCTTTAAGTCAAGATTCACAAGTAGGAAAGGGATCCGATCCCAATGGACCCATAAGTCCATCTTTTCCATTTTGTAAACCTTGGTCTGACCAACATGACCAAGTCTAAGATGCCATTTCAAAACTTGATTAGTTTCATCCCTACCACGCTTCCTAGTCATAGTATTCACAACGACTTTGTTACTGAGGTTTAGATGATACAATCTATTTAACAATGTAGCAGTGCCCACGAGTTTATTTCTAAAATAAATTTTGCAGGAACCATCACCAATGAAAAATGAAAAGCCTTTCTAATCCATGACCGGAATGGATACAATGTTTTTTTTATGCCCCTTGGGCAAAACAAGTACATCTTCTAAAAACAAAGCCGAATTCTAAATCCAAAAGAAGTGATCCTATGTCGGTTGCCTCGACACTATGCTCGCTTCCGACTGTGATCATAACTTCTCAATCTCCAAAATTCCTACTTTCTTCCAGATCCTGATTCACGGTACATATATGAGAACTAGTACCAAAATCCAGTATCCAAGAAGTAGAAAATACAGTAGCAGAACAATTTGTTTCTAAAACTAAAAGTTCTGTACCTGAAGTGCCATGAAGAATAGGACACTCTCTAGCCCAGTGGCCCAGCTCACCGCACTTAAGACAAGCGTCTTTCTTATTTCTCTTCGGAACCATCGGGGCCTTGCCCTTTCCCTTTAAGTCCTTGACATGTGGTCCCGTCTACTTCTTGGTCTTTTTCTTCTTGTTCTTAGACCTCCGAGGTCCAGAAGAAATCACAAGGGCAGACTCCTTCATCCGCGGAGTCTTCATCTAAGACTGAGCGGTCACTAGTTTGTTCATTAGCCCTGTTAACTTACACGCAATCTCATTGCAGTTGAAATTCATAACAAACTGTGAGAAGGAATTAGGGAGAGACTGTAGGGTAAGTTCGGTTTGAAGAGAAGTATCCATCTTAAAATCAACAGCCTCCAATCTCTCGATCATGGATATCATTTTGAGGACATGGTCCCCAACCTTCTCATCTTCCTTCATCCTTGCACCGAACAGTTGCTTGGATATCTTATATCTAGCAGTTCGACTGTACTCACGATAAAGCTCGGTTAAGTGAGATAGAATCTGCCTAGCAGAAGTTATTTTCTCATGAGCTCTCTGAAGCTCATTAGATATGGAAGCCATCATATAAGCACGGACTTTCACGTCATCCTTAACCTACTTTTCGTGGTTTTCAATCTCTTCCTGATTGGCTCTTGTCCGCACTGGAGGCGCCGGAATATCCATCTCCAAGACATATCCCAGTGCCTCAATACTGAGGACTATCATCAGATTGCGGAGCCAATCCACAAAGTTAGATCCGATCAAGGTGTTATTTTCGAGTAGAATTGTGAGTGGGTTCATTGTCATATTGAGAGTTATGTCTGCATTAAGTACGACATATTAATTAGTGACTCGTTCAATTATGATCTGAGTATAGAATTAAGGTCTTTTCTATTCTTGCTACCCAACTCCCACTATTTTTATCGGAATAACACACTGCCATGTGAAATCCGGAAGTATCATTCGCTCTACTTCATAGTGGTGATCGAGTTCTTTATAAATCTTAATAGAGGCAACCGAACATGTTTCTAGTCTATTAATTTTCATAAAGTGGTGTCCAAAACCAATCCATCTAATGGATGATTCGATCTTGTTTTCTTGTACACTCCCCTCAACCTATACATTTTCTATGGTTCGTGAACAAGTTAAATTTATACCATCGACGCAAATCAGTTTCACAATTGAATCTTATCCGGCAACCTATCAGGTTTCTAGGGATAAAATTTGCTCCAACTGAAGGCATCCAATGCACTCCCGGTAATTTATCCATCCTCCCCAAATGACTACCGTGATAACTCGGAAGCATAGCACATTCGGTTTGGGTTTCAATTTCCCAAAAGCTCGATGGAGGGAAGGAAAACCTTGAAACCTTATAAACTTAATAATTTGTTGTGGGAGAATTTTCGCGATTAATGTTACACTTTGCACATTAATCCATTTAAGCGCGTTTGTGCATTCATATAATATGAACAACCATTCACAACCTAGTTGCTACTAACATGTAGTTCATGGACCGTTCCTAGAATAAAAAACTTAGTAATCTAATTACAAGTCTTCAGTCTTGAATCTCCGTCTTCTAGAAATGGATCTTCCTCCGGTCTTCGTCATTACATATAAATTTTACATTGAAAAATTGCATCCTAGATACAAATAATTCTAGTAAAATAAATAGGCTCAAAACGGCCTTTACAACCCAATCGAATAAAAACCGAATGATTCAAAACTAAGTCCATGAACCACATCCCCATTCAAAAGCATTCATCCAATAAATACTATATAAACGGAAAGCATAGAGATACATTGATCCAATCAACTATTCGAATCGATCCAATCGATTCACATAACCGGTAATATAAAAACGTTCAAATAATTCGGGCAGCCATAAATATTCTAATTAATCAAATTTCCCTTATAAAATGAAATATAAATCATTTTAATCATATTAAATCTAATTTAACATGCGAGAGATTAATTTTCAAGAATACACGAAAAAATCGAGCCGGGGCGAAACTGGCCTGCACGGCCGAGACACTGCCCGCAGTCTGCCGGCCAGACACGGCCCGTGTCTCCTGACACGGTCGGGTCGTGCCAGAAGTGTCCTAGACTATCCTGCCAGACTCGGCCGTGTCAAATGACACGGTCGGGTCGTCCCGACAACCTGCCGGCTAGACACGGCCCGTGTCACCTGACACGGTCGGGTCGTCCCGATAGTCTGTCGGCTAGACACGGCCCGTATCGCCTGACACGGTCGGGTCGTCCCGACATTCTTCCGAGACTGGCCGGCTGGCACAACCCGTGTCGCCTGACACGGTCGGGTCAGCCCGACAGCTTCCTGCCCGTTGTCCGAAAAGTCGCCCGACGACGATTCGGAGCTCGATTTTCGGCCGGATATCCAATATCAATATTTTTCAACATTCATATCTTCAATATAAATCATATTTCCCAGAAATTTAAGATTTACATTTAGACATAAACTTACAAAAAATACAACTATTACGAACGAAAAACATATACCACGATTATGACTAAAATGATTCCAAATCATTCACCATCTAATCGAGCATTCCAAATGCCAATATCGTATATACGATCGCAAAACCTGGCTCTGATACCACTGTTGGGATTCGGTCCTAAAATGAAGGCCCAGCGGAAGCGGTAAAACAAAAATTAATTCGATCCGAATACCTACGAGGATCGATCGAGCTACATATATACGAATATTAAAACGAAACATAAAGGATACAAAAAAACATACCCTTGTAGTCGTTGATTAAATGGTGTCCTTCTCTTGAGATATTCCCCAAGCTTTAGATTGCTTTCCTTACGATCCAATCTGCTCCAACGCCGAAAACAACGCGTCTCTACTTGTCACGCGCCGGAGAAATGATCGGAACGACGATCACCTTGCTATCCTCTAAGGATACGGCTAGAGCTAAGTGATGAAGCTTTTAATTGTGATTATAGCACTCTAAGTGTATAACTCACTTTCTCTCTTTTATTTCTCAATTTCCCTCCAAGAAAAATCAAGAACTTGTGAAGAAAAATGGAAGAAGGCTTGGAGAAGATGATGAAGACTTTGAAAAGTTTTTTCTCTCTCTCTCTCTCTCTCTCTCACCCTCTCTCACTTTGTAAACCAATTATGTGTAGAGTGATTGTCTTCTTTTTCCTTTTTATTCAACTCCCCACACGTAACAACTCATGCTAATGAGAATCAACCCCCCCCCCCAATATAATTATCATCCATTAAAGAATGGAGACAAGAGTCCAAAAGGAAGGTGGCTGGAAATGGGGGGCGGCCCATGTAGAAATCGGACGAGTTCGGTTCGTTTCGGACTCCCGTGAGTCCAAAACAGATAAACTCCGATTCCATTCTGATGTATTTATATTATTTAATTAATCCAATTAATTAAATATATCAAATACAAAATAACATAATTAATTTCTCCAAGAAATAATTATATCCATGAATTAAATTAATCACCCTGTAATTTATTTAATTCATTAGGCCGTAAATTAATTTATCCAATAAATTAATTTATACATCCAATGTCCCAATAAATTAGATATTCAATATCTAATATTCATAATGAGAGAATAAGCTCGATTCATTCCGTCGTCAATCCTATTGCGCAACTCGGTAGGTCGGTCTCAGTCAGCAATGGGAGGAACCAAAGAGTAGTAGCACTACCTAGCCAGCCTGGCGGCCTACATTGTACCCCAACTGAGAACGAATGATGGGATCATTCAAGAACCATTCTGCCGTGAATACCAGTATACATATAAACCCTTCTTTCAAATGTCTCTATCAAGTTATATGGTCACGGTCAGTCAAACCCTATCTGTACTTGATGCTATGCATGCGTTAATGCAAATCGAGATCATCAAGCTCTCGTGTATCTAATACAACTAGCTCCAATGCTTTGGCCAAAGACTTATGATCTCATCTGTCAATAACCGCAAAGGACATATAACCCGCTCACTAACGGGAGAAAGAATTCTATCTTGGTATTCAGTAGGACCTGCTATTTGCCCGTCAAGATGCACGTCGAGGTTGACCCCCGCCTTCCGGTTTACAGGGTCGAACTACTCTAATGAAAATCTTGACGTCACAAGCACATCCTTACTAACTCCTCAAGTCAAAGGTTCACGAATACCTATCACAACCTTTCGATTCCGTCATTGGCTGTCCCAGAGTGAAATCCGTGTGACGAATCGAGGGTGAGTCAGTTCGAGTATACTAATCGAATTAGCATACCTATAACATGTGCTCCCACTAACCATTAGTGTTCGACAAGCACTCTTCTTGTCAAAGAACACGTCATACAAGTCTTCACATATACTTAAAGCCCAGTCAAGTTTCATCAACTTGCGAACGATTATGTATTTGAGCTATAAACCTTTCCAGTGCCGACCTCCTTATCCAATAAGGAGTGGAACGTTTTGCTCTCAAATTCATGGACTAGTTTCTATATGTTTATTTACGAGTCAGGAACGCCAGTAACTACCAGTAAATAATGAAACATCCATTGCCTTATATTAATGATTTACATAATTACAAGTATAATGCCCTCACTTAACATTATCTGAGTGTCTTTCGAGGGCATACTCCCAACATTTTCAGCAGGGGGAGACTTGGCTGAAGAATGTTCCCCCTGATTTTCAGACTCATTGTCATCACTTTATTTTCAATCTATTCTATCTCCATCTTGATCAGGTCCACCCTTATCCTTATCATGATCAGAGTCATCCTGATCATCATCTTTCTTGTCCTCCTCCTTCTCGTCATCATCTTCCTCATTTTCTTCTCTCTCTCTCTCTTCTTCTTTCTCACTTTCTTTCGTTTCAACTCTTTCCCCAACTTTTTCATTTTTTCAACTTCAACTGTCTTAGCTTCCTGACTTTCAACTTCAGCATTCTCATCTCCTTCATTTCTCTCAGAATCAAGACTTTTTCTTACGGATACCCCTTCCATTATATGGAAAATGAATTGGTTAATATTTCTAGGGAAGTTATTTATGAACAACTTTTCATCCAATAGTAGGCTCATATCAGTTCATATCAGTTGTATTACAAAATAATTGGATGAGTTATTTGGTGGTCACAGGGTAGTCCCATCCACTCTTATCAACTAAATTCTTAAGGGTAGTAAAGCTAAGGGACCTCAAATTTTTTCAGTCCTTATAGGCAGGTATAATTGAAAGTTCGAAAATATGCTTCCTTACCCTTTTTAGTTGCTCCTTGTTAAGCTGGAATGGCTTGTTGTTTTTGATGTTGAATTTGTAGTGAAAATATGCTTGCTCTATTATTTATTGTTCTTTAGCTTCTGCTTCCTTAGGAGTGCTAGAAAGCTCCAGGAGTGGTGCAGCAGGGATGAGTTCCTCTTCGTCCTTTTCTTTTAACTGGGCCTGCTTAGTTGTCTGAGCTGCTAACACTTCAGTTTGAGTGATTCGAGTTTTAGTTGGGATGTATGACTAATTTGTCATCTCAGCTGCTGGAACCTCAACGAAATTCTCCTCTGAGGACCCAATTGAGTAATCAATTGATCCTTTAATTCTCTTCAATGCAGATTCAGGAGATGATTCGATGGTGACTACTTCCTTATTTTCAGGGGACTTCCTCTTCCTAAAACATGCAGACAGTGGAAGGTTGTCGCTATCTTCATCATCCTCATGTTGGGCAGGTGTGGGGATTGGTTGTTCCTTAGGTACAAGTAACTTATCATATAGAATATTGGCTGTATTTAGTTCAGCTAGGGTCTGTTCAGTAGGTGGGATCTCAACTGCGGATAAGATAGTTGCTGTTGATTCCACCTCTGCTTCGTCTTCAAATTTAGATGCCATTTTGTATGAAGATGTGTTTTTTTCATTTTAGCCAACATCTCTTCAGCTTGGGCCTCCAGTGCAACTAGGTCCAAATGCCCAAGGCACTTGTTGGTGTGAAATTTATCTAACCTGCCATTGGCCATTATGAGGTGCTCTAGAATCCAGCTGACTTGTGTGCCATAGGACATCTTCTGGATTAATTTCTTATTAATACTATCCCAGTTGACCTTGTTCACTTCTTTCACTAACTGCCTAAAGATATAATCAAGCAAGTTAATTCTCTGTCTTTGTATCATTGCCGCCATCACGATGTATTTTTATGTGGACATCTGATAAAAGCTATGAGACATGCCCTTCACTATTTTGTTGGTCATGTCCATTATGAAATGAAATCCTCCAGGATGTCTGCCTTCTTTGCAGTGTTCTTCATTTTGTTCGGCTGTGCTGGCATCTTGATCCATTCCGAGATCTCAAGATGATTTTCTTTTAGAGCCTCCACTGCTATTCCATGGTTCTTCATTCTGAATGCATCAGAGATAGTTAGTTGGTTGATGATGATGCTTTCTACAAAGATTGAGCTTTCTATGCCCCTTCAGTTATCGTGCTTCCTTGAGAAATCAAATAACCACTTCCTTGTAGATTTCGGAAGGGTTGATGCACAGATAATGATAGATACCAATTTTCTTCATTTTTATGATCACATCTGCCATGAGAAGAGTGTTGTTGGAGTCTAGAAGTCCGAAGAATTCCACCACTATGCTAAAAATGATTTGCTCAATCACGACCTTCACGTTCATGTTCTTGAAATAGGTCTTGGAATCCATCCCGCAGTTTGAAAGTGTAGCATCATAATTTGATGAGTTTATATGTAGTTACAAGGTAGTCCCATACACTCCTCTCAACTAAATCCTCAAGGGCAGTAAAGTTAAGGGAACTCAAATTTTTCCAGTCCGTATAGGCAGGTATAATTGAAAGTTTGAAAATATGCTTCCTTATCCTTTTAAGTTGGTCCTTGTTTAACTGGAATGAATTGTTTACTTTGAGGTTGAACTTGTAGTGAATGTATGCTTCCTCAATTATTTCTTTTTCTTCAGCTTCCGCTTCTTTTGGAGTGCTAGGAAGCTCCAGGAGTGGTGCAGCCGTGTAGCAGGGATGAGTTTCTCTTCTTTCTTTTCTGCACCAAGGTATAGCTCGATTGGTTGAGTTGTTGGCGCTTAAATTGGAATGATTTGAGTTTCAACTAGGATGCAGGACTCATCTGTCATCTCAATTGCTGGAATCTCAACAAAGTTTTCCTCTGAGGACTTAGTTGGGTAATCAACTAGTCCTTTGTTTCTTTTAGCTGAAGATTCAGGTGATGATTCAATGGTGACGACTTCCATTTTTCAGGAGACTTCCTCTTCTTGAAATTTGCAGACAGTGGAAGATTGTTGCTATCTGCATCATCGTCATTTTTGGCGGGTGCAAGGTTTGGTTGTTCCTCAGCAACATGCAACTCAGCTGTTAGGATGTTAGCCGTGTTGATTTCAGCTAGGGTCATCTAAATTGGTGACATCTCAGCTGCGGGTAAGGTAGTTGCTGTTGATTCCACCTCTGCTCCGTCCTCGGAGTGATTTAACAAGGTTTTTAAATAATATTTAATTCTGAAGTGGCGTCTGTCTTTTCAGAAAATGTGCGGTAGTGATTTAACAACATGGGGTGGACGTCGTGTATTTAAAATTATGCAAATTAATCCACATTTGTTTTTAAATAAGATAAGATAATGTTGCTGGGATTAGGAACTTAGTTGGTTGACTGTTTGACTTCTGATCCAGCTGTGTTTTGATCCTAGATGAATTTCCGCATCAGTTATGTTCTTTTATCCTGGCCTGGTTTCTACATCAGCTATGTCTTTTGCTCCTAACTGGTTTTCTGCATCATCTAGGTTCTTTGATCCTGGCTGGTTTTCTGCATCAGCTAGGCACTTGGTTCCCAGTGTAAGAGTCCAAGATCCCTGCTTAGTTCAAGAAATCCTTCTTCTGGCAAAGGCTAGATGAATATATCAACTATCTTATATTCAGTGCTGACTCTTTCCACTCATACTCTTTTTTTAATCACATGGTCTCTGGTGAAATAATGGTTGATATCGACGTGCTTTGTACTGGAATAAAGCACTGGATTGTTCGTAATAGCAATTGTGCTATTGTTGCCACACCATATTAGGATTTCATTTGCTATAATATTGTAGTCCCTTAGCTGTCTGATCTATAGAATTTGAGCACAATAGCTGCCTGCAGTTAGGTATTCCACAAAGCTAACCTGACACTTCACATTCCACTCGAACTTCTGGTTTTTCTGCAATGATTGAGTAAGTAGGCGAGTGATTTGGGAAAACCCTTCCATTAACCGACGATAGTTTCCAGCAAGTCATAAGGAGCTTCTGATTTCTTCACATTCTTAGGAGACTCCAACTCTACGATTGCCTCAGCTTTCTATTTCCTCTTGATTTTATAACCTGCAAAATCACCGTAAGAATTTCCTGATAGTTCAAAGTTTTCATCTTTAGGATACCATAATCCAACATTAATTATGGATTTTAGGTATCTAATTATCCTTTTGGCTGATTCATGGTGGGATTGCTTTGGTTTGGAGTGGAGCCTTGCACACACCCCGACTGCATATGATATGTCTGGTTTGCTAGCAGCTAAGTACGATATTGAACTAATTAATCCTCTATAGTGCGTTGGGTCCACTAGAATGCCTTCATCATCTGTGTCAATGTGCAGAGATGTGATCATGGGTACTCTCAAGGGCTTGGCTGATTCCATGCCAAATCTTTTAATCAGCTCCCTTGTGTATTTGGCTTGGTTGATGAAGATACATGTTTCAACCTGTTTGACTTGTAAACCAAGAAAGAAATTTACTTTACCCTTCATGCTCATTTCAAATTCTCCCTGCGTAAGATTTGAGAATTTTTCACATAATTCAGGGTTGGTTTAACCAAAAATGATATCATCCACATATATCTAGAACGAGCAATATGTGGTCTTCATGTTCAATTCTGAATAGTGTCTTGTCTACCTTTCCTTTGTCGAATCCATTTTTTCCAAGAAATATGGATAGTGTCTCATACCAGGCTCTTGGTTCCTGTTTGAGTCCATATAAGGCTTTCAGAAATTTGTACACCTTGTCTCCTTTGACAAGTCCAGGAGGTTGTTCTACATATACTTTTTCTTCTAGTACTTCATTGAGGAAGGCTGCATAGGCAAGAAATAGCCTTATTGCTTCCAACCTTTCTACTGGTGCATAAGTTTCATCAAAATATATTCCTTCACATTGAGCATATCCTTCTGCTACCAGTCTTACTTTATTACTCAGAATAATTCCATCCACATCACATTTGTTCGTGTAAACCCATTTTTTGCATATGACCTTTTTATGGAATGGTCTGTCTACCAGCTCCCACAAATTGTTCCTTTCCATTTGGTTAAGTTCTTCTTGCATGGCATTTACCCAAGTGTATTCATCTAGGGCTTTTTCAGTCGTTTTCGGTTCTATTTGGGACATAAAACATGAGAACATGTCCATTACCATTGAGTTTTTAGATTTTCTCATTTTTAGTCCATCAGTCAGGTTTCCAATGATTTGTTGGATTGGTTGATCCTTCAGCCATTTAAGATTTTCATCTTCATCTTCTGCTAGTAGTTGTTGATTAGCAAGGTTCATTCCCCCAATTGAGTTACCCGAATGGTTTGTTGTATTAGTATGTGCCTCAGCTTTGTCTGGTTCAACGCAGTTTGGTTCAGTTATGTAATAGCCGCGATTTTGATTTTCGGTAAATTTCTTTTTTTGGGCAGGAATCCATTTTAACGGCTCGCCTGTGACCGTTTGTCATTTTGAGAATGATTAATTCTGAATAGGACGACTAAAGAAATTTCGATATTGGCACGGCCTGACCCATTTCACTAATATAGGGTCAATGTAGGGTACACAAAGGAGTCATGCGGCCCACCCACACTGAGCGAGAACTCCATATTTGTGGGTGAAACCGGGTTAATATATATATATATATATATATATAATATCGTACCATTTACCATTTAATTCTACGGTTAACGTTAAATACATCAATTCGTTCAACATATTATCCCTATCACTATTCGGTTGGCAACAAATGACCATAGCATAACCAAATCCCATACTGCTAATCCAAGTCTCTATTACGGGTACTACAATCGGTAAACTATCATTTTACACAATGATTTCGGCTAACAATTTTCAATGACATTAATATCATCGAATTAATTCCCCTATTAACGTTTAACGTCGATCATCATTTTTCAAGAGTAAGTTACGACTAGTTTATCAAACGGTGATGAATTCCTACGAAATCCTTCTATAATCGATTCGTCGATTATATATGATCCCAATGTAAATTAAGATGGAATTTCTTGCATGTGATTGTTACAATGAGTTGTATGAAAATGAAATATACGAACAATGATAACTCTGATTACTACAAGTTCGTCCGTTTAGATCATCTACGAGATTTTAGCAAAATCTACCCAAGTACCCGTAATCTAACGAGTAATAATCAATAACATTGAAGAGCTTACTACAAGGATTGATAGACTTACCTTAGAAGATGAAGAACAATGAGGAGAGATGACAAATCAACAAGAGCCACGAGGAGGAACGAGGAATGGGTTGAATGACTTGGATAATCTTCACCGGAGCTTACGAAATCACCTCCTCTATGTTAATTCAAGTGTATGAGAGGCCAAGAATTGAGTATAGGGCTGTGGAAAGGCTTCAAGAATTCTTCACTTCAAGTTTTGGGTTGGAAGAAATGAAGGTGGATGTGTTATTTTATAACACTCGATTCCGTTAACGTACGTTAATGTTTCAGGCATTACGTACGTAATGGATTTTACGTACGCTATGTATAATGATTAACGTACGTAAAGGCCGTCCAGAGGCCACTGACTAAAATGTGCCCATGTGTTATGTACGTAAGTCGTATTTATGTACGTAAGGCTACAGTCCGTAGCATACGTTAAAATTGGAGGATAGCATACGCTATGAAGAGTTGACTCATTTGTCCTCTAGCCCGCCGAAAGTAGCTTCCTCCACGTCAAAAGAAAGATTATGGTTGGGAGACCAACTCACCCGTTACGTACGTAAGATAGGAACCTTAACGTACGTAATACTCGAATTTTAGCGTACGTTAGGCATATGCTATAGCGTGCGTTAGATATTCAATCCTTTAGCCACATAACACATTTTAACCATATCGGGGTGACCGTCCTTTCCACTCATCAACAATTATCGGGGAACAAGATGTTGGCCACGATCATATTCGCACCGACGATCGTTCAACAGTGTCAAGGCGTGTCACCTTCATTTCATCCACACCGCACAATTGTATAGCACTTAATGAAATACATAAATAGAAATGACATCACATTGCAAGAATTCACACAGTCCAAAGTAATTAAGCATGAAATACCGGGGGTATTACAATCTATCAAGAACAATCATCAAGGAGAACTTTGCTAAAATTGATATGCCGGTAGAATTTCTTAAAAACAACAACAATATTTTGAAAGATATAATACAAACAACTACGTTTCATAAAACATTGATCAAAATGAAGGTTACCTAGTGATTATCATCGTTCGAACGAATCATGAGTTTATAAAATTATCACTATGTTCATCGGTTATGAGTTCACCTAGTTAGATTAATGATATAGTCGAGTTATTCATCACAAGATCATCACGAAATCATCATTAAGGTGAATTAAACACCTCTGAACTATAACCTTATGTTGATATAATTCAAGGTTCAACCAAATCAGATGAAAAACCTAAGTTCATTTAGTTTAGAATCTTCCTAAACATGATGGTTCGATTCAATATAATGATAACAATCCTACAAATCAACCTCTCTACAATGAAACTAAGGATCACTATTGTCCTAGTGATGTTAATAGTCCAGCAAGAAGAGTGTGTTTCTACTAAACATGATTACTACCAATTAAAACATCAAGAACACATCATATCAAACCCTTAATCACTATATTCATCATTAAGTTGTTAAAAGCTTAACTACAAACATGTTTTGTTTGATTAATTCAACATTAGGTGAAGTATACTTTATCACTAACATAATAACTATGAAATTGTAGAGTGAAATCGTATAACATACCTTCAGAAATGAAGAACAATACACCAAAACCACAAGAATACACCATAATATTCAAGAATGACTCTAAACTTCCAATCAAGAAGCTCTAAATCAAGATGTAAAGCTCAAACACAAGTTAGAAGAAGGTATAATTGGTCTAGGGAGGCAGGGGGATGATTATAGGGGTGAAAAATTGGAGTTTGGAGGTGCAAAATGAAAGACACAAGTTGTCCTTTTATAACAGCACAGTTCGTTACGTACGTTATCACATGTAGATAACGTACGTTAGCCACTTTACGTACGCTACACAAAAAGTGTTTCGTATGTAATCCATTACCACAGGCTACTGAACTAAAATACGAACATCATTATGTCGTTATGGCTTGGAGCATTACGTATGTAATGTTGGTCAACTAGGCTGCCTCAAAAAGGTCAGATATTCGAATCACGCCCAACCCCACCTGCCGAAAGTTGAGATCGGATAAGACTACAAGAATTACGTACGTAAACAGCACCTCCTTACGTACGTAAAACCCACAATTTACCATACGTTATGCTAAAGGGTTAGCGTACGTTAAACACAGAATTACTAGCCCAAAAATGCACTTATCTACACTACGTCGAGAAATCAATCATAGTGCGAATGATAGTTATATTCAAGTCTATTATGATATACTCCAACATCAATAAACATTAAACAAATGCAACAAGACTACAACACTATTGAATTATCCGAATAATACAACAGTAGATAAGAATTTCCTTCGGATATTACAACGGAAGTATGTACGAGATACTAGTCATGTCATCGATTTCGGTGAGATTGGGATAGCTAATGATGGCACATTCGAAGAGAAGCCAATCAAGATACTCGAGAGTTGGATCAAACAATTGAGAAATAAACCAATATCCTTGGTTAAAGTGCAATGGTCACGACACGGAGTCGAAGAGGCCACTTGGGAGATAGAGGTGGGTATGAAGCTAGATATCCGGAGTTATTTTCATCTTAAGATTCGGGACAAACTTCTTTTTAGAGGGAGATATGTAATACCCGAATATCTGATGTGTATTTTATCTGTATTTGAACCTTGTGACATTGCATAGGTTGTATTTGATCTGAGTATAATCCTCCGTATTTCATGATCCTGTATCGATGAATGTATGATTTCATAGTTGTTGTTTCAAGCAAGTACTTATGTACATTTAGCGCACACTAACATTTAAGTGTAGCGCGCGCTAAATGTGTAAGCTAGCGCACTCTACAGATGAGGCTTAGCGAGCGCTATACGTGGTCAGCATGATTGAGCTAGGTTGGTAGGTGAGATCGGACCGTGGATTTTGTTGGGGACATGGTAGGATGAATCTGGATGGCTTTTGGAAAAGGTGAGTCAACGGTGCTTAGAGCACGCTATGTGAAAGATGCTAGCGCGCGCTAAATATAGTACAGTGAGGTCAATGAGCTTTCGTTAAACCGATAACGCACGCTATGATGGGTGTTAACATATGCTAAATGTCATTTTTAGGTGCACGTAAAGGCTATTTAGCGTACGTTAAACGGAGGACAGTTAGATACAGTAGGCTGGGAGCCCGTTAGCGCACGCTAAAAAGGATCGGTAGTGCGCACTAATAGCCATTTTCTATAAATAACACAGCACCTCGCCTCATTTTTTCAGTCTCCATTTCGCCCCACACTCAATTTTCGAGACTTAGAGAGCTACCCTCCCCATCTTCAACCTTCATATCAGCCTCTAATCATATCATTGAAGGCAAGGAGCCTTGAGGATTGGTGTTCTAACGTTTGGCGTGGAGTTCATCAAGTAATCTCATCTTTTCCTTCCGTGTAAGGTATGTGGCGATTCACCAATCTAGATTATGTGTTCTTGTTGTCAAATATGAACATGCTACAGAAGTTGTTGAGTTTATCACAGAGATTATTATCTTACGTATAACTTGAACAAGCATCGCGTATAGGAGAACCTAGTGGACTTGAACTTAGAGTTATTTCTTGAAGAAGAAGATGATAATCTTGTGAACCTGATAACCGAGTTTTATTGTGTTCTTCAAGTTATTTCTGAAACATTAATGCGTTGGAATAATGGAAGTTTTGGTTAGGATCCATGTTAGACGAACTACCTTGTGTTATAGTTGTAGAATCCGACCGATTGATATGTTTAAGTCTTGATTTGGAAGATTATGAGATTGTTGTTCGAATTAATATCGTAGTGTTGATTCAACCGTTATGGGTAGGGCAGATTCATATGTTTTTATGATCGGGTAGATGGCGCCTCTTGATACTAGCATGATGCTTAGAACGATTATTCGGAACCGTTAGTTATATTGGTGATATTGTTCAATGAAGGTTCGGATTGTTGGTGAAGTGATCGAGTGAGAGTTCTTCAACCGGGTTGAAGGTTATTCGTAGTATATATCCTTGTCACCATTTTTGAGGCAAGAATCATACTGTGACTACTTGGTTTAAACATTGATGATTTTGATTATGCATATTATGATACATGTTGATGAATATGAGATTATCATAATGTCATTCATGTTTTGATTCATGTGTATGTTCGTGTTGATGAACACATTGTTTTGCATATATGTATGCATGGTTGTATCGCGTGTGTTGTATTGATCCAAAAGGGATCGTGTGATCTATGCTGAGGGCGCTGGATCAGATGTACACCTCGTGTTGATCCGACGGGATCATCTTGGGATCTATGGTGAGGACGTTGGATCACTGGATGGGTTTTTCCACCTCATGTTGGTCCTACGGGATCATATTGGGATCTATGCTGAGGGTGCTAGATTATTGGATTACCCATATTGCATTGATGGAACCATGTGGATTCGCATCGTTGGATTCCGGTAGCGGAAGTCCGTGTTATGTATTTTGTTATGCATCATTGTTGCATATCTGTTCTTATGTATTATGATACTTGTACTAGCATCGTTTTGCTAACCCATGTGGAGCTGGACATTTGTTTTGATGTTCAGGTAGCCGAGGAGAGGGAAAGCAGCCACAGTACCGACATGATGACGAAGGGGCTCAGTGATGTTGTCTGTTGTATTTGTTTTGATTTTCTGGTTTGTTATTTAGTACTCGAGTACGTGTGTCTTTTGATGATTTGAGAATTTGTAATAAATGAATGGTGTTGAGATGTTCTAACTGGTTATTGTATTACTCAACTATTGGTGATATTTTCGTATTGTTCAGCTATTCTTTTAATTTAGCCTTGTAAATTCTTACATAAAGGGTTTACAGCGCTGTAATTATTCAGAATATCTCGGGGTGTTACAAAAAACACTAGTTTTCGGAAACGCCATAACCCAAAACACATTTATAAAAATGTACCACAATTAACCGTTGATCCACACCTCTATGGACCCCTACCGAGACCCCGTCGGATCTACCCGTAGTGGTTAAAAGCCAAGCTCGTCGATCCAAACCTCTATGGACCCCTACCGAGACCCCGTCGGATCTAACCCGTAGTAAGCATACACACACACCCATCACTCATGCAATACTGTCATGTTAAGAGTGTAAGTTCATAAGAGTACTTGCTAGAAATGGCCATTTACCCGACACAATTATCATATTCATCACAATACCTCCTTCATAAACAATCAATCACAACACAACAACACAATTAACACGGAATACACAATTCTACAACATTAAACAAACAGGGATATCATTAAAGCCCTCAACATTCAAAATAATCAAATCATAATCAATTCCCACGAATCATATTCACGAGGGTAAACTAACCATCATAAATCCAACATGTAAACTTTATTTGCAGGGCACAAATCATATAATAAAAATACTTGCCTCGAAACCACGATCGAAATGATATGATGAACGGGATGCGGTCGGGCATCCCCGAACTCCTGAACATAATCAGGAATATAATAGCACCGCGAACACTACGAGAATAACACCACACCAATTACCAACACAAAACGGAGATCAACTCGGAATCCTCGAGCACCTATAATCCTCCGAAAGAAAAAACAAAAACATGATTACGACGAGGATCAAGACCAAAACAACGGTGATCACATCAAACTATCGAAGGAAAACTCATTCAAACATTTAATCGAACATTAAATGTTCACTACACCTCAAGAACACCGAAATCACCCTTGGGGTTGAAACGAACCGAAGATATAGATATACAATCCATAAAACATGTTTAACAACAATATATAACATCAATCGATTCATCTAAACCGGGTTGAATTTGGAATCAAGAACAAAACTCCCAAAAAGTCAACTCTAGGGAATCAAGAAAAATACCTCGATCCGGCGAAGAGCAATGGATTAAATGATGTTAACACACACAAATCCATCCCAAGATGATGCTTGATGATGAAGATCGCCCAAAATCGCCCGAAAATTGCTCAAACAATCGCCCACGAAGAGAAAGAAAAAGAAAGGAGAGGAAAATGAAATCCTCTCCAAATCCCGCTGATAAAAGGACCTACTGACTCGCGTGCCGCTGCGCAGACTGAGTGTGCCGCGGCCCGCGGATAAATCCACGATCAGGCTTTCAGGCCGTGCCGCGACGCAGAACATAAAGTGCCGCGGTGCACGGTACAGTGCGCCCAGCTCGACTCTTAGAAAGGGGTGTGCCGCGACGCACAATCCCTTGTGCCGCAGCCACACTTTTTGTGCCAAAAAGTGTCGAAAAATAATCCACGAACATGATACACTTGAACGACGTATAGTCCCGACCATTCAAAGGCCTGGATGAACGACCACGAATCCTTGTTTAGTGACTTCACGTCAAAACAGTCTTTCCTAACACGACGGTAACATCAAACTACATGGAATGAGAATAAACGTAATAGAACCCAAAACTTTGGAATATTATGGATTAACCAAACACGATACTCGATCGAAATACCAATAAAAGTTCAGAAGATCCATAATAACTTGAAATGGATTTGTGGGAACCCCAAAACGACGGTTCCGAACAATGAATACGAGAATTGAACCCAAAAGCGACAAAAATGACATTAAATGCGGAATTGAGTAAAACAAGGCCGAAACAAGCTCAAATGATAAAACTACAGAATTAATCATTCTCAGAATGATGAAACAGTCACATGCGAGTCGCTAAGATGGACTCCCTCCAGAAAAAGAAAATTACCGAAAATCAAAAATTGCGGATATTACACCGGGCCCCTCACGCCCCGAGACCAGCCTATCCCACATACGCATGCCAACTGGTTTCGCCCTGCCATGGACTCCTCAGGGAGACGGCAGTATCCCCCGATCAGTTGTACCCTACCCGCAACGATCCCCTTCATAGTCAAGTCCTCGACCAGCGACAAGCTCTCCGGACTAAATCGGGTCAGCATGCCTGACTCGGCCAGACCGATGCATCCGGGCAAACAAAGTCTTAATGCTAATGTCTCCCCCTTTACCCCTGTTGTGGCAAGCTAACCAGAAGGCACGTCTCATTTGGACGGTCAACAAGGACACGACATATCGGGTCGTGACATGCCGCATCTCTTTCCGGAAGGCATATGAACCTCGCCATTCGTTGCGTCCGCCAGAGAGTCGGGATTTTTAAAAAAAAATTATGTAATTAATTTTACATAAAAGTGAAAATTTTAATTTTGGAAATCCACGGCCCGACCGGGGAGGAGTGACGAGATGCTTGATTCAGTGGGAGATATCGAGTTGGAGATTTTCGCGGATCAATGCGGGAACGAAGACCATGCTAATTGGATAAATTTATTATCCATGCATTTATTTGGGTTTTACTGTTTTGAATGTATGGCATGTATGAATTATATGTGATATGTTTTCTTGCATGCTAGGATGAGAAAATTAAAAACCTTAAGACTAAAATAACTAAGTAATTAAATTGATTTTTTTAAATAAAATAGAATTGGCCTCCACAATTAATTTAAATTGTGAAGTAATTAGCATGCTCATTGACATTAGGGTCTTCCTCCATATCGACGTGCTAATTACAGGTTCAGTGATTTTTAACTTCCAAATGATAACATAAAGTAAATAGAATTTTTTATGATAGGACCTCTCCATCTGTAGAACTATTATTTAGAAGATAATATTTTAAGGTTGTTAAATTATGATGTTCACTTAGGTGTATTAATTAATAAGCTCCTGATCGGAGTCTATGTTAATTAATACACGACCAAGAGGAACCAACTATTAATTTTACTTGTCCCAACGTAAATTGACTAGATAGTAAAACTAAAGACGCAAAACTCTACTTGAAAAATATGTGTGTAAATCTCCACACGATCATGGCTTGCATATGTGGGTTTTTTGAGGTGTTGGTTGCTACCATATATATTGTGTTTTGAGGTTTTTAAATATATTTTGATATGCATTATGTGATGGATGTTTTTAATTTTATCTCACATGTCTTTCAATCCATTTGCTGTAAATCTCAAAGAAAACAAACTTGATGGCACTAATTTTGCTGATTGGAAATGTAATCTTAATATTGTCCTGACTGCTGAAGAATAATAGTTTGTTCTAACTAAGGAATGCCCATTAGAATCAGATGCGGATTAGACACCTGATGAGGTTAAAGAATTCCGCAAATGGAAGAAATCTGATGAGATGGCTCGTTGTTACATATTGGTTTCTTTAGAAAATGTATTATAGCATCAGCATCAGTGTATGGGCAGGGCCGCAGAAATGATGAAAAATCTCGGCGAGATGTTTGGTCATCAGAACCGGGTAGCTAGGAAAAATGTTATGAGGGTCTTGATGACCTAAATGCCTCAAGGAACCCCAGTAAGGGATCATGTTCTAATAATGATTTCTCATCTGAACGAACTTGGTATCTTAGGGGCTACTATCGATGCGGAAACACAAGTCGATATCATCCTAGGCAGCTTACCTAGGAGCTTTGAGCAGTTCCGCCTAAACTACAATATGAATCGTAGGGAGTATACATTGGCGGAAATTTCTGACAGAGCTTCAAGCTGCAGAAGGTCTCTTCAGACAAGGGTATCAAGTTCTTGCGCCAACTAGTGTTTCAACTTCTAAACTCAAATGGGGGAAGAAGAAAAAAACAAGTGGGCCAGAAGCAAGTTGCAACTCTCAAGGTAAAAATCAAGGCTCCTCACCCTAGGGCGAACAAAAAGCCAAAGGAAAATTGCTACAAGTGCTCTCAGAAAGGACATTTCAAAGCGGACTGCTCTACTCTTAAGAAAGGTATGTCTCGTGCACTAGTAGTCAAAACATGTTTGACAGCTTGTTCTACCACTTCGTGGGTAGTAGATTCAAGCTCCACTAATCATGTATGCTTTGACTCATGATTTCCAGGTAACGAAGCAACTCAGTGCGGGCGAGATCACCATCAATTGGGGGGAATATTCCAGGCTTAAAATTATAGCAGTGGGAGTCATGTAGTTAAAGGTTAGTGATAAAATATTAGTCCTGAATAATATATTATTGGTACCATATATTACAATGAATTTAGTTTCAGTTTTAAATTGAGTTGTGATGGTTATTCAGTTTCTTTTGATGGTGATGTTATTATTAGAAGAAATGGTGAATATATTTGTAAAGGTACTTTTACTGATGGACTATATGTCATTAATACTGCACAAACTCCCATGCATAAACATAAATCAAACAAACAGTTAGTGGAGAGGATACCTTAGCAGAGAGTTTTTGGATTTCGTGGCAAATGAGGGGATTACGTCCCAGCTCATTGCGCTGGGAACTCCAGAACAAAATGGTGTTGCTAAGAGAAGGAACATAACTCTTTTAGAAATGGTTAGATCAATGATGATTTACTCAGATTTACCTATTTTGTTCTGGGTATGCCTTGGAAACAGTGACGTACATTCTAAACCTGGTGCCTTCATAATCAATTCCAAAAACACCCAGAGAATTGTGGAGCGGGCGAAAACTCAGTCTCATACATGTTCGGATTTGGGGTACTCCAACACATGCGCTGAATAAGGATGCTGATAAGTTGGCATCTCGTACAGAGGTACGAGTACTTGTAGGATACCATAAGGGAACAAATGGTGGCTTGTTCTATAATCCCCAGGATCAGAAGGTCATTATTAGCATCAATGCCCGGTTCCAGGAAGAGGATTATGTGAGTAGTCACAAGCCCATGAGCAAAATAATTTTGGAAGAGTTGAGAGGTGAGACTCCATCTATACCAATCGTACAAGCACCAATGAACACTGCAACACATATCGACTGTGAGACTTTTACAGTAACTCGGGATTTGCCTCGTCATAGTGGGAGGGCTGTTCATAAACCGGAATGATTAATAGGCATGGGATAGTTTTTAGACTCAATCCCGGGCGAAGATGATTCAGATCCCTAGACTTATAATGAGGCAATCCAAGATAAAGATGCTGACTTTTGGAAAGTAGTAATTAAATCAAAAATGGGATCTATGGATTCTAATCTAGTTTGGGAGCTAGTAGAAATACTGGATGTGGTACAAGCCATTGGGAGTAAGTTGGTCTATAATCAAAACAAATGAGGTGATGACAAGGTTGAAACCTTCAAAACGAGGCTTGTAGTGAAATGTTACACTTAGAAGGAGGGCATCAATTACTATGAAACCTTTTCGCTGGTAGCCATGCTTACGTCAACCCGGATTCTTTTAGCTATAGCTGTGCATTTAGATCTGGAGATTTGACAAATGGATGTCAAAATTGCATTCTTGAATGGAAGTCTAGACAAGGAAATCTACATGTGCCAACCAGAGGGATTCATTGCTGAAGGAGAAGAGCACGTAGTGTGCAAGCTTAAGTGATCTATTTATGGACTTAAGCAAGCATCTAGATCTTGGAACACTCAATTTGATGAGATTGTCCAGTTATATAGATTCATCCAATGTATGAGTGAGAGTTGTGTGTATAAGAAAAGTGATGGAAATGTGTTGGTGTTTCTTGTACTGTACATAGATGATATCCTTCTGATTGGAAACAACGTGAAGAAATTATCGGATGTACAGGTATGACTGTCCGAGCTGTTCGATATGAAGGATTTAGGAGAAGCAGGGCACATCCTTGGAATCGGGATCTTTCATGATTGGAAGAAAAGGATGTTGTGCTTATCCAAGGCATTTTATATCGATGCAGTGCTAAAACGGTTTCACATGGAGTATTCCAAGAAAGGTGTTCTACCTTAAAGATATGGAATTCGACTATCTAAGGATATGTTTCCTAAGATATAAAAAGAGATAGGTGACATAGGCATGGCTTCTAAATATCAGTCGAACCTAGGACCTGGACACTGGATTGCTGTCAAGCACATACTCAAGTACCTGAGAAGGATTAGGGAGTATATGCTAGTATATCAAATAGATGACCTATGTCCAGTGGGTTATATTGACTCAGATTTTTCATCAGACAAAGAAAAATACAAGTCTACTTCAGGTTATGTATTTACTCTGGGAGGTGGAGCTATTAATTGGAGGAGTGTGAAGCAGAAATTTATCTCAGACTCTGCCATGGAAGCCGAGTACGTGGCAACTTTTGAGCAGCCAAAGAGGCGGTATGGCTCAAGTACTTCCTGCAGTGATTCCCGATTTGCAAAAGGTACACTTTATTGTGATAATACTGGTACAGTTGAAAATTTGAGGGAACCACAAGCCCATAAGGAAAGTAAACATATCAACCGCAAGTACCACCTCATACGACACTTCATAAAGGAATGGTACGTAGTTGTATCCAGGGTTGCATCTGTCACATCCCAGACCGCTCCGCCATAGCATGATATTATCTGCTCTGGGCACTCTCTTATGAGATGGCTCTCACGGTTTTATTTCTAGGAGCCCACGAGCAGTTTTCTAGGAGGTTACCCATCATGAGACTACTCCCTCCCGAGCACACTTAACTTCGGAGTTTCCATCTCCCATGAGCAAGTGGGCTCCCAAAAGGCATCATGCTATTTTGAGGCGGACATGCACATATAAGGCACTTGGCCCTCTCTCTACTAGCCGATGTGGGATATCACAATCCCACCCCTCAAGGGGCCCGATGTCCTTATCGGCACACTTGCACTAGCCAGCAGAGTGGCTCCGATATCAGATTGTCACATCCCAAGACGCGTCATGTATTTTCAAACTTTAGGCTTCATTCTCATATCGAAATGGAGTATGTTTGTCGCTTCATCTCTGACTTGATCTTGGACATATACTAACTGCCTGTTGAATGTTTTAATTGCCTCAGATATAGGAATGTCTTGAGGTTGATCCTTAAAGAATTCATAGACTCTAGCTTGTTGGACGGCGCTGGGTAATACTAGTCCTCCATTAGTTCTTTGAATTATTTCCATGTGGCAACACGATCCCTGGGCTTGACAGACCGTCACCAATCAGAACCGTCATTGATCAATAGGTACTGAGCAATTAAAACCTTCTTGTCCTCAGGGCCATTGCCATCAAATATTTTCTCTAACTCGACCAACCAATGATCCCAGTTAGTTATATCGCCGGAGCCGTCAAATCTGTAATACCCGATTGTAAATTCATTAATTATCACTCAGTATATTGTCACTCAGTAATTTTTCACTCATTAATAATCATTCACCATTCATATTCATTCATTGTATTCACCGTCAGAGTAATTCATATCGTGTATCGGTAATTTATTCATCATTCAACCCGGTTGGAAAATCAGGCCGAGCATATCATCATTGTCATATTTGTAGTGGGCTTTGTGTGAGGAGTAGCGCACGCTACGTACTCTCTTTAGCACTCGCTAATTGAGTATGGGTAGCACACGCTACCTCTCAGCATTAGCGCACGCTAACGTTGTTCAGGCAGACAGTCTAGAAGGCACTGGACTGAATTTTGAGTTGTAGTAGCGCACGCTACAAATGGTAAGTAGAGCATGCTAGAAGTTTGGATAGCGCACACTAAGCAATGAGTGTAGCGTGCGCTAAGGCTCGATCAGACAGTCCATTGGGTACTGGACTGAAATGGAATAATTCATAGCGTACTCTACGAAAGGATCTTAACGTAGGTAATGTTATGTGTAGCGCACGCTAAGTTTTTGATTGTAGTGCATGCTAATGCGAGCAAGGCCAGAGGATAGTAGGGTCTGGACTCCGGTATTTTGGACATTAACCATCAGGTAGCGCGCACTAACACAAGGTTAACACATACTAAGAAGAGGCGCTAGCGCACGCTACAAAGGTACGTAGAGCGCGCTAACGATGCACACAGTGGGTACTGTTCTACCCGGTACACCCGTTAGCGCACGCTAAGCACATGATCTAGCACGCGCAAAACTAGGTTTGCTATAAATAGGCTAGTCAGTCCAGAATTCGTCATTTCTCACATCTCATTTTGTTTTTGGGCGTTTTTGGGCTATTTTGGACGTTTTGGAGAGATCTCTTCGAGCTGCATTCACCTATCAACATCTCCAAACTTATAAGTCGGATTAATCACCATTTCATCCTTTCCAAACATCAAATCAAGGTAAATACTTCTTGAATCTAGAATTTTGGGATTTGAGTATTTTCCTTCCGATCTCTTCTTGTAAGCTTGCTTTTATGTTGGGATATATTAGATATGGATTATCTACCTTGGATAAATATATTCCTATAGATTTATTGGTGTATATTTCGGATTTGATAAATATTTGGGGAATTATTCTAGAACCCTTGATGTTTGACTTTGGTTATTTTGGGGGTTTCCGATTGATGTTGTCGTAACCTTAAGTTGTGGTTTCCTATTAGATTATTGATATCATTGAAGGTGTTTTGTTGTATTGAACTACTCATTTTGGAGTTTGGTTTCGATGTATTTGGGATGGGTTATAATCAAAGGATGAATGTTTACAATGTATTTGTTCGAATATTGAGTGTATCGACGTTTGAGTTTATTATAATCGTGCTTGATACGTATATTGAGTGTTTGTTGGTAATCATGTTATTCAAGGTTGTTCGAGCGACCGACATCTCATTTTAGGACGTTTGTTCGAGGAAGGACATTCTTCACCGGTGTTGAGTAAGTTAATTCTTACTCGGTTAAAAGGATACTCATTCCTTTCGTTGTTGTTCATTCATATTCATAATTCATTCATAACGTATTAAGTGTATTGAGACATTTAATTGTCAACTATTCATTCAATTCATGAGGAACGACGGTTCCAATCATTTCAATGAGCTATCATTAATTTCATTATTATTTCATCTCGGTGAGTCACTATTGACCCTTGTTGGATTGTTATTCATTAATACTCATCATGGTCATTTTTGTTCATGTGACCTTCTGGGTTCTGCGTGGCCGGGTGGTTATGTGTGGAATTTTTAATTGGGCACACGATAGTCATGTGAAGGATTCACCGACACAATGGACTGTACACATGGTAACGTGCCTCCGTGAGACTAATTAGGTAGAAGTTCGGGTGTGTCCGGACACTCGTCTTGCGCACTTGCACATCCCATTACGGGCGTACTATGATGCCCCTCTTCAGCTTAATTTCATAACTATGATATATAATGATTGTGTTTATTCAACTCTTGAGGATTGTTGTTCTGTGTAACTAACCCCATTGGGGGATGTTGTTTTCAGGTCATGGCAAGGCAAAAGCATGGAAAGAGACGTTGACGGCGAGGAGTCCCAGTGATACTAGTAGGGGGCCCCAGTCCTTTTCAGTCATTCATGTTTTCTTCATTTTTATTTGCACTGCAGATTTCCGTTTGGATATTCATTTTTATTCAGTGTTGTATGTTTTATCTTCATATAAAATATACATGTATTCTGTATTTCCTGGGTGTGTTGTACTTGAAACTCCTCATCGGAGTAATTAATGATATAATGTGGTTCGGTACTACAATTATATTCTTTAATTCATTAATTTTCATTCGCCTGGTGGGTCCAGTTGGGGTCCACGGCACTGTAATATCTGCCTAGTTTAGATGTTACAGAGTTGGTATCGGAGCGTGGTTTTGAATACTACCTTCCGAGTTATGTCTTATTGAAATCATCGTTCATCTGACTAGTATCATTGGATTTTCGCGTCACGTGTGACCTGTGCAAGAGCCAAGCCCCTCGGGCCAAAGAACAGTAAGATTTCTGACACCATGGTATAATTTCTGCAATAAGAATCACTCATTCATCATTCAACAGTCAACAATCCTCAATCATCATTTTCATTTTGATCATGTCGATCATGTTAACTCATTAATCACTCAGTTCATTTCATTGCTCAGTTGTTGATCTTGAGGATCGCATCACTAATCTTGTCAACTTGATCAAGATAATCATTTCAAGAATTTCATCAGATAATAATGTCACCTCAGTTGATCATTCCTATAATCATTGTGTTAGAGCGCGTATGCTCATTACTATCATTTCATAACGTAATCATAATCCAGTATTCATGCGAGATCTATAACTATCATGTGACTTTCCTACTTCAGTATGGAGAGAGCGGGAAGAGGACACATGTGATAAGTGTCAGTTTTGTACACTTATCCATGGTTTGTATCGATAAAATTCACCCATAATTGAGCTAGTCTACTCGTTTTTTGCTTTTAATTTATTAGTTTTAATAATTTTATTTTTATCGGATGATGATCGGATTAAATAACTGAATTACTCAAGAAACAACATGTTTAATAAATATTCTCTTTATTGAATTTTGATATATTCATGTTGTAGGGCTTTCCGAGAGGAATTCGGCAGTCTTTCCGGATTCAAAATCAGAGTTATATATCAAAAGTTATCATCCGAAGAAGATCTGGGGCAAAAACGCAAAGTCTGAGAAATTGCAGGCGTAAACGTAACTATCAAAGCTTCAAATGAGCAAATTTACGAAGCCACATTATGGCCGTAACATTCAGGAGTTACGGCCGTAAGTCACCCTAGTTACGGCCGTAACTCCTGAATGTTACAGCCGTAACTCTTGACAGATTTCTATGATTTGTCTAATTTTTTATACTTTTTGTGTATTATTGAGGGGATGACTGGCATTGATCCGATCTAATGTAATAATGCTGGAGTTTTGGAGCTATTAGATGACTTTAGGTGTATAAATAGACCCCTTAGATCCTTCATCATTCATGATTCATCTTATAATTTTCCATTTTTTGTAAACTTTTCTTTTTGTGTGAAGAGCACACTTGTGTTCTTGAGTGATATTTGTAAGTGTGGTATAACAAATGTTGTTCAGAGAGTTTATTGTTTCTATCTCCTTTATCTACTAAGGGAGTTAGGATCAATTCTTTCTCTTGATTCAACTAATAATGACCACACAAGCTTGTAATATGTGTAATAAACCCTTCATGGGCTAAGTAATCTTTAGTTGGGATTATAAACAAGGTTAGTCATGTTATTTATGTTTGTATAAAGATCTATTGTGAATTACTTATTATTGTGTGTGATTTTCATTGTTTTAGCAATCTTTATTTATTTGGCCAATAAATGACGATATTTATGGTCTTCATATGTTTCGAAAGAAAATATGTTTGATTAGATCAAATGATCTTCACTATAAGTTGTTCTAGGGGATAGAAATATACCTCTAGTCCTTAGATGATTCTTTGAGTTATTTTCATAAATCCTAATGCTATGTATTGAAGCCAATCAACATAGAAATATAGTGGATTGATTCAATATGTAAGGGGCGTTTTATAGTTCGAAAGAGAAACCGTCTTTTTAAGGAAAATCGAATCTACACAACATAATAAGTAAATTCATTTTATGATCTCCTATACATCTTTTATAACTAATGACGAACTAAGTTTGTAATCCCAACTATTTCATTTTATCGTTAATCAATCTATTATTATTGCTATCTTTTTATTTCCTTATAATATTAGAACTATTATTGCATTTTCTTTGCAAATATTAAACCAAACTTTTTAATTATGTGTTTCACTTATCATAATATCTATAAAAATAGACTAATAGTGTATAATTCAAATTATAACCAAACTTCCTTGTGGGATCGATAAACCGGACTCAAAAAGTCCACTTTACTACTTGATACGATATCGTGCACTTGCGATAGTTACACTAAAAATGTGTCAAGTTTTTGGCGCCGTTGCCGGGGAAGTATAAGTTATATTTGAAAAATTACATTATTAACTATTGTTATAAATACAACTTTTTCTTTGTTGTAGATTCTCTTGTCTATGCGAAGGACGTACAATCGCGATTTAGTTTCACTAGATCCAGTGATCGAAGCCATATTCAGAAGAAGGCGAAGAGAACAAAAGAAAAACATTATTTCTTCACCATCAATGGTGGACGAACTAAATCCACGTCTCCCCCAAGGAAATGATAACGAAAGAATTCCTCCAGTGGGGGGAATACCTAATGTTCAAAACATTCAACATCAACAATATCCTATTGTGCCAGAAATAGATGAAGACAACATGCTCTTTGGGGAATTCATGAACCCCCCATCTTTGAGCGTTCAATCAAGTGTAATCTATCCACCATTTGGAGTGGACAATTTTCAAATTCGCCGAGATGTCATCAATCTCTTCTCCAACATCAACTCATTCTATGGAAGAACCGACGAAAATCCATATCTCCATATTAACCGTTTTGTGGAAATATGTGGAAATTTCAAATATCCAAATGTAAATGACGAGGCAATCAAAATGAGACTTTTCGTGCACACTTTGAAGGACAGAGCAAGAGAGTGGCTAGATACTTTGCCACCACGAAGCATAACAAATTGGCCCGAATTTGTCCAAAAATTCACCACTAAATACTTTCCACCAATAAAAGTGGCGAAACTCAAATACGAAATCTCTACATTTCGTCAACAAGATTCAGAATCATTCCACGAAGCATGGGAGAGATACAAAGATATGCTACGAAAATGTCCTAACCATGGTTTCAATTTGGGAGCACAAGTCAATTACTTCTATTCTGGAATTTTACCTTCATGCCGAGCCAATGTTGATTCATCATCAAATGGCTCACTGGGAAACAAAACTATGAAAGAGGCTTATAATCTTTTTGAGGTTATAAGTGAACAAAGTGCAAGATGGCCAGACAGAAATATCCAAAAGAAACCAAATGGTGTTTTTGAAGTGGATTCTTATTCACTTATGTTGGCAAAAATTGAAGCTCTATCAAAGAAAGTCGAGGAAATGTCTTTTTCAACTCATCAAACTGTGAAGACGGTGCAAACTCCACAAATTTCAGCCTTTTCATGTGAAATTTGTGGAGCAACTCACAACAAAGACTATCTGTCCCTTAGTGCAACAAGAGCAGTCAACACCACCACCAGAACAAGTGGCGTATGCTCAGAATTTCCAAAGGCAAGCATACAATCCTTACGGGCCAACATACAATCCAGGGTACAAAAATCATCCAAATTTTTCTTATGCAAACAACAACAATGTGTTGAATCCAACGCATCAAGAAAAGAAGCCCGGATGGGAAGAAGCAATCACAAAGCTAGCTGAACAACAACTGAAGTATCAACAACGAAATGATGCTTCAATTAAAAATCTGGAGACACAAGTTGGCCAAATGGCCAAAATACTTTCAGAAAGATCTCATGGCATGTTACCTAGCAATACCGAGGTAAATCCAAGGGAAAATGTACAAGCTATCACAACAAGAAGTGGAGTGCAGTTGCCCGAAATTTCTATGGAAAACCATCTGGAAAAACAAAAAAATAAACAAAATCAAGAATCAGAAAAAGAATCTGATACAGGACCTTCATCTCAAAAAGGTCCAATTGCTACAAAATCTTATGTTCCACCTATCCCATTTCCTCAACGGTTGAAGAATCACAAGCTCGATGCTCAATTCGGGAAATTCTTGGAAATCTTCAAAAAGCTACACATCAACATTCCTTTTGCCGATGCTCTAGCACAAATGCCAAGCTATGCCAAATTTATGAAAGATATTCTTTCCAACAAACGAAGGCTTTAAGAATACGAAACTGTCATGCTAACAGAGGAATGTAGCGCAATACTACAAAAGAAGTTGCCACTCAAGCTAAAAGATCCGGGAACTTTCACAATCCCGTGTACAACTGGTGAAGTGAATTTTGGCAAAGCTCTTTGTGATTTAGGGGCAAGTATCAACTTGATGCCCCTGTCAATTTTCAACAAATTGAACTTGGAAGAAGCAAAAGCAACAACAGTTTCACTACAATTAGCCGATCGGTCAATCAAATATCCACGTGGGATAGTTGAAGATGTGCTCGTCAAAGTTGATAAATTCATATTTCCAGCAGATTTTATCATCCTCGACATGGAAGAAGATCAGGATATTCCCATTATTTTGGGACGACCATTTCTCGCAACCGGACGTGCTCTTATTGACGTCTATGAAGGAAAGCTAATTCTCAGAGTGGAAGACGAACATGTCATCTTCGATGTCTTAAAAACTTTGAATCAACCCTCCACAGATGAGTATTGTCTAAAAATAGACACAATTGAAGCCATGGTGAACAAGTCTTTAGAGAAAATTCTATCTAAAGATCCTCTTGAGACATGTATAGCAAATTCTCTAATCAAAGATGGAAGAAGAATATCACTTGGCCGAAACAGTTAACTATCTAGAAGCACTACCAAACTTAAGAAAGCATTCATATTTTGAAGAATTGGGGACAAGCTCCGCTAAACCCCTCCCTTCTTTACAAGAAGCTCCAACACTTGATCTCAAACCTCTACCCACACATTTGAGATACGCTTACTTGGGCGTTTCCTCAACACTTCCGGTCATAATATCTAACATATTGACCAAACTTGAAGAAGGGAAATTACTAAGGGTATTGAGGAATCACAAAAGAGCAATTGGATGGACTATTGCAGACATTAGAGGAATAAGCCCCTCTATATGCACTCACAAAATCTTGATGGAAGATGACTGCAAACCTTCAATTGAGCATCAACGACGTTTGAATCCAAACATGAAGGAAATTGTGAAGGCAGAGATTCTTAAATTACTTGACGCAGGAATCATTTATCCAATCTCAGATAGTCCATGGGTGAGCCCTGTACATATGGTGTCAAAAAGAGTGGAATCACAATCATAGAGAACGAGCACAATGAACTTATACCAACACGATCGATCACAGGATGGAGAATGTGCATTGGTTACAGGAAACTAAACAAGACGACAAGAAAAGATCATTTTCCACTCCCATTTATTGATCAGATGCTAGATAGATTGGCGGGACATTCTTACTACTGTTTTCTCGACGGCTATTCAGGGTACAACCAAATCGTAATAGCCCCAGAAGACCAAGAGAAAACAACATTCACATGCCCTTATGGAACATTTGCCTATAGAAGAATCCCATTCGGATTGTGCAATGCTCCAGCCACATTTCAAAGATGCATGATGTCAATATTCTCAGACATGGTTGAAAAATTCATTGAAGTTTTCATGGACGATTTCTCGGTTTTTGGAGATTCATTTGATAAATGCCTAAATCACTTAGGCATGGTCTTGGAAAGATGTGAAGACATAAATCTAGTTCTCAATTGGGAGAAATGTCACTTCATGGTCCAGGAAGGAATCGTACTTGGCCATAGAATCTCACTACATGGAATTGAAGTCGATAAGGCAAAGATCCAAGTGATTGCAAAACTTCCTCCACCAATTTCGGTGAAAGGAGTAAGGAGTTTTCTCGGACATGTAGGATTCTATCGGAGGTTTATAAAAGATTTCTCAAAAATAGCAAAACCTCTCTGTTCTTTGCTTGAGAAAGATACACTATTCCTTTTCACAAATGAATGCCACGTGGCCTTTGCAACTTTGAAGGATAAGCTTACATCAGCTCCAAGCATCATTTCTCCAGATTGGACTATTCCTTTCATTTTAATGTGCGATGCAAGTGATTATGCCGTAGGGGCCGTACTGGGCCAGAAGAAGGACAAAATGATGCAAGTGATCCATTATGCTAGCGGGACTATGAATGATGCTCAATTTGAACTACACAACAACCGAAAAGAGATGCTTGCAGTGGTTTATGCCTTTGACAAATTTCGATCCTACTTATTGGGATCAAAGGTCATAGTCTACACTGATCATTCAGCTTTGAAATATTTAATGACAAAGCAAGATGCAAAGTCAAGGCTAATCCGATGGGTTCTACTTATGCAAGAATTCGACATAGAAATCAGAGACAGAGAAGGGAACAAAAAACCAAGTGGCGGATCATCTCTCTAGACTCGACCAAAACAATGCTCAAGAGAAGGAAATAAATGAAGTATTTCGGATGAACAAGCTGCTCCAAATCTCTAATATCCAGAAAAACAAAATGCACCATGGTATCCGACATCGTTAATTTCCTTGTTAGTGGAATAATTCACCCAAATTTTTCCCATCATCAAAAGAAAAATTCTTCTCCGAGTTGAAATACTATTACCGGGAAGATCCTCTGTTGTTCGAGACGAGGACTGATCAAATCATCCGGAGATGCATACGGAAGAAGAAATGGAGAAGGTATTAGAAAGATGTCATTCCTCTCACTATGGAGGACATTTTGGGGGTTCAAAAGCAATGACAAAAATTCTTGAAGCAGGATTCTATTGGCCCACTCTATTCAAAGATGCACATACACTTGTCTCAAAGTGTGACCGGTGCCAAAGACATGGAAACATGTCAAAAAGAAATGAAATGCCAATGAATTTCATCCTTGAAGTTGAAATCTTCGATGTTTGGGGAATTGATTTCATGGGACCCTTTCCATCATCGTTCTCTAATGAATACATCCTTGTAGCTGTAGACTACGTATCCAAATGGGTGGAGGCTGTTGCATTACCAACAAACGAAGCTAAGGTCGTGGTAAATTTTCTAAAGAAAAATATATTCACTCGTTTCGGAACACCGAGAGTTATTATCAGTGATGGCAGATCTCATTTCTGCAATCACCAGGTTAAGGCTCTATTGACCAAATTCGGAGTAAAACACCGTGTCGCTACCTCTTATCACCCACAAACCAGTGGACAAGTCGAAGTTTCCAATCATGAACTGAAACGTATACTTGAGATGACAGTCGACTCATCTCGGAAAGATTGGTCGAAAAAGCTGGATGATGCGCTCTGGGCTTACAGAACAGCCTATAAGACACCGATAGGCATGTCTCCATTTAAATGCAGTTTTGGAAAAGCTGTCACTGCCCGGTAGAACTTGAACATCGATCTTTTTGGGCTATAAAAAATTAAACTTTGACGAATATTGGGAAAGAAAAGGTTGTCTTGATTAAATGAGTTGGATGAAATCCGACTCGACTCATATGAAAATGCCAAAATCTACAAAGAAAAAACAAAAAGATGGCATGACAACAGAATTCTAAGAAGAGATTTTAAAACAGGAGACCAAGTTCTGCTTTTTAATGCACGACTGCATCTGTTTCCGAGTAAGATGCGATCACGATGGACAGGCCCTTACACGATCAAAGAGGTGTTTTCTCATGGAGCTATGGAGATTTATAATACAACCGACGGGAGTTTCAAAGTAAACGGTCAATGGTTAAAGCCATATCTGGGAGGAGAATTCTCGACAGCAAAGTCAATCATAATGCTGGAAATACCTAATTAATCTGACGAGAAGTCAAGCTAAGGACGTTAAACAAAGCGCTTATTGGGAGGCAACTCAATCTCTATTATTTCGCAAAAAAGTTTGGGGGTAACACGGAAGGATTCAACAACAAGAGCAAGGATCAGATCGTTCATAAAATCCAGGGAGTCTTTCTTTCATTATTCTCACACCTATATAATTTATATTTTTATAAAAAAAAAAAAAAAAATATAAAATAAAATATATATATATATATATATATATATATATATATATATACGGCCGTATCCAAAATAATACGGCCGTAAGTAGTATCATGATTTCTAACGAATGGTTTATACGGCCGTAACTCCTACATGTTACGGCCGTATCTTAAAACAGGTTCCAAAAAAAAAAAAACGAAACCATCATACGGCCGTAGTCTTGAAAGATACGGCCGTAACTAAAGAACCTATTAGAAAAACGAATGCATCTTACGGCCGTAACTTGGATATGTTACGGCCGTAACTACTCGTCTGTATTAAAAAAAACGGACTTTGCAACACATTCACAAAACAGACGAGTCACCAAGCGGCCGGGAGTGCGATTTTTTCCCCCTATCAATCCCTACTTTCTAAAAACTCAAATTCCTCAATACAATTCATTAACTTATCAACATTAACACATAATCATCAGGTTCTCTTTCAATCCTTGTTTCAATTTATATATTCTTGAGTTTTAGTTTTTAGTTTTTCTCTTCATATTTGTTTTTCGATTCTTATTCCCGTATGATTCGTTGATTAAATCTTGTTCATTTGTTAGTATTATTGATATTTGTGTGGTTATTTGATTCATTGATTTGTGGTGGATTTATGGATTTGAGTTTGAATGAAAAAAACTTGTTAAAAAACTATGAACTCAAGGTGTCCGACGAAATGCCACAACGAAAATCATTGAATTTCTTTTATGTTTTTATTGGTTTTGCTTGATGATTATAGTCGTGTGATGAAAAGGAATTTGATTTTGTTTAATTTCAGGTATGGCACCGAAGAAATCATCAAAAGGAAAAGAAAAGGTCGGTTCATCATCTCAAGGTCCGGCACCACCGCAAAGAAATCAAAACACAAAGTGCATTAAGGAAAGATTGTTCAATATTGATGATTTCATTGGCGATGCAGATAGAGACACAATCACTACCCCTTTCATCCAAAAATTCTTAGACAACGGCTGGGAAAAGTTCGTTTCCGATCTCCCAAATGGTAACCCGACCTTGACCCTAAACTTTTACAATTCTTTCAACAAGTCCATTGGGCAGGTAGGGTCGCCTACTTATCATCAGACTACTGTGAATGGGAAATCGATTAATTTTTCACCGGATGTCATTAACAAGTATTTGGGGGTTAATTGTACTAACGCGGTTGACATTTCTATCTTACCTAATGAAGAGGTGCCGGATGATAGAGTTTTACGCTGGGCGTTAGTGAGCGAGTTGCATGGCAGTATTGGGATGATCAAACCCCGATACAACCAGGCGGACCTAATGGATGATGCTTGGTATTTATGGATGTGGGCAGCCGGGAGTATTTACCCGTCTTCGACTCTGACGATGATTTCCATTGGCCACATGCGAGGTTTATTTGCTATCCGCCGAGGGGTAAAAATGGATTTGGGTACTCACATTTACACTACTATTTGTCACTATGCCGGCATGGTCCCGACTAGGCAGAAGATGCCATACCCTGCCTTATCACCGGTATTTGCAGGAGCCAGAGAGTAAAAATTTCGGCAGGGGGTGATATTTTAACACATGGGGATCGACTGAACGACCGGAGTAGTATTTTTCGAAGTACTCAGTTGAGAAGCAAACGGGCACGTTTGGAACCGGAAGAGGATAGTAGCGAGGAGGAGGAATATGAGGCCGAGGAGGATGCCGGTTATGAGTTGACGCCTTTTGAGGAAAATTTGCTTGAAAGAGTTCAGGGATTAGAAACATCCCAGGCTGAAATTTTGAGAAATCAGAATGAAATAATCGAGCGACAATTAGAAATGGATAAGTGCTTTGAAAAGCTTTTCCGTTTTCTAAACATCCCTGACGACACACCTGGAGGATCACAAAGCTAAAATTTCAGGGAGTTTTCTGTTTTCTCATTTGCTTTTATTTTTTTTTTAAAAAACTGAGGACAGTTTTACTTATAAGTTTGGGGTTGTTTTCGTACTTTGGTGTTTATTTTGTGGTTTTTGAACTATGATGTTTATTTTGATTTTGATCGTAGTATGTTTTGATTAGTGTAGTGTGTGGTATGTTTTTATTATTTGGCATTGATTAGATTTAGTGAATATATATATATATATATATATTTATAGTATTTTGATTTTTGAGATTTCTAGATCTGGCCAAAACACCAATAAATTAGCTATATACAAGCTTCTAAATCGTTTTAACCGGTAATTTTTTTTTTTGTATATTCCAAAATTTTTGAGCCTTAATCTCTCTTTCCAAGCCTTGTAATTATCATATAAAATTGAGTCATTCGTTACCTTGAGAAAAGAAGAATCAATTGGTTGATGAAAAATAAAGCGAAATTTACTTAATTTGTGGAGTTTTGATTTTTCATGCTTAACTAAAAATGATTTTCGCAAAAATTCTATTCCCTAAAAAAAAGGGAGTCATTGGTGAAAAGAGCTACACGTTAGCAAATAACGGTGAAAGCTATCACCTAAAAAAATAAATGACGAAAAGGAGAAGTGTTGAGCAAAGAATACCGCTAATTTTGGAAGTCTTAAATTTTACGAAAAATAAAGGACTAACCATTGTTGGTGCGTAGCCGTCTCATAAAAATTGGTGAAAAGAGCTACACGTTAGCAAATAACGGTGTGAAAGCTATCACCTTTTACGAAAAAAATGAGATAGAAATTGTGTTAGTGAAAGAGCTACACGTTAGCAAATAACGGTGAAAGCTATCACTAAAAGGGATGTAGTTTATGAGCGATTTGAATTAATTAGCAGCTGAATTTCAATACACTCAATTTTGTGAAAATCACAATATTTGATGACGCCAATGAAATTCTTCTTCATATTGAGTCGAAAAATAAACGAGTGATCGAGAGCAACCATTAAAGGGAGTCGTGTGTATCACGAGTGGGAAAGAAATAATCAACCTTTTGGGGGGAAAACCTTGATTTTGGAATTACAAAATAAAAACCGTGTTTTAACTTCAAAAACATTAGTAGATTTATTTTGAATCTTGATTCATTTCTATCTACTGTATAAAGCTGGTTGTTGTTTATTAATGGCATTTTGATCTCCTTTTCTCTTTTTATATTTTAATTTAAGTGTGTATTAATTTTTCTTATTTTTATTTTTGGAGTGTGATTAATAAAGAGTCTTGCTCGGGACTAGCAAGAATTCAAGTTTGGGGGTGTGATAAGTGTCAGTTTTGTACACTTATCCATGGTTTGTATCGATAAAATTCACCCATAATTGAGCTAGTCTACTCGTTTTTTGCTTTTAATTTATTAGTTTTAATAATTTTATTTTTATCGGATGATGATCGGATTAAATAACTGAATTACTCAAGAAACAACATGTTTAATAAATATTCTATTTATTGAATTTTGATATATTCATGTTGTAGGGCTTTCCGAGACGAATTCAGCAGTCTTTCCGGATTCAAAATCAGAGTTATATATCAAAAGTTATCATCCGAAGAAGATCTGGGGCAAAAACGCAATGTCTTAGAAATTCTGGGCAGAAAACGTAACTATCAAAGCTTCAAATGAGCAAATTTATGAAGCCACGTTACGTCCGTAACATTCAGGAGTTACGGCCGTAACATTCAGGAGTTACGGCCGTAAGTCACCCTAGTTACGGCCGTAACTCCTGCATGTTACTGGCCGTAACTCTTGACAATTGCTATGATTTGTCTAATTTTTATACTTTTGTGTATTATTGAGGGGATGGCTGGCATTGATCCGATCTAATGTAATAATGCTGGAGTTTTGGAGCTATTATATGACTTTAGGTGTATAAATAGACCCCTTAGATCCTTCATCATTCATGATTCATCTTATAATTTTCCATTTTTTGTAAACTTTTCTTTTTGTGTGAAGAACACACTTGTGTTCTTGAGTGATCTTTGTAAGTGTGGTATAACATATGTTGTTCAGAGAGTTTATTGTTTCTATCTCCTTTATCTACTAAGGGAGTTAGGATCAATTCTTTCTCTTGATTCAACTAATAATGACCACACAAGCTTGTAATATGTGTAATAAACCCTTCATGGGCTAAGTAATCTTTAGTTGGGATTATAAACAAGGTTAGTCATGTTATTTATGTTTGTATAAAGATCTATTGTGAATTACTTATTATTGTGTGTGATTTTCATTGTTTTAGCAATCTTTATTATTTGGCCAATAAATTACGATATTTATGGTCTTCATATGTTTCGAAAGAAAATATGTTTGATTAGATCAAATGATCTTCACTCTAAGTTGTTCTAGGGGATAGAAATATAACTCTAGTCCTTAGATGATTCTTTGAGTTATTTTCATAAATCCTAATGCTATGTATTGAAGCCAATCAACATAGAAATATAGTGGATTGATTCAATATGTAAGGGGCGTTTTATAGTTCGAAAGAGAAACCGTCTTTTTAAGGAAAATCGAATCTACACAACATAATAAGTAAATTCATTTTATGATCTCCTATACATCTTTTATAACTAATGACGAACTAAGTTTGTAATCCCAACTATTTTATTTTATCGTTAATCAATCTATTATTATTATTGCTATCTTTTTATTTCCTTATAATATTAGAACTATTATTGCATTTTCTTTGCAAATATTAAACCAAACTTTTTAATTGTGTGTTTCACTTATCATAATATCTATAAAAATAGAATAATAGTGTATAATTCAAATTATAACCAAACTTCCTTGTGGGATCGATAAACCGGACTCAAAATGTCCACTTTACTACTTGATACGATATCGTGCACTTGCGATAGTTACACTAAAAATGTCTCAACAGGGGAAGAGGCCGCGGTGCTGGCCGAAACCCGGAAACTCGTGCGAATTCATGTGCGAACGTGAGGAATAATGCTAATTCATCGAGCAGTGATGCTGCCACTCATTCACCTGGAAATAATCATTCACTGTCAGGGAGTCGTACCCGGGACACAGCTCAGTCAGAAGGTGTTCGGGTTGATCCACTCGCTTTTATGCAGGGCATGATGGCCCAAAGACTCAGATGGCAAGCCTTATGGAGACGATGCAGAACTCAACCGCACAGATTCAACACGCTCCTCCACCGCCACCTCATAGGCAAGAGAGGACTGTGAGCAGTATCATTGGCGACATCTCTCGCCAGAGGCCACCTACTTTCGAGGGCTCATCTGAGCCGGCGGATATTATTCACTGGCTTCAACATTTTGAGAAGTTATTTGCTATGGTGGATTGTCCCGAAGGGCATAAAGTTTCAGTCGCGGCTTACTATCTGGGTAAGAGCGCTCACTCATGGTGGTTATCTTTGAATCCCACCGACGGATCTTGTACTTAGGGTCAGTTTAAGACCCTTATTATGGAGAGATATTATCCGGCCCCAATCAGGGAGGCCAAGTTAACAGAATTACTCATTCCCGACCCCTCAGCGGACGATGATGTTCTCACCATCGCTGAGAAATTTCAGGAGTACTTCCATTCGCCTCATCTATTATCCACTCTGAGGCAGATAAGATCAAGTATTTCAGTAAGAGGTTGAAACCTCGTATGCGGATGCAGTTGCTTAATCACAATTGCACCACCTTGGCCGAATTCATCGAGAAAGCTCTCACTTATGAGCTTACTGCTAAGGAGATTGCTAAGCATCAAATTTCATCTTCTGGCAAGAAGTCAAAGAATCGTAATCAGTCAGAAGGCAGTCAAGCAACCTTCAAGAAGCCCCGTGCGGGCCCTACTTTTTCTGAGCGAACTCATATTGTAACACCCCCAAAATCTCCCGAGGTATTACAGTGTCGTGAATCCCACGTGGGACCCACAAGGCTAGTTTAGAAAATAGACAATTTAAGGAAATTGCGATAAAACATTAAGTTCACGGTTTACATACATGAGCCGAAATATTTTAAGGAAAAACGTAATTCAAAGTTCAATTATTACACAACGAAGGTTCTTTAAAAAAAAATCAAATTTAATTTAATTGAAGCAGCGGCAAGAGATAATTCCAACACCGCTCAAGTCTGACCGGACCCCTCGGGAATGTCCTGCACATGATTAACAATGTTACCTGGCACGGCGAATCATGCCAGATAACCGGGGTCAGAGAAGGCATACCAATAACAACTACTAGCAAGGATATACACAACTTTACCCAACATAGTACCACATAACCAACAGAGACTATTTCATCACACAACTGACGTTGTTTATCTCTTTTTATCACATAAACCCCAAGGGCGCAACCAAGGGTCATGAAAGTATCCACAGGGGAATAGCCCAAAACATAGGTACCCGATTCGGGTCTTATCCCCTAACACATTTCCACACGGGTACCATACAGGTTTTATCCCCAACACATCGGCCCATTTATAACATATTTTAGAGAAAGACAACCGCCAGCATTCATCAAAAATGGCACATACACAAATACGGACATAACAATAATATTAGCAATTCTCGAGCAAGATTTCACTTGCCTGTGATCCGACGGTAGGTGCTTTATGATAACCGGAATCCCTACGCCCGCTCGAGCTTAACCTAGTCACGTAATATCCGATTAACACCTCATACGGATCATGATGAATAAAACTAGTCTCCCTTCCCTAGTCGGATTCCTAGCGTAGTTTTAATTGTCGACATTAGTATCGTTTCTAAGTTCATAAGCATTACGTACCATTATCCCGTTCAATTCTATGGTTAACGTTAGATACATCGATTTGCTCAACAAGATTATCCCTATCATTTTTCGGTTGGCAACAAATGATTATAGCATAATCGAATCTCATAACTTCTAATTCAATTCTATATTCCGAATACTACAATCGGCGGATTACCATTACACAATAATTTTGGTGGTTTGATATTCAATGACAATTATACTATCAAATTGTTTCCTCAGTTCACTAAGCAGATTTGAGGACGAGAACACTTCAGTACGAAAGGGTCTCTCAGCCTTCTCGCATCGGAAGTCTCCTGCAGCTCTCGAAGTGAGTACTATTGGTGTTATGTTCTTCATGAGGATACTTCACAACCTACGATCGCAAACATCCCAGTGGTGGATGAGTTTCCAGACGTCTTTCCCGATGAACTACCAGGGCTGCCACCGCACCGAGAAGTTGACCTCTCCATCGAACTCGAGCTGGGGACGAGACCTATTTCCAAAGCTCCTTATAGGATGGCACCGGCCGACATGAAAGAATTAAAGATACAACTCGAAGATCTGCTGGAGAAAGGATTGATCCGTCCGAGCACCTCGCCGTGGGGTGCGCCAGTACTTTTCGTTAAGAAGAAAGACAACTCTCTACGCTTGTGCATTGACTATAGGGAACTAAATAAGGTCACTATCAAGAATCTTTATCCACTTCCAAGGATCGATGAACTCTTGGATCAATTGCAAGGGGCAGTTGTGTTTTCAAAGATCGATCTATGGTCCGGATATCACCAATTGAGGATCCAGGAGGAAGATATACCCAAGACTGCATTTCGATCGAGGTATGAACATTACGAGTATATCGTGGTATCATTCGGGTTGACTAATGCCCCAGCCGTATTTATGGAACTGATGAACAGAGTTTTGATTGACTTCCTCGATAAGTGCGTGGTGGTTTTTATCGACGACATCCTGATCTATTCCCGAAGCCGACAGGAACACGAGGAACATTTGAGGCAAGTGTTGAGCGTGTTAAGGCAACACCAACTTTATGCGAAACTTTCCAAGTGCGAATTCTGGATACCGGATGTAATTTTTCTCGGATATGTTGTCTCGGCAGAAGGCGTCAAGGTCGAGTTGCGAACCACCGAAGAATGTCAAGGAGGTAAGGAGTTTCCTAGGATTGGCGGGTTACTATCGAAGATTCGTCGAGGCTTTTTATTGTATCGCTCGACCATTAAAAAACTTACTGAGAAAGAGCACCAAATTTGTATGGACTGCAGACTGCCAGAAGAGCTTCGACGAGCTCAAGAGTAGGCTAACTACTGCTCCAGTGCTAGTGTTACCTCAGGGAATGGTAGGATTCATTATATACAGAGATGCATATAAGCATGGACTGGGGTGTGTCTTCATGCAGAATAACAGAGTCATTGCGTACGCATCCCGACAACTGAAGCCGTACGAAGTGAATTACCCGACGCACGACTTGGAGCTAGCCGCAGTGGTGCATGCCCTCAAGATTTGGAGGCACTATCTTTACAGAGTTACTTGCAAAGTTTTCACGGATCATAACAGTTTGAAATATATCTTCACTCAGAGAGAATTAAACATGAGACAGAGGCGCTTGTTGGAATTAATCAAGGACTACGATGTGGAAATCTCTTATCACCCCGGAAAAGCCAATGTGGTGGCTGATGCTCTTAGTCGGAAAACTACACAAGAAGTGATGGTATCCAGCATAACAGTTTAACCCGAACTGCAGCAAGACCTCAGGAGAAGCAGTACTGAAGTATGGATACAACGTAGGCAAGGACAATTGTGCTCAATCAATATACATTCGTCCTTACTAGACGAGATTCGTCTAGCACAGATGGAGGATCCCGAGTTACATGCGATTGGTGCAAGAATTGAGGTAGGGGATGTTTCCGACAATAAGATTTAGGGTGACTAGGTGAGGTTCAAGAATAGGATTTGTATTCTGCCAAATGACGGGCTGAAGCAAACTATACTGAAGGAGGCGCACTCCACTCCCTATTCTATTCACCAGGAGCAAGCAAAATGTACAAAGATTTGCAACAGAGTTTTTGGTGAAAAAATATGAAATGGGAAGTTGCTAGATTCGTCGCCCGAAGTATGACGTGCCAACAAGTGAAGATTGAACAGCGCAGACCAGCCGGAATTATGTAACCTCTACCCATCCCGGAGTGGAAATGGGATAGCTTATCGATGGATTTTGTCACTAAGCTACCAATGGCGGTGGGAGGAAAAGATATAATTTGGGTCATTGCTGATCGGTTAACGAAATCGGCACATTTCATTCCTATTCAAGAGACAACCGGGACAGAGCAATTGGTCGTCATTTTCATCAGAGAGATCGTAAGACTGCATGGCGTTCCTTCATCCATCATTTTGGATACGGACACCAGATACGTGTCTCGTTTTTGGAAAGCCGTCCATAAAGCCATGGGAACCTAAATACATTTTAGCATGGCTTATCACCCTCATACGGATGGACACACCCAACGTACGATTCAAACCTTGGAGGATATGTTGAGGGCATGTGTGCTCGATTGGGGTAAATATTGGGCTAGACATCTGGGATTAGTGGAGTTCTCGTACAACAACAGCTGGCATGCAAGCATAGGCATGGCACCGTTTGAGGCCCTGTATGGGCAAATATGCAAGTCGCCGTTGTGCTGGGATGATGCTTCTAACACCGCAGTTACCAAGTTAGATCTGATCCAGGAGTCAATTAAGAAGATCTCTATCGTTCGAAAGCACATGTTAGCAGCGCAGAGCCGGCATAAATCTTATGTTGAAAACCGACAGTGACCGTTAGAATTTCCAGTAGGGGATCATGTTTGGGTCAAAGTATCACCTACGCGGGGTAACCGGTGTTTCGGCCAAAACGGCAAGTTAAGCCCAAGGTTTATAGGCCCGTTTGAGATATTGGACCGGGTAGGGAAGCTCGCGTATCGATTAGCTCTACCGCCGCATCTGGATGGAGTGCATAATGTTTTTCACGTCTTCTAGTTTTAAGGAAGTATGTCTACGATCCGAGTCACAAGCTCAATTTCGAAGAAGTGGAAATTTTGGATGACGCTACCTTTAGAGAGGTACCGATCGCCATCTTGGATCGGCGTATGAAGATGTTACGAAATAAAGCCATACCCCTCGCGAAGGTTCAGTGGTCACACCATGGCATGGAAGAAGCGACTTGGGAAACCGAGTCAAGCATGAAAGAGAGTCATCCTGAGTTATTTTCTTAAGTTTCGGGACAAAACTATTTTTAAGGGGGGGTGATATGTAATACCACCAGTATTTCATGCTTAATTACTTTGTACTGTGTGAATTCTTGTAATGTAATGTCATTTCTATTTATGTATTTCATTAAGTGCTATACAATTATGTGACGTGGATGAAACGGAGGTGACACGCCTTGACGCCGTTAAACGATCGAAACCACGATCGTAAATCCAACATGTAAACTTTATTTGCAGGGCACAATCGTATAAGAAAAATACTTGCCTCGAAACCACGATCGAAATGATATGATGAACGGGATGCGGTCAGGCATCCCCGAACTCCTGAACATAATCAAGAATACAATAGCACTGCGAACACTACGAGAATAACACCACACGAATTACCGATATAAAACGGATATCAACTCGGAATCCTCGAGCACCTATAATCCTCCGAAATAAAAAACAAAAACATGATTACGACGAGGATCAAGACCAAAAACAACGGTGATCACATCAAACTACTGAAGGAAAACTCATTCAAACATTTAATCGAACATTAAATGTTCACTACACCTCAAGAACACCGAAATCACCCTTGGGGTTGAAACGAAACGAAGATATAGATATACAATCCATAGAACATGTTTAACAACAACATATAACATCAATCGATTCATCTAAACCGGGTTGAATTTTGAATTAAGAACAAAACTCCCAAAAAGTCAACTCTAGGGAATCAAGAAAAATACCTCGATCCGGCGAAGAGCAATTGATTAAATGATGTTAACACACACAAATCCATCCCAAGATGACGCTTGATGATGAAGATCGCCCAAAATCGCCCGAAAATTGCCCAAACAATCGACCACGGAGAGAAAGAAAAAGAAAGGAAAGGAAAATGAAATCCTCTCCAAATCCCGCTGATAAAAGGACCTACTGACTCGCGTGCCGCTGCGCAGACTGAGTGTGCCGCGGCCCGCGGATAAATCCACGATCAGGCCTTCAGGCCGTGCCGCGACGCAGAACATAGAGTGCCGTGGTGCACGGTACAGCGCGCCCAGCTCGACTCTTAGAAAGGGGTGTGCCGCGACGCACAATCCCTTGTGCCGCGGCCACACTTTTTGTGCCAAAAAGTGTCGAAAAACAACCCACGAACATGATACACTTGAACGACGTATAGTCCCGACCATTCAAAGGCCTTGATGAACGACCACGAATCCTTGTTTAGTGACTTCACGTCAAAACAGGCTTTTCTAACACGACGGTAACATCAAACTACCTGGAATGAGAATAAACATAATAGAACCCAAAACTTTGGAATATTATGGATTAACCCAACACGATACTCGATCGAAACATCAATAAAAGTTCACAAGATCCATAATAACTTGAAATGGATTTGTGGGAACCCCAAAACGACGGTTCCGAACAATGATTACGAGAATTGAACCCAAAAGCGACAAAAATGACATTAAAAGCGGAATTGAGTAAAACAAGGCCGAAACAAGCTCAAATGATAAAACTGCAGAATTAATCATTCTCAGAATGATGAAACAGTCACATGCGAGTCGCTAAGATGGACTCCCTCCGGAAAAAGGAAATTACCGAAAGTCGAAAATTGCGGATATTACACCGGGCCCCCTCACGCCCTGAGACCAGCCTATCCCACATACGCATGCCAACTGGTTTCGCCCTGCCATGGACTTCTCAGGGAGACGGCAGTATCACCCGATCAGTTGTACCCTACCCGCAACGATCCCCTTCATAGTCAAGTCCTCGACCAGCGACAAGCTCTCCAGACTAAATCGGGTCAGCCTGCCTGACTCGGACAGACCGATGCATCCGGGAAAACAAAGCCTTAATGCTAATGTCGCTTCCTTTACCCCTGTTGTGGCAAGATAACTAGAAGGCACGTCTCATTTGGACGGTCAACACGGACACGACATATCGGGTCGTGACATCCCGCATCTCTTTCCGGAAGGCATATGAACCTCGCCATTCGTTGCGTCCGCCAGAGAGTCGGGATTTTAAAAAAAATATGTAATTAATTTTGCATAAAAGTGAAAATTTTAATTTTGGAAATCCATGGCCCGATCAGGGAGGAGTGACGAGATGCTTGATTCAGTGGAAGATATCGAGTCAGAGATTTTCGCGGATCAATGCGGGAACGAAGACCATGCTAATTGGATAAATTTATTATCCATGCATTTATTTTGGTTTTACTGTTTTGAATGTATGGCATGTATGAATTATATGTGATATATTTTCTTGCATGCTAGGATGAGAAAATTAAAAACCTTAAGACTAAAATAACTAAGTAATTAAATTGATTTTTTTAAATAAAATAGAATTGGCCTCCACAATTAATTTAAATTGTGAAGTAATTAGAATGCTCATTGACATTAGGGTCTTCCTCCATATTGATGTCCTAATTACAGGTTCAGTGATTTTTAACTTCCAAATGATAACAAAAAGTAAATAGTATTTTTTATGATAGGACCTCTCCATCTGTAGAACTATTATTTAGAAGATAATATTTTAAGGTTGTTAAATTATGATGTTCACTTAGGTGTATTAATTAATAAGCTCCTGATCGGAGTCTATGTTAATTAATACATGACCAAGAGGAACCAACTATTAATTTCACTTGTCCCAACGTAAATTGACTAGATAGTAAAACTAAAGACGCAAAACTCTACTTGAAAAATATGTGTGTAAATGTCCACACGATCATGGCTTGCATATGCGGGTTTTTTGAGGTGTTGGTTGCTACCATATATATTGTGTTTTGAGGTTTTTCAATATATTTTGATATGCATTATGTGATGGATGTTTTTAATTTTATCTCATGCCTTTCAATCCATATGCTGTAAATCTCAAAGAAAACAAACTTGATGGCACTAATTTTGCTGATTGGAAACGTAATCTTAATATTGTCCTGACTGCTGAAGAATAATAGTTTGTTCTAACTGAGGAATGCCCATTAGAACCAGATGCGGATTAGACACCTGATGAGGTGAAAGAATACCGCAAATGGAAGAAATCTGATGAGATGGCTCGTTGTTACATATTGGCTTCTTTAGCAAATGTATTGTAGCATCAGCATCAGTGTATGGGCAGGGCCGCAGAAATGATGAAAAATCTCGGCGAGATGTTTTTTCATCAGAACCGGGTAGCTAGGAAAAATGTTATAAGGGTCTTGATGACGAATTAAATGCCTGAAGGAACCCCAGTAAGGGATCATGTTCTAATATTGATTTCTCATCTGAACGAGCTTGATATCTTAGGGGCTACTATCGATGCGGAAACGCAAGTCGATATCATCTTAGGCAGCTTACCTAGGAGCTTTGAGCAGTTCCGCGTAAACTACAATATGAATCGTAGGGAGTATACATTGGCGGAATTGGTGACAGAGCTTCAAGCTGCAGAAGGTCTCTTCAGACAAGGGTATCAAGTTCTTGCGCCAACTAGTGTTTCAACTTCTAAACTCAAATAGGGGAAGAAGAAAAAAACAAGTGGGCCAGAAGCAAGTTGCAACTCTCAAGGTAAAAATCAAGGCTCCTCACCCTAGGGCGAACAAAAAGCCAAAGGAAAATTGCTACAAGTGCTCTCAGAAAGGACATTTCAAAGCGGACTGCTCTACTCTTAAGAAAGGTATGTCTCGTGCACTAGTAGTCAAAACATGTTTGGCAGCTTGTTCTACCACTTCGTGGGTAGTAGATTCAAGCTCCACTAATCATGTATGCTTTGACTCATGATTTCCAGGTAACGAAGCAACTTAGTGCGGGCGAGATCACCATCAATTGGGGGGAATATTCCAGGCTTAAAATTGTAGCAGTGGGAGTCATGTAGTTAAAGATTAGTGATAAAATATTAGTCTTGAATAATGTATTATTGGTACCAGATATTACAATGAATTTAGTTTCAGTTTTTAGATTGAGTTGTGATGGTTATTCAGTTTCTTTTGATGGTGATGTTATTATTAGAAGAAATGGTGAATATATTTGTAAAGGTACTTTTACTGATGGACTATATGTCATTAATACTGCACAAACTCCCATGCATAAACATAAATCAAACAAACAGTTAGTGGAGAGGATACCTTAGTGGAGAGTTTTTGGATTTCGTGGCAAATGAGGGGATTACGTCCCAGCTCATTGCGCTGGGAACTCCAGAACAAAATGGTGTTGCTAAAAGAAGGAACATAACTCTTTTAGAAATGGTTAGATCAATGATGATTTACTCAGATTTACCTATTTTGTTCTGGGTATGCCTTGGAAACAGTGACGTACATTCTAAACCTGGTGCCTTCATAATCAATTCCAAAAACACCCAGAGAATTGTGGAGCGGGCGAAAACTCAGTCTCATACATGTTCGGATTTGGGGTACTCCAACACATGCGCTGAATAAGGATGCTGATAAGTTGGCATCTCGTACAGAGGTACGAGTACTTGTAGGATACCATAAGGGAACAAATGGTGGCTTGTTCTATAATCCCCAGGATCAGAAGGTCATTATTAGCATCAATGCCCGGTTCCTGGAAGAGGATTATGTGAGTAGTCACAAGCCCATGAGCAAAATAATTTTGGAAGAGTTGAGAGGCGAGACTCCATCTATACCAATCGTACAAGCACCAATGAACACTGCAACACGTATCGACTGTGAGACTTTTACAGTAACTTGGGATTTGCCTCGTCATAGTGGGAGGGCTGTTCATAAACCGGAATGATTCATAGGCATGGGACAGTCATTAGACTCAATCCCGGGCGAAGATGATTCAGATCCCTGGACTTACAATGAGGCAATCCAAGATAAAGATGCTGACTTTTGGAAAGTAGTAATTAAATCAAAAATGGGATCTATGGATTCTAATCCAGTTTGGGAGCTAGTAGAACTACTGGATGCGGTACAAGCCATTGGGAGTAAGTTGGTCTATAATCGAAACAAATGAGGTGATGACAAGGTTGAAACCTTCAAAACGAGGCTTGTAGTGAAATGTTACACATAGAAGGAGGGCATCAATTACTATGAAACCTTTTCGCTGGTAGCCATGCTTAAGTCAACCCATATTCTTTTAGCTATAGCTGCGCATTTAGTTCTGGAGATTTGACAAATAGATGTCAAAACTGCATTCTTGAATGGAAGTCTAGACAAGGAGATCTACATCTGCCAACCAGAGGGATTCATTGCTGAAGGAGAAGAGCACGTAGTGTGAAAGCTTAAGTGATCTATTTATGGACTTAAGCAAGCATCTAGATCTTGGAACACTCAATTTGATGAGAATGTCCAGTTATATAGATTCATCCAATGTCTGAGTGAGAGTTGTGTGTATAAGAAAAGTGATGGAAATGTGTTGGTGTTTCTTGTACTGTACATAGATGATATCCTCCTGATTGGAAACAACGTGAAGAAATTATCGGATGTACAGGTATGACTGTCCGAGCAGTTTGATATGAAGGATTTGGGAGAAGCAGGGCACATCCTTGGAATCAGGATCTTTCATGATCGGAAGAAAAGGATGTTGTGCTTATCCAAGGCATTTTATATCGATGCAGTGCCAAAACGGTTTCACATGGAGCATTCCAAGAAAGGTGTTCTACTTTAAAGATATGGAATTCGACTATCTAAGGATATGTTTCCTAAGATATAAAAAGAGATAGGTAACATAGGCATGGCTTCTAGATATCAGTCGAACCTAGGACCTGGACACTGGATTGCTGTCAAGCACATACTCAAGTACCTGAGAAGGATTAGGGAGTATATGCTAGTATATCAAATAGATGACCTATGTCCAGTGGGTTATATTGACTCAGATTTTTCATCAGACAAAGAAAAGTACAAGTCTACTTCAGGTTATGTATTTACTCTAGGAGGTGGAGCCATTAATTGGAGGAGTGTGAAGCAGAAATTTATCTCAGACTCTGCCATGGAATCCGAGTACGTGGCAACCTTTGAGCAGCCAAAGAGGCGGTATGGCTCAAGTACTTCCTGCAGTGATTCCCGATTTGCAAAAGGTACACTTTATTGTGATAATACCGGTACAGTTGCAAATTTGAGGGAACCACAAGCCCATAAGGAAAGTAAACATATCAACCACAAGTACCACCGCATACAACACTTCGTAAAGGAATGGTACGTAGTTGTATCCAAGGTTGCATCTGTCACATCCCAGACCGCTCCGCCATAGCATGATATTATCTGCTCTGGGCACTCTCCTATGAGATGGCTCTCACGGTTTTGTTTCTAGGAGCCCACGAGCAGTTTTCTAGGAGGTTACCCATCATGAGACTACTCCCTCCCGAGAACGCTTAACTTCAGAGTTTCCATCTCCCATGAGCAAGTGAGCTCCAAAAAGGCATCATGCTATTTTGAGGCGGACATGCACATATAAGGCACTTGGCCCTCTCTCTACTAGCCGATGTGGAATATCACAATCCCACCCCTCAAGGGGCCCGATGTCCTTATCGGCACACTTGCACTAGCCAGCAGAGTGGCTCCGATATCAGATTGTCACATTCCAAGACCCGTCAAGTATTTTCGAACTTTAGGCTTCATTCTCATATCGAAATGGAGTATGTTTGTCGCTTCATCTCTGACTTGATCTTGGACATATACTAACTGCCTGTTGAATGTTTTAATTGCATCATATATAGGAATGTCTTGAGGTTGATCCTTAAAGAATTCATAGACTCTAGCTTGTTGGACGGTGCTGGGTAATACTAGTCCTCCATTAGTTCTTTGAATTATTTCCATGTGGCAACACGATCCCTGGGCTTGACAGACCGTCACCAATTAGAACCGTCATTGATCAATAGGTACTGAGCAATTAAAACCTTCTTGTCCTCAGGGCCATTGCCATCAAATATTTTCTCTAACTCAACCAACCAATGATCCCAGTTAGTTATATCGCCGGTGCCGTCAAATCTGTAATACCCGATTGTAAATTCATTAATTATCACTCAGTATATTGTCACTCAGTAATTTTTCACTCATTAATAATCATTCACCATTCATATTCATTCATTGTATTCACCGTCAGAGTAATTCGTATCGTGTATCGGTAATTTATTCATCATTCAACCCGGTTGGAAAATCAGGCCGAGCATATCATCATTGTCATATTTGTAGTGGGCTTTGTGTGAGGAGTAGCGCACGTTACGTACTCTCTTTAGCACTCGCTAATTGAGTATGGGTAGCACACGCTACCTCTCAGCATTAGCGCACGCTAACGTTGTTCAGGCAGACAGTCTAGAAGGCACTGGACTGAATTTTGAGTTGTAGTAGCGCACGCTACAAATGGTAAGTAGAGCATGCTAGAAGTTTGGATAGCGCACGCTAATCAATGAGTGTAGCGCGCGCTAAGGCTCGATCAGACAGTCCATTGGGTACTGGACTGAAATGGAATAATTCATAGCGTACTCTACGAAAGGATCTTAATGTAGGTAATGTTATGTGTAGCGCACGCTAAGTTTTGATTATAGTGCACGCTAACGCGAGCAAGGCCAGAGGACAGTAGGGTCTAGACTCCGGTATTTTGGACATTAAACATCAGGTAGCACGCGCTAACACAAGGTTAACGCACACTAAGAAGAGGCGCTAGCGCACGCTGCAAAGGTACGTAGAGCGCGCTAACCATTACACCCGTTAGCGCACGCTAAGCACATGATCTAGCGCGCGCTAAACTAGGTTTGCTATAAATAGGCTAGTCAGTCCAGAATTCGTCATTTCTCACATCTTATTTTGTTTTTGGGCGTTTTTGTGCTATTTTGGACGTTTTGGAGAGATCTCTTCGAGCTGCATTCACCTATCAACATCTCCAAACTTATAAGTCGGATTAATCACCATTTCATCCTTTCCAAACATCAAATCAAGGTAAATATTTCTTGAATCTAGAATTTTGGGATTTGAGTATTTTCCTTCGGATCTCTTCTTGTAAGCTTGCTTTTATGTTGGGATATATTAGATATGTATTATCTACCTTGGATAAATGTATTCCTATAGATTTATTGGTGTATATTTCGGATTTGATAAATATTTGGGGAATTATTCTAGAACCCTTGATGTTTGACTTTGGTTATTTTGGGGGTTTCCGATTGATGTTGTCGTAACCTTGAGTTGTGGTTTCCTATTAGATTATTGATATCATTGAAGGTGTTTTGTTGGATTGAACTACTCATTTTGGTGTTTGTTTCGATGTATTTGGGATGGGTTATAATCAAAGGATGAATGTTTACAATGTATTTGTTCGAATATTGAGTGTATCGACGTTTGAGTTTATTATAATCGTGCTTGATACGTATATTGAGTGTTTGTTGGTAATCATGTTATTCAAGGTTGTTCGAGCGACCGACATCTCATTTTAGGACGTTTGTTCGAGGAAGGACATTCTTCACCGGTGTTGAGTAAGTTAATTCTTACTCGGTTAAAAGGATACTCATTCCTTTCGTTGTTGTTCATTCATATTCATAATTCATTCATAACGTATTAAGCGTATTGAGACTTGTAATTGTCAACTATTCATTCAATTCATGAGGAACGACGGTTCCAATCATTTCAATGAGCTATCATTAATTTCATTATTATTTCATCTCGGTGAGTCACTATTGACCCTTGTTGGATTGTTATTCATTAATACTCATCATGGTCATTTTTGTTCATGTGACCTTCTGGGTTCTGCGTGGCTGGGTGGTTATGTGTGGAATTTTTAGTCGGGCACACGATAGTCATGTGAAGGATTCACCGACACAATGGACTGTACACACGGTAACGTGCCTCCGTGAGACTAATTAGGTACAAGTTCAGGTGTGTCCGGACACTCGTCTTGTGCACTTGCACGTCCCATTACGGGCGTACTATGATGCCCCTCTTCAGCATAATTTCATAGCTATGATATATAATAATTGTGTTTATTCAACTCTTGAGGATTGTTGTTCTGTGTAACTAACCCCGTTGGGGGATGTTGTTTTCAGGTCATGGCAAGGCAAAAGCATGGAAAGAGACGTTGACGGCAAGGAGTCCCAGTGATACTAGTAGGGGGCCCAGTCCTTTTCAGTCATTCATGTTTTCTTCATTTTTATTTGCGCTGCAGATTTCCGTTTGGATATTCATTTTTATTCAGTGTTGTATGTTTTATCTTCATATAAAATATACATGTATTCCGTATTTCCTGGGTGTGTTGTACTTGAAACTCCTCATCGGAGTAATTAATGATATAATGTGGTTCGGTACTACAATTATATTCTTTAATTCATTAATTTTCATTCACCTGGTGGGTCCAGTTGGGGTCCACGACACTGTAATATCTGCCTAGTTTGGATGTTACAGAGTTGGTATCGGAGCGTGGTTTTGAATACTACCTTCCGAGTTATGTCTCATTGAAATCATCATTCATCTGACTAGTATCATTGGACTTTCGCGTCACGTGTGACATGTGCAAGAGCCAAGCCCCTCAGGCCAAAGAACAGTAAGATTTCTGACACCATGGTATAATTTCTGGCAATAAGAATCACTCATTCATCATTCAACAGTCAACAATCCTCAATCATCATTTTCATTTTGATCATGTCGATCATGTTAACTCATTAATCACTCGGTTCATTTCATTGCTCAGTTGTTGATCTTGAGGATCGCATCACTAATCTTGTTAACTTGTTCAAGATAATCATTTCAAGAATTTCATCAGATAATCATGTCACCTCAGTTGATCATTCCTATAATCATTGTGTTAGAGCGCGTATGCTCATTACTATCATTTCATAACGTAATCATAATCCAGTATTCATGCGAGATCTATAACTATCATGTGACTTTCCTACTTCAATATGGAGAGAGCGGGAAGAGGACGCAGGGGAAGAGGCCGCGGTGCGGGCCGAAACCCGGGAACTCGTGCGACTACATGTGCGAACGTGAGGAATAATGCTAATTCATCGAGCAGTGACACTGCCACTCATTCACCTGGAAATAATCATTCACTGTCAGGGAGTCGTACCCGGGATACAGCTCAGTCAGAAGGTGTTCGGGTTGATCCACTCGCTTTTATACAGGGCATGATGGCCCAAAGACTCAGATGGCATGCCTTATGGAGACGATGCAGAACTCAACCGCACAGAATCAACAGGCTCCTCCGCCGCCACCTCATAGGCAAGAGAGGACTGTGAGCAGTATCATTGGCGATATCTCTCGCCAGAGGCCACCTACTTTCGAGGGCTCATCTGAGCCGGCGGATATTATTCACTGGCTTGAACATTTTGAGAAGTTATTTGCTATGGTGGATTGTCCCGAAGGGCATAAAGTTTCAGTCGCGGCTTACTATCTGGGTAAGAGCGCTCACTCATGGTGGTTATCTTTGAATCCCACCGACGGATCTTGTACTTGGGGTCAGTTTAAGACCCTTATTATGGAGAGATATTATCCGGCCCCAATCAGGGAGGCCAAGTTAACAGAATTACTCATTCCCGACCCCTCAGCGGACGATGATATTCTCACCATCACTGAGAAATTTCAGGAGTACTTCCATTCGCCTCATCTATTATCCACTCCGAGGTGGATAAGATCAAGTACTTCAGTAAGAGGTTGAAACCTCGTATGCGGATGCAGTTGCTTAATCACAATTGCACCACCTTGGCCGAATTCATCGAGAAAGCTCTCACTTATGAGCTTACTACTAAGGAGATTGCTAAGCATCAAATTTCATCTTCTGGCAAGAAGTCAAAGAATCGTAATCAGTCAGAAGGCAGTCAAGCAACCTTCAAGAAGCCTCGTGCGGGCCCTACTTTTTCTGAGCGAACTCATATTGTAACACCCCCAAAATCTCCCGAGGTATTACAGTGTCGTGAATCCCACGTGGGACCCACAAGGCTAGTTTAGAAAATAGACAATTTAAGGAAATTGCGATAAAACATTAAGTTCACGGTTTACATACATGAGCCAAAATATTTTAAGGAAAAATGTAATTCAAAATTCAATTATTACACAATGGAGGTTTTTAAAAAAAAAATCAAATTTAATTTAATTTAAGCAGCGACAAGAGATAATTCCAACACCGCTCAAGTCTGACCGGACCCCTCGGGAATGTCCTGCACATGATTAACAATGTTACCTGGCACGACGAATAATGCCAAATAACCGGGGTCAGAGAAGGCATACCAATAACAACTACTAACAACGATATACACAACTTTACCCAACATAGTACCACATAACCAACAGGGACTATTTCATCACACAACTGGCGTTTTTTTATCTCTTTTTATCACATAAACCCCAAGGGCGCAACCAAGGGTCATGAAAGTATCCACATGGGAATACCCCGAAACATAGGTGCCCGATTCGGGTCTTATCCCCTAACACATTTCCACAAGGGTACCATACAGGTTTTATCCCTAACACATCGGCCCATTTATAACATATTTTAGAGAAAGACAACCGTCGGCATTCATCAAAAATGGCACATACACAAATACGGACATAACAATAATATTAGCAATTCTCGAGCAAGATTTCACTTGCCTGTCATCTGACGGTAGGTGCTTTATGATAACCGGAATCCCCATGCCCGCTCGATCTTAACCTAGTCACGTAATATCCGATTAACACCTCATACGGATCATGATGAATAAAGCTAGTCTCCCTTCCCTAGTCGGATTCCTAGCGTAGTTTTAATTGTCGACATTAGTATCGTTTCTAAGTTCATAAGCATTACGTACCATTATCCCGTTCAATTCTACGGTTAACGTTAGATACATCTATTTGCTCAACAAGATTATCCCTATCATTTTTCGGTTGGCAACAAATGATTATAGCATAATCGAATCTCATAACTTCTAATTCAATTCTGTATTCCGAATACTACAATCGGCGGATACCATTACACAATAATTTTGGTGGTTTGATATTCAATGACAATTATACTATCGAATTGTTTCCTTAGTTCACTAAGAAGATTAGAGGACGAGAACACTTCAGTACGAAAGGGTCTCTCAGCCTTATCGCATCGGAAGTCTCCTGCTGCTCTCAAAGGGAGTACTATTGGTGTTATGTTCTTCATCAGGATACTTCACAACCTACGATCGCAAACATCCCAGTGGTGGATGAGTTTCCAGACGTCTTTTCCGATGAACTGCCAGGGCTGCCACCGCACCGAGAAGTTGACCTCTCCATCGAACTCGAGCGGGGGCCGAGACCTATTTCCAAAGCTCCTTACAGTATGGCACCGGCCGACATGAAAGAATTAAAGATACAGCTCGAAGATTTTCTGGAGAAAGGATTGATCCGTCCAAGCACCTCGCCGTGGGGTGCGCCAGTACTTTTCGTTAAGAAGAAAGACAACTCTCTACGCTTGTACATTGACTATAGGGAATTAAATAAGGTCACTATCAAGAATCGTTATCCACTTCCAAGGATCGATGAACTCTTGGATCAATTGCAAGGGGCAGTTGTGTTTTCAAAGATCGATCTATGGTCCGGATATCACCAATTGAGGATCCGGGAGGAAGATATACCCAAGACTGCATTTCGATCGAGGTATGAACATTACGAGTATATCGTGGTATCATTCGGGTTGACTAATGCCCCAGCCGTATTTATGGAACTGATGAATAGAGTTTTGATTGACTTCCTCGATAAGTGCATGGTGGTTTTATCGATGACATCCTGATCTATTCCCGAAGCCGACAGGAACACGAGGAACATTTGAGGCAAGTGCTGAGCGTGTTAAGGCAACACAAACTTTATGCGAAACTTTCCAAGTGCGAATTCTAGATGCCGGAGGTAATTTTTCTCGGACATGTTGTCTCGGCAGAAGGCGTCAAGGTCGATCCACAAAAGATCGAGACAATAATGAGTTAGGAACCACCGAAGAACGTCAAAGAGGTAAGGAGTTTCCTAGGATTGGCGAGTTACTTTCGAAGATTCGTCGAGGCTTTTCCTTGTATCGCTCGACCATTAACAAACCTACTGAGAAAGAGCACCAAATTTGTATGGACTGCAGACTGCCAGAAGAGCTTCGACGAGCTCAAGAGTAGGCTAACTACTGCTCCAGTGCTAGTGTTACCTCAGGGAATGGAAAGATTCATTATATACAGAGATGCATATAAGCATGGACTGGGGTGTGTCTTCATGCAGAATAACAGAGTCATTGCGTACGCATCCCGACAACTGAAGCCGTACGAAGTGAATTACCCGACGCACGACTTGGAGCTAGCCGCAGTGGTGCATGCCCTCAAGATTTGGAGGCACTATCTTTACAGAGTTACTTGCAAAGTTTTCACGGATCATAACAGTTTGAAATATATCTTCACTCAGAGAGAATTAAACATGAGACAGAGGCGCTGGTTGGAATTAATCAAGGACTGCGATGTGGAAATCTCTTATCACCCCGGAAAAGCCAATGTGGTGGCTGATGCTCTTAGTCGGAAAACTACACAAGAAGTGATGGTATCCAGCATAACAGTTCAACCTGAACTGCAGCAAGACCTCAGGAGAAGCAGTACCGAAGTATGGATACAACGTAGGCTTGGACAATTTGCTCAATCAATATACATTCGTCCTTACTAGACGAGATACGTCTAGCACAGATGGTGGATCCTGAGTTACATGCGATTGGTGCAAGAATTGAGGGAGGGGATGTTTTCGACAATAAGATTTAGGGTGACTTGGTGAGGTTCAAGAATAGGATTTGTATTCCGCCAAATGACGGACTGAAGCAAACTATACTGAAGGAGGCGCACTCCACTCCCTATTATATTCACCAGGAGCAAGCAAAATGTACAAAGATTTGCGACAGAGTTTTTGGTGGAAAAATATGAAATGGGAAGTTGCTAGATTCGTCGCCCGAAGTATGACGTGCCAACAAGTGAAGATTGAACAGCGCAGACCAGCCAGAATTATGTAACCCCTACCCATCCCGGAGTGGAAATGGGAGAGCATATCGATGGATTTTGTCACTAAGCTACCAATGGCGGTGGGAGGAAAAGATACAATTTGTGTCATTGCTGATCGGTTAATGAAATCGGCACATTTCATTCCTATTCAAGAGACAACAGGGACAGAGCAATTGGCCGTCATTTTCATCAGAGAGATCGTAAGGCTGCATGGCGTTCCCTCATCCATCATTTTGGATACGGACACCAGATACGTGTCTCCTTTTTGGAAAGCCGTCCATAAAGCCATGGGAACACAACGGATGGACAGAGCGAATGTACGATTCAAACCTTGGAGGATATGTTGAGGGCATGTTTGCTCGATTGGGGTAAAGATTGGGCTAGACATCTGGGATTAGTGGAGTTCTCGTACAACAACAGCTGGCATGCAAGCTTAGGCATGGCACCGTTTGAGGCCCTGTATGGGCAAAGATGCAAGTCACCGTTGTGCTGGGATGATGCTTCTGACACCGCAGTTACCGAGTTAGATCTGATCCAGGTGTCAATTAAGAAGATCTCTATCGTTCGAAAGCACATGTTAGCAGCGCAGAGCCGGCATAAATCTTATGCTGAAAACCGATAGTGACCGTTAGAATTTGCAGTCGGGGATCATGTTTGGGTCAAAGTATCACCTATGCAGGGTAACCGGCGTTTCGGCCAAAAAGGCAAGTTAAGCCCAAGGTTTATAGGCCCGTTTGAGATATTGGACCGGGTAGGGAAGCTCGCGTATCGATTAGCTCTACCGCCGTATCTGGATGGAGTGCATAATGTTTTTCACATCTTCTAGTTTTAAGGAAGTATGTCTACGATCTGAGTCACAAGCTCAATTTTGAAGAAGTGGAAATTTTCGATGACGCTAGCTTTAGAGAGGTACCGATCGCCATCTTGGATCGGTGTATGAAGATGTTACGAAATAAATCCATACCCCTCGCGAAGGTTCAGTGGTCGCACCACGGCATGGAAGAAGTGACTTGGGAAACCGAGTCAAGCATGAAAGAGAGTCATCCTGTGTTATTTTCTTAAGTTTCGGGACGAAACTATTTTTAAGAGGGGTGATATGTAATACCACCGGTATTTCATGCTTAATTACTTTGTACTGTGTGAATTCTTGTAATGTAATGTCATTTCTATTTAGGTATTTCATTAAGTGCTATACAATTATGCGATGTGGATAAAACTGAGGTGACACTCCTTGACGTCGTTAAACGATCGTCGGTGCGAATATGACGGTGGCCAATGTCTTGTTCCCCGATAATTGTTGACGAGTGGAAAGGACGGTCACCCCGAGATGGTTAAAATGTTTTATGTGGCTAAATGATTGAATATCTAACGCACACTATAGCATATGCCTAACGTACGCTAAACTTCGAGTATTACGTACATTAAGGTTCCTATCTTACGTATGTAACGGGTGAGTTGGTCTCCTGACCAGAATCTTTCTTTTGACGCGGAGGAAGCTATTTTCGGCGGGCTAGAGGACAAACGAGTCAACTCTTCATAGCGTACGCTATCCTCCAATTTTAACATACGCTACGGACTGTAGCCTTACATACGTAAATACGACTTACGTACGTAACACATGGGCACATTTCAGTCAGTGGCCTCTGGACGGCGTTTACGTACGTTAATCATTATACAAAGGGCTTGTTTGCTATGTGTGATTAAGGTGTATAATATATATAATACACCTTTATATCTTATTTGATATGAAGTATGGGGCCCTTGATAAAATTCGGGTCCGTATAAATAATACTTATTTTTGGTATTACGTATCTCACCTAAGAGGTGGTATTAGTTGATATTAAACAATACTGCAACTAATAAATTAAAAAAACTACCATGATATCTATATTTTGCAGAGAATTTAATACATCGTACCAAATATGATATTAGTTTCTTATATTGTATAAGAAATCCCAGTCAATCTTATCAAGCTTTATCCCATACAACCTAACAAACGAGCCCATAACGCATGTTAAATCCATTACCTACGTAATGCCTGAAATGTTAATGTACGTTAACGGAATCAAGTTTTATCAAATAACACATCCACCTTCATTTCTTCCATCCCAAAACTTGAAGTGAAGAACTCTTGAAGCCTTTCCACAGCCCTATACTCAATTCTTGGCCTCTTATACACTTGAATTAACATAGAGGATGTGATTTCGTAAGCTCCGGTGAAGATTATCTAAGTCATTCAACCCATTCCTCATTCCTCCTCGTGGCTCTTGTTGATTTGTCATCTCTCCTCATTGTTCTTCATCTTCTAAGGTAAGTCTATCAATCCTTATAGTAATCTCTTCAATGTTATTGATTATTACTCGTTAGATTATGGGTACTTGGGTAGATTTTGCTAAAATCTCGTAGACGGTCTAAACAGACGAACTTGTAGTAATCGGAGTTATCATTGTTTGTATATTTCATTTTCATACAACTCGTTGTAACAATCACATGCAAGAACTTCCATCTTAATTTACATTGGGATCATATATAATCGACGAATCAATTGTAGAATGATTTCGTATGAATTCATCACCGTTTGATAAACTAGTCGTAACTTACTCTTGCAAAATGATGATCAATGTTAAAAGTTAATAGGGGAATTAATTCAATGATATTAATGTCATTGAAAATCATTAGCCGAAATCATTGTGTAAAATGATAGTTTACCGATTGTAGTACCTGTAATAGAGACTTGGATTAGGAGTATGGGATTTGGTTATGCTATGGTCATTTGTTGCCAACCGAATAGTGATAGGGATAATCTTGTTGAACGAATTGATGTATTTAACGTTAACCATAGAATTGAATGGTAAATGGTACGTAATGCTTATGAACTTAGAAAAACGATACTAATGTTGTTAATTAAGACTACGTTAGGAATCCAGTTAGGGAAGGGAGACTAGATTGATTCATCATGATCTGTACGAGGCGTTAATCGGATATTACATGATTTGGTTAAGCTCGAGCGGGCGTGGGGATTCCGGTTATCATAAAGCACCTACCATCGGATCACATGAAAGTGAAATCTTGCTCGAGAAATGCTAATATTATTGTAATGTCCGTATTTATGTATGTGCCATTATTGATGAATGCCGACGGTTGTCTTTCTCTAAAATGTGTTATAAATGGGCCGATGTGTTGGGGATAAAACCTGTATGGTACCCGTATGGAAATGTGTTAGGGGATAAAACCCGAATTGGGCACCTATGTTGCGGGGTATTCCCGTGTAGATACTTTCATGACCCTTGGTTGGGACCTTGGGGTTTATGTGATAAAAGAGAAAGACGACATCGGCCGTGTGATGAAATATTCTCTGTTGGTTATATGGCACTGTACTTGGTAAAATTGTGTATATCGTTGCTAGTAATTGTTATTTGTAATATGCGGAATTTCTACTACTGTTGTTTGATATTATTTTATCCGAGTTATATTGTACAGCGTGGAATCTGTACAGTAGGGATAAAATAAATAATGGACTGAGATATCAGTATCGGTAAAATTGTCGTATTTGGTCGACAGTTACATTTGAGGATATTGTGTATCAGGTTGTCGTACTTTTGATATTGGGTATATCGTATGATAATATTATTGGATTCAGTGTTTGTGTTCAGTGTGTCTTATGTTCGTTTTTGGTATGTCGAGACGTTCGACAAGAACTGCGGAAAATGGCTAAGTATAGCCTTATTAGCGCACGCTAATATTCATGCATAACGCACGCTATCGTGCAGGATTAGCGCACGCTACGTTTATAGGTTAGCGAACGCTAGTGCAGACAGATCGGAAGGAATCTGTGTGTGGACCCGGCTGCTTTCGGTGCACGTTCTGGTAAGTCAACGGTTGTTGTCCTGAAGTATTTAGCGCACGCTAAAATATTAGGCTTAGCGCACGCTAACTATGTATTAGTCAAACAAGGAATCTTATCCTTGCCAGATGCTGTCGGAATGTGGGGGCGAGTGGTAGGTGAACACTGTAGTAAGTCAACTTCGGATAGCGCACGCTAAGATAAATGACTTCCGTACGCTAAGCAGGATGTTTTACGTACGTTAATGCATGGGCATTACGTACGTAAGTTAGTTTACGAAGCAAGACAGTAGCCTCTGGACTGCGATAGCGCACGCTAACAAAGTCAGTTAGCGCACGCTAAGGCTAGCGCACGCTAAACATAAGGGTTTAGCGCACGCTAGTAATGTATTCTATATAAAAGGGACAAACGAGTGTTATGAAGCATTTCGTCCATTCCTTCCTTGTAACCGAGAGAGAGAGTTTTTAGAGAGAGGTTTGAGGTCCCAAACACTGAGGGATGATCCTCTTTAACAAGATTAAATATGGAAATCATGGAGTAAAGCTTTGTTCTTGAAATCATTGGTGATTCTTGGAAATCAATCCTTTCCTTCAAAAAAAGGTAATTACTCTTCACTTGAGATTTCGTTTCGGATTGTATATGATGTTCTTGAGTTGATGATTATCATATAAACAAGTTGATGAGCATGACAACGAGTTGGATTACCGTACTAAGTTAGTGTTGTTATCAATATATGAGTATTGATATGTTTCGTATGGTTTTGGATGGAATTCAAGATATATGTTGATGTAATTCCCTTCTTCAATTCGGATTTTTGATGTTTTGTCGTTGGTTACTTCGTATGGTAACGATTATGGTGATGCTACTATGATTCTTGAAGTTATATGAATTGTATGTCGAAGAACATGATGAATAAGGATTTTTAGATGTTAGAACACATCGGATTTTATCATTTTATGGATCATGAACGTGAATTTGGATAATTCGTGTTCTTGAAGAGCTATTAAATTATATGTCATGATTGTTATGAAATCCTTAATCTCGAGATGAGTTGATCATTGTCATGATGGAAGTATTAGACGATGCTTGAAATGCATGCCACTGCACAGCATTAGCGCACGCTACGTTTACTGCCTAGCACGTGCTAACGGGAGCAACTTAGTGCATGCTATGTTAGGTGATTAACGTGCGCTAAGTAGGCAGACAGTGCAGTATTTTTGTGTTTTTATTAGGAATTCATGATGGTTTGACTTGGTTGGTTCTGACTGTGTTTATTCGAGGTTGTGTTGAACCGTTGAGTTCGATTGGTTAGTTTTCTCAGTTGTTGACCGGTATCAGATATGTGTTATTTGATTTCTTCGATAGGTTGAGATTATTGATCGGTGATTATAACCGGATATTGCGGTCGTGTTCGAGTATGTTCGTGAATTGCTTCGGTCGGGGCCGAGGAGCTCGTAGACGAAGGCATTGTGACTGGTAGCGGTTTCATCATCATCATATCGGTATCGAGGCAAGTTATTACTTGCTCAGTTATAATATTTAATGAATGGTTTCAGTTTCATTTCGTTTATAATGCATATAGCGATGATTATGATTGTGAACTCTGGATATTCGGATCGCATATCGTTCTTTCGACTCTGGGAGGTAAATCATAACGTATATGCTTTATCTCAGTTATTGGTATGTTCGAGTATCGAGGTTACATTATGATAAAGACGAAGATATGAGTATCTATAGTTCATTGTACTTTGGATCGCCGAGCATTGAGGATAATCGTCGGTGATGATTGGACATCGAGGTTGCTCCCGAAGGACTCGGGGCAAGTATTCCATATTGGTCACAGTTTTATGTTATTTATTTTGGTCTCGTACATTTTCTTTCATGTTGTTGAACATGAAGTCGTCCTAGTAAATTGTCATGTTGTCGTGCATGTTATGTTGTTCATGTTGATGAACGTGTTGTTTTGCATATGTGTATGCATATTGTGTTGTTTATGTTGTGTAAATAATCCGATGGGATTATGAGGATCTATGCTGAGGGCGCTGGATCGAATGTCCACCATGCGTTGGTTCGACGGGATCATCATGGGGATCTATCTTTGAGGCGCCTGGATCGTTGGGAGTTTTCCACCATGCGTTGGTTCGACGGGATCATCATGGGGATCTATCTTGAGGCTGGATCGTTGGATTACAGATTGTGTTGATGGAATCTTGTGAATTCGCATCATTGATTTTATCATGTGTTGTTGTTCATATGTGTATTGTTGGTTATCCACCTTATGCCGATCGATAGGATCAACAAAGGGATGTATCTTGAGAAGCTGGATCGTCGGATTTCCATTGAGTATACATCATTGTTATTGTTGTGAGCATATTGACGTGGTCATATGAGTTTGCATTTGTAGGTCTTGTGTTAGGACCGTGTTCGTATTGCATTGATCGATCTCGGATTAGGCGATATGATGTCGTGGCACATCATATCTCGAGGTATGTTCCGTATTTCCTTGGTATTTGTCTTTGATGGACAATCGGTTATCGTTTTGGGATTTGATGATGTTATTCGACGGATCGTATTGGTCAGTAATGGTATATTTCCGTATCGTGAGTTGGTGATGATAGTTTGAGAATCTTGAGTATTGTTTGAGGTACAATACAGATATTATGTTCGAGTTTATTGGTTAATCGAGTATGAGATGTGAAATGTGATAATGGTTATTCTGATGAGAATTACTTGAGTAAGCAAAGTTATGGCGGTAAGATTACGCTGGTCGTATTCTTATGTTGTATTCTCATTGGTATGTTATTATTAATGTGATGTGACGGTTATCATTGTTGGATATTATGGCTGACCCCGTCGTGGGATTTCTTTTTAGGTTCTCGGAGTATCGAGCTTGTAGCGGTCGTGAAGAGATGAGCTTCGGAGGATCTTGGCTAGGACATGTTACGTGCATTGAGTTTCTTGATCGGTTCTTGTATTCCTTTGCTAGAGTATCTTTATGGTTGGTCTTTTTTTTGCGTGAGTATTTTGAAATGCTCTTTTGGTATTTGGTAGCGAGGTTACTTTGGAAATCGTTTTCTAAACTTTTGAGTGTCTTTGTTTGGCCTTGCGATTTCAAATGAGTTTTACGACGGTTTTTGATAAATGGATTTTATAAGTCTTTGTGAATTTTAAAGATAGTACCGTCGTTGGCCTCTTGGGCATTTGTAAATGTTTGCGAAAATTTCTTTTAGCCTTGTGGGTTCCATCTCGGGGCCACGGCGGCTGTAATATTCCGGTTAAATGCAGGGGTGTTACAGAATATGGTATCGGAGCTTAGGTTGAGAAAACCTAGGCATTTGGGTCGAGTTGGGTCGTGTTTTTGTTGCGTCATTCGAGTTGTCAATTGACAAATATTAGAGCCGTGAGTCTTTGTTGTTCACTCAGGCTTGTGCGTTATCGGATTTGCCAGTATTGTACTGGGCTTGTTATAACTTTTCCGAATGATGTTAACGAGATTCTTTGGAATGAGATGTATTGTGTTCTTGAGTCGAACTGTTTTGGCAAACGTGTTTTGAAAATATCCATGTCGAGTATTTTTTAGAGTCGAGACATGTGCTAGTATCACGGGGAATCGTCGGCTTCACGATCTGTAAGTATTTGGATTTTTGAATTTCATTGAGATTTATTGTCGTTCTAAGTTGATATGTTTTGAGATTCAGCAGATATCATGTGTTACAGTATGAGATGTCAGAGTGGGACAGGATTGATGATCTTGAGAAACTATGATTTTGGAAATCAGTACGTTGGTTAGATTTTGGAACGGAATTGTGCATTTGGGGAGAAATATTGTGCATGGTTGAGAAGAACATGTAGCATGTTAATTCATTTTGAGATATATGAACTGCTTTTGATCATTTGAAAATGATACCTTTCAAAATGAATGTTTTACAGATGTTTTACGGAAAATGATTTTGGGCCGAGACCCAATCGATTTTGAAATAGTTTTGTAACTCAGGACTTGGAGTCCGAAAAGAGTTTTCTACTTTTTAAACTTCTTGTAATGCGGAACAAGATACGGGCTGAGACCCTAATGTTTCAAAAGAAAGCTTTTCTGTTTTCTAAAACTCCCGAGATTTGTAAAACTCTTTATCAATCGTTTATTTATTTTGTTCCTACCTTTTGAGGTTTTTGGTTCACTTGTTCAAATGGAACTTCTCGGGAAGTCTTTCGTTGTGTTTGATTTGCTGATTTGTTTCAATGTTTTGTCATATCATATTTGAGGTGATCCAGGATGGATTAAGGATTGACGTTGCGAGTAGTATCTAGAGAGGAGTTTTTATCAGAGTCTATATATTTGAGATTTTGGAACTCTATCGTGTGGTTTTCTGATGGAATATCAGTGGATATTGGTGACGAGCCGAAGTGGTATACAGGAGTATGGATATGCACAAGCATTTGCATAAATTCCATTGTATTTAATCGTGTCTATTCGAAAAGAATTTTGATCGAGAACTTGGCACCAGCGAGCCGATTTAATTTTTAAAATTGATTTCGTGGTCTTACGAAAATTTCTGTTTTGAGTTTTTAAACTCTTGAAAGAATTTTCGAAAATTGTCTTCGTGACAAGAATATATGATTTCAAACTGACTTTGGAAATGTGATTGATGTACATACGCATTTAGTGCATCGGGCATATCATATCGAGGGTACAAGGAAAAGAGATTCGAAGTTTAGTATGGTAGATTGGTTATACAAGGATGATCGGTTGTTTGATCAGATAAGAGAAATATGTTGCGTGTTGTAGATTCATGCGCATAATATTATTTTGGAAACTTGTGATTTTGTGAAACCGGAACATATGTGCTATGTGATTCCATTGGTACGGTAGTAGCGCGATTTTACCATAGTGATCTTTGAATGATTTCTTTGTAAGTGTAAATTTGGGGATGGTGACCCCATGCTGGTTGTCTTGGATATTGAGTGGTCGTTCCCACTCCTTGTATGAATTGGTATGTTCGTCGATTTGCGATTCGTTGTTCGTATGCCGAGGGAAATGTTCGCCAGTTGGGTATGTTTATTGAGATCTACGGTGCGTGATTGATTTGTCGTTTTGAGAATGTTATTCTTTCATATATCTGTTTCTGTGGTTCTGTGTTGATCGTGTTGGAGTTTACCGTGTGAAGGTATTCTCGATTTTCGTTGATCGTTCGTTGGTAATATTGGAGTTTATCACGTTGATGATATTCTCGATTGTGTTTTGACCTCTGGTTGGTCATATTGGAAATTTATCATATTAATGATAAATTCGGTTGATTTATTAGTTGATCATTTTTGGTGATCATCTGAGCGTTCGGATTTTGTGTTGATGTTTCGGAATTCGTGTCGTTTTGGGCGGTTGTTTCGCAGATGTATTGTGTATAATTCGTCTTATCGGAATTGGGACTTGATTATGTAATCAGGCAGACAGGATTTGATTCGGGCAGATTGTTTCATCCGAAGATGATATATTTTGTTGAGACTCAGGGAATTGTGATCGTAAGCGTATTGAGATTGTACAGTGAGATCGCTGGCTAGTATCTCCGGAGATCGTCGACCTGCGTATTGTAAGTGTACTCTTTTGGATATTCGGTAATGATGATGATTAATCGTTGTCGTGATGGTTTTGGGATATTTTGAGTTGAACGGTATGTTTGTTCGTTTTATGATGGATTGCAAGTTTCGAGGACGAAACTTATTTTAAGGGGTGTAGAATGTAATATCCGGAATTTCTACTACTGTTGTTTGATATTATTTTATCCGAGTTATATTGTACAGCGTGGAATCTGTACAGTAGGGATAAAATAAATAAAGGACTGAGATATCAGTATCGGTAAAATTGTCGTATTTGGTCGACAGTTACATTTGAGGATATTGTGTATCAGGTTGTCGTACTTTTGATATTGGGTATATCGTATGATAATATTATTGGATTCAGTGTTTGTGTTCAGTGTGTCTTATGTTCGTTTTTGGTATGTCGAGACGTTGGACAAGAACTGCAGAAAATGGCTAAGTATAGCCTTATTAGCGCACGCTAATATTCATGCATAACGCACGCTATCGTGCAGGATTAGCGCACGCTACGTTTATAGGTTAGCGAACGCTAGTGCGCATGATCGGAAGGAATGCGTGTGTGGACCCACGCTTTGCGCACGTTCTGGTAAGTCAACGGTTGTTGTCCTGAAGTATTTAGCGCACGCTAAAATATTAGGCTTAGCGCACGCTAACTATGTATCAGTCAAACAAGGAATCTTATCCTTGCCAGATGCTGTCGGAATGTGGGGGCGAGTGGTAGGTGAACACTGTAGTAAGTCAACTTCGGATAGCGCACGCTAAGATAAATGACTTGCGTACGCTAAGCAGGATGTTTTACGTACGTTAATGCATGGGCATTACGTACGTAAGTTAGTTTACGAAGCAAGACAGTAGCCTCTGGACTGCGATAGCGCACGCTAACAAAGTCAGTTAGCGCACGCTAAGGCTAGCGCACGCTAAACATAAGGGTTTAGCGCACGCTAGTAATGTATTCTATATAAAAGGGACAAACGAGTGTTATGAAGCATTTCATCCATTCCATCCTTGTAACCGAGAGAGAGAGTTTTTAGAGAGAGGTTTGAGGTCCCAAACACTGAGGGATGATCCTCTTTAACAAGATTAAAGATGGAAATCATGGAGTAAAGCTTTGTTCTTGAAATCATTGGTGATTCTTGGAAATCAATCCTTTCCTTCAAAAAAAGGTAATTACTCTTCACTTGAGATTTCGTTTTGGATTGTATATGATGTTCTTGAGTTGATGATTATCATATAAACAAGTTGATGAGCATGACAACGAGTTGGATTACCGTACTAAGTTAGTGTTGTTATCAATATATGAGTATTGATATGTTTCGTATGGTTTTGGATGGAATTCAAGATATATGTTGATGTAATTCCCTTCTTCAATTCGGATTTTTGATGTTTTGTCGTTGGTTACTTCGTATGGTAACGATTATGGTGATGCTACTATGATTCTTGAAGTTATATGAATTGTATGTCGAAGAACATGATGAATAAGGATTTTTAGATGTTAGAACACATCGGATTTTATCATTTTATGGATCATGAACGTGAATTTGGATAATTCGTGTTCTTGAAGAGCTATTAAATTATATGTCATGATTGTTATGAAATCCTTAATCTCGAGATGAGTTGATCATTGTCATGATGGAAGTATTAGACGATGCTTGAAATGCATGCCACTGCACAGCATTAGCGCACGCGCTTCGTTCTTGCCTGGCGCTGGGAGCAACTTAGCGCACGCTATGTTAGGTGATTAACGTGCGCTAAGTAGGCGACGGTGCGATATTTTTGTGTTTTGATTAGGAATTCGTGATGGTTTGACTTGGTTGGTTACATCGTGTTTATTCGAGGTTGTGTTGAACCGTTGAGTTCGATTGGTTAGTTTTCTCAGTTGTTGACCGTTATCGGATATGTGTTATTTGATTTCTTCGATAGGTTGAGATTATTGATCGGTGATTATAACCGGATATTGCGGTCGTGTTCGAATATGTTCGTGAATTGCTTCGGTCGGGGCCGAGGAGCTCGTAGACGAAGGCATTGTGACTGGTAGCGGTTTCATCATCATCATATCGGTATCGAGGCAAGTTATTACTTGCTCAGTTATAATATTTAATGAATGGTTTCAGTTTCATTTCGTTTATAATGCATATAGCGATGATTATGATTGTGAACTCTGGATATTCGGATCGCATATCGTTCTTTCGACTCTGGGAGGTAAATCATAACGTATATGCTTTATCTCAGTTATTGGTATGTTCGAGTATCGAGGTTACATTATGATAAAGACGAAGATATGAGTATCTATAGTTCATTGTACTTTGGATCGCCGAGCATTGAGGATAATCGTCGGTGATGATTGGACATCGAGGTTGCTCCCGAAGGACTCGGGGCAAGTATTCCATATTGGTCACGGTTTTATGTTATTTATTTTGGTCTCGTACATTTTCTATCATGTTGTTGAACATGAAGTCGTCCTAGTAAATTGTCATGTTGTCGTGCATGTTATGTTGTTCATGTTGATGAACGTGTTGTTTTGCATATGTGTATGCATATTGTGTTGTTTATGTTGTGTAAATAATCCGATGGGATTATGAGGATCTATGCTGAGGGCGCTGGATCGAATGTCCACCATGCGTTGGTTCGACGGGATCATCATGGGGATCTATCTTGAGAAGCCGGATCGTTGGACGGAGTTTTCCACCATGCGTTGGTTCGACGGGATCATCATGGGGATCTATGCTGAGGGCGCTGGATCGTTGGATTACCAGTATTGTGTTGATGGAATCTTGTGAATTCGCATCGTTGATTTTATCATGTGTTGTTGTTCATATGTGTATTGTTGGTTATCCACCTTATGCTGATCTGATAGGATCAACAAAGGGATCTATCCGAGGGCGCTGGATCGTCGGATTTCCATTGAGTATACATCATTGTTATTGTTGTGAGCATATTGACGTGGTCATATGAGTATGCATTTGTAGGTCTTGTGTTAGGACCGTGTTCGTATTGCATTGATCTGATCTCGGATTAGACTGATATGATGTCGTGGCACATCATATCTCGAGGTATGTTCCGTATTTCTTTGGTATTTGTCTTTGATGGACAATCGGTTATCGTTTTGGGATTTGATGATGTTATTCGACGGATCGTATTGGTCAGTAATGGTATATTTCCGTATCGTGAGTTGGTGATGATAGTTTGAGAATCTTGAGTATTGTTTGAGGTACAATACAGATATTATGTTCGAGTTTATTGGTTAATCGAGTACGAGATGTGAAATGTGATAATGGTTATTCTGATGAGAATTACTTGAGTAAGCAAAGTTATGGCGGTAAGATTACGCTGGTCGTATTCTTATGTTGTATTCTCATTGGTATGTTATTATTAATGTGATGTGACGGTTATCATTGTTGGATATTATGGTGACCCCGTCGTGGATTTCTTTTAGGTTCTCGGAGTATCGAGCTTGTAGCGGTCGTGAAGAGATGAGCTTCCGGAGGATCTTGGCTAGGACATGTTACGTGCATTGAGTTTCTTGATCGGTTCTTGTATTCATTTGCTAGAGTATCTTTATGGTTGGTCTTTTTCCATTGCGTGAGTATTTTGAAATGCTCTTTTGGTATTTGGTAGCGAGGTTACTTTGGAAATCGTTTTCTAAACTTTTGAGTGTCAATTTGTTTGGCCTTGCGATTTCAAATGAGTTTTTACGACGGTTTTTGATAAATGGATTTTATAAGTCTTTGTGAATTTTTAAAGATAGTACCGTCGTTGGCCTCTTGGGCATTTGTAAATGTTTGCGAAAATTTCTTTTAGCCTTGTGGGTTCCATCTCGGGGCCGCTGTAATATTTCCGGTTAAATCTGGGGGTGTTACATTATTAGTATGCTTTCTCTGACCCTGGTTATCTGGCATGATTTGTCGTGCCACGTAAATTTGTTAACCATGTGCAGGACATTCTCGAGGGGTCCGGTCAGACTTGAACGGTGTTGGAATAATCTCTTGCCGCTGCTTAAATTAAATTTGATTTCAAAAACCTCCGTTGTATAATAATCGATCTTTGAATTGTGTTTCTTCTTAAAACCTTTGGGCTCATGATATGTAACCGTGGACTTATCGTTTTATTGTAATTTCTTTAAATTATATATTTCCTAAACTAGCCTTGTGGGTCCCACACGGGATTCACGACACTGTAATACCTTGGGAAATTTTGGGGGTGTTACATAAATTCTCATCCATTTGAACCATACGAATAATCGAGAACACCTTGAATGATAACCGATAATGAGAATAAATTGAAGCTAGTATGAATCCTTGAAATGGAATTATGATACAAAGATAGTTGAACCAAGCGAATTGAATTTAGGATATCTATTCGTCGAACTAGATATCGATAGTTATGAGAATGTGTTATTGAATGGATTATATCCCTTACAAGGTTGATTGTTCGAGTAACCGATATTAAGTCGAAGACCGTTCGTTCGACAAGGAAGGATTATTCTCGTCTCCGCATTGAGGCCAGTTATCTTGCTTGGTTATAATGATGTTTGGATTCTTATGATGGTTATGCGTTTCGTGTATTTGAAAAACTTATGAATTTGTGATCTGTGATTTGATATTATTCTTGATGATGTTCCGTTTTCATTGTGGGATTGCATTCCCAAATTCGTCACTTTGAACCGTTGATATCATTGATCCTTATTGTCATTTCGATGAGCTTCTTGATCCTTAATTGGGTATGTGATTTATTGAATTCGTTGTCATGTTGTATCGTGACATATCCGGAATCATATCTGCGTTCCGATTAGTTATTGTGTAGGATTTTTAGCCAGGCACATATATAGTCATGCGTGGATGTTTCCGTATTGGACTGTGCACACGAGACGTAGTTCGTGAGGCTAATTAGGTACATTGTCCCACGTATATCCTGGATTCCGTATACGGGGTGGACACGTGCACTGAGACACTTCCGGATCGGGCGTACTGTGATGTCCATCTTGAGCCGTACTATTTTGGTTGTTCATAGTCCATGTATATTTGGATGTGTTTGACTTTTTGTGATTAACCATTCATACGCATGAGGGGTATGTTCGTTAGTCGGGATGTTTTCCTTGAAATCTAATATATGTGAATTGTATAATATCTTGAGAAATCATTTATCATGTATATCCGAACCTGTGTTGGGCGAAATACTTGTGTTGTATTTTAGGTCGAGGCAAAGGCAAGGCACGGGAAGATCATGGTGACGGCGAAGGGTTCGAAGAATACTAGTTCGGGGCAGCAAGTCTTTTGTTGTCCGGTTTTGTTCTAACTGTGTAATGTTATCTTTCCGCTTTATTTTAAATTGTGGACAAATGTATTGTTATTTAAGGTATATTCCATCTCCATATGGATTATACTTGTATTTTGGATCCTGTGTATAATAAGGCCATTGGTCATACTACTGTAAACTCCTAATCGGAGTAAGTACTATGTACTGTGGTTCGGTATCACAAGTATCGTGCATTTAATCTATATTTTGGGTATCACCTGGTGGATCCCAATGTGGGGTCCACGACACTGTAATGACCGCCTTTTTGGGGTGTTACAGAAGATGGTATCAGAGAGTCGATATTTTTTAGAGTCATTGTGAAATGAACAAGTATCAGGAGACCTTCGTGTCACATGTGACCTGTGCAAGAGCCTGATCCTCCGAGCCAAATGCGGTATGTAATTTATGAGCCATGATTTAATTATTGGCATGATATTGATATCGGAATGGATCTCTTTGTTGATCTTGATATTTTGAGGATTTGTGACAGGATTTATCTGATTGATAATTCGAAGTAAATTCTGGATTGATTATATGATTGAAATTGTTCGATTCAACGTCGATATGATTTTCTGTGTGACACTCGTAGTGTCGATAATTCATTATGAACTGTTTTCTTGAATATGTAATTCCTTGTTGCTATTAACTTGGCATGAATTTTGATTGGTATCATGAAATGTACTTATGGTTATCATTATGAAATGATTCTTTCCGTATGGAAAGAAATCTGAGAGGCCGTGGCAGAGGGGGACGAGGCCGCAGAAGGGGCCGAATCCCGATACCACGAGCCAACAGGCCTGCGAATGCAGAGCATAGTTCCGCAGGCAGTGATACGCCTTCTAGGGACCAATCGCACCACAATGGACGCGAGGATGCGCTGTCGATCCTTACGATGTGATGCAGGGCATGATGGCTCAGATGACCCAGATGGGTCAGTTAATGGAAGCTATGTAGAGATCTACTACCGACCAGCAACAGGGTCCACCTCTTGTACATGGCGGATCGGTGAGTCGGATCATCAGCGACATCTCTCGCCTGCGACCCCCGACTTTTGAAGGCTCCTCTGAGCCTGCTGATATCGTGCATTGGATTGAACACTTCGAGAAATTATTCGATATGGTAGACTATCCAGCAGAGAATCGCGTCTCCGTAGCAGCTTACTACCTTGGCAAGGGCGCCCACACCTGGTGGCTTTCGGTGAGGCCAGCTGATGACGTATGTACTTGGGAGGAATTTAAAATTCTCATTCTAGAATATTACTATCCGGGTCCTCTCCGCGAGGCCAAACTATCAAAATTGCTGAATCCAGACCCGTTCGAAGATGATGATGTACTATCTGTTGCCGAGAAATTCCAGGCACTTCTTCCTTTTGCCTCGACGATTGTCCGAACGGAGGCCGATAAGATCAAATATTTTCTTAAGAGGCTTAAACCCCGAATGAGAATGCAACTGCTGAACCACCACTGTACGACCCTACCAGAGTTCATCGAAAAAGCTCTGGAGTACGAATTGACCGCGAAAGAAATTTCCAAGAAGCAACCGCATTCCAACAACAAGAAATTCAGGAACCAGAACCAGACTACAGCAACCGGGGAACATTCAAGAGGCCGCAACCAGTGCCAAATCCTTCTGAACGGCAACCCATGGAGTCGAAGCCAACCGGATCGCAACCTCAAGCGGTCAGCCTATCTGTTGTGTGCTATAACTGTGGAGACCAGGGGCACATCAATTCTAAATGCCCGAGGCCGGCCGTCGCATGCCATACTTGTGGGAAGAATGGACATCGTGCTCGTTACTCTAGGAGTGGACCAGGACGTACTCCAGCAGCACCTCATGCTCCAGTTCAGTCTTCCGTCCAGGACCGTGTACCTCCGTCCGCTTCTTATCAGACTACCGGGGCAAACAGACGGATGGGCCATGGAAATCAAGCTGGTACATCTGGTACCGGGGCTGCAAAACCCAGAGTCTACGAGATAAAGATGGTCGACGATCCCGAAGACAGCATGATTGCAGGTACTCTAGAAATCCGATCTCAGTCTGTCTGTGTTCTTTTTGATACTGGTGCTTCACACACCTTTTTATCTGCTTCTTGTTTGAGTCGTTTGCAATTAGATCATGTTACCAATTGTGAACCTTATATAATTGGTCTACCCGATGGTAGAAGAATTGTTGGGAATCGTGAAGTGCAAGACTGTCCGATTTGCATGAACGACCGTGAGTGGTTGTCGAATTTAATTGTGGTCGATTTACCTAATGATGATGTGATCTTAGGTATCGATTGGATGGATCGTCATGATGCCATACTTAGTGTCCGCAAGCGAACAATGACCGTCACATCTGATGATGGTGTTGAGTGTACTTTTCAGGATGACAATCCCAGCCATTCCGGGAGAGTCATCAGCGCTATGAAAGCAGTGAAACTGCTTAATCAGGGGTGTATTGGCTATTGGTGTTTCATGACCAAAACAGTGGATCGACCAGTCGAATTGGATGATATTCCGGCAGTCTGAGACTACCTAGATGTATTTACAGATGAGTTGCCAGGCTTACCTCCACACCGTGATGTATAGTTTACTATTAAGTTAGAGCCAGGTACGTCCCTGCTTTCGAAAGCACCGTATCATATGGCTCCGACTGAGATGCAGGAGTTGAAGAACCATCTTGAGGATTTAACGCAGAAGGGCTATATTCAACCTAGTGCGTCCCCTTGGGGAGCATCAGTGTTATTTGTACGGAAGAAAGATGGATCTCTGCGTCTGTGTATTGATTATCCTGAGCTGAACAGGGTAACCATTAAGAACAAATATCCATTGCCGCGTATTGATGATTTATTGGATCAGCTTCAGGGGCTGCTGTAACACCCCCGATATATTCAGGAATATTACAGCGCCGTAAATCCTTTACATAAGAATTTACAAGGCTAAATAAAGAAAATGACAATAACAGATACCAGTTTATGAAATTTCTGAAATAAAATTTTAACCGACTGGTTCAGAACCGAAATTACAAATATTCCAAGAAGAGTTATTATTACATCACTAAAATCCAAACATTATAAATTGACGACGTACTCGAGTACTTATTAAAATAACCAACAAATAACAGACAGTAAACCCGGTCGGAACATCACTCTGCACCCTCGTCGTCATGCATCTCCAGTGGTTGTTTTCCCGCTCTCCTGGATCCTGAACATACACAAATGTTCACCCCCGAAGGGGTTAGCACAACGATGCTAGTACAAGTACAATAATCATACAACAGTGATAAAATCAACAATTATATCATAACAAGTTTGTCCAACGAGAATATCCACAACAAATATCATATCATAACAGTTTCAACATACTGATGGTATTCCAACGATCCAGCGCACAGAGCTATAGATTCCCATGATGATCCCGTCGGACCAACACATGGTGGAACTACATCGGCGATCCAGCACAAGACTATAGATTCCCATGATGATTCCCGTCGGATCAACGCATGGTGGTCATATATTCACAACATATTTACACGATACAATCACATCATAATTGTCATAATATAAACAATTCTAATTAGGGTACTTGCCTCGGTTTGAAGACAAGAACAATACTTCCACAAAGACGAACACTCGAAAGTCGTTCTCCTCAATCAATCACGCAACAAGATCAAACCTTAACAAAAGAAATGATATAGGATTTATCTCACGTCGTACGGATGTTTAACAATTCGATTTACGGTCAAAAGTTCATAAAATGCAATCATTGACCGCTTAGCGCACGCTAAGTACTCGTAGCGTGCGTTAAGTCGCTTTCGATAGCGCACGCAAACAACAAAGCCAGACGCTAACTATGTATGGTCGATTACTTCGCGATCGATCGACTAACTTGCTCGTCGATAGCTTAGCGTACGTTACATACCAAATGTAGCGTACGCTAACTCGTGCTCGATAGCGCACGTTAATATTCATAGCATAGCGTGCGCTATCTATGCATGGCAGTTTACTGCTGAGCAGTAAACTGTTCTTGCCATGACCGAAACAATGAAATCTTCTGTGATACTTCATGTTACTTCCATGAATATCATGTACATACGATCATGAATGATCTTACGGATAATAACAACTTCGGATTCAAGGATATGCATACCAATATAAAACCATATTCCATCCCGATTACAAATCTTCATACGGCAATTCGAAAAGCTCAACGGTTGATATCAACACCTTATATCAATCAATATTATCATGCTAAAGTTGTTAAACGTTCCATCTATATTAGATAAATCTTTCCATGATCAATCCTTTAGATTTATCTAACAATAATGATGTTAAAGTCAAGTCCAAGATTGCTATGAAGTCATCTACTAGATTTGGATTACCAATGATAGAAGCTTCAATAAGATTCGAATCCAGGTACTAAAGGCTTATCTATCTCAATATTCCAAACATGATATACTTGGATAATTCATCTATGAAAATCCATATCTTCTTAACATGATCATCCAAATCGTTAGAATCCAACTCTAAGTCTGGAGATAGATTGAACATACCTTAATATGATGAAAATCACTGAACCGTAAGGTAGAATCCAACTCCGGTTGGTTGTATGCCACTCCAAGGTGCTATCCCACTTCAATGAATACTCCCAAGTGATAACCAATATATAAACACCAACAAGATGTGTTCTAAGTGTGAAGGAGGGTTACTTCAGCTCTCTGAACTCTCAAGGATGAAGAATAGGCGAAAGAAATGAAAGCCAAAACGGTTGTTGTCCCATTTATAATATTCTGCATTTTAACAAGTTAGCGCACGCTACTAAGCATTCCTTAGCGTGCGCTAATAATGGTTGACTTCAGAATTGTCCGGGTGCGTCCGCGGGAATCTTATCCGGACCCATGTCCCGGCTGGCGCATGTGCTAGCTGTCCCGCTCAATAATTGAGTCCTTAGCGCACGTTACTCCTACCAGCATAGCGTGCGCTAATAATAGCCCGATAGCGCGCGTTAAGATACATTCTTAGCGTGCGCTATCACGAGTTTGCATGCGAAATTTTGCATGCTTCTATACTTATGTACAATGATATCAATGCAAGAAATATCATACTCCAATAATCAAAACCACAAATCCGAATAATACAGAGTTCGAATACAGATGAAATACACCGTAATAAATCCGGATATTACATACTCCCCTACTAAAAAGGAGTTTCGTCCCGAAACTCAAGATGAAAATAATTCGGGATATCTAGACTTCATATCAGCTTCCGTTTCCCAGGTGGCTTCTTCCATTCCGTGACGTGACCATTGAACTTTGACCAAAACGATTGGTTTGTTCCTCAGTTGCTTAACTCGACTCTCGAGTATCTTAACCGGTCTTTCTTCAAACGTCCCATCCTGCACGACTTCGATCTCGCCGAAATCAATGATATGACTGGGATCTAGTACATACCTCCGTAACTGGGATACGTGGAACACGTTATGAACATGGCACAATGACGGCGGCAATGCCAATCTGTATGCCAACTCCCCAACTCTCTCGAGGATCTCAAATGGTCCGATATATCTCGGACTCAGCTTTCCTTTCCTTCCGAAACGAAAGATTCCTCGAGTAGGAGAAACCTTCAAAAGTACATGGTCTCCAATATTGAACTCCAATGGGCGACGGCGTACGTCCGCATAGGATTTCTGGTGACTCTGGGCGGTCAACAGCCTTTCACGAATCAAGGCTATCTTCTCTCGAGTCTGCACGATCAACTCTGGTTCTGTTCCGATCAAGTCTGACGAATCATCCCAGCATAGGGGCGATCTGCATCTCCTTCCGTATAATGCCTCAAACGGTGCCATCTTAATGGAAGCATGCCAACTATTGTTGTAGGTAAATTCAATCAACGGTAGATGAATTTCCCAATCGTTTGACCAATCTAAGGCACAGGCCCTTAGCAGGTCTTCCACCGTTTGTATAGTTCTCTCAGATTGTCCGTCAGTCTGCGGGTGATAAGCTGTACTAAAGTTCAATTCGGTCCCCAAGGCCTTATGAACTGCTTTCCAAAAGTGAGACACAAAACGGCCGTCTCGATCAGAAACAATGGTCTTCGGCGTACCATGCAGTCGAACTATCTCCGAGATAAATACTCGTGCCAACTTCTCTGGTCCCCACGTATCCTTAATGCCTAGAAAATGAGCTGATTTGGTTAAACGATCAACTATCACCCAAATCATGTTCATTCCTGTCCTGGTTCTCGACATATTAGTGATAAAGTCCATCGATATGTCCTCCCACTTCCATTCAGGAATCGGGAGTGGCTTCAACATTCGGCAGTCGTTGATGCTCGATCTTAACTCTTGACAAGTCAAGCATTTCAAACATAGTCCGCTACATCTTTCTTCATGTTGCCCCACCGTAAATTCGCTTCAAGTCCTTATACATCTTCTCGGTGCCCGGGTGGATAGAATAGGGCGAACTGTGAGCTTCCTTCATAATCGTCTGTTTCAGAACATCAACATCGGGAACACAGAGTCGGTTCTTAAATCTCAAAACTCCATCATCATGAATTATGAATCCGGGGCCTTTCCTTTGATCACTTCATCACGTAACCGAATCATCAGAGGATCATCTGCCTGTTTAGATTTGATTCCTTCGGTTAATGATGAAGTTATCTCCATCACGCACAGTTGTCCTTGGACTCTTTGTAACCATACTTCAATTCCTTCACGAATCATCTCTCGTTGAAGGCTAAGTTGGGAGGTCAGCGTCTCCAGCATCTGAATAGAAACAGGCTTGCGGCTAAGTGCATCGGCCACTACATTCGCTTTGCCTGGATGATATAAAATCTCTAAGTCATAGTCCTTAATCAGTTCTAACCATCTTCTTTGCCGCATGTTTAATTCTTTCTCACTGAATATATACTTGAGACTCTTGTGATCCGTAAAGATCTGACAGTGAGTCCCGTACAGATAATGCCTCCAGATTTTCAAAGCAAAAACCACTGCTGCTAGCTCCAAATCATGTGTTGGGTAATTTACTTCATAAGGTTTCAACTGTCGTGACGCATAAGCGATCACCTTATCATTCTGCATCAATACGCACCCGAGTCCTTGGTTCGAAGCATCACTGTAAACTATAAATCCTCCAGTTCCCTGTGGAAGTGATAGGATCGGTGCCGTCGTCAATCTCTTCTTCAATTCATCAAAGATAACCTGACACAGCTCATTCCACTCAAACTTTTGAGTTTTCTGCAGGAGTCGAGTAAGTGGGCGGGATATTTTAGAAAACCCTTCCACGAATCGACGATAATACCCAGCAAGTCCTAAGAAGCTTCAGACTTCTTTCACGTTCTTTGGAGGCTTCCAATCCATAATTGCTTCGATCTTCTGAGGATCTACTCGGACTCCTTTAGCTGACACCACATGGCCGAGGAACATTACTTCCTTTAGCCAGAATTCACACTTAGAGAGTTTGGCGTACAATTGCTCGTTTCTCAAAAGTTCCAATACAATCCGCAAATGCTGCGCATGTTCCTCCGGGCTCTTAGAATACACCAGAATGTCATCAATGAACACGACCACAAATTTATCCAAAAATTCAATGAACACACGGTTCATCAATTGCATAAATACAGCAGGTGCGTTAGTGAGACCAAACGGCATCACTACAAACTCATAATGTCCGTAGCGAGTTCTGAACGCTGATTTCGGAACATCAGATTCCTTAATCCTCAGCTGATGGTACCCTGATCTCAGATCGATTTTTGAAAATACCGTTGCCCCTTGCAACTGTTCAAACAGATCATCAATCCGTGGCAACAGATACTTGTTCTTAATCGTCATTTTGTTCAGCTCTCGATAGTCAATACACAGTCGAAGCGATCCATCCTTCTTTCGGACAAAAAGAACTGGCGCTCCCCTTGGTGAAACGCTCGGCTGAATATAGCCCTTGTCCAGTAACTCCTCCAGTTGTTTCTTCAGTTCGTACATCTCAGTAGGTTCCATACGATACGGTGCCTTGGAAATTGGTGTAGCTCCGGGTTCCAGCTCAATGGTAAATTCTACATCCCTTCGTGGAGGTAGTCCAGGTAACTCGTCAGGAAATACATCTGGAAATTCGTTCACAACAGGAATGGATGAAAGTTCCACAATTTCGTATTCTTTCTTCATTGCATAACACCAATATCCGGTACAGCCCTGTTTCAACAATCTGACAGCTTTCATCGCCTTGACCAATTTTCCTGAGCTTCCCGGTTTCCATCCTTCGAACAGTACTTCGGAGCCATCATCAGCGATCAGTGAAATATTCCTCCTTCAGTAGTCTACAATTGCTCCATACCGATAAAGCCAATCGTCTCCGAGTATCAGGTCATCTCCTTGCATTTCTATCACGATCAGATTTGAGAGCCACTCTCTGCCCCCAAATGATACAGGGAAATTTCTAGTTTCTAAATTTCCGACAATTCTCTCTCCACTCGGTAAACCAACAACATAAGGTTCACAAGTATAAAAACCAGAAATATTCAAACGATTTACACAAGACAAAGATATGAAAGAATATGTAGCTCCTGTATCGAACAAAATGCTAACTGGCTGAGAAAGGATTTGGACAGTACCTGATGCGACAGCAGCATCCTGATTATCTGTCCTCCTCATCTCATACAAACGTGGGGGAACAGATCCGACACTCGATGTCCCCTTTCGGTCCCATTGTTCTCTGCCTCGTCCGCGGCCAAAATTTTGAGGCATCTTAACACTTTGCTGCGTCTGTTGGATACTAGCTTCCTTCTGAACTGGCTGTGATGAACGGGTTCCATTGTACTTAGTGGCGTCCTTACAAAACGTCGCACGGTGCCCTTCCTGTCCGCACTCAAAACATGTAACTAGAGTGCGCAAACAATCACGCCAAATGTGGCCTGGGCGACCACAGTTAAAGCACTTCCTAGCTGTATCCGTTGTGGCTGACATTGTTCCGTAATTCTTTCCGCTCTTAGATGGGTGCGGAGGTTTCTTGAAAGAAAAGGAAGACTGGGCCTTGCGGGGCCCACTGCTCTTGTGCTCTGTAAAAGTACCAGAGACTTTCTGTTTCTTCAACTCCATAAACTTCTCCATTGCTGCTTCTTTTATTTCGTACGCCAACGCCTTATCCTGGTATTGGCGGAGAGTGGTACATTCAAAACCGGACATGTACCTCTGGATTTCTGGTTTCATCCTCATTTCGAAATGAATCATCATCTCGCATCATTGCGACCGGATGTCGAACAAATGCTAACTGCTGGTTAAACGTCTTAATCGTCTGGGATACGGGTTCGTCTGATGGTTGAGCTGAGAAAAATTCCCGAATTTTGGCTTCCCTCATAGGACGAGGGCAATATTGAGCTTCCATCATCATTTTAAATTCCGTCCAATCGGCATCATGATCTGCAGGTCGGATAGCTTCCCACCACTCGGATGCTTCCCCTATCGTAAATCTTGGGAAATAGGAGCTCTCCTGTCGTCCGGGCAATTAATTCCAGCAAAAATTTTCTCCAGTTCCTTCAACCAATGGTCCCAAGTGGGAGTCTCGGAAAAGCCGTCAAATTTGGGTGGTTGCATCTTTGCCACTTCTTGTAACCATCGGTCACCTCGATTTCCCATTTCTGGAATCCTTTGTTGTCCATCTCCCTGCTGAATTCCTGCCACCACTTGCATTCGGTCCACGACCTGAGCGAACTGAGTCATCTGGTTCACGACTTGACGAAGGATTTCTGGCACACCAGGTTCCGGTTCGTTATTGATGGATTGCTGCGGCTCGCCTGAGCTATGACTAGCCTGATTAGAAGGCGACGCCTCCCTTTCAGCATTCCTTCGTCCGCGTCCACGACCGCGACCACGTCCACGTACGCCTCTCAACATAATATAAGCACAAGTACTTAATATACAGGAAACAGCATCGTTCTAATCTTCAAGTATAAAGAGACACAACATGTAAAGAACGAGATAGAGTTTAGGAACTTACAACCAGCATTCGCATGAAGACGTAGGCAGTGCAGTGATGTCATTTACGGCCGGTTACCTCAAAAGACATAAATGACCCCTATTTTAACCCAACAGCCAAGATATCCATAATCTTATCTCCGATAGCATATTCTGTAACACCCCCGATATATTCAGGAATATTACAGTGCCGTAAATCCTTTACATAAGAATTTACAAGGCTAAATAAAGAAAATGACAATAACAGATACCAGTTTATGAAATTTCTGAAATAAAATTTTAACCGACTGGTTCAGAACCGAAATTACAAATATTCCAAGAAGAGTTATTATTACATCACTATAATCCAAACATTATAAATTGACGACGTACTCGAGTACTTATTAAAATAACCAACAAATAACAGACAGTAAACCCGGTCGGAACATCACTCTGCACCCTCGTCGTCATGCATCTCCAGTGGTTGTTTTCCCGCTCTCCTGGATCCTGAACATACACAAATGTTCACCCCCGAAGGGGTTAGCACAACGATGCTAGTACAAGTACAATAATCATACAACAGTGATATAATCAACAATTATATCATAACAAGTTTGTCCAACGAGAATATCCACAACACATATCATATCATAACAGTTTCAACATACTGATGGTATTCCAACGATCCTGCGCACAGAGCTATAGATTCCCATGATGATCCCGTCGGACCAACACATGGTGGAACTACCTGTCCAACGATCCAGCGCACACAGCTATAGATTCCCATGATGATTCCAGTCGGATCAACGCATGGTGGACATATATTCACAACATATTTACACGATACAATCACATCATAATTGTCATAATATAAACAATTCTAATTAGAGTACTTGCCTCGGTTTGAAGACAAGAACAATACTTCCACAAAGACGAACACTCGAAAGTCGTTCTCCTCAATCAATCACGCAACAAGATCAAACCTTAACAAAAGAAATGATATAGGATTTATCTCACGTCGTACGGATGTTTAACAATTCGATTTACGGTCAAAAGTTCATAAAATGCAATCTGACTGAACTGCTTAGCGCACGCTAAGTACTCTGTGTAGCGTGCGTTAAGTCTGCTCGATAGCGCACACAAACAACAAAGCCCAGCGTACGCTAACTATGTATGGTCAGTACTTCACTGATCAGTCGACTAACTCGTCTGATAGCTTAGCGTACATTACATACCAAATATAGCGTACGCTAACTCGTGCTCGATAGCGCACGTTAATATTCATAGCATAGCGTGCGCTATCTATGCATGGCAGTTTACTGCTGAGCAGTAAACTGTTCTTGCCATGACCGAAACAATGAAATCTTCCGTGATACTTCATGTTACTTCCATGAATATCATGTACATACGATCATGAATGATCTTACGGATAATAACAACTTCAGATTCAAGGATATGCATAACAATATAAAACCATATTCTATCCCGATTACAAATCTTCATACGGCAATTCGAAAAGCTCAACGGTTGATATCAACACCTTATATCAATCAATATTATCATGCTGAAGTTGTTAAACGTTCCATCTATATTAGATAAATCTTTCCATGATCAATCCTTTAGATTTATCTAACAATAATGATGTTAAAGTCAAGTCCAAGATTGCTATGAAGTCATCTACTAGATTCGGATTACCAATGATAGAAGCTTCATTTACATATTCAATGTAATAAGATTCGAATCATGAAGAGTATAATCCAGGTACTAAAGGCTTATCTATCTCAATATTCCAAACATGATATACTTGGATAATTCATCTATGAAAATCCATATCTTCTTAACATGATCATCCAAATCATTAGAATCCAACTCTAAGTCTGGAGATAGATTGAACATACCTTAATATGATGAAAATCACTGAACCGTAAGGTAGAATCCAACTCCGGTTGGTTGTATGCCACTCCAAGGTGCTATCCCACTTCAATGAATACTCCCAAGTGATAACCAATATATAAACACCAACAAGATGTGTTCTAAGTGTGAAGGAGGGTTACTTCAGCTCTCTGAACTCTCAAGGATGAAGAATAGGCGAAAGAAATGAAAGCCAAAACGGTTGTTGTCCCATTTATAATATTATGCATTTTAACAAGTTAGCGCACTCTACTAAGCATTCCTTAGCGTGCGCTAATAATGGTTGACTTCAGAATTGTCCGGGTGCGTCCACGGGAATCTTATCCGGACCCATGTCCCGGCTGGCGCATGTGCTAGCTGTCCCGCTCAATAATTGAGTCCTTAGCGCACGTTACTCCTACCAGCATAGCGTGCGCTAATAATAGCCCGATAGCGCACGTTAAGATACATTCTTAGCGTGCGCTATCACGAGTTTGCATGCGAAATTTTGCATGCTTCTATACTTATGTACAATGATATCAATGCAAGAAATATCATACTCCAATAATCAAAACCACAAATCCGAATAATACAGAGTTCGAATACAGATGAAATACACCGTAATAAATCCGGACATTACAGCTGCTTTGTTTTCTAAGATTGACTTGAGGTCCGGTTACCATCAGCTGAGAATTCGTGAGTTTGACATTTTGAAGACCGCTTTTCGTACTCGCTATGGGCATTATGAGTTCGTAGTGATGCCTTTTAGACTGACTAATGCACCAACAGTATTCATGGAGTTGATGAATTAGGTGTTTATTAATTATCTAGATCGCTTTGTAGTCATTTTTATCGATGACATTCTGATTTACTCTCGTGACCATGAAGAGCATGAGCGTCATCTCCATCAGGTTCTCGATGCTTTGAGGTGGGAACAACTTTATGGGAAATTTTATAAATGTGAGTTCTGGATGCGTGAAGTTATCTTTCTCGGACATGTTATATCAGCTGATGGGGTGCGAGTAGACCCAAAGAATACAGAAGCTATCCGAGACTGGCTACCACCAAAGAACGTAAAGGAAGTACGCAGTTTTTTGGGACTAGTAGGTTATTACCGACGGTTCGTGGAAGGTTTTTCCAAGATTACCCAACCGATGACTAATCTGTTGAGGAAGGATAAGAAGTATTTATGGTAAGAAGCATGTCAGCATAGTTTTGATGAACTCAAGAGTCGGTTGATTTCGGCACCTATTTTGGTTCTACCGAAAGGAACGGAAGGATTCATGGTGTGTAGTGACGCGTCTAAATAGGGCCTTGGATGTGTACTAATGCACAACGGGAAGGTGATCTCCTATGCATCAAGGCAGCTACAACCATACGAGGTCAACTACCCCACCCATGATTTGGAACTTGCAGCCGTGGTGTTTGCTTTAAAAATCTGGCGTCACTATCTGTATGGAGTTACCTATCAGATTTTTACCGACAACAAGAGCCTAAAGTACATTTTTACTCATAAGGAGTTAAACATGAGGCATATAAGGGGGCTAGAACTCATCAAAGATTACGATATCGAGATCTTTTATCATCCAGGCAAAGCAAATGTAGTTGCCGACACTTTGAGTCGTACAACAGTACAGGAGCAGATGCTTACCCGCTTCACAGTTCAGAGAGAATTGTAGTTAGAGTTGGTGAGGCTGGAAATTGAAGTCTGGTTACAGTGTATTCAGGGACAACTCTGCACACTTGAGATTTCATCGTCCCTTGAGGATATAATTAGATCGAAGCAGGTTACGGACCCATTCTTATCTCGAGTTCAGGATGAAGTAAATCAAGGGAAAGCCCCTGGATTTGTGATCCACGAGGATGGATTGATACGCTTCAGGAATTGAGTTTGTGTACCCGCAGGCGACAAATTGAGGAACTCTATCCTGATAGAAGCTCATGCTATCCCGTACTCCATTCACTCGGGGTCTAGCAAATTGTACAAGGATTTGAAGCAATGTTATTGGTGGGGGAGTATGAAACGTGAAGGTGTAGAGTTCGTTTCGAGGTGTTTAACCTGTTAACAAGTTAAGATTGAGCATCAGCGACCCACAGGAATGCTGAAACTGCTCCCGATTCCCGAGTGGAAATGGGAGGACATATCGATGGATTTTATCACTAGCTTACCGACAAGTCGTCGAGGGATGAATACGATTTGGGTGATTGTGGATCGTCTGACCAAATCAGCCCACTTTTTAGAGATTAAAGAAACATGGGGACCTGAGAGATTGGCCCAGCTGTTTATCAAAGAGATTGTAAGGTTACATGGTACCCCCAAGAGTATTGTATCAGATCGTGACGGGCGATTCATGTCACATTTTTGGAAAGCAGTTCATCGTGCGATAGGTACGCAATTGAACTTCAGCACAGCATTTCATCCGCAGACTGATGGTCAGACTGAGAGGACTATCCAGACTCTAGAGGATATGTTGAGGGCGTACGTTCTTGATTAGAAGGATGATTGGGAGGCCCAACTACCTTTGATGGAATTCACTTATAATAATAGCTGGCACGCTTCGATTCAGATGGCAACTTATGAAGCATTGTATGGACGCCGTTGCAGATCTCCTATGTGTTGGGATGATCCATCTGAATTCTTGGGTGCGGAACCCGATATGTTGCTAGCAGCCCGTGAGAAGTTCGCTTTGATTAGGAGTCGTTCATTGATGGCTCAAAGCCGACAGAAGTCTTACGCAGACAACCATCGATGACCACTTGAGTTTGAGGTCGGCGACGATGTACTAATGAAGGTGTCCCCTACTCGAGGTGTTTTTGTTTTTAGGAATAGAGGCAAGCTGAGTCCGAGATATGTTGGGCCGTTTGAGGTTTTAGAACGAGTAGGCGACCTAGCCTATCGCCCGGCGTTGCCACTAGCTCTGAGCCAGATTCATAATGTGTTCCATGTCTCCCTGTTAAGGAAATATGTTGCTGATCCGAGTAATATACTTCAGTTCGATGAGATCGATATAGCGGAGGATCATTCGTATGAAGAGAGCCCCGTACGGATACTTGAGAGGAGAATTAAACAGTTGCGAAACAAGACGATTCCCTTACTGAAGGTTCAGTGGTCACGACACGGAGTCGAGGAGGCCACGTGGGAGACGGAGAGCAGCATGCAGTAGAGGTATCCCGAATTGTTTACCCCTTGGTTTTGGGGACGAAACTCCTTTTAAGGGGGGGAGTATGTAATATCCGACGGAACTTCTTACCTACTGTTGTATTATTCGGATAATTCAATACTGTTGTAGTCTTGTTGCTTTTGTTTAATGTTTATTGATGTTGGAGTATATCATAATAGACTTGAATATAACTATCATTCGCACTATGATTGATTTCTCGACGTTGTGTAGATAAGTGCATTTTTGGGCTAGTAATTCTGTCTTTAACGTACGCTAACCCTTTAGCATAATGTACATTATATTGTGGGTTTTACGTACGTAAGGAGGTGCTGTTTACGTACGTAATGCTTGTAGTCTTATCCGATCTCAACTTTCGGCGGGTGGGGTCGGGCATGATTCGAATATCTGACCTTTTTGAGGCAGCCTAGTTGACCTACATTACGTACGTATTGCTCCAAGCCATCACGTACGTAATGATGTTCGTATTTTAGTTCAGTATCCTGTGATAATAGATTACGTATGTGATAACGTACGTAACGAACTGTGCTGTTATAAAAAGACAACTTGTGTCTTTGATTTTGCACGTCCAAACTCCGATTTTTCACCCTTATAATCATACCCCCTGCCTCCCTAGACCAATTCTACCTTCTTCCAACTTGTGTTTGAGCTTTGCATCTTGATTTGGAGCTTGTTGATTGGAAGTTTGGAGTCAGTCTTGAAGCTTAGAGTGTATTTATGTGGTTTTGGTGTATTGTTCTTCATTTCTGAAGGTATGTTATACGATTTCACTCTATAATTTCGTAGTTATTATGTTAGTGATAAAGTATACTTCACCTAATGTTGAATTAATCAAACAAAACATGTTTGTAGTTAAGCTTTTAACAACTTAATGATGAATATAGTGATTAAGGGTTTGATATGATGTGTTCTTGATGTTTTAAATGGTAGTAATCATGTTTAGTAGAAACACACTCTTCTTGCTGGACTATTTACATCACTAGGACAATAATGATCCTTAGTTTCATTATAGAGAGGTTGATTTGTAGGATTGTTATCATTATATTGAATCGAACCATCATGTTTAGGAAGATTCTAAACTAAATGAACTTAGGTTTTCATCTGATTTGGTTGAACCTTGAATTATATCAACATAAGGTTATAGTTCAGAGGTGTTTAATTCACCTTAATGATGATTTCGTGATGATCTTGTGATGAATAACTCGACTGTATCGTTAATCTAACTAGGTGAACTCATAACCGATGAACATAGTGATAATTTTATAAACTCATGATTCGTTCGAACGATGATAATCGCTGAGTAACCTTAATTTTGATCAATGTTTTATGAAACATAGTTGTTTGGATTATATTTTTCAAAATATTGATGTTGTTTTTAAGAAATTCTACCGGCATATAAATTTTATCAAAGTTCTCCTTGATGATTGTTCTTGATAAATTCTCATCCGTTTGAACCATACGAATAATCGAGAACACCTTGAATGATAACCGATAATGAGAATAAATTGAAGCTAGTATGAATCCTTGAAATGGAATTATGATACAAAGATAGTTGAACCAAGCGAATTGAATTTAGGATATCGATTTGTTGAAATAGATATCGACAGTTATGAGAATATGTTATTTAATGGATTGTATCCCTTACAAGGTTGATTGTTCGAGTAACCGATATTAAGTCGAGGACCGTTCGTTCGACAAGGAAGGATTATTCTCGTCTCCGCATTGAGGCAAGTTATATTGTTTGGTTATAATGATGTTTGGATTCTTGTGATGGTTATGCGTTTCGTGTATATGAAACACTTAAGAATTTGTGATCCGTGATTTGATATTATTCTTGATGATGTTCCGTTTTCATCATGGGATTACATTCCCAAATTCTTCACTTTGAACCGTTGATATCATTGATCCTTATTGTCATTTCGGTGAGTTTCTTGATCCTTAATCGGATATGTAATTTATTGAATTCATTGTCATGTTGTATCGTGACATATCCGGAATCATATCTGTGTTCCGATTGGTTATAGTGTAGGATTTTTAGCCAGGCACATATATAGTCATGCGTGGATGTTTCCGTATTAGACTGTGCACACGAGACGTAGTTCGTGAGGCTAATTAGGTACATTGTCCCACGTATATCCTGGATTCCGTATACTGGGTGGACACGAGCACTAACACATTTCCATATCGGGTGTACTGTGATGTCCATCTTGAGCCGTACTATTTTGGTTGTTCATAGTCCATGTATATTTGGATGTGTTCGATTTTTTGTGATTAACCATTCATACGCCTGAGGGGGATGTTCGTTAGTTGGGATGTTTTCCTTGAAATCTAATATATGGGAATTGTATAATATCTTGAGAAATCATTTATCATGTATATCTGACCCTGTGTTGGGCGAAATAATTGTGTTGTATTTTAGGTCGAGGCAAAGTCAAGGCACGGGAAGATCATGGTAACGGCGAAGGGTTCGAAGGATACTAGTTCGGGGGCCCCAAGTCTTTTGTTGTCCGATTTTGTTCGTACCGTGTAATGTTATCTTTCTACTTTATTTTAAATTGTAGACAAATGTATTGTTATTTAAGGTATAGTCCATCTCCACATGGATTATACTTGTATTTTGGATCCTGTGTATAATAAGGCCGTTGGCCATACTACTGTAAACTCATAATCGGAGTAAGTACTATGTATTGTGGTTTGGTATCACAAGTATCGTGTATTTAATCTATATTTAGGGAATCGCCTGGTGGGTCCCAGTGTGGGGTCCACGGCACTGTAATGGCCGCCTTTTTGGGGTGTTACATCAGTAACTGGGATACGTGAAACACATTGTGAACATGACTCAGCGATGGCAGCAAGGCCAACCTGTACGCCAATTCTCCAACTCTTTCAAGAATCTCAAATGATCCAATATATCTCGGACTTAGCTTTCCTTTCCTTCCAAAATGATAAATCCCCCGAGTAGGAGAAACCTTTAAGAGTACGTGGTCCCCCATTTAAAACTCTAACGGGTGACGACGCACATCTACGAAAGACTTGTGTCGACTCTGGGCAGTCAACAACCTTTCACGAATCAGAGTTACCTTCTCTTGAGTTTGTACTATCAACTCTGGTTCCATCCCAATCTAGTCAGATAAATCATGTCAACAGAGGGGTGATCTGCATCTTCTCCTGTACAACACTTCAAACGATTCCATTTTAATGGAAGCATGCCAACTATTGTTGTAGATGAGTTCAATAAACGACAAATGAACTTCCCAATCAGCCGACCAATCTAAGGCACAAGCTCTTAGCATATCTTCTACTGTTTGAATAGTCCTTTCGGACTGTCCATCAGTCTGAGGATGATAAGATGTGCTAAAGTTCAGCTCGGTTCCCAAGTCTCGATGAACTGCCTTCCAAAAGTATGACACAAAGACCATCTCGATCCGAAATAATGGTCTTCGGCGAACCATGCAATCGGACTATCTCCGCAATAAACACTCGTGCTGCCATCCAGGAATATTACAGCGTCGTGGGCCCCGAGATGGAACCCACAAGGCTGAAGGAAATTTTCGCAAACATTTACAAACACCCAAGAGGCTAACGATGGTATTATCTATTTAAAACATTCGAAGACTTAAAACTCGTTTAACAAAACCGGTCGTAAAATCTCATTTGAAACCACAAGGCCCGAAATGCCAAAGCTCAACAATTTTAAAAAAAAACATACGTTAAGCTATATCTTACACGTACCGACAGAATAAATTTAGAGAATGATTGCCAAAGTAACCTAAGTTACCAGATACCCAAAAGGCCATTTAAAAATACTCACGCAGCGGATAAAGACAAACAATTAAAATACTCTAGCAGCGGAATACAACAATTGATCAGAAACTCAATACACAAATACATGCCCTAGTCAGTATCCTCCGGGAAGCTCATCTCTTCACGGCCGCTACAAGCTTGATAATCTAAGAACCTAAAAAGAAAGCCCATGATGGGGTCAGCCATAATATCTAACAATGATAACTATCACATCACATCATTAATTACATACCAATGCAAATACTAAGTAAGAATACGACCAATATAATCTTACCGCCATAACTTTACCAAACTCGTAATAATTCTCATCAGAATAACCATTATTGTAATGCACATCTCGTGATCTCGATTAATAAATTAAATCAAATATAACGTCCATACGGTACCTCAAGCAATACCCAAGATTCTCAAAACATCATCATACTCGCAATACGGAAGTATACTAACTCTGTCCAATTCGATCTATCGGAAATAAACATCATCAAATCTCAACACGACAATCGATTGTCCATCCCAGGACAAGAATCAAGAAGGAAAATACGGAACATACCTCAAGATATGAAATGCCACGACGAAATCACGTCAGTCTAATCCAAGATCAGATCAACACAACATACGGACATGGTCCAAACACAAGACCTACAAATGCATACTCATATGACAACGTTAATATGCTCACAACAATAACAACAATGTATACTTATGGCAAACCCATAATATACATATGCACAACAACAATACATGGCAATCCGATGATCTAGCGTTCACTGCCTAGATCCCACGATGATCCCGTCAGACCAACCCGAGGTGGAAAACCCGTCCGATGATCCAGCGCACGCTAGAATATATCCCCCGATAATCCTGTCGGACCAACATGAGGTGTACATATGACAACAATGCATAAATGCACAAAACAACAGTATACAATACACGACAACAACAATGCACAAATGCATGACAACAACGATACACGAATGTATCACGACATGATCGACACAAATGATAAAAATGATTAGAGTACTTGCCTCGAGTCCTTCGAGAATGATTTCAATGTCTAAACCATCACGAACCATTATCCTTAATACTCGACGGTCCAAAGTATCACGGATTGCAGATAATTCATATCTTTGTCTTTATCACAATATATTCTCGATATACAAGTATACCAATAACAAAAGTAAATCATATACATTATGATTTAGATTCCCAAATCTCAAATATATTTTATACTCCTAAATCTCTTGTGATTACGATTATAAACATTGTTATACGAATTATAAACGAATGAAACGGAAACCATTCATTAAATACTATAAACTGAGCAAGTAATAACTTACTTCGATACCGACACGATGATGATGAAGCCGTTACCAACTCCATTACCGTCATCTACAAGTCCCTCGGCCCTGATCAATGCAATTCACGAACATTCTCGAACACGACCGCAAAGCATGGTTCTATTCATCGATCAATAATCTCAACTTATTACAATAGTCGATAAACAACAAGTTCAATAACAATCAACAATCGATAAAACCAATTCACAAACCCAACGACTCAACAATATCCCGATTAACCACTAGGCTGATCAATCCAACTCAAATCATCACGAATTCATAACCGAGACAGAATATACTACCCTGCCTGTTGACTTAGCACACGTTAATTACTTAATGTAGCGTGCGCTAAGTTGCTCCCGTTAGCGTGCGCTAGCGAGTAGACTTAGCGTGCGCTAATGACATGCAGTTGCACGTATTTCAGATACCGATCAACATATGGCGATTATCAATAATAGTAAGTGATTCTGAACCATGTTCAAAGCTATCAAAACAACGAAATCCGATATCCTTTAACATACAAACAATCATTCAACTTATAATCCAAGTCCTATATCCATATATCATCTTCCTCAATATCAACATCATGAAATAGTAAGAACGTAATAGTACATCCATAATCTATCATTACAGAGATTAATCATCAACAATGACATCAACATCTGCAAAGGAGAAGAAGGATTAACCAACTTATCTCAAGAAAACGAGCTACACGATTCAAATCACATGAATCATATTAATATCATCATACACTACGCCATAAATGGCCTTCAGCAACACCGAGAAAAGTGTGCTCAAAGGGGTAAAAAGTGTTGCCGAAAGCAAAAAAAGATGCTACGGTAACACTTTTTCGAAATTTGGTGGTGTTACAAAAACGGCCGCTACCATAGGGGTATATGCCAACACTTTTTAACTTTTTGGTAACACAGGGAAAATGTGTTGCTACAGACCCCAATGCCTACACTTTTTACCTCTGTAGCAACACCAATAAAGTGTTACTGTAGACCAATGGCAACACCAATATCTCTCTAGCAACACCCATAAACGTGTTACTATAGACCAATGACAACACCACTAATCCCTACTGTAACACCAGCTGCTGAAACACATTTTTATTTTGGCAACAACATTTTCCATTATTGTAACATTTATTTTGTGAACACTTTTTTGTTCTGGCAATAGTTTAAACCATAATAAAACCATTCAAATAAACCATAGTCAAATAACCTGTCAAAGTTTTACATAAGCAAGGCTTTTCAAGCCATCCAAATAAACCATGACATTATCACCATTCGACATAAATAAACCAGTCAAAAGCTAACTTTAGTACCATCGCATTAATACCATCACAATCTAAAAACAATGCGAAAGATAACGTAAATACTAAGAAAGACTTAAATCCGGATTCTAGCCAGCCAATTCTTTTATCATCTATCGAACTTTTTGGTCAAGTTTCTCATCCATCTCTTGTTGAAGTTGAGCCTGAATCTTTGCAATTAAGTCTGATTAGAGCGTAAAACACCTGTAACCAGAAAGTATCCATCACAAGCAATAAACGAGAGCACACAAGAATACTTTTTAACCAAAATATATATTATGATAATCAAATTCAAACAAAGTATATCCAATTTACGAAATAATAATTCAAAATTGACGCACTGAGAAAGCTAATCCAAAATTTAAAGATATGTAATAGTATAACATTTTCAACAGATCTCAACAAAATATAGCAGAAAATCCACAACCTCGCATATTTTAGTTAAACAATAGATGCTATAATCTATAGGTCGAGCGCTATGTCACGCTCTTTTGCGCAAAAATTCTAGAAAATGCGACATAGCACGCTGCGAAAACAGAAAATTCAACCAAACTTAACAAACCAACATAACACACGATGAGTGAGCAACCGCAAGGAGATCAGGAAACACAAACATGCGACACCGGAAATAGAAACAACAAAAACAAAAGGAAAAAACAAGACAAACGAACACAAAAAAACCATACACATGCCCACATTCAAGTGATCACTTAGACAAAATGATAATTAACCTGTCAAGATCATGCTGATTCTGAAAGGTGATCCTCATCACCCAGAGCTGCTACAGACAGAGATTGCTCAGTGAAAAGCAACTGACCAAACTTGAAAATCAACAAAATTAATCCTCTGTCTTCCAGGTCATTGTACGCAACTTGTAAGCTATTTTCCTGAAAAGTGCCAGTAAGCTTCAAGTAATATCTAGTGAATGCGTGGATTAAAACAAACCCTCTCAAAGAGTATCCTACAACGGAAAGAGTAGCATAATAAACACTGATACAACGCAGTGCCAACTGTTGAGTAAATGTTAAACCAACTAAACGAGATGCATAACTTAATACTGCGTTCTTTGAATTCATTTGCATCAAAATAGTTGGATCTGCCGCTGCTTTCAAAACCGATCTAGTCCACAGCCTTTTGTCCTCTGCCGTTACATGGTGATCAGTTTGCTTAACAAGTGCCAAACAGAGAGAACAAGGATGAAAAATCATAGAAAACCTCAAGCTCAAAACCATTCTCGTTACACTGTGCCGTAAACTTCATGACAGTCTACTACAAAGAAAAGAAAAGATACAATTAAATAAAAAGGATGTCAAGCGCATATCATGTGGCCTCTCACATGATCCTGTGAAAGACAGTGCAGCATGTGTTTTTTGAAATGAGTAAGATGACCTGCTGCATTTCAACCATTGACGCATTAGCAATAGAAGCTTCACCACTCACATATATACGTTGTTCTAAAACTCTCATCTTCTTTCTCTTTTCATGGATTTCATGCTCCAAGTTCTGAATCTGTGAGTCATGATGCAAGAAACTTAAATGAGCTCAAAATATCACCTCACAGTAATTTCAGAAAATATGTGACGGACTCTAACACCGTGAGATCTCAAACTTATTATGCAAATAGAGTAGCAATTGCTCGCGGTTTCAAGAGCTAATTATCCTCTCTAAATGTGAGTTTGAAGCAACTTACACTGTTCACATTTCTCAACTTTCAAGCTAAAATAATAAAATAATATAACCAATTTTGATTATCACTTCATGAGTTTCAAATTTCCAAACACATTAATCTTGTCCTATGTTACATAATTTAACCTCACAATATACTAGCACTAACTAGAGGAGTATTTTCATATTTAAATAAGAAAAATAAATACTAGGTTAGCATAACAAGAAGAGGTGTTAGGAATCTCAATAAAGAATGAAGAGTGGACAAAACCAAATGCATCATCCACGGGTAGTACACAATGAACAAAGATAAGCGGCATAAGGTTACATTGAAGCCACATACATACATGTCTACTCACACACACACACATACATATATATATATATATATATATATATATATATATAGATAAAAGGCCAAATAGAATTAATAATTAAAAGGTCAGAGAGAAAATGAAGAGATGTGTGTGACCAATGCAAATGGATGAACCGAAGGTCTAAAATACAAGATGCATAAACCATTGTGCCATTTATCGGGTGGGGCAAATTTATAGTTGAGCAACATGAAAGATAAGAATGTAAAACTAAAATAACAAAGTAAGAGTAGCAATAAAGTTCTTTTAAGAGGATATAGACAACTTTGAGTTTTGAACTTTCCGGATCATTCACGGATCGTTCCACGGGACGCTTTAAATCTTGGTGCTGAATGCAATCTCACCATCAAGCATCTTAACTTGCTCAACAATGAGATCAATCGATATGACACCGTTATACTATCCTACAATCATGACATGAAAGAACAAGAACGGTTGAGAAAAATTCAACATACTGCTAGGTATTTCTATACTAAAAATCTGAGGTCCATGACAAGACATCTTATATTTAATTAGACAACATTCAGCGGAAAACACAAGTCTATCAAAAAACAAATCAGCTTATAAACAAAGAGATCCATATCAAAGTCTCAAGAGATGCTCCGAAAAGAAGTGTATGTTACCTTCCGCACTTATGTTACCTAAAGAGATGACACTAAAGAACCATCCCCTAAGGGAATGATATTTCTCTAAGTTGATCGAGTTCTTCTTTAAGACATGATATTTCTCTCGATACTTCTTGATCGGTGATTTTTCATCAATTATCCGAAATTGCAACAGATTAACGACTTCCGACATCACCACTTTTGAAATATGTATCAAACACCAAAACATATGTGTGTACAGACTCACCTATTACGTGAGGCATAGATTTCAACACGTTTTGTCCTGTGGAAAATTTTAAGGTATTATGAGTCTCCTCCATGTTGGTTGATGCCGGAGTAATTGTACAAATAATTTGAGATAATAACATTTACTATATTAAGATAACCAATTCACCATCATATTACGGTTTTAGAATTTCAAAGTCACTAATGGGTTAATAATAATGTGTATTTATCCATTAGGATAAAAACAATCAAGGGCAGTGTAAAATGAGATACCGGACAACAAACTTTGAGCTAAAAAGAAGAGATAACCGCATGATTCAATACGAACTCAATTGAATATAGAACCAAACAAGCGCTTCATGTTATAAACCAATGATATCTCTTGCTCACCGAAACATGCCAACGCCCACTTAGTGAAGATTGTAGAAGACGAGTAAGCTTTGAATCCCGATAAGGAACGTGGGACGCCTTCCCTTCGCTAAGTTTTCCAATTACCTTTAAATTATTGAAAATATCAGAGTATGAAAAGCAACATGAAAGAAATGACTTGTCTAAATGTTTAGAGGTCAGACTTCAGAAGAGAATTTTTGAATCCGGTAAGAGTGTGTTTAACCGAATCAGTATGTGTGTGTGCACATGATAGCAAAAAGACTAACATGGCAGTGAACCCACAAAGAGAAACACCATAAAAAGAGTGAAGATAAATGGGAATGTTGACAATAAAAATATATGTAGCCGACAAACGAGTAAGTTCATGTACTCACAATTCCAAGTGTAAGAAGACTTCTATTGATGTAAGATCCTTACATGAAAAGGGCCAAGGAATTGGTGAAATCCTATTCTACATACAAAAGTAAAACAACCCAAATGTGGTGATTGAACTACGATTCTTCACAATTGAAATGTTTAAAAGATAGGCATACCAACTGTGAGAATATTACACCATCATAATCATCTCCATGTGCTTGCTTTCAATCATGGAACCAGTTTGAATTATTGAAATTGGAGATTGCAACAAACGGGAAAAAATCAGATGTTAGAAGAGCAAAAAAGGCAGAACCATAACAAGAGGAAGGTGCAACTGCACCGAAGAGCACATCTGGAGAACGCACATATGCTATTAATACCATTAGGAAAAGAGAGGGTGGGCAAACCAAAATCTGACCAGGAAGAGATGAATTTAAATGAGAAATACTAACATGTTGCACCTTTTCTTCCGCTGGAGACTGGTCTTTGAACCATGTTGAGTGCGACCGACACTTCGATCGATGGTGGAGAACCGACGGTACTTCATCCGTCGGACTCACGAAGTGAAGAAAAAAAAAATCTCGCGGGCAGAGATGGAGCGAGAGAGAGTGAGATGAGGGCAATGGTGATAGGGATATTATATCCCTATCATTTTGACCAGAATTTCATTTTTGTCCCTATATTTTTAATTCTTTCAATTTGACCCCAATAAATTCTAATTTTTTTTCAGATCTAGTCCATAAGCCTTTAAATTAAATCCAGTCCTAACATTTTATACTTAATATTTATGTTAGTTTCATAAAATTTATGTTTTCTTATGAGAATTTAATATTTGTATATACTTCTATTTAAATTATAGGATTCGAGAACCAAGGGCTAGATATGATCTATTCATAAGCATCAAGCATTTTTCATTCAAGTCATCTCAATTTCAGCTTTTTTAAGTTCCACAAATATTTTACAAAATGTTAGTTTCGTAACGACTTTACATTTTTACAGGTTTTCCTTATTTTAAAAATATATTCATAAAATACTATTTGAAAAATCGGATCATTACAATTTTTACAGGTTTTTCCTTATTTTTCGCCTTTTTCTTCTTCCCTTATAACGTTTTTTTAAAGATCAACGGTAGCACCTAATTTGGTGTTACCATAGAGACTATGTCAACACCGGTTAGTATCAACTGTAACGATAAAAAAAAGTGTTAGCGTAGATCAATTTTAAGGCATCTATGCTAACACTTTTGCTTGTAACATCGAAATAAACGTTGCTGAAGGCCATTTGTGGCGTAGTGATACTCCGATAATCCATCTCATAACCATGCTTATCAACTTGTTTATATGATAATCATTAACTCAAGAACATCAATCTTAATTCCAAAACGAAATCCAAAGGTGAAGAGTGATTACCTTGTATAGACGAACCATGAAGGAGAACAATCAACTTCATTCTAAGAATCATCAATAACTTCAAGAACAAAACTGTAATCCATGTTCCTCAGCTTAATCTTGTTAAAGATCATCATCTCTCAGCGTTGGGAACCTCAAACATCTCTCTAAAAACTCTCTCTCTTGAAATACAGGAAGGAATGGATGAATGAACATAATTCACATCTGCAATCATATATATACTGATTGTTATTAGCGTGCGCTACTTTTCCTTAGCAGCGTGCGCTATCGTGGTCCAGAGGCGACTGTTTTGCTTCGCACATCAGCTTACGTATGTAATGCCCATGCAATAACGTATGTAAATTACATTGTCTAGCGCACGCAATTTCTTAGACCTTAGCGTGTGCTAATCGTATTTGACTTGCTACAGTTCGCACCTACCCCCGTGTCCCCACATGCCGAAAGCACTGATGAGGATAAGATTCCTTTTTGTCCGATCTGTAATTAGCATGCGCTAGTCCTTAGATTTTAGCGTGCGTTAGTACTACATTACAACATCCGTTGACTCGTCGGCACATGCACCGAAAGTGGTTGGGTCCACACGTAGATTCCCTCTGAGCTGTTCTGCACTAGCGTACGCTAACAGATGCCCGTAGCGTGTGTTATACCTGCACGATAGCGTGCGCTATACATGAGTATTAGCGTGTGCTAACAAGGCTATATTTAGCCATTTTTAGCTACTCTTGTCCAACGTCTCGACATGCAGAATATGAATATACAGCATACTGAATACATATACATCTTCCAACAACATTCTCATACGATAAGCCCGACACACAATGTCTTCCAATACAAATGTCAACCAAGTGCGGTAATAATACTAATACAGATGTCTTAGTCCATTTATTTTATCCATACTGTACAGATTCCACGCTGTACAACATAACTCGGATAAAATAATATTTAACCACAGTTGTAGAAATTCCGGATATTACATACTACACCACTTAAAATAAGTTTCGTCCTCGAAACTTGTAACCCGTCATAGAAAAACCAACAAACCATTCAACCAAAATATTCCAAAACCATCACAACAACGATCAATCATCATCATTAACGAATAACCAAAACAGTACACTTACATATGCGCCAAGTCGACGATCTCCTGAGGTACTAGCAAGTGACTTCACTCTAAAGCCTCAATACGCTTACAATAACAATTACATGAGTACCAATGTCGGATGAAATAATCTATCCGTGTCAAATCCTGTCTTCCTGATTACACAATCAAGTCCCAATCTGCTAAAACCAATAGTGCACGATACATCTGTGAAACAACTGCCCAACACAATGGCAACAAATCCCAAAACATCGACACAAAATCCGAACGCTCAGATGATCACCAACAATGATCAACCAATAAATTAACCGAGAATATCATCGACGTGATAAACTCTAATACGGCCATCCGAAGGTAAAAACGCAACTGAGAACATCATCAACATGATAACCTCCCATATGACCAACCAGAGGTCAAAACACAATTGAGAATATCATCATCATCATGATAAACTCCAATATGACCAACGAACGATCAACGATAATCGAGAATACCTTCACACGGTAAGATCCAACACCGTCAACCCAGAACAACAGAAACTGATATACGAACGAACAAATTCTCAAAACGACACACCAATCACATACCGATGAACATATCCAATAATACATGGAGTGAGAACGACCACTCAATATCCAAAACCACCAACATGGGGTCACCATCCCCAAATCTACACTTACAAAGAAATCATTCAAAAATCATTATGGTAAAATCGCGCTACTACCATACCAATGGAACCACATAGAACATATGTCCCGGTTTCACAAAATCCAAAGTTCCAAAATTACATCCTGTGCATGAATCTACAACACGCAGCATATTTCTGTTATCCGATAAATAAACGATCATCCCTGGATAACCAAACTACCATACTGAAGTTCGAATCTCTATTCATCATTCCATACTGACGTCTTATCCAGTTTGTGAGTCTCACTCAGAACTTCATCATGATATGCATTATGCACTAGATGCGTATGTATAACGATCATATTTTCAAAACCAGTTTGAAATCATATAGTCTCGTCAAGAAGACAAATTTTCGAAAGTTCTTTCAAGAATTTCAAAATTCAAAACATAAATTTTTGCAAGACCACGAAATCAATGTTTGAAAAATTAAACTGGCTTGCTAATGCCAAGTATTCGATACTAATTCTTTTCGAATACGCATGATTAAATAAAATGAAATTATGCAAATGATTGACCACATACATACTCCTATATACCAATTCAGATCGTCACCAATATCCACTGATATTTCATCGGAAAACCACACGATAGAGTTCCAAAATCTCAATATATAAACTCCGACCCAAAAACTCCTTTTCCACCCATGACTCGCAATGTCAACCATTAACCCATCCTGGATTACCTCAAATATGCTATGACAAAATATTGAAACAAATCAAGACAACGAAAGAATTCCCGAGAGGTTTCAATTGAAATAGTAAATCAAAACCTCAGAAGGTAGTAATAAAATAGGTAAACAATTGGTAGAGTGCTTTACAAATCTCGGGAGTTTTAGAAAACGTGGAAAAGCCTTTTTAAATATTAGGGTCTCAGCCCATATCTCGTTCCGCATTACAAGAAGTTTAACAAGTAGAAAACCCCTTTTCAGACCTCAAGTCCTGAGTTATAAAACTATTTCAAAATCGATTGGGTCTCGGCCCAAAAATCATTTTCGCAAAACATCCGTAAAACATTCATTTTGAAAAGTATCATTTCCAAATTCTCAAAAACAGTTCTTATATCTCAAATTGAACTAACATGACTACATGCTCTCCTGAACAATCCACAGTATTTCTCCCAAATGCACAACTCCGTTCCAAAACTTAATCGACATATTAATTTCCAAAATCATAACTTCTCCAGATCATCAATACTGTCCCAACTCTGCCACCTTATACTGTAATGCATAATATTCTGCTGAATCTCAAAACATATCAATTTAGAACGACAATAAATTTCAATACAATTCAAAAATCCAAATACTTACAGATCGTGAAGCCGACGATTTCCCGTGATACTGGCACATGTCTCGACTCTAGAAAATTCTCGACACAGACATTTTCAAAACACATTTTGCAAACTCAGTTCAACTCGAGAACACAACACGGCTCTATCTGAAGAAACACGTTAACACCATTTGGAAAAGTTACAACAATCCTAGTACCACACTGGTAAATCACATAACGCACAAGCCCAAGTGAACAACAAAAACCCAGAGCTCAAACACTTGTCAACCGACAACTCGAATGACACGACAAAAGCACGACCCAACTCGACCCAACCGCCTAGGTTTTCACAACCTAAGCTCCGATACCATATTCTGTAACACCCCTAGAGCCATCCAGGAATATTACAGCGTCGTGGGCCCCGAGATGGAACCCACAAGGCTGAAGGAAATTTTCGCAAATATTTACAAATGCCCAAGAGGCTAACGGTGGTATTATCTATTTAAAACATTCGAAGACTTAAAACTCGTTTAACAAAACCGGTCGTAAAATCTCATTTGAAACCATAAGGCCCGAAATGCCAAAGCTCAATAGTTTAAAAAAAAAACATACGTTAAGCTATCGCTTACACGTACCGACAGAATAGATTTAAAGAACGATTGCCAAAGTAACCTAAGTTACCAGATACCCAAAAGGCCATTTAAAAATACTCACGCAGCGGATAAATACAAGCAATTAAAATACTCTAGCAGCGGAATACAACAACTGATCAGAAACTCAATACACAAATACATGCCCTAGTCAGTATCCTCCGGGAAGCTCATCTCTTCACGACCGCGACACGCTTGATAATCCAAGAACCTAAAAAGAAAGCCCACGACAGGGTCAGCCATAATATCCAACAATGATAACCATCACATCACGTCATTAATTACATACCAATGCAAATCTTACCGCCATAACTTTACCAAACTAGTAATAATTCTCATCAGAATATCCATTATTGCAATGCACATCTCGTGATCTAGATTAATAAATTAAATCACATATAACGTCCATACGGTACCTCAAGCAATACCCAAGATTCTCAAAACATCATCATACTCGCAATACAGAAGTATACTAACTCTGTCTAATCCGATCTATCGGAAATAAACATCATCAAATCTCAACACGCCAATCGATTGTCCATCCCAGGACAAGAATAAAGAAGGAAAATACGGAACATACCTCAAGATATGAAATGCCACGACGAAATCACGTCAATCTAATCCAAGATCAGATCAACACAACATACGGACATGGTCCAAACACAAGACCTACAAATGCATACTCATATGACAACGTTAATATGCTCACAACAATAACAACAATGTATACTTATGGCAAACCCATAATATACATATGCGCAACAACAATACATGGCAATCCGATGATCCAGCGTTCACTGCCTACCCACGATGATCCCGTCAGACCAACCTGAGGTGGAAAACCCGTCCGATGATCCAGCGCACGCTAGAATATATCCCCCGATGATCCCATCAGACCAACACGAGGTGGACATTTGACAACAATGCATAACTGCACAAAACAACAGTATACAATACACGACAACAACAATGCACAAATGCATGACAACAACGATACACGAATGTATCACGACATGATCGACACAAATGATAAAAATGATTAGAGTACTTTCCCCGAGTCCTTCGAGAATGATTTCAATGTCTAAACCATCACGAATCATTATCTTAAATACTCGACGGTCCAAAGTATCATGGATTGCAGATAATTCATATCTTCGTCTTTATCACAATATATCCTCGATATACAAGTATACCAATAACAAAAGTAAATCATATACATTCTGATTTTGATTCCCAAAACAAAAATATGATTTATAATCCCAAACCTCCTGTGATTACGATTATAAACATTGCTATACGAATTATAAACGAATGAAACGGAAACCATTCATTAAATACTATAAACTGGGCAAGTAATAACTTACTTCGACACCAACACGATGATGATGAAGCCGTTACCAACTCCATTGCCGTCATCTACAAGACCCTCGGCCCTGATCAATGCAATTCACGAACATTCTCGAATATGACCGCAAAGCATGGTTCTATTCACCGATTAATAATCTCAACCTATTACAATAATCGATAAACAACAAGTTCGATAACAATCAACAATCGATAAAACCAATTCACAAACCCAACGGCTCTACAATATTCTGATTAACCACTAGGCTGATCAATCCAACTCAAATCATCACGAATTCATAACCGAGACAGAATATACTACCCTGCCTGTTGACTTAGCGCACATTAATTACTTAACGTAGCGTGCGCTAAGTTGCTCCCGTTAGCGTGCGCTAATGACATGCAGATGCACATATTTCTGATACCGATCAGCATATGGCAATTATCAAGAACAGTAAGTGATTCTGAACCATGTTCAAAGCTATCAAAACAACGAAATCCGATATCCTTTAACATACAAACAATCATTCAACTTATAATCCAAGTCCTATATCCATATATCATCTTTCTCAATATCAACATCATGAAACATTAAGAATGTAACAACATTTCCATAATCTATCATTACAGAGATTAATCATCAACAATGACATCAACATCCGCAAAGGAGAATCAGAAGGATTAACCAACTTATCTCAAGAAAACGAGCTACACAATTCAAATCACACGAATCATATTAATATCATCATACTCCAGTAATCCATATCATAATCATGCTTATCAACTTGTTTATATGATGATCATTAACTCAAGAACATCAATCTTCATTCCAAAATGAAATCCAAAGGTGAAGAGTGATTACCTTGTATAGATGAACCATGAAGGAGAACAATCAACTTCATTCTAAGAATCATCAATAACTTCAAGAACAAGACTTTAATCCATGTTCTGCAGCTTAATATTGTTAAAGATCATCATCTCTCAGTGTTTGGAACCTCAAACTTCTCTCTAAAAACTCTCTCTCTCGAAATAAAGGAAGGAATGGCCGAATGAACATAATTCACATCTGCAATCAAATATATATATATATATATATATACTGATTTTTATTAGCGTGCGCTATGTTTTCTTAGCAGCATGCGCTATCGTGGTCCAGAGGCGACTATTTTGCTTCACACATCAGCTTACGTACGTAATGCCCATGCAATAATGTACGTAAATTACAGTGTCTAGCGCATGCAATTTCTTAGACCTTAGCATGCACTAATCGTAGTTGACTTGCTACAGTCCGCACCTACCCCCGTGTCCCCACATGCCGAAAGCACTGACGAAAATAAGATTCCTTTTTGTCCAATCTGCAATTAGCGTGCGCTAGTCCTTAAATTTTAGCGTACGTTAGTACTACATTACAACATCCGTTGACTCATCGGCACATGCGCCGAAAGTGGCTGGGTCCACACATAGATTCCCTCTGAGCTGTTCTGCACTAGCGTACACTAACATATGCCTGTAGCGTGTGCTATACCTGCATGATAGCGTGCGCTATACATGAGTATCAGCGTGCGCTAACAAGGCTATATTTAGCCATTTTCAGCTACTCTTGTCCAACATCTCGACATGCAGAATACGAACATACAACATATTGAATACATATACATCTTCCAACAATATTCTCACACGATAAGCCCGACACACAATGTCTTCCAATACAAATGTCAACCAAGTGCGGTAATAATACTAATACAGATGTCTTAGTCCTTCATTTATTTTATCCATACTGTACAGATTCCACGCTGTACAACATAACTCGGATAAAATAATATTAAACCACAGTTGTAGAAATTTCGGATATTACATGTGCCAACTTCTCTGGTCCCCAAGTATCCTTAATACCCAGAAAATGAGCCGAATTGGTTAGTCGATCAACTATCACCCAAATCATGTTCATCCCTATCCTGATCCCTGGCATATTAGTGATAAAGTCCATCGATACGTCCTCCAACTTCCACTCGGGAATTGGATGTGTCTTCAACATTGCGGTAGGTCGCTGATGTTTGATCTTAACATATTGACAAGTTAAACACCTCGAGACGTATCCTTCTTCATATTTTCCTACCAGAAATTTTTATTTAGATCCTTATACATCTTACTGGTGCCCGGATGAATAGAATAGGGCGTACTGTGAGCTTCCTTCATGATCGTCTGTTTCAAAACATCATCATCGGGAATATAAAGTCGACTCTGGAATCTCAGAACTCCATCATCATATATTACAAATCCCGGGGCCTTCCCCTTATTCACTTCATCACGTAACCGATTAATAAGAGAATCATCTAACTGCTTAGATTTGATTTCTTCAACTAACGACGAAGTTAATTCCATCACACACAATTGCCCTTGGACCCTTTGAGACCATACTTCAATTCCTCCGCGAATCAATTCTCATTGAATGCTGGACTAGGACGTAGGCATTTTCAACATTCGAATAGAGACAGGTTTGCAGCTCAGTGCATCAGCTACCACGTTCGCTTTGCCTGGATGATAAAGGATTTCCAGCTCATAATCTTTGATCAATTCTACTCATCTCCTCTATCTCATGTCTAATTCCTTCTGACTGAAATATACTTGAGACTCTTGTGATCTGTGAAGACCTAACAGTGAGTGCCGTATAGATAATGTCGCCAAATCTTCAGGGTAAAGACAACGGCTGCTAACTCTAAATCATGTGTCGGGTAGTTAACCTCATACGGTTTCAACTGTCGAGAGGCATAGGAAATCACCATATCCTTCTGCATCAACACGCAACCCAAACCCTGGTTTGAAGCATTGCTGTAAACCATGAACCCATTAGTTCCATCTGGTAGTGCTAATATTGGCGCCGTTGTCAGTCTTCTCTTAAGTTCATCAAAACTAGCCTGACATTTCTCATCCCACACAAATTTCTGAGTCTTCTGCAACAACTGAGTCAGCGGACGAGCAATTTTGGAAAATCCTTCCACAAAATGACGATAATATCCAGCAAGTCCTAAGAAGCTTCAGACTTCCTTCACGTTCTTAGGAGATTCCCATTCCAAAATTGCCTCAACTTTCTTCGGGTCTACCCGAACTCCATCAGTTGATATCACGTGCCCAAGGAACATTACTTGCTTAAGCCAGAACTCGCATTTGGAAAGTTTTGCATAAAGCAGTTCATTTCTCAAAGTATTCAAAACAATATGCAAATGTTTTGCATGCTCTTATGGATCTTTCGAATAGATCAAGATGTCGTCAATGAAAATAACCACGGATTTATCCAAGTATTCTAAGAATACCTGATTCATCAATTGCATAAACACCGCAGGAGCATTAGTAAGTATAAATGGCATCACCATAAACTCATAGTGCCCGTACCGGGATCTAAAAGCGGATTTCAGTATATCAGATTCTTTAATCCTCAATTGATGGTATCCTGATCTCAAGTCGATCTTCGAGAATACCGTCGCCCCCTGTAGTTGATCAATTAGATCATCGATCCGAGGCAATGGGTATATATTCTTGATCGTCATCTTGTTCAGCTCCCTGTAATCAATACACAATTGAAGGGATACGTCTTTCTTTCGAACAAACAGAACGGGCACACCCTAATGAGAGACGCTAGGTTGAATGTAACCCTTCTGCAATAATTCTTCAAGCTGTCATTTTAACTCATACATCTCGCTTGGCGCCATCCGGTATGGTGCTCTGGAAATAGGTGCGACTCCTGGTTCCAATTCAATATTAAACTCTACAGCTCTACGAGGAGGTAATCCAGGTAGTTCGTCAGGGAATACGTCAGAGAATTCATTCACAACTGGAATAGATGAGAGCTCTACTTCTTCTTCCTTCTTCATGGCATAACACCAAAACCTGGTACCACCCTGTTTCAATAATTTAATCGCTTTCATGGCTTTGATCACTTTCCTTGAGCTCCCTGGTTTCCATCCTTCGAATAAATATTCAGATCCGTCATCATCAATAATCGAAATAACTCTCTTACGATAATACAAAATAGCTCCATAACGATTGATCCAATCGTCCCCGAGAATTAAATCGAAACCAAGGATGTCGATCACGATAAGATTCGATGGCCAATTCCTCCCCTCTATGGACACAGGAAAATCCCTAGTTTTTAGATTTCCCACAATTCTCTCTCCACTTCGCAGGCTTACGACATAAGGTTCACATTCAAGTAAACATGAGATTTTCAAACGATTAACACAGTTCAATGATATGAAAGAATGCGTAGCTCCTGAATCGAATAAGACACTAACCGGTTGTAAAAGAATCTGAATCGTACCTGATGCAACAGCACTATTCTGATCATCTGAACTCTTTATCTCATAAAGGCGCGGAGGAACGGACCCAGCACTGGATGCTTCTCTCTTTCTGAAATTCTACTGTTGAAGACCTCTCTGCTGTGTCAGGTTCAAACTCGTCTCTTTCGAAACTTGTGCTGAAGAGCGAGCTCCAAACGATCTAGTCATATTTCCGCAAAAAGTCGCCCGATGCCCTTCTTATCCACATTCAAAACAAGTCACAGAAGGAGCGGAGCAATTATGCCGAATATGCCCTGCTCGTCCATAGTTATAACACTTCTTCGCTGCATTTGAAACCGTCGATGTTGTTCGGAACTTCTTTCCGCATCGAGAAGGATACGGAGGCCTCTTAGACGAATGGAATGAGGACTAGCCCTTACGGGGCCAGCTACTCTTGTTCTCAGTGAAGTTTCCAGTCACTTTCTGCTTCTTTGCTTCCGCAAATTTCTCCACTGCTGCTTCTTTCATCTCGTAAGCTAGGGCTTTATCCTGATACTGTCGGAGAGTAGTACATTCGAATCCTAACATATATTGTTGGATCACCGGCTTCATTTGCATATCGAAGTGAAAAATCTTCTCTGCCTCGGTTATGACCAAATGTCGCACAAAAGTCAGCTGGTGATTAAAAGTTTTAATCATATCTGTCATAGATGCCTCCAGATCTTGTGGTGCGAAAAACTCTCGGACTCTAGCCTCTCTAACTGGACGAGGACAATACTATGCTTCCATCATTACTCTAAATTTCGTCCAGTCAGCATTATGATCCTCAGGTCGAATGGCTTCCCACTAGTCGAAAGCTTCCCCAGTTAGAAAATACTGAGCAATCGGAACTTTTCGATCATCGGGCAATTAATCCCCGCAAATATCTTCTCCAGTTCTTTCAGACAGTGGTCCCATGTAGGCATCTCTGAAGAACCATTAAAGTTCAGTGGGTGTAGTTTGACCACTTCTGAAAGCCACTTGTCTCCCCGATTGTCCTCGTTATGCTGTTGACCCATCGTCGCTTGCATGCGGTCGACCACCTGAGCAAATTGGGTCATCTGAGTGACCACCTATTGAAGCACCCCCGACATGTCAGGATTTGCATCTTCATCCATAGTTCGTGCTCGGTCATTGTTTACTAATTCCTGTTGTCCACCAGAACGAGAATCTGCTTAATTAGCCGACAAATCTGGGCTAGACGATAAATCTTCCTATCTCGCATTAACACGTCCGCGTCCGCGTCCACGACCTCCTCTAAATATACTGTAAACACAAATACTCAATATCCAGGGCAAAACCTTCTAAAAGTCGTCAATATCCACAAAACACGAAATAGTTAAAGTACTAGTATAGGAGACTTACAACCACGGTCCACATGACGACGCTGGCTGTACAGTGATGTTATACGCGTCCGACAAATCAAACGACATAAACAGACCCAACTAAACCCAACTGCCAAGATATCCATAAATCTTATCTCTGATACCATATTCTGTAACACCTCGAGATATTCGGAATAATTACAGCGCCGTAAACCCTTTATCTAAGAATTTACAAAGCTAAATTAAAAGAATAGCTGAACTTTACGAAAATATCACCAATAGTTTAGTAATTCAATAACCAGTTAAAACATCTCAACACCATTCATTTATTACAAATTCTCGAATCATCAACAAACACACATACTCGAGTACTAAATACCAAACCAGAAAATCAAAACAAATACAACGGACAACATCACTGAGTCCCTTCATCATCATGCCAGTACTGTGGCTGCTTTCCCGCTCCTCGGCTACCTGAACATCAAAATAAATGTCCACCCCCGCAGGGGTTAGCAAAATGATGCTAGTACAAGTATCATAATACACAAGAACAGATATGCAACAACGATGCATAACAAAATACATAACACGGACTTCCGCTACCGGAATCCAACGATGCGAATCCACATGGTTCCATCAACACAATATGGGTAATCCAATGATCCATCGCCCTCAGCATAGATCCCAAGATGATCACATAGGACCAACACGAGGTGGACAAACCCGTCTAATGATCCATCGCCCTCATCATAGATCACACAATCCCTTTTGGATCAATGCAACACACGCGATACAACCATGCATACACATATGCAAAACAATGTGTTCATCAACACGAACATACACATGAATCAAAACATGAACGACATTATGATAATCTCATATTCATCAACATGTATCATAATATGCATAATCAAAATCATCAATGTTTAAACCAAATAGTCACGGTATGGTACTTGCCTCAAAAATGGCGACAAGGATAGATACTATGAATAACCTTCAACCCGATCGAAGAACTCTCATTCGATCAATTCACCAAAAATCCGAACCGTCATTGAACAATAGCACCAATATAACTAACGATTCCGGATAATCATTCTAAACATCATGCTAGTATCAAGAGACGAAATCTACCCGATCATAAAAATATATAAATCTGCCCCACCCATAACGGTTGAATCAACACTATGATACTAATTCGAACAACAATCTCATAATCTTCCAAATCAAGATTTAAACACATCAATCCGTCGGATTCTACAACTATAACACAAGGTAGTTCGTCTAACATGGATCCTAACCATAACTTCCATTATTCCAACGCAGCAAGGTTTCAGAAATAACTTGAAGAACACCATAAAACTCGGTTATTAGGTTCACAAGATTATCATCTTCTTCTTCAAGGAATAACTCTAAGTTCAAGTCCACTAGGTTCTCCTATACGCGATGCTTGTTCAAGTTGTACGTAAGATAATAATCTCTGTGATAAACTCAACAACTTCCGTAGCATGTTCATATTTGACAACAAGAACAAATAATCTAGATTGGTGAATCACCATATACCTTACACGGAAGGAAAAGATGAGACTACTTGATGAACTCCACCCCAAACGCTAGAACACCAATCCTCAAGGCTCCTTGCCTTCAATGATATGATTAGAGGCTGATATGAAGGTTGAAGATGGGGAGGGTAGCTCTCTAAGTCTCGGAAATTGAGTGTGGGGCAAAATGGAGACTGAAAAAATGAGGTGAGGTGTTGTCTTATTTATAGAAAATGGCTATTAGCGCGTGCTACCGATTCTTTTTAGCATGCGCTAACAGGCTCCCAGCCCACTGTATCTAACTGTCCTCGGTTTAACGTATGTTAAATAGCCTTTACGTGCGCTAAAAATGACAGTTAGCGTACACTAATACCCATCGTAGCGTGCGCTATCAGTTTAACGAAAGCTCACTGACCTCATTGTACTATATTTAGCGCACGCTAGCATCTCTCACGTAGCATGCGCTAAGCACCGTTGACTCGCCTTTTCCAAAAGCCATCCAGATTCATCCCGACATGTCCCCAACAAAATCCGCGGTCTGATCTCACCTACCAACCTGTCTCAATCATGCTGACCACGTATAGCGCACGCTAAGCCTCATCTATAGCATGCGCTGTAACACCCCCGATATATTCGGGAATATTACAGCGCCGTAAATCCTTTACGTAAGGATTTACAAGGCTGAAGAATTGAACAAGTATAAAAAGGTACTAATAAATGGAAATAACGGAATTTCAGTACATCAGTTCTGACCCAATACAGGAATAGTACAATTGTTCAACAGAACTCAATAATACATTACCAAATTCAAAACATCACAACCGACTTCGTACTCGAGTACTTATTGAAATAACGAATAAACAACAGATAAATAAACCCGGTCGGGACATCACTCTGCACCCTCGTCGTCATCTGTTCCGGTGGTTGTTTCCGCTCTCCCGGATCCCGAACAAACAAAATGTTCACCCCGAAGGGGTTAGCACAACGATGCTAGTATAAGTACCACAAAGATATTATTCATATCTCACGGTGAATAATAATAATAACGTAAACAACAAAATACCAACGAGTCTTCTCCTACGAAACTCAAACATAACATACACAATCGATAATCACAACATGATATCAATACATACACATGGTAATTCCATCGATCCAGCGTTCATCGCCTAGAACCCACGATGATCCCGCTGACCAACCCGTGGTGGAAAACCCGTCCGATGATCCAACAAGACGCTAGCATAGATCCCCGATGATCCCGTCGGACCAACACGAGGTGGACACACAATAACGACATACATGCACGACAATATGTATACAACAATACATAAAACAATTAAGGTACTTGCCTCGATTTGAAGACAATAATAACACTTCCACGGAAATGAACACTGACGATCGTCCTCCTCAATCAATCACGTAACTAGACCAAACCTTAACAAAAGAAATAATATAGATTTATCTCACGTCGTACAAATGTTAAACAATTCGATTAACGGTCAAAAGTTCATAAATCGCACCGCTCGAATAGCTTAGCGCACGCTAAGTATTCTCGTAGCGTGGCGTTACGCCTCGCCCGATAGCGCACGCAAACAACAAAGACTAGCGCACACTAACTATGCATGGTCGACTTCACCGATCAGCCAATCGACTCGATCGGTGGTCTAGCGACGTTACGTACCAAACGTAGCGACGCTAACTAGTACTCGATAGCGCACGTTAAATCGCATATCCTAGCGTGCGCTATCTTCGCATGGCGCCATCACGAAAGCAAGAACTGTTCTTGCCATGTTCGAAACAATGAAATCCTTCGTGATAATTCATGTTACTTCCATGAATACCAAGTTCTTACTCTTATGAATGATTTCCAGGATGATATCAACTTCAAGATGCAAATATACGTATAATCATCATGACACCATAATCCATCTTGATTACAATTTCTCATGCAAGGTTGGTTATCTCCGGTTGATGTATTAGATGCTACTATCATTATACATATTCAGACTTCATCTTGAGGTGAACTAACAATTCCGACTTATACGAAAGAATATTTCCTAAGATGATTCTTTCTTTAAGTTCTTATAACATCTTTTCCAAATCATGATCACAAAGATAACATAAATCATATGGATTGTTAACTTCCGAATATTCTCTCATCATTTGAAGTACTAGGATTCCAACTTCAAGGTTCCAACAATAATAACGTAATTGTAGACATCCCAATCTTCTAAACATGATGTCGTTGAAATAATTCACTAATGAAATTCAATATCTCGTTAACATGATCATCATATCCATTGGAAATCCAAATCTAAGACTGGTGATAGGTTGAACATACCTTAATATGCTGAATTCACTGAACCACAAGGTGTAATTCGACTCCGGTTGGTTATGTGCCACTCCAAGGTATTACTTCTCTTCAATGATCACTCATAAACGTTCTAAGTGTTTAGAAGGGAGATTCTTGCTCTCTGGACTCTCAAAGATGAAGTAAAAACGAAGGAAATGAAAGTCCAAGCGGTTGTTGTCCCATTTATAATATTTTGCATTATTGACAAGTTAGCGCACGCTACTAAGCATCCCTTAGCGTGCGCTAATAGTGGTTGACTTCAGAATTTGTCCGGGTGCGTCAGCGGGAATCTTATCCGGACCCATGTCCCGCTGGCGCACGAGCCAGCTGCCCCGCTCAATAATTGAGTCCTTAGCGCACGTTACTCATACCTGCATAGCGTGCGCTAATAATGGCCCGATAGCGCACGTTAAGATACATCCTTAGCGTGCGCTATCACAAGGTTGCTTGAGCAATTTTGCATGTTTCTATACTTAAGCGTAATGATATTAATGCACTAAATATCATACTCCAATAATCAAAATCACCAATCCGAAATAATACATGGTTTGAATACAGATGAAATACACTGTAATAAATCCGGATATTACATGCGCTAGCTTACATATTTAGCGTGCGCTACACTTAAACGTTATCGTGCACTAAATGTACATAAGTATATGCTTGAAAAAACAACTATGAAATCATACATTCATCGATACAGGATCATGAAATATGGAGGATTATACTCAGATCAAAATACAACCAATGCAATGTCACAAGGTTCAAATACAGATAAAATACACATCAGATATTCGGGTATTACATTTTTGAATGATGATTTCATGATTGCATGCATTGACTAAATGTGTAAGAGGTAAGTTGTTCATTTGGCCTACTTGGCTAGGATGGCACTAGAGTATTTAGTCGTATGTGTTTAGTCCTTCAGTTGTGGGGTTTTGATGTTGGAAAATGGACCTTGCTATTGTTCTCGTGTACTGTGATTTGATGAGAATTGGGTTGAGATCCCAACGGTTTTGTAAAGGTCATTTTACGGAAAGTAATTTTAGCCCGAGACCCATTCTTCTTGAAATGGTTATTTTTCAACTAAGGACTTGAGGTCCAACGAAGTTTCTACTTTTAAAATCCCCGAGATGAGGAATTTATTTTCAAACACTTCATTGATTGCTTTCTAATTAATAAAACCTCTCGGGAAGGCTTCGGTAGTTAATTGTCATATCTGATTCGCGACTTCTATTTGATTGTTAAATTTCGTATGATTATGTACTTGAACTAGCAAAATAGTGGGATTTTTCTAACCCCCGAGTAATCGAGAGGTGGATGTCTATATTACATTCAGGTACGTGTAGGGCCTTGGGGAGCATAACACGGGGTTGGTACGAAGGATGATGAATGATAATCGATACTAATCACATGAGGATCCATACGATGTCATATTTGTTTAGTTGTACTTTATTTCCGCTGCAATATTTTCCCCGTTGTACGGGAGTGTGTTGTATTTTGACCCCTGCGTGGGTATGTATTGAGATTGAGTTGTATGTATTGATTGAAAGACCAAATCGGCCTACTGAGCCATTTTTTTAGCCTTAAAGGCTATGTTGAGATGTTTAATTGTGTCAGCCTGGTAGATCCTTGAGAGAAGGGTTTACGTCGTGTAATATCCCTGAGTGGATTAGGTATGTTACACCCGGGACGCCGCACGGGCTTCGGAATTCTCGTCCCGTGACAAATGGTATCAAAGCGTGAGGGACCCCGGGACGCCGCACGGGCTTCGGATCTCCATCCCGTGACAAATGGTACCGGAACAAAAATTGGACAATCCGACCCGAATCGACGAACCAGCCTGGAACAGGCTGCCTGCGACCCTCGGTAGGCAGCCATGTATTGCTCGGTAGTCACCTCGTGCTCCTGCTCGGCCGCGGTTGTCCAGCAGTTCAGGTATCCCGGTTCTGCTCTTTTTCTCCATGATTTTGTCTTCTCCAAATTCAATTACAATTTCATAAAAAATAAAATACATTAAATTCCAGCAAAAGTACATGAAAATTAAGATCCTAGATCTACCCGTGAATTTTCTCATAAAAAAACTATTACATGCCTCAAAAGCGGGCCAACCAACAATTGCATAAAAAATAATAAAATTAACCATTCATATAACCATGATAACTAGATCATATTCCCTACAAGAAATAAACCTGTCTCTGATACCAATTGTTGGAAATAAAACACAGTGGAAGCAAAGTTGGTCAATGTTTGATAAAAGGTTTTACACATCCACGAGCACAAAGCCTATTTACGCATACTAATTAATTAACTACTAAGATTAATAAGCAATTTAAATATTGTTTATTATTTATTAAATAATATTGTTGGTAAAATCAATATCCTAATCAAGATCAAAAGATCATAGGATATTTACCTCTTGAAGCGTATTGGTTGCTATCTTGATCTCTTCCTCAAAATCTTCTAGAGTTTGGACTTCAATGAGGGATCAATTGAACTTGTTCTTACTTGGGGTCACTCAATTTTTCTTTATTTTCTAATATAATGTAAACACTCCTAGAAGATTGATATGTTATCTAAATTGTAGAATCAAAGACATAAGTCAAGATTTACAATTAAACACAAGAAGAGAAAAATCGAAATCTCTCTCTCAAGATGAAGGACACAGCCGACCCCCCACCCATAAGTCCTATTTATAGGCTTTTGGACTACTCTAGGGATCTTAAGGAGTATTAGGACTCCTAGTGCAACCCAACTTTCCATATTAAGTCTTTCCTAATATGGTTGGGTCCAATAATATCAATTCAATCCACTAAATAATTAATATTGCACTTCCAATCCAAATATCAATATATGAAATCGGGCTCTTATTTAAATATATTATTTCTCGTGTTTAAGATATCGAATGTCCGTTAATTAATTTAAGCTACAGACAACTTTAATTAATTAATCTCTTATCTAAGAGTAGTACCACTCGAACCTTATTATTATATCGGAATTAAATCCACCTGCATAGTTGTATATAATAATCATTATCGATATTCTCAAGGGGATAGCATCAACTGGACGAGTTGGGACACGATTTCTAGTTATAATAATTTTCATATAAATAATATTATTGCCCAAGATACGAAATGTATTGAGTCAATCATTTTGACTCTCAGTCATGGTAAATCAAAGCAATAGATATTATAAATATATAATTAAATATTATATATTTAGAATTAAGAAATCATAGTTATCTGAGATTTACGTCTTCTTACATTCAGTACGGAAGGCACTATCTCACTGTGATCAAGTTCAACGTATGCAAATACGCTAATGCATGCTAATAGTCAAGACCAACTAATCTCAAGCACACATTACAACCTTTCATATTATTTGTCTAGTAATTATATAGGTTGTGAACTATTGTATTATTTTATAAGGCACCGATAATGTGATCTTCCGTGTGACACCAACATACCACATTATCTACAATACAAAGCAATACATTTGCATAACCATAACATGAATAAATATACAAAACATGTGATTAAATGTAATTAATATTTTCAGAGATAGTTACAGAAAAATAAGGTAATACAAGCATAAAGTATGCTTTGCAGTATACAACCCTACCACACATCACCTCAACGGCCCGATGAATTCCAGATTCACGAACCATCACTGGCGCACCACTCCGTCCCGGCCAACACCATCCCTAGATTCCACCACTTCCCATCCCCTTTGGCCACCCAATGGAGAACAACAAACATAAGGGTAAAACATATGCCAAAAAGTGCAACCGAGAAAGAAAAAATCACGAACAAAAAAGTCTCAATTTCAAGAAAGGAATATTAAGATGCAATTAAATTAATTAAACTTCGCATCTTGCAAGGAATCAAGGGTTTCTAATGAGGACTCAAGTGGACAACTGGAACGAGGAATGCAATATCACCCAAGAAAAATTAACGTATTGTCCTAGGAAACAATCGTGTCTTTCCTACAAGGTAAATATAATAATTCTACTATCTACTTTAATTTGCAATTTAAGATGTCTTATCTGATTTAGTTGCATAATTAAAATTTAGAACCTATTATATTATGCGTAAATCAATTAAATTGTTTAAATCGCATAAGATACCTATTTGATTGCATAATATGTGTATAGATATATCCTAGAATTATGTATCTATATCAATATATATACGAAAATATCAGAGCCTTAGTCCCAAAATGATATAGGGTCGGCTAATATGAATCAATCTCTGAAAACGTCAAGTCGTCTCCAATAGAACAGTCATACGAAAAGGCAAAAGTGAGAGGTGAAAGGTTTAGTACATAATAAAAAGGATTAATAATTATGCCAAAATAAATAAATAAATAAATAAAAAGTAAATAAAAAATAATAACAACCATTATGCTGAAATAAATAAATAAATTAAAAAGTCCTCAAATATAATCAACCACCTGAATTCTATCCCTCCACATCATCCTATCCAACGCAATAACTTCTCCAATCCCAAGAAACCTCATATCATTCTCAATCACTCTTATCCATATCTGTTTAGGTCTTTCTCTACCCCTCACCAGCCTATGTGCTCCCCATTCTTCAAGCCTTCGCACTGGTGTATCAATCGGCCTCCGTCTCACATGCCCGAACCATCTTAACCGATTCTCCAACAACTTATCCTCTATATTTTTTTCCTAATCACATCAATTCTGAGTCGATCCTTTCTCGTATGGCCACACATCCATCTTAGCATACGCATTTCCGCCACATTCATCTTATGCACATGACTATACTTTACCGCCCAATATTCAGTGCTATATAAAAATGCAGGCCTGATCACTATTTGGTAAAATTTTCCCTTTAATCTGCAAGGTACGCCTTGATCACACAGTAACCCGTTGCGGTCTTCCATTTTAACCATCCCGTCTTAATCATATAGGCCACATCACCATCTAATTCTCTACCCTTTTGAAGAATAGACCCAAGATAATGAAAAAACTCTGATCCTCGTATAACATTCCGATCAAAAGTGATTGTACCCGCCTCTATACTTCCATTTCCATTAAAGCTACACTCCAAATATTCAGTCTTACTTCTGCTCAGCCTAAAACCACGAGTTTCTAGCATATTTCTCTAGATTTGCAACTTTCTTTCAACTCCGTCCTTCCTTTTATCAACCAGTACTGTATCATCTGCAAACATCATGCACCAAGGAATATCGTCTTGAATTAACCTTGTCAATTCGTCCATGACTATGGCAAAGAGTAAAGGACTAAAAGCCGAGCCTTGATGCACCCCAACCATAATAGGGAATTCCTCAGTCCTTCCCACGGTAGTACGTACACTTGTACTAGCTTCTTCGTACATGTTTCTAATGATGTCAATATACTTCTTAGACATGCCCTTTTTGGCTAATCCCCACCAAAGTACCTCCCTTGGTACCTCATGAGACTTCTCTAAATCAATAAAAATCATACGCAAGTCTTTCTTCTTATCACGATAGTGTTCCATCATTTGTCTCATCAGAAATATTGCTTCCACCGTCGATCTCCCGGGCATAAATCCAAATTTGTTTTCTGATATCTCAACACTTTCTAAGACATTGCTCAATCACTCGTTATTATAATTTCATGGGATGACTCATCAACTTAATCCCCCGATAATTAGAGCACTCTTGGACATCGCCTTTGTTCTTATATAAAGAGACTAAAGTGCTTTTCTTTCATGCTAGTGTCATCTTATTGTATTTCCAAATCTTATTGAAAAGTATAGTCAACCATTTGATTCCCCTCTCTCCTGAACACCTCCATCCTTCAGTACGGACATGGTCGGATAGTTCTAGAGCTACCAAAAACAACCAAGGATTCGGCAATCCCACGAGTGCTACGAAAATAACATCACCACGAATCAATAACACTAGTCGGAATCCGAAACGATCCTAAAACAGCAAGGATATAAGCGTTCTCAAAGAAATCAAGAATCATTGATCCGGGCGATAAAAATCGATGAAGGGTTAACAACATCTGAAGATTACGGTGAAGACAAACAAGAATACACAACCAATCGGATGAGATCGGTAAAGAATCACAAATCCAAGGAAAAACCCCAAATTCAAGAAACTAGGTTTCTAAGAAGAGATTACCTTGATTTGAGCAAAGTAGAAGATTAGATGTTGCTAAACACCTATAAATACACTCCGAGATGAAGCTTGAGGAAGAAGGTCGCTCAAAATCGCCTCTGGAGCTCGCTCCGGTTGGAAGGGATGAAGAAAAGTGAGAAATAACAAAGTGAAGCCTGCTGTCCAGTATTTATACTCGACAGTAATTAGCGTGCGCTAACCAGATAGCATTAGCGCGCGCTAACGAGGTCAACGCCCAGAACATACCGCAAATAATACTGTTAGCGTGCGCTAGAGCCATACGGGTCACGAAACCAGTCCAGTGGCCCCTGAACAGACCTGCACCTACCAGGTAGCGTGCGCTATAAAGAAGGAATAGTGTGCGCTGTGCAGTCGATAGCGTGCGCTAGCTATCATCCTTAGCGTGCGCTAACGAAGCCCCAGTTCCGGTCCAGTAGCTCCTGGACTGCCTCTGGACTGCCAGTTAGCATGCGTTATTCATCCATTAGTGTACGCTAAACACCACGCAGTAGCGTGCGCTATGCCATAAGCATTAGCGTGCGCTACACCACAAAAACCCAAAAACTCACATAGTGATCCAAAACGCCTCCGAACACATGTCCCAACAAGGCACACCCAAACATGGCACAAAATTTCAATGATGAGGGCAATAACAATCCGATAAAACCCCAAAAACTCAACGAATCCGGAACAAAATTCTCGGGTATTACATAGAAGTGGTTGAAAAATTATTTTTGTTATATTATTGTCATTTTTAGTATATTTTGGTCAATTAAGTTGGAAGCAAGACTTGTGTTTGTGTATCATTTTAAATTTTTAATATTGTTATGAGTTGTGAGTCTTGTGACATGACGTAGTGCTGTTCTGCATCTTTTACTTTTAGTGTTATGTTTAAATGGCAATTGATATTCAATATTTTTGTTAATGTTGAATGTTGGTAGTTTAAATTCTGTTAATACAATTTGTGTTAATGTTGAATGATGCTAGAACTTCACAATTCGCATTGTAGTTGGAAAAAATGTAGGTTGGGTTGGGCGGTATGGGCCATGGGCCTTAATATTTAGGCCCAAAAACCCCTGGGCCTTTTTGGCCCAGTCCAAAATTACCCGCCCGTTGGCAGCCTAGCCCACTACTTTTTGTCATCCGAGTTCATTTCCGTGTTGTTTTGTTGAGTTCCGTATTCTTAAGCGACTTTTCTGCGCTTGAGTTTGATTCTTGCGAATCTTGTTCGAAAATACTATTTCATGTTCCTTCAAAGTCCGTTTAACCTTGTTAGACGTGTTGTGAACTTTGGTTTGGTTATTCGATCACGTATCGTGATTTTCGGGCGTTTTGGGCCATTTTGTAATTTCACGAAGTTTTGGGGTATTTGCCTTCGTATCGCCTTTCCCAATCTTCAGGTTATCGGAATCATGCATTATCTAGAGTTTCTCTGCCTCGATTGTTTCATGTTTTAAGTTTCAGGATGAAACTTCTTTTAATGAGGGTACAATGTAATACCCGAGATTTCTGTTTCTGGTTACCTCGAATTATTTGTCGGTTGTGTTGGTTATTTTGTTTCGTTGATGATTATTCGGGATTTTCCCTATGTTGCATACCACGTTTTGGTGTTCGTCGGGTACGACTTGTTGTTGTGTAAGTCGTGCAGATCGTGTGTATGCATGTGTGACATGGCATATTGTTTTCCGTTGTCGTTTTGTCTCTTTGAGGGCGTTGTGAGACCTTGTTTTCGTTCCCTTTCGAGTTAGTTATGTCCTGTGTGCTTTCGAAGCCGTGTAGGGCTTGATGTTAGTCTTCGATTGTAGCACAAGAGCAGGCCACACGAGCACATGCTCGTGCGTTGTGCTCATGTGCAACCAGTGCTCGGCAGTGAGCTCCTGGGACGCATGAGCAGCTGCTAGTGCGCGGTGCTCGTGCGTGGTGTCAGTAGCTGGGCAGTGGCCTAGAGCACAACCAACCACACGAGCAATTGATCGTGCGTGATGGTCGTGCGTCGCTGATGTATATATGGGTACAGACGGGTTTTTCACCCTATTTCCTCCCCTTCTTCTCTTCTCCTCATGGTTGTCGGACGGGTGAGACTAGGGTTCAAATTCTTGGTCGATTCTACTCAATTACAAGGTGTTTTAGAGATTTCCAGGTGATTGTAGCATCATCTAATCCCTTGTTCTTCGTCGGATCGAGGCAATTCTTGATTTTTCTTCGAGTTGATTTTCTTGGAAATTTGCTCTTGATTTTGATCCTAGTCCGATTTTGATGAATCGGTTGGTGTAGTATGATGTTATTAATCGTGTTCTATGGATTGTATATCCATATTTCGAGTTTGTTAACTCGATTGACGATCTGAGTGTTCATGGGAATTATTGAACATCTAATGTTCGATTAAATGTCCTAATGAGTTTTCCTTTGATAGTTTGGTGGGATTTCCATTGTTCTTGGTCTTGATTCTCGTTGTGATAGTGTTTTCGTTGTGTCTTGCGGAAGTTGTAGGTATTCAGAGTGTCCTGGTCGAGCCGTGTTCGTCGGAGTATTTGCGTGCCGATTCCGAGGCAAGTACCTTGTTCATACATTTCTTGTTTTGTGGATATCATGACCGGTGATCGTCTAAGTGTGTTTGGTTGGTTGTTTGAAATGAACTTTCAAAAGATTCAGTATAGCCTCGTTAAAGGCTCTCTTTCAAAATGCGTGTGTGTTTTGTGAACATTGTGTTTTCTGAATGGTTAAGTGAATCCTATGAATACGCTTGGTGTTGATATTGTGCTTTGATAATATATATATATATTATCTCATTTCGGTGCGTTGTGATTTGACAATTGTGTCGTGCTAAGTGTTTGTTGTCTCTGGGTGAATTGTTGGGATATCCTTGGTGTACTGTGTTATGTGTGAATGTGTGGGCATAGGCGAGGTCTACGGTGACACATGGCTTGTGATCATGTGGTCAGGATGCAACAAGTGATTGATCCAACCGTGAGAGCCTAAGAAAAGTATGGTGACACATGGCTTGTGATCATGTGGTCAGGATGCAACAAGTGATTGATCCAACCGTGAGATGACGTGGCGTGTGATCACAGTGTTATGGATATGATTTTGGATGTGTTTTGCCAGGTCGAGTACCTTAGACGTGTTACCAAGATTTCATATTTTGGGGGGGTTATATTTTGTTGACTTTATGTCCGTCGAGGACACATGGCGTGGGCTATGAACCCTGTGAATTATTGTTGGTTTTATTTGAGAAAGCAAATCTTTGGGCTGTGACCCCTTTTGGTTTTTGAAAGATAACGATTTGATAATCCTAAATTATTTTCTGTTAAAACTCCTGAGGGCATTTTAAACCATTTTACAATTGTTCTCTTGATTTGTGATCTTTCGAATTTGGAAAGCCTTACTCAAACTTTTGCCTCGGGAAGTATTTTTCGTTGTGTTTGAATCCTTGAGGATTCCTGATTATTATTCTTGGAATATGAATTGTATGACTCGTATTTGCACCTTGTACTTGCACTAGCAAAATAGTGGAATTTTGCTAACCCCTGAGTAATCAGGGGTGGATGTCTGTTTTGTGTCTAGGTATATTCAGGTTTTTGGGAGCATATCACAAGGATGGCAATAAGGATGATGAATGATGATCGATACTAATCACATGAGGACCCGTTCAATGTTGTATTGGTAGTTGTAGTTATTTCCGCTGTAGTATTTTCTCCGTTGTGCAGGAGAGTGTTGTATTTTGACCCCTGTATGGGTATGTATTGAGATTGAGTTGTATGTATTGATTGAAAGACCTAATCGGTCTACTGGGTCGTCATTTAGCCTTGAAGGCGATATTTTGATGTTTGATTTTTGTTACCAGCCTGGTAGATCCTTGAGGAAAGGGTCTACGGCATGTAATATCCCTGTGAGGATTGGGGGTGTTACATAAATGGTATCAGAGCATAGTTTGTTAGGTTGTCGGGTCAAGTTGTGTCTGTTGAGTCTTGTCTCGTCGGATTTTGTCTAACTGACTTGTGTCGCGACACATCGTCTAAGTTTGTTGGTCGTGATTAGTATCGTGGGGCGGTCATCATCTTCGTGCGACCTGTGGATGTAAGTCTCCCTTCTTTGGGTTGTGCCTCTGGTGACACGACTTACTTGTATGATTATTTGTTAAGTGATGGAATCTTTATGTAGATTTTATTTCGTGATATGGGTTTATTTGACTCTCATATTTTCTTTATACGAGGAGTGGTGTCGCTGCTAATGCATTTTTTACTGTTGATTTTTTCCGCAGCTAATGATTTCTAAAATGATTTGCTCGTTTTGCAAGTATTCTTGTGAAACCCTTATGACTAACATGGAATGGTAATGTATATGTGTGTGATTTTCTCACTCCGGGAGGGTCCGATGAGGCCTCGGAGGAACCTGTGATTTCGCTCCTGATTCACGAGCTTGTTGGCAAGCCAGTCCGAGAGGGTCCATAGAGGCCTCTGATGGGACCAATGGTTTCACCCCGGTCCTAGGCGATGCATGTGCGTGATTTATAATTATGGCCAGTCCGGGAGGGTCCATAGAGGCCTCGGATGGGACCAGTAGTTTCGCCCCATTCCTAGGCAAGTTTTGAACTGTGATTATTTGACTGTTTGTTTTCCAGGAAAAGACATGCCTGGTTTTGGATTTTGAAACAATTTGATGCATGTACTATGAGACGTGTAAGCGAATGTTGATACGTGTGAGTTTTGGGCATTCTAGCCTATTGGATTTTTGAAAATCTTCAGTATTTTAGAGAATAAATTTCGAGACGTACTTTTAAAATGGATTATTTCCTCCTGGTATTTTCAAGGTGCCTACTACTACAACGGTGTGTTTCAATTTCTTTTTCCACTTTGAGGACCAAAATATTTTGAGATATTTTCAGTAATTTAGAAACGCATTTTTTTAGACCCGAAGGTCGAATATTTCTGAAAGTTTTTAACAAAAAGAAAGATGTCCTCATTTTTATCAAACGCGAGATGGTTTTTCAAAGTCTCGATAACGATGTTGTATTACTTTTTCGAAATGTGATACTCAAAGATCAACTGGTGTTTCAAAATTCTTTTTTTCAAAAGGGTGGTTTTCGTTTTTAAAACCTATCATTTCCTGTTTGTGGTCAAAGAATGTGTGTATGATGTTAGCACTGTCGTTAGGGTGTTATCCCTCCGAGTTGTGATTGAATTGGTGGTGGGAGCATTAAGTCGTTCGCCATGCAATAGCTGTATTAGCCATCTGTGAGAGGTGTGATGTTGGTATTAAATGTTTGAGCCTTCGTGGTGATTTGCATGTTATCGCACCTGTGCGAGCTGTTAGAGCTTGGGCTTGTATGATTATATGCATATGTGGTTGTTTCACGATGTATTGTAATTGTGTGCTGATTATTGTTTGAGCTGTTGAAATCGCCGAACGATGCCGTCGTTGCTGTGTTTTTTGTATGTGTGTTGCCTTACGATGGTAATCGTTGTATGTGTTATGTGTTATGATTTTCTGTTGTGCTGAGTGGTTACTTATTCAGTATGCCGAGGGGCAGAGGTCGTGGTCATGGCGACCAGACGCGTAATCAGGATCATGCTGCCGATGATGGTGTTGGTGTAATATCCAAAATTTCTACTACTATTTTTTAATGTTATTTTATCCGAGTTATGCTGTACAGCGTGGAATCTGTACAGTATGGATAAAATAAATGAAGGACTGAGATGTCAGTATTGGTATAATTGTCGTATTTGGTCGACAATTATATTTGAGGATATAATGTGTTTAGTAATGTATTCAGTATGTCGTATGTTCATATTTGGTATGCTGAGATGTTGGAAGAGGATAGCTGAAAATGGCTAAGTACAGCCACATTAGCGCACGCTATGAGATATGCTTAGCGCACGCTACGAGGTTTGAGTAGCGCACGCTACGTGGTGCAGTTAGCGTACGCTAATAGGTTCGAATTATGTATGCTAAGGAGGATCCTTAACGTACGTAAGGCATTCTGGGAAAGGTTCGGAAGGCGGCCGACAGGTTGGCCCGAGTTGATGTTTATCGGCATTTAGCGCACGCTACCTAGGAAGGTTAGCGTACGCTAATATCATATCGTCCGATAGGGAATCTTGGCTTTCGGCGAGTGGACCCGGTCAATTGTGACGCGTGTCCAGATAAGGTCAGCGGGTGTTTGTCATGTAGGGCTAGCGCACGCTAAATCGTAGGGCTAGCGCACGCTAAATCGTATGGTTAGCGCACGCTAATTACAGACCGGTCAGAGGAATCCCGGGAATCGCGGATGCTTTCGGCATGTGGGGGCACGAGTGGTAGGTGAATACTGTAGTAAGTCAACTTCGGATAACGCACGCTAAGGGCAAAGGACTTGTGTACGCTAGACAGTGTAAGTTATAACGTACGATAATGCATGGGCATTACATACGCAAGCACATGTACGAAGCCAGACAGTGGCCTCTGGACCCCGATAGCGTACGCTAACAAAGTCAGTTAGCGCACGTTAAGGCTGTTGCGCACGCTAAACATGAGATGTTAGCGCATGCTAGTAATGTATTCTATATAAGGGAACAGACGGGTTTTGAGATGCATTTAGTCCATTCTTTCTCCTTCAGTCGATTGAGAGAGCTTTGGGAGGTTCTTGAGGTTCCCAAACACGGTGAGATGATGATCTTTAACAAGATTAAGATGGAGAGCATGGATTCAAGCCTTGTTCTTCAAGTTATTCATGATTCTTGGAATGGAGTCAAGTGTTCTTATTCTTGGTTCATCCAATCCAGGTAATTTTCGTATCCCTTTGATGGTGGTTTGTTTTTCTTGGATGATTACATGTGAGGAGCATGTTGGATAATCAGATGATGATGTTATATGAGATTCAATGGAATTTTGATAAGAGTTTCGGATGTTAGTTAAGATTCTTCATACTATAAGGATGTTGATTCATTTAACCCGATCTAATATGGATTTCTGAATCTTGGTAATTATATTGGTCGATTTAGATGAGATGAATGATGATACTAGGTTGAATTCCAGATTGAGTATGATATGATCCTTGTTATCGAGTCGGTTTGATTGTTGATGTTGTTATTGATATATGGACATTGATATGATCCTTGTGATAGTTATGGTGTCGTTTATCTTCAAGAGATATGGAGATTTATGTCTCCCTTCATTTGGATTCGTAGTCGCAAGATGTTAGTCGATGCTTGGAATGCATGCCACTGTACAACATTAGCGCACGCTAAGCTTACTGGCTAGTGCACGCTAACGGGAGTAACTTAGCGCACGCTACATTATGCGTTTAACGTGCGCTAAGTAGGCAGACAGTGCAGTATTTTTGTGTTGTGATTATGAATTCGTGATGGTTTGATTTGGTTTGTTCTGACTGCGTTTATTGGAGGTTTTGTTGAACTGTTGAGTTCGATTGGTTAGTTTTGTCGGTTGTTGATTGTTATTGGATATGTGTTATTTGATTACTTCGATAGGTTGAGATTATTGATTGGTGATTATAACCGGATGTTGCGGTCGTGTTCGAGTATGTCCGTTGTGTTGCTTTTGATCGGGGCTGAGGAGCTCGTAGACAAAGGCAATGTGTTCGGTAGCAGCTTCGTGGTATCAGTATCGAGGCAAGTTATTACTTGCTCAGTTATAATATTTAATGAATGGTTTCAGTTTTATTTCGTTTATAATGCATACAACGATGGTTATTATTGTGAACTCTGGGTATTTGGATCGTATATCGTTCTTCCGATTCTGGGAGGTAAATCATAATGTATATGCTTTATCTCGGTTATTGGTATGCTCGGGTATCGAGGTTATGTTGCGATAAAGACGAGGATATGAGTATCTATAGTTCATTGTACGTTTGGATCGCCGAGCATTGAGGACAATTGCCGGTGATGATTTGACATCGAGATTGCTCCCGAAGGACTCGGGACAAGTATCTTAGTTTGATTCGGTTTAGTGTTAATGATGTTGATCATGCAGGTTGTCATTCATGTTGCTGAACATGAAGTCATCCTAGTTGTTTCATCGTAGTGTCGTTCATGTTTTGATTCATATGTCGTTCATGTTGATGAACATTTTGATTTGCATATGTGTATGCATAATTGTGTTGTTTGCGTTGTGTTGATCCGATGGGATCGTGTGATCTATGCTGAGGGCGCTGGATCAGATGTCCACCTCGTATTGGTCCGACGGGATCATCTTGGGATCTATGCTGAGGGCGCTGGATCATTGGATTACCCAGTGTCGTATTGATAGAATCATGTGGATTCGCATCGTTGGTTTTATATGTGTTGTTGTATGTATATTATTGGTTATCCACCTCGTGTTGATCTTGTAGGATCATCTTGGGATCTATGCTGAGGGCGCTAGATCATGGGATTGCCATTGAGTGTACATTGTTATTCTTTTTGAGCATATTGACATTGTCACATGAGTATGCATTTGTAGGTCTTGTGTTAGGACCATGCTCGTATGTTGCTTTGATCTGATCTTGGATTAGACTGATATGATTGTCGTGGTATTGTGCATCTCGAGGTATGTTCCGTATTTCCTTTGGAGATTATCTTTTGATGGACAATCGATTATTGTGTTGAGATGTGATGATGTCACCCGATGGATTGGGGTTGGACTGAGTTAGTAGTTTTCATAACAGTGAGTTATGAAGATGTTTTGAGAACCTTGGGTTCCGTTTGAGATACAGTTCAGTTGATTAGATATGAGTTTGTCGTGTTGTTGAGGATACGAAATGTGAATTTTGGTAAAGTTATAACGACAAGATTACATTGGTCGTATTCTTATTTTGTATCTCATTGGTATGTAATTATTGATGTGATGTGACGGTTATCATTGTTGGATATTATGATTGACCCCATCGTGGGCTTTCTTTTTGGATTTTCGAGCTTGTAGCGGTCGTGGAGAGATGAGCTTCCCGGAGGATACTGGCTAGGGCATGTATTTGTGTATTGAGTTTCCTGATCAGTCGCTGTATTCCGCTGCTAGAGTATTTTAAATTGTTTGTCTTTTCCGCTGCGTGAGTATTTTTAAATGACCTTTCATTTTGGTAATTTGAGTTGCTTTGGGAATCATTTTCTATACTATTGAGTTTCGGTCGTTTGTCCTTTGCCCTTTTCAAAATGAGATTTCACGACGGTTTTGATAAATAGATTTTATATAGTCTTCAAATATTTTAAAGATAGTACCGTCGTCGACCTCTTGGTCATTTGTAAATGTTTGCGAAAATTTCCTTTAGCCTTGTGGGTTCCATCTCGGTGCCCACGGCGCTGTAATATTCCCGGTTAAATCTGGGGGTATTACAGTTGGTATCAGTGTTGCTACTATTTTGCAGCAGGTAGCTGCACAGATGACTCAGTTGACTCAAGCAGTTCAACGTAATACAGATGTGACCCAGAACATTGGCGCAAATCAGTGGCTTCGAGAAGCGGTTTGTATGAATCCCCATCGTTTTGCTAGTGTCGCAGATGCATTAGGCTGGGATGGTTGGCTTTTCCAGTTGGGAGAGATATACGAGGTAGTTGATTGTCCATAAGAATGTAAGTTGCCTGTCGCTCAGTATTTTCTTGACAAGGATGCCGCTAACTGGTGGGAGGCTGTTAAGCCTCGATATCGTGTTGTCACGTAGGCATAGTTCCAGAGATTCATGAGAGATGAGTTTTGTCCGGAACCGATCAGAAATCGGAGGATTAATGAATTCTAGTCGGCGAAACCGCAAGATGTACCGTTGTCTCAAGCTATTATTGACTATAGCAAACAGCTCAGCTACGTGCAGGATCAGGTAAGGACAGAGGAAGATAAGATCTATCATTTTATTAGGCGAATGAAGCCGGAGATTCGTCAGTACATGGTGGGTCTCACTTGTATTTCATTAAGAGAGTATCAGAATAGAGCGTTAGCCTATGAGCTATATGTATCATCGACTGAGCATATGCTTGAATCGAATAAACAGAAAACTATTGGGAACTTCTCAGAAAATCAGGGAAGTGGGCCCCCTGGGGCTAGGGCTTGGTGTCGTCATCCTAAGAAGGTTCCTCGATCGCATGATCATGGGAAGAGTATTACCCCTGCAGTGAGTAATGTGAGCAGCACGAAGACATGTTATAATTGTAGTCGAGCGGGCCATACCGCGAAGAATTGTCGTTCACCAAGGACACGGAGATGCCTAGTGTGGTTTTCGAGAATTTCGGCGTGGTCGGAGTTCTTCGTGGTTACCCTCGCGGATCGTTGTGTGTTTATTTTCTATTTTTCGACTATGTGTGTTTTCTTGTAATAGGTACCTTTCGTTTTGTAATAGTTCATATACTTGACTTGATTGTGCTATCTGTTTGGTGATATTTGGCATTGGTTGGTTTTATTATGTCTCTGCTTGTGACATTGTGATGGTTGTCGTCGAGCGTGATTTCACGCTGTATGTTTATTGCGTTGCTTGTAGCGTTTGCTGATAGGTGTGAGTTATTTGGTTCTTATGTATCTCGTTGAGATGTTCCTGGTGGGATAATGCTCCTTCCTACTTATTTTAAGTTTCGGGACGGAACTTCTTTTGAGGAGGGTAGTATGTAATATCCGCGATTTCGATTTTCGGTAAATTTCTTTTTTTTTTCGGCAGAAGTCCGTTTTAATGGCTCGCTTGTGACCGTTTCGTCATTCTGAGAATGATTAATTCTGCACTTTTTGCCATCCGAGTTCGTTTCGGTATTGTTTTGTTGAGATCCGTATTCTTAAACGGCTTTTTCGCACTTGAGTTCGATTTTTGCGAATCTTGTTCGAAAATACTGTTTCATGTTCCTTCAAAGTCTGTTTAACCTTGTTAGACATGTTGTGAACTTTGGTTTGGTTATTCGATCACGTATCGTAATTTTCGGGCGTTTTGGGCCATTTTGTAATTTCACGAAGTTTTGGGGTGTTTGCCTTCGTATCGCCTTTCCCAATATTCAAGTTATCGGAATCATGCGTTATCTAGAGTTGCTCTACCTTGATTGTTTCATGTTTTAAGTTTCGGGACGAAACTTCTTTTGAGGAGGGTAGAATGTAATACTCGAGATTTCTGTTTCTGGTTACTTCGGATTATTTGCCGGTCGTGCTAGTTATTTTGTTTCATTGATGATTATTCAGGATTTTCCCTATGTTGTGTACCACGTTGTGGTGTTCGTTGGGTACGACTTGTTGTTGTGTAAGTCGTGCAGATCGTGTGTATGCATGTGTGACATGGCATATTGTTTTCCATTGTCGTTTTGTCTCATTGAGGGCGTTGTGAGCCCTTGTTTTCGTTCCCTTTCGAGTTGGTTATGTCCTGGGTGCTTTCGGGGCCATGTCGGGCTCGATGTTAGCCTTCGATTGTAGCAAACGAGCAGATCACACGAGCACATGCTCGTGCGTTGTGCTCGTGCGCAACCAGTGCTCGGCGGTGAGCTCCAGGGACGCACGAGCAAGACACACGAGCAACAGCTAGTGCGCGGTGCTCGTGCATTGTGTCAGTAGCTGACCAGTGGCCTAGCGCACGACCAAACGCACGAGCACTTGGTCGTGCGTGATTGTCATGCGTCGCTGATGTGTATAAGGGGACAGACAGGTTTTTCACCCCATTTCCTCCCCTTCTTCTCTTCTCCTCACGTCTGTCTGACGGGTGAGACTAGGGTTCGAATTATTGGTCGACTCTACTCAATTCCAAGGTGTTTTGGAGATTTCTAGGTGATTGTAACATCATCTAATCCCTTGTTCTTCTTCGGATCGAGGTAATTCTTGATTTTTCTTCGAGTTGATTTTCATAGAAATTTCTCTTGATTTCGATCCTAGTTCAATTTTGATAAATCGGTTGGTGTAGTATGATGTTATTAATCGTGTTCTATGGATTGTATATTCATATTTCGAGTTTGTTTAACTCGATTGACGATTCGAGTGTTCTTGGGAATTATTGAACATTTAATGTTCGATTAAATGTCCAAATGAGTTTTCCTTTGATAGTTTGGTGGGATTTCCATTGTTCTTGGTCTTGATTGTCGTTGTGGTAGTGTTTTCATTGTGTCTTTCGGAAGTTGTAGGTATTCGGATGTCCCGGTCGAGCCGTGTTTGTCGGAGTACTTGTGTGCCGATTCCGAGGCAAGTACCTTGTTTATACATTTCTTGTTTTGTGAATATGATGATCGGTGATCATTTAAGTTTGTTTGTTTGGTTGTTTGAAATGACTTTTAAAAATTCGCTAAGATGTATGTATTAACGTGCGCTATCGGGAATGAATAACATACGCTACGTTTGGTACGTAACGTGCGTTATGTCATCAGGCGAGTCAGTCGGCTGGACAGAGAGGACTGCCGGTACATAAGTTAGCGTATGCTAGATTTCGTCGTTTACGTACGCTAACGGGCAGGCTTAGCGCACGTTACGTAGAGTATGTAGCGTACGCTAAGTAGTTCAGGCAGATTGCATTTTTAGAGCTTTCGGCCGTAGAACGGGTTGTTAGACATTCGTTCGACATAAGATAAATTCTATATTATTTCTTTTGTTAAGGTTTGAGCTTGCTACGTTGATCGAAGGAGACGGCCTTCGAGTGTGTTGAGATCGTTGGAGTGATTTGTTCTTGCCATCTTTGAGGCAAGTATCGTATTTTAAGCTTATTGATATTGTATTGTTGATCGTGGGTACGATTTATTCGTGTTGTTGAATATGAGATTATATTCTTTGAGTTGTCATGATATTTACATCGATGAACGTGTTGATTTGCATATGTGTATGCATAATGGTATTGTTTGTGTTGTAAATGTTCCGAAGGGATCATGAGGATCTATGCTGAGGGCGCTGGATCGAATGTCCACCATGCGTTGGTCCGACGGGATCATCATGGGGATCTATGCTGAGGGCGATGGATCGTTGGACGGGTTTTCCACCATGCGTTGGTCCGACGGGATCATCATGGGGATCTATACCGAGGGCGCTGGATCGTTGGATTACCCTATATTGTATTGATGGAATCGTGAGGATTCACATCGTTGGATTCCGATGACGAAAGTCCGTTTTGTATGTTTTATAATGCATTGATGAAACTTGTATTGTGATAATTGTACTAGCGTCGTTTTGCTAACCCCTTCGGGGGTGGACATTGTTTTGATATTTAGGTAGCCGAGGAGCGGGGAGGCAACCACAGTATCGACATGACGATGAGATGGCTCAGTGATGTGGTTGATGTTTATTGTTTTGGTGATTTGTCTTCTTGGTTCACTTTAGTACTCGAGTACGTGTGTTTTAATAATGTCATTTTCGATATGGTTGTATAAATTAACTCCCTGGATCAGTTGAACGGGTTCTGTATTTTGAATTTCAGTGGTACTGTTGAATTATTTTTACATTTCTTTTAATTAGCCTTGTAAATCCTTACTTAAAGGGTTTACGGCGCTGTAATTATTCCGAATATCTCGGGGTGTTACAGAATATGGTATCGGAGCTAAGATTCATGGATATCTTGGCAGTCGGGTTTTAGTTGGGTCTGTTTACATTATTTACGGGTCGTTTGTAACATCACTGCTGAGCCAGCATCATCGTGTGGACCGTGGTTGTAAATCTCCTAATCCCAGTTACTACCGTTTTATTTAATTCCTTTTTGTGAATATTGACGGACTTTCTTTTAGAAAAGTTGCCCTGGATATTGAGTATTTGTGTTTACAGTATGTTGAGGGGAAATCGTTGACGCGGACGTGGACGTGGAAATGCGAGACAGGAAGATTCGGTGTCTACCCCAGAAATAACTGCTAGTCGAACGGATTCCCATTCCGGAGGACAACAGGGATCAGCAAATAATAATGCAGATCCTAACGTGCCGGGAGTGCTTCAACAGGTAGTTGCCCAGATAAATCAGTTTGCTCAGGTTGTTGATCGCATGCAGACTGCGATGGGACAGCAGCATAACGAGGGTAACCAGGGAGACAAATGGCTTACCGAAGTGGTCAAATTGCATCCTCCAAAATTTGACGGTTCTGCTGAGACGCTTTCTTGGGATCATTGGCTGAAGGAGTTAGAGATGATCTTTGCAGGGATTAACTGTTCCAATGACAGAAAGGTTCCGGTCGCCCAGTATCTTCTGACGGGGGAGGCTTTCGACTGGTGGGAGGCCATTCGACCTGAGGAGCATAATGTTGACTGGACGGAGTTCAAATTAATGATGGAAGCGCAGTATTGTCCTCACCCAGTTAGAGAGGCACGAGTCCGGGAGTTTTTCTCACCACAAAATTCAGAGGCATCTGTGACCGACATGGTTAAGGCTTTTAATCACCAGTTGACTTATGTGCGCCACTTGGTCAGGACCGAGGCGGAGAGGATTTTCCATTTTGACATGCGGATGAAGCCGGAGATTCAGCAATATATGTCGGGATTTGAATGTACCACCCTGCGACAGTATCAGGACAAGGCGCTGGCCTATGATATGAAAGAGGCGGCAGTAGAGAAATCAATGGAAGCAAAGAAGCAGAAAGTGGCTGGCAACTTCACGGAGAATAAGAGTTGTGGGCCCCGCAGGGGCCAGTCCTCATTTCATTCATCCAAGAGGCCTCCGCATCCTTCTCGAGGTGGAAAGAAGTTCCGGGCATCACTGATAGGTGTCAGTTTTGTACACTTATCCATGGTTTGTATCGATAAAATTCACCCATAATTGAGCTAGTCTACTCGTTTTTTGCTTTTAATTTATTAGTTTTAATAATTTTAATTTTATCGGATGATGATCGGATTAAATAACTGAATTACTCAAGAAACAACATGTTTAATAAATATTCTATTTATTGAATTTTGATAAATTCACGTTGTAGGGCTTTCCGAGACGAATTGGGCAGTTTTTCCGGATTCAAAATCAGAGTTATATATCAAAAGTTATCATCCGAAGAAGATCTGGGGCAAAAACGCAAAGTCTGAGGAATTCTGGGCTAAAAACGTAACTACCAAAGCTTCAAATGAGCAAATTTACGAAGCCACGTTACGGCCGTAACATTCAGGAGTTACGGCCGTAAGTCACCTTAGTTACGGCCGTAACTCTTGACAGATTGCTATGATTTGTCTAATTTTTTATACTTTTTGTGTATTATTGAGGGGATGGCTGGCATTGATCCGATATAATGTAATAATGCTGGAGTTTTGGAGCTATTAGATGACTTTAGGTGTATAAATAGACCTCTTAGATCCTTCATCATTCACCATTCATCATATAATTTTCCATTTTCGTGTAAACTTTTCTTTTTTGTGTGAAGAACACACTTGTGTTCTTGAGTGATCTTTGTAAGTGTGGTGTAGTATATGTTGTTCAGAGAGTTTATTGCTTCTATCTCCTTTATCTACTAAGGGAGTTAGGATCAATTCTTTCTCTTGATTCAACTAAGAATGACCACCAAAGCTTGTAATATGTGTAATAAACCCTTTATGGGCTAAGTTTCTTAAGTTGGGATTATAAACAAGTTTAGTCATGTTATTTATGTTTGTATAAAACATCTATTGTGAATTACTTATTATTGTGTGTGATTTTCATTGTTTTAACAATCTTTATTTATTTGGCCAATTAATGAAGATATTTATGGTCTTCATATGTTTCGAAAGAAAATATGTTTGATTAGATCAAATGATCTTCACTCTAAGTTGTTCTAGGGGATAGAAATATACCCCTAGTCCTTAGATGATTCATTGAGTTATTTTCACAAATCCTAATGCTATGTATTGAAGCCAATCAACATAGAAATATAGTGGATTGATTCAATATGTAAGGGGCGTTTTATAGTTCGAAAGAGAAACCGTCTTTTTAAGGAAAATCGAATCTACACAACATAATAAGTAAATTCATCTTATGATCTCCAATACATCTTTTATAACTAATGACGAACTAAGTTTGTAATCCCAACTATTTCATTTTATCGATAATCAATCTATTATTATTGCTATCTTTTTATTTCCTTATAATATTAGAACTATTATTGCAAATTTCTTTGCAATTATTAAACTAAACTTTTTAATTGTGTGTTTCACTCATCTTAAGTATCTATAAAAATAGACTAATAGTGTATAATTCAAATTATAACATAACTTCCTTGTGGGATCGATAAACCGGACTCAAAAAGTCCACTTTACTACTTGATACGATATCCTGCCCTTGCGATAGTTACACAAAAAGCGTGTCAAGTTTTTGGCGCCGTTGCCGGGGAAGTATAAGTTATATTTGAAATCTTACATTATAAACTATTTTTGTAGGTACAAATTTCTCGACGTTGTAACTTAGTACTAAATTGTGTTTGTCCGGTCAAGTGGCGGATAACGGTACTCCGTGACTATTAAAGTCGGATTTTTCAGTTTCCCACAACAACTGATATTTGTATATATTTTTTTTTAATTATTTTCATTGTCTTTTTTTTTTTTTTTTTTTTTTATTTTTTTTTTTACCATTGATGAAACATTGTTTAAAATTGAAAAAAGATTTCCCTTTCTAAGCAAAAATGCAATTTTAAAAATTTACAAGACAAGGCTTGAAAGGATGAGGTTGCTTACGAATAAAAGCATACCTTTTGACATAAGATTCATTATCGAAGCCAAAGTAAGAATAGAAGGTGAATTCACGTAAACACCAACTAGATTTTTACTGTGGCTTGGAAAAAGTTCATATGCCAAGAAACGACGAGCAAAGATTCTAGCCGTTTGCTATAAATGTGCTAGATGGAACCGTAATGCAAAATGTCGATCTTTAGGAATTCCATCTACAAACAGAGAAGATAAAATTCGGTTCATTAATGATGGTCCGAATAAGGAGAATTTAGATAATATCGAAATTTCTCTTGACACGCATCCTAGTGGACTTGTGTATTACTAATTCAATGTTTGTGGAATAAATTCAAACCGTAATATGAACAACGCCTTGGGAATCGACGTTAAAAGACCTTGTTTGCCAATTTGTAAGAAAATTGGATGGGAAGCTTCTCCCGACTCATAGAAGGCGTTTAGGCCGCTTTCGAACGTAAAATCGAGAGGAAGATGTGAGCCACAATCACAACTCCGTACATACGCGTAAGTATCTTTTATTTTTGTCGTGTGGTGAGATTTTCTAAATAAAAAAATGTGATACGCGATAAAAGCTTTCATTATTCTATTGAGTAGTTGAAGCACAATCAAACGCAATCACAAACTTGTTAAACAATTTTACCTTCTTTTTCTTCTATAAATAAACTTTCTACCGGTTTCTTTCATTCATCCCTCAAACTTGCACTTTTCTCTGCTTTCTCTAAAATTTTTTTTTCTTTTCAAAAATGGAGTCATCATCTTCAACAAAAAAATTTTACACACCAATTTTTGGTGGATCTAGTTCTGGAAAAGAGGCATGCTTCATGAAGCGGCCCACAACTTGGGTCGTACCTTAGCATAAAAATGCATTCATGTAGTTTACGGAGGAGGAAGTCTAGGATTAATGGAACGAGTCACGTCGCCTATATGGAAGGAGTAAGAGTGTTGGGAGTAATCCCAAAACCTCCGGGCTGAAAGTAAAATCACCGGTCAACTATTGGAGATGAGTTTAGATCTTTGAATATGCAAGATCGCATAACTCACATGATAAATAATTCTCGCGCCTTTATCGCCCTTCCCGGTGGTTTTGGCACCCTTGAGGAACTTTTTCATGTGGTTACCAGAGCTAAATGTTCATCAAAACCAATAGGAGTGCTTAATGTCAATGGTTTCTTTGATGGTTTACCTGTCTTTCATCGACTACTCGCCGAAAAGGGCTTTATTTCCGAGCGTGCAAAACGAATCATAGTCATTGCAACAACAGAAGAACTAATCAAAAACTCAATGAATTTGTTCCTCAACCAGATCCAAATTTCTAGCTAAAATTGTCCAGGTAGAAGATTTTACAAAGTGAGAAAATGAAAAGTGGATTCATTCCTCTCCCTTTGATAACCCATGACGGACCTCTTGTATTTTTACTTTCTCGTGTGGTGTAATAATCGTGCTAAATGATGGCGGCTTAAGGAGTTTCTTCTTGATCTCTTGACGCGCATCTATTCGCGATTTATGTATTGCTGTAATTTTTATTTCATGTTTTGCTTTTATAAAAACTTTGATGGCAGCGTAAGGCGACTCTTCGGACTTTCTTGATGCGCATCTAAAAAATTATGTTATACTTATGAGTATATTTTATTTTCTTTTGTGTGTGCCTCGTATATTTATTCTCTTGCATTCTAAAAGGCGTTAGGCTCGGACATCAACTTTCTTAACAGGAGTATTCTCGCTTTCTCGCATTGATTTTTATTTTATTTTTAAACTGAGGACAGTTTTATTTTCAAGTTTGGGGGTGGTTTGTTTTAGTATTTTGGTGTGTTGTAATTTTGGTGTGGTTTGTTTAATAATTTTGGTGTGTTTTGATTGATTTGGTTATTTGCCTTAATTTTTTTTATTATATATATATATATATTTATATATTTATAGTACTTTGATTTATGAGATTTTTAGATCTGGCCATAACACCAATAAATTAGCTATATACAAACTTCTAAAATCGATTTAACCGGTAAAAAATTGTATATTCCAAATTTTTTGAGCCTTAATCTCTCTTCCAAGCCTTGTAATTATCATATAAAATCGAGTCATTCGTTACCTTGAGAAAAGAAGAATCAATTGGTTGATGAAAAATAAAACTGAAATTTACTTAATTTGTGGAGTTTTTGATTTTTCATGCTTAACTAAAAAATGATTTTCTGCAAAAATTCTATTCCCTAAAAAAAGGAGTCATTGGTGAAAAGAGCTACACGTTAGCAAATAACGGTGTGAAAGCTATCACCTAAAAAAATAAATGACGAAAAGGAGAAGTGTTGAGCAAGAATGTGCCTAATTTTGGAAGTCTTAAATTTTGCGAAAAATAAAGGACTAACCATTGTTGGTGCGTAGCTGCCGTCTCAGAAAAATTGGTGAAAAGAGCTACACGTTAGCAAATAACGGTGTGAAAGCTATCACCTTTTTACGAAAGAAAAAAAAAATATAGAAATTGTGTTAGTGAAAAGAGCTACACGTTAGCAAATAACGGTGTGAAAGCTATCACTAAAAGGGATGTAGTTTATGAGCAGATTTGAATTAATTAGAAGCTGAATTTCAATACACTGAATTTTGTAAAAATCACAATATTTGATGACGCCAATGAAATTCTTCTTCATATTGAGTCGAAAAATAAACGAGTGATCGAGAGCAACCATTAAAGGGAGTCGTGTGTATCACGAGTGGGAAAGAAATAATCAACCTTTTGGGGGGAAAACCTGTAATATCCGGAAATTCTACTACTGTTGTTTGATATTATTTTATCCGAGTTATATTGTACAGCATGGAATCTGTACAGTAGGGATAAAATAAATAAAGGACTGAGACATCTGTATTGGTATAATTGTCATATTTGGTTGACAATTACATTTAATAAGTATATGTATTCAGTATGCCGTATGTTCGTATTCGGTATGTTGAGACGTTGGAAGAGAAGAGTTGGAAATGGCTAAGTATAGCCTGACTAGCGCGCGCTAATGGTCAAGTATAGCGCACGCTATCGTGCATGGTTAGCGCACGCTAGAGGCAGAATGTAGCGCACGCTAATGCAGTCAGATCAGAAGGAATCTGCGCGTGGACCAGGCCACTTTCGGCGCACGTTCTGATAAGTCAACGGATGTTGTAATGTAGTGTTAGCGCACGCTAATGCATGTTGATTAGCGCACGCTAACTATATATCGGTCAACAGGGAATCTTGGCTTTATTGATTGATTTCGGCTTGTGGGGTCATGAGCATCTTCGTGGTAGGTGTAGACTGTAGCAAGTCAACTGGCTAAGGTAAATGACTTGCGTACGCTAAGCAGGATGATTTACATACGTTAATGCATGGGCATTACGTACGTAAGTTAGTTTACGAAGCAAGGCGAGCTCGCAGCTGATAGCGCACGCTAACAAAGTCAGTTAGCGCACGCTAAGGCGGTAGCGCACGCTAAATATGAGATGTTAGCGCACGCTAATAATGAATATTATAAAAAGGGACAGAAGGGTGTTATTGAGCATTTCATCATTCTTTCTTCTTTCAGCCGAGAGAGAGAGAGAGAGTTGGGATATATTTGAGGTTCCAAACACTGGATTAAGGTGAAGTTAATCATCCATAACAACGTTTGAAGCTTGAAATCATTGGTGATTCTTGGAAATGGATTCAACCTTGGAAATCAATCCATTCCTTCAAAAAGGTAATTACTCTTCACTTTGAGATTTCGTTTTGGATTGTATATGATGTTCTTGAGCTGATGATTATCATATAAACAAGTTCATAAGTATGATTATGAGTTGGATTACCGGATTATGATAATGTTATTGTTGATATGAAGATATTAATATGAATTGGCTGGTTTCGAATGTGTTGTTATCTTCAAAGGAATATGTTGGATAATGTCTTCCTTCAATTCGGATCTGTGATGTTGTTATTGTTGGTTCCTTCATATGATTGTGAACATGGCATAATTATGAGTTCGTGGTGTTTCGGTTGTTGATATTAAGAGAGATGAAATATGAATATATGACTTGAATTAAAAGTCGGATGATTACCTATATGTTAAAGGATATTGGATTTCGTTGTTTGATAGCTATGATCATGATTCAGAATCACTTAGAGTTTTTGATAATCGCCAGATGTTGATCGGTATCCGAAATGCATGTAACTGCACGTTATTAGCGCACGCTAAGCCTACTGGCTAGCGCACGCTATCGGGAACAACTTAGCGTAAGCTACGGTTAAAGATTAACGTGCGCTAAGTCAGCAGGCAGAGTATTATATTCTGTTTCGGTTATGAACTCGTGATCGTTTAAGTTGGTTTGATCAGACTTGTGGTTAACTGAGATATTGTTGAGCCATTGGGTTTGTGAATTGGTTTTAGCGGTTGTTGATTGTTATCGGATGTATGTTATTTGATTTCTTCGATAGGTTGAGATTATTGATCGGTGATTATAACCGGATGTTGTGGTCGTGTTCGAGCGTGTTCGTGAATTTGCATGGTCAGGGCCGAGGAACTCGTAGACGAAGGCATTGTGACTGGTAGCGGCTTCATCATCATCGTATCGGTATCGAGGCAAGTTATTACTTGCGCAGTTATAATATTTAATGAATGGTTTCAGTTTCATTTCGTTTATAATGCATATAGCGATGATTATTATTATGAACTCTGGGTATTCGGATCGCATATCGTTCTTTCGATTCTGGGAAGTAAATCATAATGTATATGCTTTATCTCAGTTATTGGTATGTTCGAGTATCGAGGTTACATTATGGTAAAGACGAGGATATGAGTATCTATAGTTCATTGTACGTTTGGAACGCCGAGCATTGAGGATAATCGTCGGTGATGATTGGACATCGAGGTTGCTCCCGAAGGACTCGGGGCAAGTATTCCATATTGATTATGGTTTAATGTTATTTATTTTGGTCTCGTACACTTTCTTTCATGTTGTTGAACATGAAGTCGTCCTAGTAAATTTTCATGTTGTCGTGCATGTTATGTTGTTCATGTTGATGAACGTGTTGATTTGCATATGTGTATGCCTATTGTGTTGTTTATGTTGTGTAAATAATCCGATGGGATTATGAGATCTATGCTGAGGGCGCTGGATCGAATGTCTACCATGCGTTGGTTCGACGGGATCATCATGGGGATCTATGCTGAGGGCGCTGGATCGTTGGACAGGTTTTCCACCATGCGTTGGTTCGACGGGATCATCATGGGGATCTATGCTGAGGGCGCTGGATCGTTGGATTACCAGTATTGTGTTGATGGAATCTTGTGAATTCGCATCATTGATTGTATCATATGTTGTTGTTCATATGTGTATTGTTAGTTATCCACCTTATGTTGATCTGATAGGATCAACAAAGGGATCTATGCTGAGGGCGCTCGATCGTCGGATTTCCATTGAGTATACATGATTGATATTGCTGTGATCATATTGACGTGGTCATATGAGTATGCATTTGTAGGTCCTGTGTTAGGACCGTGTCCGTATTGCATTGACCTGATCTCGGATTAGACTGATATGATTGTCGTGGCACTTCATATCTCGAGGTATGTTCTGTATTTCCTTGGTATTTGTCTTTGATGGAAAATCGGTTATCGTCTTGGGATTTGATGATGTTATTCGATGGATCGTATTGGTCGGTAATGGTATATTTCCGTATCATGAGTTGGTGATGACAGTTTGAGAATCTTGAATATTGTTTGAGGTACAATACAGATATTATGTTCAAGTTTATTGGTTAATCGAGTACAGGATGTAAAATGTGATAAGGGTTATTCGGATGAGAATTACTTGAGTAAGTAAAGTTATGACGGTAAGATTACGTTGGTCGTATTCTTATTCTGTATTCTCATTGGTATGTATTATTGATGTGATGTGATTGATATCATTGTTGGATATTATGGTCGACCCGTCGTGGATTTCTTTTTAGGTTCTCGAGTATCGAGCTTGTAGCGGTCGTGAAGAGATGAGCTTCCTGAGGATACCGGCTAGGACATGTTGTGCATTGAGTTTCTTGATTGGTTCTTGTATTCCATGCTAGAGTATCTTCATGGTTGGTCTTTTTCTCCATTGCGTGAGTATTTTGAAATGCTCTTTTGGTATCTAGTAACCGAGGTTACTTTGGAAATCGTTTTCTAAACTTTTGAGTGTCTACTGTTTGGCCTTGCGAATTCAAATGAGTTTTTACGACGGTTTTTGATAAATGGATTTTATAAGTCTTTGTGAATTTTTAAAGATAGTACCGTCGTTGGCCTCTTGGGCATTTGTAAATGTTTGCGAAAATTTCTTTTAGCCTTGTGGGTTCCATCTCGGGCCCACAATACTGTAATATTTCCGGGTAAACTGGGGTGTTACGAATATGGTATCGGAGATTAGGTTGAGAAAACCTAGGCATTTGGGTCGAGTTGGGTCGTGTTTTTGTTCCGTCATTCGAGTTGTCGATTGACAAATATTAGAGCCGTGAGTCTTTGTTGTTCACTTAGGCTTGTGCGTTATCGGATTTGCCAGTATCGTACTGGGCTTGTTATAACTTTTCCAAATGGTGTTAACGAGATTCTCTGGAATGAGATGTATTGTGTTCTTGAGTTGAACTGATTTTGCAAAACGTGTGTTTTGAAAACATCCGTGTCGAGTATTTTCTTGAGTCGAGACATGTGCCAGTATCACGGGGAATCGTCGGCTTCACGATCTGTAAGTATTTGGATTTTGAATTTCATTGAGATTTATTGCCGTTCTAAGTTGATATGTCTTGAGATTCAGCAGATATCATGCGTTACAGTATGAGATGTCAGAGTGGGACAGGATTGATGATCTTGAGAAACTATGATTTTGGGAATCAGTATGTTGGGTAGATTGTGGAACGGAATTGTGCATCTGGGAGAAATATTGTGCATTGTTGAGAAGAACATATAACATGTTAATTCATTTTGAGATATATGAATTGCTTTTGATCATTTGAAAATGATACTTTTCAAAATATATGTTTTACGGATGTTTTACGGAAAATGATTTTGGGCCGAGACCCAATCGATTTTGAAATGGTTTTATAACTCAGGACTTGGGGTCCAAAAAGGGTTTTCTACTTTTTAAACTTCTTGTAATGCGGAACGAGTTACGGGCTGAGACCCTAATGTTTCAAACGGCTTTTCTGTTTTCTTAAAACTCCCGAGACTTGTAAAACACTTTACCAATCGTTTACCTATGTTATTTCCGCCTTTCGAGGCTTTGGTTTACTTGTTCAAATGGAATTTCTCGGGAAGTCTTTCGCCGTGTTTGATTTGTTGATTTGTTTCAACGTTTTGTCATATCATGTTTGAGGTGATCCAGGATGGGTAAATGGTTGACGATACGAGTCATGTGTGGAAAAGGAGTTTAGTCGGAATTTATATATTGAGATTTTGGAACTTGATCGTGTGATTTTCCGATGGAATATCAGTGGATATTGGTGACGAACCGAATTGGTATACAGGAGTATCGATATAGTCGAGCATTTGCATACTTTTCATTTTTAAAACTTCGAAATCGTGTGGATCCGAAGGAAACTGTTATCGAATACTTGGCACCATCGAGCCAAGTTAATTTTTCGAAAATTGATTTTGTGGTCTTACCAAAATTTATGTTTCTAGTTTTGAAATTTTTGAAAGAACTTTCGAAAATTTGTATTCTTGACGAGACTTTGTGATTTCAAACTGGTTTTGAAAATGTGATTGATATACATACGCATTTAGTGCATAGTGCATATCATATTGATGGTACGATGGAAAAGGAATTCGAACTTCGGTATGTTAGTTTGATTATCCGGCGATGATCGGTTGAGTTATCGGATAAGAGAAATATGTTGCATGTTGTAGATTCATGCACATAATATTATTTTGGAAACTTGGGATTTTGTGAAACCGGAACATATGTGCTGTGTGATTCCATTGGTATGGTAGTAGCGCGATTTTACCTTAGTGATTCTGGAATGATTTCCTTGTAAGCGTAGATTTGGGGATGGTGACCCCATACTGGTTGTTTTGGATATTGAGTGGTCGTTTCCACTCCGTGTATGATTGGGTATGTTCGTCAGTGTGATTGGTTGTTCATATGCCGAGGGGTATGTTCGCCAGTCGGATATGTTTATTGAGATCCATTGTATGTGATCGGTGTGTCGATTTTGAGAATTCTGCTTTTTCGTATATCTGTTTCTGTGGTTCTGTGTTGATCGTGTTGGAGTTTACCGTGTGAAGGTATTCTCGATTTTCGTTGATCATTCGTTGGTAATATTGGAGTTTATCACGTTGATGATATTCTCGATTGTGTTTTGACCTCTGGTCGGTCATATTGGAATTTACCATGTCGATGATAAATTCGGTTGATTGTTGATCATTGTTGGTGATCATCTGAGCGTTCGGATTTTGTGTTGATGTTTTGGAATTCGTGTCATTGTTTTGGGCAGTTGTTTTGCAGATGTATTGTGTATTATTAGTCTTATCAGAATTGGGACTTGATTATGTAATCAGGCAGACGGAATTTGATTCGGGCAGATTGTTTCATCCGAAGATGATATATTTTGTTGAGACTCAGGGAATTGTGATCGTAAGCGTATTGAGACTGTATAGTGAGATCGCTGGCTAGTATCTCCGGAGATCGTCGACCTACGTATTTGTAAGTATGCAGTTTTGGCTATTCAGAATAATGATGATTGATCAGTGTCGTGATGGCTTTGAGATACTTTGGGTTGAACAGTATGTTTGTTTGTTTTCTATGACGGATTGCAAGTTTCGAGGACGAAACTTATTTTAAGGGGTGTAGAATGTAATATCCGGAAATTCTACTACTGTTGTTTGATATTATTTTATCCGAGTTATATTGTACAAAGATGGAATCATGCAAGAGGGATAATATAAATAAAGGACTGAGACATCTGTATTGGTATAATTGTCATATTTGGTTGACAATTACATTTAATAAGTATATGTATTCAGTATGCCGTATGTTCGTATTCTGTATGTTGAGACGTTGGACGAGAAGAGTTGGAAATGGCTAAGTATAGCCTGACTAGCGCGCGCTAATGGTCAAGTATAGCGCACGCTATCGTGCATGGTTAGCGCACGCTAGAGGCAGAATGTAGCGCACGCTAATGCAGTCAGATCAGAAGGAATCTACGCGTGGACCAGGCCACTTTCGGCGCACGTTCTGATAAGTCAACGGATGTTGTAATGTAGTGTTAGCGCACGCTAATGCATGTTGATTAGCGCACGCTAACTATATATCGGTCAACAGGGAATCTTGGCTTTATTGATTGATTTCGGCTTGTGGGGTCATGAGCATCTTCGTGGTAGGTGTAGACTGTAGCAAGTCAACTGGTATTAGCGCATGCTAAGGTAAATGACTTGCGTACGCTAAGCAGGATGATTTACGTACGTTAATGCATGGGCATTACGTACGTAAGTTAGTTTACGAAGCAAGGCAGTAGCCTCTGGCTGATAGCGCACGCTAACAAAGTCAGTTAGCGCACGCTAAGGCGGTAGCGCACGCTAAATATGAGATGTTAGCGCACGCTAATAATGAATATTATAAAAAGGGACAGAAGGGTGTTATTGAGCATTTCATCATTCTTTCTTCTTTCAGCCGAGAGAGAGAGAGAGAGTTGGGATATATTTGAGGTTCCAAACACTGGATTAAGGTGAAGTTAATCATCCATAACAACGCTTTGAAGCTTGAAATCATTGGTGATTCTTGGAAATGGATTCAACCTTGAAATCAATCCATTCCTTCAAAAAGGTAATTACTCTTCACTTTGAGATTTCGTTTTGGATTGTATATGATGTTCTTGGTGATGATTATCATATAAACAAGTTCATAAGTATGATTATGAGTTGGATTACCGGATTATGATAATGTTATTGTTGATATGAAGATATTAATATGAATTGGATGGTTTCGAATGTGTTGTTATCTTCAAAGGAATATGTTGGATAATGTCTTCCTTCAATTCGGATCTGTGATGTTGTTATTGTTGGTTCCTTCATATGATTGTGAACATGGCATAATTATGAGTTCGTGGTGTTTCGGTTGTTGATATTAAGAGAGATGAAATATGAATATATGACTTGAATTAAAAGTCGGATGATTACCTATATGTTAAAGGATATTGGATTTCGTTGTTTGATAGCTATGATCATGATTCGTAATCACTTAGAGTTTTTGATAATCGCGATGTTGATCGGTATCCGAAATGCATGTAATCGCACGTTATTAGCGCACGCTAAGCCTACCGCTAGCGACGCTATCGGGAACAACTTAGCGTAAGCTACGGTTAAAGATTAACGTGCGCTAAGTCAAGCAGAGTATTATATTCTGTTTCGGTTATGAACTCGTGATCGTTTAAGTTGGTTTGATCGGACTTGTGGTTAATCGAGATATTGTTGAGCCATTGGGTTTGTGAATTGGTTTTAGCGGTTGTTGATTGTTATCGGATGTATGTTATTTGATTTCTTCGATAGGTTGAGATTATTGATCGGTGATTATAACCGGATGTTGTGGTCGTGTTCGAGCGTGTTCGTGAATTTGCATGGTCGGGGCCGAGGAACTCGTAGACGAAGGCATTGTGGTCGTAGCGGCTTCATCATCATCGTATCGGTATCGAGGCAAGTTATTACTTGCGCAGTTATAATATTTAATGAATGGTTTCGATTTCATTTCGTTTATAATGCATATAGCGATGATTATTATTATGAACTCGGGTATTCGGATCGCATATCGTTCTTTCGATTCTGGGAGGTAAATCATAATGTATATGCTTTATCTCAGTTATTGGTATGTTCGAGTATCGAGGTTACATTATGGTAAAGACGAGGATATGAGTATCTATAGTTCATTGTACGTTTGGAACGCCGAGCATTGAGGATAATCGTCGGTGATGATTGGACATCGAGGTTGCTCCCGAAGGACTCGGGGCAAGTATTCCATATTGATTATGGTTTAATGTTATTTATTTTGGTCTCGTACACTTTCTTTCATGTTGTTGAACATGAAGTCGTCCTAGTAAATTTTCATGTTGTCGTGCATGTTATGTTGTTCATGTTGATGAACGTGTTGATTTGCATATGTGTATGCCTATTGTGTTGTTTATGTTGTGTAAATAATCCGATGGGATTATGAGATCTATGCTGAGGGCGCTGGATCGAATGTCCACCATGCGTTGGTTCGACGGGATCATCATGGGGATCTATGCTGAGGGCGCCCGGATCGTTGGGATGAGTTTTCCACCATGCGTTGGTTCGACGGGATCATCATGGGGATCTATGCTGAGGGCGCTGGATCGTTGGATTACTAAGATTGTGTTGATGGAATCTTGTGAATTCGCATCATTGATTGTATCATATGTTGTTGTTCATATGTGTATTGTTAGTTATCCACCTTATGTTGATCTGATAGGATCAACAAAGGGATCTATGCTGAGGGCGCTGGATCGTCGGATTTCCATTGAGTATACATGATTGATATTGCTGTGATCATATTGACGTGGTCATATGAGTATGCATTTGTAGGTCCTGTGTTAGGACCGTGTCCGTATTGCATTGACCTGATCTCGGATTAGACTGATATGATTGTCGTGGCACTTCATATCTCGAGGTATGTTCTGTATTTCCTTGGTATTTGTCTTTGATGGAAAATCGGTTATCGTCTTGGGATTTGATGATGTTATTCGATGGATCGTATTGGTCGGTAATGGTATATTTCCGTATCGTGAGTTGGTGATGACAGTTTGAGAATCTTGAATATTGTTTGAGGTACAATACAGATATTATGTTCAAGTTTATTGGTTAATCGAGTACAGGATGTAAAATGTGATAAGGGTTATTCGGATGAGAATTACTTGAGTAAGTAAAGTTATGACGGTAAGATTACGTTGGTCGTATTCTTATTCTGTATTCTCATTGGTATGTATTATTGATGTGATGTGATTGATATCATTGTTGGATATTATGGCTGACCCCGTCGTGGGATTTCTCTTTTTAGGTTCTCGGAGTATCGAGCTTGTAGCGGTCGTGAAGAGATGAGCTTCCCGGAGGATACTGGCTAGGACATGTTGTGCATTGAGTTTCTTGATTGGTTCTTGTATTCCGCTGCTAGAGTATCTTCATGGTTGGTCTTTTTCTCCGCTGCGTGAGTATTTTGAAATGCTCTTTTGGTATCTAGTAACTGAGGTTACTTTGGAAATCGTTTTCTAAACTTTTGAGTGTCGGCTGTTTGGCCTTGCGATTTCAAATGAGTTTTTACGACGGTTTTTGATAAATGGATTTTATAAGTCTTTGTGAATTTTTAAAGATAGTACCGTCGTTGGCCTCTTGGGCATTTGTAAATGTTTGCGAAAATTTCTTTTAGCCTTGTGGGTTCCATCTCGGGGCCCACGGCGCTGTAATATTTCCGGGTAAATCTGGGGGTGTTACAAAACCTTACATTTTGGAATTACAAAATAAAAACCGTGTTTTAACTTCAAAAACATTAGTAGATTTATTTTGAATCTTGATTCATTTCTATCTACTGTATAAAGCTGGTTGTTGTTTATTAATGGCATTTTGATCTCCTTTTCTCTTTTTATATTTTAATTTATGTGTGTATTAATTTTCTTATTTTAGTGATTTTTATTTTTATTTTTGGAGTGTGAATAATAAAAAGTCTTGCTCGGGACTAGCAAGAATTCAAGTTTGGGGGTGTGATAAGTGTCAGTTTTGTACACTTATCCATGGTTTGTATCGATAAAATTCACCCATAATTGAGCTAGTCTACTCGTTTTTTGCTTTTAATTTATTAGTTTTAATAATTTTAATTTTATCGGATGATGATCGGATTAAATAACTGAATTACTCAAGAAACAACATGTTTAATAAATATTCTATTTATTGAATTTTGATATATTCATGTTGTAGGGCTTTCCGAGACGAATTCGGCAGTCTTTCCGGATTCAAAATCAGAGTTATATATCAAAAGTTATCATCCGAAGAAGATCTGGGGCAAAAACGCAAAGTCTGAGGAATTCTGGGCTAAAAACGTAACTACCAAAGCTTCAAATGAGCAAATTTACGAAGCCACGTTACGGCCGTAACTCCTGAATGTTACGGCCGTAACTCTTGACAGATTGCTATGATTTGTCTAATTTTTTATACTTTTTGTGTATTATTGAGGGGATGGCTGGCATTGATCCGATATAATGTAATAATGCTGGAGTTTTGGAGCTATTAGATGACTTTAGGTGTATAAATAGACCTCTTAGATCCTTCATCATTCACCATTCATCATATAATTTTCCATTTTCTTGTAAACTTTTCTTTTTGTGTGAAGAACACACTTGTGTTCTTGAGTGATCTTTGTAAGTGTGGTGTAGTATATGTTGTTCAGAGAGTTTATTGCTTCTATCTCCTTTATCTACTAAGGGAGTTAGGATCAATTCTTTCTCTTGATTCAACTAAGAATGACCACCTAAGCTTGTAATATGTGTAATAAACCCTTTATGGGCTAAGTTTCTTAAGTTGGGATTATAAACAAGTTTAGTCATGTTATTTATGTTTGTATAAAACATCTATTGTGAATTACTTATTATTGTGTGTGATTTTCATTGTTTTAACAATCTTTATTTATTTGGCCAATTAATGAAGATATTTATGGTCTTCATATGTTTCGAAAGAAAATATGTTTGATTAGATCAAATGATCTTCACTCTAAGTTGTTCTAGGGGATAGAAATATACCCCTAGTCCTTAGATGATTCATTGAGTTATTTTCACAAATCCTAATGTTATGTATTGAAGCCAATCAACATAGAAATATAGTGGATTGATTCAATATGTAAGGGGCGTTTTATAGTTCGAAAGAGAAACCGTCTTTTTAAGGAAAATCGAATCTACACAACATAATAAGTAAATTCATCTTATGATCTCCAATACATCTTTTATAACTAATGACGAACTAAGTTTGTAATCCCAACTATTTCATTTTATCGATAATCAATCTATTATTATTGCTATCTTTTTATTTCCTTATAATATTAGAACTATTATTGCAAATTTCTTTGCAATTATTAAACTAAACTTTTTAATTGTGTGTTTCACTCATCTTAAGTATCTATAAAAATAGACTAATAGTGTATAATTCAAATTATAGCGTAACTTCCTTGTGGGATCGATAAACCGGACTCAAAAAGTCCACTTTACTACTTGATACGATATCGTGCACTTGCGATAGTTACACAAAAAGCGTGTCAATCACCGACCGTTTCAGACGCAGGAAAGAAATGTTATAACTGTGGCAAAGCGGGGCATGTTCGACGTGACTGTTTCGCTCCTGCTGTGACCTGTTTCGAGTGTGGACAGGAATGGCATCACGCAACATTTTGTGGAAATGCGACTCGATCTTTTGGTACTCGCACTCCTGCACCGGTTCCGAAGGACACTAGTGTAAACCAGACACAGCAAAGTGGATTCCAGCAGCAGAATGTTTGGAAAAGAGAAGCATCTAGCGCTGGGTCCATTCCTCCGCGTATTTACGAGATGAAGAAGTCAGACGATCAGAACACGGCTGTTGCTTCAGGTACGATTCAGATCCTTTTGCAACCAGTTAGTGTCTTATTCGATTCAGGAGCTACGCATTCTTTTATATCTTTGAACTGTGTTAATCGTTTGAAGATCTCGTGCTTATATGATTGTGAACCTTATGTTGTGGGATTACCGAGCGGAGAGAAAATTGTGGGAACCCTAGAAACTAGAGATTTTCCAGTGTCTATAGGAGGGAGAGATTGGCCATCGAATCTTATTATAGTTGACATCTACGGTGACGATTTAATTCTCGGAGACGATTGGCTCAACCGTTATGGAGCTATTCTGAATTACCGAAAGAAGGTCATTTCTGTCATTGCCGATGATGGGTCTGAACACTTATTCAGAGGATGGAGGCCGGGAAGCTCGGGAAAATTGATCAAAGCGATGAAAGCAGTGAAATTACTGAAGCAGGGATGTCATGGAATTTGGTGCTATGCCATGAAGAAAGAAGAAGGATTAGAACTCTCATCTATTCCAGTTGTGAATGAATTTTCAGATGTATTCCCTAACGAACTACCTGGGTTACCTCCGCAGAGATAAGTGGAGTTCACTATCGAATTAGAGCCTGGAGCCGTTCCTATTTCCAGAGCACCATACCGCATGGCGCCAACCGAGATGTATGAACTAAAGAAGCAACTGGAGGAATTATTGCAGAAGGGTTACATTTAACCTAGCGTTTCTCCTTGGGGAGCACCCGTTCTCTTTGTCCGAAAGAAAGATGGATCCCTCCAATTATGTATTGATTACAGGGAGCTAAACAAGGTGACGATCAAGAACAAGTATCATATACCTCGGATCGACGACTTTTTTGATCAACTGCAAGGGGCAAGGGTATTATCGAAGATTGACTTGCAATCAGGATATCATCATTTGAGAATTAAGGAATCGGATGTACCGAAATCTGCTTTCAGATCCCGGTACAGGCACTATGAATTCGTGGTGATGCCATTCGGACTTACCAATGCTCCTGCGGTATTTATGTAATTGATGAATCGAGTATTCTTAGAATACCTAGACAAGGTTGTGGTCGTTTTCATTGATGACATCTTGATCTATTCGAAAGACACAGAGGAGCATGCCGAGCATTTGCGTGTGGTTTTGAGCATCTTGAGAAATGAACAGCTTTATGCGAAGCTTTCCAAATGCGAGTTCTGGCTTAGGGAAGTAACCTTCCTTGGGCATGTGATATCAGCTGACGGAGTTCAGGTGGACCCCAAGAAAGTCGGAGCAATCTTGGAATGGGAAGCTCCTAATAACGTGAAAGAAGTCCGAAGCTTCTTAGGACTTGCTGTATATTATCGCCGTTTTGTAGAGGGATTTTCCAAAATTGCTCGTCCACTCACTCAGCTGTTACAGAAAACTCAAAAGTTCACGTGGGATGAGAAATGTCAGGTTGGTTTTGATGAACTTAAGAAGAGACTGACGTCAGCACCTATATTAGCATTACCAGATGGAACATATGGATTCATGGTATACAGCGGCGCTTCAAATCAGGGTCTGGGATGTGTATTGATGCAAAAGGATAAGGTGATTGCCTATGCTTCTCGGCAATTAAAACCGTATGAAGTTAATTACCTGACTCATGATCTGGAGTTAGCAGCTGTGGTCTTTTCCTTGAAAATTTGGCGACATTATTTATACGACACTCATTGTCAGATCTTTTGTAATATCCGCAATTTCGAATTTCGGTAATTTTCTTTTTTTTGGTGGAAGTCCGTTTTGACGAATCGCTCTTGACCGTTTCGTCATTCCGAGAATGATTAATTCTGCACTTTTTGTCATCCGAGTTCGTTTCGGTATCGTTTTGTTGAGTTCCGAGCTTTTTAGCGACTTTTCCGCACTTGAGTTCGATTCTTGCGAATCTCATTCAAAACTGCTGTTTCGAGTTTTCCGTAAGTTCGTTTAACTTTGTTATACGTGTTATGAACTTAGGTTTGGTTATTCGATCATGTATCGTGATTTTCGGACGTTTTGGGCCATTTTCATAATTTCCCAAAGTTTTGGGTAATTACTTCCGTTGTCGAATTCCGAGCCTTCGGGTGGTCAGAATTGTGTGTTCTCTTAGCTCTTAGATTCGTATTTGAGAGTACGTCGTAACCGTACCTTCGATTTATACTTAGGTTCGGGTTTCGGGGTCGTCCGGGCCGTCGGAGTGGCCACGGCCGAGTCACGGCCGGAGCAGAGCCTGGCCTGGCCGAGTTACGGCCGTAAGGGCCGAGAGTTACGGCCGTATGGCGCCTGGCAGCTTCCGGACGAATGCCAGTTACGGTCGTAAGGCATGATCGGGTACGGCCGTATGAGCGCTGGGCATCTTCCAAACGAAGGCCGGTTACGGCCGTAATGTGTGGCGACGGCAGGGCTCGGCCAGACTTCATTTTTACTCGTTTTTCTCCTTTTTTCGGCAGCTGGCGACGGGAGGCTCGGGAAATCGAGTTCTTGGCCAATTCTAATCAATTCCAAGATGTTTTGGAAGATTCTTGTTGATCATATCATCATCCAATCCGTGTATTTCGTCGAATCAAGGTATATTTCTTGATTTTCCTTCAAGTTGACTTTTTGGAGAAATTGTTCTTGATTTCGATTCTAGTCCAATTTTGATACATCGGTTGGTGTAGTATGATGTTAGTAATTATGTTCTATGGGTTGTATATCCATATTTCAAGTTTGTTCAACTCGATTAGTGATTCGAGTGTTCTTGGGAGTTATCGAACATTGAGTGTTCGATTAAATGTCCCAATGAGTTTCCCTTCGATAGTTTGTTGGGATTTCCATTGTTTTGGCCTTGATTCTCGTCATAACCATGTGTTATTGTTCCTTCCGGAGGTTTATAGGTGTTCTAGGATTCCGATGTTGAATCCCGTTTGGTGATTGACGATTCGTGTGGTGTTATTCACGTAGTAATTGCGGTGTTATCGCGTTCTTGATAATGTTCGGGAGTTCGGGGCTGTAATACCCGGTTGTAATTCATTCATTATCATTCAATAATTATCAGTCTGTAATTATCACTCAGTAATTTTCACTCATTAATAATCATTCATCAGTCATGATTCTTTCATTTGCGTTCATTTGGCATGTTGTAACCGTGTATCAGTTACCGATCGTCATTTCATCTCCGTTTGAGTGTCGGAGCGGGAGTATTATCATTATCATCGTGATTGGTAGTCTTGTGCTGGAAGTATCATTTTTGGCATGTGTTAGACTTGTTCATTTTCGCATTCGCTTGGTATGTCGGATCATTCATCAGTCGTAGCGAGGAATCGGAATCATCGGATTTATTTCACCTTGGCCAGCATTGAGTTACGGCCGTAAGGTTCTGGGATACGGCCGTAAGTTCAGCGGGTACGGCCGTAAGGTTGGCCGGTTACGGCCGTACGTGGTCCAGCAGGCTGCCCAAGCATTTTGGCCGAAGGCGAGTTACGGCCGTAAGGAGGGTTAGTTACGGCCGTAAGTGGTGTTCGTAAATTTTCAGTGTTGTCGACCAAGGGTGACTTACGGCCGTAAGGGTTGCGGCATACGGCCGTAAGTCGAGGAAGGTACGGCCGTAAGGCTTGGCCGCCGTACGCCGCAGCATGTGAGGTCCGCCATTTTTGACGAAGGCGGGTTACGCCGTAAGGTTGGCCGGATACGGCCGTATCATCCGAGTTACGGCCGTAAGGTGTGCGGTTACGGCCGTAAGGGTGTCGACGGATGTTTTTGACGGCAGCGGTTACGCCGTAACTCAGAAACGATTACGCCGTAAGACTGTCGGCAGGCTTTCGGACGTAGCCGAGTTACGGCCGTACGAGTTGGCCGGTTACGGCCGTAAGGCCGTTGACCTGGAATGTTACGGCCGTAAGAGGGCCGAGTTACGGCCGTAACTTCCGGCAGTATATATGTTTTGGCCGGGACACTTTTTCCTCATTTTCTTCATTTTCACTTTCTTCTTCCTTTTTGTCCGAGAGAGAGCTTGGGGAAAGGAATTCTTCCTTCATCAAACACTTGAGTACTTGAGTTCTTCATTTCCATTCGATCATATAGCTTGGATACTCGTTTTAACTCGTGTTCATCGGATCGAAGTGGTTGGATCTTCAAGAGGTAATTTCTTCAACACCTTGGACTTCGATTTTGTGTTGAGATATGATGTTTTGGACGTTATAATCATGTTATATGAAAGGATATGTATATGATTATGAGTTTGTATAAGGATTCATTGGATTATTGAGGGATTATTCAAGAACACTTTGAATATCGAGTTGAGATTGGGGGTTTTCGATTAATTGTCGTTATAATCATGTTTTTGGATATTCGTTTTGGATTATTAATCGTATTGGAGATGTTTTGTTGGTTTGAAACACTTCTTGGGGGATTTGATATTGGTATATTGAGGTTTGATTGTAAACAATCGGAGTTTGGACGCAACGTGTTTGATTTAATGCCTCAATGGACTTGGTTTAGTCTTATCAACGTGTTGAGTTCGTTATATTCTTGTTTGTTACGTATGTTGAACGGATTGTTGGTTATTGTACTATTCAAGGTTGTTCGAGCGACCGATATCTCTATTAGGACGTTGTTCGTGGAAGGATAATTGTCACCGGTGTTGTGTAAGTTAATTCTTACTCGGTTAAAAGGATATTCATACCTTTTGTTGTTGATCATTCATAATCATAACTCATTCATCATTGTATTAATCATATTAAAACTTGTTATTGTCAATTAATCACTTCAGTCATAAGGAACGACGGTTCCAATCTTTTCGTTGAGCTATCATTCATTTCATTATTACTCTCATCTCGGTGAGTAATTCTTGACTTTGTCAGATTATTATTTATTCATTGATATTCATTACGGTCATTCTCGTTCATATGACCTTCTGGGTTCATATTGCGTGGCCGGGTGTGGCTGTGTGGAATTTTTAGTCGGGCACGTTATGGCCATGTATAGGGAGTGATACATTGGACTGTGCACACGGGAAAGCGTTACACCGTGAGACTAATTAGGTACAAGGACGGGTGTGTCCGGTCATTCGTCTTGTACACTCGCACAGAACACTACGGGCATACTATGATACTCTTCTTCAGCGTAATTCATAACTAAGGATATTTCATAACTTCAGTTAAATCATGTTTGTGTATTTTCAACCCTTGAGGATTGTTGTTCTGTAATCGACCCGGCCGATTTTGTTTTTCGTGTCATGGCAAGGCAAAAGCACGGAATAGCACGTTGATGTCGAGGAGTCCCAGTGATACTAGTAGGGGCCCCGATCTTTGATTATTCATGTTATTGTCCTTTATTTTCCGCCGCAGACTTTCATTTGGATACTCAGTTTCATTCAGTGTTCTGAATTTTATCATCATATAAAATACACTAGTATTCGGTATAGTCCTGGTGAGTTGTAACTAAACTCCTCATCGGAGTAATTATAGTTGTAATGTAGTTCGGTACTACATTTATCTGTATAATTCATTCATTTTCATTTGCACGGTGGGTCCTGGTTGGGGATCTACGGCCCGTAATATCCGCCTAGTTTGGGGTGTTACAGAGTTGGTATCGGAGCGTGGTTTTGAATACTACCTTCCGAGTCATGTCTCATTTGAAATCATCGTCATCAGACTAGTATCATTGGACTTTCGCGTCACGTGTGACCTGTGCAAATGCCGAGCCAATCACACCGGAAGAACTGTAAGATTTCTAATGCCATGGTATAATTTCTGGCAATAGTCATTCATTCATCATTCATCAATTAGCAATCCTCAAACATCATCATTTATTGTGATTAGGACGATCATGTTAACTCATTAATCACTTAATTCATTTCATTACTCAGTTAATGATCAGGACGATCATGTTAATTAATTAATTACTCAATTCATTTCATTACTCAGTTGCCGATCTGGATGATCATATTATTAATCTTGTTAAGTTATTCAAGATAATCATTTCAAGAATTTCGTCAGATAATCATGTCACTCCAGTCAATCATTCATAAAATCACTAAGTAGAGCATGTATACTCATTTTCATCATCTCATGATATAATCATAACGTGATAATCATGCGGGAAATATAATCATTATGCGACCTTCCTACTTCAGTATGGAGAGAGCTGTCAGGGGATGCACGGGAAGAGGCCGCGGTGCGGGCCGAAACCCGAGATATAATCACTCGCTACCGGGAGATCGTGCCCAGGACTCGGCTCGATCAGAAGATGTTCGGATTGATCCACTCACTTTGCAGGCCATGATGACCCATGTGCAGTTGCTCAATCATCATTGCGCCACTCTGACCGGATTAATCGAGAGAACTCTCCCGTATGAGCCGGCTGCTAAGGAAAGTACTGAACAACAACCTTCGTCTGTCAGCAAGAAATCAACGAAGCGTAATCGACCCGAAGGCGGTCAGTCAACCTTCAAGAAGCCTCGTGTGAATCCTATCGTTTCTGAGCGACCTCCTACGGCGCATAATCGTGCGGGATCTCAGTCCCGAGCGGCCTGTTCGGTCATCACCTGCTTCAATTGTGGAACGCCGGGTCATTTCAGCACTGAGTGTCTGAAACCGTCTATCACGTGCTATAATTGTGGAAATTTTGGGCATAAGGCCCGTTTTTGCCGAAAGGACTCCAAGTCGGTTCCGGCGGCATCTCAGTCCCCGAGGCAATCAGCGTTCCAGAATCAGACTGCTTTGTCAACGTCGTTTAAGACAATGGAAGCAAATAGAGTTGGAGCTCGTAATTATCAGACGGGAGCATCCGGTTCGGGGGCCGGCAAGTCCCAGATTCATGTGATGAGGAGGATCGACGATCCGGTGGCCCGAATGATTTCAGGTATACTCGTAATCTTATTTCAACCTGTGTGTACCTTGTGATGATGGTACACCGCATTCTTTCATTTTCGAATCATGCTTGAGTAGACTTATTTCGGGGTAGTCCTATTGCTTGTAGACCTCATACCATCGGTCTACCTGGCGATGGAAGAATTTTCGGAATCATACCGAAGTAAGCATAGTGACCGCGATTGGTTGATGGACCTAATCGTGGTGAATTTATCTTAGGACGATGTAATTTTCGGTATTAGTTGGTTTAATCGTCTTGATACTATCCTCAGTGTTTGTTAGCGTTTGGTCGCTATCTTTCCGTCGTTGGTTGTCGAATGGGTGCTTCAGGGAAGTAATCCCCGTTGTTCCAGTAGAATTATTATTATGGCGGAAGCAGTGAAATTCCGCAATCGAGCTATTCAATCATTCATTGCATCATTTTCATCGATTGGCCTTTCTAAGGCAATCGAGTCATTCAATCATTCATCGTATCATTTTCATCGATTGACCTTCCTAAGGCAATCGAGTTATTCAATCATTCATTGCATCATTTTCATCGATTGGCCTTTCTAAGCCAATCGAGTCATTCAATCATTCATCGTATCATTTTCATCGATTGACCTTCTTAAGGCAATCGAGTTATTCAATCCTTCATTGTATCATTTTCATCGATTGGCCTTTCTAAGGCAATCGAGCTATTCAATCATTCCTTGTGTCATTTTTATCGATTGGCCTTTCTAAGGCAATCGAGTTATGCAAACATTCATTGTACCATTTTCATCGATTGGCCTTTCTAAGACAATCGAGATGTCCAATCATTCATTGTATCACTTTTTATCGATTGACCATTCTAGGGCAATCGAAATGTTCAATCATCTGTGGTATTATTGTCATCGATTGACGATGTATTTCCAGACGAGTTATCTGGTTGCCTTCACATAGAGTAGTGGAATTCAGGAGTGAGTTGGAGCCGGTATGTCCCGTTTATCGAAGGCACCGTATCGGATGGCCCCGACCAGAATGCAGGAGTTGAAGATTCAACTTGAGGAATAGTTCGATAGAGGTTATCTCCGACCGATTGCGTTCCCGAGAGGAGCACCAGTGTGATCTGTCAAGGAGAAGGATGACTCGTCTCGTGTGTGTGTAATTATCAAGAGTTGAACAGGGTGATGATCAAGATTAGTACCCCTTACCCGTATTGTTGATCTTTTAGATCAACTTCGGGGAGCTTCAGTATTTCCCAGGATCGACTTAAGATATGGATATCACCAGTTGCGGATTCGAGAGTCGGATATCGCGAGGACGGCGTTTCGAACACGCTATGGTCATTATGAGTTCGTAGTTATGCCGTTCGGGATAACTAATACACCTGTGGTATTCATGGAGTTAATGAATCGGTTTTTCATAGACTTTTTGGATCAGTTTGTTGTTGTCTTCATCGATGACATTTTGGCTTATTCTCGTGATCGAGAGGAAAACGAGGTACATCTTCATCAGGTTCTCGACGTGTTGAGATGCGAGCAACTTCATGGTAAGCTTTCCAATTGTGAGATCTGGATGTCCGAAGTGATTTTCTCGGGCATGTAATTTCATCTGTCAGAGATCGTGTCGACCCTCAGAAGTCGGAGGCTATCCGAGATTGGCAACCTCCGAAAGATGTTAAGTAAATCCGAAGTTTCCTCGGATTAGCTAATTAATTATCCAACCCACGACCGGAGCTAGCAACCGTGGTTTTCGCGTTGGAATTTTGGCGTCATTACCTTTATGGCGTCACCTGTCAGTTATTCACCAATCACAAGATATGAAGTATATATTTACTCACAAGGAGTTAAATATGTGACAGAGGCGGTGGTTGGAACTAATCAAAGATTATGATATCGAGATCCTTTGCCACCCGGGCAAGGCGAATGTTGTCGCCGATGCCTTGAGTCGTAAGTCCGTTCAGGGGCAGATGCTTGCTCGTTTAAGAGTTCAGAAGGAGCTTCAGCAGGAATTACTTAGACCCGAGATCGAGGTCCGGCTTCAGCTGTAACACCCCAATACACAAATGGGACGTTACACGCCGTAGAACCCTCATGAGGTCTACCAGGCTGACACTTAACACATAAACCACAATATAATCCCAAATGATGCATTCAGAAAGTAAGTAAGGCCGTGGCCTCGGCCAAAACGTTTTAAACGGAGTACATGCATATAATATAAGTACCGATTCATTGCCCACGCAGGGGACTTAAACCAGGTTTTAAAGTAAACAGTCTAACTCTGGTACTTGACAAATGCAATGACACAACATAAAAGTACTAACTCGAGCCACATCATCAAGCCATCCCATCCTTTCCGTGCGTGCCCCGTGCCTGCTCCTCAGCTCTCCCGGTACCTGAAATGCATAAGACGCATTTCCCCCATTTAAGGGGTTAGCATTCGAATAGCTAGTGCAAGTACACAATTACACAACATTATATACAAAAATACGGGTTTACACAATCATCTCAAACATAAGTCATTTGCCACATATATATTCCGGAATACTACATTGGCAATCACATCCATTTTCAATCATCACGATATCACAAAATCACAACTGGTATCCCGTGGCCGTACCCCTTAGTATCGACCCCCAGACATCCCGTCGGACACTCCGGGTGGGATACCACTTCCGCGGCCGTACCCCTTAGTATCGACCCCCAGACACCCCGTCGGACACTCCGGGTGGAAGTTCAATCACACACGCATCCAAGTCCACTTCCGCGGCCGTACCCCTTAGTATCGACCCCCAGACACCCCGTCGGACACTCCGGGTGGAAGGAACACAACTCACGCACCCAAAAAAATCACCATTCATCATTCATTTCGAAAATCACAATATACATAACGAAATGTAATACATGTACTTGCCTTGAATGAAACGAAACGAAGGAAACGACGACGGAATAGGTTTCGGTCCGAACAATCCTCCCAAATCCAATCCTAACACAATAACGGTATACACAAGTCTCAATAATGCGGAAAGGTAAGAATTAATCCTAATTCTACCCGTTGGGACAATTCATCGGACACCAAGAGTGCATAAGGAAACGAAATCGGTCAATGGTATAACAACGGGATTTCATCCCAATCAAGAACAAGAAAGCCAAGGGTCACGAGTATATTATCAAAATCTAATAACAACATCGGTTAATTCGAATTAAAACACAAGATCACTACCAAACCCTCCCCAAAATCATACTAGGGTTAAAGGAATTCTTACCTCTTGATGAATCAAGCATTCAAATCCAAAAACCACGGGTTAGATCCGCAATCCGAGCCACCCGATCGAAGAGGGATGAAGAAATCTACACAAGTAAGTGATAGATGGAGGAACTCTCCCTCTCAAGACTCTCTCACTCTCGCACGGTTGAAGAAGGGGGAGGAAATGAGCGATTCTCCGAATAAGAAGCAGATATAGCGCCGACCGCGTTGTGCCGCGGCTCGGCTAAAGCGTGCCGCCACGAGCAGCCAAAATTGTGCCGGTGGTCGGCCGACCGCTCGTTGCCGCGGCTCATCCGAAGTGTGCCGCGGCTCGACTCGGCATGTGCCGCGGATCGCCGGGCCAGGCCGCGGCACGCGGTACAGTCGATTTAGGCCGGCAAGTGTCACACGGGTGTGCCGCGGCCCGGACAAGTGTGCCGCGGCACTGACTCGGCTGTGTGCCGCGGCGCACAATTCTTGTGCCGAGGCACACGGTACAGTTTGTTTAGGCAACAACTGGGCGATGTGTGTGCCGCGGCTCACAATCCTTGTGCCGCGGCCCACACCCCCCTCGGGTCCCAAAATGACGAAAAAAAGATCCGGAAGGAGAATAAAAGCAACAGGGATCGATATTTGGGCAACAATAACACGAAATGGAAGTACGGAACCCAAAACGATCTGAGGTACACAACCAAAGTCGAATAAGGGACAAATTCCCTAAACTTCTAGGAATTTACAAAAACGGCCCAAACATCCGTAAAATCACGATACAACGTCGGATTAACAATCCGAAACTCACAACATGCTCTACTCAACCATACGAACTCATGAAAATAGGAAAAATGATGAAATCGAACGAGTTTAGCGACAATCGGATACACATGCGACAAAATATAACTCAAGATGAAATTACGTAAAAACATTATCAAGACCCGTCTAAACGGAAAAACTCCAAGAATAAAATAGGTTCAGAATTACAAAACAGTGCCAGGCGAGTTGTCCGAAACGAAAATGCACCAAAAATAGAAATTATCAAGGATAGAAAACGTGGATATTACATTATCTCCCCCTAAAAATAAGTTTCGCCCCGAAACTTACAACACGAATAACTCGGGGTATCTCGACCTCATACTCTCCTCTGTTTCCCACGTGGCCTCCTCGGATCCATGCCTCGACCACTGCACTTTGACCAAAGGGATGGTTTTGTGCCTGAGTTGCTTAACCCGACGCTCTAAGATCTGAATCGGCCTCTCCTCGAAGGTAATGTCGGGCCCCAACTCGATCTCTCCAAAATCAATAATATGGCTAGGGTCCGATACGTACTTCCTAAGCTGGGAAACATGAAATACGTTATGTACGTGGATCAGGGACGGCGGCAAGCCTAACCGATACGCGAGTTCTCCAACTCTATCTAAAATCTCAAACGGCCCGATAAATCTCGGACTAAGTTTACCCTTCCGACCGCGTAAACTCCCGTGTCGGCGACACCTTAAGCAAGACGTGATCTCGGCTCAAACTCCAACGGTCGGCGACGTGTATCGGCATAAGACTTCGCCGACTCGGGCCGTCAACAATCTACCACGAATCGTAATCTTCTCCCTCGTCTCAACTATCGTGTCGGGCTCGTACCGATTAGCTCGGACGTATCATCCCAACACAACGGTGATCCGCACCTCCTTCCATACAACGCTCGAATGGTGCCATTTTGATCGAGGCATGCCAACTATTGTTATACGTGAACTCGATCAACGGCAAGTGTGTCTCCCAATCATCCTTCCAATCTAAGGCACGGGCTCTCAAAGATATCCTCTAGCGTCAGATCGTCCGCTCGATCGTCCGTCTCGTCTGAGGGTGGTAGGATGTGCTAAGTCTCAACTCGGTTCCCAAAGCTCTATGAACGGCCTGCCAAAAATGTGATATGAACCGGCCATCACGATCCGAAACAATGCTCTTAGGGGTCCCATGCAATCTCACTATTTCCGCAACAAACACTCGTGCAAGTCTCTCCGGCCCCCAAGTGTCCTTAATACTTAGAAAATGGGCTGATTTGGTTATTCGATCAACAACGACCCAAATCATGTTCATTCCCGTCCGAGTCTTAGGCATATTGGTAATGAAATCCATAGAAATATCCTCCCATTTCCACTCCGGGATAGGAAGTGGTCGTAACAGCCCCGCCGGTCGCTGATGCTCAATTTTAACCTGTTGACAGGTCAAACACTTCGCCACAAACTCGTTAACATCCATCTTCAAATTACTCCACCAGTAGTTACTCCTCACGTCCTTGTACATTTTACTCGTACCAGGATGTATGGAGTAGGGCGTGGTATGAGCTTCGCTCAAGATCTTCTGTCTCAGCCCAATATCACATGGTACACAAAGTCTGCCGCGAAACCTCAAAACTCCATCATCGTGAACCACAAATCCAGGGGCTTTCCCTTTCCTCACATCCTCCCTCAGCTGGACCAAAAACGGATCGTCATATTGCTTCGCCTTGATATCATCAGTCAAGGACGAAGTGATCTCTAATGCACATAACTGGCCCTGAACTCTCTGAACCCAAACCTCAATATTCTGACGGATGAAATCTCGCTGGATCTTACTCTGCGGTGTAAGTACCTCTAACATCTGCAAAGCCATCGGTTTTCGGCTCAACGCATCGGCCACTACGTTAGCCTTACCCGGATGGTAAAGTATCTCGAGGTCGTAATCTTTGATTAGTTCCAACCACCTACGCTGTCTCATATTCAATTCTTTCTGACTGAAGATATACTTCAAGCTCTTATGATCCGTAAAAATCTTACAAGACGACCCATAAAGATAATGCCTCCAGATCTTTAAGGCGAAAACGACCGCAGCTAACTCTAAATCGTGCGTGGGATAATTCACCTCGTAAGGTTTCAACTGGCGGGATGCATAAGCAATGACTCTATCTCTCTGCATCAAAACACACCCTAGACCAAGGCCCGAAGCATCACTATACACTACGAAGTCCTCGTTCCCCTAAGGCAATGCTAAAACGGGCGCGGTAGTCAGACGTCTCTTGAACTCGTCAAAGCTGTCCTGCCTGTCTGCAGTCCACTCAAACTTCTGAGTTTTCTGGAGCAACTGAGTGAGTGGTCTAGCGATCTTAGAAAATCCCTCAACGAATCTGCGGTAATAGCCGGCGAGACCCAGAAAACTCCTCACCTCCTTCACATTCTTAGGCGGCTCCCAAGCCATCACTGCCTCTATCTTCTGCGGATCTACCCGAACTCCCTCTGCTGAAATCATGTGCCCGAGGAACGTCACTTCCTCGAGCCAAAACTCACACTTAGAGAACTTCGCGTACAACTGCTCAGTCCTCAAAGTGTCTAATACAATTCGGAGATGTAAGGCGTGATCCTCCCGACTCCGTGAATAGATAAGAATATCGTCGATAAAAACAACTACGAACTTGTCCAGATACTCAATAAAAACCTTGTTCATCAACTGCATGAACACTGCTGGGGCATTGGTTAGCCCGAAAGGCATAACCACAAACTCGTAATGGCCATATCTCGTCCGAAAGGCGGCTTTCGGAATATCGATGTCCCGAATTCTCAACTGGTAGTAGCCCGATCGCAAATCAATCTTCGAAAAGACTGTCGCCCCCTGAAGCTTATCAAACAAATCGTCAATCCTGGGCAAAGGGTATTTATTTTTGATGGTCAGCTTGTTTAATTCTCGATAATCGATGCATAAACGAAGCGACCCATCTTTCTTCTTAACGAAAAGTACGGGCGCACCCTGCATGATGCGCTCGGTCGAATATACCCTTTATCTAACAATTCTCCCAACTGGTTCTTCAACTCTAACATCTCCGACGGTGCCATACGGTACGGTGCTCGAGAAATAGGGGCTGCATTCGGCTCTAGATCGATAGGAAACTCCACCTCTCGCTGTGGTGGTAATCCCGGCAAGTCGTCTGGGAAGACATCGGGATACTCACTAACAACTGGAATTGACGACATGTCAACCCCACCATCTTCCGCCTTCAGAGCATAGCACCAGTAGCCGACACAGCCCTGGTTCAGAAGTTTCATCGCCTTCAAGGCGCTAATCACGCTCCCCGATCTACCCGGCTTACAGCCGACGAGAGTATGCTCGGTGCCATCCTCGGCCACGATCGAGATAGTACGAGTCCGATAGTTCATGATAGCACCGTGACGCTCTAACCAATCGTCCCCGAGGATTAGATCCTCACCCTTGAGGTCGATAACGATGAGGTTCGAGGGCCAATCTCGGCTCCCGATCCTCACGGGGCAATCCCTAACTTCCCGGTCCCCAACCATTCGATCCCCGCTAGGCGTACCCACCACAAACGGTTCACACTTAAACAAGCAGTTAAAGCCAATACGATTCACACAATCCGACGCAATAAAGGAATGGGTAGCACCCGAATCAAAAAGCACGGAAACTGGATGAGTAAGGATATGAGTGGTACCTGACGCCACCGGAATGTCTGCCTCCTCTGTGCGCCTCATCTGATACAGTCGGGGGTGGACTGAACCCGAGCTCGAGGCTGCGCGGCGATCCGGCTGTCCCTGACCTCTATCGCGACCCGAACCCTGCAGAACCTGAGTAGCTGGAGTACTATGATCCCTCTGATCGGTAGTGGTAGTCGGAACTCTAGCGGCCCTGGTGGCTCTCTCACAATGAGCCGCCCGATGCCCGGTCTGCCCGCAAGTGAAGCAAGCAACGGGGGGAAAAGGACAATCTTTCATCAAATGTTCATATTGGTTGCAGTTAAAACAAACCCTCCCACCAGAAGCGACGGACTGAACTGAACGGTTACCCTGAGATCCACCGGCCTGATGGAACGGCCTCTTCCCCGGTATAGAAGCAGAACGAGACCTCGAAAACTGACCACCCTTCCCAGTCGAGAATCCACCGGCAGTCTTCTGCTTCTTAGCTTCCGAAACCGACTCTGATTCCGGAACCGCCATCTCGATCGCTAGGGTGCGATCCTGGTATTCTTTCAAAGTGGCACACATGAGCGGTGCCATACTCTGCCTAATATGCGGCTTCATGCGCATATTGAAGTAACGGATTTTATCAGCCTCCGTCCTCACCTGATCTCTCACGAAACCCAACTGCTGATTGTAAGTAATGATGGCCTGAGAAATAGGCACGTCCTGAGGTGTAGCGGTGAAGAACTCCACAATTCTGCGCTCCTTGACTGGCGGCGGACAATACTCTGCTTCCATAGCAGCCTTGAATTCCTCCCAAGTAGCTCGACGGTCTCTGGGCACAACGGCCTCCCACCATTCCGCAGCCTCCTTATCCAGGAGGTACTGGGCAATATGTACCCTCCTGTCTTCAGGACAAGCTACGGCGTCGAAGGTCCTGGACAACTGAAAGAGCCAATTCTCTCAACCGAGGGAGTCAGAGGATCCAGAGAAACGAGGAGGGTGCATCTTAGTCACCGTCTGAAGCCACCTACTAGCCTCCTCTTCCGGTGTCGGGGGCGGATTCTGGCGTCCACCCTGAGCTATATGAGTAAGTTGGGCTACCAATCACGGCAAGAGCTAGCCTGGCGTCGGCATTATTACCCGATGGCACTGAGTGAGAGGCTGAGTCCGCAGAGGACTGAGAAAGTGAGCCCTCCTCATTATCAGCACCCCGAACACGGCCTCGGCCGCGTCCCCTAGCCGGTCTACCACGACCTCTCAACATACTGAAGGAAAGTAAGAAAAGGACAAGATCAGAAAGATTCACAATTCACAAGGTTGGTAACACAAGTTACGATTCCGAACAACGTAAGAAAACGAATTACAGAGATATAAGAGTTCGAGGAGACTTACAGCCACGGGTCGCACGAAAAGACGGTAGCATGATGATATTAGGCTCAACGACTGACTCTAATGACGCAACTGACAGACCCGAAAATTCACCGACAGCCTAGGTATTCAAAACCTAAGGCTCTGATACCATAAATGTAACACCCCAATACACAAATGGGACGTTACACGCCGTAGAACCCTCATGAGGTCTACCAGGCTGACACTTAACACATAAACCACAATATAATCCCAAATGATGCATTCAGAAAGTAAGTAAGGCCGTGGCCTAAACGTTTTAAACGGAGTACATGCATATAATATAAGTACCGATTCATTGCCCACGCAGGGGACTTAAACCAGGTTTCAAAGTAAACAGTCTAACTCTGGTACTTGACAAATGCAATGACACAACATAAAAGTACTGACTCGAGCCACATCATCAAGCCATCCCATCCTTTCCGTGCGTGCCCCGTGCCTGCTCCTCAGCTCTCCCGGTACCTGAAATGCATAAGACGCATTTCCCCCATTTAAGGGGTTAGCATTCGAATAGCTAGTGCAAGTACACAATTACACAACATTATATACAAAAATACGGTTTTACACAATCATCTCAAACATAAGTCATTTGCCACATATATATTCCGGAATACTACATTGGCAATCACATCTATTTTCAATCATCACGATATCACAAAATCACAACTGGTATCCCGTGGCCGTACCCCTTAGTATCGACCCCCAGACATCCCGTCGGACACTCCGGGTGGGATACCACTTCCGCGGCCGTACCCCTTAGTATCGACCCCCAGACACCCCGTCGGACACTCCGGGTGGAAGTTCAATCACACACGCACCCAAGTCCACTTCCGCGGCCGTACCCCTTAGTATCGACCCCCAGACACCCCGTCGGACACTCCGGGTGGAAGGAACACAACTCACGCACCCAAAAAAATCACCATTCATCATTCATTTCGAAAATCACAATATACATAACGAAATGTAATACATGTACTTGCCTTGAATGAAACGAAACGAAGGAAACGACGACGGAATAGGTTTCGGTCCGAACAATCCTCCCAAATCCGATCCTAACACAATAACGGTATACACAAGTCTCAATAATGCGGAAAGGTAAGAATTAATCCTAATTCTACCCGTTGGGACAATTCATCGGACACCAAGAGTGCATAAGGAAACGAAATCGGTCAATGGTATAACAACGGGATTTCATCCCAATCAAGAACAAGAAAGCCAAGGGTCACGAGTATACTATCAAAATCTAATAACAACATCGGTTAATTCGAATTAAAACACAAGATCACTACCAAACCCTCCCCAAAATCATACTAGGGTTAAAGGAATTCTTACCTCTTGATGAATCAAGCATTCAAATCCAAAAACCACGGGTTAGATCCGCAATCCGAGCCACCCGATCGAAGAGGGATGAAGAAATCTACACAAGTAAGTGATAGATGGAGGAACTCTCCCTCTCAAGACTCTCTCACTCTCGCAAGGTTGAAGAAGGGGGAGGAAATGAGCGATTCTCGCTGAATAAGAAGCAGATATAGCGCTGACCGCGTTGTGTGCCGCGGCTCGGCTAAAGCGTGCCGCGGCACGCAGCCAAAAATTGTGCCTGGTGGTGGCCGCTCGTTGTGCCGCGGCTCATCCGAAGTGTGCCGCGGCTCGGACTCGGCATGTGCCGCGGCACTGCCGGCCGTGCAGCGCGCACGCGCTGATCGATTTAGGCCGCAAGTGTCACACGGTGTGCCGCGGCCCGAGAAGTGTGCCGCGGCATCGACTGTGTGCCGCGCAAGACAATTCTTGTGCCGAGGCACACGGCATGCTTTGTTTAGGCAACAATCGGGCGATGTGTGTGCCGCGGCTCACAATCCTTGTGCCGCGGCCCACACCCCCTCGGGTCCCAAAATGACGAAAAAGATCCTAAGGAGAATAAAAGCAACAGGGATCGATATTTGGGCAACAATAACACGAAATGGAAGTACGGAACCCAAAACGATCTGAGGTACACAACCAAAGTCGAATAAGGGACAAATTCCCTAAACTTCTAGGAATTTACAAAAACGGCCCAAACATCCGTAAAATCACGATACAACGTCGGATTAACAATCCGAAACTCACAACATGCTCTACTCAACCATACGAACTCATGAAAATAGGAAAAATGACGAAATCGAACGAGTTTAGCGACAATCGGATACACATGCGACAAAATATAACTCAAGATGAAATTACGTAAAAACATTATCAAGACCCGTCTAAACGGAAAAACTCCAAGAATAAAATAGGTTCAGAATTACAAAACAGTGCCAGGCGAGTTGTCCGAAACGAAAATGCACCAAAAATAGAAATTACCAAGGATAGAAAACGTGGATATTACATCAGCAAGTTCAGGGACAACTTTGTATGTTAGAGATTTCATCATCACTTGAGGAGGAAATCAGGGAGAATCAGGGTTCAGATTCATTTTGTTGCTCATCCGCGAGGATGTGGTACAGGGGGAAAGCCCCTGGATTTGTGGTCCACGAGGATGAACTCTTGAGACTTGAGAATCGGTTGTGCGTACCGGCGAATGATGAGTTGAAAAGCTCGATCTTGAGAGAAGCTCATGCTACCCCTTTCCGGTTCACCCGGGGTCTAGCAGGGTGTACAAGGACTTGAAACAACATTTCTGGTGGAGTAATATGAAGCGAGGAGTCGCGGAATTTATTTCGAGATGTTTAGCCTCAGCAAGTCAAGATTGAATATCAGCGACCGGCGAGTATGCTGATACCGCTTCCTATTCCAGAATGGAAGTGGGAAGACATTTCTATGGATTTCTTCACAAGTTTGCCGACGAGTCGTCGTGGCATGAATACGATCTGGGTGATCGTGGATCGCTATCTAAATCAGCTCATTTCCTTGAGATCAAGGATACGTGGGATCCCGTGAGACTTGCCCAGCTGCTCATCAGAGAGTTAGTGAGATTGCACGGTACTCCTAAGAGTATCGTTTCTGATCGTGTCGGGCGATTCGTGTCTCGTTTAGGGAATCAGTTCATCGTGTTTTGGGAACTCAGCTTTATATCATTACCGTTTTTCATCCTGAGTCCGACGGACAATCAGAGAGGACTTTTCAGACATTGGAGGACATGTTGAGGGCATGCGTCCTCGATTAGTAGACGATTGGGAAGCCCAATTACTGTTGTTTGAGTCCACGTACAGTTTAGTGGCATGCTGCGAGGAAGGTAGCACCTTACGAGGCCTGGTACGGTCGTCGTTGTCGATCTCCCTTGTGTTGGGAAGAACCATCAGAGTCAATCGGCACCGAGCCCGATATGTTTATAGCCGCCCGGGAGAAGGTAGCTTTGATCAGGAGTCGTCTATTGACTGCTCTGAGTCGACAGAAATCATATGCAGATAATCGTCGTCCACCACTAGAGTTCGAGACGGGTGACCCCGTTTTGGTCAAGGTATCCCCGAGTCGAGGTTTTTCCGTTTCGGAAAACGGGGGGAGTTGAGTTCGAGATTCATTGGACCGTGTGAGATTTTGAATCGAGTAAGCGAGTTAGCTTATCGATTGGCTTTACCTCCGGCTTTGAGCCGAATTCATAATGTGTTTCACGTCTCTCAGTTGCGGAAGTATGTTGCCGACCCGAGCCACATACTTCAGTTCGACGAAATCGAGATCGCGGATGATCATTCGCATGAGGAGCGTTCTATACGAGTGTTAGAGCGGCGAATCAAACAGTTGAGGAACAAGACGATTCCTTTGGTCAGATTCAGTGGTCTAGACACGGAGTCGAAGAGGCTACTTGGGAAACCGAGGAGAGTATGCGGGAAAGTCACCCCGAGTTGTTTGACCCTAGTTTCGGGGACGAAACTCTTTTTAAGGGGGGGAGTATGTAATACCCGGTTGTAATTCATTCATTATCATTCAGTAATTATCAGTCTGTAATTATCACTCAGTAATTTTCACTCATTAATAATCACTCATCAGTCATGATTCTTTCATTTGCGTTCATTTGGCATGTTGTAACCGTGTATCAGTTACCGATCGTCATTTCATCTCCGTTTGAGTGTCGAAGCGGGAGTATTATCATTATCATCGTGATTGGTAGTCTTGTGCTGGAAGTATCATTTTTGGCATGTGTTAGACTTGTTCATTTTCGCATTCGCTTGGTATGTCGGATCATTCATCAGTCGTAGCGAGGAATCGGAATCATCGGATTTATTTCACCTTGGCCAGCATTGAGTTACGGCCGTAAGGTTCTGGGATACGGCCGTAAGTTCAGCGGGTACGTCCGTAAGGCTGGCCGGTTACGGCCGTACGTGGTCCAGCAGGCTGCCCAGGCATTTTGGCCGAAGGCGAGTTACGGCCGTAAGGAGGGTTAGTTACGGCCGTAAGTGGTGTTCGTAAATTTTCAGTGTTGTCGACCAAGGGTGACTTACGGCCGTAAGGGTTGCGGCATACGGCCGTAAGTCGAGGAAGGTACGGCCGTAAGGCTTGGCCGGTTACGGCCGTACGCTGCAGACAGGAGGTCTGGCCATTTTTGACGAAGGCGGGTTACGCCCGTAAGGTTGGCCGGATACGGCCGTATCATCCGAGTTACGGCCGTAAGGTGTGCGGTTACGGCCGTAAGGGTGTCGACGGATGTTTTTGACGAAGGCGGGTTACGCCCGTAACTCAGGAACGGTTACGGCCGTAAGACTGTCGGCAGGCTTTCGGACGTAGCCGAGTTACGGCCGTACGAGTTGGCCGGTTACGGCCGTAAGGCCGTTGACCTGGAATGTTACGGCCGTAAGAGGGCCGAGTTACGGCCGTAACTTCCGGCAGTATATATGTTTTGGCCGGGACACTTTTTCCTCATTTTCTTCATTTTCACTTTCTTCTTCCTTTTTGTCCGAGAGAGAGCTTGGGGAAAGGAATTCTTCCTTCATCAAACACTTGAGTACTTGAGTTCTTCATTTCCATTCGATCATATAGCTTGGATACTCGTTTTAACTCGTGTTCATCGGATCGAAGTGGTTGGATCTTCAAGAGGTAATTTCTTCAACACCTTGGACTTCGATTTTGTGTTGAGATATGATGTTTTGGACGTTATAATCATGTTATATGAAGGGATATGTATATGATTATGAGTTTGTATAAGGATTCATTGGATTATTGAGGGATTATTCAAGAACACTTTGAATATCGAGTTGAGATTGGGGGTTTTCGATTAATTGTCGTTATAATCATGTTTTTGGATATTCGTATTGGATTATTAATCGTATTGGAGATGTTTTGTTGGTTTGAAGCACTTCTTGGGGGATTTGATATTGGTATATTGAGGTTTGATTGTAAACAATCGGAGTTTGGACGCAACGTGTTTGATTTAATGCCTCAATGGACTTGGTTTAGTCTTATAAACGTGTTGAGTTCGTTATATTCTTGTTTGTTACGTATGTTGAACGGATTGTTGGTTATTGTACTATTCAAGGTTGTTCGAGCGACCGATATCTCAATTAGGACGTTGTTCGTGGAAGGATAATTGTCACCGGTGTTGTGTAAGTTAATTGTTACTCGGTTAAAAGGATATTCATACCTTTTGTTGTTGATCATTCATAATCATAACTCATTCATCATTGTATTAATCATATTAAAACTTGTTATTGTCAATTAATCACTTCAGTCATAAGGAACGACGGTTCCAATCTTTTCGTTGAGCTATCATTCATTTCATTATTACTCTCATCTCGGTGAGTCATTCTTGACTTTGTCAGATTATTATTTATTCATTGATATTCATTACGGTCATTCTCGTTCATATGACCTTCTGGGTTCATATTGCGTGGCCGTGTGGTCGTGGTGGAATTTTTAGTCGGGCACGTTATGGCCATGTATAGGGAGTGATACATTGGACTGTGCACACGGGAAAGCGTTACACCGTGAGACTAATTAGGAACAAGGACGGGTGTTTCCGGTCATTCGTCTTGTACACTCGCACAGAACACTACGGGCGTACTATGATACTCTTCTTCAGCGTAATTCATAACTAAGGATATTTCATAACTTCAGTTAAATCATGTTTGTGTATTTTCAACCCTTGAGGATTGTTGTTACGTAATCGACTCGGCCGGGATTTTGTTTTTCAGGTCATGGCAAGGCAAAAGCACGGGAATAGCACGTTGATGTCGAGGAGTCCCAGTGATACTAGTAGGGGGCCCCGATCTTTCAGTTATTCATGTTATTGTCCTTTATTTTTCGCTGCAGACTTTCATTTGGATACTCCGTTTCATTCAGTGTTGTGTATTTTATCTTCATATAAAATACACTAGTATTCGGTATTGTCCTGGTGCGTTGTAACTAAACTCCTCATCGGAGTAATTATTGTTGTAATGTAGTTCGGTACTACATTTATCCTGTATAATTCATTCATTTTCATTTGCCTGGTGGGTCCCAGTTGGGGATCTACGGCACTGTAATATCCGCCTAGTTTGGGGTGTTATAGGGGCCGTTCGACCGTATTTCATCCATCGTCTTGTTGCGATTGTGGTTTCGAGGCAAGTACCTTGACCATACAATTCTTGTTTTGTGAATATGATAATTGGTGATCATCTTTATATGTTTGTTTGATTGTTTGAAGTGAGTTTTCAAAAGATTTGGTTAGCCTTGTTAAAGGTCCTCTTTCAAAATCGTGTGTGTTTTGTGATTGGTGTGTTTCTCGAACGAGTATGTGAATCTTATGGACATGTTTGGTGTTGATGATGCACTTGGTATTTGCGTGTGGACGTATATTGTTTCATATCGGTGCATTGTGGTTTGACGTGTTGTTTTACTAAGTGTTTGATGCCTCTGGGTGAATTGTTTGGATATCCTTGGTGTGATATGTTACTTGTGCTTGAGTTTGATTCGCTATCCAGCTCGGGAGGGTCCTTAGAGGCTCGAGTGGGATTCGTGGCTTCGTCCCGGGCCTAGGTGACGTGTGGTGCTTGAGTATTTCACTAGCCAGCTCGGGAGGGTCCGACGGGATCATGGAGTGGGATTTGTGGCTTCGTCCCGGTCCTAGGTGATGTGAGTACGTGTTTTGTGAATGTGTTTGCTCACCTCGGGAGGGTTCGACGGGACCACGGAGGGAATTCCAATGGCTTCGACCTGGGTTCACGAGTGAAACTTCACCGCTACGTGTGTATATTTTGTGATTGTTTTTCGCTCACCTCGGGAGGGTCTGATGGGATCACGGAGGGAGTCCAATGGTATAGCCCTGGATTCACGAGTGCGGTTGCTTATGTTTTGTGAATGTGTTTGCTCACCTCGGGAGGGTTCGACGGGGCAACGGATGGAATTCCACTGGCTTCGACCTGGATTTACGAGTGAAACTTCACGGGTGCGTGTGTATTTTATGTCCGTTGAGGACGCATGACGTGGGTTTTTAACCATGTGTATAATGGTTGGTTTTAATTGCGAAAACAAAACCTTTGGGCTGTAACCCTGTTGATTTTTGGAGAGATAAGGATTTGATAATCCTAAGTTGTTTTCTATCAAAACTCTCGATGGCATTTAAACGGTTTTATAAATTGTTTTCCCTTGATTTGTGACCTTTTGGTTTAGAATATTTTACCAAACTCTTGCCTCGGGAAGTGCTTTTCGTTACGTTATTGTTATTCGTGGAATGTGAATTGTATGGATCGTATTTGCACTTTGTTCTTGCACTAGCAAAACAGTGGAGTTTTGCTAACCCCCGAGTATTCGGGGGGTGGATGTCTGTTTTTGCATTCAGGTTTGGGAGCATAATACAGGGTCGGCACGAAGGATGATGAAAGATGAACGATACTAATCACACGAGGATCCGTATGAGGTCATTGGTTTAGCTGTATTTTATTTCCGCTGCAGTATTCTTCCCCGTTGTACGGGAGTGTGTTTGTATTCGACCCCTGCGTGGGCATGTAATGAGTTTGAGTTGTATGTATTTATTGAAAGACCAAATCGGTCTACTGAGTCTTTTTAGCCGTAAAGGCATTGTTGAGATGTTCTATGTTGTTATCAGCCTGGTAGATCCTTGAGGAAAGGTTCTACGGCGTGTAATATCCCTGAGCGGATTGGGGGTGTTACATAAATGGTATCAGAGATTAGGTTGTGGAAACCTAGGCTATCGGGTCAGTGGTGTCTATTGAGTTTTGTCTCGTCGGATTTTGTTTGACTGAGTCGTGTCGCGACGCGTTGTCTGAGTTCGTTGGTCGTGATTAGTATCGTGGGTGATCATCATCTTCGTGCGACCTGTGGATGTAAGTCTCCCTTCTTTGTGTTTGTGCCTCGTTTGATGCGAGTTACAGGTTTGACCATGAGTTAATTGACGGAATCCTCTTATGGATTTTGATTTCTTGATATGTGGTTATTTGACCCTCATATTTCATTCATATGAGGAGTAGTGTTGCTGGATTGTGCATGTTTTACTTTATTTCTTTTATCCGCTGCGTGAGTTCTTTTGTAATGGCTTTCGGTATTTTACTGACTGAGTTTTATTTCGAAAATCGATTTCCTTAACCGAGTTTTTGGCATTATGGCCTTTATCGTTTTGGCAAAATTCTTATGATGGTATTTAGTATTTTGTAAATGGCTTTTGTAAGTTTTTGAAATATTACCATCATCGGCCTTTTTGATGTTTTTGTAAATGGTTTTTAGCCTGGTGGGTTCCGGCGCGGGACCCCCGACGCTATAATGTTTCGTGTAATTACCTGAAATTTTTGGGCATTCTAGCCCATTGAATTATCTTTGAAAACCTTGAGTATCTTAGAAATAAATTTCGAGACGTACATTTAAAATGAATTGTTTTCTCGTGGTACTTCCAAGGTGCCATAATATGTTTCAAAATTCTTTTACCTCGAGGACCAAAATGTTTTGAGATATTTTCAGTGTTTTATAAACACTTTTACTTAGACCCGAGGGTCGAATATTCTGAATGTTTTTCACTAAGAGAAAGTGTCCTCATTTTTTTTATCGATGTGAAATGGTTCTCCAAAGTCTCGAAAATGATGTTTGTTCAACTTTTTGTAAAATGATACTCAAGATCAACTGGTGTTTCCAAACTGTTTTCATAAGGTGGTTTTCGTTTTTAAAACCCATCATTTCCTGCTTGTGGTCGGAGAAGGTGTGTATGATGTTGGTATTGTTGTTAAGGTGTTAGCCCTCCGAATTGTGATTGAATTGGTGGTGTGAACGTTGAGTCGTTCGCCACGCATATGTTTTGTTAGCCCTTTGTGGGTGGTGTGATGACGATCTTTAATGTTGCCATTTCGTGGTGATTAGCGTGTTATCGCACCTGTGTGAGCTGTTAAAGCTTGGGCTTGTACGTTTGTGTACATGTGTGATTGTTTCGTCATGGTTGTAATTATGTGCTGGTTATCATTCGGGCCGTTGAGGTCGCCGAACGATACCATCGTTGTTGTAGTGTTTGTGTGTGTATTACTTTACGATGGAAATCGTTGTATATGATATGTGTTATGATTCCTTGTGGTGCTGATTTGGCATCTCCGGGATGTTGTTTTGCGACGTTATGCCCCATTGTATCTAGCATTTGTATTTTCGGTATGCCGAGCCGAGTCGTTTCAACCGTGGTGTGCCGGGGGCACGCACGTACCATTTGTCCTTCTCGTCAGTAACACATTTCGAGTGGGGACTCGAGGGATACCGAATTCAGTTATGCGAATTGGCTACCAAGACTTTCGGAGTTCACGCTTCAGCACAGTTATCAGAATCGGCTTTGAGAAGCCTTCGAAGGATGTTTCTGTCGGTTGCTTGTTGTGTCGTCACCTTGATTTCGTTGTTGTGAGTTTTAGGGACGACACTTCTTTTAGAAGAGGTCGAATATAATACCCGTATTATTTTTGGCTTCTATATTTTCTCTTTCTCCAGTCTATCGATTCGCTCATGTTCGTTGAGACTTTATGAACTTGTTCTGTATTTCGGTCTCATCGTTCGGACGAGTTGTGATCTTGTTTTGAGTCGATCTGGTTATCGCTGTGACTTTTCCGAGTTCGGTTTGAATCTTGTGAACCTTGGAGTTGTTGTTTGAATTTTATTGTTCTTCGTGATTCGAACATGATTGTTCGTTTTTTGTTGTCTCGACCGTTGTGGTTCGATCGTTTGATTGTTCGGTTTTTGTTGATCTCGTCTCGTGATTGTTGAGCATTTAGGCTCCTTCGTAATTCCCTTAAGTTCGGGAAATTAGTCTCGTTTCGATCTTCCAACCCTTGGGCGGTGGAATTCCGTAATTGTTCAGCGCTTAGCTCGCGTTTTGATTGATGAACCGTTGGGTTGGTCAATCGTATTGATTTTTCGTTCGTTGTGTTTTGTGATTGTTCGGATAATCGACTCGATTGTATTGTCCGTTTGATGATGCTTATCACTTGTTGATTTTGTTATGTCTCTATCGGTGGCGTTGTGTTAGTCGCCGTAGAGCGTATTTTCACGCCGTATGTCTCTTTGCGTTTCTTGCAACGTTTCGCCGTCGGGCGCGAGTTTTCGGTTTTTGTGTATCTCGTCGAGTTTTCCTGATGGGTATATTGCTTCCCCCTACTTGTTTTAAGTTTCGGGACGAAACTTCTTTTAAGGAGGGTAGAATGTAATATCCGCAATTTCGAATTTCGGTAATTTTCCTTTTTTTGGCGGAAGTCCATTTTGACGACTCACTCATGACCGTTTCGTCATTCCGAAAATGATTAATTCTGCACTTTTTGTCATCCGAGTTCGTTTCGGTATCGTTTTGTTGAGTTCCGAGCTTTTTAGCGACTTTTCCGCACTTGAGTTCGATTCTTGCGAATCTCGTTCGAAAATGCTGTTTCGAGTTTCCCGTAAGTTCGTTTAACTTTGTTAGACGTGTTATGAACTTCGGTTTGGTTATTCGATCACGTATCGTGATTTTCGGACGTTTTGGGCCATTTTCGTAATTTCCCAAAGTTTTGGGTAATTACTTCCGTTGTCGAATTCCGAGCCTTCGGGTGGTCGGAATTGTGTGTTCTCTTCGCTCTTAGATTCGTCTTTGCGAGTACGTCGTAACTGTACCTTCGATTTATACTCAGGTTCGGGTTTCGGGGTCGTCCGGGCCGTCGGAGTGGCCACGGCCGAGTCACGGCCGGAGCAGGGCCTGGCCTGGCCGAGTTACGGCCGTAAGGGCCGAGAGTTACAGCCGTATGGCGCCTGGCAGCTTCCGTACGAATGCCAGTTACGGCCGTAAGGCATGATCGGGTACGGCCGTATGAGCGCTGGGCATCTTCCAAACGAAGGCCGGTTACGGCCGTAATGTGTGCCAGTTACGGCCGTAAGTGTCCGGCAGGCGCTGGGCAGATTTTTTGACGAATGCCGGTTACGGCCGTAAGACCTGCCGAGTACGGCCGTAAGGGCCGAGTTACGGCCGTAAGGCACTGCCGGTTACGGCCGTAACCCTGCCGGCTATATATAGCCTGGGCTCGGCCAGACTTCATTTTTACTCGTTTTTCTCCTTTTTTCGGCGGCTGGCGACGGGAGGCTCGAGAAATCGAGTTCTTGGCCGATTCTAATCAATTCCAAGATGTTTTGGAAGATTCTTATTGATCATATCATCATCCAATCCGTGTATTTCGTCGAATCAAGGTATATTTCTTGGTTTTCCTTCAAGTTGACTTTTCGGAGAAATTGTTCTTGATTTCGATTCTAGTCCGATTTTGATACATCGGTTGGTGTAGTATGATGTTATTAATCGTGTTCTATGGGTTGTATATCCATATTTCAAGTTTGTTCAACTCGATTAGTGATTCGAGTGTTCTTGGGAGTTATCGAACATTGAGTGTTCGATTAAATGTCCCAATGAGTTTCCCTTCGATAGTTTGTTGGGATTTCCGTTGTTTTGGCCCTGATTCTCGTTGTAACCATGTGTTATTGTTCCTTCCGGAGGTTTATAGGTGTTCGAGGATTCCGATGTTGAATCCCGTTTGGTGATTGACGATTCGTGTGGTGTTATTCACGTAGTAATTGCGGTGCTATCGCGTTCTTGATAATGTTCGGGAGTTCGGGGCCGTTCGACCGTATTTCATCCATTGTCTTGTTGCGATTGTGGTTTTGAGGCAAGTACCTTGCCCATATAATTATTGTTTTATGAATATGATAATTGGTGATCGTCTTTATATGTTTGTTTGATTGTTTGAAGTGAGTTTTCAAAAGATTTGGTTAGCCTTGTTAAAGGCCCTTTTTCAAAATCGTTTGTGTTTTGTGATTGGTGTGTTTCTCGAACGAGAATGTGAATCTTATGGACATGTTTGGTGTTGATGATGCACTTGGTATTTGCGTGTGGACGTATATTGTTTCATTTCGGTACATTGTGGTTTGACGTGTTGTTTTACTAAGTGTTTGATGCCTCTGGGTGAATTGTTTGGATATCCTTGGTGTGATATGTTACTTGTGCTTGAGTTTGATTCGCTAGTCAGCTCGGGAAGGTCCTTAGAGGCCTCGAGTGGTATTCGTGGCTTCGTCCCGGTCCTAGGTGACGTGTGGTGCTTGAGTATTTCACTAGCCAGCTCGGGAGGGTCCGACGGGATCACGGAGTGGGATTTGTGGCTTCGTCCCGGTCCTAGGCGATGTGAGTACGTGTTTTGTGAATGTGTTTGCTCACCTCGGGAGGGTTCGACGGGACCACGGAGGGAATTCCAATGGCTTCGACCTGGGTTCACGAGTGAAACTTCACCGCTACATGTGTATATTTTGTGATTGTTTTTCGCTCACCTCGGGAGGGTCCGATGGGATCACGGAGGGAGTCCAATGGTATAGCCCTGGATTCACGAGTGCGGTTGCTTATGTTTTGTGAATGTGTTTGCTCACCTCGGGAGGGTTCGACGGGGCCACGGAGGGAATTCCACTGGCTTCGACCTGGATTCACGAGTGAAACTTCACGGGTGCGTGTGTATTTTATGTCCGTCGAGGACGCATGACGTGGGTTTTTAACCTTGTTTATTATGGTTGGTTTTAATTGCGAAAACAAAATCTTTGGGCTGTGACCCTGTTGATTTTTATAAAGATAAGGATTTGATAATCCTAAGTTGTTTTCTATCAAAACTCTCGATGGCATTTAAACAGTTTTATAAATTGTTTTCCCTTGATTTGTGACCTTTTGGTTTAGAATATTTTACCAAACTCTTGCCTCGGGAAGTGCTTTTCGTTACGTTTGGATTTGTGAGGATTCCTGGTTATTGTTATTCGTGGAATGTGAATTGTATGGCTCGTATTTGCACTTTGTTCTTGCACTAGCAAAATAGTGGAGTTTTGCTAACCCCCGAGTATTCGGGGGGTGGATGTCTGTTTTTGCATTCAGTTTTGGGAGCATAACACAGGGTCGGCACGAAGGATGATGAAAGATGAACGATACTAATCACACGAGGATCCGTATGAGGTCATTGGTTTAGCTGTATTTTATTTCCGCTGCAATATTCTTCCCCGTTGTACGGGAGTGTGTTTGTATTCGACCCCTGCGTGGGCATGTAATGAGTTTGAGTTGTATGTATTTATTGAAAGACCAAATCGGTCTACTGAGTCTTTTTAGCCTTAAAGGCATTGTTTAGATGTTCTATGTTGTTATCAGCCTGGTAGATCCTTGAGGAAAGGTTCTACGGCGTGTAATATCCCTCAGCGGATTGGGGGTGTTACATCATTACAAACCATAAGAGCCTCAAATACATTTTCAGTCAGAAAGAATTAAACATGAAGCAGATAAGGTGGCTGGAATTGATCAAGGATTACGACTTGGAAATTCTCTATCATTCGGGTAAAGCAAACGTAGTAGCCGATGCATTGAGCTGTAAACCTGTTTCTCTTCGAGTGTTGGAAACACTTACGTCCCAAACCAGCATTCAACGAGAACTGATCCGCGAAGGGATTGAAGTATGGTCACCAGAAATCCAAGGGCAACTATATGTGATGGACCTGACTTCATCCCTAGTCGAGGAAATCAAATCTAAGCAGTTGAACGATTCTCTGATCCTTCGGTTATGTGATGAAGTAAAGAAAGGAAAAGCCCCAGGATTCGTGATACAAGATGATGAAGTTCTGAGATTTCAAAGTCGACTGTGCGTTCCCAATGATGATGTTTTGAGACGGACAATTTTGAAGGAAGCTCACAGCGCTCCCTATTCTATTCACCCAGGCAGCAGTAAGATGTATAAGGATCTAAAACAAAACTTCTGGTGGCGAAATATGAAGAAGGACATAGCAGAGTACGTTTTGAAGTGTTTGACTTGTCAGCAGGTTAAGATTGAACATCAGCGACCTTCCGAAATGTTAAAACCGCTTCCGATTCCCGAATGGAAGTGGGAGGATATCTGGATGGATTTCATCACCAGTATGTCAAGGACCAAGACGGGAATGAACATAATTTGGGTTGTAGTTGATCGGCTAACCAAGTCGGCTCATTTCCTAGGAATTAAAGATACTTGGGGACCCGAGATATTGGCGCAAGTATTTATTGCAGAGATAGTCAGATTACATGGGACACCGAAGACCATTATTTCAGATCGGTATGGTCGCTTCGTGTCGCACTTTTGGAAGGCAGTTCACAGGGCTTTGGGGACCGAGCTGAACTTTAGCACGGCTTATCATCCTCAGACGGATTGTCAGTCCGAAAGGACTATACAAACAGTAGAAGACATGCTAAGAGCTTGTGCTTTGGATTGGTCAACTGATTTGGAAGTTCACTTGCCATTGATTGAATTCACCTACAACAATAGTTGGCATGCTTCTATTAAGATGGCACCACTTGAAGCTTTGTACGGGAGAAGATGTCGATCACCCCTGTGCTGGGATGATTCTTCGGACTTGATCGGGACGGAACCGAAACTAATAGTTTAGACTCAAGAGAAGATAGCTTTGATTCGGGAAAGACTGTTAACTGCCCAGAGTCGACAGAAGTCTTATGCAGATGTACGTCGTCGCCCTCTAGAGTTCGACATTGGGGAACACGTACTATTGAAGGTGTCTCCTACACGAGGAATTTTCCGTTTCGGGAGGAAAGGTAAGCTAAGTCCTAGATATATCGGGTCATTTGAGATCCTCGAGAGAGTTGGGGATTTAGCATATAGGTTGGACTTACCGCCATCGCTGAGTCACGTTCACAATATGTTTCACGTATCCCAATTGCGGAAGTATGTACGGGATCCCAGTCATATCATTGAGTTCGATGAGATCGAGATAGCTAATGACGGCACCTTCGAAGAGAGACCAATCAAGATACTTGAGAGTCGGATCAAATAATTGAGGAATAAACCAATACACTTGGTTAAAGTGCAATGGTCACGGCATGGAACTGAAGAGGCCACTTGGGAAACGGAGGACAGTATGAAGGCTAGATATCCAGAGTTGTTTTCATCTTATGTTTCGGGACGAAACTTCTTTTTAGGGAGAGAGGATGTAATACCCAAAATTTCTGATGTGTAATTGAACCTTGGGATATTGTAATTGTTGTATTTTGATCTGAGTATTATTCTCCATATTTCATGATCCGGTGTTGTTGAGCGCATGATTGCATGATTGTGTTCAATATTGTGATTTTGCACTTGTAGCGCACGCTATCGACTAGGCGTAGCGTACGCTAATTTGGGTTTAGTAGCGCACGCTATATATGAACCTTAGCGCGCGCTATACGTAGTCAGCATGATTGAGACGTGTTGGTAGGTGAGATCAGGCCGGGGATCTTGGTTGGATTATGTCGGGATGAACCTGGACGGCTTTCGGGAAAAAGCCAAGTCAACGCGGTAGCGCACGCTACTCATATGAGGATAGCGCACGCTAAACGCTGAGTACAGTGAAGTCAGTAAGTTTCGTATAGCCGTTAGTGCACGCTATGAATATGGACTAGCATGCGCTAACAACCATTTTCTATATATAGGACATCATCCTTTTTCATATTTTCAGACCTTTCACTTCCCACATCCGAATTCTTGGACTTAGAGAGTCACTCTCTTCATCCTAAACCCTTCATATCATCGTCCTAGCCCGAGTTGAAGATTGTAGCTCATTGGAGATTGGTGTTCAAGCTCTCGGTGTTGGATTTCTTCAAAGTTCCTTCGTGTTCTTCGCTACTTTGAGGTAGGTGATTCTTCACCAATATTAGTAGTATTCTGAAGGATGTTTTGATCATGATTTGGGATTTTCTAGTCAGTTAAAATTCGTACGTAGTCGAACATCATGTTGTTAGAAGGATATTTTCGATGCTTCGGTACATCTTCATCGTATAAACCGTTGAACCTTTTTAGTGTTTGGACTCCTAAGCATATTCATGTATCTTCTAACCGATATTGACCAGTTCATGGAGATTAGCAAGTTCTTAGGTCTTTACATAATGGAATCATACGCTTTAGGATTTGGAATGGATTGAACTTAAGATATTTTCTTGAAGATCAAGATGAATTAAGATGTTGTGATGGTTGTACGTATCCTTGTACCTTGAAGTCGTTTAATCCGTAAAGATCTTTCACAAATCGTATGAGCATAGTATGCATGGAGATGACATGTTTTATCACTGAAGATTTCATGAGTTTCATCACCATTAGATCAGTTTTCTGCCCAATAGTAGACTGCCATGCACAGGTAGCGCACGCTAAGATGTATGTATTAACGTGCGCTATCGGGAATGAATAACGTACGCTACATTTGGTATGTAACGTGCATTATGTCATCAGGCGAGTTAGTCGGCTGGACAGAGAGGACTGCCGGTACGTAAGTTAGCATACGCTAGACTTCGTTGTTTACGTACGCTAACGGGCAGGCTTAGCGCACGTTACGTAGAGTATGAAGCGTACGCTAAGTAGTTCAGGCAGATTGCATTTTTAGAGCTTTCGGACGTAGACCGGGTTGTTAGACATTCGTTCGACATAAGATAAATTCTATATTATTTCTTTTGTTAAGGCTTGAGCTTGCTACGTTGATCGAAGGAGACGGCCTTCGAGTGTGTTGATATCGTTGGAGTGATTTGTTCTTGCCATCTTTGAGGCAAGTATCGTATTTTAAGCTTATTGATATTGTATTGTTGATCGTGGGTACGATTGATTCGTGTTGTTGAATATGAGATTATATTCTGTGAGTTGTCATGATATTTACGTCGATGAACGTGTTGATTTGCATATGTGTGTGCATAATGGTATTGTTTGTGTTGTAAATGATCCGAGGGGATCATGAGGATCTATGTTGAGGGCGCTGGATCGAATGTCCACCATGCGTTGGTCTGACGGGATCATCATGGGGATCTATGCTGAGGGCGCTGGATCGTTGGAAGGGTTTTCCACCATGCGTTGGTCCGACGGGATCATCATGGGGATCTATACCGAGGGCGCTGGATCGTTGGATTACCCTATATTGTATTAATGGAATCGTGAGGATTCACATCGTTGGATTCCGATGACGGAAGTCCGTTTTGTATGTTTTATAATGCATTGATGAAACTTGTATTGTGATACTTGTACTAGCATCGTTTTGCTAACCCCTTCGGGGGTGGACATTGTTTTGATGTTCAGGTAGCCGAGGAGCGGGGAGGCAACCACATTACTGACATGGCGATGAGATGGCTGAGTGATGTGGTTGATGTTTATTGTTTTGGTGATTTGTCTTCTTGGTTCACTTTAGTACTCGAGTACGTGTGTTTTAATAATGCCATTTTCGATATGGTTGTATAAATTAACTCCCTGGATCAGTTGAACCGGTTCTGTATTTTGAATTTCAGTGGTACTATTGAATTATGTTTACATTTCTTTTAATTAGCCTTGTAAATCCTTACTTAAAGGGTTTATGTAATATCCGCATTTTTTCTTTCCCTTGTAATTGTATTTCCGGTGTAATTCTCGATTTTAGTGACCCTCGGGTATCCTTCAGTGTAACTTTTCCGTTATCTTTTGATCTGATTCTCGTAATTGTTGTGCGGAACCGCCGTTTCGGGGTTGCCGTGGATTCATTCTATGCTATGATGCGTTTCGAGGTGTTTCGTTTGACGTTTCGTTCATATTCCGGTATTTTGGGGTCGTTTATATTCTAAATCTAGTGCACGCTATATTTCCTGTATAGCGCACGCTAGAAATCCATTAGTAGCGCACGCTACGATTAATTCGTAGCGCACGCTAACGATTTAGCCCTGGGAGTGGCGCTTAACTCCTGTGCCTCTGGACTATCGGATTAGTGCACGCTATCTTGTCTAGCGCACGCTAATGTCGGGAGACTAGCGCACGTTAAGTTGTTCAGTAGCGCGCGCTAGTGTGACCGTCGATCATCGGGCTTTACTACCGAATTCAATCGATTCTAGTTAGCGCACGCTACGCCGGTATGGTAGCGCACGCTAACGGGTCGTGAGGTTTGGGCGATTGCCATCGGACTCGGCCGATGTTCGTGTAGCGCACGCTATTGGTCGATAGCGCGCTACCGATAGGTTATTAGCGCACGCTACGCATGTGGTAGCGCACGCTAACGGCAAAAACCCCGGCTTCGACTGACGCTAACAGAGGGTTGGTAACCCTATCCGTTAGCGCACGCTAACCTTGAGGTCTTAGCGTGCGCTAACACTCCCGGTTATATAAACCAGGAGTTGACCGAGATAATCACAAAATCTCATTTCTTCCTCTTTCCGCGGCCGAGCGACTCCCGAGCGATTTGAGGCGATTTTCTTCCTCCAATCACTTGAGATTCTTGTGCTTGAGTTCTTGGTGTAAGACTAACATCATCCACTTGTGTTTCTCATCCTAAATCCAAGGTAATCTCTTAGAACCCTACTTTGGATAATTTGGGGGTTTTGGGATTTTCTACCGATTCGCTCCGCTTTTGTTGGTGGATTCATGATGTATACGATTGATATTGTTAGTATCTTTAGTTTTCCTACGATTCATGGATATTTTGTGGATTTTTACGGAATCGAGAGGGTTTGGTTGTGATCCGCCCTCGTTGTTATTTTATTCGAATATACATGAATCGTAGGCGGGTTTCCTGTTTATTCCATTTCCGTAATCGTCTAGAGTTGGTTGTGATTGTGTTATTCGAATCGTTAGGTTCAATCGCGGTTCCTCACGGCCGTGCTTGATTCTTCCGCTCCGCTCGGCCACCGCTCATTAATCGAGGCAAGTATTTTTGGAAACCTTTAAGCTTAACATGAAATGGTAATGTATATTACTTGTGTGTAACTCACCTTGTGTTGACGGGGGTCAAGGAGGGAAATCTATGCCGCGCCCGGATTTCACGAGTTTCGTACCACTAGCCATCTCGTTAGGGTCCTTGCAAGGCCTCGAGTGAGAATGTATGCCGCCGCCTGTTCTCACGGCTTAGCGTGTGCGTGGTTTTGTTTTTCCGTATTTGTAGCCAACTCGTTAGGGTCCCCGTGAGGCCCCGAGTGAGAATGTATGCCGCGCCCGTTCTCAAGGCTAATTGTTCGACTGCTTTATTTTCCTAAAAGACATGTCTTGTTTTGGTTTTCAAATGATTTTGGTGCATGTACTATGAAATGTGTAAGCGATTGGTTTGCCTTGAATACTTGTACTAGCGTAATTGCTAACCCCTCTGGGACCCGCTTTGGGGAAATTCGCTTTATGAATTTCAGTCGGGTTCATCGAGACGAGCGGGCTACTGACCAAGATACGGATGATGGCCGTGCGTGATGATGGTGCACGAGTGATGTTTTAGTATCTTTACCTTTTTGTCTTTTGTGGTTTTGAACTAATAGTTGTACTCGAGTACTTAAGGGGTTCTTGTTCGTTTGGATTGTATTGTTGCTTATCATGCTGTGTTAGACGATGATGTTATATTGACCGGTTGAACCGGGTGGATTGTTCTGTTTTACGTCTTTATGACATGGTATTGTTCTCGCTGCTTATGTGAGTCGATGAGTATGATGTCGTTTCAGCTGGTGGGTCCCATATAGGATTCACTACTGTAATATACCTCGAATATATTGAGGGTGTTACAGAAAATGGTATCGGAGCTCTAGGTTTATGGATACCTAGGCTTGTTGGTTTATTGGGTCTTGTGGTGTTTTATTTTGCACATCATCGTCACGCTGCCATGATTCCAGACTACCAAAGGTCCGTAAGTTTTCCTTCCCCGCTTCATTAATTCCTTGTATCGCACTTTGATTCTCGACTTATGATTGTTCTTTTCAGACCGATCCTCGTATGGCTTTTGCTACTTATTTAACTCCGATGGATGCCGGAAGAGGTCGTGGTCGCGGTCGTGGTCGTGGACGCGGCCGGGACGTGGGGCACGGTGGGGCGGCCACGCCACGCTTCGGAGCCGGCAGATCGGCGACCGCCATAGCCATGCTTCTTCTCAGAGCGTGCGATCTTGGTATTGCGGCCGTTATGCAACAAATGGTAAACCAAATGGCGGCAATAGCTCAAAGTGTTCGTAACCCGGATCGTGCCCACGCTAATCGGGGCGAGCGGATCGTTGGCTCCAAGATGTTATCAAGATGCATCCTCCTCGCTGGGAGCTTGACCCGATTGGCCGGGAAGGGTGGATCAAGGAGATGTCTAAGGTCTTCGTTGCCACTAATCGTCCCCGAGGACCGTAAAGTCCCTATTGCTCAATATTTCCTCACCGGGACGCCACGGATCGGTGGGAGGCCGCTGGGCCCAAAGACCATGCCGCTATGGGCCGAGTTTCAAGAGTCGATGGAGATCAATATTGCCCGCCAATCGACATGTGCTCGGGTACATGCTTTTATGACGCTCAACCACGGGATATCCCCGTAGCTCAAGCTATTGCTGATTTTAACAAAGAGTTGTTATGTGAAGACCCAAGTTGTCGAGGAGAGTGACAAGATTTTCCATTTCTCCAGCGGATGAAGTTGCCGATTCGGGACTATATGTCGGGGCTCGTATGTACTACATTGAAGGATTATCGAGTAGGGCCCTTGCTTATGATATGTCCGTGACGGCGAGTGAGGCGGCCCGCGAGAGTAAGAAGCGTAAGTCGGTTGGAAATTTTTCTCGTCCCAAGAGTGGAGGCCGCAGAAATCTCAAGCCGCAAATTTTTCAACGGCGGTTCACCAAGCTTCTCTGGGAGCTGGGTGCCGCGAACCTCCGCTCATGAACCCACATGTTTTAACTGGTGTGCAAGGCCATAGGAGCCGGCAATGTTCTCGCCCAAAGCTTACTGTCATACTTGTGGACAACTAGGCCACAAGGCCCTTTTGTGAGCAGTCAAACAGCCTTTGCGGCACCTGTTCTTCTCAACCACCGCTTGGAGCCAAGTGTGAATCAGGGGTCGTTTGCTCTCAATATCCGCCGAGTGCTAGTCGGGAAGAGGTCGGGGTCAGCCCTCAAGAGGGAGCTTCAAAGGTTGGCTCCGCCCACCCGCGTGTCTATGAGATGCGAGAGCCGATGATCCAATGGCTACCGTGGCGACAGTACCGTTTATATTCTTTCTCATCCCGCTGTGCTTTTCGATTCCGGTGCTACGCATTCGTTCATATCTCTGGATTGTGTGCGTCGTTTGAGTCTCGACCGTTTGACGCCTTGTGAGCCCTTCATCGTTAAGCTTCCTAGCGGCGATAGGATCGTTGGGGAATCAGGAGGTTCGAGACTGCTCTGTACTTATTTGTGAGAGGACTTGGCCCTCTAATCTTATTGTTGTGAGTATCGAGGGTGAGGATTTGATTCTTGGTGATGATTGGCTCGAGCGGCATGGTGCGATCATGAACTACCGCACGAGAATCATCACTATGTTAGCCGAGGACGGCACCGAGCACTCTTTCGCGGGGCGAAAGAGGGGAAACCAGAAATTCGTTATTAATGCCTTGAAGGCGATGAGTCTCCTGCGAAAGGGGTGTACTGGTTATTGGTGCTATGCCTTAAAGGCGGAGGATGGTGGAGTCGAGCTTTCGTCGATCCCAGTCGTTAATGAGTTTCCTGATGTATTTCCTGACGAGTTACCGGGATTGCCACCGGACCGTGAGGTTGAGTTTGCTATAGAGTTAGAGCCGGGCGCGGCTCCTATTTCGAAGGCGCCGTATCGCATGGCACCTTCAGAGATGGCAGAGTTGAAGAAGCAGTTGAGTGAGCTTCTTGAGTCGGGGTATGTTCGACCGAGCGCCTCGCCTTGGGGCGCACCGGTCCTGTTTGTGCGGAAGAAGGATGGTTCGCTACGCTTGTGTATCGATTATCGCGAACTAAACAAGGTGACCATCAAGAACAAGTATCCTTTGCCGAGGATTGACGACTTGTTCGACCAGTTGCAGGGAGCTGCGGTATTCTCGAAAATTGATTTGAAATCGGGATACTATCAACTCCGGGTGAGAGAGTCCGATGTGCCGAAAACAGCCTTTCGGACGAGGTACGGACATTATGAGTTCATAGTCATGCCTTTCGGGTTAACTAATGCACCGGCGGTGTTCATGCAATTGATGAACAAAGTTTTTATCGAGTATTTGGATAAGTGCGTCGTCGTCTTTATTGACGATATTCTTATTTATTCGAGGAATGAGGAAGAGCATGCCCATCATTTGCGGATAGTATTAGACATTTTAAGGACCGAGCAACTCTATGCAAAGTTCTCGAAATGTGAGTTCTGGCTGAAAGAAGTGATGTTTTTAGGTCACGTGATTTCAGCCGAGGGGTTCGTGTGGATCCGCAGAAGATTGAGGTCAGATTGGATTGGGCACCGCCAAAAATGTGAAGGAGGTCCGTAGTTTCTGGGTTTGGTGGCTACTACCGTAGGTTCGCCGAGGGTTTCGAAATCGGCTCGACCACTTACGCAGCTTGCTCCGTAAATCCGAGAAGTTCGTCTGGAATGACGAGAGGCGCCGAGTTTTGAGGAATCAAGAAGCGCTTGACTTCAGCCTCAGCTTTGGCGTTGCCATGTGGCAACGAGGGTTTTGCCGTTTATAGCGATGCTTCGGGTCGTGGTCTTGGGTGTGTATTAATGCAAAGACGGCAAGACCATTGCCTATGCGTCGAGACAGCTTGAGGCCGTATGAGATGAACTACCCTACTCATGATTTGGAATTAGCGGCAATGCTTTTGCGCTCAAGATTTGGCGTCACTATATTTTCGGCTCCACATGTCGATTTTTCGATCATAAAGTCTGAAATACATATTTACTCGGCGAGTTGAATATGAGGCAGAGGAGGTGGTTAGAGTTGATTAAGGATTATGACCTCGAAATCCTTTATCATCCGGGCAAGGCGAACGTTGTGGCGATGCCTTGAGTCGGAAAGCCGATTGCGTTGCGAACGCTTGAGATCCTTACATCTCGGCCGAGCTTCGGAGGGCTTTGATCGAGTTAGATGTTGAGGTCTTGTTGCCGGGAGCCGTCGGGCAACTTTGTGCTTTAGAGATTTCGTCGTCTTTGATCGATGAAATTAAGCTGAAGCAGTTAGAGGATCCGATGATTACTCAAATCCAAGAGAACGTTCTTAAAGGGAAGTCTCCTGGATTTGTGATTCACGAGGATGGTGTTTTGAGATTCCAGAGTCGGCTTTGTGTGCCGAACGACTTAGAGTTGAGACAGAGTATTTTACGGGAGGCCCATGCTACACCTTATTCCGTTCATCCTGGTACGAGTAAGATGTACAAGGACCTGAGGAGAAATTTCTGGTGGAATGACATGAAGGATGAGGTCGCACAGTTTGTAGCGAGATGTTTGACTTGTCAGCAGGTCAAAATCGAGCATCAGAGACCGGCTGGGTTATTGCAGTCACTTCCCATTCCGGAATGGAAATGGGAAGATATATCGATGGATTTCGTTACGAGTTTGCCGAGATCGAGGTCGGGCATGAATATGGTATGGGTGATTGTTGATCGCCTGACCAAGTCGGCACATTTTCTGGGCATCAAGGACACTTGGGGCCCGGAGAAGTTAGCTCGTGTGTTTATTGCGCAGATCGTGAGACTTCACGGTACTCCGAAGTCTATTGTTTCGGATCGTGATGGCCGTTTTGTATCGCACTTCTGGCAGGCGGTGCATAAGGCGTTAGGTACCCGGTTGCGTTTGAGCACCTCTTTTCATCCCGAGACAGATGGACAATCGGAACGCACTATCCAGACGTTCGAGGACTTGTTACGTGCCTGTGCTCTCGATTGGAGTAGTGACTGGGAGGAACATTTGCCGCTGATCGAATTCACGTACAACAACAGTTGGCACGCGTCGATTCGGATGGCACCGTATGAGGCACTTTACAGGCGGCGATGTCGATCACCGATTTGTTGGAATGAGGCGTCCGATTTGGTCGGGACCGAGCCGGATGTCGTTTTAGAGACGAGGCGGAAGATAGAGTTAATTCGAGAACGGATGTTGACTGCCCAGAGTCGACAGAAGTCGTATGCCGACGTCCGTCGTCGACCTTTGGAATTTGAGGTGGGAAACCACGTTTTGCTAAAGGTGTCGCCGACGAAAGGAGTTTTTCGTTTCGGGAAGAAAGGGAAGTTGAGTCCGAGATTTATCGTCCCCTTCGAGATCCTCGAGCGAGTAGGTGGGTTGGCATACCGTTTGGCGTTACCTCCGGCCTTGAGTCATGTTCATAGTGTTTTCCATGTTTCCCAGTTGAGGAGATATGTCCCGGATCCTAGCCACATCATCGATTATGGTGAGATTGATGTCGCCAAAGATGTTACTTTCGAAGAGCGCCCTTTGAAGATTTTGGAACATCGTGAGAAACGATTGAGGCATAAGACCATACCCTTGGTCAAGGTGCAATGGTCGAGACACGGTGTCGAGGAGGCAACTTGGGAAACCGAGGATAGCATGCGTGCTAGGTACCCCGAGTTGTTTGTTCCTTAAGTTTCGGGACGAAACTTATTTTTAGAGGGGTAGAATGTAATATCCGCATTTTTCTTTCCCTTGTAATTGTATTTCCGGTGTAATTCTCGATTTTAGTGACCCTCGGGTATCCTTCAGTGTAACTTTTCCGTTATCTTTTGATCTGATTCTCGTAATTGTTGTGCGGAACCGCCGTTTCGGGGTTGCCGTGGATTCATTCTATGCTATGATGCGTTTCGAGGTGTTTCGTTTGACATTTCGTTCATATTCCGGTATTTTGGGGTCGTTGCTATATTTCCTGTATAGCGCACGCTAGAAATCCATTAGTAGCGCACGCTACGATTAATTCGTAGCGCACGCTAAGGATTTAGCCCTGGGAGTGGCAGTTTAACTCCCAGGCCTCTGGACTATCGGATTAGCGCACGCTATCTTGTCTAGCGCACGCTAATGTCGGGAGACTAGCGCACGTTAAGTTGTTCAGTAGCGCGCGCTAGTGTGACTGTCCAGTACTGGGCAGTTTACTACTGAATTCAATCAGATTCTAGTTAGCGCACGCTACGCTGGTATGGTAGCGCACGCTAACGGGTCAGGTGAGGTTTGGGCAGTTGGCTACTGGACTCGGATGATGTTCAGGTAGCGCACGCTATTGGTCGATAGCGCGCTACCGATAGGTTATTAGCGCACGCTACGCATGCATGGTAGCGCACGCTAACGGCAAAACCCCGGCTTCGACTCGGACGCTAACAGAGGGTTGGTAACCTATCCGTTAGCGCACGCTAACCTTGAGGTCTTAGCGTGCGCTAACACTCCCTGGTTATATAAACCAAGGAGTTGACCGAGATAATCACAAAATCTCATTTCTTCCTCTTTCCGCGGCCGAGCGACTCCCGAGCGATTTGAGGCGATTTTCTTCCTCCAATCACTTCAGAGATTCTTGTGCTTGAGTTCTTGGTGTAAGACTAACATCATCCACTTGTGTTTCTCATCCTAAATCCAAGGTAATCTCTTAGAACCCTACTTTGGATAATTTGGGGGTTTTGGGATTTTCTACCGATTCGTTCCGTTTTGTTGGTGGATTCATGATGTATACGATTGATATTGTTAGTATCTTTAGTTTTCCTACGGATTCATGGATATTTTGTGGATTTTTACGGAATCGAGAGGGTTTGGTTGTGATCCGCCCTCGTTGTTATTTTATTCGAATATACATGAATCGTAGGCGGGTTTCCGGGTGTATTCCATTTCCGTAATCGTCTAGAGTTGGTTGTGATTGTGTTATTCGAATCGTTAGGTTCAATCGTCGGTTCCTCACGGTCGTGCTTGATTCTTCCGTTCCATTCGCGTCACTGTCTATTAATCGAGGCAAGTATTTTTGGAAACCTTTAAGCTTAACATGAAATGGTAATGTATATTACTTGTGTGTAACTCACCTTGTGTTGGCCCGACGGGGTCAAGGAGGGAAATCTATGCTGCCGCCCTGGATTTCACGAGTTTCGTACCACTAGCCATCTCGTTAGGGTCCTTGCAAGGCCTCGAGTGAGAATGTATGCTGCCGCCCTGTTCTCACGGCTTAGAGTTTGCGTAGTTATTTTAATATGTATTTGTAGCCAACTCGTTAGGGTCCCTGTGAGGCCCCGAGTGAGAATGTATGCTGCCGCCCTGTTCTCAAGGCTAATTGTTTGACTGTTTATTTTCCGGAAAAAGACATGTCTTGTTTTGGTTTTCGAAATGATTTTGGTGCATGTACTATGAAATGTGTAAGCGATTGGTTTGCCTTGAATACTTGTACTAGCGTAATTGCTAACCCCTCTGGGGACCCGTTTTGGGGAAATTCGTTTTATGAATTTCAGGTCAGGTTCATCGAGACGAGCGGGCGCTGGACCAGTACACGGATGATGGCCGTGCGTGATGATGGTGCACGAGTGATGTTTTAGTATCTTTACCTTTTTGTCTTTTGTGGTTTTGAACTAATAGTTGTACTCGAGTACTTAAGGGGTTCTTGTTCGTTTGGATTGTATTGTTGCTTATCATGCTGTGTTAGACGATGATGTTATATTGACCGGTTGAACCGGGTGGATTGTTCTGTTTTACGTCTTTATGACATGGTATTGTTCTGTCGTTTATGTGAGTCGATGAGTATGATGCTGTTCAGCCTGGTGGGTCCCATATAGGGATTCACGGCGCTGTAATATACCTCGAATATATTGAGGGTGTTACAGTTTACGGCGCTGTAATTATTCCGAATATCTCGGGGTGTTACATCCTCGAACTCTGGTCCTGAAGCAACTTCTGTATAGGTACTAGGCTCATCATCAATGAGCGATGCGTCATCATCCTCGGTTACGAGATACCCATATCTCTCAGGTTTATATCGCATCCTATCAGATCTGTGAGGGACTTGTGTACTTTGAACTGACTCTTCAACTAATTGTTGAGCCTATTCAGTTTCCATCCGTGAAGTGATGTCTTCTTGTGGTTCTCGAGCTTCCTCGAGAATTACTCTTCTCCCACTGTCTCTTTCGGAAATAAATTCCCTCTCTAAGAAGACAACATTTCGAGCAACAAACACTTTGTTCTCTGCGGGCTTATAAAAGTAGTATCCTTTAGTTTCTTTAGGATATCCCACAAATAAACATCATTCAGATCTGGCTGCCAGTTTGTCAAACACTTGACGCCTTATGAACGCTTCGCAATCCCAGATCTTTAGAAAGGACAAGTTTGGTCTCTTACCAGTCTATTTCTCAAATAGTGTCTTTTCAACTACTTTAGATGGAACACGGTTAAGGGTGAATGCTGCTGTTTAATGATAATGGAAGATCCGTTCGACTCATCATGGATCGAACCATATCTAATAAAGTCCGGTTCCTCCTCCCGATCACTCCGTTATGTTGAGATGTTCCAGGAGGAGTAAGTTGATCATCGAATTCTTGGCTCAAGTATTTGCCACCATAATCCGATCGAAGGGCTTTAATTGTATTGCCAAGTTGATTCTGTAATTCACTCTAGAATATTTTGAACATTTCAAAAGATTCATGTTTATACTTCATAAGATAAATATATCCATACCGACTAAAATCATCGGTAAATGTGATGAAGTATTGGTATCTGCCTTTGACATGGGTGCTTAGAAGTCCACATAAATCAATATGTACTAGGTCTAATAGATCAGTAGTCCTTTCTCCATGACCGGTGGAAGGATTCTTCGTCATCTTGCCCAATAAATAAGATTCGCATGTCCTATATGATTCATAGTCAAAAGAGTCTAAAAGCCCATCATTATGGAGTTCAGAAATGTGTTTCTCGTTTATGTGACCAAGTCGACAGTGTCATAAGTAAGTCGGATTAGAATCATTGGAGCTTAGGTTTCTTGGATGCAGTGTTATAGACTTCCAAAGTATTGGACTCATCTAGATCAATATTGTAAAGGCCAGTATATAACTTTGCAGTACCATAAAGTAAGTCATCAAAGAAAATGCGAATAATCTTATTCTTAGTAAGAAAACTGTAACCTTCACAATCTAATGTAGAAACTGAAATAATATTCCTATTCATAGCATTAACATAATAGCAATTTTTTCAAAACTAACAAAAGCCCATTGGGTAAAACTATATCATAAGTTCCTACGGCTAGTGCATCGACTCTTGCTCCATTGTCGACTCTTATATCCATTTCCCCTTTCTTCAGCTCTCTACTGGTTCTCAAACCCTGCACATTTGTACTTAGAAATAGATAAATTAACTTCTATAACAATTATGCCTGTGGCAGTCTCACTACCATTGATACGCTTTAACTCTTCCAAGTAAACCTTGCAATTTCTTTTCCAGTGTCATGGTTTATTGCAATGATGGCAATTTCCATATTTGTGAGCTTTAGCCTTGAAAACTGGCTTAGTAGATTCTTTAGATTTGACAACTTTTGCCTTACCCTTGCCCTTGCCTTTGTTCTTGAAGGACTTCTCTTTGCTGACCATCAGTACGTGGCTTGGTTTCTTCTTAATATTCTGCTCAGCCGTTTTAAGCATCCCATGCAGCTCAGCAATGGACTTCTCCATCTCATTCATATTATAGTTCATAATGAACTGACCAAAACTATCGGCCAATGAGTTTAGGATCACATCCGAGGAGTGCTCCTTAGAAAGTGGAAAACCAAGCCTATCAAGATGATCAATATATCCTTTCATCTTGAGTACATGAGCGCTGACAAATGTCCCCTCAACCATCTTGCAATCATACAAGTCTTGAAAGGTCTCATACCTCTCTTACCTAGCATGCTTCGAGAAAGTTCTCTTGAAGTGAGCATTAAGCTCATAAGCTTCCATTTCTTCCAGATTCTTCTGAAGTTCTAGACAAATGGTAGCCAACATAAGACAACTGACATCAATGGAATCATCACAATGTTTTTTCCATTTGTCTTTTGTTGCTTTGTTAGCATTGTCAGCAGGCTCATCGGTAATTTCTTCCTCAAGAATGTACAACTTTCTTTCTTGCTTGAGAACTATTCTCAAGCTCTGGATTCAGTCCAGATAGTTGCTGCCGTTTTCTTTGAGCTTATCCTTCTCAAGGACGGATCGTAGTGAAATGGTGAACGCGTTGTTTGATGCCATTCTATTATCTACAAAATTCAATATGCAAAGTACTTAGTCACATTTTTTTATTTCTCAAAAAATACTCCCACTAAAACAAAGTACTCTCAATTTTACAACATTTGTAATTTTAGTGGGCTAAGACCCCATTTTGCATAATTCTAAACTCAGCTTTGGTATGACGCCTAGAATTGAGCTACTTTACGTGGATAATTCTTTACCGAATACATCATATGTAACTCTTAGATTATATTTATGGGATTTGGCTTCTTATGCCCAAGCATGTTATAATCCCATCTTATGCCTTAAGGTTCAAAACTATTTTGAATTCTTAGTTCATTAAAACATATATATCACCATTTCCCATCCTACCTTACTAAGATAATCCGAGCACCTAGCTTTGGCATGACCTGCTCAAGATGATCGAAGTCTCGATAGGTGTTTTAATTGAACAACATAAAAAAATGAGGGGTTTTATCTTATATAGCATGTGCATGTTGGCTAACATACATCTAAACATAAATCGCATCACATACATGCATAAATTTAAACATACATAGCATCACATGACATAATAAATATAGGGCCGCGTGTAGCATGTCCATAATCCTAATGTGATTTTCATGAGACAACACGAAAATCACAAAGGTCAATCTAAAGGGTATAATTGGTCTTCATTGATCTTCCAACTCCTTGGAACGTCATACGCGATCAATTAACCCATCGACTCCGTCCTTCGTCTCCTTCTTGTCTCCATTACATTAATGAAAAATATTGCACTAGTAAAATTAAATTACAAGAGGGCAAACGACACACAGGCCGTAAATTATAACAATAAATTAAAAGACGACTCGGTGGCCGTAAAAAACCAATTAATATTAAACGACACACAGGCCATAAAACCAACCCACAATTTAATTGAATCATCCAATTCCATTGGTCAATTTATGGTCTTGCCATACACCAAACTTATACAAAAATTAATCATAACATAATTAATTAATCACACTATTAAAAATTAATTATCACTTAATTAATTAAACAAAATATGAATCTGCCTGACAGTCTAATATAAGATTAACATCCGATCAAAAATCAACAATCTTGAACATGCCCAGATGGCCAAGCGTTTTTCACCAGCACACGGCCGCTGTAATGCCCGGATAATTAATATGTTTATCCTGTATTCGATCTTGTAAGTTTCAACTTTGTGACATATTAACCGATGATCAGTTCCCCGTACTCGTATCCCTATGTTTTTGTATTCTTTTACCATGCATGCATACATAATTCTGCATGTCTTAACGTACGCTAAAGGATGACCATAACGTATGCTACGACTGTAGTATAACATAAGTTACAGGTGCAGCTTAACGTACGAAAACATAGTCAACTCGGAATCAGACAAGGGTCGGCGTGTGGGGCCTGACGAAGATGCGAGGAGATCACTCGCATGAACCTGGACGGCTTTCCAACTATGCAAGTTAACGGACTTAACGTATGCTAAGGGTGGTTTTTAGCGTACACTAAGGTCCTATACATTACGTACGTAAGGCCTGTGTTATAACGTACGTAAGCCAATACCAGAAACAGTCCAGTGAGCTCTGGCCAGACGTTAACGTACGCTAATGTTCGAGTATAGCGTACGCTAATGCGATTACGTACATAATTGACTTTAGGTAACGTACGTAATGGCTTATAGTTCTATTTATAGAACTCGACCCCCACTTCATTTCTAACCCTCACCTTGGCCGATTTTCATGCTCTGGAGATTATCCCTCACCTTATATCCCTCACATCATCATCTTAATCAGATTTTGAGAAGCTTAGACCTTTTGGATTGGAGATAAAGCTTCCAGGTGAAGAGTTTCTTCAAGGATTTCATTGTTCTTCCTTCTTTGAGGTATGTTAACTCTACACCAAGATGGAGATTTCGTTCTTAGTTATATTATGAACTTTTCCCTGAGATTATTGAGCTTGTTGTGTCAAATGAATCCAACACCATGTTTAAAGAGGATTGTATTGGTTGAATTAAGGTTTTCTTTGATACTAAGTTGAGCCATAATCCTTACCAACCTTAGAATATAATTTCCTGAGATGAATTAGCTTGATGATGTTTTCGTAACACTCTTTTGGGGAACACATGCCAAGTTTACCCCAGTGTAAAATGGATTCAAGTAGTTGAATGTGAAGGGTGTTCTATTAGATTCTTGCCTTAGAAAGACTTCTTGTTAATCTTCTTGAGGATAGTTAGAACTAAGCAAGGATATTTGGAACAATCATTTTGAATGAAGAATTTGATAAGAAGAATTAACCACGGAAGAACAAGAATCGTAGAGATGTTTTAACCTAGAATTTGATTGTACGTGATTATCTCGTTATGTATCGTAGTAGCAACCGAACCAAGCTTTCGAGTTAATAATTGAAATTAGAGTTGGAACACGGGATATAATGATATGATGAATGTCTTTGGAATTGTTGAAACCGACTTGGTGTTCCGTTACGATCTCTTGAATTTGCATGCCTTTTTACAAACTTAGTACTCGTCGGAAAAAAGGACCGAGAACCGATTGTCCGTTATTGATAATTCGATTAAAACTTAAGGAGTTCGGTACTCGTGCATTAGTTTCTGGAGTATTATTGAATTCTTTGTTATTCCCTTGTACAAGGTGATCGATCGAGGGGCGATGACCTTCAGACATGTGACATTCATGGGAGTATTTAATTCTTGCCATATTTGAGGCAAGTATCGTATTTTGAAATTTTTAATGTTGGGATTTTGAGCATGCATATGGTTTATTCATGTTGTTGAACATGGGATTTATTTCATTGAATTGTCATGATATTCGTTATCGATTACTTGTATGTTCATGTTGATGGACATAGCGATTTTGCATTTATGTATGCATAAGTTGTGTTTGTGTATGTTGTGCGATCTATGCTGAGGGCGCTGGATCGGATGTCCACCTCGTGTTGGTCCGACGGGATCATCTTGGGATCTATGCTGAGGGCGCTAGATCATTGGACGGGTTTTCCACCTCGTGTTGGTCCAACGGGATCATCTTGGGATCTATGCTGAGGGCGCTGTATCATTGGAATACACATGTTGTGTTAATAGAATCATGTGGATTCGCATTGTTGGATTTCGGTAGCGGAAGTCCGTATTGTGCATTCTGTTATGCATTGTTGTTGCATATTCGATTTGTGTAATATGATACTTGTACTAGCATCGTTTTGCTAACCCCTTCGGGTGTGGATATTTGTTTTGATGATCAGTTAGCCAAGGAGTGGGAAAACAGCCACAGTACCGACATGACGACGAAGGGGCTCAGTGATGTTTATTGCTGTTGTGACTTGTCTTTCTAGTTCATTTTCAGTACTCGAGTACGCGTGTCTTATTAATATTTTGAGATGGTTGTAATAATGGACTCATTTGATCTGTTTGAACCGGTTTTGTATTTTGAACTTTAATGGTACTATTGTATTACTTTTTCATTTCTTCGAATTAGCCTTGTAAGTTCTTACTTAAAGGGTTTACGGCGCTGTAATTATTCCGAATATCTCGGGGTGTTACAGAATATGGTATCGGAGCTGAGATTCATGGATATCCTGGCAGTTGGGTTTAGTTGGGTTTGTTTATGTTATTTGATTTACGAGTTGTTTGTAACATCACTGCTCAGCCAGCGTCGTCATGTGGACCATTGACACGTTTTTAGTGTAACTATCGCAAGTGCACGATATCGTATCAAGTAGTAAAGTGGACTTTTTGAGTCCGGTTTATCGATCCCACAAGGAAGTTTGGTTATAATTTGAATTATACACTATTAGTCTATTTTTATAGATACTAAGATAAGTGAAACACACAATTAAAAAGTTTAGTTTAATATTTGCAAAGAAAATGCAATAATAGTTCTAATATTATAAGGAAATAAAAAGATAGCAACAATAATAGATTGATTAACGATAAAATGAAATAGTTGGGATTACAAACTTAGTTCGTCATTAGTTATAAAAGATGTATAGGAGATCATAAGATGAATTTACTTATTATGTTGTGTAGATTCGATTTTCCTTAAAAAGACGGTTTCTCTTTCGAACTATAAAACACCCCTTACATATTGAATCAATCCACTATATTTCTATGTTGATTGGCTTCAATACATAGCATTAGGATTTATGAAAATAACTCAAAGAATCATCTAAGGACTAGAGGTATATTTCTATCCCCTAGAACAACTTAGAGTGAAGATCATTTGATCTAATCAAACATATTTTCTTTCGAAAAATATGAAGACCATAAATATCGTCATTTATTGGCCAAATAAATAAAGATTGTTAAAACAATGAAAATCACACACAATAATAAGTAATTCACGAAAGATCTTTTATACAAACATAAATAACATGACTAACCTTATTTATAATCCCAACTAAAGGTAACTTAGCCCATGAAGGGTTTATTACAAATATTACAAGCTTTGGTGGTCATTATTAGTTGAACCAAGAGAAAGAATTGATCCTAACTCCCTTAGTAGATAAAGGAGATAGAAGCAATAAACTCTCTGGACAACATATGCTATACCACACTTACAAATATCACTCAAGAACACAAGTGTGTTCTTCACACAAAAAGAAAAGTTTACAAAAAATGGAAAATTATAAGATGAATGATGAATGATGAAGGATCTAAGGGGTCTATTTATACACCTAAAGTCATCTAATAGCTCCAAAACTCCAGCATTATTACATTAGATCGGATCAATGTCAGCCATCCCCTCAATAATACACAAAAAGTATAAAAAATTAGACAATTCATAACAATCTGTCAAGAGTTACGGCCGTAATATCTGTGAGTTACGCAGTAATTAGTGACTTACGGCCGAAACTCCTGACTGTTACGGCCGTAACGTGGCTTCGTAAATTTGCTCACTTGAAGCTTTGATAATTACGTTTTCAGCCCGAATTTCTCGGACTTTGCGTTTTTGCCCCAGATCTTCTTCTGATGATAACTTTTGATATATAACTCGATTTTGAATCCGAAATCCGCCGAATTCGTCTCGGAAAGCCCTACAACATGAATATATCAAAATTCAACAAAGAGAATATTTATTAAACATGTTATTTCTTGAGTAAATCAGTTATTTAATCCGATCATCATCCGATAAAAATAAAATTATTAAAACTAATTAATTAAAAGCAAAAAACGAGTAGACTAGCTCAATTATGGGTGAATTTTATCGATACAAATCATGGATAAGTGTACAAAACTGACACTTATCACACCCCCAAACTTGAATTCTTGCTAGTCCCGAGCAAGACTCTTTATTATTCATGCTCCAAAAATAAAAATAAAAATAAAACAAAAATAAGAAAATTAATAGACACATAAATTAAAATATAAAAAAAAGAAAAGGAGATCAAAATGCCATTAATACACAACAACCAGCTTATACAGTAGATATAAATGAATCAAGATTCAAAATAAATCTACAAATGATTTTGATGTTAAAACACGGTTTTAGTATTGTAATTCCAAAATGTAAGGTTTCCCCCCCAAAAGGTTGATTATTTCTTTCCCACTCGTGATACACACGACTCCCTTTAATGGTTTCTCTCGATCACTCGTTTATTTTTCGACTCAATATGAAGAAGAATTTCATTGGCGTCATCAAATATTGTGATTATTCACGAAATTGAGTGTATTGAAATTCAGCCGCTAATTAATTCAAATCTTCTCATAAACTACATCCCTTTTAGTGATAGCTTTCACACCGTTATTTGTTAACGTGTAGCTCTTTTCACTAACACAATTTCTATCACTCTCTTTTTTTTAAAAGGTGATAGCTTTCACACCGTTATTTGCTAACATGTAGCTCTTTTCACCTTTTTCTGAGACGGCAGCTACGCACCAACAATGGTTAGTCCTTTATTTTTCGCAAAATGTAAGACTTCCAAATTAGGCAGCTGTTGCTGCTCAACACTTCTCCTTTTCGTCATTTTTTTTAGGTGATAGCTTTCACACCGTTATTTGCTAACGTGTAGCTCTTTTCACCAATGACTCCTCTTTTTTTTTCTAGGGAATAGAATTTTTGCAGAAAATTATTTCTTAGTTTAAGCATGAAAAATCAAAAACTCCACAAATTAAGTAAATTTCAGTTCTATTTTTCATCAACCAATTGATTCTTCTTTTCTCAAGGCAACGAATGACTCGATTTTATATGATAATTACAAGGCTTGGAAAGAGAGATTAAGGCTCAAAAAAATTTTTGGAATATATAATTTTTTTAACCGGTTAAAACGATTTTAGAAACTTGTATATAGCTAATTTATTGGTGTTATGGCCAGATCTAGAAATCTCATAAATCAAAATACTATAAATATATATATATATATATATAATAAAAAATTAAGGCAAATAACCAAATCAATCAAAACACACCAAAATTACAACACACCAAAATACTAAAACAAACCACCCCCAAACTTAAAAATAAAACTGTCCTCAGTTTTTTTAAAAATAAAATAAAAAAATAAAGTAAAAATCAATGCAGAAAAACAGAATACTCCCTGTTAAGAAAGTTGATGTCTGAGCTAACGCCTTTTAGAATCTGCAAAAGAATAAATATACGAGGCACACAACAAAAGAAAATAAAATATACTCGTAAGTATAACACAATTTTTAAGATGCGCATCAAGAAAGTCCGAAGAGTCACCTTACGCTGCCATCAAAGTTTTTATAAAAAAAAACACAAAATAAACATTACAGTAATAAAATAACGATACATAAATCGCGAATAGATGCGCGTCAATAGATAAAGAAGAAACTCCTTAAGCTGCCACCATTTAGCACGATTATTACACACGACAGAAAGTAAAAATACAAGAGGTCCGACGTGGGTTATCAAAGGGAGAGGAATGAATCCACTTTTCGTTTCTCACGGTAAAATCTTCTACCCAGACAATTGTAGCTAGAGCTGGATCTGGTTGAGGAACAAATTCATTGAGTTTTTTTATTAGTTCATCTGGTGTTGTTGCAACGACTATGATTCGTTTAGCGCGCTCGAGAATAAAACCCTTTTCGGCAGAGTAGTCGATGAATGACAGTAAACCATCAAAGAAACCATTAACATTAAGCACACCTATTGGTTTTTGATGAACATTTAGCTGGGCTCTGGTAACCACATGAAAAAGTTCCTCAAGGGTGCCAAAACCACCGGGAAGGGTGATAAAGGCGCCAGAATTATTTATCATGTGAGTTATGCGATCTTGCATATTTACAGATCTAAACTCATCTCCAATAGTTGAGCCGGTGATTTTACTTTCAGCCAGAGATTTTGGGATTATTCCCAACACTCTTACTCCTTCCATATAGGCAGAAGCAGCAGCTCGTCCCATTAATCCTAGACTTCCTCCTCCGTAAACTACATGAATGCATTTTTCTCCTAAGGTGCGACCCAAGTTGTGGGCTGCTTCAGCAAAGTATGCCTCTTTTCCATAACTAGCTCCACCAAAAATGCAGACTATGCTAAATTTTTTTGTTGAAGATGATGACTCCATTTTTGAAAAGAAAATTTTTTTTAGAGAGAAACAGAGAAAAGTGCAAGTTTGAGGGATGAATGAAAGAAACCAGTAGAAAGTTTATTTATAGAAGAAAAACAAGGTAAAAATTGTTTAACAAGTTTGTGATTGCGTTTGATTGTGCTTCAACTACTCAATAGAATAATGAAAGCATTTATCGCGTATCACATTTTTTATTCAGAAAATCTCACCACACGACAAAAATAAAAGATACTTACGCGTATGTACAGTAGTTGTGATTGTGGCTCACACCTTCCTCTGATTTTACATTCAGAAACGGCCTAAACGCCTTCTATGAGTCGGGGAGAAGCTTCCCATCCAATTTTCTTACAAATTGGTAAACAGGGTCTTTTAACGTCAGATTCCCAAGACGTTGTTCATATTCTGGTTGGAATTTATTCCACAAACATCGAATTCCGTAATGTACGAGTCCACTAGGATGCGTGTCAAGAGAAATTTCGATATCATCTAAATTCTCCTTATTCAGACCATCTTTAATGAACTGAATTTTATCTTCTCTGTTTGTAGATGGAATTCCTAAAGATCGACATTTTAAATTACGCCCATCTAGCACATTTATAGCAAACGGCTATCATCTTTGCTCATCGTTTCTTGGCATATGAACTTTTTCCTAGCCCTGGTAAAAATCTAGTCGGTGTTTCTGTGAATTCACCCTCTATTCTTACTTTGGCTTCAATTATGAATCTGATGTCAAAAGGTATGCTTTTATTCATAAGCAACCTCATCCTTTCAAGCCTTGCTTTGTAAATTTTTAAAATTGCATTTTTGCTTAGAAAGGGAAATCTTTTTTCAATTTTATACAACGTTTCTTCCATTACAAAAAAAAATAAAAAGACAATGAAAATAATTGAAGAAAATATCTACAAATATCAGTTGTTATGGGAAACTGAAAAGTCCGACTTTAATAGTCACGGAGTACCGTTATCCGCCACTAGACCGGACAAACACAATTTAGTACTTAAGTTACAATGTCGAGAAATTTGTACCTATAAAAATAGTTTACAATGTAAGATTTCAAATATAACTTATACTTCCCCGGCAACGGCGCCAAAAACTTGACACGTTTTTAATGTAACTATCGCAGGTGCACGATATCGTATCAAGTAGTAAAGTGGACTTTTTGAGTCTGGTTTATCGATCCCACAAGGAAGTTTGATTATAATTTGAATTATACACTATTAGTCTATTTTTATAGATACTAAAATAAGTGAAACACACAATTAAAAAGTTTGGTTTAATATTTGCAAAGAAAATGCAATAATAGTTCTAATATTATAAGGAAATAAAAAGATAGCAATAATAATAGATTGATTAACGATAAAATGAAATAGTTGGGATTACAAACTTAGTTCGTCATTAGTTATAAAAGATGTATAGGAGATCATAAGATGAATTTACTTTTTATGTCGTGTAGATTCGATTTTCCTTAAAAAGACGGTTTCTCTTTCGAACTATAAAACGCCCCTTACATATTGAATCAATCCACTATATTTCTATGTTGATTGGCTTCAATACATAGCATTAGGATTTATGAAAATAACTCAAAGAATCATCTAAGGACTAGAGGTATATTTCTATCCCCTAGAACAACTTAGAGTGAAGATCATTTGATCTAATCAAACATATTTTCTTTCGAAACATATGAAGACCATAAATATCGTCATTTATTGGCCAAATAAATAAAGATTGTTAAAACAATGAAAATCACACACAATAATTTACAAAATATCTTTTATACAAACATAAATAACATGACTAACCTTGTTTATAATCCCAACTAAAGGTAACTTAGCCCATGAATGGTTTATTACACATATTACAAGCTTTGGTGGTCATTATTAGTTGAATCAAGAGAAAGAATTGATCCTAACTCCCTTAGTAGATAAAGGAGATAGAAGCAATAAACTCTCTGGACAATATATGCTATACCACACTTACAAATATCACTCAAGAACACAAGTGTGTTCTTCACACAAAAAGAAAAGTTTACAAAAAATGGAAAATTATAAGATTAATGATGAATGATGAAGGATCTAAGGGGTCTATTTATACACCTAAAGTCATCTAATATCTCCAAAACTCCAGCATTATTACATTAGATCGGATCAATGCCAGCCATCCCCTCAATAATACACAAAAAGTATAAAAAATTAGACAAATCATAACAATATGTCAAGAGTTACGGCCGTAACATTCAGGAGTTACGGCCGCAACTAGGGTTACTTACAGCCGTAACTCCTGAATGTTACGGCGTAACGTGGCTTCGTAAATTTGCTCACTTGAAGCTTTGATAGTTACGTTTTCAGCCCAGAATTTCTCAGACTTTGCGTTTTTGCCCCAGATCTTCTTCGGATGATAACTTTTGATATATAACTCTGATTTTGAATCCGGAAATACTGCCGAATTCGTTTGGGAAAGCCCTATAACATGAATATATCAAAATTCAACAAAGAGAATATTTATTAAACATGTTATTTCTTGAGTAAATCAGTTATTTAATCCGATCATCATCCGATAAAAATAAAATTATTAAAACTAATTAATTAAAAGCAAAAAATGAGTAGACTAGCTCAATTATGGGTGAATTTTATCGATACAAATCATGGATAAGTGTTCAAAACTGACACTTATCAACCGTGGTTGTAAGTCTCCTAATCTCTTATACTACCATTTAACTTAATTTCTGTTTTGTGAATATTGACGGACTTTATTTTTGAAAATTTTTGCCCTGAATATTGAGTATTCGTGTTTATAGTATGTTGAGGGGAGGTCGTGGACGCGGACGCGGACGTGATAATGCGAGACAGGAGGATTCAGCGACTACCCCAGAATTATAGGCTAGTCGAACCGATTCCCATTCTGGAGGACAACAGGGATCAGCGAATGACAACGCAAATCCTAACATGCCAGGGGTGCTTCAGCAGGTGGTCGCTCAGATGACCCAGTTCGCTCAAGTGGTTGACCGCATGCAGACAGCGATGGGCTAGCAGCACAACGAGGATAATCGGGGACACAAGTGGCTTACAGAGGTGGTCAAATTGCACCCACCAAAATTTGACAGTTCTGCTGAGATGCCTACTTGGGATCACTGGCTGAAGGAGTTGGAAAAGATATTTACAGGGATCAACTGTCCCGATGACCGAAAAGTTCGTATTGCCCAGTATTTTCTGACTGGGGAGGCTTTTGACTGGTGGGAAGCTGTTTGACTTGAGGATCATAATGCTGACTAGACAGAATTCAGATTAATGATGGAAGCACAGTATTGTCCTCGTCCAGTTAGAGAGGCTAGAGTCCGAGAGTTCTTCTCCCCGCAGAGTTCAGAAGCATATGTGACAGACATAATCAAGACTTTTAATCATCAGCTGACTTGTGTGCGACACTTGGTCAGGACGGAGGCGGAGAAGATTTTTCATTTCAATATGCGGATGAAGACGGAGATTCAGCAGTATATGTCCGGATTCGAGTGTACTAACTTGCGACAGTATTAGGACAAAGTGCTGGCCTACGACATGAAAGAGGCGGCGGTGGAGAAGTCGATGGAGGCAAAGAAGCAGAAAGTGTCTGGCAACTTCTCGGAGAACAAGAGTAGTGGGCCCCGCAAGGGCCAGTCTTCATTTTATTCGTCTAGGAAACCTCCGCATCCTTCTCGAGGTGGAAAGAAGTTCCAGACAACATCAACAGTTTCGTACGCATCGAAGAAATGTTATAACTGTGGTCGAATAGGGCTTGTTCGGCGTGATTGTTCCGCTCCTTCTGTGACTTGTTTTGAATGTGGGCAAGAAGGTCACTTTTGCGGAAATATGACTATATCATTTGGTACTCGCACTCCATCACCAGTTCCGAAAGAGACAAGTGTGAACCAGACGCATCAAAGTGGGTTTCAGCAGCAGAATGTTGGGAAAAGAAAGGCGTCCAATGCTGGGTACATTCCTCCATGCCTGTACGAGATGAGGAAGTCAGACGATCAAAACACTGTTGTTGCATCAAGTACGATTCAGATCCTTTTGCAACCAGTTAGTGTCTTATTCGATTCAGGAGCTACACATTCTTTCATATCATTAAACTGTGTTCACCGTTTGAATATCTCGTGTTTATTTGATTGTGAGCCTTATGTTGTGGGTTTTCCGAGCGGAGAGAGAATTGTGGGAACCCTAGAAACTAGGGATTTTCCAGTATCTATAAGAGGGAGAGATTGGCCATCAAACCTTATTGTGGTTGACATCCATGGTGACGATCTAATTCTCGGAGATGATTGGCTCAACCGTTATGGGGCTATTTTAATTTACCGAAAGAGAGTCATTTCTATCATTGCTGATGACGGATCTGAACATTTATTTAAAGGATGGAGACCGGGAAGCTCGGGAAAATTGATCAAAGCTATGAAAGCAGTGAAATTACTGAAGCAGGGTTGTCACGGATTTTGGTGTTATGCCATGAAGAAAGAAGAAGGAGTAGAGCTCTCATCTATTCCAGTTGTGAACGAATTCTCAGATGTATTCCCTGATGAACTACCTGGGTTACCTCTGCGGAGAGAAGTAGAGTTCAATATCGAATTAGAGCCTGGAGCCGCTCCTATTTCCAGAGCACCATACCATATGGCGCCAACCGATATGTATGAACTAAAGAAGCAGCTGGAGGAATTATTGCATAAAGGTTACATTCAGCGTAGCGTTTCTCCTTGGGGAGCACCCGTTCTCTTTGTCCGGAAGAAAGATGGATCCCTCCGATTATGTATTGATTACAGGGAGCTAAATAAGGTGACAATCAAGAACAAGTATCCTATACCATGGATCGACGACTTGTTTGACCAACTACAGGGGGCCAGAATATTCTCGAAGATTGACTTGCGATCGGGATACCATCAGTTGAGAATTAAGGAATCGGATATACCGAAATCTGCTTTCAGATCCCGGTAGGGGCACTATGAGTTCGTGGTGATGCCATTCGGACTTACCAATGCTCCTGCGGTATTCATGCAATTGATGAATCAAGTATTCTTAGAATACTTGGATAAATTTTTGGTCGTTTTCATCGATGACATCTTGATCTATTCTAAAGACACGGAGGAACATGCAGAGCATTTGCGTATTGTTTTGAGCACTTTGAGAAATGAACAGCTTTATGCGAAACTTTCTAAATGCGAGTTCTGGATTAGGCAAGTAACCTTCCTTGGGCATGTGATATCATCTGACGGAGTTCAGGTGGACCCGAAGAAAGTCGAAGCAATCTTGGAATGGGAATCTCCTAATAATGTGAAAGAAGTCCGAAGCTTCTTAGGACTTGCTGGATATTATCGCCGTTTTGTAGAAGGATTTTCCAAAATTGCTCGTCCGCTTACTCAGCTGTTGTAGAAGACTCAAAAATTCGTGTGGAATGAGAAATTCCATGCTAGCTTTGATGAACTTAAGAGGAGACTGATGACAACACCTATACTAGCGTTACCAGATGGAACCGAGGGATTCACGGTGTACAGCGACGCTTCAAATCAGGGTCTGGGATGTGTGTTGATGCAAAAGGATAGGGTGATTGCCTATGCCTCTCGACAATTGAAACCATACGAAGTAAATTACCCAACCCATGATTTGGAGTTAGCAGCTGTAGTCTTTGCCTTGAAGATTTGGCGACATTATTTGTACGGCACTCATTGTCAGATCTTCACAGACCATAAGAGCCTCAAGTATATCTTCAGTCAGAAGGAGTTAAACATGAGGCAGAGAAGGTGGCTAGAACTGATTAAGGATTACGACCTGCAAATCCTCTATCATCTAGGCAAAGCGAACGTGGTAGCCGATGCACTGAGCCGCAAACCGATTTCTCTTCGAGTGTTGGAGGTGCTTACGTCCCAAACCAGCATTCAACGAGAACTGATCCGCGAAGGGATTGAAGTATGGTCACCAGGAGTCTAAGGGCAACTATACGTGATGGAACTAACTTCGTCACTAATCGAGGAAATCAAATCTAAGCAGTTGAACGATTCTCTGATTCTTCGGTTATGTGACGAAGTAAAGAAATGGAAGGCCCCAGGATTCGTGATACAAGATGATGGAGTTCTGAGATTTCAGAGTTGACTTTGCATTCCCGATAATGATGTTTTGAGACAGGCAATTCTGAAGGAAGCTCACAGCACGCCCTATTCTATTCACCCAGGTACCAGTAAGATGTATAAGGATCTAAAACAAAATTTCTGGTGGGGAAATATGAAGAAGGACGTAGCAGAATACGTTTCGAAGTGTTTAACTTGTCAGCAGGTTAAGATTGAACATCAGCGACCTACCGGAATGTTGAAGCCACTTCCGATTCCTGAGTGGAAGTGGGAGGATATATCGATGGACTTCATCACCAGTATGCCAAGGACCAAGACAGGAATGAACATGATTTGGGTTGTAGTTGATCGACTAACCAAGTTGGCTCATTTCCTAGGAATTAAAGACATGTGGGGACCCGAGAAATTGGCACGAGTATTTATTTCAGAGATAGTCCGATTGCATGGTACATCGAAGACCATTAGTTTGGATCGAGATGGTCGCTTCGTGTCGCATTTTTGGAAGGCGGTTCATAAGGCCTTGGGAACCGAGTTGAACTTTAGCACGGCCTATCATACTCAGACAGACGGTTAGTCCGAGAGGACTATATAGATAATAGAAGATATGCTAGGAGCTTGCGCTTTAGATTGGTCAACCGATTGGTAGGTTCAATTGTCGTTGATTGAATTCACCTACAACAATAGTTGGCATGCTTCCATTAAGATGGCACCGTTTGAAGCATTGTATGGGAGAAGATGTAGATCGCCCCTATGTTGGGATGATTCTTCTGATTTGATTGGGACAGAACTAGAATTGATAGTTCAGACTCAAGAGAAGGTAGCTCTGATTCATGAAAGGCTGTTAACTTCCCAGAGTCGACAGAAGTCTTATGCTGATGTGCACCGTCGCCCACTAGAGTTTGAGATTGGGGACCATGTACTATTGAAGGTTTCCCCTACCCGGGGAATTTTCCGTTTTAGGAGGAAAGGTAAGCTGAGTCCGAGATATATCGGACCATTTGAGATCCTCGAGAGAGTTGGATAGTTGACATACATGTTGGCCTTACCGCCATCACTGAGTCACGTCCATAATGTATTCCACATATCCCAATTGCGGAAATATGTACCAGATCCCAGTCATATCATTGATTTTGGCGAGATTGAAGTGGCTAATGATGGCTTGTTCGAAGAAAATCCAATCAAGATACTTGAGAGTCGAGTCAAGCAATTGAGGAATAAACCGATCTCCTTGGTTAAAATTCAGTGGTCTCGACATGGAGTCGAAGAAGCAACTTGGAAGACGGAAGATTATATGAGGTTGAGATACCCGAAATTGTTTTTGTTTTAAGTTTCGAGCCGAAACTTCTTTTTAGAGGGTTAGTATATAAAGCTCGGATAATTAATGTGTATTTATCCTGTATTCAATCTTGTAAGATTCGACTTTGTGACATATTAATCGATGATCAGTTCCCCATACTCGAATCCCTACGTTTTTGTATTCTTTTACCATGTATGCATGCATAATTATGCACGTCTTAACGTACGCTGAAGGATGACCATAACATATGCTACGACTGTAGTATAATGTACGTTACAGGTGTAGCTTAACGTACGTAAACATAGTCAACTCGGAATCAGACAAAGGTTGGCGTGTGGGGCCTGACGAAGATGCGAGGAGATCACTCGCATGAACCTGGACGGCTTTCCGGCTATGCAAGTTAACGGACTTAACATACGCTAAGGATGGTTTTTAGCGTACGCTAAGCTCCTATACATTATGTCCGTAAGGCCTATGTTATAACGTACGTAAGCCAATACCAGAAATAGTCCAGTGAGCTCTGGCCAGACGTTAACGTACGCTAATGTTCGAGTATAGCGTACGCTAATGCGATTACGTACGTAATTGACTTTGGGTAACGTACGTAATGGCTTATAGTTCTATTTATAGAACTCGACCTCCACTTCATTTCTAACCCTCACATTGGCCGATTTTCATGCTCTGAAGATTATCCCTCACATTATATCCCTCACATCATCATCTTAATCTGATTTTGAGAAGCTTAGACCTTGTGGATTGGAGATAAAGCTTCCGGTGAAGAGTTTCTTCAAGGATTTCATTGTTCTTCCCTTCTTTGAGGTATGTTAACTCTACACCAAGATGGATATTTCGTTCTTAGTTATATTATGAACTTTTCCCTGAGATTATTGAGCTTGTTGTGTCAAATGAATCCAACACCATGTTTAAAGAGGATTGTATTGGTTGAATTAAGGTTTTGATACTAAGTTGAGCCATAATCCTTACCAACCTTATAATGGAATTTCCTGAGATGAACTAGCTTGATGATGTTTTCGTAACACTCTTTTGGGGAACACATGCTAAGGTTTACCCCTGTGTAAGATGGATTCAAGTAGTTGATGTGAAGGGTGTTCTATTAGATTCTTGCCTTAGAAAGACTTGATGTTAATCTTCTTGAGGATAGTTAGAACTAAGCAAGGATATTTGGAACAATCATTTTGAATGAAGAATTTGATAAGAAGAATTAACCACGGAAGAACAAGAATCATAGAGATGTTTTAACCTAGAATTTGATTGTACGTGATTATCTCGTTATGTATCGTAGTAGAAACCGAACCAAGCATTCGAGTTAATAATCAAAATTAGAGTTGGAACACGGGATATAATGATATGCTGAATGTCTCTCGAATTGTTGAAACCAACTTGGTGTTCCGTTACGATCTCTTGAATGCGCATTCCTTTTTCCAAACTTAGTACTCGTCGGAAAATAGGACCGAGAACCGATTGTCCGTTATTGATAACTCGATTATAACTTAAGGAGTTCAGTACTCATGCATTAGTTTCGGGAGGATTATTGAATTCTTTGTTATTCCCTTGTACAAGGTGATCGATCGAGGGGCGACGACCTTCGGACGTGTGACATTCGTGGGAGTATTTAATTCTTGCCATATTTGGGGCAAGTATCGTATTTTGAAAATTTTAATGTTGGGATCTGAGCATGCATATGGTTTATTCATGTTGTTGAACATGGGATTTATTTCGTTGAATTGTCATGATATTCATTATCGATTACTTATATGATCATGTTGATTGATATAGCGATTTTGCATATATGTATGCATAAGTTGTGTTTGTGTATGTTGTGCGATCTATGCTGAGGGCGCTGGATCGGATGTCCACCTCATGTTGGTTCGACGGGATCATCTTGGGATATATGCTGAGGGCACTGGATCATTGGATGGGTTTTCCACCTCGTGTTGGTCCGACGGAATCATCTTGGGATCTATGCTGAGGGCGCTGGATCATTGGAATACCCATGTTGTGTTAATGGAATCATATGGATTCGCATTGTTGGATTCCGGTAGCGGAAGTCCGTATTGTGTATTCTGTTATGCATTTTTGTTGCATATTTGATTTGTGTAATATGATACTTGTACTAGCAACATTTTGCTAACCCCTTCGGGGGTGGACATTTGTTTTGATGATCAGGTAGCCGAGGAGTGGGAAAATAGCCACAGTACCGACATGAAGACGAAGGGGCTCAGTGATGTTTAGTGTTGTTGTGACTTGTCTTTCTGGTTCATTTCCAGTACTCGAGTACGCGTGTCTTATTAATATTTTGAGATGGTTGTAATAATGGACTCATTTGATCTGTTTGAACCGGTTTTGTATTTTGAACTTTAATGGTACTGTTGTATTACTTTTTCATTTCTTCAAATTAGCCTTGTAAATTCTTACTTAAAGGGTTTACGGCGCTGTAATTATTCCGAATAACTCGGGGTGTTACAGCCGCGCGGGTTCAAATCCCGCCGGCCGCAAAAAAAAAATTCATTTTGGGATGTTTATTTTGATTTTACAAAACAGGAGTTAAATAAAATATCAGTGAATAAAATTCACAAGAAGTGTGCCAGCGGAGATGGGGATGCGGCCGTGGGTCTGAATCGGCGCGTTATCGGATCCCTTCAGGCGCGGTATATATTTTGCTATTTTACCGTAGCCCGCGGGTCCTGGTCCGAAATCTGCCCGACCTGCCCGAATCGTTGTGCTGTTCCAGAATAGTTCTGGACAGTAGTTTATGCAAAAAAATACTCCAGAAAATTGATTTTGAACGATCCGATTCAATCAAATTAAATCAGAAAAATATTTATAAAATCTCTATTTCATAAATATGATCAAGAACATAATTTTTATATATTCAAAGCATATAAAACAAGTTCTATATAAATAATTAAATCACTGCAAGTTGGCTCCGATACCACTATTGAGATTTACGTGTATCTAATACAATAAATATGAGCACGACGCAGCGAAATAAATTAATGAAAAACCCAAACGAGGATCTACATGCAGTAATTTAATTGATTTATTAAGAGTTCGTCGAATTACCTTAATTTGAAGAACATATCTGAACCTGGACCAGAAGCTAATTAAATCCTCTCTCTCTTTCGATGATCCACACACGAACAACTGGTACAAGTCAGATTGCTTGATCCTTACGAATAATGTTGTTAAATAGTACAACAAATAATTCCTTGCTAGAAGGATTTGTACTGTTGGTCAAATCAACCAAGAGAAGAAGACGGAGATGGCCGAAATGAATTCCCAGACTGAAACCAGGTCGGCCGAGCAGTAGAGAAAGGGGGGGCGATTTTTGTCTTACAAAATTAGGGTTGTGTGATTTTTCTTATGACAACTCATTGTCCATGACCCTTTAGTTATACTAAGTAAATCCTATAGTCAAATTCTAGTATTTGCTTAGTTGCCCCTCAACTTATTAATTAATACAATACATATAATATCTTATATTATATATATTACTTATTATTTAATCCTCAAAAATATAATATCTAAAATTATATTTATCTTTCCCAGTTGATATAATTATATAATATATAATATCTAATATTATATTTATCTTTCCCAATTGATATAATTAAGTAATATAATATATAATATCCTATATTATATATTACTCCTTATTTAACAAAAATAATATTCAATATTATATCTATTAATTATTCTTACTTGTCTTTAGTTGTCGTATGTGTGACCCAAAAGGCTTATATTTTGTTGCCAATTATTTAATACTTTTTTAAATAATAAATCATAAGCGGTCTCTAGCAAGACATTATGACTACCCAAATAATATAAGTTTATAGTCCATTAAACCATTTAACATGTCAAATCCCTTTGTTGCGCGATATCATATTTGAACTAAGTCATGAAAATTGTCATGCTTATTATGTTCAAATGCTTTCTTGATCTTAAGTAGACTGATTGAATCATATGACTCTTCATTTGAGCATCGTCATGTATTTCCTTCAGTCCTACTTATTGAGGGCCCAGCAGATATCTCTCTCACTAAAGAGAGGGATAAATCCTCATCTTGATTATTCATTGCCCTACATAACTCCCACTAATCTCGATCGCTAATATTTATGATCACCATGTTTCAGATGACGTTGGATTACGTCAAGGCATGGCAGTTATCAAGTTGGACTCTGATAATCTCAGGTTCAAGGATCTATTGACATAGTATAATATTGAGATCCACATATTGTAATACCCGCAATTTCGGTTTCCAGTAATTTTCTTTTTCGGCGAGAGTCCATTTTAACGGCTCGCTTGTGAACATTTCATCTTTCTGAATTCTGCACTTCTAATGTCCGAGTTCGTTTCGGTGTCGTTTTGTTGAGTTTCGTGTTCTTAGGCGACTTTTCCGCGCTTGAGTTTGATTCTTGCGAATCTCGTTCGAAACTGTTGTTTCGGATTTTTCGTAAGTTCATTTAACGTTGTTATACGTACTGTGAGCTTCGGTTTGGCTATTCGTTGTCGTATCATGATTTTCGGATGTTTTGGGCTGTTTCATAATTTCCTAAAAGTTTGAGGGTAATTACTTTTGTTGTCGTATTCCGAACCTTTGGGCAGTCGGAATCGTATTTTATTTTAACGCTTGAGTTCATCATTCTGCACTCTTCGTATGCATGGCCTCGTCTTGTGTTAATGTCATCGTTTCGCAGTTTCGTCGCGCTCGTACTGAACGAGCTGAACTTAACAATTCTGGAACTGCTAAGTGACTTACGTACGCTATGCTATGAGCATAGCGCATGCTATCGTCATGTTCCTTACGTACGCTAATCCCTTCTCATAACGTACGTAAGGGTCTTCGCTATTTTGGACAGGAGGGTCTGGCCATCGATTACGTACGTAATCATTCATGCATTTACGTACGTAATACAGGTAACGTACGTTATCCTTCTTGGTTAACGTATGTAATGCATGCGCAAGTATTTATATATCGAGTGTTTACCGTGTTCGTCATTTTTTTCACCTTTCTTCATTCCTCTGTGGCTGTGGCGATTTGTGGGCGATCTGGGGGCGATTTTGGAGTCTTGTAACTCCAAGTTTACATCCTTCTCAAGTTCTTAGTGTTGATTAACATCATCAATCCGTGTTCTTCGTCTTCGATTCGAGGTAATCACCTTGTAAACCCTTCCTTTATATTTCGTGAATCTTCAAGATTCGGGTTGTTCTTCATGAATCGTGCTATTGTATATCATCAATCAGTTGTATTGATTCTCTCCCAATGTTTTGATTCGTATTTCTTACCGTATTCGTGCTTTGGATTTATGGCAAGTACCTTGTTCATACATTTCTTGTTTCGTGGATCGGTGATCGTCTAAATGTGTTTGTTTGGTTGTTTGAAATGAACTTTAAAAAGATTCGGTTTAGCCTCGTTGAAGGCTCACTTTCAAAACACGTGTGTTTTGTGAATGTTGTGTCTCGTGAATGGTTAAGTGAACCCTATGAATATGCTTGGTGTTGTTGTTGTGCTTTGATAATAAATATGCATATATTATCTCATTTTGGTACATCGTGATTTAACAATGGTGTCGTGCCTTGTGTTTGTTGCTTTTGGGTGAAGTGTTTGGATATCCTTGGTGTGATATGTTATTTGTGTGAATGTGTGGATATGGTCGAAGGTCTACGGTGATGTATGGCATGTGATCATGTGGTCAGGATGCAACAAGTGATTGATCCAATCGTGAGAGCCTAAGACAATCTACGGTGACACATGGCTTGTGATCATGTGGTCAGGATGCAACAGGTGATTGATCCAATCATGAGATGATAAGACCTGCGGTGACATATGGCATGCGATCATATGGTCAGGAGACAACAAGTGATTGATCCAACCGTGAGATGACGTGGCAAGTGATCACGGTGGTATGAGTGTGATGTGACGTGGCATGTGTTCACAGTGTGATATGTGATTTGTGAATGCGTTTTGCTCACCTCGAGAGGGTCCTTCGAGGCCTCGAGGGAATCTATGACTTCACTCTGGATTCACGAGTTGGTGTTGCATTTGTGTGACCGAGATTTGTGTATCTTGGGTGATTATGTTGTGTTGATTTTATGTCCGTCGAGGACACGTGACGTGGGTTTTGACCTTGTGAATTGTTGTTTGCTTTATTTGCGAAAACAAAACCTTTGGGCTGTGACCCCTGTTGATTTTGGAAATCCTAAATTCTTTTCTATTAAAACTCCCGATTGGTAAATTAAACCAGTTTGTAAATTGTTTCCCTTGAATTGTTATCCTTCGGTTTTTGGAAAGTTTTACTCAACTCTTGCCTCGGGAAGTATTTTCGTTATGTTTGAATCTTTGAGGATTCCTGGTTATTTTTATTCTTGGAACTTGAATTGTATGACTCGTATTTTTGCACTTTGTTCTTGCACTAGCAAAATAGTGGAATTTTGCCAACCCCCGAGTAATTGGGGGGTGGATGTCTGTATTGCATTCAGGTTTTGGGGAGCATAGCACAGGGTCGGCATGAAGGATGATGAAAGATGAACGATACTAATCACACGAGGACCTGTATGATGTCGTATTGGTTTAGTTGTATTTTACTTCCGCTGCAGTATTCTTTCCCCGTTGTACGGTAGTCAGTTGTATTCGACCCCTGCGTGGGCATGTATTGTGATTGAGTTGTATGTATTTATTGAAACACCAAATCGTTCTACTGAGTCATTCTAGACTTAAAGGCATTGTTGAGATGTTCAATGTTGTTACCAGCTTGGTAGGTCCTTGAGGAAAGGTTCTACGGCGTGTAATATCTCTGAGCAGATTGGGGGTGTTACATAAATGGTTTCAGAGAGCATAGGTTGTGGAAACCTAGGCTGTCGAGTTTAGTGGTGTCTATTGAGTTTTGTATCGTCGGATTTTGTGTGACTGAGTCGTGTCGCGACGTGTCGTCTGAGTTTGTTGGTCATGATTAGTATCATGGGGCGATCATCATCTTCGTGCGACCTGTGGATGTAAGTCTCCCTCCTTTGTGTTGTGCCTCGTGTGACACGAGCCACTTGTATGATTAGTTGTTGAGTGATGGAATCTTTATGCATATTCTAGGTTTCGTGATGCATTTATGTGACTCATATTTCGTTTATATAAGGAGTGTTGTCGTTATTTATGTCCTTTTGACTATGATATTGACTGTTTGTTTCCAGTAAAATACAGGTGTTGTCTTGGTTTTGAACGAGTTGATGCGTGTATTATGATGTATGTAAGTGAATGTCGATACGTGTGAGTTTTGGGCATTCTGGCCTATTGGATTTTTGAAAAAACCTTGAGTATCTTAGAAAATAAAATTCGAGACGTACTTTTAAATGGATTGTATTTTCGAGGCGCCTACTAGCGCAACTATCTGTTTCAAAATTCTTCTACTTTGAGGACCAAGATTTTTTTTTTTTGATATTCCAGCAATTTTGGAAATGTACTTGCTTAGACCCAAGGGTCGAATATTTCCGAAAGTTTTTCGCTAAAAGAAAGTGTCCTCATTTTTATCAAACGCATGATGGTTTTCAAAGTCTCGACAACGATGTTTGTACAACTCTTTGAAAGGTGATACTCAAGATCAACTAGTGTTTCCAAAAACATTTCTTTTTCAAAGGTGGTTTTCGTTTTTTAAAACCTATCATTCCTGTTTGCGGTCCGGGAATGTATGTATGATATTCGCATTGTCGTTAGAATGTTAGCTCCCGAGTATGATGGAATTGGTGGCATGAACGTTGAGTCGTTTGCCACGTATTTGTTGTTATTAGTCCTCTGTAAGAGGTGAGATGTTCGTATTGAATGTTTTCGCTTTGTGATGATTTGTGTGTTATCGCACCCGTGCGAGCTGTTGGAACTTGAGTTTGCATGATTGTGTACATACGTGGTTGTTTCGTGATGTTTAGTAATCGTATGCTAGTTATCATTCGGGCCGTTGAGGTCGCCGAACGATACCATCGTTTCTGTGGTGTTTGTATGTGTGTTGCTTTATGATGGTAATCGTTGTAAGTGTTACGTGTTATGATTTTTTGTTGTGCTGAGTGGTTGCTTATTCAGTATGCCGAGGGGCAGAGGTCATGGTCGTGGCGACTGGGTGCGTGATCGGGATCATGCTGCTGGTGATGATATCGGTATCGGTGCTGCTACTATTTTACAACAGGTAGCTACACAGATGACTCAGTTGACCCAGGCAGTTCAGCGTATTACAGATGTGACCCAGAACACTGGTGCAAATTAGTGGCTTCGAGAAGTGGTTCGTATGAATCCCCCTCGCTTCACTGGTGCTGCAGATGCATTAGGCTGGGATGGTTGGATTTTCCAGTTGGAAAAGATATTTGAGGCAGTTGATTGTCCAGAAGAGCGTAAGTTGCCAGTCGCTCAGTATCTTCTTAACAAGGATGCCGTCAGTTGGTGGGAGGCTGTTAAGTCTTGAGATCGTGTTGTCATGTGGGCAGAGTTCCAGAGATTCATGAGAGATGAGTTTTGTCCGGAGCTGATTAGAAATCAGAGGATTAATGAATTCTTTTCGGCGAAACTGCAATATGTACCACTATCTCAAGCTATTATTGATTTTAGCAAACAACTCAGCTATGTACAGGATCAAGTAAGGACGGAGGAGGATAAGATTTGTCATTTTAGTAGGCGGATGAAACCGGAGATTCGTTAGTACATGGCAGGTCTCACTTGTACTTCTTTGAGAGATTATCAGAATAAGGCATTAGCCTATGAGCTATCCAGATTATCGACCGAGAATATGTCTGACTCGAAGAAACAGAAAACCGTTGGGAACTTTTCAGGAAATCAAGGAAGTGGGCCCCCTGAGGTTGGGACTTTGTTTCGTCGTCCTAAGATGGTTCCTCGATCGCGTGATCAGAGGAGTAGTACCCCTGCAGTGAGTAATGTGAGCAGCATGAAGACCTGTTATAACTATAGTCGAGCGGGCCATACCGTGAAGAATTGTCGTTCACCATTAGTCAACTGTTTCGAGTGTGGCCAGGTGGGTCACCGAGCCATGCATTGCGAGATGGTAGCTGAGAGATTTGGGGATCGAGGTTGCGTCTCTGCTCTGAAAGGACACGGAGATGCCTAGTGTGCTTTTTGAGGATTTCGGTGTAGTCCGAATTGTTTGTGATTGTCCTTGTGGATCGTTTTGTGTTTATTTTCTGTTTTCTCGACGGTGCATGTTTCCTTGTAATAGGTGATTGGTGTTTTATGATTGTTCGGATAATTGACTTGATTGTATTATCTGTTTGATGACCCTTGTCACTTATTGGTATTATTATGTCTCTGCCTGTGGCGTTGTGATGGTTGTCGTGGAGCGTGTTTTCACGCCGTATGTTTCTTTGCGTTGCTTGTAACGTTTCGCCATTGGGCGCGAGTTTTCGGTTCTTGTGTATCTCGTTGAGCGTTTCCTGGTGGGATGTTGCTCCTTATTACTTATTTTAAGTTTCGGGACGAATCTTCTTTTAAGGAGGGTAGTATGTAATACCCACAATTTTGGTTTTCGGTAAATTTCTGTTTTCGGCGAGAGTCTGTTTTAACGGCTCGCTTGTGAACGTTTCATCTTTCTGAATTCTGCACTTCTAATGTCCGAGTTCGTTTCAGTGTTGTTTTGTAGAGTTCCGTGTTCTTAGGTGACTTTTCCGCACTTAAGTTCGATTTTTGCGAATCTCATTCGAAACTGTTGTTTCGGATTTCTCGTAAGTTCATTTAACGTTGTTATACGTATTGTGAGCTTCGGTTTGGCTATTCGTTGTCGTATCGTGATTTTCGGATGTTTTGGGCTGTTTCGTAATTTCCCAAAAGTTTGGGGGTAATTACTTTTGTTGTCGTATTTCGAACCTTTGGGTAGTCGGAATCGTATTTTCTTTTAAGGCTGGAGTTCGTCGTTCGGCACTCTTCGTATGCATGGCCTCGTCTTGTGTTATTGTCGTCGTTTTATGGTTTCATCGCGCTCGTACTCGACAAGCTGAACTTAGTAGTTCTGGAACTGCTAAGTGACTTACGTACGCTATGCTATGAGCATAACGCACGCTATCATCATGTTCCTTACGTACGCTAATCCCTTCTCATAACGTACGTAATATTCTTCGCTATTTTGGACAGGAGGGTCTGGCCATCGATTACGTACGTAATCATTCATGCATTTACGTATGTAATACAGGTAACGTATGTTATCCTTCTTGGTTAACGTATGTAATGCATGCGCATGTATTTATATATCGAGTGTTGACCGTGTTCGTCATTTTTTTTTCACCTTTATTCATTCCTCCGCGGCTGTGGCGATTTGTGGGCGATCTGGGGGCGATTTTGGAGTCTTGTAACTCCAAGTTTACATCCTCCTCGAGTTCTTAGTGTTGATTAATCATCAATCTGTGTTCTTCGTCTTCGATTCGAGGTAATCATCTTGTAAGCTCTTCCTTTATATTTGGTGAATCTTCAAGATTCAGGTTGTTCTTCATGAATCGTGCTGTTGTATGTCATCAATCGGTTATATTGATTCTCTCCCCATGTTTTGATTCGTATTTCTTACCATCCGGGTTCGGATGATATTCTTGATGTTCTTTGGGAAATATTGAGCCCCAAGTGTCCGATCCTTTGTCTCTACAAATTCCTGTTAAGAAGTTTGTGTGTTTTGCATCTTCCTTGCGATCGACCTTATAGTGATTAAGTTGTTCTTGTGTTTTCGACCTACTTGGAAGATTCGAGGGTTTCCGGTCGAGCTTTCCCGTTGCTTCGCGTGCTTTGGATTTGAGGCAAGTACCTTGTTCATACATTTCTTGTTTCATGGATATGATGATCGATGATCGTCTAAATGTGTTTGTTTGGTTGTTTGAAATGAAGTTTCAAAAGATTCGGTTTAGCCTCGTTAAAGGCTCACTTTCAAAACACGTGTGTTTTGTGAATGTTGCGTCTCGTGAATGGTTAAGTGAACCCTATGAATATGCTTGGTGTTGTTGTTGTGCTTTGATAATATATAAGCATCTATTATCTCATTTTGGTACGTTGTGATTTGACAATGGTGTCGTGCCTTGTGTTTGTTGCCTTTAGGTGAATTGTTTGGATATCCTTGGTGTGGATATGTTATTTTTGTGAATGTGTGGATATGGTCGAAGGTCTACGGTGACACATGGCATGTGATCATGTGGTCAGGATGCAACAAGTGATTGATCCAACCGTGAGAGCCTAAGACAATCTACGGTGACACATGGCTTGTGATCATGTGGTCAGGATGCAACAGGTGATTGATCCGACCGTGAGATGATAAGACCTACGTTGACATATGGCATGCGATCATATGGTCAGGAGACAACAAGTGATTGGTCCAACCGTGAGATGACGTGGCCAGTGATCACGGTGGTATGAGTGTGATGTGACGTGGCATGTGTTCACAGTGTGATATATGATTTGTGAATGCGTTTTGCTCACCTCGGGAGGGTCCGTCGAGGCCTCGAGGGAATCTATGACTTCACTTTGGATTCACGAGTTGGTGTTGCATTTGTGTGACCGAGATTTGTGTATCTTGGGTGATTATGTTGTGTTGATTTTATGTCCGTCGAGGACACGTGACGTGGGTTTTGACCTTGTGAATTGTTGTTTGCTTTATTTGCGAAAACAAAACCTTTGGGCTGTGACCCCTGTTGATTTTGGAAAGAGTAGGATTCGTAATCCTAAATTGTTTTCTATTAAAACTCCCGATGGCATATTAAACTAGTTTGTAAATTGTTTCCCTTGAATTATGATCCTTTGGTTTTTTGAAAGTTTTACTCAAATCTTTCCTCGGGAAGTATTTTCGTTATGTTTAATCTTTGAGGATTCTTGGTTATTGTTATTCTTGGAACTTGAATTGTATGACTCGTATTTTTGCGCTTTGTTCTTAAACTAGCAAAGTAGTGGAATTTTGCTAACCCCCGAGTAATCGGGGGGTGGATGTCTGTATTGCATTCAGGTTTTGGGGAGCATAGCACAGGGTCGGCATGAAGGATGATGAAAGATGAACGATACTAATCACACGAGGACCTATATGATGTCGTATTGGTTTAGTTATATTTTATTTCCGCTGCAGTATTCTTTCCCCGTTGTACGGGAGTCTGTTGTATTCGACCCCTGCGTGGGCATGTATTGTGATTGAGTTATATGTATTTATTGAAAGACCAAATCATTCTACTGAGTCATTTTAGCCTTAAAGACGTTGTTGAGATGTTCAACGTTGTTACCAGCCTGGTAGATCCTTGAGGAAAGGTTCTACGGCGTGTAATATCCCTGAGCGGATTGGGGGTGTTACACTTATGATATTTTCATGTAGGCATCTCAATGCGGGTTTGTCCAGTATTGGTTCCCAACCAATACCCATAAGATTGATCCATACCATACGTATAATCATCTGATGATTATCAATCAAACTTATACTAGTATATTAATCACTTGAGTCTCCACTCAACACGATTGGGCCAGGGACATTTGAATAATCTTATTATTCGTGAATAACTATTATTCGATTATTATAATATTAAAATATGCACACATTATAATAATCAACGAGAAATAAATGATATAACTTTATTTAAATATGACAATTACAAATCTAGGCACATCGAATATCCTAGGGCACTATTCCGAGCAATTATTTCTTCTTTTGTTTTGAGAGTTGATATCATATCTATTATAATGTGCATAATTATTATTTTAGTATCCTTTATTTGGATTGTGCACATGATAGGGTAGATGATATGCTTGGTGTGAGCCATGGTTAATTCTTGGCTGGAAATTCTTTGGTTATTTCCATATATTCTGAAAGTTTGAGTTCCTTTATGGTTTTCATCTACCTCTCCCAGTTTGAAAAATGTTTTGTGGGAACTTTTGGTAGTAATAATTCTGCTGATGATGTCTCAGCTGCTGATTCTGATTTGGCTGCCCAGTTCTTTGTCTCAGCTCTGTCCTAAATTATCTTTGCTGCCCCCTTGATTGTCCTGGATGATGCCTAAACTGTCTTGGTTGCCGCCTAAACTGTCTCGACTGCTGCTTAGTTTTATGATTTGGCTGTTGCCTTTTTTGATTGGTCAGTTCAGCTGGTTGTACACTTGCTTCTCCCTTAAAAATTACAGTTTTAGAAATAGGAGCAGCATTTGGATTATATCCAAGACCTGATTTAAAATATAAAGGTCTTCTGTGAGTGCATAATTCTTCTAATATTTTTGATGCCTTGAGTGATGTTATTTCTTTAGCTTTAGCATCATTTAACTGTTTGAGTTTTATAAGCTCAATCTCAATATGAGTAAGTGCACCTGATTTTTCACTGTTTAAAGTTGTTAATCTGTTTATTTCAAGTATGGCTATGTTCTTTTCAGCTTCAGCCTGACTGGTTTTGAAGTTTGCTAAATCTTGGCTGAGTTTGTCTAAATCATTTTTCAGCTGCACTTTCTCATTTTTTCAGATGGGTGTTCTCAGCTGTCATAACCAAATATGCTGTTTTTTTAGTTTCAAAATATTTTATCAATTGATTGAGAGACCTATGTAAATCAAGATCTTCATATACATCTAAACCAAAATATTATGAAGGTTGAGATTTAGCTGATACATATTCATCAATAGTATTGGCCATCAGGCAGTTGTAGTCATCTTCATCTTCTGAGAAGAATCCACCACTTGGTTCCACAATCTCAGGTGATTGGTCTTCTCCAATTAGAGATTTTCTTTTATCTTCTCTTGTGCATGCGTCTTTCTTTTATTCTTCTTTCCTCAGGTCAGGACAGTCATATTGAATGTGACCTGTCTTGTGGCAATTGTAGCATTCCACCTTCCAGTTTTCGACTTTTTGTTTTCTCTTGGGATTCTCTTTGTAGTTCCTCTTGTATTTTGGGTAATTCTTTTTGAAATTATTAAATCTTTGCATTATGAATGCCATCTCTTCCTCAAAATTCGGAGGGCTTGGATGAGTGACTTCAGCTAGGTTCTTTGCAAGGGACTCAGCTGTAAAAGTGATTGCTTTCTCAGCTAGCTCACTAGATGATGAGAAAGGGAGTTCGAACTCAAATGCCCTGAGGTCTAAGAATAGCTCTTGGATCTTTATTTTGTTAAGATCCTTTGTTTCCCTCATGGCTACGACCTTCATGCTCCACTCTGGGGTAAGAGACCTTAGAACTTTTAGTGACATCTCTCGGTTGTCATAAGTTTTTCCCAGAGAGTTGATCTCATTTATGATTTCCGTGATTCCGGTATCCATGATTTCTGTGGTTTGTCTGTCCTTCATTTTGAATTTGTCAAATTTTCTTTAAGCAATTGATAACTTAGTTTCCTTGATCACTTCGTTTCCTTCATACATTACTGCTAATGTGTCCCAGATTTCTTTGGCGTTTTCGCAATTTTTTATTTTCACCATGGTAGCTTTATCAAGGGTTTGATATAGGACATCTCTGGCCCGGTTGTCAAGATTGGCCAGCTTCCTCTCATCGGTGGTCAGCTCTATTATGGTCTTGGGAATCTGCTTCGGTTTCCCAGTTGTAACTTCCTCAGCAGTGTTGTCTCTCATGTAGGTTATAGGACCTTCTTCAATAATGCTCCACATGTCGTCGTGGATGGATGATATGTGTGCCTGCATTCTTATCTTCCAAAGATCATAATCATCAACAGAGAAAATAGGGAGTCTAAAGTGCATGTGCTCCATCTTAATATGAGATATTGGTGAAATATACATGAGTATATGGATCTGGTTCTTTGACTACCAAATATGTGGTCTATGAACCAACCTCACCAATACCACTTGTATGTCACAAATACGTATGGTAAATGTATAGAAGGGGGTGAATAGACTTTTAGAAGACTCTTATAAAGTTAATTATTTGAAACTCGGCTCATTAACAATAGCTAGATAAACTTAGCTTTTCTTGAAGCTTGATTGAAACTCATAAAAAGCGATGTCAGCTGAAAAATATGCGGAAGACTTACCTGACTAGATTTGTTAATGCAACATTTAAGATGGATTCATCATTTAAGTATGGTGTTTAAAAGCAGTAAAACACATAGCACTTATAGTGGTTTCAGAGGTGGGGTAATCCTCTACGAGTACACTTCTCTTCAATCCACTTGGAGATAAATTCAATATAATTTTTAATGGTTACAATGAATTAGTTACATCAACTTTCAACCAGTAAAAACTCTTAGCCGCGGTAACTCCTTTACTTTGGCTGCTTGCCACCTCCTGATCAAAAACTCGTGGATGCCTCACAACTCTCAAGTTGCTTATCACCTTCCAATCAAGAACATGTGGATGTCGCACAACCCAATTTTAAGAACCTAATTCAGAAAAGTATCCCACTCAAATCTTAATAACAACCGTGTCTGTTTTCTACAACTTTTAAGAGCTTCATATGACTTGAATCTTATGATCTTAGCACTTCAGGATGCTTAGAGTGTATATTGATTTTGCTTGCTTGATTTGCCTGAATGTTAATCGCATCATTCTTCTGCTCAAGAGTTCTTCATATATTTATAGTATGTTCTTTGATCTCTTCATAGCCATTTACCATTTGAACAAATCAGTCTATTGGAGTGTGACTTCTTTGTTTAGCTTTTTATCTCTTTGCACGGCTTGTCGCTTTCTTCAAGTTTGCCTGCTTGAAGATAAAAAGGTTGTTCACACTGTTCTTCTTTGATTTCTATAAGGATGAAAGCCTTCTGGCACGAATCTCGAGGAATATTTTATTCGTAAACTTCTATGAATAGTTCAGATTATCTCCTTTGCTTTACTCACTTCTGCATGTGTTTTGTCGTTTTGTTGACTTTCCAAAGTTTGCTGAAGTGGATATAGGTGATTCACACTTGTGGAATTTTGTCTAAGTACCAAGTGTTCCTTTCTGTCCATACTTGGCTGACGGACTTGGAAACACCCAGCTGATATTTTGTCTTGGCCATACCTGGCTTGGCAATATCGGGCTGATATTTTGTCTTGGCAATACCCGGCTGATATTTTGACTTGGCCATACTCGATTGATATTTTGGCTTGTCTATACTCGGCTGATGTACTTGACTGACTTTTGAACTTCGCTGAATCGAACTTAGTTGATCAGTACTTAGCTGTAAGACCTATATGAGCAAGACTTGGTTGAACAATACTTAGTCTAGTTTTTAGAGGCCTATAGAAGATACTCATTGGATTCTTCTTTACAATGCCATGTATTTAGAACATAGATTTGATTTTAACATTGCATACAAGGATGATATCATCAAGATATTAAGTGTATTCCAAATAGGAGAAGGAGGAGGAAGAGGGGGAGAAGGAGGGGGAGGAGGAGGAGAAGAAGAAGAAGAAGAAGAAGAAGAAGAAGAAGAAGAAGAAGAAGAAGAAGGAGAAGAAGGAGGAGGAGGAGGAGGAGGAGAAGAAGAAGGAGGAGGAGGAGGAGGAGGAGGAGGAGGAGGAGGAGGAGAAGGAGAAGGAGCAGGAGGAGGAGGAGGAGGAGGAGGAGGAGTAGAAGAAAAAGAAGAAGAAGAAGGTGGAGAAGAAGGAGAAGAAGAAGAAGGAGGAGAAGGAGGGGGAGGAGATCAAATCTAACATAATTCCTAACATTGACACACAAAATTGAAAATCCTAAATTAAAGTGAATATAGGTTTAAAAAACTTGTCTAAATTACTAAAGATGGTTACGGCGGCTGGCAGGGAGTCGGAGTTGCTGGTAGTCCATGGTGGTTGGTAATTACTGAGGGACAGGTAATCCATCGATAAATTTCATTAAATTAAACATCTACCGACAATAATAAATCCGTTGGTAATATTCCATCAGTAAATCCATCGGTAAGTTTAGGCGATAAAATTGAGCGCGCACGTTACCAAGCAATTATCAGTGGAATTTTTTTGTCGCCAAATTCCATTACAAATCCGCCAATAATCGGCAAGCACGAATTATTAAAAATAATAACAATTGTTGGTAAACCTTCCATAATCCGTCGATACTTACCAACTAATAAAATCCTTTGATAAGATTCGATATTATTTCGCGAATGTCTTGTAGCTTATGGAATCTTTAAAACTTTTGCAGCAACTCATGGTCACTATCAATTCACACTTGCATCCAAACTCTACAACAATCAGTCCATCGGCGACTGAAATCCAAGGTCCATCAATCACGGCGGGAGGCTACTAACTCTAACCCAACGTAGTTCATCATGAAACTTCCATGCAGCCTTCGGAGATCCAATATTGAAATGATGTCGTGAGTGCGAATGGGAGTTGGGGTTAGGCCAGTTAAAAGTGACCATGGTTGTGCCATGTCATAGTGCAACTGCTTGGTCTATTTTTCAGCTTTTCTATTTTCTACTTGAGTGCCTAATATCCATGTATCGTCAGGATTTGTCCATGTGCGTACTTACATAGAGTTTTGGGTAAGATGATTCAAAAGCTCAATCGGAATCATATAGCGGAGAAGTATCATTCTATTATGGAATATGTTGAGAACCAAAACATAAATTCTTGTCTACGTGGTGTGATTTATGACCCAAGCCCAACAACAAACTCCTCGAATGTGCTTGAAATTGAGGCCCCATGTTCGGATGCTTGCTCATATCCTTGGGTCTATAACTCATGCTAGCGTGAGGATCATGAGCAGGTTTGCTAGCATAAGGGGGGTTTTCGCTCGTATAAGCAGTTGAGTGAATAGTATTTCTTAGACTCACCCTTATTCTCCAAACAAGATTGCCGACATTTATAGATGATGAGATGCTAATCTTGCCTCGACTCATCTAATGGTTGTTTCCAATGGTATCGTAGCATGAGAGACACGAACTATGCTTGCTTGTTGTTTCCAACTTACAACAATCAGCAGCAATATGGTGAATCATGTCATACTGTACGTAGAAATGCGAAAGACACTCATGGACCAGGGAAACAAATCTACGGTGGCTCGTTCTTTTGATCATTATTTCGTTTAAACAAAATTCTCAAGACCAATTTCAACCGGTAATATGGCATATTGCAATGGTCATTGTTTTGTTTCGATGGGTTGTTAAGATTAATTTCAACCAGGACCGTGGCATACTGCCCCATCAAATCATGCAGTTTTTTTCCATCAGTCTTGATAGATTTACCCACCGATCAGTCAAAGCCAAAGAGAAAGCTTGGACCCAATATGGCGAACTAAGAGCTAAGATGTGCAACCAGACTCAAATAGGATTACCCACCGATCGACCATATATTTCTTCCCAATCAAACCCTTGTCCGGTGGGCTATGGAACTGGCATAGCCATGACCAAGTATAAACAATGAGTCTACCAAGGCCTGATATACCCCAAGAGGCCCGAAGAAGGTCCTGGAGCTATGTTGCGGCATTTCAGCTCTTGGAGGATTAAGGCAAGCAAGAAGTGATGCAAGCTATTATGACACGGGTTAATTCTGATGATAGCCAATCCGCCTTGGCATCCACCCATGCACTCCTCTCCAGCTCAGCCATGCCGGTTTGATGGGACCATGATATAAAAGAGCTGGTTTCCGGATAAATCGACCGAGTAGGAACGACAAAGAGGGTCGACCGAGCAAATATCGAGTATGCTCCAAGGTCCTGTTATGACAGGACTGGGCCGAATAGGTATAGACCAAAGGCCGACCCCAAGACCAACCGGAGCAGGGACGACAAGGAGAGCCGACCATATCCAGGACAATATGCTCCAAGGCCCCGCTATGACACGACCGGGCAGAGCAGCTAGAGGCCGGGGGCCGACCCCAGAGCCGACCGTAACGAATAATCATCGCCAAAAAGTATGCGGAACAGGCACACATGACAGATAATGCACTTTGTTCTCCCTTTTCTCAAAGCAACCCTCGAATACCGCCACGTGTCCAAGACATCCTCTCCCCCTGACAAGTGTTTGGATGTATCCCAAACATTCCCCAGCTGTCAATATTCTAATTGGCCAAGGCTTTCTATAAATAGGAGAAATGTATGATAAATAAGGACTTTTGGAAAAAAAATAAGATTTTGACCCATAAAAAAATACGTTAGACATATAATATAAGAAATATAGACCAACTTCAAAATTCAGCCCGACTCTATCTCAAGAGAAAAAGATCGTTAATAAAATTATGTTATCCTACTCATTCAACTTTTTATTGTTTACTACGTGGCTTCGATTCACCTAGTCCAGGTCAGCACATGTTTCGTTGATAAAATCAGAAGAGAGCTATCTCCCGGGTTGTTGAAGACGCAGTGGAGGGTCACGGCGAAAGCCCCCATCCATCTCGAAAATGCCCTACTTCCCCCCATATCGGTTTTCCAGCGATTAAGAAGTGGGAGGAAAGCGGGGAATCCGACACCGTATCGAACCATCTGAAGTCAGGACCAAGCCAAGGCCTAGACCGCTCACCAATCCTACGTCCCGGCAAAAATAACTCTCCATCCCCCGTGTGACAACTCAAGTGAAATTGAGTTCCTCAAGAAATGTCTCACCGAGTTAGAAAACAAACAACAGCAACCACCTCTAGATTCGGGATGGCTGGACTGCCAGGAGAGCACCCTTGCCTCTAGCATATTGGTAGAGCCTCTCCCGGAGAAGCTCAAGGTACCCCAAATCCCACCATTTAACGGGGAGACCAATCCAAACGCCCATCTTGGGCATTACAAATCGTGGATGGATCTACATGCCCATGATGCGTTCAGATGCCGAATGTTCTCTTTAACCTTTAGGGGAAGGAGCCCAAAGATGGTACCATTCACTTCCACATCATTCTATCCAGACATGGACCTAGCTCCACGCAGCGTTTAGATCCCACTTCATGGGCTCTTAGGTATGCGTCGCCCCGCACTCTTCCATTGCTTCAATTATACAAGGACCCAACGAGTCCCTTAAGAGCTATGTATCCCACTTCAATAAGCAAATATTGGAGACGGAACCCATGTCAGGTGACGCGCTGGCTATCGTTGTGCAAGCCGGCCTTCAGAAATATTCCTTCTTCCATTGGACGGTATGCCAAAACACTCCACGCACCTACTAGGAATTCCTGGAGCATTCCAGCTCTCACATAGCCGCATAAACAGCCATGCCGGCCCCTATATTCGCCATGCCATCCAACCAGCATGGGACAAACAAGAAGAAGGAAGAAAGGAAAGACCCATCCTGGGACTACCGCCAAGAACCCCATCGTGATGGTAAGGCTGCTCCCCCCCCCCCTCGATTTTGGAGAACGGCAAACCAAGCTTATGGCCAACTCTATGGAGATCTATTCGGTGCATGCTGCGACCATATTTGAACAAATCAAGGATCTTGGCCTACTTTCAGTCCCCAGGCCAATTTATAAAGATCTAAAAGAAATGGATCAGACTCATTTTTGTAAATATCATGAATCAGTGGGTCATAATACCGAGCAATGCTGGGACCTGGTCGCAGCCTTAATCGCGATATGCGACAATAATGGGTTAAGGCGATTTACCCGGAATCAGGGACTGCGAGAGTCGAGCCGAACCGACCCAAGGGAAAAGTAGTCGGGTGCCTCCCCCATCTAAATCCCCCGGGAGATTCTCACGGTGATGGGCACCGCCGAAGGAGAAGACCATCGATCGAAACGGCATAGAAAAACTTCGAGAAGCTATATCCTCCTATTAGTGATCGGAGCGCCGACTAGACAGTTTTTTGTCTGCGGCCGAGGGGTCCCCCGAAAACCCCCAACGTGCGGTCACATTCGACGAATCAGATTCCGACGGTGTAAAATCCTAAAATTCGTAAACCTAAAATTTCGTATAAATTTGAATTTTTACTTTAACTTTGAAATATTCCAAATTAAAACATAAACTATGTTATACATATTAAAATTATTAATACTAACCAAAGTCTAATCTTAATTATTTAAATGTGTACACAAATAATAACTTTCCTAAAAGAACACCCATTACACGTTTTACTTGAGAAGTTATAATTCTGACTTTCTCTTTAATGACCTCCTAAAATCTCGATCATCTCTTAATTCTTGTAACCGAAATCTTTAAATCCCATTCAACACAAATTGATTACTTACCTTATATGTCTCACACGTTTTCCTCCCTAAACTTTCGGATAAAAGAAACATAATTTTGACCCTCCTCCCACCATTCTCTCTTCGTACGATACACCAAACAAGACACACACAAACCCTAATTCAAGAACCTTAAGTGGCGGCATACAAATTCTCCCAAGAGAAACTAAACCCTAAAACTATTGTTGCATTCCATTCGTGATCAAGAAGGAGATAGGAAGAGGTGTGGCTGAATTCGTGAGGTCCTTGTGTTGTCTTTGATTCTCTATTCGTTGGTGAAAGGTATCACGAAACTCCTTTTATTTTGAATACACATTTGATGCATACAATGATAGAACAAATTATCACATGAATCATTAAACGAATAACCATAAATTTATATGTGTCGTATGGGTTTTGATCGTAAATGATAGTATGAGGTGTTTGAATATGTGTTTTTGATGAATTAATTCTGTAAATAACATGTGTATTGATCACATATTAATTGGATTAAAAATGGGCAAAGAGGAATTAAGGTTTATGTGATTGTTTGATCGGGACTGATTTGATAGATGAATATGTGTGCATCATGGCACGAGTCTCATAAAGGTTTAATTCGGGATTTTCATTCTAAAACTTAGTTTGGAGTCTTAGTAAAGTTTTCCAATTGTTTTGGGTGGATTTGAGTTTGATTTGGTCCTATTTTTGAATTTTATGAGACGATGTGTCAAATCTGTGTTTGCAGAATTTGATTTCTGTCGTGGTTTATGATTTTTCATGTTCAAACATAAGGGTTTAGGATCTCTCCTTTCACATGGGAAATATTTGGGTTATGTATGAGTCCCTGGAATTTTTGTGGATTTTTCTAAATGGGTTAGTTTAAGGCAAACTTTATGTATGTATCTGCAAATCCGAATCTGAACATGTTAGCATAAATGATTTTTGACAGGGAGTTTCACTTAAAAATAAAATCTGGGAAAATTCAAGTAGACTCCTAAGAGATTATAGCTTCTATGAGAATTTTGGTGAATTTTTATCTTGACATATGGTGTGGTATTAGAATTCGTAAAGTGAAGGCTAAAACATTGTAAAACCAGAATTTTGTTAGAAGTTAAGTTTTTTTTTTGTGATTTTAATACCATTTAATATATTTGAACCCTAAAATGTTCTTGAACATTTATTATGATATAATTGGTTATATGTTAACCTAATTCCAATAACGAAACCCTAATCACATTAATGAATGGTGTTAAGTAATTAAGAATCTGTTACGACATTAAATGGGCTAATAAGCATAAAATGATGCCAAATTCTTGTAGATTCATTGAAGAAGAAGTGAACCATCTTTCTTGAGTTTTTTACTTTTGATCTCATCCCATTTGCTAAGGTACGGATATTCTGACCTTATTCTTAAGGTTTCCTTTGATATTAACAACCTAGAGATTTATGAACCTTTGATATGAACCTTTACTTTGAAATTTGGACATGAACTTTTATTATGAACCTTTGTTATTGAACCTTAGATTTGAACCTATGAATACTTGGTGTAATTATAATGGCTCTTATTATGTATTTTGTATCTGTATCACTAGTCATGGGGGTTCCATGTCCGTATCATTGATGCACCAATGGTATGACTCCAGGGTGGTCGAGTGATGTTCCATCCTGTAATAATCGTACCTTTTATCGCTTATAATTAGGAATTCATGAACTTTGTAGTTTGGTTCGTAATTTTTTTCGAACATTGGTATCATGTGTTTGATTCGAATTTGAGCCTGTATGTTGTGTTTCTTGTTAGTATTTCGTTAATATCCGTCATCGTGGAGTCGAACCGCTTGCATCGCTTCTGCAACCCAGGATTAGCGTGCGCTACCTTACATGGGTAGCGTACGCAACGGTAGTTGTAGGCTAACGTGCGCTACTACAAGAGGTTACGCACGCTAACCGGCAGCATGGGGCGGTCCAGAGAGCACTGGACTGGGACTAAAAATTGAGCTAGCGCACGCTAAGGCATCATAGTAGCGCACGCTAGGGGAACAGGTAGCGCACGCCACTGTTGGTTGTTAGCGCGCGCTAAGTGACCGGACGGAAGGACGGTGAGGTCTGGACTTTAGCCAGACCAACAGGTAACGTGCGCTAAGACGGCCGTTGCGTGCGCTAACTCGTCGGTCGTAGCGCATGCTATTCGGTCGTGCGCATGCGCTACGGCGTGGACGAAGGGTTTCGAGCAGGCGAAGGTTACGGACTTAGATCGACACGAGATAGCGCGCGCTAAGGCGGAAGGCTGCGCGCGCTAACTCGGCGATACTGGCGCACGCTAACTCGATTGAGTAGCGCACGCTATCGGATGTGGTGCACACCACCGGCTCGGAGGCGAAGAAGTCAGGTTTGTAGACCTAGGCCGATAGCGCGCGCTATTCGGTAGCGTTAGCGCGCGCTAAGGCGCACTTATATAAATACATGTGTTGCGGTCAACACTTGTCATTTTCATTTTCTCTCCTCTTCTTGAGCTTCTAGACGACTCCGGGCGGTGTAGGCGAGGTTTTCATGAGCACGGTTGAAACTCAAATCTTTCCAACTTCAAGTAAAGATCTATCAATCTTACGTCGTCTTCACCAAGGAATCGAGGTAATCCTTCCGTAGAATCCTAACTTTGGGGAAATTTGGGGATTTTGGGGATCTCGTTTCTCCTGCCGTTTAACTCCAAATCATGATGGATTGTAGTTGAAAATGGTTGTGTAGGTATGATTTCATGATTTCCTCAAGGTTTTGTGGATTGATTCCAAATCCTCTTTTGTAAATCGAGCAAAACCCATTACGCCCTCGTAGTACTCGATTAAATGGTCCTAAGGGTAGAACTTAGGATGGATTTTCGTGTCTCCAACAAATTGTAACGATTAACGCCTCAATGTTTGTTAGGAGCGGGATTCGGAAGATAGTTCGGACCATAACCTTGTTCGTAAATGCATTCCTTTGAGAATAAGAAAGTTCAGGCAAGTACTTTATTGCATTAGTTTATGGCATGCATTTCTGTGATGGTTTAGAGAATGATGAGAGTTGAAAGGTTATTCTCGGGTACTCTCACTCGGGGATTGACTCGACGGGGTCACACGGGGACCTGGTGGCTTTTCTGATGGACCGGGTCACGAGAGATACTTGAGTGGACATCCTCACCAGGGATTGCTCGACGGGGCACACAGGGACTTGGTGGCTTGAGGGCCGGACCGGGTCGCGAGGGTTGTCGGAGTGTTTTTACTGGTGATTGATATTGATATTCCGGAATATCGTAAATTGAACTGTTTTGGGATTTTGAAATGATTTGGAAATGCCTGTGGATTAAAATAATTGTAATACTGTACTTGCACTAGCGGTTGTGGCTAACCCCATTGTTGGGGTGGAATGTTTTGTACATTTCAGGTATTCTCGAGGGACAGGAGCCCCCATGTGGCGCACACGGAGTTGACAAGCACACTGGATGTTAGAGAGCTCGCATCAGTCGTTGTATTGTGATGTTGAGTCAGTTTTATATACTGTATTATGGGTGGTTTTGAGTTGTACTTTGTCGTGTAATGTTTGCGTTCAGTGATGATTTGAAATATACTCTTTTGGCCGCGGCCGAGGCCTAACTTGTGTTTTGTAACCTTTGTTGGACTATTATGTCATGGTTGTTATGTATTGGATTGTGGTTAAATCTTGTGTGTCGTCAGCCTGGCGGGACCCTTGTGTGTCCTGTGGCGTGTAATATTCCCGGTTGGATCTGGGGGTGTTACACATCCCATCCCTTTTTATTATATATTTTGGCCACTATGATTATGATTTCTGCAGGAGCGTATGGATGCATCCTAGATTTGATTTATATCTGTATCCGATATGTTTGGTTACTGGTGTTGTGTGCAATACACGCCTTTCACAATTTTGGGAGTTGATCACTCCACTGGTTATGAAGATTGAAGATTATGTTATGATATGAGTCAAGGTTATTTTGATTCTGTTTATGCAGGCGACTGCATAGATTCCTGTTAATTAGCCTATACACATGTTCCACTTGCTACAAATTATACCTAATTATACTTTTCCATTATTACTCCAATTGAACTCCACTTTTATATTTCTGTTCTGTATTGATATATCTGTTCACTGGGCTTTTTATGCTCAGTCGTATTTCTTTTCTCCGTGGTAGGTTGTTAAGCTAGGAGCTGGGGCTATGTTTTGGGATGAGAGTAGGAGCTGAGTGCAGCCTTACCCTAGACATATTAGCTTTGACACTATGTTATTTCATTGTTTTGAGACTCAGATTATGATGTTTCCTTCATTTGGATTTCTTTTGGAACTTGTGTATTTCTTTTAAGTCATGTTGATTACTTTCCTTTGATATTTATGATAAGACTTCCGCTTGCGTTTGTTTATGTATGTTCTGATATGCCACCACAATGTGATACTTCTACCCTTGTCGGGTTGGGGTGTTACAATTATGGTATCAGAGCCCTAGGTTCGACCTGTAGAGCTTAGGCTATGACCTGTGAGGATTTGGGTAGACATTAGGTTTCCTTCTGCGTATTTTCCTTTCGTACATCATTTTTATTTGACCTTGCTAATCGTTTGATAATGGTTCAGATGATTCTGTTTCTCTGATTTTCGTTCCATTGATGACGATTGATTTTGGCTAACCCTAGGATGTAGAAGGACTGTTAGGTGGTTGATAGGTTGCTTATTCACGACTTGAGATAAAGTATGACCATCATGAAGGTATACTCATATGATGCTAGTATTATGATGCATAGCTAACGTGATAATACTTTCATCATATGATGTACCCTCATTGTGATCATCGGATATTTCGAGGAGTGCCTGAGAATCTTTAGAATTTCTGGCATTTGATTAAGATTATCTGCGTTTAGTGAGACTTTAAGATCATTCTGCCTATGCGTTTAATCTACCTTCATCGTTATACGACTTGATACGTTTGGATACTTGACATGCATTTGTTGACCTTTGTGCTTCTGATAAGAATCTTAGGTTTCGTTGTAGAGCTTTCTACCATTTGACATGTATCAACCAATCTGTTTTCTATACGTATGTATTCCAAGGGTTACTATGGAGATGTATACCTATGTTCTGCTACATGTACGTTTCACATCCGTTGAATCTGATTCACTATGATCTGCTATGAGTAAAGATCTGAGAATTTTGGATTATGAGGAACTAGAGCTGTCTGTTGTGAGAATCCTTTTGAAAGGTTATACTGAATATGAGGCTACTTGAGAAACTGAAGAGTTGTGCGTATTCGTTATTCACATGTTTCTGCAATTCGATACGTTTTCATCTGATCATTTCTTTTCAATTTCGCGGATGAAATTTTTTTTTAGAGGGGAAGAGTTGTAAAACCCTAAAATTAGTAAACCTAAAATTTCGTATAAATTTGAATTTTTACTTAAACTTTGAAATATTCCAAATTAAAACATAAACTATGTTATACATATTAAAATTATTAATACTAACCAAAGTCTAATCTTAATTATTTAAATGTGTACACAAATAATAACTTTCCTAAAAGAACACCCATTACACGTTTTACTTGAGAAGTTATAATTCTGAATTTCTCTTTAATGTCCTCCTAAATTCTTCGCCATCTCTTAATTACTGTAACCGAAATCTTTAAATCTCATTCAACACAAATTGATTACTTATCTTATATGTCTCACACATTTTCCTCCATAGACTTTCGGATAAAAGAAACGTAATTTTGACCCTCCTACCACCATTCTCTCTTCGTACGATACACCAAACAAAACACACACAAACCCTAATTCAAGAACCTTAAGTGGCGGCATACAAATTCTCCCAAGAGAAACCAAATCCTAAAACTATTTTTGCATTCCATTCGTGATCAAGAAGGAGATAGGAAGAGGTGTGGCTGAATTCGTGAGGTCCTTGTATTGTATTTGATACTCTATTCATTGGTGAAAGGTATCACGAAACTCCTTTTATTTTGAATACACATTTGATGCATACAATGATAGAACAAATTATCACATGAATCATTAAACAAATAACCATAAATTTATATGTGTCGTATGGGTTTTGATCTTGAATGATTAGTATGAGGTGTTTGAATATGTGCTTTTGATAAATTACTTCTGTAAATAACATGTGTATTGCTCATATATTAATTAGAATAAAAAGGGGCAAAGAGGAATTAAGGTTTATGTGATTGTTTGATCGGGACTGATTTGATAGATGAATATGTGTGCATCATGGCACGAGTCTCATAAAGGTTTAATTCGGGATTTTCGTTCTAAAACATAGTTTGGGGTCTAGGTAAAGTATTCCAATTGGTTTGGATGGATTTGAGTGTGATTTGGTCCTATTTTTGAGTTTTATGAGACGATGTGTCAAAACTGTGTTTGCAGAATTTGATTTCAGTCGTGATTTATGATTTTTCATGTTCAAACCCTAAGGAGTTAGGAGCTCTACTTTTACAGGAGTAATATTTGGGTTATGTGTGACTCCCTGAAATTTTTATGTGTTTTTATATAGTATTTAAATGGGTTAGTTTAAGGAAAACTTTCAGTGTGTATCTGCAGATCCGAATCTGAACATGTTAGCATAAACGATATTTGACAGGGAGTTCCACTTAAAAATAAAATATGGGAAAATTCAAGTAGACTCCTAAGACATAATATCTTCTGTGAGAATTTTTGTGAATTTTTATCTTAACATATGGTGTGGTATTAGAATTCGTAAAGTGAAGGCTAAAACATAGTAAAACTAGAATTTTGTTAGAAGTTAAGATTTTTTTTTTGTGATTTTAATACCATTTAATATATTTGAACCCTAAAATGCACTTGAACATTTATTATGATATAATTGATTATATGTTAACCTAATTCCAATAACAAAACCCTAATCACATTAATGAATGGTGTTAAGTAATTAATAATCTGTTACGACATTAAATGGGCTAATAAGCATAAAATGATTTCAAATTCTTGTAGATTCATTGAAGAAGAAGTGAGCCATCTTTCTTGGCTTCTTTCCTTTTGATATCATCCCATTTGCTAAGGTACAGATATTCTGACCTTATTCTTAAGGTTTCCTTTGATATTGACAACTTGGAGATTTATGAACCTTTGATATGAACCTTCACTTTCAAATTTGGACATAAACTTTTATTATGAACCTTTGTTATTGAACCTTAGATTTGAACCTATGAATCATTGGTGTAACTATGATGGCTCTTATTATGTATTTTGTATCTGTATCACTAGTCATGGGGGTTCCATGTCCGTATCATTGATACACCAATGGTATGACTCCAGGGTGGTCGAGTGATGTTCCATCCCGTCCCTTTTTATTATATATTTTGGCCACTATGATTATGATTTCTGCAGGGGCGTATTGATGCATCCTAGATTTGATTTATATCTGTATCTGTATCTGATATGTTTGGTGACTGGTGTTGTGTGCAATACACGCCTTTCACAATTTTGGGAGCTGATCACTCCACTAGTTATGAAGAATGAAGATTATGTTATGATATGAGCCAAGGTTATTTTGATTCTGTTTATGCAGGCAACTGCATAGATTCCTGTTACTTAGCCTATACACATGTTCCACTTGCTACAAATTATACCTAATTATGCTTTTCCATTATTACTCCAATTGAACTCCACTTTTATATTTCTGTTCTGTATTCCTATATCTGTTCACTGGGCTTTTTAAGCTTAGTCGTATTTCTTTTCTCCGCGGCAGGTTATTAAGCTAGGAGCTGGGGATATCTTTTGGGATGAGAGTAGGAGCTGAGTGCAGACTTACCCTAGACATCTTAGCTTTGACATTATGTTATTTCATTATTTTGAGACTCAGATTATGATGTTTCCTTCATTTGGATTTCTTTTGGAACTTATGTAATTCTTTTAAGTCATGTTGACTTACTTTCCTTTGATATTTATGATAAGACTTCCGCTTGCGTTTGTTTATGTATGTTCTGATATGACACCACAATGTGATACTTCTACCCTTGTCGGGTTGGGGTGTTACAATTATGGTATCAGAGCCCTAGGTTCGACCTATAGAGCTTAGGCTATGACCTGTGAGGATTTGGGTAGACATTAGGTTTCCTTTTGCGTATTTTCCTTTCGTACATCATCTTTATTTGACCTTGCTAATCGTTTGATAATGGTTCAGATGATTCTGATTCTCTGATTTTCGTTCTATTGATGACGATTGATTTTGGCTAAACCTAGGATGTAGAAGGAATGTTAGGTGGTTGATAGGTTGCTTATTCACGACTTGAGATAAAGTATGACCATCATGAAGGTATACTCATATGATGCTAGTATTATGATGCGTAGCTAACGTAATAATACTTACGTCATATGACGTACCCTCATTGTGATCATAGGATATTTCGAGGAGTGCTTGAGAATCTTTAGAATTTCTGGCATCTGATTAAGATTATCTGCGTTTAGTGAGACTTTAAGATCATTCTGCCTATGCGTTTAATCTACCTTCATCGTTATACGACTTGATATGTTTGGATACTTGACATGCGTTTGTTGACCTTTGTGATTCTGATAAGAATATTAGGTTTCGTTGTAGAGCTTTCTACCATTTGACATGTATCAACTAATCTATTTTCTATCCGTATGTATTCCAAGGGTTACTATGGAGATGTATACCTATGTTCTGCTACATGTACGTTTCACATCCATTGAATCTGATTCACTATGATCTGCTATGAGTAAAGATCTGAGAATTTTGGATTATGAGGAACTAGAGCTGTCTGTTGTGAGAATCCTTTTGAAAGGTTATACTGAAGATGAGGCTACTTGAGAAATTGAAGAGTTGTGCGTATTCGTTATTCACATGTTTCTGCAATTCGATACATTTTCATCTGATCATTTCTCTTCAATTTCGTGGACGAGATTTTTTTTAGAGGGGAAGAGTTGTAAAACCCTAAAATTCGTAAACCTAAAATTTCGTATAAATTTGAATTTTTACTTTAACTTTGAAATATTCCAAATTAAAACATAAACTATGTTATACATATTAAAATGATTAATACTAACCAAAGTCTAATCTTAATTATTTAAATGTGTACACAAATAATAACTTTCCTAAAAGAACAACCATTACACGTTTTACCTGAGAAGTTATAATTCTGAATTTCTCTTTAATGTCCTCCTAAAATCTCGACCATCTCTTAATTCTTGTAACCGAAATCTTTAAATCCCATTCAACACAAATTGATTACTTATATTATATGTCTCACACGTTTTCCTCCCTAAACTTTCGGATAAAAGAAACGCAATTTTGACCCTCCTCCCACCATCGTACGATACACCAAACAAAACACACACAAACCCTAATTCAAGAACCTTAAGTGGCGGCATACAAATTCTCCCAAGAGAAACTAAACCCTAAAACTATTTTTGCATTCCATTCGTGATCAAGAAGGAGATAGAAAGAGGTGGCTGAATTCTTGAGGTACTTGTGTTGTCTTTGATTCTCTATTCGTTGGTGAAAGGTATCACGAAACTCCTTTTATTTTGAATACACATTTGATGCATACAATGATAGAACAAATTATCACATGAATCATTTGTAATACCCGAGATTTTCGTTTCCGGTTATTTTTGAATTTTTGTCGATTGTGCCGGTTATTTTGCTCTGTTAGCGATTATTTGATTTTTCCCCTATGTTGGGTACGGCATGATGTACCGTGTTGTGGTGTTCGTCGGGTACGACATATCGTTACGTAAGCCGAGCTAATAGTATGTCGTGCTTTATTATTTGTTTGTTTTAGATTTGGATCGTTGGTGTTGTCCGTTAGTGTTTCGTTGCATGTTGAATAATCATTATTTTGTCGAGGAGTATCGTTGTTGTGCAATTGGTCGACTTTGTAAGATCACCACCGGCACTTATAAAGTCTAAAAATTCTGAATCTTTACAATATGATAGAGCATCAAATTAGCTTTCCAATGGTTCAAACGGCGAGTCAATCGGAGTCCGGACGAAGGAGTTATGGTCATAATAGCGAAGACTACACAATGTATAATTAGCGCACGCTAACGTATTTATTAGCGCGCGCTAACTATTAGGGACAGAGCGTTCTGTCCTTTACAGGACTGCCTCGTTTACGCACACTAATACATTGATTAGCGCACGCTAACGGGACCGAACAGAGGCTTCTGGACTGCATTTTTACCCTGGTAGCGCACGCTAAGCCTTTCCGTAGCGTACGCTAAACCTCTGTTAGTATATAAGGGTTTGGGAAGTCAACTTTCATCATTTTTTTTCATTTCACTTCTTCTCCTCCGGCGACCCAAGCGACTCCAGGCGTGATAAGGTGGAGATCTTGGCCAGATATCATTAGATATCAACTCCTTTCAACTCCTAACACGGATTTATCGACCTTCTTTCATCTTCCACCGTCGGATTCGAGGTAAAATCCCTTAGAACCTTGGTTTTGGGAATTTTGGGGGTTGTTCCTTGATCTCTTGAGTTCACCCGGAAATGATAAATTGATTACGTAGTTCTTGTTGTTTTGGTTGTACCCTACGGATTAGAAACTCGTTTATTGATTTCATTCCACCCGGAACATGATTTTGATTTCCTTGGGAAACCATTGAACCCTTGTTGTTTCTTAGTGTCGATTGGGATTTCGTTTAGTATTGTTGATTCGTAGCGGTGTTATTCTCGTAGTGATGGTGTTGTTATTGATTTTTCGCGAAGGTGGTCGGTTTTCGGGGCTGTTTCGGGGCTGTTTCGGCCGAGCCGCGTTCGTCGGAGTATTCACAATTGATTTCGAGGCAAGTATCTTGCCCATACATTACGTGTTTTGTGAATATAATGATTGAAAATTGACGATATGTGCTAAATGAATATTTACAACCTTTTCTTAAAAGAATCGGTATATTTACAATCATAGTTTTCTTAAAGGACGACTCCTGTGTTCGGGACTTAATGCGCTTATTGACTTTGTGTGTTAGTGTTGAGTATAGGATATCCCTACTTTTGGGTGATGCCAATATGTGTGAATATGTCGTCGGTAATTTATGGTTAAATCCTCTTGTTATGAATTATGCATGGAGTCATGTGGTTATCGTTGGATATATGAGTTGTTTGATATTGGTTGTTGTCATTCGGTGTTGATGAGATAAGTGTGTTTCTTTGTGGATAATATTAATTCTGGGTCGTGAGTATGTGTTGAAAAATATGGCCATTTTAGCAAAATACCTCGACTATATATATTGTGATTGACTCTTGAGGATTGCGGTTTTGGAAATGTGAATTGATGAGAGTTGTAAGGTTTTTCTCGGGTACTCTCACTCGGGGATTGACTCGACGGGGTCACACGGGGACCTGGTGGCTTAGCGGCTGACCGGGTCGCGAGAGTTACTTCGAGTGGGCATTCTCACACAGGGATTGCTCGGCCGGGGCACACAGGGGACTTGGTGGCCTTACGGCGGGGACCGGAGGAGGGGACCGGTCGCGAGAATTGCCAGTGTTTGTCTTGTTGATTAATTGTGATATGTCAGGAGTATCTAAATGCTTGTTGCTCTGAGTCGAGAGACATTATATATCGAGTCTTGGTGTTTGGCTAAAATGGAATAAAAATATTGTGTTGTGTGTTTTGTGTCGTTGGAAGTGAATTGAAGTGATTGAACGGGTCGCGGACCCTGTATTGATGATCGAAATGGCTGGGTCGTGGACCACTGTGTTTTGTATTTGGAGTGAATTGGGTTGTGAACCCGTGTTTTGTTAATTGAATTTGCATTTTTGGAAAATGAATATTGGGGCGGTGACCCTAAGTGGCTTTTGGAGAATTAAGAACCTTACTATCGCAAATGTTTTCGAAAACTCCCGAGATTTGAAAATGAATTCAAAGTGCTTTCTTGTTTTGGTTTCTACTTTCAAGACTTGAACTATTTTAATTATCAAATATCTCGGGAAGACTTTTGTTGTATTCTCGGAATGTGTTTTGTATGGCTCGTATTTGCACTTTATACTTGTACTAGCAAAACAGTGGAGTTTTGCTAACCCCCGAGTATTCGGGGGTGGATGTCTGTTTTTGCATCCAGGTACATGCAGGTTTGGGAGCAAAACACAGGATCAGCGCGAAGGATGATGGAAGGCGAATGATACTAATCACACGAAGGCCAGTGTTGGATACAGTTAGTCGGAGTTCGTGTATGGTCCTTTCCGCTGTCGTATTTTTATTTATGAGTGTATTTTACCCTTGCATGGGTATGAGTCGAGATAGAAATGTGCATTTTTACTTGTATGTTTGTGATGAAAGACCAAGTTAGTATGTTGATTTGGTATTTTATCACGTCGGTATGTAATGAGTTGTGTTGTTTGGATGTCTAGCCTGGTGGATCCTCATGGAGAGGGTCTGCGGCGTGTAATATTCCGGTTTGATTACGGGGTGTTACGGTTATGGTATCGGAGCTTAGGTTGCGGAAACCTAGGTGTCGGGTCGATCAGATATTGTCGTGTCTTGTCTGTCAGATTGTTTTTGTCTAAGTCGTGTCGCGACGCGTCGTCTGTGATGTCGGCCGTGATTAGTATCGAGTGCGACCATCATCTTCATGCGACCTGTGGATGTAAGTCTCCCTACTATATTGTGCCTTGTGATATACGAGCCGTATGATTTTGTGTTATGATGTGGAGTTAAAGGTGATTTGTGAGTATGTGGCCTATGTTGTTTGATTTTCCTATGATGACCTCAAGGTCAAAATTTTTGGAGAATTCCAACTACCGACATTTTATTTTCTTCTTGTATTATAAGTTTTCAAAACACCATTTTTAAACTCAAGTGAAGTCTCCAAAATGTAGACAAGACGTGACTCTCGTTTTCAACTTATCAGTTTTATGGTTGTTAGTCGGCAAATACGTGATGATCTTCTTGTTGTTCGGGCAGTATAGCCAGTTTTAGATTAAAACTGTGATGTGATTGCTGAGTCGTTCGGTTTGTGTACATTGAGATAGCTCTCTTTAATAAGAGGTGAGATTTCGGTTTTTGAATAACAATTGTCTTTTGATGGTTGCTCATGAAGTGTTAAATCGATGGCGTGGAGATTCGAACGTTGTTGTTTATTTGTGACCATCGATTCTAGTAACGTCGTATATATGTTCGCGATCATGTTGCTGAGTTGGAGCAGCTAGCGCACGCTAAGCGCGAGGCTAGCGCGCCTTCTTGCGGCATTGGTAGCGCACGCTAAATATTGTTGTAGTGCGCGTTAGGCCTAACCTCGGTAGTCAATCACCCGCATTTCTTTTAGCCGTTAGGCCTAACCTCGGTAGTCAATCACCCGTAATTGTATTCTATGTGTGTTATGACTTTTCGTTGCGCTAAGTAATAATTGATTTTGTTTAGTGAGTTGATAAATTATGTCTGATCTGTGTGTGTGTTCGAAAATGCTTTCCTGAAACTTTCATAAGTTTGTGCAAGTTGTGGAAAATCAATTTTTGAAAATAATTTGACGTTGCGATTAAATCGGCTTCATATGAACTTTGGAAATTATTTGAAATTTGCGAGCCAGTCTAAGATTCTCAAATAAAACCTCGACGGTATTTAAAGAGTTGTTTTAAAGTACCTTGAACATTTGGTAAAATGTTACCGTCATTGAATTTTGTGTAGTGTTGGGAGAATTTTCAGAAATGATTTTTAACGTACTATTGTATTTTCAAATAATTCGAGTACATGATTTTCAAAAATCGTTCACAACATAAATATTTTTTTTATTTCCAAAACCAACACCATTTTTATTTTCAAAATATGTAGTGAAAGACGAAAAAGCTTACTCGATTTAAACATCAAACTCGGATTTGGAAAAGTTTGAATAACTCCAAAATCATTGTCGATTTGTGGAAATATTTAGTGCATGTGCGAATGGTTTGATGGTATTGCGTGGTTACCCTGTTTGTTATTAACGAAAATGACGATACTGATTACAAAGGATAATTGATATTCCGAAATATTGTTTTGCAAATGATTTCAAAATAAGATAGTTACGGTCTTTTGTTTACAAGTCGTGGTAAAACAGCCCGAGGTACCAAAAGTACTTTCAAAAATTCTCTTTCGAGTAAACATACAAATTCAAAGATTTTTTTATGATGTCATTTAAAAGGATACCTCGTGAATCTTCTTATCATGTTGCTATTAGATACCTTATGTCGATATGTTGTGCTACGTTGGCATTCTAGTGTATCATTTTGAAATGTTGGGTTCCATCGTCTTTGAGTGGTTACTTACTCGGTATCTTTGAGGCGGAGGTCATGGTCGTGACTATGATACGGATGGTTGTGTAGACTAGATGCGGGACCAAGAGAATATTGCCGAGAAGGTTGCTATGCTAACACCTCGCTTTCGTTGTTTTGGTTTGAGGATGAAACCTCTTTTAATAGTGATGAGTATAATAACCTTTTTTTTCGCTTCGTATTGTTCGACTTTGTTGACTCGTTTGTGTTCACGATACTTGACCTTGCGTTGTTTTTCGGCATTGTCAATCGAGAGAGTTTTCATGTTGTTTCGAATCAATTAGTTTAGCCTTATGACTTTTCCAAGTTCGGTGCGACTTCCGTGAACCCTATGCATATGAGCATCTTGTAGTAAACGTCGGCGTTGTGGTCTAATCGTTGTTGCTCAACCGTTGTTGCTTGACCATTGTTGTTCGATCGTTGTTGTCTAATTTTTATTGTCCGATCCAAAACTGCGAATATTGAGCATCTCGGCCATTTCGTGGGTTCCTTAAAATTCGGGTAATTGTTCCCGTATGTGATTTTTTTCAAACATTTGAGGTTATTGGAATTTCATTCTTGTTCAACGTTGGAGTTGTGTTTTGATTGTTGTACTACTCGGATTTATCAACCGTGGGGGTTCAGGTTCGTTACTTTCGTAAACATTCTTGCGTACTGATTCGGACTGCATTAGCTCGGTACTGCATGGAGCTCTTGTGTGCTCTCAATATCAGATAGAGTGTGTTATCTAGAGTCGCCTTGCTCTTGTTTTAAGTTTCGGGACGAAACTTATTTTTAGTAGGGTAGAATGTAATACCCGAGATTTTCGTTTCCGGTTATTTTGAATTTTTGTCGATTGTGCTAGGTTATTTTGCTCTGTTAGCGATTATTTGAGTTTCCCCTATGTTGGGTACGGCATGATATACCGTGTTGTGGTGTTCGTCGGGTACGATATATCGTTACGTAAGCCGAGCTAATAGTATGTCGTGCTTTATTATTTGTTTGTTTTAGATTTGGATCGTTGGTGTTGTCCGTTAGTGTTTCGTTGCATGTTGAATAATCATTATTTTGTCGAGGAGTATCGTTGTTGTGCAATTGGTCGACTTTGTAAGATCACCACCGGCACTTATAAAGTCTAAAAATTCTGAATCTTTACAATATGATAGAGCATCAAATTAGCTTTCCAATGGTTCAAACGGCGAGTCAATCGGAGTCCGGACGAAGGAGTTATGGTCATAATAGCAAAGACTACACAATGTATAATTAGCGCACGCTAACGTATTTATTAGCGCGCGCTAACTATTAGGGACAGAGCGTTACGTCGCTACAGATCGCCTCGTTTACGCACACTAATACATTGATTAGCGCACGCTAACGGGACCGAACAGAGGCTTCGATCGCATTTTTACCACAGTAGCGCACGCTAAGCCTTTCCGTAGCGTACGCTAAACCTCTGTTAGTATATAAGGGTTTGGGAAGTCAACTTTCATCATTTTTTTCATTTCACTTCTTCTCCTCCGGCGACCCAGGCGACTCCAGGCGTGAGAAGGTGGAGATCTTGGCCAGATATCATTAGATATCAACTCCTTTCAACTCCTAACACGGATTTATCGACCTTCTTTCATCTTCCACCGTCGGATTCGATGTAAAATCCCTTAGAACCTTGGTTTTGGGAATTTTGGGGGTTTTCCTTGATCTCTTGAGTTCACCGGAAATGATAAATTGATTACGTAGTTCATGTGGTTTTTGTTGTACCCTACGGATTAGAAACTCGTTTATTGATTTCAATCCACCAGGAACATGATTTTGATTTCCTTGGGAAACCATTGAACCCTTGTTGTTTCTTAGTGTCGATTGGGATTTCGTTTAGTATTGTTGATTCGTAGCGGTGTTATTCTCGTAGTGATGGTGTTGTTATTGATTTTTCGCGAAGGTGGTCGGTTTTCGGGGCTGTTTCGGCCGAGCCGCGTTCGTCGGAGTATTCACAATTGATTTCGAGGCAAGTATCTTGCCCATACATTACGTGTTTTGTGAATATAATGATTGAAAATTGACGATATGTGCTAAATGAATATTTACAACCTTTTCTTAAAAGAATCGGTATATTTACAATCATAGTTTTCTTAAAGGACGACTCCTGTGTTCGGGACTTAATGCGCTTATTGACTTTGTGTGTTAGTGTTGAGTATAGGATATCCCTACTTTTGGGTGATGCCAATATGTGTGAATATGTCGTCGGTAATTTATGGTTAAATCCTCTTGTTATGACTTATGCATGGAGTCATGTGGTTATCGTTGGATATATGAGTTGTTTGATATTGGTTGTTGTCATTCGGTGTTGATGAGATAAGTGTGTTTCTTTGTGGATAATATTAATTCTGGGTCGTGAGTATGTGTTGAATAATATGGCCATTTTAGTAAAATACCTCGACTATATATATTGTGATTGACTCTTGAGGATTGCGGTTTTGGAAATGTGAATTGATGAGAGTTGTAAGGTTTTTCTCGGGTACTCTCACTCGGGGATTGACTCGACGGGGTCACACGGGGACCTGGTGGCTTAGCGGCTGGACCGGGTCGCGAGAGTTACTTCGAGTGGGCATTCTCACCTGGGGATTGCTCGACGGGGCACACGGGGACTTGGTGGCCTTACGGCGGGACCGGAGGGCTGGACCGGGTCGCGAGAATTGCCAGAGTGTTTGTACTGTTGATTAATTGTGATATGTCCGGAGTATCACAATGCTTGTTGCTCGGAGTCGAGAGACATTATATATCGAGTCTTGGTGTTTGGCTAAAATGGCATAAAAATAATGTGTTGTGTGTAATTTGTCGTTGGAAGTGAATTGAAGTGAATGAACGGGTCGCGGACCCTGTATTGATGATCGAAATGGCTGGGTCGTGGACCCTGTGTTTTGTGACTGGAGTGAATTGGGTTGTGAACCCGTGTTTTGTTAATTGGATTTGCATTTTTGGAAAATGAATATTGGGGCGGTGACCCTAAGTGGCTTTTGGAGAATTAAGAACCTTACTATCGCAAATGTTTTCGAAAACTCCCGAGATTTGAAAATGAATTCAAAGTGCTTTCTTGTTTTGGTTTCTACTTTCAAGACTTGAACTATTTTAATTATCAAATATCTCGGGAAGACTTTTGTTGTATTCTCGGAATGTGTTTTGTATGGCTCGTATTTGCACTTTATACTTGTACTAGCAAAACAGTGGAGTTTTGCTAACCCCCGAGTATTCGAGGGTGGATGTCTGTTTTTGCATCCGGTACATGCAGTTTGGGAGCAAAACACAGGATCAGCGCGAAGGATGATGGAAGGCGAATGATACTAATCACACGAAGGCCAGTGTTGGATACAGTTAGTCGGAGTTCGTGTATGGTCCTTTCCGCTGTCGTATTTTTATTTATGAGTGTATTTTACCCTTGCATGGGTATGAGTCGAGATAGAAATGTGCATTTTTTACTTGTATGTTTGTGATGAAAGACCAAGTTAGTATGTTGATTTGGTATTTTATCACGTCGGTATGTAATGAGTTGTGTTGTTTGGATGTCTAGCCTGGTGGATCCTCATGGAGAGGGTCTGCGGCGTGTAATATTCCCGGTTTGATTCTGGGGGTGTTACATCATTAAACAAATAACCATAAATTTATATGTGTCGTATGGGTTTTGATCATAAATGATTAGTATTAGGTGTTTGAATATGTGTTTTTGATGAATTACTTTTGTAAATAACATGTGTATTGATCACATATTAATTGGATTAAAAAGGGGCAAAGAGGAATTAAGGTTTATGTGATTGTTTGATTGGGACTGATTTGATAGATGAATATGTGTGCATCATGGCACGAGTCTCATAAAGGTTGAATTCGGTATTTTCATTCTAAAACTTAGTTTGGGGTCTTAGTAAAGTATTCCAATTGTTTTGGGTGGATTTGAGTTTGATTTGGTCCTATTTTTGAATTTTATGAGACGATGTGTCAAAACTGTGTTTGCAGAATTTTTTTTCAGTAGTGGTTTATGATTTTTCATGTTCAAATAATAAGGGGTTAGGAGCTCTCCTTTTACAGGGGGAATATTTGGGATATGTGTGACTCCTTGAAATTTTTGTGGATTTTTCTAAAGTATTGAAATGGGCTAGCTTAAGGCAAACTTTGTGTATGTATCTGCAGATCCGAATCTGAACATGTTAGCATAAATGATTTTTGAGAATTTTGGTGAATTTTTATCTTGACATTGTAATATCCGGATTTATTACAGTGTATTTCATCTGTATTCAAACCATGTATTATTTCGGATTGGTGATTTTGATTATTGGAGTATGATATTTCGTGCATTAATATCATTATACACAAGTATAGAAACTTGCAAAATTTCTCAAGCAACCTCGTGATTGCGCACGCTAAGAATGTATCTTAACGCGCGCTATCGGGCCATTATTAGCGCACGCTATGAAGATAGGAGTTGCGTGCGCTAAGAACTCAATTATTGAGCGGGACGGCTAACACATGCGCCAGCCGGGACATGGGTCCAGATAAGATTCCTTGACGCCTTTGGACAAATTCTGAAGTCAACCATTATTAGCGCACGCTAAGGGATGCTTAGTAGCGTGCGCTAACTTGTCAATAATGCAGAATATTATAAATGGGACAACAACCGATTTGACTTTCATTTCTTTCGCCCATTCCTCAACCTTGAGAGTTCAGAGAGTTGTAGTAATACTTCTATACACTTAGAACACATATTGTTGGTGTTATACATTGGTTATCACTTGGGAATGTTCATGGAAGTGGAATAGCACCTTGGAGTGGCATACAACCAACCGGAGTGGGATTCTACCTTACGGTTCAGTGATTTTCGTCATTTTAAGGTATGTTCAATCTATCTCCAGACTTAGAGTTGGATTCTAACGATTTGGATGATCACGTTAACAAGATATGGATTTTCATAGATGAATTATCCAAGTATATCATGTTTGGAATAGTGAGATGAATAAGCCTTAAATACCTTGATTATAATCATCATGATTCGAATTTTAGTACACTGAATATGTGAAGAGAAGCTTCTATCATTGTTAAACCGAATCTAATAGATGATTTCATAGTAATCTTGGACTAGACGTTAACATCCTTATTGTTAGATAAATCTAAAGGTTTGATCATGGAAGGATTTATCTAGTATATATAGGACGTTTATCAACTTCAGTATGATAATATGGATTGATATAGAGGTGTTGATATCAACCGATAAGCTTTTCGAATTGTCGTATGAAGATTTGAAGTCGAAATGGAATATGGTTTATATGGTATGCATATCCTTGAATCCGAAGTTGTTGTTATCCATAAGATCATTCAGAATCGTATATACATGATATTCATGGAGGTAACATGTAGTATCACGGAAGATTTCATTGTTTCGATCATGGCGAGACGATTTCGCTCGGCGATGGAACTGCCATGCACAGATAGCGCACGCTATGCTTTGATTATTAACGTGCGCTATCGGGCACGAGTTAACGTACGCTACGTTTGGTACGTAACGTACGCTAAGCCAACAGACGAGTCAGTCGACTGATCAGTGAAGTACTGACCATACATAGTTAGCGTGCGCTAGGCTTTGTTGTTTGCGTGCGCTATCGGGCAGACTTAACGCACGCTACACAGAGTACTTAGCGTGCGCTAAGCAGTTCGGGCAGAATGCATTTTATGAACTTTTGGCCGTGAATTGAATTGTTAAACATTCATACGACGTGAGATAAATCCTATATCATTTCTTTTGTTAAGGTTTGGTCTCGTTACGTGATTGATTGAGGAAGACGACCTTCGAGTGTTCATTTTCGTGGAAGTGTTGTTATTGTCTTCAAATCGAGGCAAGTACTCTAATTAGAATTGTTTATAATTATACAATTATGATGTGATTGTATCATATGTTGTGAATATATGTCCACCATGTGTTGATCCGACGGGAATCATCATGGGAATCTATAGCTGTGTGCGCTGGATCGTTGGACAGGTAGTTCCACCATGTGTTGGTCCGACGGGATCATCATGGGAATCTATAGTTTGTGTGTTTGGATCGTTGGAATACCATTAGTATGTTGAAACTGTTATGATATGATATGTGTTGTGGATATTCTCGTTGGAGAAACTTGTTATGATATAATTGTTGATTATATCACTGTTGTATGATTATTGTACTTGTACTAGCATCGTTGTGCTAACCCCTTCGGGGGTGAACATTTGTGTGTGTTCAGGATCTAGGAGAGCGGGAAAACAACCACTGGGGGTGCATGACGACGAGGGTGCAGAGTGATGTTCCGACCGGGTTTAATGTCTGTTATTTGTTGGTTATTTCAATAAGTACTCGAGTACGTTGTCGATTTATAACGTTTGGATTTTGATGATGTAATAATAACTCTTCATGGGATATTTGTAATTTCGGTTTTGAACCGGTCGGTCGAATTTTATTTCAGCAATTTCATAAACTGGTATCTGTTATTGTCATTTCTTTTATTTAGCCTTGTAAATTCTTATGTAAAGGATTTACGGCGCTGTAATATTCCTGAATATATCGGGGGTGTTACAGAATATGGTATCAGAGATAAGATTATGGATATCTTGGCCGTTGGGTTAAAATAGGGGTCATTTATGTCTTTTGAGGTAACCGGTCGTGAACGACATCACTGCACTGCCTACGTCTTCATGCGAACGGTGGTTGTAAGTTCCTAAACTCTATCTCGTTCTTTACACGTTGTGTCTCTTTATACTTGAATAATAGAACGATGTTGTTCCCTGTATATTGAGTATTTATGCTTACAGTATGTTGAGAGGCGGTCGTGGACGTGGTCGCGGTCGCGGACGCGGACGAAGGAATGCTGAAAGGGAGGCGTCGCCTTCTAATCAGGCTAGTCATAGCTCAGGCGAGCCGCAGCAATCTATTAATATTGAACCAGATCCTGCTGTACCAGAGATCCTTCGTCAAGTCGTGAACCAGATGACTCAGTTCGCTCAGGTCGTGGACCGAATGCAAGTGGCGACAGGAATTCGAGGAGATGGGCGGACAAAGGATTCCAGAAATGGGAAATCGAGGTGACCGATGGTTACAAGAAGTGGCAAAGATGCAACCACCCAAATTTGACGGCTTTTCCGAGACTCCCACTTGGGACCATTGGTTGAGGGAACTGGAGAAAATTTTTGCTGGAATTAATTGCCCGGACTGTAATATCCGCAATTTCGAATTTCGGTAATTTTCTTTTTTTTCGGCGGAAGTCCGTTTTGACGACTCGCTCATGACCTTTCGTCATTTCGAGAATGATTAATTCTGCACTTTTTGTCATCCGAGTTCGTTTCGGTGTCGTTTTATTGAGTTCCGTGTCCTTAATCGACTTTTCTAAGTATGAGTTCGACTTTGTAAAGTCACCATTAATTTTTGGTAACCCCAAAAATTCTGAATCTTTGCAATATTATAGATCATCGAGTTAGCTTTCCAATGGTTCGAACGGTGAGTCAATCGAGTCGGACGAGAGAGTTATGGTCGTTTTAGCTCACCCGCTCGTTATTGGCGATCAGCTGCCGGCCGAACTCGGCCGTGTCGTCCGACACGGCCCGTGCCGTACTCGTCCGGAAAATGCCAAAGTTTCGCCGACCGGACTCGGCCGTGTCGTCGACACGGCCGTGCCGTACTCTTAGGATAAGCTGGAGCATTGGCCGCACGGCCGTGTCCCGAGGACACGGTCGAGTAAATCTTGAGTCAGCGTCGGACGGGTCGCTATCGGATGGCCCTACGCGCCGCGACCGTGTCAAGCGAGGACACGGTCGAGTCCTGTCGGCCAGGTATGCAACACGGCCGTGCCGATCGGCACGGGCCGTGTCCGGCAGCGATCAACCCCTATAAAAGGCCCCGCAGACGTTTTTCTTGCCATTTTCACCTTCTTCTTATCTTCTTCCGACTTGGAGTGTTTCAATCTTGTAGCCATGTTGTTTAACAACATATACATGAAGTTTGGAGGTTCATATCATCAATCATCCGTCTATAACATCCTTTGATCGAGCGAATCAGTCGATTTTCTAGAAATCTAATTTTGGGGATTTTGGGTATTTTGTTCGATTTCGTCCGTTTAATCCGATTTAACGTAGGATTTTGATGGATTGATGATTATTTAGATGTATTATATCATTTCCTTTATTATTCCATGGTTGGATCGTATCGATTCGTTGTTTGAGTCGAGTTCTTGACCGACGCCTTGAAGGTGTCCGGTAGAATGTCTTAGAGGGGTTTTCGGGCGTTCTACGATTATCCTTCCTCGTATGATCGATGATTTATTGATTATATTGTTGTTAGGGTCGAGTTTCTTGTGAAGAAACCGTGTTGAACCCTTTCGTTCGTCGTCGCCTTCCGTTTCGATAGCTTTGGGCGTTTCGAAGCTTTCCGGTTGAGCCGTGTTCGTCGGAATACTTGCGTACCGATTTTGAGGCAAGTATCTTGCCCATACATTTCATATTTCATCAGCATAATTATTGATAATTGATTTTATGCGAAATCGATATTTAATGAACGTAAAAAGGGATTGGTATGTTCTCGATAAATGTTGTCTTTCAACGATAATTCGTATACTTCGTGAATATGTATTCTCGGAATATGTGTGTTGGTTTTGTATGTTGAAAGATAATATGATCAATTCGAGTGAGTTTGATAGACCGTAATCCTTTGTCGGGGATTACGTACTGTTATTATGTACTCGTTCGGTAAGAACGTAATGTGTGTGATATTAGTTGTTACTCCTTGAAAGGAGTTTGTGATGCTTAATGTTGTTTGGATTGATAAGTGATTATTGTTGTGTGCTTGATGTATGTGATGTGCCTCCGGGTAGGATTGTTGAATCTCCGGGATCCATACTTGCTAGTATGGGTCGGGCGAAACCGTAAGGTTATCCAATGCGGGTATGTCTTGCGGGGACTCCGAGGTCCGGGGCTTGCTAGCCCGATGCCGGGATAACTTGTGGGGTTATCATCGGGTATGTCTTGCGGGGACTCCGAGGTTCGTGGCTTGTTAGCGCGATGCCGGGATAACTTATGGTTGTGGTTTGTTTGTGATATTCGTGTCGTGGAGACATGTGATTTGATATGTTTTTCCTATTGGGTTATTCACTCGGGTTTGTTCTTCGGGAGCATCTGAGGTTCGTGGCTTGTTAGCACGGGACACGAATAATCCTTAGGAACATGTGAATTGTGATTTGGGTCACGGACCCCGTGTTTTGTGAAATGGGTTGTGGACCCTGCGTATTGTTAGGAACTTGAATTTTGGAAAATGACCTTTGGTGTGTCCTAAATGTTTTCGAAAGGTTTTAGAATTCTTATATCCCAAATGTTTTCTAAAACTCCCGAGATCGTAAAATGTTTTGTAATATGGACATTGGGTTATTTCCTACCTTTCACGTTTTGAATGGTTTGATCAAGTAAATTTTCTCGGGAAGTATATTCGTGATTAATCTGTTTTTGTGGAGTATGATATGTATGGCTTGTTTTCGTATTTTATACTTGCACTAGCAAAACAGTGGAGTTTTGCTAACCCCCGAGTATTCGGGGGGTGGATGTCTATTTTTGCATTCAGGTTTTGGAGCATGGCATAGGGTTGGCACGAAGGATGATGAAAGATGAACGATACTAATCACACGAGGATCCGTTGATGTCGTATTGGTCTAGTTGTACTTTATTTTCCGCTGCTATATTTTTCCCGTTATGCGGGTGTGGTTGTATTTTGACCTGCGTGGGCATGAGTTGTATTCGAGTTGTATGTATTTATTGAAAGACCAAATCGGTCTCTTGAGTCATTTTGCCTTGAAGGCATTGTCGAGATGTTAAATGTTGTTACCGGCTGGTAGATCCTCGAGGAGAGGGTGCGGCGTGTAATATCCACGAGTGGATTGGGGTGTTACGAGAATGGTATCGGAGCTTAGGTTATGGAAACCTAGAATTTGTCGGGTTAGTGGTGTCTATTGAGTTTTTGTCTCGTCGGATTTTGTCGACTAAGTCGTGTCGACGCGTCGCCCGAGTTTGTTGGTCGTGATTAGTATCGTGGGCGATCATCATCTTCGTGCGACCTGTGAATGTAAGTCTCCCTTCTTTGTGTTGTGCCTCGTGTGACACGAGCTATTTTTATGATTATTTGTTAAGTGACGGAATCCTCTTATGGATTTTGATTTCGTGATATGTGATTATTTAACTCCCATTTTTTCGTTCATATGAGGAGTAATGTTCTTTGTCTTGTGCATGTTTGACTTTATTTCTTTTTATCCATTGCGTGAGTTCTTCTTTAATGGCTTTCGGTATTTTACCGACTGAGTTTTATTTTGAAAACCAATTCTTTAACCGAGTTTTTGGCATTACGGCCTTGATCGTTTTGGCGAAATTCTTATGACGGTATTTATTATTTTCTAAATGGCTTCTGTGAGTTTTTGAAATATTACCGTCATCGGCCTATTTGGCGTTTTTGTAAATGGTTTTTTTTTGCCTGGTGGGTTCCGGCGCGGGACCCACGGCGCTATATTGTTCCTTGTAATTACGTGAAATTTTTGGACATTCTAGCCCATTGAATTATTTTTGAAAACCTTGAGTATCTTAGAAAAATTAAAATTCGAGACGTACTTTTAAAACGAATTATTTTCTTGCGGTGTTTTCAAGGTGTTTTCTAATGCCGCAATACATTTCAAAAAATTTCCGGTTGAGGACCAAAAATATTTTTGAGATATTTTCAAATGCAGTTGCTTAGACCCAAGGGTCGAATATTTTTGAAAGTTTTTCACTAAAGGAAAGGTGTCCTCATTTTTGTTCAAACGCTAGATGATTTTCAAAGTCTCGATAATGGTGTTTGTACTACTTTTTGTAAAATGATACTCAAGATCAAGCTGTTGTTTCCATCTTGTTTTCAAAAGGTGGTTCTCGTTTTTAAAACCTATCATTCTGTTTGCGGACCGGAAATGCGTGTATGGTTTTCGAACTTTCGTTACGGTGTTAACTTGGTGTGATCGAATTGGTGGCATGAACGTCGAGGCGTTGCCACGCATTTGTTGTACTAGCCCTCTGTGAGAGGTGTGAACTGGTGTTTACTGTTTATCGCCTCGTGGTGATTTGCGTGTTGACACACGAGTGTGAGCTGTTGAAGCTTGGGTTGGTATGTTCGTGTATATGTGTGATTGTTCCATGATGTTTTGTGATTATGTGCTGGTTATCGTTCGGGCCATTGAGATTGCTGAACGATACCGTCGTTGCTATGATTTTAGTATGCATGTTGCTTTACGATGGAAATTGTTGTATGTGGTATATGTTATGATTTTTCTGTTGTGCTGAGTAATTACTTATTCAGTATGCCGAGGGGCCGAGGTCGTAGTCGTGGCAATCAGACGCGTGGTCGAGATCATGCTGCCGGTGATGATGCTGGTATCGGTGTCGCTACTATTTTACAGCAGGTAGCTACACAGATGACTCAGTTGACTCAGGCAGTTCAGCGCATTACAGATGTGACTCAGAACACTGGTGCAAACCAGTGGCTTCGGGAGGTAATTCGTATGAATCCCCCTCGATTCGCCGGTGTTGCGGATGCGTTGGGCTGGGATGGTTGGCTTTTCCAGTTGGGAAAGATATTCGAGGCTGTCGATTGTCCTGAAGAGCGAAAGGTACCTATTGCGCAGTACCTTCTTGACAAAGATGCCGCTAATTGGTGGGAGGCTGTTAAGCCTCATGATCGTGATGTCACGTGGGCGGAGTTCCAGGCATTTATGGAAGCTGAGTTCTGTCCGAAACCGATTAGAGAGCAGAGGATTCACGAATTTTATTCGGCAGAACCGCAAGATGTTTGATGTCACGAGGCTATCATCGACTATAGCAAACAACTCGGTTATGTGCGAGATCGGGTGAGAACCGAGGAAGAGAGGATCTTTCATTTTGACAGGCGAATGAAGCCGAGAGATTCGCGTGTATATGTCGGGACTCACTTGCACTTCGTTGAGGACTACCAAGATCGAGCATTGGCCGTGAATTAGCTTCGTTATCGTCGGAGCGTGTGCCGAGTCGAAGAAGCGGAGGAAGTCGATGACCTTGTGGATAGTGCGGGAGTTGGTGTTTCTAGTTCGCAACGTCGTAGTCTTTGTTTGTGAAGCTCTGTCGCTCGTTACGTGGGGTGAGAGTTCTAAGTCTTGTTTTGACTCTGGTAAAGCCGGGAGGTGTTTTAATCGCAATGTGGCGGGGCATGTCCGTGCACATTGCCCTTCTCCGCTAGTAACGTGTTACAAGTGCGGGCTTGAGGGACAGAGTTCGGTTTTGCGAGTTGGTCACCGAGCCTTAGAGGCACGGATTTGAGCACTGAAATCGGGACCAACTCCGAGGAGTCCCCGAGGGCGTGGTCTATCGGTTGTATGTTATGTTATTTCCTTACCCGGTTGTTTGAATCTCGGAGATAAAGTTCTTTTATTCGAAGTGGATCGTTTTGTGTTTATTTTTCGTTTTCTCAACCATGCACGGTGCTTAGTGTTTTGTGATTGTTCGGATAATTGACTTGATTGTATTATCTATTTGATGACGTTTGTCACTTGTTGATTTTATCATGTCCCTAACGGCGACGTTGTGTTGGTCGTCGTGGAGCGTGTTTTCACACCGTATATTCCGTTGCGTTGTATGTAACGTTTCGCCGTTTGGCATTAGTTACGCGTTTCTTGCGTATCTCATTGAGTTTTCCTGGCGGGATATTGCTTCTCCCTACTTGTTTTAAGTTTCGGGACGAAACTTCTTTTAAGGAGGGTAGAATGTAATATCCGCAATTTAATTCGGTAATTTTCTTTTTTCGGAGGAAGTTCGTTTTGACGACTCGCTCATGACCTTTCGTCATTTCGAGAATGATTAATTCTGCACTTTTTGTCATCCGAGTTCGTTTCGGTGTCGTTTTATTGAGTTCCGTGTCCTTAATCGACTTTTCTAAGTATGAGTTCGACTTTGTAAAGTCACCATTAATTTTTGGTAACCCCAAAAATTCTGAATCTTGCAATATTATAGATCATCGAGTTAGCTTTCCAATGGTTCGAGCGGTGAGTCAATCGGAGTCGGACGAGAGAGTTATGGTCGTTTTAGCTCACCCGCTCGTTATTGGCGATCACGCCCGGCCGAACTCGGCCGTGTCGTCCGACACGGCCCGTGCCGTACTCGTCCGGAAAATGCCAAAGTTTCGCCGACCCGGACTCGGCCGTGTCGTCCGACACGGCCCGTGCATACTCTTAGGATAAGCACGGAGCATCGCCGGCACGCGCGGCCGTGTCCCGAGGACACGGTCGAGTAAATCTTAGAGTCACCGTCGGACGGTCGCTATCGGATGGCCCTACGCGCGCGACCGTGTCAAGCGAGGACACGGTCGAGTCCCTGTCGGCGGTATGCAACACGGCCGTGCCGATCGGCACGGGCCGTGTCCGGCGACGATCAACCCTATAAAAGGCCCCGCATGACGTTTTTCTTGCCATTTTCACCTTCTTCTTATCTTCTTCCGACTTGGAGTGTTTCAATCTTGTAGCCATGTTGTTTAACAACATATACATGAAGTTTGGAGGTTCATATCATCAATCATCCGTCTATAACATCCTTTGATCGAGCGAATCGAGTCGATTTTCTAGAAATCTAATTTTGGGGATTTTGGGTATTTTGTTCGATTTAATCCGTTTAATCCGATTTAACGTAGGATTTTGATGGATTGATGATTATTTAGATGTATTATATCATTTCCTTTATTATTCCATGGTTGGATCGTATCGATTCGTTGTTTGAGTCGAGTTCTTGACCAGCGCCTTGAAGGTGTCGGTAGAATGTCTTAGAGGGGTTTTCGGGCGTTCTACGATTATCCTTCCTCGTATGATCGATGATTTATTGATTATATTGTTGTTAGGGTCGAGTTTCTTGTGAAGAAACCGTGTTGAACCCTTTCGTTCGTCGTCGCCTTCCGTTTCGATAGCTTTGGGCGTTTCGAAGCTTTCCGATTGAGCCGTGTTCGTCGGAATACTTGCGTCGATTTTGAGGCAAGTATCTTGCCCATACATTTCATATTTCATCAGCATAATTATTGATAATTGATTTTATGCGAAATCCAATATTTAATGAACGTAAAGGGATTGGTATGTTCTCGATAAATGTTGTCTTTCAACGATAATTCGTATACTTCGTGAATATGTATTCTCGGAATATGTGTGTTGGTTTTGTATGTTGAAAGATAATATGATCAATTCGAGTGAGTTTGATAGACCGTAATCCTTTGTCGGGGATTACGTACTGTTATTATGTACTCGTTCGGTAAGAACGTAATGTGTGTGATATTAGTTGTTACTCCTTGAAAGGAGTTTGTGATGCTTAATGTTGTTTGGATTGATAAGTGATTATTGTTGTGTGCTTGATGTATGTGATGTGCCTCGGGTAGGATTGTTGAATCTCAGGATCCATACTTGCTAGTATGGGTCGGGCGAAACCGTAAGGTTATCCAATGCGGGTATGTCTTGCGGGGACTCCGAGGTCAGGGGCTTGCTAGCCGATCGGGATAACTTGTGGGGTTATCATCGGGTATGTCTTGCGGGGACTCCGAGGTTCGTGGCTTGTTAGCGCGATGCGGGATAACTTATGGTTGTGGTTTGTTTGTGATATTCGTCGTGGAGACATGTGATTTGATATGTTTTTCCTATTGGGTTATTCACTCGGGTTTGTTCTTGGGAGCATCCGAGGTTCGTGGCTTGTTAGCACGGGACACGAATAATCCTTAGGAACATGTGAATGTGATTTGGGTCACGGACCCGTGTTTTGTGAAATGGGTTGTGGACCTGCGTATTATTAGGAACTTGAATTTTGGAAAATGACCTTTGGGTTTGTGTCCCTAAATGTTTTCGAAAGGTTTTAGAATTCTTATATCCCAAATGTTTTCTAAAACTCCCGAGATCGTAAAATGTTTTGTAATATGGACATTGGGTTATTTCCTACCTTTCACGTTTTGAATGGTTTGATCAAGTAAATTTTCTCGGGAAGTATATTCGTGATTAACTGCTTTTGTGGAGTATGATATGTATGGCTTGTTTTCGTATTTTATACTTGCACTAGCAAAACAGTGGAGTTTGCTAACCCCAGTATTCGGGGGTGGATGTCTATTTTGCATTCGGGTTTTGGAGCATGGCATAGGGTTGGCACGAAGGATGATGAAAGATGAACGATACTAATCACACGAGGATCCGTTGATGTCGTATTGGTCTAGTTGTACTTTATTTTCATTGCTATATTTTTCCGTTATGCAGGTGTGGTTGTATTTTGACCCCTGCGTGGGCATGAGTTGTATTCGAGTTGTATGTATTTATTGAAAGACCAAATCGGTCTACTGAGTCATTTTTGCCTTGAAGGCATTGTCGAGATGTTAAATGTTGTTACCAGCCTGGTAGATCCTCGAGGAGAGGGTCTGCGGCGTGTAATATCCCTGAGTGGATTGGGGGTGTTACACGGACGACAGGAGAGCTCCTATTGCCCAGTACTTTCTGATAGGGGAAGCATCCGAATGGTGGGAAGCTATCCGACCTGCATATCATGATGCCGATTGGACGGAATTTAAAATGATGATGGAAGCTCATTATTGCCCTCATCCTGTGAGGGAAGCCAAAATTCGGGAATTTTTCTCCGCTCAACCATCAGACGAACCTGTATCCCAGACGATTAAGATGTTTAACCAGCAGTTAGCATTTGTTCGACATCTGGTCAGAACAGATGCGGAGATGATGATTCATTTTGAAATGAGGATGAAACCAGAAATCCAGAGGTACATGTCCGGTTTTGAATGTACCACTCTCCGCCAATACCAGGATAAGGCGTTGGCGTACGAAATAAAAGAAGCAGCAATGGAGAAGTTTATGGAGTCGAAGAAACAGAAAGTCTCTGGTACTTTTACAGAGCACAAGAGCAGTGGGCCCATAAGGCCCAAACCTTCTTTTCTTTCAAGAAGCCTCCGCACCCATCTAAGAGCCGAAAGAATTACGGAACAATGTCGGCCACGATGGATACGGCTAGGAAGTGCTTTAGCCGTGGTCGCCTGTGCCACCTTTGGCGTGATTGTTTGCGCACTCCGATTACATGTTTTGAGTGCGGACAGGAAGGGCACCGTGCAACGTTTTGTAAGGACGCCACTAAGTACAATGGAACCCGTTCATCACGGCCCGATTCGAAGGAAGCCGGTGTCCAGCAGACGCAGCAAAGTGTTCAGATGCCTCGGAACTTTGGCCGTGGGCGAGGCAGAGGACAATGGGACCGAAAGGGGACATAGAGTGCCGGATCTGTTCCCCACGTTTGTATGAGATGAGGAGGACGGATGATCGGGATCTTCTGTCGCATCAGTCTTGTCCAAATCCTTTCCCGGCCAGTTAGCGTTTTGTTCGTCTGAGGAGCTACACATTCTTTCATATCTTTGTCTTGTGTAAATCGTTTGAATATTTCCGGTTATCATTCTAGTGAACCAAATGTTGTTGGTTTACCGAGAGGAGAGATGATTGTCTGAAATATAGAAACTAGAAATTTTACCGTATCATTTGGAGGCAGAGTGGCTCTCAAATCGATCGTGATAGAAATGCAAGGAGATGACTGATACTCGGAGACGATTGGCTTAATCGGTATGGAGCAATTGTAGACTACCGCGGGAGGAATATTTCAGCGATCATGATGATGGCTCAATCTTGTTCGAAGGTTGGAAACCGTGAAGCTCAGGAAAATTGATCAAAGCGATGAAAGTCAGATTGTTGAAACAGTGTATCGGATATTGGTGTTATGCAATGAAGAAAGAAGACGAAATTGTGGAACTTTCATCCATTCTGTTGTGAGCGAATTTCGGATGTATTTATTGACGAGTTACCGGGACTACCTCCACGAAGGGATGTGGAATTTACCATTGAGCTGGAACCCGGAGCTACACCAATTTCCAAGGCGCCGTATCGTATGGCACCTACTGAGATGTACGAACTGAAGAAGCAGCTAGAGGAGTTCTTGGATAAGGCTATATTGACCAGCGTTTCACCACAGGAGCGCCAGTTCTTTTTGTCCGAAAGAAGGATGGATCGCTCCGACTGTGTATTGACTATCGAGAGCTGAACAAGTTGACGATTAAGAACAAGTATCCGTTGACACGGATTGATGATTTGTTTGACCAGTTGCAAGGAGCAACAGTATTTTCTAAGATCGATCTGAGATCAGGATATCATCAACTGAGGATTAAGGAATCTGATGTTCCGAAATCAGCGTTCAGAACTCGCTACGGGCATTATGAGTTTGTAGTGATGCCGTTTGGTCTCACTAACGCACCTGCTGTATTTATGCAATTGATGAACCATGTGTTCATTGAATTTTTGGATAAATTTGTAGTCGTGTTTATTGATGATATTCTGGTGTATTCTAAGAGTCCGGAAGAACATGCGCAGCATTTGCGGAGTGTATTGGAACTTTTGAGAAAAGAACAATTGTACGCCAAACTTTCTAAGTGTGAATTCTGGCTAAAGGAAGTAATGTTCCTCGGCCATGTAGTGTCAGCTAAAGGAGTCCGAGTAGATCCTCAGAAGATCGAAGCAATATTGGATTGGAAGCCTCCAAGGAACGTGAAAGAGGTCCGAAGCTTCTTAGGACTTGCCGGATACTATCGTCGATTCGTGGAAGGGTTTTCTAAAGTCTCCCGCCCACTTACTCGACTCCTGCAGAAAACTCAAAAGTTTGAGTGGAATGAATTATGTCAGATTAGCATTGATGAATTGAAGAAGAGATTGACGACGGCACCGATTCTATCACTTCCGCAGGGAACTGAAGGATTCATAGTTTACAGTGATGCTTCGAACCAAGGACTTGGGTGCGTGTTGATGCAGAATGATAAGGTGATCTCTTATGCATCGCGACAACTGAAACCTTATGAAGTGAATTACCCGACACATGATTTGGAGCTAGCAGCAGTGGTTTTTGCCTTGAAGATCTGGAGGCATTATGCATGCGGGACTCAGCATCGGATCTTTACGGATCACAAGAGTCTCAAGTACATATTTAGTCGAAAGAGTTGAACATGCGGCAAAGAAGATGGTTAGAAGCGATTAAGGACTATGACTTGGAGATTTTATATCATCCGAGCAAAGCAAATGTAGTGGCCGATGCACTTAGCCGCAAGCTGTCTCTATTCGAGATCTTTGGAGACGGCGACATCCCAACTTAGCCTTCAACGAGAGATGATTCGTGAAGGGATTGAAGTGTGGTTACAAAGAGTCCAAGGACAGCTGTGCGTGATGGAGATAACTTCATCATTAACCGAAGAAATCAAATCTAGACAGGCAGATGATCCTCTGATGATTCGGTTACATGATGAAGTGATCAAAGGAAAGGCCCCCGGATTCATAATTCATGACGATGGAGTTTTGAGATTTCAGAACCGACTCTGCGTTCCCGATGTTGATGTTCTGAAACAGACGATTATGAAGGAAGCTCATAGTTCGCCCTATTCTATCCACCCGGGCACCAGTAAAATGTATAAGGACTTGAAACAGAACTTCTGGTGGGGCAACATGAAGAAAGACGTAGCGGACTATGTTTCGAAATGCTTGACTTGTCAACAGGTTAAGATCCAGCATCAACGGCCTGCCGGAATGTTGAAGCCGCTCCCGATTCCTGAATGGAAGTGGGAGGACATATCGATGGACTTTATCACTAATATGCCGAAAACCAGGACAGGAATGAACATGATTTGGGTGATAGTTGATCGCTTAACCAAATCGGCTCATTTTCTAGGCATTAAGGATATGTGGGGACCAGAGAGGTTGGCACGAGTATTCATTTCGGAGATAGTTCGATTGCATGGTACGCCGAAGACCATTGTTTCTGATCGAGACGGTCGTTTTGTGTCTCACTTTTGGAAAGCAGTTCATAAAGCCTTTGGGACGGAATTGAACTTCAGTACGGCTTATCACCCGCAGACTGACGGACAATCTGAAAGAACTATACAAACGGTGGAAGACATGCTAAGGTCCTGTGCCTTAGATTGGTCAAACGATTGGGAAGTTCATCTACCGTTGATTGAATTTACCTACAACAATAGTTGGCATGCTTCTATTAAGATGGCACCATTTGAGGCATTATACGGAAGGAGATGCAGATCGCCCCTATGCTGGGACGATTCATCAGACTTGATCGAATGTAACGAGTTGATCGAGCGGACTCGAGAAAAGATAGCCTTAATTCGTGAAAGGCTGTTGACCGCCAGTCGCAGAAATCCTATGCGGACGTACGTCATCGCCCATTGGAGTTCAGTACTGGAGATCACGTACTTTTGAAGGTTTCTCCTACTCGGGGAATCTTTCGTTTCGGAAGGAAAGGAAAGCTGAGTCCGAGATATATCGGACCATTTGAGATCATCGAGAGAGTTGGGGAGTTGGCATACAGATTAGCATTGCCGCCGTCATTATGCCATGTTCATAACGTGTTCCACGTATCCCGATTCTGGAGGTATATACCAGATCCCAGTCATATCATCGATTTCGGCGAGATCGAAGTCGAGCAGGATGGGACGTTTGAAGAAAGACCAGTCAAGATACTCGAGAGTCGAGTTAAGCAACTGAGGAGCAAGTCAATCGTTTTGGTCAAAGTTCAGTGGTCACGTCACGGAATGGAAGAAGCCACCTGGGACACGGAAGCTGATATGAAGTCTAGATATCCCGAGTTGTTTTCGTCTTGAGTTTCGGGACGAAACTCCTTTTTAGTAGGAGAGTATGTAATATCCAGATTTATTACAGTGTATTTCATCTGTATTCAAACCATGTATTATTTCGGATTGGTGATTTTGATTATTGGAGTATGATATTTCGTGCATTAATATCATTATACACAAGTATAGAAACTTGCAAAATTTCTCAAGCAACCTCGTAATAGCGCACGCTAAGAATGTATCTTAACGCGCGCTATCGGGCCATTATTAGCGCACGCTATGAAGATAGGAGTTGCGTGCGCTAAGAACTCAATTATTGAGCAGGACGGCTAACACATGCGCCAGCCGGGACATGGGTCCAGATAAGATTCCCGCTGACGCACTCGGAAAAATTCTGAAGTCAACCATTATTAGCGCAGGCTAAGGGATGCTTAGTAGCGTGCGCTAACTTGTCAATAATGCAGAATATTATAAATGGGACAACAACTGATTTGGCTTTCATTTCTTTCGCCCATTCCTCAACCTTGAGAGTTCAGAGAGTTGTAGTAATACTTCTATACACTTAGAACACATATTGTTGGTGTTATACATTGGTTATCACTTGGGAATGTTCATGGAAGTGGAATAGCACCTTGGAGTGGCATACAACCAACCGGAGTGGGATTCTACCTTACGGTTCAGTGATTTTCGTCATTTTAAGGTATGTTCAATCTATCTCCAGACTTAGAGTTGGATTCTAACGATTTGGATGATCATGTTAACAAGATATGGATTTTCATAGATGAATTATCCAAGTATATCATGTTTGGAATAGTGAGATGAATAAGCCTTAAATACCTTGATTATAATCATCATGATTCGAATTTTAGTACCTTTGGATATGTGAAGAGAAGCTTCTATCATTGGTAAACCGAATCTAATAGATGATTTCATAGTAATCTTGGACTAGGCGTTAACATCCTTATTGTTAGATAAATCTAAAGGTTTGATCATGGAAGGATTTATCTAGTATATATAGGGACGTTTATCAACTTGAGTATGATAATATGGATTGATATAGAGGTGTTGATATCAACCGATAAGCTTTTGAATTGTCGTATGAAGATTTGAAGTCGAAATGGAATATGGTTTATATGGTATGCATATCCTTGAATCCGAAGTTGTTGTTATCCATAAGATCATTGAGAATCGTATATACATGATATTCATGGAGGTAACATGTAGTATCACGGAAGATTTCATTGTTTCGATCATGGCGAGGGCGATTTCGCTTTCGGCGATGGCGCCATGCACGAATAGCGCACGCTATGCTTTGATTATTAACGTGCGCTATGGGGCACGAGTTAACGTGCGCTACGTTTGGCATGCGTAACGTCGCTAAGCCAATGAGCGAGTCGATCGGTGATCGGTGAAATCTTGACCATACATAGTTAGCGTGCGCTAGGCTTTGTTGTTTGCGTGCGCTATCGGGCGGACTTAACGCACGCTACACAGAGTACTTAGCGTGCGCTAAGCGGTCAGGCGAGAATGCATTTTATGAACTTTTGGCCGTGAATTGAATTGTTAAACATTCATACGACGTGAGATAAATCCTATATCATTTCTTTTGTTAAGGTTTGGTCTCGTTACGTGATTGATTGAGGAAGATGACCTTCGAGTGTTCATTTTCGTGGAAGTGTTGTTATTGTCTTCAAATCGAGGCAAGTACTCTAATTAGAATTGTTTATAATTATACAATTATGATGTGATTGTATCATATGTTGTGAATATATGTCCACCATGTGTTGATCCGAGGAATCATCATGGGAATCTATATTTGTGTCTTTTGGATCGTTGGACAGGTAGTTCCACCATGTGTTGGTCAAGCGGGATCATCATGGGAATCTATAGTTTTGTGTCTTGTTGGATCGTTGGAATACCATCAGTATGTTGAAACTGTTATGATATGATATGTGTTGTGGATATTCTCGTTGGAGAAACTTGTTATGATATAATTGTTGATTATATCACTGTTGTATGATTATTGTACTTGTACTAGCATCGTTGTGCTAACCCCTTCGGGGGTGAACATTTGTGTGTGTTCAGGATCTAGGAGAGCGGGAAAACAACCACTGGGGGTGCATGACGACGAGGGTGCAGAGTGATGTTCCGACCGGGTTTAATGTCTGTTATTTGTTGGTTATTTCAATAAGTACTCAAGTACGTTGTCGATTTATAACGTTTGGATTTTGATGATGTAATAATAACTCTTCATGGGATATTTGTAATTTCGGTTTTGAACCGGTCGGTCGAATTTTATTTCTGCAATTTCATAAACCGGTATCTGTTATTGTCATTTCTTTTATTTAGCCTTGTAAATTCTTATGTAAAGGATTTACGGCGCTGTAATATTCCTGAATATATCGGGGGTGTTACAGACATATGGTGTGGTATTAAAATTCGTAATGTAAAGGCTAAAACATAGTAAAACCGGAATTTTGTTAGAAGTTAAGATTTTTTTTTTGTGATTTTAATACCATTTAATATATTTGAACCCTAAAATGCTCTTGAATATTTATTATGATATAATTGGTTATATGTTAACCTAATTCCAATAACGAAACCCTAATCACATTAATGAATGGTGTTAAGTAATTAAGAATCCGTTACGACATTAAATGGGCTAATAAGCATAAAATGATCTCAAATTCTTGTAGATTCATTGAAGAAGAAGTGAATCATCTTTCTTGGGTTCTTTCCTTTTGATCTCATCCCATTTGCTAAGGTACGGATATTCTGACCTTATTCTTAAGGTTTCCTTTGATATTGACAACCTAGAGATTTATGAACCTTTGATTTGAACCTTCACTTTGAAATTTGGACATGAACTTTTATTATGAACCTTTGTTATTGAACCTTATATTTGAACCTATGAATCCTTGGTGTAACTATGATGGCTCTTATTATGTATTTTGTATCTGTATCACTAGTCATGGGGGTACCATGTCCGTATCATTAATGCACCAATGGTATGACTCCAGGGTAGTCGAGTGATGTTACATCCCGTCCCTTTTTATTATATATTTTGGCCACTATGATTATGATTTCTGCAGGGGCGTATGGATGCATCCTAGATTTGATTTATATCTATATCTGTATCTGATATGTTTGGTGACTGGTGTTGTGTGTAATACACGCCTTTCACAATTTTGGGAGCTGATCACTCTACTGGTTATGAAGATTGAAGATTATGTTATGATATGAGCCAAGGTTATTTTGATTCTGTTTATGCAGGCGACTGCATAGATTCCTGTTACTTAGCCTATACAGATGTTCCACTTGCTACAAATTATACCTAATTATGCTTTTCCATTATTACTCCAATTGAACTCCACTTTTATATTTCTGTTCTGTATTCCTTTATCTGTTCACTGGGCTTTTTAAGCTCAGTCGTATTTCTTTTCCCCGCGGCAGGTTATTAAGCTAGGAGCTGGGGCTATCTTTTGCGATGAGAGTAGGAGCTGAGTGCAGACTTACCCTAGACATCTTAGCTTTGACACTATGTTATTTCATTGTTTTGAGAGTCAGATTATGATGTTTCCTTCATTTGTATTTATTTTGGAACTTATGTATTTCTTTTAAGTCATGTTGACTTACTTTCCTTTGATATTTATGATAGGACTTCCACTTGCGTTTGTATATGTATGTTCTGATATGCCACCACAATGTGATACTTCTACCCTTGTCGGGTTGGGGTGTTACAATTATGGTATCAGAGCCCTAAGTTCGACCTGTAGAGCTTAGGCTATGACCTGTGAGGATTTGGGTAGATATTAGGTTTCCTTCTGCGTATTTTCCTTTCGTACATCATCTTTATTTGACCTTGCTAATCATTTGATAATGGTTCAGATGATTCTGTTTCCCTGATTTTCGTTCCGTTGATGACGATTGATTTTGGCTAACCCTAGGATGTAGAAGGACTGTTAGGTGGTTGATAGGTTGCTTATTCACGACTTGAGATAAAGTATGACCATCATGAAGGTATACTCATATGATGCTAGTATTATGATGCGTAGCTAACGTGATAATACTTACGTCATATGACGTACCCTCATTGTGATCATAGGATATTTTGAGGAGTGCCTGAGAAGCTTTAGAATTTCTGGCATCTGATTAAGATTATCTGCGTTTAGTGAGACTTTAAGATCATTCTACCTATGCGTTTAATCTACCTTCATCGTTATACGACTTGATACGTTTGGATACTTGACATGCGTTTGTTGACCTTTGTGCTTCTGATAAGAATCTTAGGTTTCGTTGTAGAGCTTTCTACCATTTGACATGTATCAACCAATCTGTTTTCTATACGTATGTATTCCAAGGGTTACTATGGAGATACCTATGTTCTGCTACATGTACGTTTCACATCCATTGAATCTGATTCACTATGATCTGCTATGAGTAAAGATCTGAGAATTTTGGATTATGAGGAACTAGAGCTGTCTGTTGTGAGAATCCTTTTGAAAGGTTGTACTGAAGATGAGGCTACTTGAGAAACTGAAGAGTTGTGCATATTCGTTATTCACATGTTTCTGCAATTCGATACGTTTTCATCTGATCATTTCTTTTCAATTTCGCGGACGAAATTTTTTTTTAGAGGGGAAGAGTTGTAAAACCCTAAAATTCGTAAACCTAATATTTCGTATAAATTTGAATTTTTACTTTAACTTTGAAATATTCCAAATTAAAACATAAACTATGTTATACATATTAAAATTATTAATACTAACCAAAGTCTAATCTTAATTATTTAAATGTGTACACAAATAATAACTTTCCTAAAAGAATACCCATCACACGTTTTACTTGAGAAGTTATAATTTTGAATTTCTCTTTAAAGTCCTCCTAAAATCTCGGCCATCTCTTGATTCTTAGGATTCTTAGGTTTCGTTGTAGATCTTAATACCATTTGACATGTATCAACCAATCTGTTTTCTATCCGTATGTATTCCAAGGGTTACTATGGAGATGTATACCTATGTTCTGCTACATGTACGTTTCACATCCGTTTAATCTAATTCACTATGATCTGCTATGAGTAAAGATCTGAGAATCCTTTTGCGAGAATCCTTTTGAAAGGTTACTCTGGTGATGAGGCTACTTGAGAAACTGAAGAGTTGTGCGTATTCGTTATTCACATGTTTCTGTAATTCGATACGTTTTCATGTGATCATTTCTTTTCAATTTCGTGGAAGAAATTTTTTTTAGAGGGGAAGAGTTGTAAAACCCTAAAATTCGTAAACCTAAAATTTCGTATAAATTTGAATTTTTACTTTAACTTTGAAATATTCCAAATTAAAACATAACCTAAAATCTTAGCTTTGACACTATGTTATTTCATTGTTTTGAGACTCAGATTATGATGATTCCTTCATTTGGATTTCTTTTGGAACTTATGTATTTCTTTTAAGTCATGTTGACTTACTTTCCTTTGATATTTATGATAAGACTTCCGCTTGCGTTTTTTTATGTATGTTCTGATATGCCACCACAATGTGATACTTCTACCCTTGTCGGGTTGGGGTGTTACAATTATGGTATCAGAGCCCTAGGTTCGACCTGTAGAGCTTAGGCTATGACCTGTGAGGATTTGGGTAGACATTAGGTTTCCTTCTACGTAGTTTCCTTTCGTACATCATCTTTATTTAACCTTGCTGATCATTTGATAATGGTTCAGATGATTCTATTTCTCTGGTTTTTGTTCCGTTGATGATGATTGATTTTGGCTAACCCTATGATGTAGAAGGACTGTTAGGTGGTTGATAGGTTGCTTATTCACGACTTGAGATAAAGTATGACCATCATGAAGGTATACTCATATGATGCTAGTATTATGATGCGTAGCTAACGTGATAATACTTACGTCATATGACGTACCCTCATTGTGATCATAGGATATTTCGAGGAGTGCCTGAGAAGCTTTAGAATTTCTGGCATCTGATTAAGATTATCTGTGTTTAGTGAGACTTTAAGATCATTCTACCTATGCGTTTAATCTACCTTCATCGTTATACGACTTGATACGTTTGGATACTTGACATGCATTTGTTGACATTTGTGCTTCTGATAAGAATCTTAGGTTTCGTTGTAGAGCTTTCTACCATTTGACATGTATCAACCAATCTGTTTTCTATATGTATGTATTCCAAGGGTTACTATGGAGATGTATACCTATGTTCTGCTACATGTACGTTTCACATCCGTTGAATCTGATTCACTATGATCTGCTATGAGTAAAGATCTGAGAATTTTGGATTATGAGGAACAAGAGCTGTCTGTTGTGAGAATCCTTTTGAAAGGTTATACTGAAGACGAGGCTACTTGAGAAACTGAAGAGTTGTGCGTATTCGTTATTCACATGTTTCTGCAATTCGATACGTTTTCATCTGATCATTTCTTTTCAATTTCGCGGACGAAATTTTTTTTTAGATTGGAAGAGTTGTAAAACCCTAAAATTCGTAAACCTAAAATTTCGTATAAATTTGAATTTTTACTTTAACTTTGAAATATTCCAAATAAAAACATAAACTATGTTATACATATTAAAATTATTAATACTAACCAAAGTCTAATCTTAATTATTTAAATGTGTACACAAATAATAACTTTCTTAAAAGAACACCCATCACATGTTTTACTTGAGAAGTTATAATTTTTAATTTCTCTTTAATGTCCTCCTAAAATCTCGGCCATCTCTTAATTCTTAGGATTCTTAGGTTTCGTTGTAGAGCTTTCTACCATTTGACATGTATCAACCAATCTGTTTTCTATCCGTATGTATTCCAAGGGTTACTATGGAGATGTATACCTATGTTCTGCTAAATGTACGTTTCACATCCGTTGAATCTGATTCACTATGATCTGCTATGAGTAAAGATCTGAGAATCCTTTTGTGAGAATCCTTTTGAAAGGTTATACTGATGATGAGGCTACTTGAGAAACTGAAGATTTGTGCGTATTCGTTATTCACATGTTTCTGTAATTCGATACGTTTTCATCTGATCATTTCTTTTCAATTTCGCGGACGAAATTTTTTTTTTAGAGGGGAAGAGTTGTAAAACTCTAAAATTCGTAAACCTAAAATTTCGTATAAATTTGAATTTTTACTTTAACTTTGTAATATTCCAAATTAAAACATAACCTAAAATCATAGCTTTGACACTATGTTATTTCATTGTTTTGAGACTCAGATTATGATGTTTCCTTCATTTGGATTTCTTTTGGAACTTATGTATTTCTTTTAAGTCATGTTGACTTACTTTGCTTTGATATTAATGATAAGACTTCCGCTTGCGTTTGTTTATGTATATTCTGATATGCCACCACAATGTGATACTTCTACCCTTGTCGGGTTGGGGTGTTACAGTTATGGTATCAGAGCCCTAGGTTCGACCTGTAGAGCTTAGGCTATGACCTGTGAGGATTTGGGTAGACATTAGGTTTCCTTCTGCGTATTTTCCTTTCGTACATCATCTTTATTTGACCTTGCTAATCGTTTGATAATGGTTCAGATGATTCTATTTCTCTGATTTTCGTTCCGTTGATGACGATTGATTTTGGCTAACCCTAGGATGTAGGACTGTTAGGTGGTTGATAGGTTGCTTATTCACGACTTGAGATAAAGTATGACCATCATGAAGGTATACTCATATGATGCTAGTATTATGATGCGTAGCTAACGTGATAATACTAACGTCATATGACGTACCCTCATTGTGATCATAGGATATTTCGAGGAGTGACTGAGAATCTTTAGAATTTCTGGCATCTGATTAAGATTATCTGCGTTTAGTGAGACTTTAAGATTATTCTGCCTATGCGTTTAATCTACCTTCATCGTCATACGACTTGATTCATTTGGATATCTGACATGCGTTTGTTGACCTTTGTGCTTCTGATAAGAATCTTAAGTTTCGTTGTAGAGCTTTCTACCATTTGACATGTATCAACCAATCTGTTTTCCATACGTATGTATTCCAAGGGTTACTATGGAGATGTATACCTATGTTCTACTACATGTTCGTTTCACATCCGTTGAATCTGATTCACTATGATCTGCTATGAGTAAAGATCTGATAATCCTTTTGTGAGAATCCTTTTGAAAGGTTATACTGATGATGAGGCTACTTGAGAAACTGAAGAGTTGTGCGTATTCGTTATTCACATGTTTCTGTAATTCGATACGTTTTCATTTGATCATTTCTTTTCAATTTCGCGGACGAAATTTTTTTTAGAGGGGAAGAGTTGTAAAACCCTAAAATTCGTAAACCTAAAATTTCGTATAAATTTGAATTTTTAGTTTAACTTTGAAATATTCCAAATTAAAACATAAACTATGTTATACATATTGAAATTATTAATACTAACCAAAGTCTAATCTTAATTATTTAAATGTGTACACAAATAATAACTTTCCTAAAAGAACACCCATCACACGTTTTACTTGAGAAGTTATAATTTTGAATTTCTCCTTAATGTCCTCCTAAAATCTCGGCCATCTCTTAATTCTTGTAACCGAAATCTTTAAATCCCATTTAACACAAATTGATTACTTACCTTATATGTCTCACACGTTTTCCTCCCTAAACTTTTGGATAAAAGAAACGTAATTTTGACCCTCCTCCCACCATTCTCTCTTCGTACGATACACCAAACAAAACACACACAAACCCTAATTCAAGAACCCTAAGTGGCGGCATACAAATTCTCCCAAGAGAAACCAAACCCTAAAACTATTTTTGCATTCCATTCATGATCAAGAAGGAGATAGGAAGAGGTGTGGCTGAATTCGTGAGGTCCTTGTTTTGTCCTTAATTCTCTATTCATTGGTGAAAGTATCACGAAACCCCTTTTATTTTGAATACACATTTGATGCATACAATGATAGAACAAATTATCACATGAATCATTTAACGAATAACCATAAATTTATATGTGTCGTATGGATTTTGATCTTGAATGATTAGTATGAGTTGTTTGAATATGTGTTTTTGATGAATTACTTCTGTAAATAACATGAGTATTGATCATATATTAATTGGATTAAAAAGGGGCAAAGAGGAATTAAGGTTTATATGATTGTTTGATCGGGAATGATTTGATAGATGAATATGTGTGCATCATGGCACGAGTCTAATAAAGGTTTAATTCGGGATTTTCTTTCTAAAACTTAGTTTGGGGTCTTATTAAAGTATTTCAATTGGTTTGGATGGATTTGAGTTTGATTTGGTCCTATTTTTGAATTTTATGAGACGATGTGTCAAAACTGTGTTTGCAGAATTTGATTTCAGTCGTGGTTTATGATTTTTCATGTCTAAACCATAAGGGGTTAGGAGCTCTCCTTTTACATGTAATATCCGGATTTATTACGGTGTATTTCATCTGTATTCAAACCCTGTATTATTCGGATTTGTGGTTTTGATTATTGGAGTATGATATTTCTTGCATTGGCATCCTTGTACTTAAGTATAACAACATGCAAAATTTTCTCATACAAACTCGTGAAAGTGCACGCTAAGAATGTAACTTAACGCGCGCTATCGGCTATTACTAGCGCACGCTACGTATGTAGAAATTGCGTACGCTAGACACTGAATTATTGAGGTAGACGACTAGCACATGCGCCAGCCGGGACATGGGTCCGGATAAGATTCCCGCGGACGAACCTGGATAGATTTGGAGTCAACGCTTATTAGCGTGCGCTAAGTATTGTATTCTAGCGTGCGCTAATTAGCTAAAGTGCAGAATATTATAAATGAGACAACAACCCGTTTTGGCTTACATTTCCTTAGTCCATTCTTCATTCTTGAGAGGCCAGAGAGCTATATTAATCCTTCTAACACACTTAGAACACATCATATTGATCCTTGTATATTGGTTATCACTTGTGAGTGATCATTGAAGAGAAGTAACACCTTGGAGTGGCACATAACCAAACGGAGTCGGATTCTACCTTGTGGTTCAGTGATTTCGTCATATTAAAGTATGTTGATTCTATCTTCAAACTCTAGATTCGTGTTATGGAGAATAAGATGATCATGTTAGCAAATATTGATCTTTGTGGATAAATTATCCAAAGTACATCATGTTTGGAATATTGAGATGAATAGGCCTTAAGTACCTTGATTATGAACATCATGATTCGAATCTTATTACATTGAACAAGTAGAGGAAGCTTATATCATTGGTAATCCAAATCTAGTAGATGACTTCATAGCAATCATGGACCTGACTTTAACATCATTATTGTTAGATGAATCTAAGGGATTGATCATGGAAGGATTTATCTAGTATATATGGAATGTTAAACAACTACAGTATGATAATTTTGATTGATATAAGGTGTCGATATCAACCGTTAAGCCTTTGGAATTGTCGTATGAAGATTTGTAGTCGAAATGGAATATGGTTTTATAATAGAATACATATTCTTGAATCCGAAGTTGTTGTTATCCGTAAGATCATTCATAATCGTATGAACATGATATTCATGGAGGTAACATGAATTATCACGGAAGATTTCATTGTTTTGATCATGATGAGAACAGTCTTCTGCCCAGTAGTGAACTGCCATGCATAGTTAGCGCACGCTAAGCTATGTAAATTAACGTGCGCTATCGAGCATCGGTTAACGTACGCTACGTTTGGTACGTAACGTACGCTAGGCCATCAGACGAGTCAGTCAGCTGATCAGTGAAGTACTGACCATGCATAGTTAGCGTACGCTATTCTTTGTTGTTTGCGTGCGCTATCGAGTAGACTTAATGCACGCTACACAGAGTACTTAGCGTGCACTAAGAAGTTCAGGCAGATTACATTTTATGAGCTTTTGGCCGTAAATCGAATTGTTAGACATTTGTACGGTGTGAGATAAATCCTATATTATTTATTTTGTTAAGGTTTGAGCTTGTTACGTGATTGATTGAGGGGGACGACCTTCGAGTGTTCGTTTTCGTGGAAGTATTGTTCTTGTCTTCGAATCGAGGCAAGTACCTTATTTGTTTTACGAATTGATGTTATACATATTGTCATGCATGTATGTCATTGTTGTATGTCCACCTCGTGTTGGTATGACGAGATCATCGGGGGATCTATGCTAGCGTGCGCTGGATCATTGGACAGGTTTTTCCACCACGGGTTGGTCTGACGGGATCATCGTGGGTTCTAGGCAGTGAACGCTGGATCGACGGAATTACCATGTGTATGTTATGATATCATGTTGTGACTATCAGTTGTGTATGTCATTTATGAGTTTCTCGTAGGAGAAGACTCGTTGGTATTTTTGTCGTTTATGTTATTATTCTTCGTGAGATATGAATAATATGTTGTGCTAGCATCGTTGTGCTAACCCCTTCGGGGGTGGACATTTTGTTTATGTTCAGGATCCAGGAGAGCGGGAAAACAACCACTGGAGCTGCATGACGACGAGGGTGCAGAGTGATGTTTCGGCCGGGTTCATTTGTCTGTTGTTTATTGGTTATTTCAATAAGTACTCGAGTACGAAGTCATTTATGATGAATTTGACTTTGGTGATGTATTATTAAGTTTCTGTTGAACAATTGTATTTTTCAGTATTTGTTCAGAACTGTTGTATCTTAATTCCGTTATTTCCCTTCGTTAGTACCTTTTAATGTCTGTTCAATTCTTCAGCCTTGTAAATCCTTATGTAAAGGATTTATGGCGCTGTAATATTCCTGAATATATCAGGGGTGTTACAGAATATGGTATCGGAGCTAAGATTATGGATATCTTGGCCATTAAGTTAAAATAGGGGTCATTTACGTCTTTTGAGGTAACCGGCGGTGAATGACATCACTGCACTGCCTACGTCTTCATGCGAACGGTGGTTGTAAGTTCCTAAACTCTATCTCGTTCTTTACATGTTGTGTCTCTTTATACTCGAATATTAGAACGATGTTGTTTCCTGTATATTGAGTATTCGTGCTTACAGTATGTTGAGAGGCGAATGTGGACGTGGTCGCGGTCGTGGACGCGGACGAAGAAATGCTGAAAGGGAAGCGTCGCCTTCTAATCAGGCCAGTCATAGCTCAGGCGAGCCGCAACAATCTATTAATAATGAACCAGAACCTGCTGTACTATAGATCCTTCGTCAAGTGGTAAACCAGATGACTCAGTTCGCCCAAGTCGTGGACCGAATGCAAGTGGCGGTGGGACTACAGCAGGGAGAAAGACAACAAGGGATCCCGGACATGGGAAATCGAGGTGACCGGTGGCTGCAAGAGGTGGCGAAGATGCAACCACCCAAATTCGACGGTATTTCTGAGACTCCCACCTGGGACCATTGGTTGAAGGAACTGGAGAAAATCTTTGCCGAAATTAACTACCCAGACGACCGGAGAGCCTCTATCACTCAATATTTTCTGATAGGGGAAGCGTCCGAATGGTGGGAAGCCATCCGGCCTGTAGATCATGATGCTGATTGGACAGAGTTTAAATTGATGATGGAGGCTCAGTACTGCCCTCGTCCTATGAGGGAAGCCAAGGTTCGGGAGTTTTTCTCCGCTCAGCCTTCAGATGTTCCGGTATCGCAGGCAATTAAGACATTTAACCAACAGCTGGCATTTGTTCGACATCTGGTCAGAACAGATGCAGAGATGATGATCCATTTCGATATGAGGATGAAACCAGAAATCCAGAGGTACATGTCCGGTTTTGAATGTACCACACTCCGTCAATACCAAGATAAGGCGTTGGCGTATGAGACCAAGGAAGCATCTATGGAGAAATTTTCGGAATCCAAGAAACAAAAAGTCTCTGGTACTTTTACAGAGCACAAGAACAGCGGGGCCCGTAAGGCCCAGTCATCCTTTCACTCTTTCAAGAAACCTCCGCACCCAGTTAGGAGCGGAAAGAACTTCAGAGCGACATCAACTATTACTGATGTTATCAGGAAATGCTTTAACTGCGCCCAGACGGGGCACTATCGACGGAATTGCCCCCTACCTGCTGTGACTTGTTTTGATTGTGGTCGAGAGGGACATCGTGCGGTGTTCTGTGAAGAAGCTGCAAAGTATTTTAGAGCCCGTACACCACAGCCGGTCCAGAAGGAAGCCAGTATCCAACAGACGCAGCAAAGTGTTCAGATGCCTCAAAATTTTGGCCGCGGACGAGGCAGAGGACAATGGGACCGAAAGGGGACATCGAGTGCCGGATATGCTCCCCCACGTCTGTACGAGATGAGGAGGACAGACGACCAGGATGCTGCTGTCGCATCAGGTACTGTCCAGATCCTTTCCCAGCCAGTTAGCGTTTTATTCGATACAGGAGCTACGCATTCTATTATATCTTTGTCTTGTGTAAACCGTTTGAATATTTCCGGTTTTCATACTTGTGAACCCTATATTGTTGGTTTACCGAGTGGAGAGAGGATTGTCGGGAACTTAGAAACTAGAAATTTCCCTGTATCATTTGGAGGCAGAGAGTGGCTCTCAAATTTGATTGTAATAGAAATGCAAGGAGACGACCTGATACTCGGAGACGATTGGCTTAATCGATATGGATTAATTGTAAACTACCGAAGGAGGAATATCTCGTTGATCGCTGACGATGGTTCCGAAATTCTATTTGAGGGATGGAAACCGGGAAGCTCAGGAAAATTGATCAAGGCGATGAAAGCTGTCAAATTGTTGAAATGGGGCTGTACTGGATATTGGTGCTATGCAATAAAGAAAGAAGACGAAATTGTGAAACTTTCATCCATTCCTGTTGTGAACGAATTTCCAGATGTATTTCCTGACGAGTTACCTGGACTACCTCCACGAAGGGATGTAGAATTTACCATTGAGCTGGAACTCGGGGCTACACCAATTTCTAAGGTGCCGTATCGTATGGCACCTACTGAGATGTATGAACTGAAAAAGCAGCTGGAGGAATTACTGGACAAAGGCTATATCCAGCCAAGCGTATCGTCCTGGGGAGCGCCAGTTCTTTTTGTCCGAAAGAAGGATGGATCGCTTCGACTGTGTATCGATTATCGAGAGCTGAACAAGATGACGATTAAGAATAAATATCCGTTGCCACGGATTGATGATTTATTTGACCAGTTGCAAGGAGCAACAGTATTTTCTAAAATCGATCTGAGATCAGGATACCATCAGCTGAGGATTAAGGAATCAGATGTTCCAAAGTCAGCATTCAGAACTCGCTATGGACACTATGAGTTTGTAGTGATGCCGTTTGGTCTCACTAATGCACCTGCTGTATTCATGCAGTTGATGAACCGAGTGTTCATCGAATATTTGGATAAATTTGTGTTCGTGTTCATTGATGACATTCTGGTGTATTCTAAGAACCCGGAAGAAAAAGGTGATCGCTTATGCGTCAAGATAGCTGAAACCTTATGAAGTGAATTACCCAACACATGATTTGGAGCTAGCAACAGTAGTTTTTGCTTTGAAGATTTGGAGGCATTATCTGTACGGGACTCACTGTCAGATCTTTACGGATCACAAGAGTCTCAAGTACATCTTCAGTCAGAAAGAGTTGAACATGCGGCAAAGAAGATGGTTAGAACTGATTAAGGACTATGACTTGGAGATTTTGTATCATCCAGGCAAAGCGAATGTAGTGGCCGATGCACTCAGCTGCAAGCCTATTTCTATTCAGATGCTGGAGACTCTGACCTCCCAACTTAGCCTTCAACGAGAGATGATTCGAGAAGGAATTGAAGTGTGGTTACAAAGAGTCCAAGGACAACTGTGCGTGATGGAAATAACTTCATCATTAACCGAAGAAATCAAATCTAGACAGGCAGCTGATCCTCTGATGATTCGGTTACGTGATGAAGTGATCAAAGGAAAGGCCCCCAGATTCATAATTCATGATGATCGGGTTTTGAGATTTCAGAACCGACTCTGCGTTCCCGATGATGATGTTCTGAAACAGACGATTATGAAGGAAGCTCACAGTTCGCCCTATTCTATCCACCCGGGCACCAGTAAAATGTATAAGGATTTGAAGCAGAATTTCTGGTGGGGCAACATGAAGAAAGATGTAGCGGACTATGTTTCGAAATGCTTGACTTGTCAGTAGGTTAAGATCGAGCATCAACGGCCTGCCGGAATGTTGAAGCCGCTCCCAATTCCTGAATGGAAGTGGGAAGACATATCGATGGACTTTATCACCAGTATGCCGAGAACCAAGACAGGAATGAACATGATTTGGGTGATAGTTGATCGTTTAACCAAATCAGCTCATTTTCTAGGCATTAAGGACACGTGGGGACCAGAGAGGTTGGCACGAGTATTTAGTTTGGAGATAGTTCGATTGCATAGTACGCCGAAGACCATTATTTCTGATCGAGACGGCCGTTTTGTGTCTCAGTTTGGAAAGCAGTTCATAAGGCCTTGGGGACCGAATTGAACTTCAGTACAGCTTATCACCCACAGACTGACGGACAATCCGAGAGGACCATTCAAATGGTGGAGGATATGCTGAGGGCTTGTGCCTTTGATTGGTCAAACGATTGGGAAGTTCATCTACCATTGATTGAATTTACCTACAACAGTAGTTGGCATGCTTCCATTAAGATGGCACCATTCGAGGCATTATACGGGAGGAGATGCAGATCGCCCCTATGCTGGGACGATTCATCAGACTTGATCGGAACAGAACCAGAGTTGATCGTGCAGACTCGAGAGAAGATAGCCCTGATTCATGAAAGGCTGTTGACCGCCCAGAGTCGCCAGAAATCTTACGCAGATGTACGTCGTCGCCCATTGGAGTTTAGTACTGGAGACCACGTACTTTTGAAAGTTTCTCCTACTCGAGGAATTTTTCATTTTAGAAGGAAGGGAAAGCTGAGTCCGAGATATATCGGACCATTTGAGATCCATGAGAGAGTTGGAGAGTTGGCATATAGGTTGGCATTGCCGCCGTCATTGTGCCATGTTCATAACGTGTTCCACGTATCCCAGTTACGGAGGTATATACCGGATCCCAGTCATATCATTGATTTCGGCGAGATCAAAGTCGCGCAAGATGGGACGTTTGAAGAAAGACCGGTCAAGATACTCGAGAGTCGAGTTAAGCAATTGAGGAACAAACCAATCGTTTTGGTCAAAGTTCAATGGACACGTCACGGAATGAAAGAAGCCACATGGGAAACGGAAGCTGGTATGAAGTCCAGATATCCCGAGTTATTTTCGTCTTGAGTTTCGGGACGAAACTCCTTTTTAGTAGGAGAGTATGTAATATCCAGATTTATTACGGTGTATTTCATCTGTATTCAAACCCTGTATCATTCGGATTTGTGGTTTTGATTATTGGAGTATGATATTTCTTGCATTGGCATCCTTGTACTTAAGTATAACAACATGCAAAATTTTCTCATACAAACTCGTGATAGCGCACGCTAAGAATGTAGCTTAACGCGCGCTATCGGCTATAACTAGCGCACGCTACGTATGTAGAAATTGCGTACGCTAGACACTGAATTATTGAGGTAGGCAGCAAGCACATGCGCCAGCCGGGACATGGGTCCGGATAAGATTCCCGCGGACGAACCTGGACAGATTTGGAGTCAACGCTTATTAGCGTGCGCTAAGTATTGTATGCTAGCGTGCGCTAATTAGCTAAAGTACAGAATATTATAAATGAGACAACAACCCGTTTTGGCTTACATTTCCTTCGTCCATTCTTCATTCTTGAGAGACCAGAGAGCTATATTAATCCTTCTAACACACTTAGAACACATCATATTGATCCTTGTATATTGTTTATCACTTGTGAGTGATCATTGAAGAGAAGTAACACCTTGGAGTGGCACATAACCAAATGGAGTCGGATTCTACCTTGTGGTTCAGTGATTTCGTCATATTAAGGTATGTTGATTCTATCTTCAAACTCTAGATTCGTGTTATGGAGAATAAGATGATCATGTTAGCAAATATTGATCTTTGTGGATAAATTATCCAAAGTACATCATGTTTGGAATATTGAGATAATAGGCCTTAAGTACCTTGATTATGAACATCATGATTCGAATCTTATTACATTGAACAAGTAGAGGAAGCTTCTATCATTGGTAATCCAAATCTAGTAGATGACTTCATAGCAATCATGGACTTGACTTTAACATCATTATTGTTAGATGAATCTAAGGGATTGATCATGGAAGGATTTATCTAGTATAGATGGAATGTTAAACAACTACAGTATGATAATTTTGATTGATATAAGGTGTCGATATCAACCGTTAAGCCTTTCGAATTGTCGTATGAAGATTTGTAGTCAAAATAGAATATGGTTTTATAATAGTATACATATTCTTGAATCCGAAGTTGTTGTTATCCGTAAGATCATTCATAATCGTATGAACATGATATTCATGGAGGTAACATGAATTATCACGGAAGATTTCATTGTTTTGATAATGATGAGAACAGTCTTCTGCCCAGTAGTGAACTGCCATGCACAGTTAACGCACGCTAAGCTATGTAAATTAATGTGCGCTATCGAGCATCGGTTAACGTACGCTACGTTTGGTACGTAACGTACGCTAGGCCATCAGACGAGTCACCACCGATCGGTGAAGTAATCGACCATGCATAGTTAGCGACGCTATTCTTTGTTGTTTGCGTGCGCTATCGAAAGCGACTTAACGACGCTACGCAGTACTTAGCGTGCGCTAAGAAGTTCAGCATTACATTTTATGAGCTTTTGGCCGTAAATCGAATTGTTAGACATTCGCATTTATGTGAGATAAATCCTATATTATTTCTTTTGTTAAGGTTTGAGCTTGTTACGTGATTGATTGAGGGGGGCGACCTTCAAGTGTTCGTTTCGTGGAAGTATTGTTCTTGTCTTCGAATCGAGGCAAGTACCTTATTTGTTTTACGTATTGATGTTATACATATTGTCATGCATGTATGTCGTTGTTGTATGTCCACCTCGTGTTGGTCCGACGGGATCATCGGGGGATCTATGCTAGCGTGCGCTGGATCATTGGACGGGTTTTTCCACCACGGGTTGGTCTGACGGGATCATCGTGGGTTCTAGGCAGTGAACGCTGGATCGACGGAATTACCATGTGTATGTTATGATATCATGTTGTGATTATCAGTTGTGTATGTCATTTATGAGTTTCTCGTAGGAGAAGACTCGTTGGTATTTTTGTCGTTTATGTTATTATTCTTCGTGAGATATGAATAATATGTTGTGGTACTTGTACTAGCATTGTTGTGCTAACCCCTTCGGGGTGGACATTTTGTTTATGTTCAGGATCCAGGAGAGCGGGAAAACAACCACTGGAGCTGCATGACGACGAGGGTGCAGAGTGATGTTTCGGTCGGGTTCATTTGTCTGTTGTTTATTGGTTATTTCAATAAATACTCGAGTACGAAGTCATTTATGACGAATTTGAATTTGGTGATGTATTATTAAGTTTCTGTTGAACAATTGTATTTTTCAGTATTTGGTCAGAACTGTTGTATCTTAATTCCGTTATTTCCATTCGTTAGTACCTTTTAATGTCTGTTCAATTCTTCAGCCTTTTAAATCCTTATGTAAAGGATTTATGGCGCTGTAATATTCCTGAATATATCGGGGGTGTTACATTACAGTAGAAATATTTGGGTTATGTGTGACTCCTTGGAATTTTTGTGATTTTTCTAAAGTGTTCAAATTGTTTAGTTTAAGGCAAACTTTCTGTGTGTATTTGCAGATCTGAATCTAAACATGTTAGCATTAACGATTTTTGACAGGGAGTTCCACTTAAAAATAAAATCTGGAAAAATTTAATTAGACTCCTAATATATTATAGCTTCTGTGAAAAATTTGGTGAATTTTTATATTGACATATGGTGTGGTATTAGAATTCGTAAAGTGAAGGCTAAAACATAGTAAAACAAGAATTTTGTTAGAAGTTAAGATTTTTTTGTGATTTTAATACCATTTAATATATTTGAACCCTAAAATGCACTTGAACATTTATTATGATATAATTGGTCATATGTTAACCTAATTCCAATAACGAAACCCTAATAACATTAATGAATGGTGTTAAGTAATTAAGAATCCGTTACGACATTAAATGGGCTAATAAGCATAAAATAATCCCAAATTCTTGTAGATTTATTGAAGAAGAAGTGAACCATCTTTCTTGGGTTCTTTCCTTTTGATCTCATCCCATTTGCTAAGGTACGGATATTTTGACCTTATTCTTAAGGTTTCCTTTGATATTGACAACCTAGAGATTTATGAACATTTGATATGAACCTTCACTTTGAAATTTGGACATGAACTTTCATTATGAACCTTTGTTATTGAACCTTAGATTTAAACCTATGAATCCTTGGTGTAACTATGATGGATCTTATTATGTATTTTGTATCTGTATCACTAGTCATGGAGGTTCCATGTCCGTATCATTGATGCACCAATGGTATGACTCCAGGGTGGTCGAGTGATGTTCCATCCCGTCCATTTTTATTATATATTTTGGCCACTATGATTATGATTTCTACAGGGGCGTGTGGATGCATCCAAGATTTGATTTGTATCTGTATCTGTATCTGATATGTTTGGTGACTGGTGTTGTGTGCAATACACGCCTTTCACAATTTTGGGAGCTAATCACTCCACTGGTTATGAAGATTGAAGATTATGTTATGATATGAGCCAAGGTTATTTTGATTCTGTTTATGCAGGCGACTGCATAGATTCCTGTTACTTAGCCCATACACATGTTCCACTTGCTACAAATTATACCTAATTATGTTTTTCCATTATTACTCTAATTGGACTCCACTTTTATATTTCTGTTCTGTATTGCTATATCTTCCACTGGGCTTTTCAAGCTCAGCCGCATTTCTTTTCTCCGCGGCAGGTTATTAAGCTAGGAGATGGGGCTATCTTTTGGGATGAGAGTATGAGCTGAGTACCGACTTACCCTAGCCATCTTAGCTTTGACACTATGTTATTTCATTGTTTTGAGACTCAGATTATGATGTTTCATTCATTTGGATTTCTTTTGGAACTTATGTATTTCTTCTAAGTCATGTTGACTTACTTTCCTTTGATATTTATGATAAGACTTCCGCTTGCGTTTGTTTATGTATGTTCTGATATGCCACCACAATGTGATACTTCTACCCTTGTCGGGTTGGGGTGTTACAATTATGGTATCAGAGCCCTAGGTTCGACCTGTAGAGCTTAGGCTATGACTGCGAGGATTTGGGTAGACATTAAGTTTCCTTCTGCGTATTTTTCTTTCTTACTTCATCTTTATTTGACCTTGCTAATCGTTTGATAATGGTTCAAATGATTCTGTTTCTCTGATTTTCGTTCCGTTGATGACGATTGATTTTGGCTAACCCTAGGATGTAGAAGGACTGTTAGGTGGTTGATAGGTTGCTTATTCACGACTTGAGATAAAGTATGACCATCATGAAGGTATACTCATATGATGCTAGTATTATGATGCGTAGCTAACGTGATAATACTTACATCATATGACGTACCCTCATTGTGATCATAGGATATTTCGGGGAGTGCCTGAGGAGCTTTAGAATTTCTAGCATCTGATTAAGATTATATGCGTTTAGTGAGACTTTAAGATCATTCTGCCTATGCGTTTAATCTACCTTCATCGTTATACGACTTGATACGTTTGGCTACTTGACATACATTTGTTGACCTTTGTGCTTCTGATAAGAATCTTAGGTTTCGTTGTAGAGCTTTCTACCATTTGACATGTATCAACCAATCTGTTTTCTATCCGTTTGTATTCCAATGGTTACTATGGAGATGTATACCTATGTTCTGCTACATGTACGTTTCAGATCCGTTGAATCTGATTCACTATGATCTGCTATGAGTAAAGATCTGAGAATCCTTTTGTGAGAATCCTTTTGAAAGGTTATACTGATAATGAGGCTACTTGAGAAACTGAAGAGTTGTGCGTATTCGTTATTCACATGTTTCTGCAATTCGATACGTTTTCATCTGATCATTTCTTTTCAATTTCGCAGACGAAATTTTTTTTAGAGGGGAAGAGTTGTAAAACCCTAAAATTTGTAAACCTAAAATTTCGTATAAATTTGAATTTTTACTTTAACTTTGAAATATTCCAAATTAAAACATAAACTATGTTATACATATTAAAATTATTAATACTAACCAAAGTCTAATCTTAATTATTTAAATGTGTACACAAATAATAACTTTCCTAAAAGAACACCCATCACACGTTTTACTTGAGAAGTTATAATTTTGAATTTCTCTTTAATGTCCTCCTAAAATCTCGGCCATCTCTTAATTCTTGTAACCGAAATTTTTAAATCCCATTCAACACAAATTCATTACTTACCTTATCTGTCTCACACGTTTTCCTCCCTAAACTTTCGGATAAAAGAAACGTAATTTTGACCATCCTCCCACCATTCTCTCTTCGTACGATACACCAAACAAAACACACACAAACCCTAATTCAAGAACCCTAAGTGGCGGCATACAAATTCTCCCAAGAGAAACCAAACCCTAAAACTATTTTTGCATTCGATTCGTGATCAAGAAGGAGATAGGAAGAGGTGTGGCTGAATTCGTGAGGTCCTTGTGTTGTCCGTAATTCTCTATTCGTTGGTGAAAGTATCACGAAACCCCTTTTATTTTGAATACACATTTGATGCATACAATGATAGAACAAATTATCACATGAATCATTAAACGAATAACCATAAATTTATATGTGTCGTATGGGTTTTGATCTTCAATGATTAGTATGAGTTGTTTGAATATGTGTTTTTGATGAATTACTTCTGTAAATAACATGAGTATTGATCATATATTAATTGGATTAAAAAGGGGAAAAGAGGAATTAAAGTTTATGTGATTGTTTGATCGGGACTGATTTGATAGATGAATATGTGTGCATCATGGCACGAGTCTAATAAAGGTTTAATTCGGGATTTTCTTTGGTTTGGATGGATTTGAGTTTGATTTGGTCCTATTTTTGAATTTTATGAGACGATGTGTCAAAACTGTGTTTGCAGAATTTGATTTTAGTCGTGGTTTATGATTTTTCATGTTGAAACCATAAGGGGTTAGGAGCTCTCCTTTTACAGGGGAAATATTTGGGTTATGTGTGACTCCCTGGAATTTTTGTGATTTTTCTAAAGTGTGAAATTGGTTAGTTTAAGGCAAACTTTCTGTGTATATCTGCAGATCCGAATCTAAACATGTTAGCATTAACGATTTTTGACAGGGAGTTCCTCTTAAAAATAAAATCTGGGAAAATTCAAGTAGACTCCTAAGATATTATAGATTCTGCTAAAATTTTGGTGAATTTGTATATTGACATATGATGTGGTATTAGAATACCTAAAATGAAGGCTAAAACATAGTAAAACCAGAATTTTGTTAGAAGTTAAGATTTTTTTGTGATTTTAATACCATTTAATATATTTGAACACTAAAATGTACTTGAACATTTATTATGATATAATTGGTCATATGTTAACCTAATTCCAATAACCAAACCCTAATCACATTAATGAATGGTGTTAAGTAATTAAGAATCCGTTACGACATTTAATGGGCTAATAAGCATAAAATGATCCCAAATTCTTGTAGATTCATTGAAGAAGAAGTGAACCTTCTTTCTTGGGTTCTTTCCTTTTGATCTCATCCCATTTGCTAAGGTACGGATATTCTGACCTTATTCTTAAGGTTTCCTTTGATAATGACAACCTAGAGATTTATGAACCTTTGATATGAACCTTCACTTTGAAATTTGGACATGAACTTTCATTATGAACCTTTGTTATTGAACCTTAGATTTGAACCTATGAATCCTTGGTGTAACTGTGATGGATCTTATTATGTATTTTGTATCTGTATCACTAGTCATGGGGGTTCCATGTCCGTATCATTGTTATACCAATGGTATGACTCCAGGGTGGTCGAGTGATATTCCATCCCAACCATTTTTATTATATATTTTGGCCACTATGCTTATGATTTCTACAGGGGCGTATGGATGCATCCTAGATTTGATTTGTATCTGTATCTGTATCTGATATGTTTGGTGACTGGTGTTGTGTGCAATACACGCCTTTCACAATTTTGGGAGCTGATCACTCCACTGGTTATGAAGATTGAAGATTATGTTATGATATGAGCCAAGGTTATTTTGATTCTGTTTATGCAGGTGACTGCATAGATTCCTGTTACTTAGCCTATACACATGTTCCACTTGCTACAAATTATACCTAATTATGATTTTCCATTATTACTCCAATTGAACTCCACTTTTATATTTCTGTTCTGTATTGCTATATCTTTCACTGGGCTTTTTAAGCTCAGTCGCATTTCTTTTCTCCGCGGCAGGTTATTAAGCTAGGAGCTGGGGCTATCTTTTGGGATGAGAGTAAGAACTGAGTGCAGACTTACCCTAGACATCTTAGCTTTGACACTATGTTATTTCATTGTTTTGAGACTCAGATTATGATGTTTTCTTCATTTGGATTTCTTTTGGAACTTATGTATTTCTTTTAAGTCATGTTGACTTACTTTCCTTTGATATTTATGATAAGACTTTCGCTTGCATTTGTTTATGTATGTTCTGATATGCCACCACAATGTGATACTTCTACCCTTGTCGGGTTGGGGTGTTACAATTATGGTATCAGAGCCCTAGGTTCGACCTGTAGAGCTTAGGCTATGACCTGTGACGATTTGGGTAGACATTAGGTTTCCTTCTGTGTATTTTCCTTTCGTACATCATCTTTATTTGACCTTGCTAATCGCTTGATAATGGTTCAGATGATTCTGTTTCTCTGATTTTTGTTCCGTTGATGACGATTGATTTTGGCTAACCCTAGGATGTAGAAGGACTGTTAGGTGGTTGATAGGTTGCTTATTCACGACTTGAGATAAAGTATGACCATCATGAAGGTATACTCATATGATGCTAGTATTATGACGCGTAGATAACGTGATAATACTTACATCATATGACGTACCCTCATTGTGATCATAGGATATTTCGGGGAGTGCCTGAGGAGCTTTAGAATTTCTAGCATCTGATTAAGATTATATGCGTTTAGTGAAACTTTAAGATCATTCTGCCTATGGGTTTAATCTACCTTCATCGTTATACGACTTGATACGTTTGGCTACTTGACATACGTTTTTTGACCTTTGTGCTTCTGATAAGAATCTTAGGTTTCGTTGTAGAGCTTTCTACCATTTTAGATGTATCAACCAATCTGTTTTCTATCCGTTTGTATTCCAATGGTTACTATGGAGATGTATACCTATGTTCTGCTACATGTACGTTTCACATCCGTTGAATCTGATTCACTATGATCTGCTATGAGTAAAGATCTGAGAATCCTTTTGTGAGAATCCTTTTGAAAGGTTATACTGATAATGAGGCTACTTGAGAAACTGAAGAGTTGTGCGTATTCGTTATTCACATGTTTCTGCAATTCGATACGTTTTCATTTGATCATTTCTTTTCAATTTCGCGGACGAAATTTTTTTTTAGAGGGGAAGAGTTGTAAAACCCTAAAATTCATAAACCTAAAATTTCGTATAAATTTGAATTTTTACTTTAACATTGAAATATTCCAAATTAAAACATAAACTATGTTATACATATTAAAATTATTAATACTAACCAAAGTCTAATCTTAATTATTTAAATGTGTACACAAATAATAACTTTCCTAAAAGAACACCCATCACACGTTTTACTTGAGAAGTTATAATTTTGAATTTCTCTTTAATGTCCTCCTAAAATCTCGGCCATCTCTTAATTCTTGTAACCGAAATCTTTAAATCCCATTCAACACAAATTGATTACTTACCTTATATGTCTCACACGTTTTCCTCCCTAAACTTTCGGATAAAAGAAACGTAATTTTGACCCTCCTCCCACCATTCTCTCTTCGTACGATACACCAAACAAAACACACACAAACCCTAATTCAAGAACCCTAAGTGGCGGCATACAAATTCTCCCAAGAAAAACCAAACCCTATAACTATTTTTGTATTCCATTCGTGATCAAGAAGGAGATAGGAAGAGGTGTGGCTGAATTCATGAGGTCCTTGTGTTGTCCTTAATTCTCTATTTGTTGGTGAAAGTATCACGAAACCCCTTTTATTTTGAATACACATTTGATGCATACAATGATAGAACAAATTATCACATGAATCATTAAACGAATAACCATAAATTTATATGTGTCGTATGGGTTTTGATCTTGAATGATTAGTATGAGTTGTTTGAATATGTGTTTTTGATGAATTACTTCTGTAAATAACATGAGTATTGATCATATATTAATTGGATTAAAAAGGGGCAAAGAGGAATTGAGGTTTATGTGATTGTTTGATCGGGGCTGATTTGATAGATGAATATGTGTGCATCATGGCACGAGTCTAATAAAGGTTTAATTCGGTATTTTATTTCTAAAACTTAGTTTGGGGTCTTAGTAAAGTATTACAATTGGTTTGGATGGATTTGAATTTGATTTGGTCCTATTTTTGAATTTTATGAGACGATATGTCAAAACTGTGTTTGTAGAATTTGATTTCAGTCGTGGTTTATGATATTTCATGTTCAAACCATAAGGGTTTAGGAGCTCTCCTTTTACAGAGAAAATATTTGGGTTATGTGTGACTCCCTGGAATTTTTGTGATTTCTCTAAAGTGTTAAAATTGGTTAGTTTAAGGCAAACTTTCTGTGTGTATCTGCAGATCCGAATCTAAACATGTTAGCATTAACGATTTTTGACATGGAGTTCCACTTAAAAATAAAATCTGGGAAAATTCAAGTAGACTCCTAAGATATTATAGCTTCTTTGAAAATTTTGGTGAATTTTTATATTGATATATGGTGTGGTATTAGAATTCGTAAAGTGAAGGCTAAAACATAGTAAAACCAGAATTTTGTTAGAAGTTAAGATTTTTTTGTGATTTTAATACCATTTAATATATTTGAACCCTAAAATGCACTTGAACATTTATTATGATATAATTGGTCATATGTTAACCTAATTCCAATAACGAAACCCCAATCACATTAATGAATGGTGTTAAGTAATTAAGAATCCGTTACTGTAATATCCGCAATTTTCGATTTTCGGTAAATTTCTTTTTTTCGGTCGGAGTCCGTTTTGACGACTCGCTCATGACCGTTTCGTCATTCTGAGAATGATTAATTCTACACTTTTTGACATCCGAGTTCGTTTCGGTGTCGTTTCATTGAGTTCTGTGCTTTTTAGCGACTTTTCCGCACTTGAGTTCGATTCTTGCGAATCTCGTCCGAAACTGTTGTTTCGAGTTTCCCGCAAGTCCGTTTAACTTTGTTAGACGTGTTGTGAACTTCGGTTTGGTTATTCGATCACGTATCGTGATTTCCGGGCGTTTTGGGCCATTTTGTAATTTCTTGAAAGTTACGGGTATCCGTATCTGTAATTGTTGTCTCGACCCGTTTCTTCGTCGCGTATGACTAATTATGGTATTACGCTTTCATTTCGAGTCGTTTATGTTGTCCGCGAACTTTTCGTCGTGTTCGTTCCGTACGTTTTCGGAAATCGGGTCGTCGAGCCCAGGCGGTGGCGGGACTGGCCGGACGGTGGATCGCCGACGATTGCGGCACCGGCCGGACGGTGCGGCGAACCGCGAGCGCACGCTACGGCCGGAAGGCTGCGCGCGCTAACCGGCATGTGTAGCGCACGCTGCCGGGTGGCCTAGCGTACGCTATCGGGCCTGGGCAGTGGGGTTTCTGAGGTTCTGGACTCGGTCAGGATCGGCAGGTAGCGCACGCTACGCCGAGCGTAGCGCGCGCTAGTCGGCAGGCGTAGCGCACGCTGTCGGCCGGCTAGCGTACGTTACCTGGCCGGGCAGTTCAGTCCAGTGGCTACTGGACAGGTCGGCTAGCGCGCGCAGGCATCCGGCCGTAGCGCACGCTAGCGGGAGTTGGGTCGACAGGTTCGGTCGGCAGGGTTGGTCGGTGATGCCGGGTGTTGTGGGCCCTGGCCGAGGGTACTCGGCCGATACCGGCCGATAGCGCACGCTAGTCCGGGAAGGCTAGCGCACGCTAGGCTGGCCCGGTATAAATATGGCTGAGCAGTCACATTTCACTTCGTTTTTCATTTCCTTCCTTCTCCATCCGCGAGTGGCGATTCATGGGCGACGAAGCCATGTTGTTTAACAACAAATCCATGAAGTCCTTGAGTTCATAACATCAATCGATCGTCCGTTATCAACCTTTGATCCAGCGAATCAAGGTAATCTTCCTTAGAACCCTAATTTCGTGAATTTGGGGATTTTTGCATTTTCATCCGATTCGTTCCGTGTTGTTGATTAATTCATGATGGGTATGATTAATCTTGATAGTATTCTTGTGTTTAACATCATTTAATCCATTGTTCTTCGTCGAATCGAAGTATATTTCTTGATTTCCTTGAATTGACTTTTTGGGGGATTTGTCCCGATCTCGTTTTTCATCCATTTTCGATGGATCGATTATGGTTAAATGATGTTGTTAAACATATTCTATGGATTGTATATCCATATTTCAACTTGGAATTTCGTTTTGGGTTTTGACGGAACGAATCGTGTTCTTGGCCGTTTGGGAAATCCGTGAACTTTCGTCATTCGTTCTTTGAATTCAACGACTTTGAGTCGTGTTATGGAATTCATTTCATTGTTATTATTTGTCCTTCGTAGTTTATGAACGTGAGTTGGCGTTCGGTGGAGTCGGCGGGTTCGTAGTCGGTTCGGGCCAACCTACTCCGGTCGATTCTCCGCGTTGTTCTTATTCGAGGCAAGTACCTTGCCCATACTTTTCTCGCTTTTATGGATATGATGATCGGTGGTCGTCTTAATGTGTTTGTTTGGTTATTTGAAATGAAGTTTCAAAGGATTTCGGTTTGGCCTCGTTAAAGGCTTTCTTTCAAAACGAGTGTGATTTGTGAACGGTGTTTTGAGAATTGATTATGATTTGGTTATTTTGAACATTGAAGGATTTTATGATGATACTCCTATTGTTTCAGTTATGGAATCGTGTATTCCTTATTTAAACTTGTTATTGTATTTTTGAAGAGTTTGGTAATGGTGTCGAGTTAATGGCCATCTCTAGTGAGTATTCTTAATGAACTTACATTCTTAGCATGTTAGTATTGCATGAGTAACGTGTGTGTGTGTGTATGCTCACTATGGGTTAGATCCGACGGGGTCTCGGTAGGGCTCCACGAAGCTGTGGAACCGCGAGCTTGCTTTTAACCACTGTGGGTTAGATCCGACGGGGTCTCGGCAGGGATCCACGAAGCTGTGGGTCCGCGGTTAATTGTGGTGCATTTTTACAAATGTGATTCGATATTGGCATTTCCGGAAATGAGTGCTTTTGAACGGTTTTCATGATTGCATGCATTGACTAAGTGTGTAAGAGGTAAGTTGTTCGTTTGGCTTACTTGGCTAGATGGCCTTTGGAGTATTTTGTTGTTTGTTTTAAATCCTTTATTTGTGGATTTTGATGTGGGATACGAACCTCGTGGTCGTTCTTGTGTCTTGTGAGTTGATGAGATTTGGGGCTAAAATCCCAATGGTTTTGTAAAAGTCGTTTACTTGATTTGGGGCTAAAATCCCAACGGTTGGTTAATGTCATTTTTCGTAAAGTAAACTTTTGGGGCGGTGACCCCTTTGTCTTTTGGAGTTTGAAAAGTAGGATTTGATAATCCCAATTGTTTTCTATTAAAACTCTCGATGGCATTCTAAACTGCTTTTATAAATTACTTCCATTGATTTATGATATTTCGTTTTGAAATGTTTTCTCAAACCCTTGCCTCGGGAAGTACTTTTCGCTTCGTTTGGATCTTTGAGGATCCTCGGTTATTGTTATTCGTGGAATGTGAATTGTATGGCTCGTATTTGCACTTTGTATTTGCACTAGCAAAACAAAGGAGTTTTGCTAACCCCGAGTATTCGGGGTGGATGTCTGTTTTGCATTCGTGTTTTGGAGCATAACACGGTCAAGACGAAGGATGATGAAAGATGATCGATACTAATCACATGAGGAACCGTACATCGTGTGTTGGTTCGATTGTACTTCATTTTCATTCTTGTATTGTTCCCGTTATGCAGGGTGTAGTTGTATTTTGTCCCTGCATGGGCATGAGTTGTATTTGAGTTGTATGTATTTGTGGAAAGACCAAATCGGTCTCTTGAGTCATTGTAGCCTCGAAGGCATTGTCGAGATGTTAAATGTCGTTACACTGGTAGATCCTTGAGGAAAGGTTCTACGGCGTGTAATATCCACGAGCGGATTGGGGTGTTACGATTACGATATTAAATGGGCTAATAAGCATAAAATGATCCCAAATTCTTGTAGATTCATTGAAAAAGAAGTGAACCATCTTTCTTGGGTTCTTTCCTTTTGATCTCATCCCATTTGCTAAGGTACGGATATTCTGACCTTATTCTTAAGGTTTCCTTTGATATTGACAACCTAGAGATTTATGAACCTTTGATATGAACCTTCACTTTGAAATTTGGACATGAACTTTCATTATGAACCTTTGTTATTGAACCTTAGATTTGAACCTATGAATCCTTGGTGTAACTATGATGGATCTTATTATGTATTTTGTATCTGTATCACTAGTCATGGGGGTTCCATGTCCGTATCATTGATGCACCAATGGTATGACTCCAGGGTGGTCGAGTGATGTTCCATCCCGTCCATTTTTATTATATATTTTGGCCACTATGATTATGATTTCTACAGGGGCGTATGGATGCATCCTAGATTTGATTTGTATACGTATCGTATCGATATGTTTGGTGGTGGTGTTGTGTGCAATACACGCCTTTCACAATTTTGGGAGCCGATCACTCCACCGGTTATGAAGATTGAATATTATGTTATGATATGAGCCAAGGTTATTTTGATTCTGTTTATGCGGCATCGCATAGATTCTGTTACTTAGCCTATACACATGTTCCACTTGCTACAAATTATACCTAATTATGCTTTTCCATTATTACTCTAATTGAACTCCACTTTTATATTTCTGTTCTGTTTTGCTATATCTTCCACTGGGCTTTTCAAGATCAGCCGCATTTCTTTTCTCCGCGGCAGGTTATTAAGCTAGGAGATGGGGCTATCTTTTGGGATGAGAGTAGGAGCTGAGTGCAGACTTACCCTAGACATCTTAGCTTTGACACTATGTTATTTCATTGTTTTGAGACTCAGATTATGATGTTTCATTCATTTGGATTTCTTTTGGAACTTATGTATTTCTTTTAAGTCATGTTGACTTACTTTCCTTTGATATTTATGATAAGACTTCCGTTTGCGTTTGTTTATGTATGTTCTGATATGCCACCACAATGTGATACTTCTACCCTTGTCGGGTTGGGGTGTTACAATTATGGTATCAGAGCCCTAGGTTCGACCTGTAGAGCTTAGGCTATGACTTCGAGGATTTGGGTAGACATTGTAATATCCGTAATTTTTCCATTTTTAGCAGTTTCCATTTTTGGTGTATGTCTATTTTTATCGACTCGCTTGTAACCGTTTCGACATTTTGAATCTATTTTGTTCTTGGAGTTTTTCCATTTGGACGAGTTTTGATGATGTTTTCACGCAATTTCATTTTATGACATGTTTTGCCGTATGAACGTTGGATTCTTGTAAAACTCGTTCGTTTTCGTTGTTTCTTGGTTTGTACAAGTTCGTATGGTTGAGTTGGTCATGTGGAGACTTTCGGTTTGTAAATCCGACGTCGTTTCGTGATTTTCGGGCACTTGGGCCATTTTTGTAATTTCCTAATAGTTTAGGGAATCTTAGTTTCGTTGTCGCATTACGGACCCTCCGGTGGTCGGAATTGTATTTTCTTTCAGCGCTTAGCTCCGTCGTCTTGTATGCTTCGCGTCTATGTTCCTGGATTCTGGTCTCGTTGTACGTTTCGTGTTTTATACCCTCGACAGCAGCTTACTGCTGGTGTGACATCAGCAGTGTTGAACTGATGTGTAGGTACCGCACGCTACCCCTGTAAGTCGTGTTGTTTGAGTCTTGTTTCGTTGGATTTTTATCTGACTGAGTCGTGTCGCGACGCGTCGTTTGAGTTTGTTGGTCGTGATTAGTATCGTGGGGCGATCATCATCTTCGTGCGACCTGTGGAGGTAAGTCTCCCTTCTTTGTGTTGTGCCTCGTGTGACACGAGCTATTTTTATGATTATTTGTTAAGTGGTGGAATTTTTATGTGAATTTTGATTTCACGATATGTATTTAGTCGACTTTCGTATTTGATTTATACGAGGAGTATTGTCGTTTGTGATGTCCTTTTATTGTTGTTTTTGTTCGTTGTTGATGATTTTCGAATCGATTTGCACGTTTTACAAGTTCTATTGTAAAAGCTTTGTGCTTATACGCGTTCGACTTGTTCACTAGCCAGTGCGGGAGAGTATTTTATCAGTGGTTTTGTTCGAATGTGGTATTTTATCGTTTATTTCCGTTTAAGGACATATATTGTCTTGATTTTAAACGTTTTGGTGCGTGTGCTAGGAGTTGTTTTAGTGAACATCGATATGTGTGAGTTTTGGGCATTCTGGCCTATTGGATTTTTGAAAACCTTGAGTATCTTAGAAAAATAAACTTCGAGACGTACTTTTCAAATGACTTATTTTCTTGTGGTACATCCTAGGTGCCACAATATATTTCAAAAATTTTCTACCTCGAGGACCAAAATATTTTGAGATATTTTCAACACTTTTATTTAGACCCGATGGTCGAATATTTTGAAAGTTTTCACTAAGAGAAAGTGTCCTCATTTTTATCAAATGTGATATGGTTCTCCAAAGTCTCGATAATGATGTTTCACGTTTGTACTTTTTGAAAGGTGATACTCAAGATCAACCAAGATTCTTCAAATTATTTTCAAAATGAGGTTTTCGTTTTTAAAACCTATCCATTCCCGTTTGAGGACCGGGTATGTATGTGTGATGTTCGCGTTGTCATTTTGATACTTTCTCCCGAGTATGATCGAATTGGCGGTGTGAGCGTTGAGACGCTTTCCACATTGGTTGTGCTAGCCCTGTGAGAGGCGGAGTGTTGGTATTGAATGTTGTCGCCTCATGGCAATTTCTGCGTTGTCGCGCATGTGCGAGCTGTTAGAGCTTGATTTGGTATGACCGTGTGCATCGGTGATGGTTCCGTTATGCGTCGATTGTTTAATGTCTTGTTACCTTGCTCCTGCTTTTGTGAATTTCGTGGACGAGGCCTGAGGTAATGCCCGTACTATTTTGACTTCGTGTTTTCTCTTCCCAGTCTATCGATTCGCTCATGTTCGTTGGTACTTTATGAACTTGTTCGGTATTTGATTTCATCGTCCGAACGAGTGTGATCTTGTTGTGGGCCGATCTGGTTATCGGTGTGACTTTTTCGAGTTCGGTTCGATTCTTGTGAACTTTGTTCGGGAGTAACATCATTTGGTTCTACTAGTCCTTTTATTCGAAGGGATCGGGTTTTGAACTTCTGTATTTTCTACTTTGTCGACTCATTTATGTTCGTTGACATTTCTGAGCTTGTCCTGCCCTTGTTTTTGTTTATCGAACGAGTGTGATATCATTTCGGAATAACTCATTTGTCGTTGTGACTTTTCAATCGCTATTCCCTTTCCTGTGGATCTTATGGGAATGCATGTCTTGTAGTTCTCACCAGATCATCCTGGGAGTTATTGTTTGAACTTTATTGTTCTTCGTGATTCGAACATGATTCTTCGATTTTTGTTGTCTCGATCGTTTGATTGTTCGGTTTTTATTGACCTCGTTCCGTGATTGGCGAACATTCAGGCTCCTTCGTAATTCCCTTCAGTTCGGGAAATTAGTTTCGTTTTCAATCTTCCATCCCTTAGGCGATGGGATTCCGTGTTTGTTCAGCGGTTGACTCGCGTTTTGATTGATGTACCGTTGGGTTGGTCAATCATATTGATTTTCGTTCGTTGTATTTTGTGATTATCGGATAATTGACTTGGCTATATTATCCGTTTGATGACGCTTGTCACTTGTTGGTCTTATTATATCCCTAACGGCGACGTTGTGTTGGTCGCCGTGGAGCGTGTTTACACGCCGTATATTCCCTTGCGTTGTTTGTAACATTTCGCCATTGGGCGTTAGTTACGCATTCTTGTGTGTCTCGTTGAGTTTTCCTGGCGGAATATTTCTTCTCCCTACTTGTTTTAAGTTTCGGGACGAAACTTCTTTTAAGGGGGGTAGAATGTAATATCCGCAATTTTCGATTTTCGGTAAATTTCTTTTTCGGTCGGAGTCCGTTTTGACGACTCGCTCATGACCGTTTCGTCATTCTGAGAATGATTAATTCTACACTTTTTGACATCCGAGTTCGTTTCGGTGTCGTTTCGTTGAGTTCTGTGCTTTTTAGCGACTTTTCCGCACTTGAGTTCGATTCTTGCGAATCTCGTCAAATCTGTTGTTTCGAGTTTCCCGCAAGTCCGTTTAACTTTGTTAGACGTGTTGTGAACTTCGGTTTGGTTATTCGATCACGTATCGTGATTTCCGGGCGTTTTGGGCCATTTTGTAATTTCTTGAAAGTTACGGGTATCCGTATCTGTAATTGTTGTCTCGACCCGTTTCTTCGTCGCGTATGACTAATTATGGTATTACGCTTTCATTTCGAGTCGTTTATGTTGTCCGCGAACTTTTCGTCGTGTTCGTTCCGTACGTTTTCGGAAATCGGGTCGTCGAGCCCTGGCGGTGGCGGGACTGGCCGGACGGTGGCGGGACTGGCCGGACGATTGTGTAACAGCCCAAAAACAGTGGCCATTACAGTGCCGTGGATCCCTCCTGGGACCCACCAGGCGATATCACAAAATACACTTAAAATCCGACAACGTGGCACCGTACCACGATATTTATCAAAACCCCGGTGTGGAGTATGAGTTATTCATATTTTTAAATACAAGCAAACATACACAGGATCCAAACACGGTACAGACCATATGACGATGGGCAGTACCTAACAAGTTTTAGTACATTCATCCGACACAAAAAGAAAACGAAAGTCACGCTTAAAACATAACCGAACAACCAAAAGACTCGGGGGCCCCCGAAATAGCATACATCAGAATCCTCCGTCGCCATTGTGCTCCTCCTGTGCCTTGCCCTTTCCTCGCCCTGAAATACAAGTATTTCGCCCCAAACCACAGGTTCAGCTATACATGATAATAATTCTCATGGCATTATACAATTCATATATATACTGATTTCAAAGAAATCCACCGACTACTGAATATACCCCAAAGGCGTATAAACAATCAGTCCCAACTGTCGAAACATAATCAAGTATACGAACGACCACATACTATGGCTCAAGACGGACGTCACAGTACGCCCGATCCGGAAAATGTGTCCGCACATGTCCACCCGTATACGGAATCCGAATATACGTGGGACAATGTACCTAATTAGCCTCACGAACTACGCCTCGTGTGCACGATCTAAATGCGGAAAACATCCACGCATGATCATCAAGTGCCCGGCTAAAAATCCTACACATAACCAATCGGCGCGCAGATATGACTCCGAGAGATGTCACGATACAACATGACAACGAAACTCAACGAATTACACTTTTACGAGGAATCGAACGGCTCACCGAAGTGTCAACAAAGCTCAAAAGAACTAACGGTAATAAGGACGGTAATTTCGGGGGTATCATCCCCAACACCATGACAATACGATCAAGGGTATCACCATATCACGAATCATAGATTATCGAACATTTCATACACACGAACTGCATAATAATCACAAGAATTCAACCATCACTATAACCAAGCAAGATAACTTGCCTCAATTCCGTAGACGAATAATCCTTCTTTGAATGGTCAAACGAACGGTATCCTCGTCTAACAATACTCACGTGAACAAGCAACCTTGAATGAAATATAATCCATTCAACAACACATTCGTATGATAATGGTATTATCGCATGAACAATATTCGTAAATTCACTTTGAATAAATAGATTATCCTATTGACCATTTTAATGTTCTTATTACAAATCATCGCATGTTTATCATGTTCATTACATATTCTAATCTTGATGTCAAATTCTTGATGTCCAGTTTATCATCAATGTAATATCGTGAGGATATCGTTTCACATCATCGACACTTCCAATTACGATATAAGTTGTGTTTAATTACATTCTTCATTATTTACCGACGATTTCATTCAAAACTTGATTATTATATGAAACGTAAGTTCAAGTTTTTAGTGAGTTAAGAACATTATCTTAATTTACTCCTCTAGACATGCACGGATTAATGAAATGGAATTCGGCTATTCATCTACCGTATTTGTATCGTCATATTCAACACAACTCTCTTAAGAACATTATTAACCTATTAATGTAGTGATTAACACTCTTTGGTGAAATCGATAAATTGAACGCACGGAGATTACAACTTCCTCCTATCAACATTCATTGTTTTACTTTGAAGAATTTATTAAATGCCTAGTTATACCATTGGATACTTGAGATTTTGAAGTAATTTCATCCATCTAACAAAGATCATCTTCAAAGGGTTAACATCATCTTTCCAACAATTCCATCACAAAGGTTTTAAAGGCCAAAATCATGGTTTCATGCAACCTTTAAGGATCAATAGAATGTTCAAGACAATCTTAACATTTCTCACTTTTAATCATTAAGGACATCATCTCTAACATGTTCCTAGTGTAGAGACTAAAATCAACTTCCGATAATCATGCTATACCTCGGGTTTTATGTATATCATTATCAACACAATCATATTATGAAGTTATTTACCTCAAGAAGCAATACTAATACCTTCAAAATTAATCTTCACTTGATTTGAGTATGATTCAATTAACTTATCATGTTTACACTAATCTAAACTATCATTATGTGAAGTATTTATCTACTAACATCATCAGAAACATGGAATTGATATGAGTTAAAGAAAGACCAACCTTAAAATGAAGAACAACACCAACACTTCAAGGAATATACTTCAATCTCTAGCTTCTCCAAGTCACCAATCAAGTGTTGAGGCTCCAACACAAGTTAGAAAGGCTTAGAAACGAAGTTGGAAGGGAAGGGAATCGTTCCTCGTCGGGAGATTGAAAAAGGTCGAGTAGGAAATGAATGGCAAGTCCTACATTTATAATCGAATCGGACATTACGACGTTAACGAACGTGGTTAACGACGTTATAGCCTTTACGCACGTAATCTTATGATCATTACGCACGTAACCAATTTCATCAAACTCACCGCCTAAAAACACGCGATTCGTTACGCACGTAACCAAGCGGCTATTACGCGTAGTGGCCGCTGACTTGGCCGTCGCGATCGACTCCCGACCGCCTACCCTTGCTCGACCCCACCCGCCGAAAGGCGGATTCTCGGAGAATCTTCCGCATTACGACGTTAACGTATCGGTGTTACGACGTAAGGCGGCCTTCATAGCGCACGTTAAGAATACATGTTAACGCATTAAGTACTATAACGAGCATAAATGGAATTTTCGCAATATCACCCAACAACTAATATAGTATGAATGACCATGAATCCAACTTAACATAATTCGTCGGTACATGCTACACATCACGTATATGGTGCAACAACACTTAACTTAAATCATGAAATACAATATTAAAGGCGAGGTATTACATACTCCCCCTTAAAAGGAGTTTCGTCCCGAAACTAAGGGGTAAACAATGGGTATCTCTCTCGCATGCTATCTTCGGCCTCCCACGTAGCTTCCTTGACTCCGTGTCTTGACCACGAATTTTTAGTAAGGGAATCGTCTTGTTCCTCAAATTTAATTCTCCTTTCGAGTATCCGCACAGTTGCTCCTCATACGAATGGTCGTCGGCTATTTCGACCTCGTCGAATTGAATAACGTGACTTGGATCAGCAACATACTTCCTTAATCGAGATACATGGAATACGTTGTGAATCCGACTCAAAGTCGGTGGTAATGCTAAACGATAGCTAGGTCGCCTACTGCTCCAGATCTCAAACGGACCAATATACCTTGGGCTCAATTTGCCTCTCTTCCCGAATCGGAAAACACCTCTAGTAGGAGATACTTTGACCAAGACATGGTCACCAACTTCAAACTCGAGTGGTCGTCGACGATTATCTCGCATATGATTTACGGCGGCTTTGGGCCGTTAATAGACGGCTCTTGATCGGGGAAATCTTCTCGCTGGCCGCCAATAACATATCAGTTCCGTACAATAGATTCGAGATAATTCGTCCCAAAGACAATGGGGACCTACAACGACGACCATATAGTGCCTCATAAGGTGCCATCATGATCGAGGCGTGCCAAAGTTATTGTATGTGAATTCTACCAACGGCGTTGGGCTTCCCAACAAGCTTCCAATCGAGAGCACATGCCCTCAACATATCCTCTAGAGTTTGAATTGTCCTCTCAGATCGACTGTCGGTCTGAGGATGAAAAGTCAGATCAAGTTCAACTGTGTACCCATAGCACGATGAACCGCCTTCGGAAGTGCGACACGAACCGTCCGTCCCGATCGATACAATACTCTTAGGGGTGCCATGCGCCTCACAATCTCTTTGATGAATAATTGGGCCAATCTCTCAGGGCCCCAAGTATCCTTGATCTCCGAGAAGTGGGCTGATTTAGTCAATCGATCCACAACCACCCAAATCGTATTCATGCCTCGACGGCTCGTCGGCAAACTAGTAATAAAGTCCATCGATATGTCTTCCCACTTCCACTCGAATAGGAAGCGGTCTCATCATGCCACCGGTCGTTGATGCTCAATCTTGACTGGCCGACAGTGTCGACATTTCAAACGAACTCGGCAACCTCCCGTTTCATATTACCCCACCAATAATACGGCTTCAAATCCTTATACATTTTGTTTGATCCGGGTGTATGGAATACGGGTAGCATGAGCCTCCTTCGAATAGTATTCCTCAACTCTTCGTCTCACGGTACACACACTCGATTTTTAAAGCGTAATACCATCCTCGTGAACCACAAACCAGGGGCCTTCCCGATCGATTTCTCCTCGGATTACGGATAAGAATGGGTCCGACATCTGCTTCGGCCCCGATCGTCTCATCAATGGATGGTGAAATCTCAAGCATGCACACTGTCCCCGAATGCGTTGTATCCAGGACCTCAATCTCTGGTCTCATGAACTCTAATCGCAACTCCTCTCGGGCGGTCAAACGAGCTAGCATCTGCTCCTGCACCGTCTTGCGGCTCAAGGCATCGGCAACCACGTTTGCCTTGCCCGGATGATAAAGGATCTCGATATCATAGTCTTTGATTAGCTCTAACCACCTCCTTTGTCTCATATTCAACTCCTTCGGGTAAAAATATACTTCGTGCTCTTGTGGTCCGTAAAAATCGCGGTAACTCCATACGGATAGTGGCGCGATTTTTAAAGCAAACACTACGGCCGCTAACCTGTGTCATGAGTCGGGTAGTTGACCTCGTAAGGACGCAACTGTCTGGACGCATAGGCGATCACTTTCCCGTCCCGCATTAATACGCAGCCAAGGCCCCGCCTCGATGCATCGCGTATACCGCGAATCCTTCCGTCCCTCTAGGTAGTACCAAAACAAATGCTGAAATTAATCGACCTTTGAGTTCATCAAAACTTTGCCGACATGCTTCCGACCACAAGTACTTCTTATCTTTTCTCAACAGATTAGTCATCGGTTGAGCAATTTTGGAAAATCCTTCCACGAATCGTCTGTAATAGCCTGCTAGACCCGAGAAAACTACGAACTTCCTTCACGTCTTCTGGGGTAGCTGGCCTCGGATAGCTTCCGTCTTACGTGGTCTACTCTTACTCCCTCTGCTGATATCACATGACCCGGAAAAATAACTTCAGACATCCAGAATTCACACTTGGAAAATTTTCCATAGAGTTGTTCTCGCCTTAACGCATCGAGAACTGGCGGAGGTGACACTCATGCTCCTCATGATCACGAGAGTAGACCAAGATATCGTCAATAAAACGACTACAAAACGATCCAGATAATTAATAAAACCCGATTCATCAATTCCATGAATCTGCAGGTGCATTAGTCATCCGAATGGCATGACAACGAACTCATAATGCCCATAGCGAGTGCGAAAAGCTGTCTTCGGGACGTCAGACTCTCGAATCCGCAATTGGTGGTACCCCGACCTCAAGTCGATCTTGGAAAATACAGCGGCTCCCTGGAGCTGATCCAATAGGTCATCGATGCGAGGTAAAGGATACTTGTTCTTAATTGTTACCTTGTTCAGCTCCCGATAATCAATACACAAACGCAGCGATCCGTCCTTCTTCCGTACGAATAACACCGGCGCTCCCCAAGGGGATGCACTGGGTCGAACGTACCCTCTCTCAGTTAATTCTTCGAGTTGTCTTTTTAATTCCTGCATCTCAGTCGGGGCCATACGGTATGGTGCTTTCGAAAGCGGGGACGTCCCTGGCTCCAACTCAATGGTGAATTCCACCTCTCGCGGTGGGGGTATTCCTGGAAGCTCGTCCGGAAATACATCTGGATAATCTCGAACTACTGGAATATCAATCAATTTGACTGGCCGGTCAATTTGTCTTAGTCATGTAACACCAATAACCAATGCATCCTGGTTTAGTAATCTCATAGCCTTCATAGCGCCGATGACTCTCCTGAATGATTGGGATTATCACCCTGAAAAATACACTCGACGCCATCATCCGATGTGACGGTCACCATTCGCTTACGGACGCTAAGGACGGCATCGTGACGATCCATCCAGTCAATACCCAAGATTACATCATCTTTAGGTAAATCCACCACAATCAAGTCAGACAACCACTCACGGTTGTTTATGCTAATCGGACAGTTCTGTACTTCACGACTCCCAATAATTCTTCTACCATCGGGTAGACCAATTACATAAGGTTCACAATTGATAACACGATTCAAATGCAAACGACTCAAGCAAGAACTAGACAAAAAGGAGTGTGAAGCACCAGTATCAAAAAGAACACAAACGGGCTGAGAGTGGATCTCGAGAGTACCTGCAATCATGCTGGCTTCGGGATCATCGGCTTTCTTCATCTCGTAAACTCTGGGTTTTGCAACCCTGAAGGTGTGTACCAACTTGGTTTCCACGGCCTATCCCTTTGTTCGCCCTTAGTCCGGTAAGAAGCGGATGGAGGAGCACGTTCTGAGCAGTAAGACCAGACTGGAGCAAGAGATGCCTGGGCACGCCGAGTCCACCCGGCAATAGCGAGCGCGATGACCGTTCTTCCCGCAAGTGTGACAGTAACGGCCGGCCGGACACTTGGAGCTGATATGCCTGGTCCCCACGGTTATAACACACGACAGTGAGCTGATTGCCCGAGAGTGCGTTCTGCCGGTTTTGGTGCCATAGGTGGCCGCTCGAAGGATTTGGTACAGTGGGGTTTCTTGAATACCCCGGTTCTTGTCTCCTTGGAGTGCAGTTCCTGGATCTTTTGTTGGAAAGCGAGGTTGTCTCTTAGAAATCTCCTTCGCAGTAAGTTCATACTCCAAAGCCTTCTCAATAAACTCCGTAAGGTCGCATGCTGGTGATTGAGTAATTGCATCCTCATTCGGGGTTTAAGCCTCTTGAGGAAATATTTGATTTTATCACTTCGAACGGACAACCGACGTAGCAAAAGGGAGAAGTGCTTGGAATTTTTCAGAATTGCTAACACATCTTCGTCTTCCGATGGGTCGGGTTTAATAATTGGACGGTTTGGCTTCACGGAGGGTGCGGGATAATAACGATCTAGCATAAGAGTCTTAAATTCCTCCCAAGTACTCGCGCCTTGGCAGCCTCACGTAAAGCCACCAAGTATGGGCACTCTTACTAAGGTAGTAGTCGCCACAAAGAACTCGATTTTCCTCTGGGCACTCCACCATCTCGAGCAGTTTCGAAATGTTCTATCCAGGTGTACAATGTCGGCAGCTCGATGAGCCTTCAAAAGTCGGAGGTCGCCGACGTGATATGTCGCTAATAATCCGGCTCACGATCCCGCCAGTACTGGGGCGGAGGCCGTTGTCCCCGCTTTGTTGACCGGAGTATTCCTTTGCATAGTTTCCATCACCGACCCATTTGGGTCATTTGGGCCATCATGCCTGCATCACGGTGTAAGGATCGGCGCGTGCATTCTCTCCGGTGTGGTGTGATTGGTGCCGAGAAGGCGACCATCAGCACTGGAACTCATTCCACATTCGCGTCTGTAGCTCGTGGTATCGGAATTCGGCCTCTTCCGCGGCCTCGTCCCCTCTCGCCACGGCCCCTAAGGTTCCTTTCCATACCGAAAGAATCAAGTCACAAGTACAGCTTTGATTTATCAATCACAATTCATGCTAAGTTAATAACAACAGGAATTTCCTATCCAACAAAGCATTGTAAAGAGTCACTGGCACTACAAGTGTTACACACTCAATATCATATCAACATTAAGTCGAAACAATTCCAATCACATAATTAATTTAGGTTCTCTTCAATAGATGAATTTTGCCTCATGGTAGCAAGATGCCAAGATAAGTAAGGAGACCAATACATCGTCAATATCATGCCGTAAATCAAATTATGGTTCATGAGAACATACCGTATTCGACGGTCAGCGCTTGCACAAAGTTACACGTGGCACGAAGTTTTCTTGATGCTATTTCGATCCTACAATGACTCAAAATAAAAACACACGCGCGCTCGATACCATCTTCAGAATACCCAAAACAGTGGCCATTACAAAGGCCGTGGATCCCTCACAGGGACCCACCAGGGCGATATCACAAAATACACTTAAAATCCGACAACGTGGCACCGTACCACGATATTTATCAAAACCCGGTGTGGAGTATGAGTTATTCATATTTTTAAATACAAGCAAACATACACAGGATCCAAACACGGATGGACCATATGACGATGGGCGACCTAACAAGTTTTAGTACATTCATCCGACACAAAGAAAACGAAAGTCACGCTTAAAACATAACCGAACAACCAAAAGACTGGGGCCCCAAATAGCATACATCAGAATCCTCCGTCGCCATTGTGCTCCTCCTGTGCCTTGCCCTTTCCTCGCCCTGAAATACAAGTATTTCGCCCCAAACCACAGGGTCAGCTATACATGATAATAATTCTCATGGCATTATACAATTCATATATATACTAATTTCAAAGAAATCCACCGACTACTGAATATACCCCAAAGGCGTATAAACAATCAGTCCCAACTGTCGAAACATAATCAAGTATACGAACGACCACATACTATGGCTCAAGACGGACGTCACAGTACGCCCGATCCGGAAATGTGTCCGTGCACATGTCCACCCCGTATACGGAATCCAGAATATACGTGGGACAATGTACCTAATTAGCCTCACGAACTACGTCTCGTGTGCACGATCTAAATGCGGAAAACATCCACGCATGATCATCAAGTGCCCGGCTAAAAATCCTACACATAACCAATCGGCGCGCAGATATGACTCCATAGATATCACGATACAACATGACAACGAAACTCAACGAATTACACTTTTACGAGGGAATCGAACAGCTCACCGAAGTGTCAACAAAGCTCAAAAGAACTAACGGTAATAAGGACGGTAATTTCGGGGGTATCATCCCCAACACCATGACAATACGATCAAGGGTATCACCATATCACGAATCATAGATTATCAGAACATTTCATACACACGAACTGCATAATAATCACAAGAATTCAACCATCACTATAACCAAGCAAGATAACTTGCCTCAATTCCGTAGACGAATAATCCTTCTTTGAATGGTCAAACGAACGGTATCCTCGTCTAACAATACTCACGTGAACAAGCAACCTTGAATGAAATATAATCCATTCAACAACACATTCGTATGATAATGGTATTATCGCATGAACAATATTCGTAAATTCACTTTGAATAAATAGATTATCCTATTGACCATTTTAATGTTCTTATTACAAATCATCGCATGTTTATCATGTTCATTACATATTCTAATCTTGATGTCAAATTCTTGATGTCCAGTTTATCATCAATGTAATATCGTGAGGATATCGTTTCACATCATCGACACTTCCAATTACGATATAAGTTGTGTTTAATTACATTCTTCATTATTTACCGACGATTTCATTCAAAACTTGATTATTATATGAAACGTAAGTTCAAGTTTTTAGTGAGTTAAGAACATTATCTTAATTTACTCCTCTAGACATGCACGGATTAATGAAATGGAATTCGGCTATTCATCTACCGTATTTGTATCGTCATATTCAACACAACTCTCTTAAGAACATTATTAACCTATTAATGTAGTGATTAACACTCTTTGGTGAAATCGATAAATTGAACGTACGGAGATTACAACTTCCTCCTATCAACATTCATTGTTTTACTTTGAAGAATTTATTAAATGCCTAGTTATACCATTGGATACTTGAGATTTTTGAAGTAATTTCATCCATCTAACAAAGATCATCTTCAAAGGGTTAACATCATCTTTCCAACAATTCCATCACAAAGGTTTTAAAGGCCAAAATCATGGTTTCATGCAACCTTTAAGGATCAATAGAATGTTCAAGACAATCTTAACATTTCTCACTTTTAATCATTAAGGACATCATCTCTAACATGTTCCTAGTGTAGAGACTAAAATCAACTTCCGATTATCATGCTATACCTCAGGTTTTATGTATATCATTATCAACACAATCATATTATGAAGTTATTTACCTCAAGAAGCAATACTAATACCTTCAAAATTAATCTTCACTTGATTTGAGTATGATTCAATTAACTTATCATGTTTACACTAATCTAAACTATCATTATGTGAAGTATTTATCTACTAACATCATCAGAAACATGGAATTGATATGAGTTAAAGAAAGACCAACCTTAAAATGAAGAACAACACCAACACTTCAAGGAATATACTTCAATCTCTAGCTTCTCCAAGTCACCAATCAAGTGTTGAGGCTCCAACACAAGTTAGAAAGGCTTAGAAACGAAGTTGGAAGGGAAGGGAATCGTTCCTCAGTCGGGAGATTGAAAAAGGTCGAGTAGGAAATGAATGGCAAGTCCTACATTTATAATCAATCGGACATTACGACGTTAACGAACGTGGTTAACGACGTTATAGCCTTTACGCACGTAATCTTATGATCATTACGCACGTAACCAATTTCATCAAACTCACCGCCTAAAAACACGCAGATGTTACGCACGTAACCAAGCGGCTATTACGCACGTAGTGGCCGTTGACTGGCTGTCGCGATCGACTCCCGACCGGCTACCCTTGCTCGACCCCACCCGCCGAAAGGCGGATTGCCGGAGAATCTTCCGCATTACGACGTTAACGTATCGGTGTTACGCACGTAAGGCGGCCTTCATAGCGCACGTTAAGAATACATGTTAACGACGTTAAGTACTATAACGAGCATAAATGGAATTTTCGCAATATCACCCAACAACTAATATAGTATGAATGACCATGAATCCAACTTAACATAATTCGTCAGACATGCTACACATCACAGATATGGTGCAACAATACTTAACTTAAATCATGAAATACAATATTAAAGGCGAGGGTATTACGGATTGCGGGCACCGGCCGGACGGGTGCGGCAGGAACCGGCGTAGCGCACGCTACGGCCGGAAGGGTCGCGCGCTAACCGGGCAGTGTAGCGCACGCCGCCGGTGGCCTAGCATACGCCATCGGGCACGGGCGGTGGTGTTTCGAGGTTCGACTCGGTCAGATCGGCAGTAGCGCACGCTACGCCGAGCGAAGCGCGCGCGCTAGTCGGCAGCGAGCGACGCCGGCCGGCCGGCTAGCGACGTTACTGCCGGGCGATTCATCCGTGGCTATCGAGCTGCTGGCCGGCTAGCGGCAGTATCCGGCCGTAGCGCACGCTAGCGGAGTTGGGTCGATGTGTTCGGCCTACAGGTTGGTCGGTGATGCCGGTGTTGTGGGCCCCGCCGAGGGTACTCGGCCGATACCGGCCGATAGCGCACGCTAGTCCGGAAGGCTAGCGCACGCTAGGTGGCCCGGTATAAATATGGTGAGCAGTCACATTTCACTTCGTTTTTCATTTCCTTCCTTCTCCATCCGCGAGTGGCGATTCATGGGCGAAGCCATGTTGTTTAACAACAAATCCATGAAGTCCTTGAGTTCATAACATCAATCGATCGTCCGTTATCAACCTTTGATCCAAATAATCAAGGTAATCTTCCTTAGAACCCTAATTTCGTGAATTTGGGGATTTTTGCATTTTCATCCGATTCGTTCCGTGTTGTTGATTAATTCATGATGGGTATGATTAATCTTGATAGTATTCTTGTGTTTAACATCATTTAATCCATTGTTCTTCGTCGAATCGAAGTATATTTCTTGATTTCCTTGAATTGACTTTTTGGGGGATTTGTCCCGATCTCGCTTTTTCATCCGTTGATGGATCGATTATGGTTAAATGATGTTGTTAAACATATTCTATGGATTGTATATCCATATTTCAACTTGGAATTTCGTTTTCGGGTTTTGACGGAACGAATCGTGTTCTTGGCCGTTTTGGGGGAAATCCGTGAACTTTCGTCATTCGTTCTTTGAATTCAACGACTTTGAGTCGTGTTATGGAATTCATTTCATTGTTATTATTTGTCCTTCGTAGTTTATGAACGTGAGTTGGCGTTCGGTGGAGTCGGCGGGTTCGTAGTCGGTTCGGGCCAACCTACTCCGGTCGATTCTCCGCGTTGTTCTTATTCGAGGCAAGTACCTTGCCCATACTTTTCTCGTTTTATGGATATGATGATCGGTGGTCGTCTTAATGTGTTTGTTTGGTTATTTGAAATGAAGTTTCAAAGGATTTCGGTTTGGCCTCGTTAAAGGCTTTCTTTCAAAACGAGTGTGATTTGTGAACGGTGTTTTGAGAATTGATTATGATTTGGTTATTTTGAACATTGAAGGATTTTATGATGATACTCCTATTGTTTGATTATGGAATCGTGTATTCCTTATTTAAACTTGTTATTGTATTTTTGAAGAGTTTGGTAATGGTGTCGAGTTAATGGCCATCTCTAGTGAGTATTCTTAATGAACTTACATTCTTAGCATGTTAGTATTGCATGAGTAACGTGTGTGTGTGTATGCTCACTACGGGTTAGATCCGACGGGGTCTCGGTAGGGCTCCACGAAGCTGTGGAACCGCGAGCTTGCTTTTAACCACTGTGGGTTAGATCCGACGGGGTCTCGGCAGGGATCCACGAAGCTGTGGGTCCGCGGTTAATTGTGGTGCATTTTTACAAATGTGATTCGATATTGGCATTTCCGGAAATGAGTGCTTTTGAACGGTTTTCATGATTGCATGCATTGACTAAGTGTGTAAGAGGTAAGTTGTTCGTTTGGCTTACTTGGCTAGGATGGCACTGGAGTATTTTGTTGTTTGTTTTAAATCCTTTATTTGTGGATTTTGATGTGGGATACGAACCTCGTGGTCGTTCTTGTGTCTTGCGAGTTGCTGAGAATCGGGGCTTAAATCACTATGGTTTTGTAAAAGTCGTTTTACGGATTTGGGGCTAAAATCCCAACGGTTGGTTAATGTCATTTTTCAGAAAGTAAACTTTTGGGGCGGTGACCCCTTTGTCTTTTGGAGTTTGAAAAGTAGGATTTGATAATCCTGAATTGTTTTCTATTAAAACTCTCGATGGCATTCTAAACTGTTTTATAAATTACTTCCATTGATTTATGATATTTCGTTTTTGAAATGTTTTCTCAAACCCTTGCCTCGGGAAGTACTTTTCGTTTCGTTTGGATCTTTGAGGATCCTCGGTTATTGTTATTCGTGGAATGTGAATTGTATGGCTCGTATTTGCACTTTGTATTTGCACTAGCAAAACAGTGGAGTTTTGCTAACCCCCGAGTATTCGGGGGGTGGATGTCTGTTTTTGCATTCAGGTTTTGGAGCATAACACAGGGTCGGCACGAAGGATGATGAAAGATGATCGATACTAATCACATGAGGAACCGTACATCGTGTGTTGGTTCAGTTGTACTTCATTTTCCGCTGCTGTATTGTTCCCGTTGTACGGGTGTAGTTGTATTTTGTCCCCTGCGTGGGCATGAGTTGTATTTGAGTTGTATGTATTTGTGGAAAGACCAAATCGGTCTACTGAGTCATTGTAGCCTCGAAGGCATTGTCGAGATGTTAAATGTCGTTACCAGCCTGGTAGATCCTTGAGGAAAGGTTCTACGGCGTGTAATATCCCTGAGCGGATTGGGGGTGTTACAGTTACGATATTAAATGGGCTAATAAGCATAAAATGATCCCAAATTCTTGTAGATTCATTGAAAAAGAAGTGAACCATCTTTCTTGGGTTCTTTCCTTTTGATCTCATCCCATTTGCTAAGGTACGGATATTCTGACCTTATTCTTAAGGTTTCCTTTGATATTGACAACCTAGAGATTTATGAACCTTTGATATGAACCTTCACTTTGAAATTTGGACATGAACTTTCATTATGAACCTTTGTTATTGAACCTTAGATTTGAACCTATGAATCCTTGGTGTAACTATGATGGATCTTATTATGTATTTTGTATCTGTATCACTAGTCATGGGGGTTCCATGTCCGTATCATTGATGCACCAATGGTATGACTCCAGGGTGGTCGAGTGATGTTCCATCCCGTCCATTTTTATTATATATTTTGGCCACTATGATTATGATTTCTACAGGGGCGTATGGATGCATCCTAGATTTGATTTGTATCTGTATCTGTATCTGATATGTTTGGTGACTGGTGTTGTGTGCAATACACGCCTTTCACAATTTTGGGAGCCGATCACTCCACTGGTTATGAAGATTGAATATTATGTTATGATATGAGCCAAGGTTATTTTGATTCTGTTTATGCAGGCGACTGCATAGATTCCTGTTACTTAGCCTATACACATGTTCCACTTGCTACAAATTATACCTAATTATGCTTTTCCATTATTACTCTAATTGAACTCCACTTTTATATTTCTGTTCTGTTTTGCTATATCTTCCACTGGGCTTTTCAAGATCAGCCGCATTTCTTTTCTCCGCGGCAGGTTATTAAGCTAGGAGATGGGGCTATCTTTTGGGATGAGAGTAGGAGCTGAGTGCAGACTTACCCTAGACATCTTAGCTTTGACACTATGTTATTTCATTGTTTTGAGACTCAGATTATGATGTTTCATTCATTTGGATTTCTTTTGGAACTTATGTATTTCTTTTAAGTCATGTTGACTTACTTTCCTTTGATATTTATGATAAGACTTCCGTTTGCGTTTGTTTATGTATGTTCTGATATGCCACCACAATGTGATACTTCTACCCTTGTCGGGTTGGGGTGTTACAATTATGGTATCAGAGCCCTAGGTTCGACCTGTAGAGCTTAGGCTATGACTTCGAGGATTTGGGTAGACATTGTAATATCCGTAATTTTTCCATTTTTAGCAGTTTCCATTTTTGGTGTATGTCTATTTTTATCGACTCGCTTGTAACCGTTTCGACATTTTGAATCTATTTTGTTCTTGGAGTTTTTCCATTTGGACGAGTTTTGATGATGTTTTCACGCAATTTCATTTTATGACATGTTTTGCCGTATGAACGTTGGATTCTTGTAAAACTCGTTCGTTTTCGTTGTTTCTTGGTTTGTACAAGTTCGTATGGTTGAGTTGGTCATGTGGAGACTTTCGGTTTGTAAATCCGACGTCGTTTCGTGATTTTCGGGCACTTGGGCCATTTTTGTAATTTCCTAATAGTTTAGGGAATCTTAGTTTCGTTGTCGCATTACGGACCCTCCGGTGGTCGGAATTGTATTTTCTTTCATCGCTTAGCTCCGTCGTCTTGTATGCTTCGCGTCTATGTTCCTGGATTCTGGTCTCGTTGTACGTTTCGTGTTTTATACCCTCGACAGACTTCATCGCCGTGTGACATCAGCAGTGTTGAACTGTTGTGTAGGTACCGCACGCTACCCCTGTTCCCTTGCGTGCGCTACCGATAAGCAGTTAGCGTACGCTAACCCCCTATTGTTAGCGTACGCTAACGAATGGTGGCAGTAGCCACTGGACTGTCACGGCCCCGTTAGCGCACGCTACATATGGCAGTTAGCGTGCGCTAACTTCACAATATATTAGCCCAGCGGGCAGTTTTCAGAGCAGCGGTTTTATTCTTTTCCCTTCGTTTCTTCGACGTGCGACCTCAGAGGCGATTTCCATCGGTCCTGATTGGCGTTCTATTCACATTCCATCACCGTAGAGTCGTGCTAACATATTATCATCAGCATAATCGTCATCCATCATCCGGAATCAAGGTATTTTCGTCTAGAACCCTAACTCGTCCAATTTGGGGGGTTTTCCGGGTTTTGCTAATTGGAACCGAATTATTCCAGTGTGTTATGATATTCTTCACCGATTGTGATTATTGAATGATTCCAAATCCAATTTCCTTGATTTTAATCCGCGAATTATCGACACGGGGAGATTTTGCGTAAACCCTCGCCCGTATCAATTGATCGTCTATTGTCGTATATTGTAACCGGGGTTATGGGTATATTCCAATAGGGTATTGTTGTCCGTTGGGACTGAACTGTACTGATTCTTCATTTAGGAACCGTCGTTTTCCACCCGGACCATTCGTAGTCGTGTTTCACTTCCGTTTCTTCAAGAATGTCTCAAAGGCAAGTACTTTACATTTGTTTACATGTTCTAGTATTTGAATTATGGCTATATGTGGTTGTTGTGGGAAGATATGTGTATGTTCACCTAGGGACGATCCGACGGGGCCTCTAGGGATACGTATTGCCGTGTGTGTGCGTATCACGAACTGTGGTTAGCCACCCAGGGATGTCCGACGAGGCTCTGCGGGGTATGGTGGCCGTGAGTCTCGTGCCAACGGTTAACTTTGAATTATGATTTGTTGGAGATAATGTGTTTTGTGTTTGTACATCATAAAAATTTCGGAATATAAAATGTTTTCTAAAATGACTTTTTGACGCATATATTCATCTGATTAGAATGTAGTTCAAATGGATTGTACTTGCACTAGCAGTTGTCGCTAACCCCTTAAATGGGGGAAATACTTTTTGTATTTCAGGTATTGATCGTGGGGACAAGCGAGCACTAGAGCCGTATGAGGATGATGGGCGAGCATGATACTGTCCAGAAGTTGATTATTGGTGTTCTATCTGTCGAATATTTTGATATCTTGTTTTGGGGATTTTGTTTTATAAAAACTGGTTTAAGTACTCGAGTACTTCTTTCACAAATTGTTAATGTTGTGTTCCTGTTTTGGGAAGTGGATTGATGTTGGATTTTATTGTCGGTTTGTAATCTTATTTGAATTGTTGTATTATTGATGATTGTTGTCGTTGTCGAATGTCTTGTTTGGTACGTTAGCCTGGTGGATTCTACAGTGTGGGGTCCACGGCGCTGTAATATGTCCTGAATGTCTTGGGGGTGTTACAGAATATGGTATCAGAGCTAGGTTTATGGATACCTAGGCTGTCGGTTATTTGGGTCTAGTTAAGTGTCGTTTTTGGGACAGTATCACTGTTATGCCATCATCTCAGTACGCCGGTGCTCGTAAGTTTTCCTAACTTGACTCGTTTCACCGTTCTGTTCTATTCCTGTCTTAGTATCTTTTGCGTTTTGCGTTTGAATTGTACTTACCCGTTGCTTCTTAATTCCTGCCGGTAGAGGACGCGACGCGGCCGCGACGCGTAGGGGACGTGGCGCAATCGGTGGGGCGGCCATGTCCGATCACTCGAACCGATTCGCGATGCCTTCCTTGTCGAGCAGTGTGTTCCCCTAGTTCCGGAGTCGGCAGACTACCGCTAGCTCCGGTAATGCTCATGAGAATGTTGGAGTGGCCAACATTTTACAGCAGGTAGCGAACCAGATGACGCTACTGACTCAGGCCGTTCTGGTCGGCCATGCTAATGCCAACCCGGTTCCGCCTACTGGGTCCGGCAATGATAAGCTACTTCAGGACGTGATTGGTATGCGTCCTCCGCAGTTTGATGGTGCTTCCGACCCTTCTGGTTGGTAGAATTGGCTGTTCGAGATGGAGAAAGTGTTTGAGGCTGCTAATTGCTCCGAGGAGAGGAAAGTACCCATTGCTCAGTACTTCCTCGCCAAAGAGGCAGCGACGTGGTGGCAAGCGGTGAAACCGCGTGACCGGGCAGCTACGTGGGCAGAGTTCCGGGATCTGATGGAAGATGAATTCTGTCCGTGGCCAGTGAAAGAGGGGAGGATCCGAGCCTTCTTTGAGGCTAAGCCCCAAGATGTACCTATATCTCAAGCCATCAAAGACTACAATCAACAGTTACATTATGTAAGAAACCAAGTCCGCGATGAGCTTGATAAGATCCGCCACTTTGACATGCGGATGAAACCGAGGGTGCGCCACTACATGTCCAGTGCAGGGTGCACGACTTTGAAGGAATATCAGAATAAAGCGATGGCTTACGAGATGTCGTTTTCCGCGACAGAGACGGCAGTTGAAGGAAAGAAGCAGAAGACCTCCGGTCAGTTTTCGGGAGGCAAGTTAGGAGGGTATCCGAAGGCCCAGTCTGGTTCGCGAGTCTTTGGGAGTCAGTCGCCATCAGTTGGTCGAGGAAACGGTTCTCGGTCTGCTCCTGCTGGTTCCGTTCGTGGTCCTACGTGCTTCAACTGCAGTCGTCCGGGCCACATGATGAGTGAGTGTGATAGGCCTCCGATTCAGTGTCTTGCTTGTGGTCGTATGGGTCATCGTGCTAAGTTTTGTACGGATGCAGCTCGGGCTCCAGTTACTCAGATATCAGCCCCAGCCGCGGGAGAGCCGAGTGTGAATCAGGCACCGACAGTTCCTCAGCCGCAGCAGAGTTTTGGTAGAGGTCGAGGTCGTGGTCAGCCTTCTAGAGGGGGAGCTTCTAGTGCGGGGTCTGTTCCGCCCCGTGTGTACGAGATGAGACGAGCAGGGGATCCTGACGCGACGGTGGCCACAGGTACCGTCCACATCCTTGATCATCCTGTTTCCGTATTATTCGATTCTGGTGTTACGCATTCTTTTATATCTATGGATTATGTGCGTCGTCTGCATGTTGATTGCCTTGTTGCTTGTGAGCCTTTTGTTGTTAAACTTCCTAGTGGGGATAGCATCGTGGGGGATCGTGAGGTTAGAGATTTTCCAGTGAGTATCGCGGGGAGGGTTTGGCCTTCTAATCTGATTGCGGTAGATATTAGAGATGAGGATTTGATTCTGGGTGAGGATTGGCTGGACCGTCATGGGGCGATCATGAATTATAGAACGAGGACGGTTTCGATGTTAGCCTCTGACGGTACCGAGCATTCTTTTGTGGGGCGTAAGAGGAGTAGCCAGAGATTACTGATCAGCGCCTTAAAGGCGGTGAGACTTCTTCGAGGAGGTTGCACGGGTTATTGGTGTTACGCTTTGAGACCGGAAGAAGGGGGAGTCGAGCTCTCGTCTATTCCGGTAGTGTGTGAGTATCCTGATGTCTTTCCAGACGAGTTGCCGGGTTTACCTCCGGACCGAGAAGTTGAGTTTACCGTCGATTTAGAGCCGGGTGCAGCACCGATCTCTAAGACGCCATACCGTATGGCGCCCGCCGAGATGCTGGAGCTGAAGAAACAGTTGGGAGAGTTGCTAGACATGGGATATATTCGACCGATCGCTTTGCCTTGGGGCGCACCGGTCCTATTTGTAAAGAAGAAGGATGGGTCACTTCGTTTGTGTATCGACTACCGAGAGTTGAACAAAGTGACCATCAAAAACAAGTATCCGCTCCCGAGGATTGATGATTTGTTTGATCAGTTGCAAGGGGAAACTGTATTTTCGAAGATTGATTTGAGATCGGGGTATTATCAGCTCCGAGTGAAGGATACCGACATTCCGAAGACGGCCTTTCGGACGAGATACGGTCACTACGAGTTTGTGGTTATGCCTTTTGGGCTAACCAACGCACCAGCCGTGTTCATGCAGCTTATGAACAAAGTCTTTATCGAGTACCTCGATAAGTGTGTAGTCGTTTTTATCGACGACATCCTGATTTACTCGAGGAGCGAGGAGGAGCACGCCCGTCATTTGCATATTGTGTTAGATATTTTGAGAACTCAGCATCTTTTTGCGAAGTTCTCAAAGTGCGAGTTTTGGTTACGGGAGGTTATGTTTCTCGGTCATGTGATCTCGGCCGAGGGTGTTCGTGTGGACCCACATAAGGTAGAGGCAGTGTTGGATTGGGCGCCGCCCAAGAACGTGAAAGAGGTACGTAGTTTTCTGGGATTAGCCGGGTATTACCGCAGATTCGTCGAGGGGTTCTCTAAGCTCGCTCGACCGCTGACTCAGTTGTTACAGAAGTCAGAGAAGTTTGTGTGGACTGATGAGAGGCAGAATAGTTTTGAGGAGTTGAAGAAGCGGTTGACGACCGCTCCCGTTTTGGCTTTACCGAGTGGTAATGATGGTTTCTCCGTTTATAGTGATGCTTCGGGCTAAGGGCTCGGTTGCGTACTTATGCAGCACGGGAGGACGATTGCTTATGCTTCCCGTCAGTTGAAACCGTGTGAATTGAATTACCCTACGCACGATCTTGAGTTGGCCGCAGTTGTGTTTGCGTTGAAAATCTGGCGTCATTACTTGTATGGCTCGTCATGTCAGATTTTCACCGATCACAAGAGCCTGAAGTACATTTTCACGCAGAAGGAGCTTAATATGAGACAGAGGAGATGGTTGGAATTGATTAAGGATTACGATCTCGAGATCCTTTATCATCCGGGCAAGGCTAATGTGGTAGCAGATGCCTTGAGCCGGAAATCGGTATCGCTTCGGGCGCTTGAGTTACTCACGGCCCAGTCGGGACTTCAGCGAGAGTTTATGAGGTTGAGCATTGAGATTGTACTGCCAGGAGTTCAGGCGATTGCGTACTCTTGAGATTTCTTCATCTCTCAGTCGAGGACATTAAGTCGGGACGCTTAGAGGATCCGATGTTTATTCGGCCTTCGAGAGAGTGTAGGAAAGGGGAAAGCCCCGGGATTCGTTATTCATGAGGACGGCGTGTTGAGATTCCGAGGTCGGTTGTGTGTTCCGAACGACTCGGAATTGAGACAGAGCATTATGCGAGAGGCTCATGCGTCACCATACTACCCATCCGGCTCGAGTAAAATGTATAAAGATCGAGGAAGAATTTACGGTGGAACGATACGAAGAAGGAGGTAGTTCGGTTTGTAGCTAAGTGTTTGACTTGTCACAAGTCAAGATTGAGCATCAATGCCACCGGATTATTGAAACCACTTTCCGTTCGGAATGGAAGTGGGAGGACATCTCTATGGATTTTGTCACGAGTTTACCGAGGACGATGGTAGTATGAATATGGTATGGGTGATTGTAGACCGACTGACTAAGTCGGCACATTTTCTGGGCATCAAGGATACTTGGGGTCCAGAAAAGTTGGCTCGTATTTTTATTGCACAGATAGTGAGGCTTCATGGTACGCCAAGGACCATTATTTCGCATGAGATGGCCGATTTGTATCGCATTTTGGCAAAGGTACATAAGGCATTGGGGACACAGTTACGTTTGAGCACTTCGTTCCATCCCCAGACCGATGGGCAGTCCGAACGTACCATTCAGACGTTCGAGGATTTGTTGCGCGCGTGTGCGTTAGACTGGAGTAGTAATTGGGAGGAGCATTTGGCCTTGATTGAGTTTACTTATAATAATAGCTGGCACGCGTCGATTAAGATGGCACCGTATGAGGCACTTTATGGCCGACGTTGCCGATCACCGATATGTTGGGATGAGCCATCCGATTTGGTTGGCACCGAGCCGGACTTTGTGTTGGAGACGAGGGAGAAAGTTGAATTGATTAGAAAGAGGATGTTGGCTGCTCAGAGTCGACAAAAGTCTTATGCGGATGTTAGGCGTAGACCTTTGGAGTTTGAGGTGGGAGATCATGTTCTGTTGAGAGTGTCTCCGACGAAAGGAGTTTTCCGTTTTGGGAAGAAGGGGAAACTCAGCACGAGATATATTGGACCTTTCGAGGTATTGGAGAGAGTCGGTGAGTTAGCGTACCGTTTGGCTTTACCTCCGTCGCTGAGTCATGTACATAGCGTATTTCACGTTTCCCAGTTGAGGAAGTACGTTCCGGACCCGTCCCACATTATTGACTTTGGGGACGTGGAGATCGAGAAGGATGTTACGTTTAAAGAGAGGCCCGTCAGAATTTTGGAGCGTCGTGATAAACAGTTAAGGCACAAAACCATTCCTTTGGTTAAGGTGCAATGGTCGAGGCACGGAGTAGAAGAATCGACGTGGGAACTAGAGGAGGATATGCGTTTGAGATACCCCGAGCTTTTTGATTCTTAAGTTTCGGGACGAAACTTTATTTTAGAGGGGGGGAATGTAATATCCGTAATTTTTCCATTTTTAGCAGTTTCCATTTTTGGTGTATGTCTATTTTTATCGACTCGCTTGTAACCGTTTCGACATTTTGAATCTATTTTGTTCTTGGAGTTTTTCCATTTGGATGAGTTTTGATGATGTTTTCACGCAATTTCATTTTATGACATGTTTTGCCATATGAACGTTCGATTCTTGTAAAACTCGTTCGTTTTCGTTGTTTCTTGGTTTGTACAAGTTCGTATGGTTGAGTTGGTCATGTGGAGACTTTCGGTTTGTAAATCCGACGTCGTTTCGTGATTTTCGGGCACTTGGGCCATTTTTGTAATTTCCTAATAGTTTAGGGAATCTTAGTTTCGTTGTCGCATTACGGACCCTCCGGTGGTCGGAATTGTATTTTCTTTCAGCGCTTAGCTCCGTCGTCTTGTATGCTTCGCGTCTATGTTCCTGGATTCTGGTCTCGTTGTACGTTTCGTGTTTTATACCCTCGACAGCAGCTTACTGCTGGTGTGACATCAGCAGTGCTGAACTGCTGTGTAGGTAGCGCACGCTACCCCTGTTCCCTTGCGTGCGCTACCGATAAGCAGTTAGCGTACGCTAACCCCCTATTGTTAGCGTACGCTAACGAATGGTGGCAGTAGCCACTGGACTGTCACGGCCCCGTTAGCGCACGCTACATATGGCAGTTAGCGTGCGCTAACTTCACAATATATAAGCCCAGCGGGCAGTTTTCAGAGCAGCAGTTTTATTCTTTTCCCTTCGTTTCTTCGACGTGCGACCTCAGAGGCGATTTCCATCGGTCCTGATCGGCGTTCTATTCACATTCCATCACCGTAGAGTCGTGCTAACATATTATCATCAGCATAATCGTCATCCATCATCCGGAATCAAGGTATTTTCGTCTAGAACCCTAACTCGTCAAATTTTGGGGGTTTTCCGGGTTTTGCTAATTGGAACCGAATTATTCCAGTGTGTTATGATATTCTTCACCGATTGTGATTACTGAATGATTCCAAATCCAATTTCCTTGATTTTAATCCGCGAATTATCGACACGGGGAGATTTTGCGTAAACCCTCGCCCGTATCAATTGATCATCTATTGTCGTATTTTGTAACCGGGGTTATGGGTATATTCCAATAGGGTATTGTTGTCCGTTGGGACTGAACTGTACTGATTCTTCATCTAGGAACCGTCGTTTTCCACCCGGACCGTTCGTAGTCGTGTTTCACTTCCGTTTCTTCAAGAATGTCTCAAAGGCAAGTACTTTACATTTGTTTACATGTTCTAGTATTTGAATTATGGCTATATGTGGTTGTTGTGGGAAGATATGTGTATGTTCACCTAGGGACGGTCCGACGGGGCCTCTAGGGATACGTATTGCCGTGTGTGTGCGTATCACGAATCGTGGTTAGCCACCTGTGGATGTCCGACGGCTCTGGGGTACGGTGGCCGTGAGTCTCGTGCAACGGTTAACTTTGAATTATGATTTGTTGGAGATAATTTGTTTTGTTTTTGTACAACATAAAAATTCTAATATAAAATGTTTTCTAAAATGACTTTTGGCGCATATAATCATAAGATTAGAATGTAGTTCATATGGATTGTACTTGCACTAGCATTTGTCGCTAACCCCTTAAATGGGGAAATACTTTTGTATTTCGGTATTGATCGTGGGGACAAGCGAGCACTAGAGCCGTATGAGGATGATGGGCGAGCATGATACATCGAAGTTGATTATTGGTGTTCTATCTGTCGAATATTTTGATATCTTGTTTTGGGGATTTTGTTTTATAAAAACTGGTTTAAGTACTCGAGTACTTCTTTCACAAAATTGTTAATGTTGTGTTCCTGTTTTGGGAAGTGGATTGATGTTGGATTTTATTGTCGGTTTGTAATCTTATTTGAATTGTTGTATTATTGATGATTGTTGTCGTTGTCGAATGTCTTGTTTGGTACGTTAGCCTGGTGGATTCTACAGTGTGGGGTCCACGGCGCTGTAATATGCCCTGAATGTCTTGGGGGTGTTACAGACATTAGGTTTCCTTCTGCGTATTTTTCTTTCTTACTTCATCTTTATTTGACCTTGCTAATCGTTTGATAATGGTTCAAATGATTCTGTTTCTCTGATTTTCGTTCCGTTGATGACGATTGATTTTGGCTAACCCTAGGATGTAGAAGGACTGTTAGGTGGTTGATAGGTTGCTTATTCACGACTTGAGATAAAGTATGACCATCATGAAGGTATACTCATATGATGCTAGTATTATGACGCATAGCTAACGTGATAATACTTACGTCATATGACGTACCCTCATTGTGATCATAGGATATTTCGGGGAGTGCCTGAGAAGATTTAGAATTTCTGGCATCTGATTAAGATTATATGCGTTTAGTGAGACTTTAAGATCATTCTGCCTATGGGTTTAATCTACCTTCATCGTTATACGACTTGATACGTTTGGATACTTGACATGCGTTTGTTGACCTTTGTGCTTCTGATAAGAATCTTAGGTTTCGTTGTAGAGCTTTCTACCATTTGACATGTATCAACCAATCTGTTTTCTATCCATTTGTATTCCAATGGTTACTATGGAGATGTATACCTATGTTCTGCTACATGTACGTTTCACATCCGTTGAATCTGATTCACTATGATCTGCTATGAGTAAAGATCTGAGAATCCTTTTGTGAGAATCCTTTTGAAAGGTTATACTGATAATGAGGCTACTTGAGAAACTGAAGAGTTGTGCGTATTCGTTATTCACATGTTTCTGCAATTCGATACGTTTTCATCTGATCATTTCTTTTCAATTTCGCAGACGAAATATTTTTTAGAGGGGAAGAGTTGTAAAACCCTAAAATTTGTAAACCTAAAATTTCGTATAAATTTGAATTTTTACTTTAACTTTGAAATATTCCAAATTAAAACATAAACTATGTTATACATATTAAAATTATTAATACTAACCAAAGTTTAATCTTAATTATTTAAATGTGTACACAAATAATAACTTTCCTAAAAGAACACCCATCACACGTTTTACTTGAGAAGTTATAATTTTGAATTTCTCTTTAATGTCCTCCTAAAATCTCGGCCGTCTCTTAATTCTTGTAACCGAAATTTTTAAATCCCATTCAACACAAATTGATTACTTACCTTATATGTCTCACACGTTTTCCTCCATAAACTTTCGGATAAAAGAAACGTAATTTTGACCATCCTCCCACCATTCTCTCTTCATACGATACACCAAACAAAACACACACAAACCCTAATTCAAGAACCCTAAGTGGCGGCATACAAATTCTCCCAAGAGAAACCAAACCCTAAAACTATTTTTGCATTCGATTCGTGATCAAGAAGGAGATAGGAAGAGGTGTGGCTGAATTCATGAGGTCCTTGTGTTGTCCTTAATTCTCTATTCGTTGGTGAAAGTATCACGAAACCCCTTTTATTTTGAATACACATTTGATGCATACAATGATAGAACAAATTATCACATGAATCATTAAACGAATAACCATAAATTTATATGTGTCGTATGGGTTTTGATCTTGAATGATTAGTATGAGTTGTTTGAATATGTGTTTTTGATGAATTACTTCTGTAAATAACATGAGTATTGATCATATATTAATTGGATTAAAAAGGGGCAAAGAGGAATTAAAGTTTATGTGATTGTTTGATCGGGACTGATTTGATAGATGAATATGTGTGCATCATGGCACGAGTCTAATAAAGGTTTAATTCGGGATTTTCTTTGGTTTGGATGGATTTGAGTTTGATTTGGTCCTATTTTTGAATTTTATGAGACGATGTGTCAAAACTGTGTTTGCAGAATTTGATTTCAGTCGTGGTTTATGATTTTTCATGTTCAAACCATAAGGGGTTAGGAGCTCTCCTTTTACAGGGAAAATATTTGGGTTATGTGTGACTCCCTGGAATTTTTGTGATTTTTCTAAAGTATTGAAATTAGTTAGTTTAAGGCAAACTTTCTGTGTATATCTGCATATCCGAATCTAAACATGTTAGCATTAACGATTTTTGACAGGGAGTTCCACTTAAAAATAAAATCTGGGAAAATTCAAGTAGACTCCTAAGATATTATAGATTCTGCGAAAATTTTGGTGAATTTGTATATTGACATATGATGTGGTATTAGAATACCTAAAATGAAGGCTAAAACATAGTAAAACCAGAATTTTGTTAGAAGTTAAGATTTTTTTGTGATTTTAATACCATTTAATATATTTGAACCCTAAAATGTACTTGAACATTTATTATGATATAATTGGTCATATGTTAACCTAATTCCAATAACGAAACCCTAATCACATTAATGAATGGTGTTAAGTATTTAAGAATCCGTTACGACATTAAATGGGCTAATAAGCATAAAATGATCCCAAATTCTTGTAGATTAATTGAAGAAGAAGTGAACCATCTTTATTGGGTTCTTTCCTTTTGATCTCATCCCATTTGCTAAGCTATGGATATTCTGAACTTATTCTTAAGGTTTCCTTTGATATTGACAACCTAGAGATTTATGAACCTTTGATATGAACCTTCACTTTGAAATTTGGACATGAACTTTCATTATGAACCTTTGTTATTGAACCTTAGATTTGAACCTATGAATCCTTGGTGTAACTGTGATGGATCTTATTATGTATTTTGTATCTGTATCACTAGTCATGGGGGTTCCATGTCCGTATCATTGATACACCAATGGTATGACTCCAGGGTGGTCGAGTGATGTTCCATCCCATCCATTTTTATTATATATTTTGGCCACTATGATTATGATTTCTACAGGGGCGTATGGATGCATCCTAGATTTGATTTGTATCTGTATCTGTATTTGATATGTTTGGTGACTGGTGTTGTGTGCAATACACGCCTTTCACAATTTTGGGAGCTGATCACTCCACTGGTTATGAAGATTGAAGATTATGTTATGATATGAGCCAAGGTTATTTTGATTCTGTTTATGGAGGCGACTGCATAGATTCGTGTTACTTAGCCTATACACATGTTCCACTTGCTACAAATTATACCTAATTATGCTTTTCCATTATTACTCCAATTGAACTCCACTTTTATATTTCTGTTCTGTATTGCTATATCTTTCACTGGGCTTTTTAAGCTCAGTCGCATTTCTTTTCTCCGCGGCAGGTTATTAAGCTAGGAGTTGGGGCTATCTTTTGGGATGAGAGTAAGAGCTGAGTGCAGACTTACCCTAGACATCTTAGCTTTGACACTATGTTATTTCATTGTTTTGAGACTCAGATTATGATGTTTCCTTCATTTGGATTTCTTTTGGAACTTATGTATTTCTTTTAAGTCATGTTGACTTACTTTACTTTGATATTTATGATAAGACTTTCGCTTGCGTTTGTTTATGTATGTTTGATATGCCACCACAATGTGATACTTCTACCCTTGTCGGGTTAGGGTGTTTCAAATATGGTATCAGAGCCCTAGGTTCGACCTGTAGAGCTTAGGCTATGACCTGTGAGGATTTGGGTAGACATTAGGTTTCCTTATGTGTATTTTCCTTTCGTACATCATCTTTATTTGACCTTGCTAATCGCTTGATAATGGTTCAGATGATTTTGTTTCTTTGATTTTCGTTCCGTTGATGACGATTGATTTTGGCTAACCCTAGGATGTAGAAGGACTGTTAGGTGGTTGATAGGTTGCTTATTCATGACTTGAGATAAAGTATGACCATCATGAAGGTATACTCATATGATGCTAGTATTATGATGCGTAGCTAATGTGATAATACTTACGTCATATGACGTACCCTCATTGTGATCATAGGATATTTCGAGGAGTGCCTGAGAAGCTTTAGAATTTCTGGCATCTGATTAAGATTATCTGCATTTAGTGAGACTTTAAGATCATTCTGCCTATGCGTTTAATCTACCTTCATCGTTATACGACTTGATACATTTGGATATTTGACATGCGTTTGTTGACCTTTATGCTTCTGATAAGAATCTTAGGTTTCGTTGTAGAGCTTTCTACCATTTGACATGTATCAACCAATCTATTTTCTATCCGTATGTATTCCAAGGGTTACTATGGAGATGTATAACTATGTTCTGCTACATGTACGTTTCACATCCGTTGAATCTGATTCACTATGATATGCTATGAGTAAAGATCTGAGAATCCTTTTGTGAGAATCATTTTGAAAGGTTATACTAATGATGAGGCTACTTAAGAAACTGAAGAGTTGTGCCTATTCGTTATTCACATGTTTCTGTAATTCGATACGTTTTCATTTGATCATTTCTTTTCAATTTCGCGGACGAAATTTTTTTTTAGAGGGGAAGAGTTGTAAAACCCTAAAATTCGTAAACCTAAAATTTCGTATAAATTTGAATTTTTACTTTAACTTTGAAATATTCCAAATTAAAACATAAACTATGTTATACATATTAAAATTATTAATACTAACCAAAGTCTAATCTTAATTATTTAAATGTGTACACAAATAATAACTTTCCTAAAAGAACACCCATCACACGTTTTACTTGAGAAGTTATAATTTTGAATTTCTCTTTAATGTCCTCCTAAAATCTCGGCCATCTCTTAATTCTTGTAACCGAAATCTTTAAATCCCATTCAACACAAATTGATTACTTACCTTATATGTCTCACATGTTTTCCTCCCTAAACTTTCGGATAAAAGAAACGTAATTTTGACCCTCCTCCCACCATTCTCTCTTCGTACGATACACCAAACAAAACACACACAAACCCTAATTCAAGAACCCTAAGTGGCGGCATACAAATTCTCCCAAGAGAAACCAAACCCTAAAACTATTTTTGCATTCGATTCGTGATCAAGAAGGAGATAGGAAGAGGTGTGGCTGAATTCGTGAGGTCCTTGTGTTGTCCTTAATTCTCTATTCGTTGGTGAAAGTATCACGAAACCCCTTTTCTTTTGAATACACATTTGATGCATACAATGATAGAACAAATTATCACATGAATCATTAAACGAATAACCATAAATTTATATGTGTCGTATGGGTTTTGATCTTGAATGATTAGTATGAGTTGTTTGAATATGTGTTTTTGATGAATTACTTCTGTAAATAACATGAGTATTGATCATATATTAATTGGATTAAAAAGGGGCAAAGAGGAATTAAGGTTTATGTGATTGTTTGATCGGGGCTGATTTGATAGATGAATATGTGTGCATCATGGCACGAGTCTAATAAAGGTTTAATTCGGTATTTTATTTTTAAAACATAGTTTGGGGTCTTAGTAAAGTATTCCAATTGGTTTGGATGGATTTGAATTTAATTTGGTCCTATTTTTGAATTTTATGAGACAATATGTCAAAACTGTGTTTGTAGAATTTGATTTCAGTCGTGGTTTATGATTTTTCATGTTCAAACCATAAGGGTTTAGGAGCTCTCCTTTTACAGAGAAAATATTTGGGTTAGGTGTGACTCCCTGGAATTTTTGTAATTTCTCTAAAGTGTTAAAATTGGTTAGTTTAAGGCAAACTTTCTGTGTGTATCTGCAGATCCGAATCTAAACATGTTAGCATTAACGATTTTTTACAGGGAGTTCCACTTAAAAATAAAATCTGGGAAAATTAAAGTAGACTCCTATGATATTATAGTTTCTGTGAAAATTTTGGTTAATTTTTATATTGATATATGGTGTGGTATTAGAATTCGTAAAGTGAAGGCTAAAATATAGTAAAACCAGAATTTTGTTAGAAGTTAAGATTTTTTTGTGATTTTAATACCATTTAATATATTTGAACCCTAAAATGCACTTGAACATTTATTATGATATAATTGGTCATATGTTAACCTAATTCCAATAACGAAACCCTAATCACATTAATGAATGGTGTTAAGTAATTAAGAATCCGTTAGGATATTAATTGGGCTATTAAGCATATAATGATCCCAAATTCTTGTAGATTCATTGAAAAAGAAGTGACCCATCTTTCTTGGGATCTTTCCTTTTGATCTCATCCCAGTTGCTAAGGTGTAATATCCGCATTATTCATTCCCTAGTATTTTCATCTGTGGGGAATTTATCGATCGTAGTGCCTCGTGTACCTTTCAAAGGTGTCCTTCCACAACCGTTGAACTGTTTTCTCGTTATTGTTGTGCGGAACCGCCGTTTCGGGGTTGCCGTGGATCCATTTCGTGTTATTAGTTCCCAAATATTGATTCCTATCGTTTTTATTCTCTTTCCGGATCATTTTTATCATTTTGGGACCCAAAAGGGGTGTGGGCCGCGGCACAAGGTGTGTGCGCCGCGGCACACAAATTTCTCCAATTGTTGGTCGAGCGATCTGTACTGTGTGCCGCGGCACACCCATCCGGTGCCGCGGCACAGTGCCGAGTCAGTGCCGCGGCACAGTGCCGAGTCAGTGCCGCGGCACACCCGTCCGGTGCCGCGGCACACCCGTGTGACATCTGCGACCAAAACCCGACTGTACCGGGTGCCGCGGCACACGCAGGCTGTGCCGCGGCACACTGCCGAAACCTGGGAGTAATTTTTTGGCCTGTGCCGCGGCACACAAAGCGGTCAACTGTGCAATCTCGTCCTTATTAGACGAGATCGGCCATTTTCTCCTCCATTTCACCTGCGCGAGAGAGAGAGATCCAAGGGGGAAAGAACTTCTCAAGCATTCTTCATTCGGGGGTCGATTTTCATCATTTCCCTTCGGTTGTGAGGCTCGGATAATCAATCTAACGCGTGTTCTACGGATCTTAGTACTTGAATCTTCAAAGGTAATATTTCTAGAACCCTATTTTCGATTAATTTGGGGGTTTTGGGTTTTTCTTCCGATTCGTTCCGTTTTGTTGGTGGATTCATGATGAATACGATTAATATTGTTAGTATCTTTAGCTTTCCTACGGATTCATGGATATTTTGCGGATTTTTACGGAATCGAGAGGGTTTGGTTGTGGTCCGCCGTCGTTGTTATTTTTGTTCGAATATACATGAATCGTAGGCGGTTTCCGGTGTATTCCATTTCCATAATCGTTTAGAAGTGGTTGTGATTGTGCTATTCGAATCGTTAGGTTCATTTTCGTCGGTTCCTCGCGGTCGTGCTTGATTCTTCCGTTCCGTTCGTGTCATCGTCTATTTAATCGAGGCAAGTATCCTTATGAACTTACAATCTTGACATAGTAGTATTGTATGAGAAATGGTGTGTGTGTGTATGCTCACTACGGGTTAGATCCGACGGGGTCTCGGTAGGGGTCCACAGAGACGTGGATCGACGAGCTTGCTTTTAACCACTACGGGTTAGATCCGACGGGGTCTCGGTAGGGGTCCACAGAGACGTGGATCGACGGTTAATTGTGGTGCATTTTACAAATGTGATTTGATATTGGCATTTAGGAAATGAGTGCTTTCGAACGGTTTTCTTTATTGCATGCATTTACTATATGTGTAAGATGTAAGTTGTTCATCTGGTTACTTGTACTAGCGTAATTGCTAACCCCTCTGGGGACCCGTTTTGGGAAAATTCGTTTTATGAATTTCAGGTCAGGTTCATCAGGACGAGCGACTGGACCAAGATACGGATGATGGCCATGCGTGATGATTGTGCATAAGTGACGTCTTAATGTCTTTTTATCTTTTCATCTTTTGTGGTTTTTGAACTAATAGTCGTACTCAAGTACTTAAGAGTTCTTGTTCGTCCGGATTGTATTGTTGCCTATTATGTTGTGTTGGATGATGATGTTATGTTGACCGGTTGAACCGGGTGGAATATTCTGTTTTGCGTCTTTATGACGAGGTGTTATTTTGTCGTTTCTGTGAGTCGATGAGTATGATCTTTGTTTCGGCTGGTGAGTCCCATATAGGGATTCACGGCACTGTAATATACCTCGAATATCTTGAGGGTGTTACAGAAAATGGTATCAGAGCACTAGGTTTATGGATACCTAGGCTTGTCGGTTTATTGGGTCTTATGGTGTTTTGTTTTGCACATCATCGTCACGCTGCCATGATTCTGGTACTACCAGTGTCCGTAAGTTTTCCTTCCTCTGTTCATTATTTCCTTGTATCGTACCTTTGATTCTCGATTTGTGATTGTTCTTTTCTCGTACTTACCCTCGTATGGCTTTTGCTACTTATTTAACTCCAGTATGGATGCTGGAAGAGTTCGTGGTCGCGGTCGTGGTCGTGGACGCGGCCGGGGACGTGGGGCAGCCGGTGGGGCGGCCACGTCGCAGTCTTCGGGAGCCGGCAGTACCGGCGACCGCCACAGTCATGCTTCTTCTCAGGAGCGCGCTGACCTTGGTATTGCGGTTGTTATGCAACAAATGGTGAACCAAATGGCGGCAATAGCTCAGGCGGTTCAGAACCCGGATCAGGCCCATGCTAATCGGGGCGGAGCGGACCGTTGGCTCCAAGATGTCATAAAGATGCATCCTCCTCAGTTTTCGGGAGCTTCAGACCCGATTGGCTGGGAAGGGTGGATCAAGGAGATATCTAAAGTCTTCACTGCTACCAACTGTCCCGAGGACCGTAAGGTCCCTATTGCCCAGTACTTTCTCACTGGGGACGCTACGGACTGGTGGGAGGCCGTTGGGCCCAAAGACCATGCTGCTTCGTGGGCTGAGTTTCAAGAATTGATGGAGACTGAATATTGCCCGTGGCCGGTCAGACAGGCTCGGGTACATGCATTTTACGATGCTCAACCGCGGGATATCCCCGTATCTCAAGCTATTGCTGATTTTAACAAGGAGTTGGGTTATGTGAAGACCCAAGTTGTCGAGGAGAGCGACAAAATTTTCCATTTCTCCAGACGGATGAAGTTGTCAATTCGGGACTATATGTCGGGGCTCGTATGCACTACCTTGAAAGATTACCAGAGCAGGGCCCTTGCTTACGATATGTCTGTGACGGCGAGTGAGGCGGCCCGCGAGAGTAAGAAGCAGAAGTCCGCCGGGAACTTTTCGGGCCACAAGAGTGGGGGTCAGCAGAGATCCCAATCTGCTAACTTCCCCGCCGGCGGTGGTCCAGCTCGTTCCGCTGGGGGTCCTCGTGGAACTACCACTGCTCCTTTCCGTGATGTGAAGTGTTTCAATTGTGGTCGTACAGGCCACGTCAGTCGTACTTGTTTGAGCCCTTTGCTGACGTCTAATCAGTGTGGCCAGCCGGGCCACAAGGCTGCTTTCTGTGCTGAGAGGGAGAGAATTCTTGGTGCCCGGGCTTCCATTCCAGCGCCTAGGGAACCAAGTGTGAATCAGGGATCGTTTGCTCCTCAATCTCCGCCGAGTGCTAGTCGGGGGAGAGGTCGGGGTCAGCCCTCTAAGGGGGGAGCTTCCAGTGTCGGCTCAGCCCACCCGCGTGTCTATGAGATGCGGAAAGCCGATGACCCAGCGGCTACCGTGGCGACAGGTACCGTTTATATTCTTTCTCATCCTGTCAGTGTGCTTTTCGATTACGGTGCTACGCATTCGTTCATATCTTTGGATTGTGTGCGCCGTCTGAGTCTCGACTGTTTGACACCTTGTGAACCCTTTATCATTAAGCTTCCTAGCGGCGATAGGATCGTTGGTGATCAGGAGGTTCGAGACTGTTCTGTACTTATTTGTGAGAGGACTTGGCCCTCTAATCTTATTGTTGTGAGTATCGAGGGTGAGGATTTGATTCTTGGTGATGATTGGCTCGAGCGGCATGGTGCGATCATGAACTACCGCACGAGAATCATCACTATGTTAGCCGAGGACGGCACCGAGCACTCTTTCGCCGGACGAAAGAGGGGAAACCAGAAATTCGTCATTAATGCCTTGAAGGCGATGAGTCTCCTGCGAAAGGGGTGTACTGGTTATTGGTGCTATGCCTTGAAGGCGGAGGATGGTGGAGTCGAGCTTTCGTCGATTCCAGTCGTTAATGAGTTTCCTGATGTATTTCCTGACGAGTTACCGGGATTGCCACCGGATCGTGAGGTTGAGTTTGCTATAGAGTTAGAGCCGGGCGCGGCTCCTATTTCGAAGGCGCCCTATCGCATGGCACCTTCAGAGATGTCCGAGTTGAAGAAGCAGTTGAGTGAGCTTCTTGAGTCGGGGTATGTTCGACCGAGCGCCTCGCCTTGGGGCGCACCGGTCCTGTTTGTACGGAAGAAGGATGGTTCACTACGTTTGTGTATCGACTATCGCGAACTAAACAAGGTGACCATCAAAAGCAAGTATCCTTTGCCGAGAATTGACGACTTATTCGACCAGTTGCAGGGAGCTGCGGTATTCTCGAAAATTGATTTGAAATCGGGGTACTATCAGCTCCGGGTGAGAGAGTCCGATGTGCCGAAAATAGCTTTTCGGACGAGGTATGGACATTATGAGTTCGTAGTCATGCCTTTCGGGTTAACTAATGTGCCGGCGGTGTTCATGCAGTTGATGAACAAAGTTTTTATCGAGTATCTGGATAAGTGCGTCGTCGTCTTTATTGACGATATTCTTATTTATTCGAGGAATGAGGACGAGCATGCCCATCATTTGCGGGTAGTATTAGACATTTTGAGGACCGAGCAACTCTATGCAAAGTTCTCGAAATGTGAGTTCTGGCTGAAGGAAGTGATGTTTTTAGGTCACGTGATTTCAGCCGAGGGGGTTCGTGTGGATCCGCAGAAGATTGAGGCAGTGCTGGATTGGGCACCGCCCAAGAATGTGAAGAAGCTCCGTAGTTTTTTGGGCTTAGCTGGCTAGGTACGGATATTCTGACCTTATTCTTAAGGTTTCCTTTGATATTGACAACCTAGAGATTTATGAACCTTTGATATGAACCTTCACTTTGAAATTTGGACATGAACTTTCATTATGAACCTTTGTTATTGAACCTTAGATTTGAACCTATGAATCCTTGGTGTAACTATGATGGATCTTATTATGTATTTTGTATCTGTATCACTAGTCATGGGGGTTCCATGTCCGTATCATTGATGCACCAATGGTATGACTCCAGGGTGGTCGAGTGATGTTCCATCCCGTCCATTTTTATTATATATTTTGGCCACTATGATTATGATTTCTACAGGGGCGTATGGATGCGTCCTAGATTTGATTTGTATCTGTATCTGTATCTGATATGTTTGGTAACTGGTGTTGTGTGCAATACACGCCTTTCACAATTTTGGGAGCCGATCACTCCACTGGTTATGAAGATTGAAGATTATGTTATGATATGAGCCAAGGTTATTTTGATTCTGTTTATGCGGCATCGCATAGATTCCTGTTACTTAGCCTATACACATGTTCCACTTGCTACAAATTATACCTAATTATGCTTTTCCATTATTACTCTAATTGAACTCCACTTTTATATTTCTGTTCTGTTTTGCTATATCTTCCACTGGGCTTTTCAAGCTCAGCCGCATTTCTTTTCTCCGCGGCAGGTTATTAAGCTAGGAGATGGGGCTATCTTTTAGGATGAGAGTAGGAGCTGAGTGCAGACTTACCCTTGCCATCTTAGCTTTGACACTATGTTATTTCATTGTTTTGAGACTCAGATTATGATGTTTCATTCATTTGGATTTCTTTTGGAACTTATGTATTTCTTTTAAGTCATGTTGACTTACTTTACTTTGATATTTATGATAAGACTTTCGCTTGCGTTTGTTTATGTATGTTCTGATATGCCACCACAATGTGATACTTCTACCCTTGTCGGGTTAGGGTGTTTCAAATATGGTATCAGAGCCCTAGGTTCGACCTGTAGAGCTTAGGCTATGACCTGTGAGGATTTGGGTAGACATTAGGTTTCCTTATGTGTATTTTCCTTTCGTACATCATCTTTATTTGACCTTGCTAATCGCTTGATAATGGTTCAGATGATTTTGTTTCTTTGATTTTCGTTCCGTTGATGACGATTGATTTTGGCTAACCCTAGGATGTAGGAGGACTGTTAGGTGGTTGATAGGTTGCTTATTCATGACTTGAGATAAAGTATGACCATCATGAAGGTATACTCATATGATGCTAGTATTATGATGCGTAGCTAATGTGATAATACTTACGTCATATGACGTACCCTCATTGTGATCATAGGATATTTCGAGGAGTGCCTGAGAAGCTTTAGAATTTCTGGCATCTGATTAAGATTATCTGCATTTAGTGAGACTTTAAGATCATTCTGCCTATGCGTTTAATCTACCTTCATCGTTATACGACTTGATACATTTGGATATTTGACATGCGTTTGTTGACCTTTATGCTTCTGATAAGAATCTTAGGTTTCGTTGTAGAGCTTTCTACCATTTGACATGTATCAACCAATCTATTTTCTATCCGTATGTATTCCAAGGGTTACTATGGAGATGTATAACTATGTTCTGCTACATGTACGTTTCACATCCGTTGAATCTGATTCACTATGATATGCTATGAGTAAAGATCTGAGAATCCTTTTGTGAGAATCATTTTGAAAGGTTATACTAATGATGAGGCTACTTAAGAAACTGAAGAGTTGTGCCTATTCGTTATTCACATGTTTCTGTAATTCGATACGTTTTCATTTGATCATTTCTTTTCAATTTCGCGGACGAAATTTTTTTTTAGAGGGGAAGAGTTGTAAAACCCTAAAATTCGTAAACCTAAAATTTCGTATAAATTTGAATTTTTACTTTAACTTTGAAATATTCCAAATTAAAACATAAACTATGTTATACATATTAAAATTATTAATACTAACCAAAGTCTAATCTTAATTATTTAAATGTGTACACAAATAATAACTTTCCTAAAAGAACACCCATCACACGTTTTACTTGAGAAGTTATAATTTTGAATTTCTCTTTAATGTCCTCCTAAAATCTCGGCCATCTCTTAATTCTTGTAACCGAAATCTTTAAATCCCATTCAACACAAATTGATTACTTACCTTATATGTCTCACATGTTTTCCTCCCTAAACTTTCGGATAAAAGAAACGTAATTTTGACCCTCCTCCCACCATTCTCTCTTCGTACGATACACCAAACAAAACACACACAAACCCTAATTCAAGAACCCTAAGTGGCGGCATACAAATTCTCCCAAGAGAAACCAAACCCTAAAACTATTTTTGCATTCGATTCGTGATCAAGAAGGAGATAGGAAGAGGTGTGGCTGAATTCGTGAGGTCCTTGTGTTGTCCTTAATTCTCTATTCGTTGGTGAAAGTATCACGAAACCCCTTTTCTTTTGAATACACATTTGATGCATACAATGATAGAACAAATTATCACATGAATCATTAAACGAATAACCATAAATTTATATGTGTCGTATGGGTTTTGATCTTGAATGATTAGTATGAGTTGTTTGAATATGTGTTTTTGATGAATTACTTCTGTAAATAACATGAGTATTGATCATATATTAATTGGATTAAAAAGGGGCAAAGAGGAATTAAGGTTTATGTGATTGTTTGATCGGGGCTGATTTGATAGATGAATATGTGTGCATCATGGCACGAGTCTAATAAAGGTTTAATTCGGTATTTTATTTTTAAAACATAGTTTGGGGTCTTAGTAAAGTATTCCAATTGGTTTGGATGGATTTGAATTTAATTTGGTCCTATTTTTGAATTTTATGAGACAATATGTCAAAGCTGTGTTTGTAGAATTTGATTTGATCGTGGTTTATGATTTTTCATGTTCAAACCATAAGGGTTTAGGAGCTCTCCTTTTACAGAGAAAATATTTGGGTTAGGTGTGACTCCCTGGAATTTTTGTAATTTCTCTAAAGTGTTAAAATTGGTTAGTTTAAGGCAAACTTTCTGTGTGTATCTGCAGATCCGAATCTAAACATGTTAGCATTAACGATTTTTTACAGGGAGTTCCACTTAAAAATAAAATCTGGGAAAATTAAAGTAGACTCCTATGATATTATAGTTTCTGTGAAAATTTTGGTTAATTTTTATATTGATATATGGTGTGGTATTAGAATTCGTAAAGTGAAGGCTAAAATATAGTAAAACCAGAATTTTGTTAGAAGTTAAGATTTTTTTGTGATTTTAATACCATTTAATATATTTGAACCCTAAAATGCACTTGAACATTTATTATGATATAATTGGTCATATGTTAACCTAATTCCAATAACGAAACCCTAATCACATTAATGAATGGTGTTAAGTAATTAAGAATCCGTTACGATATTAAATGGGCTAATAAGCATAAAATGATCCCAAATTCTTGTAGATTCATTGAAAAAGAAGTGAACCATCTTTCTTGGGTTCTTTCCTTTTGATCTCATCCCATTTGCTAAGGTGTAATATCCGCATTTTTCTTTCCCTTGTATTTTCATCTTTGGTGTATTTCTCGATCGTAGTGCCCCTCGTGTACCTTTCAGTGTGTCCTTCCTGTCAACTGTTGAACTGTTTTCTCGTTATTGTTGTGCGGAACCGCCGTTTCGGGGTTGCCGTGGGTCCATTTCGTGTTATTAGTTCCCAAATATTGATTCCTATCGTTTTTATTCTCTTTCCGGATCATTTTTATCATTTTGGGACCCAAAAAGGGTGTGGGCCGCGGCACAAGGTGTGTGCGCCGCGGCACACAAATTTCTCCAATTGTTGGTCGAGCGATCTGTACTGTGTGCCGCGGCACACCCATCCGGTGCCGCGGCACAGTGCCGAGTCAGTGCCGCGGCACACCCGTCCGGTGCCGCGGCACACCCGTGTGACATCTGCGACCAAAACCCGACTGTACCGGGTGCCGCGGCACACGCAGGCTGTGCCGCGGCACACTGCCGAAACCTGGGAGTAAATTTTTGGCCTGTGCCGCGGCACACAAAGCGGTCAACTGTGCAATCTCGTCCTTATTAGACGAGATCGGCCATTTTCTCCTCCATTTCACCTGCGCGAGAGAGAGAGATCCAAGGGGGAAAGAACTTCTCAAGCATTCTTCATTCGGGGGTCGATTTTCATCATTTCCCTTCGGTTGTGAGGCTCGGATAATCAATCTAACGCGTGTTCTACGGATCTTAGTACTTGAATCTTCAAAGGTAATATTTCTAGAACCCTATTTTCGATTAATTTGGGGGTTTTGGGTTTTTCTTCCGATTCGTTCCGTTTTGTTGGTGGATTCATGATGAATACGATTAATATTGTTAGTATCTTTAGCTTTCCTACGGATTCATGGATATTTTGCGGATTTTTACGGAATCGAGAGGGTTTGGTTGTGGTCCGCCCTCGTTGTTATTTTTGTACGAATATACATGAATCGTAGGCGGGTTTCCGGGTGTATTCCATTTCCATAATCGTTTAGAAGTGGTTGTGATTGTGCTATTCGAATCGTTAGGTTCATTTTCGTCGGTTCCTCGCGGTCGTGCTTGATTCTTCCGTTCCGTTCGTGTCATCGTCTATTTAATCGAGGCAAGTATCCTTATGAACTTACAATCTTGACATAGTAGTATTGTATGAGAAATGGTGTGTGTGTGTATGCTCACTACGGGTTAGATCCGACGGGGTCTCGGTAGGGGTCCACAGAGACGTGGATCGACGAGCTTGCTTTTAACCACTACGGGTTAGATCCGACGGGGTCTCGGTAGGGGTCCACAGAGACGTGGATCGACGGTTAATTGTGGTGCATTTTACAAATGTGATTTGATATTGGCATTTCCGGAAATGAGTGCTTTCGAACGGTTTTCTTTATTGCATGCATTTACTATATGTGTAAGATGTAAGTTGTTCATCTGGTTACTTGTACTAGCGTAATTGCTAACCCCTCTGGGGACCCGTTTTGGGAAAATTCGTTTTATGAATTTCAGGTCAGGTTCATCGGGACGAGCGGGCGCTGGACCAGTACACGGATGATGGCCATGCGTGATGATTGTGCATAAGTGACGTCTTAATGTCTTTTTATCTTTTCATCTTTTGTGGTTTTTGAACTAATAGTCGTACTCAAGTACTTAAGAGTTCTTGTTCGTCCGGATTGTATTGTTGCCTATTATGTTGTGTTGGATGATGATGTTATGTTGACCGGTTGAACCGGGTGGAATATTCTGTTTTGCGTCTTTATGACGAGGTGTTATTTTGTCGTTTCTGTGAGTCGATGAGTATGATCTCGTTTCGGCTGGTGAGTCCCATATAGGGATTCACGGCCCGTAATATACCTCGAATATCTTGAGGGTGTTACGAGAAAATGGTATCGAGCACTAGGTTTATGGATACCTAGGCTTGTCGGTTTATTTGGTCTTGTGGTGTTTTGTTTTGCACATAATCGTCTCGCTGCCATTTTTACGGTTCTAGCAGTTTCAGTAAGTTTTCCTTCCTCTGTTCATTATTTCCTTGTATCGTACCTTTGATTCTCGATTTGTGATTGTTCTTTTCTCGTACTTACCCTCGTATGGCTTTTGCTACTTATTTAACTCCAGTATGGATGCTGGAAGAGTTCGTGGTCGCGGTCGTGGTCGTGGACGCGGCCGGGGACGTGGGGCAGCCGGTGGGGCGGCCACGTCGCAGTCTTCGGGAGCCGGCAGTACCGGCGACCGCCACAGTCATGCTTCTTCTCAGGAGCGCGCTGACCTTGGTATTGCGGTTGTTATGCAACAAATGGTGAACCAAATGGCGGCAATAGCTCAGGCGGTTCAGAACCCGGATCAGGCCCATGCTAATCGGGGCGGAGCGGACCGTTGGCTCCAAGATGTCATAAAGATGCATCCTCCTCAGTTTTCGGGAGCTTCAGACCCGATTGGCTGGGAAGGGTGGATCAAGGAGATATCTAAAGTCTTCACTGCTACCAACTGTCCCGAGGACCGTAAGTTCCCTATTGCCCAGTACTTTCTCACTGGGGACGCTACGGACTGGTGGGAGGCCGTTGGGCCCAAAGACCATCCGCTTCGTGGGTGAGTTTCAAGAATTGATGGAGATGAATATTGCCCGTGGCCGTCAGACGAGCTCGGGTACATGCATTTTACGATGCTCAACCGCGGGATATCCCCGTATCTCAAGCTATTGCTGATTTTAACAAGGAGTTGGGTTATGTGAAGACCCAAGTTGTCGAGAGAGCGACAAAATTTTCCATTTCTCAGACGGATGAAGTTGTCAATTCGGGACTATATGTCGGGGCTCGTATGCACTACCTTGAAAGATTACCAGAGGGGCCCTTGCTTACGATATGTCCGTGACGGCGAGTGAGGCGGCCCGCGAGTAAGAAGCGTAAGTCCGGGAACTTTTCGGGCCACAAGAGTGGGGGTCGGCAGAGATCCCACCGCTAACTTCCCCGTGGCGGTGGTCCAGCTCGTTCTGGGGGTCCTCGTGGAACTACCACCGCTCCTTTCCGTGATGTGAAGTGTTTCAATTGTGGTCGCATGTGCCACGTCGCCGTACTTGTTTGAGCCCTTTGTCGACGTCTAATCGGTGTGGCAGTACCGCCACAAGGCCGTCTGTCTTTGAGAGGGAGAGAATTCTTGGTGCCGGGCTTCCATTCCAGCGCCTAGGGAACCAAGTGTGAATCGAGATCGTTTGCTCCTCAATCTCCGCCGAGTGCTAGTCGGGGAGAGGTCGGGTCAGCCCTCTAAGGGGAGCTTCGGTGTCGGCTCAGCCCACCCGCGTGTCTATGAGATGCGGAAAGCCGATGACCCAGCGGCTACCGTGGCGACAGGTACCGTTTATATTCTTTCTCATCCTGTCAGTGTGCTTTTCGATTACGGTGCTACGCATTCGTTCATATCTTTGGATTGTGTGCGCCGTCTGAGTCTCGACTGTTTGACACCTTGTGAACCCTTTATCATTAAGCTTCCTAGCGGCGATAGGATCGTTGGTGATCAGGAGGTTCGAGACTGTTCTGTACTTATTTGTGAGAGGACTTGGCCCTCTAATCTTATTGTTGTGAGTATCGAGGGTGAGGATTTGATTCTTGGTGATGATTGGCTCGAGCGGCATGGTGCGATCATGAACTACCGCACGAGAATCATCACTATGTTAGCCGAGGACAAGATCGAGCACTCTTTCACGGACGAAAGAGGGAAACAGTAAATTCGTCATTAATGCCTTGAAGGCGGTGAGACTACTTCTAAAGGGGTGTACTGGTTATTGGTGCTATGCCTTGAAGGCGGAGGATGGTGGAGTCGAGCTTTCGTCGATTCCAGTCGTTAATGAGTTTCCTGATGTATTTCCTGACGAGTTACCGGGATTGCCACCGGATCGTGAGGTTGAGTTTGCTATAGAGTTAGAGCCGGGCGCGGCTCCTATTTCGAAGGCGCCCTATCGCATGGCACCTTCAGAGATGTCCGAGTTGAAGAAGCAGTTGAGTGAGCTTCTTGAGTCGGGGTATGTTCGACCGAGCGCCTCGCCTTGGGGCGCACCGGTCCTGTTTGTACGGAAGAAGGATGGTTCACTACGTTTGTGTATCGACTATCGCGAACTAAACAAGGTGACCATCAAAAGCAAGTATCCTTTGCCGAGAATTGACGACTTATTCGACCAGTTGCAGGGAGCTGCGGTATTCTCGAAAATTGATTTGAAATCGGGGTACTATCAGCTCCGGGTGAGAGAGTCCGATGTGCCGAAAATAGCTTTTCGGACGAGGTATGGACATTATGAGTTCGTAGTCATGCCTTTCGGGTTAACTAATGTGCCGGCGGTGTTCATGCAGTTGATGAACAAAGTTTTTATCGAGTATCTGGATAAGTGCGTCGTCGTCTTTATTGACGATATTCTTATTTATTCGAGGAATGAGGACGAGCATGCCCATCATTTGCGGGTAGTATTAGACATTTTGAGGACCGAGCAACTCTATGCAAAGTTCTCGAAATGTGAGTTCTGGCTGAAGGAAGTGATGTTTTTAGGTCACGTGATTTCGGTAGGGGGTTCGTGTGGATCCGCAGAAGATTGAGGCAGTGCTGGATTGGGCACCGCCCAAGAATGTGAAGAAGCTCCGTAGTTTTTTGGGCTTAGCTGGCTAGGTACGGATATTCTGACCTTATTCTTAAGGTTTCCTTTGATATTGACAACCTAGAGATTTATGAACCTTTGATATGAACCTTCACTTTGAAATTTGGACATGAACTTTCATTATGAACCTTTGTTATTGAACCTTAGATTTGAACCTATGAATCCTTGGTGTAACTATGATGGATCTTATTATGTATTTTGTATCTGTATCACTAGTCATGGGGGTTCCATGTCCGTATCATTGATGCACCAATGGTATGACTCCAGGGTGGTCGAGTGATGTTCCATCCCGTCCATTTTTATTATATATTTTGGCCACTATGATTATGATTTCTACAGGGGCGTATGGATGCGTCCTAGATTTGATTTGTATCTGTATCTGTATCTGATATGTTTGGTAACTGGTGTTGTGTGCAATACACGCCTTTCACAATTTTGGGAGCCGATCACTCCACTGGTTATGAAGATTGAAGATTATGTTATGATATGAGCCAAGGTTATTTTGATTCTGTTTATGCAGGCGACTGCATAGATTCCTGTTACTTAGCCTATACACATGTTCCACTTGCTACAAATTATACCTAATTATGCTTTTCCATTATTACTCTAATTGAACTCCACTTTTATATTTACATCTGTTTTGCTATATCTTCCACTGGGCTTTTCAAGCTCAGCCGCATTTCTTTTCTCCGCGGCAGGTTATTAAGCTAGGAGATGGGGCTATCTTTTAGGATGAGAGTAGGAGCTGAGTGCAGACTTACCCTTGCCATCTTAGCTTTGACACTATGTTATTTCATTGTTTTGAGACTCAGATTATGATGTTTCATTCATTTGGATTTCTTTTGGAACTTATGTATTTCTTTTAAGTCATGTTGACTTACTTTCCTTTGATATTTATGATAAGACTTCCGCTTGCGTTTGTTTATGTATGTTCTGATATGCCACCACAATGTGATACTTCTACCCTTGTCGGGTTGGGGTGTTACAATTATGGTATCAGAGCCCTAGGTTCGACCTGTAGAGCTTAGGCTATGACTTCGAGGATTTGGGTAGACATTAGGTTTCCTTCTGCGTATTTTTCTTTCTTACTTCATCTTTATTTGACCTTGCTAATCGTTTGATAATGGTTCAAATGATTCTGTTTCTCTGATTTTCGTTCCGTTGATGACGATTGATTTTGGCTAACCCTAGGATGTAGGAGGACTGTTAGGTGGTTGATAGGTTGCTTATTCACGACTTGAGATAAAGTATGACCATCATGAAGGTATACTCATATGATGCTAGTATTATGACGCGTAGCTAACGTGATAATACTTACGTCATATGACATACCCTCATTGTGATCATAGGATATTTCGGGGAGTGCCTGAGAAGCTTTAGAATTTCTGGCATCTGATTAAGATTATATGCGTTTAGTGAGACTTTAAGATCATTCTGCCTATGGGTTTAATCTACCTTCATCGTTATACGACTTGATACGTTTGGATACTTGACATGCGTTTGTTGACCTTTGTGCTTCTGATAAGAATCTTAGGTTTCGTTGTAGAGCTTTCTACCATTTGACATGTATCAACCAATCTGTTTTCTATCCGTTTGTATTCCAATGGTTACTATGGAGATGTATACCTATGTTCTGCTACATGTACGTTTCACATTCGTTGAATTTGATTCACTATGATCTGCTATGAGTAAAGATCTGAGAATCCTTTTGTGAGAATCCTTTTGAAAGGTTATACTGATAATGAGGCTACTTGAGAAACTGAAGAGTTGTGCGTATTCGTTATTCACATGTTTCTGCAATTCGATACGTTTTCATCTGATCATTTCTTTTCAATTTCGCAGACGAAATTTTTTTTAGAGGGGAAGAGTTATAAAACCCTAAAATTTGTAAACCTAAAATTTCGTATAAATTTGAATTTTTACTTTAACTTTGAAGTATTCCAAATTAAAACATAAACTATGTTATACATATTAAAAGTATTAATACTAACCAAAGTTTAATCTTAATTATTTAAATGTGTACACAAATAATAACTTTCCTAAAAGAACACCCATCACACGTTTTACTTGAGAAGTTATAATTTTGAATTTCTCTTTAATGTCCTCCTAAAATCTCGGCCATCTCTTAATTCTTGTAACCGAAATTTTTAAATCCCATTCAACACAAATTGATTACGTACCTTATATGTCTCACACGTTTTCCTTCATAAACTTTCGTATAAAAGAAACGTAATTTTGACCATCCTCCCACCATTCTCTCTTCGTATGATACACCAAAAAAACACACACAAACCCTAATTCAAGAACCCTAAGTGGCGGCATACAAATTCTCCCAAGAGAAACCAAACCCTAAAACTATTTTTGCATTCGATTTGTGATCAAGAAGGAGATAGGAAGAGGTGTGGCTGAATTCGTGAGATCCTTGTGTTGTCCTTAATTCTCTATTCGTTGGTGAAAGTATCATGAAACCCCTTTTATTTTGAATACACATTTGATGCATACAATGATAGAACAAATTATCACATGAATCATTAAACGAATAACCATAAATTTATATGTGTCGTATGGGTTTTGATCTTGAATGATTAGTATGAGTTGTTTGAATATGTTTTTTTGATGAATTACTTCTGTAAATAACATGAGTATTGATCATATATTAATTGGATTAAAAAGGGGCAAAGAGGAATTAAAGTTTATGTGATTGTTTGATCGGGACTGATTTGATAGATGAATATGTGTGCATCATGGCACGAGTCTAATAAAGGTTTAATTCGGGATTTTCTTTGGTTTGGATGGATTTGAGTTTGATTTGGTCCTATTTTTGAATTTTATGAGACGATGTGTCAAAACTGTGTTTGCAGAATTTGATTTCAGTCGTGGTTTATGATTTTTCATGTTCAAACCATAAGGGGTTAGGAGCTCTCCTTTTACAGGGAAAATATTTGGGTTATGTGTGACTCCCTGGAATTTTTGTGATTTTTCTAAAGTGTTGAAATTGGTTAGTTTAAGGCAAACTTTCTGTGTATATCTGCATATCCGAATCTAAACATGTTAGCATTAACGATTTTTGACAGGGAGTTCCACTTAAAAATAAAATCTGGGAAAATTCAAGTAGACTCCTAAGATATTATAGATTCTGTGAAAATTTTGGTGAATTTGTATATTGACATATGATGTGGTATTAGAATACCTAAAATGAAGGCTAAAACATAGTAAAACCAGAATTTTGTTAGAAGTTAAGATTTTTTTGTGATTTTAATACCATTTAATATATTTGGACACTAAAATGTACTTGAACATTTATTATGATATAATTGGTCATATGTTAACCTAATTCCAATAACGAAACCCTAATCACATTAATGAATGGTGTTAAGTAATTAAGAATCCGTTACGACATTAAATGGGCTAATAAGCACAAAATGATCCCAAATTCTTGTAGATTCATTGAAGAAGAAGTGAACCATCTTTATTGGGTTCTTTCCTTTTGATCTCATCCCATTTGCTAAGGTACGGATATTCTGACCTTATTCTTAAGGTTTCCTTTGATATTGACAACCTAGAGATTTATGAACCTTTGATATGAACCTTCACTTTGAAATTTGGACATGAACTTTCATTATGAACCTTTGTTATTGAACCTTAGATTTGAACCTATGAATCCTTGGTGTAACTATGATGGATCTTATTATGTATTTTGTATCTGTATCACTAGTCATGGGGGTTCTATGTCCGTATCATTGATGCACCAATGGTATGACTCCAGGGTGGTCGAGTGATGTTCCATCCCGTCCATTTTTATTATATATTTTGGCCACTATGATTATGATTTCTACAGGGGCGTATAGATGCATCCTAGATTTGATTTGTATCTCAGATTCGTATCTGATATGTTTGGTGACTGGTGTTGTGTGCAATACACGCCTTTCACAATTTTGGGAGCTGATCACTCCACTGGTTATGAAGATTGAAGATTATGTTATGATATGAGCCAAGGTTATTTTGATTCTGTTTATGCAGGCGACTGCATAGATTCCTGTTACTTAGCCTATACACATGTTCCACTTGCTACAAATTATACCTAATTATGCTTTTCCATTATTACTCTAATTGAACTCCACTTTTATATTTCTGTTCTGTATTGCTATATCTTCCACTGGGCTTTTCAAGCTCAGCCGCATTTCTTTTCTCCGCGGCAGGTTATTAAGCTAGGAGCTGGGGCTATCTTTTGGGATGAGAGTAGGAGCTGAGTGCAGACTTACCCTAGCCATCTTAGCTTTGACACTATGTTATTTCATTGTTTTGAGACTCAGATTATGATGTTTCATTCATTTGGATTTCTCTTGGAACTTATGTATTTCTTTTAAGTCATGTTGACTTACTTTCCTTTGATATTTATGATAAGACTTCCGCTTGCGTTTGTTTATGTATGTTCTGATATGACACCACAATGTGATACTTCTACCCTTGTCGGGTTGGGGTGTTACAATTATGGTAACAGAGCCTAGGTTCGACCTGTAGAGCTTAGGCTATGACTGCGAGGATTTGGGTAGACATTAGGTTTCCTTGTGCGTATTTTTCTTTCTTACTTCATCTTTATTTGACCTTGCTAATCGTTTGATAATAGTTCAAATGATTCTGTTTCTCTGATTTTCGTTCCGTTGATGACGATTGATTTTGGCTAACCCTAGGATGTAGAAGGACTGTTAGGTGGTTGATAGGTTGCTTATTCACGACTTGAGATAAAGTATGACCATCATGAAGGTATACTCATATGATGCTAGTATTATGACGCGTAGCTAACGTGATAATACTTACGTCATATGACGTACCCTCATTGTGATCATAGGATATTTCGGGGAGTGCCTGAGAAGATTTAGAATTTCTGGCATCTGATTAAGATTATATGCGTTTAGTGAGACTTTAAGATCATTCTGCCTATGGGTTTAATCTACCTTCATCATTATACGACTTGATACGTTTGGATACTTGACATGCGTTTGTTGACCTTTGTGCTTCTGATAAGAATCTTAGGTTTCGTTGTAGAGCTTTCTACCATTTGACATGTATCAACCAATCTGTTTTCTATCCGTTTGTATTCCAATGGTTACTATGGAGATGTATACCTATGTTCTGCTACATGTACGTTTCACATCCGTTGAATCTGATTCACTATGATCTGCTATGAGTAAAGATCTGAGAATCCTTTTGTGAGAATCCTTTTGAAAGGTTATACTGATAATGAGGCTACTTGAGAAACTGAAGAGTTGTGCGTATTCGTTATTCACATGTTTCCGCAATTCGATACGTTTTCATCTGATCATTTCTTTTCAATTTCGCAGACGAAATTTTTTTTAGAGGGGAAGAGTTGTAAAACCCTAAAATTTGTAAACCTAAAATTTCGTATAAATTTGAATTTTTACTTTAACTTTGAAATATTCCAAATTAAAACATAAACTATGTTATACATATTAAAATTATTAATACTAACCAAAGTTTAATCTTAATTATTTAAATGTGTACACAAATAATAACTTTCCTAAAAGAACACCCATCACACGTTTTACTTGAGAAGTTATAATTTTGAATTTCTCTTTAATGTCCTCCTAAAATCTCGGCCGTCTCTTAGTTCTTGTAACCGAAATTTTTAAATCCCATTCAACACAAATTGATTACTTACCTTATATGTCTCACACGTTTTCCTCCATAAACTTTCGGATAAAAGAAACGTAATTTTGACCATCCTCCCACCATTCTCTCTTCATACGATACACCAAACAAAACACACACAAACCCTAATTCAAGAACCCTAAGTGGCGGCATACAAATTCTCCCAAGAGAAACCAAACCCTAAAACTATTTTTGCATTCGATTCGTGATCAAGAAGGAGATAGGAAGAGGTGTGGCTGAATTCATGAGGTCCTTGTGTTGTCCTTAATTTTCTATTCGTTGGTGAAAGTATCACGAAACCCCTTTTATTTTGAATACACATTTGATGCATACAATGATAGAACAAATTATCACATGAATCATTAAACGAATAACCATAAATTTATATGTGTCGTATGGGTTTTTATCTTGAATGATTAGTATGAGTTGTTTGAATATGTGTTTTTGATGAATTACTTCTGTAAATAACATGAGTATTGATCATATATTAATTGGATTAAAAAGGGGCAAAGAGGAATTAAAGTTTATGTGATTGTTTGATCGGGACTGATTTGATAGATGAATATGTGTGCATCATGGCACGAGTCTAATAAAGGTTTAATTCGGGATTTTCTTTGGTTTGGATGGATTTGAGTTTGATTTGGTCCTATTTTCGAATTTTATGAGACGATGTGTCAAAACTGTGTTTGCAGAATTTGATTTCAGTCGTGGTTTATGATTTTTCATGTTCAAACCATAAGGGGTTAGGAGCTCTCCTTTTACAGGGAAAATATTTGGGTTATGTGTGACTCCCTGGAATTTTTGTGATTTTTCTAAAGTGTTGAAATTGGTTAGTTTAAGGCAAACTTTCTGTGTATATCTGCATATCCGAATCTAAACATGTTAGCATTAACGATTTTTGACAGGGAGTTCCACTTAAAAATAAAATCTGGGAAAATTCAAGTAGACTCCTAAGATATTATAGATTCTGTGAAAATTTTGGTGAATTTGTATATTGACATATGATGTGGTATTAGAATACCTAAAATGAAGGCTAAAACATAGTAAAACCAGAATTTTGTTAGAAGTTAAGATTTTTTTGTGATTTTAATACCATTTAATATATTTGAACCCTAAAATGTACTTGAACATTTATTATGATATAATTGGTCATATGTTAACCTAATTCCAATAACGAAACCCTAATCACATTAATGAATGGTGTTAAGTAATTAAGAATCTGTTACGACATTAAATGGGCTAATAAGCATAAAATGATCCCAAATTCTTGTAGATTCATTGAAGAAGAAGTGAACCATCTTTATTGGGTTCTTTCCTTTTGATCTCATCCCATTTGCTAAGGTATGGATATTCTGAACTTATTCTTAAGGTTTCCTTTGATATTGACAACCTAGAGATTTATGAACCTTTGATATGAACCTTCACTTTGAAATTTGGACATGAACTTTCATTATGAACCTTTGTTATTGAACCTTAGATTTGAACCTATGAATCCTTGGTGTAACTGTGATGGATCTTATTATGTATTTTGTATCTGTATCACTAGTCATGGGGGTTCCATGTCCGTATCATTGATACACCAATGGTATGACTCCAGGGTGGTCGAGTGATGTTCCATCCCATCCATTTTTATTATATATTTTGGCCACTATGATTATGATTTCTACAGAGGCGTATGGATGCATCCTAGATTTGATTTGTATCTGTATCTGTATCTGATATGTTTGGTGACTGGTGTTGTGTGCAATACACGACTTTCACAATTTTGGGAGCTGATCACTCCACTGGTTATGAAGATTGAAGATTATGTTATGATATGAGCCAAGGTTATTTTGATTCTGTTTATGGAGGCGACTGCATAGATTCGTGTTACTTAGCCTATACACATGTTCCACTTGCTACAAATTATACCTAATTATGCTTTTCCATTATTACTCCAATTGAACTCCACTTTTATATTTCTGTTCTGTATTGCTATATCTTTCACTGGGCTTTTTAAGCTCAGTCGCATTTCTTTTCTCCGCGGCAGGTTATTAAGCTAGGAGCTGGGGCTATCTTTTGGGATGAGAGTAAGAGCTGAGTGCAGACTTACCCTAGACATCTTAGCTTTGACACTATGTTATTTCATTGTTTTGAGACTCAGATTATGATGTTTCCTTCATTTGGATTTCTTTTGGAACTTATGTATTTCTTTTAAGTCATGTTGACTTACTTTACTTTGATATTTATGATAAGACTTTCGCTTGCGTTTGTTTATGTATGTTCTGATATGCCACCACAATGTGATACTTCTACCCTTGTCGGGTTAGGGTGTTTCAATTATGGTATCAGAGCCCTAGGTTCGACCTGTAGAGCTTAGGCTATGACCTGTGAGGATTTGGGTAGACATTAGGTTTCCTTCTGTGTATTTTCCTTTCGTACATCATCTTTATTTGACCTTGCTAATCGCTTGATAATGGTTCAGATGATTTTGTTTCTCTGATTTTCGTTCCGTTGATGATGATTGATTTTGGCTAACCCTAGGATGTAGAAGGACTGTTAGGTGGTTGATAGGTTGCTTATTCATGACTTGAGATAAAGTATGACCATCATGAAGGTATACTCATATGATGCTAGTATTATGATGCGTAGCTAATGTGATAATACTTACGTCATATGACGTACCCTCATTGTGATCATAGGATATTTCGAGGAGTGCCTGAGAAGCTTTAGAATTTCTGGCATCTGATTAAGATTATCTGCGTTTAGTGAGACTTTAAGATCATTCTGCCTATGCGTTTAATCTACCTTCATCGTTATACGACTTGATACATTTGGATATTTGACATGCGTTTGTTGACCTTTGTGCTTCTGATAAGAATCTTAGGTTTCGTTGTAGAGCTTTCTACCATTTGACATGTATCAACCAATCTATTTTCTATCCGTATGTATTCCGAGGGTTACTATGGAGATGTATAACTATGTTCTGCTACATGTACGTTTCACATCCGTTGAATCTGATTCACTATGATATGCTATGAGTAAAGATCTGAGAATCCTTTTGTGAGAATCATTTTGAAAGGTTATACTGATGATGAGGCTACTTAAGAAACTGAAGAGTTGTGCGTATTCGTTATTCACATGTTTCTGTAATTCGCTACGTTTTCATTTGATCATTTCTTTTCAATTTCGCGGACGAAATTTTTTTTTAGAGGGGAAGAGTTGTAAAACCCTAAAATTCGTAAACCTAAAATTTCGTATAAATTTGAATTTTTACTTTAACTTTGAAATATTCCAAATTAAAACATAAACTATGTTATACATATTAAAATTATTAATACTAACCAAAGTCTAATCTTAATTATTTAAATGTGTACACAAATAATAACTTTCCTAAAAGAACACCCATCACACGTTTTACTTGAGAAGTTATAATTTTGAATTTCTCTTTAATGTCCTCCTAAAATCTCGGCCATCTCTTAATTCTTGTAACCGAAATCTTTAAATCCCATTCAACACAAATTGATTACTTACCTTATATGTCTCACATGTTTTCCTCCCTAAACTTTCGGATAAAAGAAACGTAATTTTGACCCTCCTCCCACCATTCTCTCTTCGTACGATACACCAAACAAAACACATACAAACCCTAATTCAAGAACCCTAAGTGGCGGCATACAAATTCTCCCAAGAAAAACCAAACCCTAAAACTATTTTTGCATTCCATTCGTGATCAAGAAGGAGATAGGAAGAGGTGTGGCTGAATTCGTGAGGTCCTTGTGTTGTCCTTAATTCTCTATTCGTTGGTGAAAGTATCACGAAAGCCCTTTTATTTTGAATACACATTTGATGCATACAATGATAGAACAAATTATCACATGAATCATTAAACGAATAACCATAAATTTATATGTGTCGTATGGGTTTTGATCTTGAAGTTGTTGAATATGTGTTTTTGATGAATTACTTCTGTAAATAACATGAGTATTGATCATATATTAATTGGATTAAAAAGGGGCAAAGAGGAATTAAGATTTATCTGATTGTTTGATCGGGACTGATTTGATAGATGAATATGTGTGCATCATGGCACGAGTCTAATAAAGGTTTAATTCGGTATTTTCTTTCTAAAACTTATTTTGGGGTCTTAGTAAATTATTCCAATTGGTTTGAATGGATTTGAATTTGATTTGGTCCTATTTTTGAATTTTATGAGAGGATATGTCAAAACTGTGTTTGTAGAATTTGATTTCAGTCGTGGTTTATGATTTTTTATGTTCAAACCATAAGGGTTTAGGAGCTCTCCTTTTACAGAGGAAATATTTGGGTTATGTGTGACTCCCTGGAATTTTTGTGATTTTTCTAAAGTGTTAAAATTGGTTAGTTTAAGGCAAACTTTCTGTGTGTATCTGCAGATCCGAATCTAAATATGTTAGCATTAACGATTTTTGACAGGGAGTTCCACTTAAAAATAAAATCTGGGAAAATTCAAATAGACTCCTAAGATATTATATCTTCTGTGAAAAATTTGGTGAATTTTTATATTGACATATGGTGTGGTATTAGAATTCGTAAAGTGAAGGCTAAAACATAGTAAAACCAGAATTTTATTAGAAGTTAAGATTTTTTTGTGATTTTAATACCATTTAATATATTTGAACCCTAAAATGCACTTGAACATTTATTATGATATAATTGATCATATGTTAACCTAATTCCAATAACAAAACCCTAATCACATTAATGAATGGTGTTGAGTAATTAAGAATCCGTTACGATATTAAATGGGCTAATAAGCATAAAATGATCCCAAATTCTTGTAGATTCATTGAAGAAGAAGTGAACCATCTTTCTTGGGTTCTTTCCTTTTGATCTCATCCCATTTGCTAAAGTACGGATATTCTGACCTTATTCTTAAGGTTTCCTTTGATATTGACAACCTAGAGATTTATGAACCTTTGATATGAACCTTCACTTTGAAATTTGGACATGAACTTTCATTATGAACCTTTGTTATTGAACCTTAGATTTGAACCTATGAATCCTTGGTGTAACTATGATGGATCTTATTATGTATTTTGTATCTGTATCACTAGTCATGGGGGTTCCATGTCCGTATCATTGATGCACCAATGGTATGACTCCAGGGTGGTCGAGTGATGTTCCATCCCATCCCTTTTTATTATATATTTTGGCCACTATGATTATGATTTCTGCAGGGGCATATGGATGCATCCTAGATTTGATTTGTATCTGTATCTGTATCAAATATGTTTGGTGACTGGTGTTGTGTGCAATACATGCCTTTCACAATTTTGGGAGCTGATCACTCCACTGGTTATGAAGATTATGTTATGATATGAGCCAAGGTTATTTTGATTCTGTTTATGCAGGCGAATGCATAGATTCCTATTACTTAGCCTATACACATGTTCCACTTGCTACAAATTATACCTAATTATGCTTCTCCATTATTACTCCAATTGAACTCCACTTTTATATTTCTGTTCTGTATTGCTATATCTGTTCACTGAGCTTTTTAAGCTCAGCCACATTTCTTTTCTCCGCGACAGGTTATTAAGCTAGGAGCTGGGGCTATCATTTGGGATGAGAGTAAGAGCTGAGTGCAGACTTACCCTAGACATCTTAGCTTTGACACTATGTTATTTCATTGTTTTGAGACTCAGATTATGATGTTTCCTTCATTTGGATTTCTTTTGGAACTTATGTATTTCTTGTAAGTCATGTTGACTTACTTTCCTTTGATATTTATGATAAGACTTCCGCTTGCATTTGTTTATGTATGTTCTGATATGCCACCACAATGTGATACTTCTACCCTTGTCGGGTTGGGGTGTTACAGTTGGCCTAGACCATCCCCACTAGGACGCCCTTGTTATCACCTTGTCCATAATGGAAATCCCGGTACACCGGGTGTTTGTCGATTCAGGGGCCTATGCCAGTATCATCGGCCTTCACACGCTTCGCAGGATAAAGATGGACCAATCTTATGTCCGGCCATGCAAAGAGGACATCCGCGGATTTGCAAACTGCCGCACCACCCCGCTAGGGGAAATCGACCTCGCCTTGGAGTTTGGTCATGGGCCTCAAGAGGACTATGATCACAATGTTTAAGATCATCTATGTGCATAGTGATTATAATGCCATCATTAGCCGACCTGTGATGTCAAGGCTGAGGGCCACTCAGTACACATATCACATGTGCATAAAATTCACCACCCCAAATGGCGTAAGGGTCCATAGGGGGGATCAACGTGCCGCTCGGGAATGCAATCTTAGCATCTGAGCTCGCGAGATAAACGCAGAGGGCCCCCCAGGATTACCTGAAAAAACAGGGACAAATGGGCCGGGACAATCGGAGGACCGCCCCGGGCAGGGGGCGGAAACTAAAGGCTCTGGAACCGCTCAAGCCTCCAGGAGGGAGATTAACTGGGATGCCGACCAGGATTCAAAAATCAAAGAGGAAAATTCACCACGCCGAACCTACAGAAGAGCTAGATCAGGTCGGCATGGACAATGCTAACCCTGTCCGACAACTTATGATCAGCCATAACCTACAGGAGTCGATCCGTTCTGAGCTAATCTCCCACCGTAGACAGAATATGGACGTCTTCGTGTGGACCCATTCGGACAAGCAGGGAATTGACCCGGAACTTGCCAGCCACCGGATGAATATTGACCCCTGCTCAAGACCGATCGTACAGAAACGAAGGAAATTAGGACCTGAGAGGCAAAGGGGGTTAGAAGAAGAAGTGGAGAAGCTAGTCGACAATAAATTTATCCGAGAATCCATATATACGACCTCGGTGGCCAACCTGGTACTGGTTAAGAAGCCGACCGAACTATGGCAGCTCTGCATTGACTTCTCCGATCTGAATAAGGCTTGCCCAAAACATAGCTATCCACTACCCCACATTGACTAAATGGTCGACGCGACGGCCGGACAAGAACTGATGGGTTTTATGGAAGCATACTCCAGGTACAACCAGATCCAGATGCATCCTAATGACGAAGAGAGCACCTCCTTCTACTCGGCCCGCAACCTTTATTGCTACCGTATGATGCCTTTCGGACTCAAAAACGCCGGCGCAACCTATCAACGTCTGGTAAACAAAATATTCTGTAGCTTGATAGGTCATATGATGGAGGTTTATGTAGACAATATGCTTGTAAAGTCTTTTCATTCGGCCGACCATGTAAATAACTTGAATAAAATGTTTGCGATTTTGTGCGCGTACAAGATGATGTTACACCCGAAGAAATATTCGTTTGGAGTAGGCTCAGGAAAATTCCTCGTCTACATGGTCAGCCAAAGAGGAATTGAAGCTAATCCTGATAAGATACGAGCAGTAATCGAACTAACCCCCCCCCCCCCCCCCCCAATTCGGTCAAGAACGTTCAAAGTTCAAAACTCCTTGATGTTTATCCTAACACAATCTTATTTCAACCAAAACACTTTAAAACCTATATCTATAAATACAATTTATCATCCAATAATAATTCATCTTCTACAAAATATACATCAGAAATCTGCCATAACACTTCACACGGCAGGACAAGCACCATACATCGGCAAGAAAAAAGAAGAAAAAAAGAAAGAGAAGTTGTCCTGAATAGTTCTTCACAGCAGTCTTCATCAAACTAATCTGCACAACTCTAGTGCCAAAAGTTCACGGGAGAAAAGAATTTTGAAAACAAGAAGATTCAGCATCCAGCCCCAAATCGAAGTTCCTGCCCCTGTTTATCGACACCTCCACGTTTCTCCAGCGAGGTAAAACTCAATATTCAACATTCAATATTTTTCTTCGTGTATTTCGAATCAAAATCTGAAATTTCATAGATAATTTAATTCCCCAAATCTACCCAGAATCCATCCTACTCGACTCATCGAGTTCACCGATTCGCAGCCTAGACTCTCAACCAGAAAAATAAAACCACTATCAATCCGAACAACTCTAGAAATTCTCGACCCGACTTTGAAACCCATTAAATCCGGCTGAACAAAACAAACCGAAATTCAACCATGGCCATTCCAATCGGCTGAATGAAACAAACCATGGCTGAAGGTCATTCACCTCACAACTTCAAATCCGAAAAACCATATTCAAAAACCCGAAACCCAAACCCATCTTAGAAACTCCAAACTAGCATAAATTAATCTAGCCTAAATCATCGAATTGGACCACCTCTTTCAGCCTGAAATCGGTCCCTTTTCAATCGACACCCTCTACAAGCTTGAAATCGAGCCCTCACCTTCGCAACACGGCAACCGCCACGCGCTACAACCCTCGTCACCGCTCGAGCCGTCCAGTTCGCGGTGGGTCTGTACAGGAGCTTCTATCGGCGTGTATGCGTATCGTGTTGGTGAGCGTGTGCTATCTGCAAGTTTTTCTTTGCTATCGGCCGAGAGGAATTCTAGGAGGAGGGCAGATTGTGATGTAGTATAGAGAGAAAAGTAGACAGGGAAAGAGACGGGGTGAGCATAGGGGGAAAAAAATGAAATCCGCCGACCCGTGAGAGAAAAGGAGGGTTATATACCCGCGATTTTAGAGTTATTCAATTGAACCCCAGAATTTTTAGATGCTTCGATTTTAACCCCAGCTCTTTTTCCAGTCTCTCAATTTTAGCGCTTAACCTTTAATTTCCTGTGAAATTTTGACCCCAATCAACTTTAAAACTTTCAATCCAGTCCTATTTTGACCCAAAACATTAATATGTTAACTCTTCAATTAATATTAATAATCACTTTAATTTTATGTAATATATTTTCATTTTCAGTCATTATATAATAATATTTTATAGTGATTAAAATTATTATTATATGTAGACATTAACAAGGATATATAGGCTTAGGACTTTGAGTCAAGCATCTTCATATTCAAGTTCAAGCAGCATCATTTATTCAGGTGAGAATTTTCACTGTCACTTTAATTGCTTTAATTGGATTGTATATGTGATATTGTATTTATGTTTAAAATTGATGATACATGTTGTAAATCTGGCTCACCTGTGTACGTGTAAAGAGGCTATCTTAAGATATATGTTGTGTGGGGACACCTGCACAACCTCAATATTCACATGCATGCTCGATTCATGTTATATGTGGTCTTGTGTGTATGTATTCATGTGAGATTGTATATTACTGTGATATATGTGATTTCCACGAGCTGAAGGAAGCTCACCCCCACCTATATTGATCCTGCTGGTTAAACCGGGCTGGATGGACGAAGGAGCTAGCCGAGAGGGCATATGATGATACTTATTAAAACGATATTTTCTTTATGTCTCATGCTTTTGAAATATTATTTGGGGAAACTCTTGATTAGAAATAATAATATATAAACTGTCTTCTGCTGCAATTATTATCTCTTATCTATGATGTGTTACCAGAATTCACATTTTATTTATTTCCCCTATAATTACCCGTAGATAATCGGGGCGTTACATAGTGGTATCAGAGAGGGTTTTACCTTTCTGTAGACTAGCTAAAATATAAAAGTATCATATGCTCTCAGCTTCGCCACTTCGTCACTCCATTCAAGGTACTAAATTTCAATCATTATTCATGCATCTATCGTTTCATTTTATTTACATGATTGTATATGTATGTGCAAACTATTAGAATCACCAAACCTAGGATGACACTGTAACACCCCCAATATATTCGGGAATATTACAGCGCCGTAAATCCTTTACATAAGGATTTACAAGGCTGAAGAATTGAACAAGTATAAAAAGGTACTGACGAATGGAAATAACGGAATTACAGTACAACAGTTCTGACCCAATACAAAAATAGTACAATTGTTCAACAGAACTCAATAATACATCACCAAATTCAAATCATCACAAATGACTTCGTACTCGAGTACTTATTGAAATAACGAATAAACAACAGATAAATAAACCGGTCGGGACATCACTCTGCACCCTCGTCGTCATACAGTTCCAGTGGTTGTTTCCCCGCTCTCCTGGATCCTGAACACAAACAAAATGTTCACCCCCGAAGGGGTTAGCACAACGATGCTAGTACAAGTACCACAACATATTATTCATATCTCACGAAGAATAATAATAACGTAAACGACAAAATACCAACGAGTCTTCTCCTACGAGAAGCTCAAACATAACATACACAACTGATAATCACATCATGATATCAATACATACACATGGTAATTCCATCGATCCAGCGTTCACTGCCTAGAACCCACGATGATCCCGTCAGACCAACCCGTGGTGGAAAAACCCGTCCGATGATCCAGCGCACGCTAGCATAGATCCCCCGATGATCCCGTCGGACCAACACGAGGTGGACATATAATAACGACATACATGCACGACAATATGTATAATCAACAATACATAAAACAATTAAGGTACTTGCCTCGATTTGAAGACAATAACAATACTTCCACGGAAATGAACACTCGACGGTCGTCCTCCTCAATAAATCACGTAACGAGACCAAACCTTAACAAAAGAAATGATATAGGATTTATCTCACGTCGTATGAATGTTTAACAATTCGATTCACAGCCAAAAGTTCATAAAATGCAATCTGCCCGAACTGCTTAGCGCACGCTAAGTACTCTGTGTAGCGTGCGTTAAGTCTGCCCGATAGCGCACGCAAACAACAAAGCCTAGCGCACGCTAACGATGCATGGTCAATACTTCACTGACCAGCCAACTGACTCGTCTGATGGTCTAGCGTACGTTACTTACCAAACGTAGCGCACGCTAACTCGTGCTCGATAGCGCACGTTAAACTGCATAGCATAGCGTGCGGCGCTATTCGCATGGCGCCATCACGGCAAGAACTGTTCTTGCCATGATCGAAACACTGAAATCTTTCGTGATAATTCATGTTACTTCCATGAATACCAAGTTCATACTCTTATGAATGATTTTACGGATAAAGACAACTTCGGATTCAAGGATATGCATACCAATATAAAACCATATTCCATTCCGACTTCAAATCTTCATACGACAATTCGAAAAGCTTATCGGTTGATATCAACACCTCTATATCAATCCATATTATCATACTGAAGTTGATAAATGTCCTATATATACTAGATAAATCCTTCCATGATCAAACCTTTAGATTTATCTAACAATAAGGATGTTAACGTCTAGTCCAAGATTACTATGAAATCATCTATTAGATTCGGTTTACCAATGATAGAAGCTTCTCTTCACATATTCAGTGTACTAAGATTCGAATCATGATGATTATAATCAAGGTATTTAAGGCTTATTCATCTCACTATTCCAAACATGATATACTTGGATAATTCATCTATGAAAATCCATATCTTGTTAACATGATCATCCAAATCGTTAGAATCCAACTCTAAGTCTGGAGATAGATTGAACATACCTTAAAATGACGAAAATCACTGAACCGTAAGATAGAATCCCACTCCGGTTGGTTGTATGGCACTCCAAGGTGCTATTCCACTTCCATGAACATTTCCAAGTGATAACCAATGTATAACACCAACAATATGTGTTCTAAGTGTATAGGAGTATTACTACAGCTCTCTGAACTCTCAAGGATGAAGAAAGGGCGAAAGAAATGAAAGCCAAAACGGTTCTTGTCCCATTTATAATATTCTGCATTATTAACAAGTTAGCGCACGCTACTAAGCATCCCTTAGCGTGCGCTAATAATGGTTGACTTCAGAATTTGTCCGGGTGCGTCAGCGGGAATCTTATCCGGACCCATGTCCCGGCTGGCGCATGTGTTAGCCGTCCCGCTCAATAATTGAGTTCTTAACGCACGCAACTCCTATCTTCATAGCGTGCGCTAATAATGGCCCGATAGCGCGCGTTAAGATACATTCTTAGCGTGCGCTATCACAAGGTTGCTTGAGCAATTTTGCAAGTTTCTATACTTATGTATAATGATATCAATGCACGAAATATCATACTCCAATAATCAAAATCACCAATCCGAATAATACATGGTTTGAATACAGATGAAATACACTGTAATAAATCCGGATATTACATAGTCTCCTACTAAAAAGGAGTTTCGTCCCGAAACTCAAGACGAAAATAACTCGGGATATCTAGACTTCATATCAGCTTCCGTTTCCCAGGTGGCTTCTTCCATTCCGTGACGTGACCACTGAACTTTGACCAAAACGATTGGTTTGTTCCTCAGTTGCTTAACTCGACTCTCGAGTATCTTGGTAGTCTTTCTTCAAACGTCCCATCTCGCTCGACTTTGATCTCGCGAAATCAATGATATGACGGGATCTCGTATATACCTCAGAATCGGAATACGTGGAACACGTTATGAACATGGCACAATGACGGCGGCAATGCTAATCGTATGCCAACTCCCAACTCTCTCGAGGATCTCAAATGGTCGATATATCTCGGACTCGGCTTTCCTTTCCTTTCAAACGAAAGATTCCCGAGTAGGAGAAACCTTCAAAAGTACGTGATCTCGATCTTGAACTCCAATGGGCGGCGACGTACATCCGCATAGGATTTCGCGACTCGCGATCAATGACCTCTCACGAATTAAGGCTATCTTCTCTCGAGTCCGCTCGATCAACTCGGGTTCTGTTCGATCAAGTCCGATGAATCGTCCCAAAGATAGGGGCGATCTGCATCTCCTTCCGTATAATGCCTCAAACGGTGCCATCTTAATAGAAGCATGCCAACTATTGTTGTAGGTAAATTCAATCAACGGTAGATGAACTTCCCAATCGTTTGACCAATCTAAGGCACGGGCCCTTAGCATGTCTTCCACCGTTTGTATAGTTCTCTCATTGTCCGTCGATCGCGGGTGATAAGTCATCTTGAAGTTCAAATCGGTCCCCAAGGCCTTATGAACAGCATTCAAAAATAGAGACAAAAAACTGCCGTCTCGAACAGAAACAATTGTCTACTGCGAACCATGCAAAAGAACTATCTCCCAAATAAAGACACGAGCCAACCTCTCTCGGTCCCCACGTATCCTTAATGCATAGAAAATGAGCTGTTTTGGTTAAACGATCAAATATCACCCAAATCATGTTCATTCTGTCTCCGGTTTTCGGCATATTAGTGATAAAGTCCATCGATATGTCCTCTCACTTCCATTCGGGAATCGGGAGCGGCTTCAACATTCTACAGCCGTTGATGCTCGATCTTAACACGTTGACAAGTCAAGCATTTGAAACATAGTCCGCTATGTCTTTCTTCATGTTGCCCCACGGAAGTTCTGCTTCAAGTCCTTATACATTTCTTGGTGCCCGGGTGGATAGAATAGGGCGAACTATGAGCTTCCTTCATAATCGTCTGTTTCAGAATATCAACATCGGGAACGCAGAGTCGGTTCTGAAATCTCAAAACTCCATCGTCATGAATTATGAATCCGGGGGCCTTTCCTTGGATCACTTCATCATGTAACCGAATCATCAGAGGATCATCTGTCTGTCTAGATTTGATTTCTTCGGTTAATGATGAAGTTATCTCCATCACGCACAGCTGTCCCTGGACTCTTTGTAACCATACTTCAATTCCTTCACGAATCATCTCTCGCTGAAGGCTAAGTTGGGAGGTCAGCGTCTCCAGCATCTGAATAGAGACAGGCTTGCGGCTAAGTGCATCGGCCACTACATTTGCTTTGCCTGGATGATATAAAATTTCCAAGTCATAATCCTTAATCAGTTCCAACCATCTTCTTTGCCGCATATTCAACTCTTTCTGACTAAATATGTACTTGAGACTCTTATGATCCGTAAAGATCTGATAGTGAGTCCCGTACAGATAATGCCTCCAGATCTTCAAGGCAAAAACCACTGCTGCTAGCTCCAAATCATGTGTCGGGTAATTCACTTCATAAGGTTTCAGTTGTCGCGACGCATAAGCGATCACCTTATCATTCTGCATCAACACGCACCCAAGTCCTTGGTTCGAAGCATCACTGTAAACTATGAGTCCTTCAGTTCCCTGCGGAAGTAATAGAATCGGTGCCGTCGTCAATCTCTTCTTCAATTCATCAAAGCTAATCTGACATAATTCATTCCACTCAAACTTTTGAGTTTTCTGCAGGAGTCGAGTAAGTGGGCGGGAGACTTTAGAAAACCCTTCCACGAATCGACGATAGTATCCAGCAAGTCCTAAGAAGCTTCGGACTTCTTTCACGTTCTTTGGAGGCTCCCAATTCATAATTGCTTCGATCTTCTGAGGATCTACTCGGACTCCTTCAGCTGACACCACATGGCCGAGGAACATTACTTCCTTTAGCCAGAATTCACACTTAGAAAGTTTGGCGTACAATTGCTCGTTTCTCAAAAGCTCCAATACAATCCGCAATTGTTGCGCATGTTCTTCCGGACTCTTAGAATACACCAGAATGTCATCAATAAATACGACCACAAATTTGTCCAAAAATTCAATGAACACTCTGTTCATCAATTTCATAAATACAGCAGGTGCGTTAGTGAGACCAAACGGCATCACTACAAACTCATAATGCCCGTAGCGAGTTCTGAACGCTGATTTCGGAACATCAGATTCCTTAATCCTCAGCTGATGATATCCTGATCTCAGATCGATTTTAGAAAATACTGTCGCCTTGCACCGTCAAACAGATCATCAATCCGTGGTAACGGATATTTGTTCTTAATCGTCATCTTGTTCACTCTCGATAGTCAATACACAATGAGCGATCCATCCTTCTTTCGGACAAAAGAATCGGCGCTCCCGGGGTGAAACGCTGGTGAATATAGCCCTTGTCCAAGAACTCCTCCACCGCTTCTTGATTCGTACATCTCAAGAGGTGCCATACGATACGGCGCCTTAGAAATTGGTGTCGCTCCGGTTCCACCAATAGTAAACTCTACATCCCTTCGTGGAGGTAGCCTGTAACTCGTCAGAAATACATCTGGAAATTCGTTCACAACAGAATGGATGAAAGTTCCACAATTTCGTCTTCTTTCTTCATTGCGTAACACCAGCATGCAGATACTGTTTCAACAATTTGTGACTTTCATCGCCTTGATCAATTTTCCCGAGCTTCCCGGTTTCCATCCCTCAAACAGAATCTCGGAACCATCGTCGTGATCACGAGATATCCCTCCTTCGGTAGTTCACAATTGCTCCATATCGATTAAGCCAATCGTCTCCGAGTATCAGTCGTCTCCTTGCATTTCTATCACGATCGATTTGAGATCCACTCTGCCTCCAAATGATACAGGAAATTTCTAGTTTCTAAATTTCCGACAATCCTTTCTCCACTCGGTAAACCAACAACATAAGGTTCACAAGTATGAAAACCGGAAATATTCAAACGATTTACACAAGACAAAGATATGAAAGAATGTGTAGCTCTGTATCGAATAAAACGCTAATCGGCCGGGAAAGGATCTCGACAAGCACGATGCGACAAAGAAGATCTCGATCGCTGTCCTCCTCATCTCGCATGCACGTGGGGAGCAGATCCGGCACTCGATGTCGCCTTTCGGTCCCATTGTCCTCTGCCTCACCCGCGGCCAAAGTGAGGCATCCGAACACTTTGCTGCGTGTGGAATCTTGGCCTCCTTCGGGTCGGCCGTGGTGTACGGGCTCTAAAAGACTTTGCAGCCTCTTCACAAAACACCGCCCGATGTCCCTCTCGTCCACAATCAAAACAAGTCACGGCAGGAAGGGGCAATTCCACGATAGTGCCTGCCTCGGGCGCAGCTTAAAGCATTTCTGGTAACATCGGTAATAGTTGATGTCGCTCCAAGTTCTTTCCGCTCCTAGCCGGGTGCAGAGGTCTCTTGAAAGAGTGAAAGGATGACTGGGCCTTACGGGCCCCACTGTTCTTGTGCTCTGTAAAAGTACCAGAGACTTTCTGCTTTCTTGGTTTCGCAAATTTCTCCATGGCCGCTTCCTTGATCTCATATGCCAACGCCTTATCCCGGTATTGGCGGAGTGTGGTACATTCAAATCCGGACATGTACCTCTGAACTTCAGTTTCATTCTCATATCGAAATGGATCATCATTTACGCATCTGCTCGACCGGATGTCGAACAAATGCCACCGTTGGTTAAACATCTTGATCGCACAGGATACCGGCACATCGGAAGGCCGAGCGGAGAAAACTCCCGAACTTTGGCTTCCCTCACGGACGAGGGCAATACCGAGCTTCCATCATCAATCTAAACTCTGTCAATCGGCATCATGGTCTACGTGCCGATGGCTTCCCACCATTCGGACGCTTCCCTATCGGAAAATATTGAGCGATAGAGGCTCTCCTATCGTCTGGGGCGATTGATTCCGCAAAGATTTTCTCCGCTCCTTTAACCAATGATCCTGTGGGAGTCTCGTAAATACCGTCGAATTTGGGTGGTTGCATCTTCGCCACCTCTTGCAGCCACCGGTCACCTCGATTTCCCATATCTGGGATCCCTTGCTGTCTCTCTCCCTGCTGTAGTCCCACCGCCACTTGCATTCGGTCCACGACCTGGGCGAACTGAGTCATCTGGTTCACCACTTGACGAAGGATCTCTGGTACAGCAGGATCTGGTTCATTATTAATAGATTGTTGCGGCTAGCCTGAGCTATGACTGGCCTGGTTGGAAGGCGACGCTTCCCTTTCGGCATTTCTTTGTCCGCATCCACGACCGCGACCACGTCCACGTCCGCCTCTCAACATACTGTAAGCATAAATACTCAATATACAGGAAACAGCATCGTTCTAATATTCGAGTATAAAGAGACACAACATGTGAAGAACAAGATAGAGTTTAGGAGCTTACAACCACTGTTCGCATGAAGACGTAGGCAGTGCAGTGATGTCATTCACGGCCGGTTACCCCAAAAGACATAAATGACCCCTATTTTAACCCAACGGCCAAGATATCCATAATCTTAGCTCTGATACCATATTCTGTAACACCCCCAATATATTCGGGAATATTACAGCGCCGTAAATCCTTTACATAAGGATTTACAAGGCTGAAGAATTGAACAAGTATAAAAGGTCTTGACGAATGGAAATAACGGAATTACTGATACAACGATTCGACCCAATACGAAATAGTACAATTGTTCAATGTAACTCAATAATACATCACCAAATTCAAATCATCACAAATGACTTCGTACTCGAGTACTTATTGAAATAACGAATAAACAACAGATAAATAAACCCGGGACATCACTGCACCCTCGTCGTTATATTCAGGTGGTTGTTTCCCGCTCTCACGGATCCTGAACACAAACAAAATGTTCACCCCGAAGGGGTTAGCACAACGATGCTAGTACAAGTACCACAACATATTATTCATATCTCACGAAGAATAATAATAACGTAAACGACAAAATACCAACGAGTCTTCTCCTACGAGAAACTCAAACATAACATACACAACTGATAATCACATCATGATATCAATACATACACATGGTAATTCCATCGATCCAGCGTTCACTGCCTAGAACCCACGATGATCCCGTCAGACCAACCCGTGGTGGAAAAACCCGTCCGATGATCCAGCGCACGCTAGCATAGATCCCCCGATGATCCCGTCGGACCAACACGAGGTGGACATACAATAACGACATACATGCACGACAATATGTATAATCAACAATACATAAAATAATTAAGGTACTTGCCTCGATTTGAAGACAATAACAATACTTCCACGGAAATGAACACTCGACGGTCGTCCTCCTCAATAAATCACGTAACGAGACCAAACCTTAACAAAAGAAATGATATAGGATTTATCTCACGTCGTATGAATGTTTAACAATTCGATTCACGGCCAAAAGTTCATAAAATGCACCGCCTGAATCGCTAGCGCACGCTAAGTACTCTGTAGCGGCGGCGTTAAGTCGCCCGATAGCGCACGCAAACAACAAAGCCTAGCGCACGCTAACGATGCATGGTCGATTACTTCGACCACCAATGACTCGTCGATGGTCTAGCGTCGTTACTTACCAAACGAAGACGCTAACTCGCGTGCTCGGTAGCGCACGTTAAGCGCATAGCATAGCGTGCGCTATCTACGCATGGCGCTTTCACGAGCAAGAATCGTTTCTTGCCATGATCGAAACATCAAATCTTTCGTGATAATTCATGTTACTTCCATGAATACCAAGTTCATACTCTTATGAATGATTTTACGGATAAAGACAACTTCGGATTCAAGGATATGCATACCAATATAAAACCATATTCCATTCGACTTCAAATCTTCATACGACAATTGAAAAGCTTATCGGTTGATATCAACACCTCTATATCAATCCATATTATCATCTTGAAGTTGATAAATGTCCTATATATACTAGATAAATCCTTCCATGATCAAACCTTTAGATTTATCTAACAATAAGGATGTTAACGTCTAGTCCAAGATTACTATGAAATCATCTATTAGATTCGGTTTACCAATGATAGAAGCTTCTCTTCACATATTCAGTGTACTAAGATTCGAATCATGATGATTATAATCAAGGTATTTAAGGCTTATTCATCTCACTATTCCAAACATGATATACTTGGATAATTCATCTATGAAAATCCATATCTTGTTAACATGATCATCCAAATCGTTAGAATCCAACTCTAAGTCTGGAGATAGATTGAGCATACCTTAAAATGACGAAAATCACTGAACCGTAAGATAGAATCCCACTCCGGTTGGTTGTATGCCACTCCAAGGTGCTATTCCACTTCCATGAACATTTCCAAGTGATAACCAATGTATAACACCAACAATATGTGTTCTAAGTGTATAGGAGTATTACTACAGCTCTCTGAACTCTCAAGGATGAAGAAAGGGCGAAAGAAATGAAAGCCAAAACAGTTCTTGTCCCATTTATAATATTCTGCATTATTAACAAGTTAGCGCACGCTACTAAGCATCCCTTAGCGTGCGCTAATAATGGTTGAATTCAGAATTTGTCCGGGTGCATCAGCGGGAATCTTATCCGGACCCATGTCCCGGCTGACGCATGTGTTAGCCGTCCCGCTCAATAATTGAGTTCTTAGCGCACGCAACTCCTATCTTCATAGCGTGCGCTAATAATGGCCCGATAGCGCGCGTTAAGATACATTCTTAGCGTGCGCTATCACAAGGTTGCTTGAGCAATTTTGCAAGTTTCTATACTTATGTATAATGATATCAATGCACGAAATATCATACTCCAATAATCAAAATCACCAATCCGAATAATACATGGTTTGAATACAGATGAAATACACTGTAATAAATCCGGATATTACAGACACCACGTAAGAGGATTCCTGCTACGTTTGACTCGCATCTTCTGGCATGCAAGGATTGGTGGGATGACCCGAGTTTACCAGAAAATGCAGCGCACTATGTCATCAACAGGCTGAACAAGTGGTTGCAGTCTGGGAAACAAGGCTCTGTCACGCAACAGCTGAACCACCTAATGCTAAAGCTACCCGATGATTGGAGTTACTGCATTTTCCATCTTTGGCAAGAGTCAATAAAGAGAACACCAGAAGATCGGGAGACTACTGATGATTTCCAATTTGTAGCCGGGTGTTTATTGGATATGTATGCTCGAGATGTGATACCAGTGGCAAATTGGAGTTCCGACTCTACGGATGGAGAAGACCCAGAAGAGGATCCCGAAGAAGACCCTGAGGAGGATCCTGAAGAAGACCCCGAAGAAGATCCCGAAGAAGATCGAGAGGAAATTCCTGATGAGAGCTCAAAGGAAGACCTCGCAGAGAATATCAAGGATGTTTTGATGGCGGACATTGAGTCTGATGATGACGTTACTTCGTGGATTGAGCCGCGACCCCCTATTCTTGTTATAGAAATTATTAGCAGTGACGATGAGGAATAGCCATAGGCTTAGTTTATTTTATTATATAGTTATTGTGTTGAGATTTCCGGTGGATGTTTCCAGATTCATTTCTTTAAATCATATTGTATATATAATGAATATCAGTTATTCTATTGCATTTATATTTTTATGCGTTGTGACTATTATATGCGTACTACCGGTATCTTCTCATTCTTTATTTCTCACACTGCGTCGACTAATGGGTTTTACAACTCGTTGTCAGACTCATGGCTAACTGTGGAAACCGCAAAGCTCAACCCACCCCAGATCATCTTTTGGCTGGATTGGCCATGTTGCTTCAAGGCACGACCATTTTACTGCCTAACAGTCCTGAGCGAGCTCAAGCTCAAGTCATCAAGGGGTTCAATCATTTCAAGCCGCCTGTCTTTCTTGGTCGTGAGGGACCAGCAGCAATAGAAGAGTGCTTGTTGAACCTAGACAGCATCTTCGACTACATAGCATGCACCGATGCTCAAAAAGGTGTCATGTGCCGTGTTCCATCTCAAGGAGGATGCTAGGACATGGTGGATTGGAGTGTGGAGACTCAAAACCCAAGACGAGAAGGATGCATTTACTTGGAACCAATTCAAGGAACCGGTTATGGAAAAGTACTACCTAAGGGTGTACAAAACCAAGATGCAAAGGGAACTCCTTGATCTGACCTAAGGAGGAATGTCAATCACCAACTATGAGAGCAAGTTCAACCACATGTGCCGTTTTGCTCCTCACATGGTCGAGACGGATGACATGAAATCTTAGAAGTTCCGAGATGGACTGCGTGACCAGATTCATCACCACTTGGCTGGTCACAGGCGTCTGACCTACAATGAAGCGGTTTCCAAGGCCACTGACATATCTTCCAGTTTGGAGGTGGATAAGGCAAGAGCACCATAGTCGCAGCTAATAACAAGCGCAAGTGGCACAATTAAGTAAGTTGTTGTAAGAAGAATGCTAAGACTGGATTTTCAGGGGTGAAACCCCACTCCGATAAACCTACATGTGCTACTTGTGGCAACAGACATAAAGGTACATGTATGCTTGGTCAGAATCGGTGCTACTTCTGCCGTGAGGAAGGACACATGGCCTCAGCATGTTCGAAGAAAGGAAAAGGTCCAGGCAAAAGTGTGCAAGGTCAAGGCTCAAGAGGTAAAGCTCGAGTGTATAGCATGGTCGAAGCCGAGGAAGAGATTGAACCCCAAACCATGTCAGGTATGTTGTCAGTTAATATTCCTGCTTTGGTGTTTGATACGGGTGCATCTCATTCATTCATTTCTAGGAACCTTTGCACTATGATCGGTTGTAGAAGTAGTAAAGCTCCTAAATTTCTGTTAGTTAGCATGCTTGCGGGGGGAGTAGTGCGTGTAGACTCTATAGCTAACAACGTGAAGATAGAGATTAACGAACATAGCTTCTTAGCTGACTTGCACATAGTTGAACTCGGCGATTTTGATGTTATTTCGGGTATAGATTGTTTGGACAAACATAAAGCTATAGTAGAATGCTCCGAAAGGAGGGTAACCTTATGTCCGTCTGATGATATCAAGACTGTATTCGAGGGAGTAAGATACTATAGTACCCCAAAGGTGATTTCAGCCATGAAAGCTGTGAAGATGTTGAAGAAGCGCAGTTGCCAAGGATTCCTGGTGAATGTGATGGCGGAAAACAACTTTGTAGAAGACGGTAGCTGATGTACCTATCATCAAGGAGTATCCAGATGTTTTTCCCGAAGACTTGCCGGGAGTTCCGCCAAGTCGCCAAGTTGAGTTCTCGATCGATTTAGTACCAGGAGCGGCACTAATATCGAAAGCCCCCTATAGAATGGCGCCCAAGGAATTATAAGAGCAGAAAGTGCAACTTCAGGAACTCCTTGACTCTGGATTTATCCGACTGAGTGTTTCGCCATGGGGTACGCCAGTACTCTTCGTGAAGAAAAAGGACGGAAGTTTGAGGATATGCATAGACTATCGTGAACTTAATAGACTCACGATAAAGAATAAATATCCACTTCCTAGAATAGATGTTGGGAAAACAAAGACCCTGTATCGAAACAGCCGGGATACCCGATCCCTGTATCGAATGATATTTGAGGTTTTGACATATATGCCAATCCGAATACAGTAAGGAAACTGTATCGAAGCTTTGAGGCTTTATCCTGTATCGAAGACCTGCCTCGAATCAGCATATAAGTGAAGCTCTTCAAGATCGGCAAGTAGTCTTGTAAAAAGACCAAGTATGGAAACTGTCTCGACACTCGAAATACAGTTATCTTCCATACAGCTCACAACAGGACAAAGAAGGAACAGAAGTCAAGTCCCGTTGAATGAAGAAGTATTTAAATACTCAAGGATAAAGTATTTAAATACTGCTTGTCTTCAGATCTTCAGAATCCCGCAAAATCCGGATCATGTCTTAATCCCGTTGGAACGAAATCTTATTCAAACGGATACATCACAACGGACACTTTCTTCAGAGACTATATATATCCTTGAAAACATTGAAGATCAGTTACACTCAAGTAACCTAACACTCAAGCTATCAAAAGTTATCATCAGAGCAAACATATCTCCAAAGCATACTGCAATTAAGAACGAAAGAGATATACAGTGCTCAACATCAAGAACAGCCATCATCAGCTCAAGAACTTCATATTCAAGTTCTTTGTTCTTACACGGTTACCTACCTTTTACCTCTGTAAAACCGAGCTCTGTGAACTCATCAAGTTATTCGACTGTGGGACGAATAAGGACGAAGCTTTGGATCTGTCTGTGAAGAAGCTAGTCAAGAAGGAATCTTTAACCAATCTGTGTGAACGGTTGAAAGTGATATTCTTTGTATCAATCTGTGTGAATGATACAAGGATAGGTTTGTTTATAATTACGTAGTTGTGTACGCAGAATTATAATAAACTTTACTCTGTGTGGAGGACCGGTGGACGTAGAGGGGTTTACCTCGAACCACTTTAATTATCGTGTTATTTACCTTCACTTTTCTTGTTTTAAAATTATTGTGATATATTAAGTATACACCATACACTTAGTTGCTGTATCCATAGCAACCTACTGTATCCAAGACTTCCGCTACGCACTCAGATTTAGATTCCGTACAGTTTGTTGTTTAAACTATTTTCCAAACTGTATCCAGTATACTTAAGTGACCAACAAGTGGTATCGGAGAGGTTGATTCTAAAAAGAATCAGTCGTACTTCTTTTTAACCGAATCAGATTCAAATCACTTATTTTCAAAACAGTCTCTTTCATTCCTATATTATCAGTATGGATACTTCTATGATTAACAAAGTCCTTATGTTCTCTATTAACGAATTTGACGACTGGAGAATTAGAATGGAAGCTCATCTTGCAGCAATGCACGAAGAGATGATTTTTGTTATACAGGATGGTCCTATCAAGATCATGAAGGTCAATCCGGCCGCAAGGATTGAGGGCCAAGCCCATGCTTAAATGCTCGATAAGGAACGCGAGCAATGGACAACAGATGAAAGGAAGCGAGCCAATCTCGACAACGTGGCTAAACGCGTTATTTGTCACTCTTGACAAAGGCACGTTCTCAAAGGTAAAGAGCTGCAAAACAGCCAAAGAAATCTGGGATAAACTCAAGTTAATTTGTGAGGGAACTGAGCTCTCAAAAGAAAACAAGATTTCAAAACTTACTCAGCAATTTGAATCTTTTGAAATGAAACCAACGGAAACACTTGAGGAACTTGACCTCAGATTTACTGGTATTGTTGGTGAACTTGAAGCGTTGGGCAAAATTTACACCCAAAAGGAGAAGAACTTAAAAATTTTCAGATCTCTCCCAGCCCGATGGGACATTAAGACCACAGCTATGCGTGTATCCTGTAATCTTAATGAAATATCCACTTTTGATCTCTTCTCTGACCTTAAAGCTTTTGAGTATGACATTGACAGAAGAGAGAAAGCTGAAGAATCTCCTTCAAAGGTCACAGCTCTCGCCGCTGTATCGAACCGTCGACACAGCATGCCTAGCTCGTCGAAGCCCGGTCACAAGAACGCTGACAGTGACGACGACATCCTATCCCAAGATGAAATGGCGCTTCTAATGCATAAATTCAAAAAGTTCATCAAACAGTCTGGAAAGACTCCCTACAGGCCCAAACCTGTCAACAAGGTAAGTACTGAAACATCATCTGGTGATGCTAACCTGTGCTATAACTGCAGGAAACCAGGCCATTATGCAAACAAATGTCCTCATCCAAAAGTCCAAAGATTTCCCGAGGCCGAGCAACAAGAGAGAGATGAAAGAAGACGTGCTTGGAAAGACAAGCTCAAGGCCCTGATTGGAGAATCAGAAGCCTCCCCCACACCATCTAAATCAGCAGAATGTCTTCAGGTGGTCACTGAAAGTGATTCATCTGACGATGAGTTCGATGATAAAGCATACATGTGCTTTATGGCCAAAGATGTTCCAGAAGGTGAAGACAGCGACGATGAGGTAAGTTCAACCTCTGCCATTCCATCTAATGCATCTTATACTTTCGAAAATATGATGAATGAATTCAAAACATTCAAAAGGCCCATGAGACTCTAAAAACTGAGAATATACAGCTTCAATTAACAAATCTAGAGCTGAAAGATGAAAATGACTTGCTGAAAGTAAACTATGAAAATATGTCTCTTGATTGTGAAACCAGCAAGGTCGATTTTGAAAAACTCATGGAGAGCAATCATCAACTTGATCGTGAACTAAATGAGGTTAAAACCCACAATGAGAGCAAGACAAATGATTTGGTTCTACTACAAACCAAAATTACAACTCTCGAAAAGCGAGAAACTGAACTTGAGACCATTCTGAAGTCTTTTGAAAAATCGTCCAAAAGAATGGAAGAAATTCTGAGCACTGGGCAACATGCTCATGATAAAAGTGGCTTAGGATACAGCTCATGTTCGAACAAAGGAAAAACTAGTACTGTGTTCGTCAAGAGTGTGGAACACATTCCAGAATCGGAAGATACTCCTAGTCCCATAAAGGAACCTGCTGTACCGAGAAAACCGAAGGCTGCAATTCCGCCCCCTCAACTCTACTATTCGAGACAGTGGAACCAACAACCACTCAGAAGGCGTAATCAACAGCATGCTCCACAAGCATATCATCAACGCCGGCAGTCATTCAGAAAGAAGGCGGTATCCAACCACCAAAGGCCCGCACGGCAGTACCCTCAGTACAGTGCGCCTAGGTATTGGATACAGGAGCCCCGTTATCCCTCAAGACAAAGAGATGCCGATTCGGTACCAACAAAGATTGGGAATCCAACCGGAGACCCGGAAGACAAGTCATAGGCCTAAGAAAATGGCTCCACCTCCTAGACGGCAACAGATCTTGGAATAATAATAATAACCCTGAATTTTACATGCATAGTAATTATCATGATTATAACAACTACGGATATGCCCCCCGTAGATATCGCAATACTGTACCGATTACATCCTACAGTAAACCAATTGCTGTCAGGAAAGTCTGGGTACCTAAAGGAACTAACATATATGGACCCAAAAATCAAAGGGGACCTAAATCTACCTAATTTCTTTGTAACAGGACATTCTAGAGGAGGATACCTGGTACTTCGATAGTGGATGCTCTCGTCACATGACCGGAGATAGGAGCAAGCTATCTGATTTTGTAGAAGGTCGCGGTCCGGAAGTTCGCTTCGGTGATAAGTCTAAAGGAAGAACAAGAGGGAAAGGAAACCTACTTGTCGGGAAATTCAAGGTCACCGATGTTGCATATGTTGAAGGCTTACAGTATAATCTACTTAGTATTAGCCGCCCGTGATAATCGGTTCTCGGTGAAGTTCTATATAGATCAGAGAGTCAAGAACACCCAAACCAAGGAAGTTGTGCTTACGAAGCGAGATCGTAATATGTACATTGCCGACTGGAAGCCTATGAGCTCCTCAATTCCATGTTTTGTTGCCAAAGGCACTGCAGATCTTAGCCGGCTATGGCACAAGAGGATGTCTCACGTCAACTTCAAGACGATCAACAAGCTTTCAAGACAGAGTATGGTTAGAGGTTTGCGGATGTGTCATTCAAGAAGGACAGCGTCTGCGGACCATGCCAGAAAGGCAAGCAAATCAAGTCAACCACGAAAAGCAAATCCTACCTTTCAACCCAAAGAGTGCTGGAAATGCTACACATGGATCTCTACGGTCCTGTAGACCCGGTAAGTTTGGGAGGTAAGAAATATTGCATGGTTGTTGTTGATGATTATTCCGGTATGCTTGACGATCTTTCTCAAGAAGAAGAAGGAAACAACATCAAGGTGCCCGAGCTCTGAGAAAGTTGCAAAATGAAAAAGCATCGAGTATCGTGTGCATTCGTTCCGACAGAGGTACTGAATTTACTAACCGTTTTATAGAGCAATACTGTTCGGAGAATGGAATACAAAGACGAATACTCGGTGCCGTACACCTCAACAAAATGGTGTTGCCGAGCGAAAGAATAGGACGTTGAAAGAAGCAACAAGGACAATGATTGCCGCAAGCAAATTGCCACAGCGTTCGGGTGAAGCAACCAATACGGCGTGCTACACTCAAAACCGCCGTATCGTCAACAAGCACCACATCAAAGCGACTTATGAGGTATGGAATAACAAAACTCCATTAGTTTCGTATTTTCACATTTTGGATGCGTGTTATGTATTGAACAATGGGAAGGACCAACTTAGAACCTTTGATGAAAAATCGATGAAGGAATATTCGTAGGATACTCCTCCGTCAAAGAAAGCTTTAATCTTTAATAAAAGGAAGCTGATGATCGAGGAATCAGTTCATGTAGTGTTTGACGAACCACACCATGACCCTACAGGAGTAGATGATATCACTCAGGACATTCACCATCTATCTATCTTGGATCCACCTACACCCATAGAACCGGTCGTTGGTTTAGAAATCAACCCCGCAGCTGTAAGAATCGATGTGGATGAAGCTGACGCTGTACAAGCTGAAGCTGTATCCACAGAAACTTTCGATACAGTACGGGATCCTGAACTAAAACCCGACCGAAGATGGTTGAGAGATCACCCGCAAGAGCTGATCATTGGAAACATTAATGCAGGTGTTTCTACTCGTAGGAGAATACAGAGTACACAAGAAAATGTACTTTGTGCACAAGAAGAATCTAATGCTGAAGTTTCACAGTTTCCTGAATGGAAATCTCAATCCGAACTTAGGAGACTCAATATGTGCACTATCGCCGTATTCTTAGCCCAGTCCGAACCTGTTTCGACCATAGACGCTCTTAACAACTCTCATTGGATCACATCTATGGAAGAAGAGCTTAACGGTTTCGAAAGAAACAATGTATGGTATCTTGTACCCAGACCAACTCACCAATCGGTTATAGGAACCAAATGGGTATTTCGAAACAAAAAGGATCGAAATGGACTTATCATTAGGAACAAATCCAGACTAGTAGCACAAGGTTATTGTCAGGAAGAAGGAATCGACTATGATGAAACCTTCGCCCCTGTAGCGAGACTAGAAGCCATTAGGATATTTTTAGCCTTTGCCGCCCATAAGAGTTTTATCGTATACCAAATGGACGTCAAGAGTGCTTTCCTAAATGGAGAACTTGCAGAAGAAGTTTATGTTGAACAACCACCAGGGTTTGCCAACACAGACGGTATTGATCTAGTTTACAGGCTAAGGAAAGCGCTGTACGGACTTAAACAAGCCCCTAGAGCCTGGTACGAAACCCTGTCCCAGTATCTAACCAACAATGGATTTGAGAAAGGTGCTGTGGACAAAACCTTGTTCAAGATACAGGAAGGTGATGACCTTCTAATGGTACAAATCTATGTCGATGATATTATTTTTGGTTCAACTAACCTTGCTCTATGTCAAAGGTTCTCACATCTCATGCAAAGTAAATTTGAAATGAGTATGATGGGGGAACTTAGTTATTTCCTAGGTTTGCGGTGTAAAGCGATTTGCCTACAGGTATATTCATCAACCAGGAGAAATACAGCAAGGAACTTCTCAACAAATTTAGAATGAACAATTCCAAATCCTCGCCAACCCCTATGAGCACTTCCGTGCAAATTAGTGCTGATGAAGCCGGAAAGCCGTTTGACCAATCACTCTACAGGAAGCTCATTGGTTCGCTCCTGTACCTAACGGCTAGCAGGCCTGATATCCAGTTTGTTGTTGGAGTGTGTGCGAGATATCAAGTTGCACCGAAGGAATCACACTTCAATACAGCTAAACGAATCCTGAAGTACATTAAAGGAACAGTCGATGCAGGACTGTGGTATCCTAAGGAAGGCGGATTCGATTTAGTTGGATACAACGACTCGGATCTCGGAGGCTGCAAGCTAGATAGGAAGAGTACAAGTGGAACTTGTCACTTTCTCGGACCTAGACTCGTTTCTTGGTTCAGTAAGAAGCAATTGGCTAACTCTCTTTCCACGGCTGAATCAGAGTACTATCTTCTGGTAGCTGCCGTATGCAGATCCTTTGGATGCAAAGAACAATCGCCGACTATGGAATCGATGCTAGAGAGACTCCAATCATGTGTGATAGCACGAGTGCAATTGCAATCACGCACAATCACTCGCACTCGCGCACTAAACATATCAACATGAAGCATCATTTTATCAGGAATCATGTCGAGAACAAGGATGTTCGCCTGGAAAAAGTTCATACAGACATTCAGCTGGCCGACATCTTCACCAAGCCTCTCGACACAGCAAGATTCAACATGCTCAGACAAGAATTGGGAATACTACAGCCAGACTCCCTGTAAGTCATTTACTGTTTTTACTCAACAATTGAGGGGGAATGCTGTAAGACCCGTGAATACAGTATCCAACATTAATTATCTGTACACTCAGAATCATCAATACAGTACTGTAGCGAGCGAACGCATATGAATCCTACAGCTGGTGTGTGCAATAATTAAGGGGGAATACTGTAGGACCCATGAATACAGCATTAATCTAAATATTGCTGTATGGAATTCAAATCCTATTAGTACCTTTTTAAGGGGGAACGCTGTATCAACGCGGAGAACAGCACATGCTATAGGATTTTGATTCAGTATATAATATAATATTATTTCCTATTAAAATAATTTTTGTCCACGTGCCCTGTTTTTATGTCAAACTTCATGTTCATTAAATGCCTTACACGACATCTGGACAACTGAATCTCAAAAGCCGCGATGTTTTTAAATTGTTTATTATTTTTAAACCGCCGTTTTAGGCATTTAGGGTATCAACCTATGTCAGAAGTGGGACCCATTCTATTTTTAAACCTCTTAATGGATTAGCGTACCGGTTACACTAAATCCATCTTGACCGTTAATTTCAAAACCGGTTCCCATCCCTTAAAATCTGACCATTCGTACTCTGCAAAACCCTATCTCGTCGCCCAACTATAAAAGGACTGAATCTGCCATTAGAGACTCTTTACGCTTTCTGCAATTACAAGAGTTCTCAAGCAAACAGCCTACATATTTTTCTGCATATTCACTACGAAATTCGATTGTTTTCTTGCACCCTATTTCCTAAGAAAACATCAATGGCTGGTCAATCTTCTTCCCCTGTTCTGAAGAAATCCTCCAACATCATTGATGGCCGGATCTTCTCCAAACCTGTCATCATGGAGCGTATTCTCTCGGAAACCAACGACTCAGAACCGATGGAGTATATCATTACTCGTCTTGAACAACAAGGCCTCTATCGCCTTGGGAGCAAGACCGCCGACAAATTCGACGCCCATCTGGTTGAGGAATTCTACCTCAACGCCGCCGTTCGTTTTCTCACAGCCTGTGGAGGTCATGTTGCCGACATAACCGCAATTGTGGAGTGGAAATCAGATGTATCAATCGCGATCTACTCCGGAGAATCTACAGCCGCCCGCCGATGGCACGACCATGGACCAACTTGAGACGTTCGGGTCTCAAGAGCTCATTACCAAGTTTTATGGACTATTTACAGGGTCCAAAGTGGTTGATATGGTGACAACTACTTGTCACAAGAAAAATTTTCTTCTTCATTTTGTATATCTTCATGACTTTTGCTCCAGGATCATTGAAAACCGAACCGGTGCGTTCGAGATGTGCACGAACTTAAGGTTCAGAATGATGGTAGCTATTTTGACCTGTGAAAAGGTCAATTGGTGCCAAATAATTCTGAAACGTCTTCAAGAAGAGGTGTGCAAACCTGCCACCCAAAAGAAATCCTTTGGTTTAATGCTGAACTACATCCTGACGAAGTGCGGACTGACGCAATCCGCCGATGCCAAGAAGAATAGCTCGAGGATATACTTAGGAGGCGTCAAGCCTACTGCGTATAACCAGAGCACCATGCACTGCAATCACCCAAGAACCAGGCACATGCCTATTTCTGCCAACATAAGAGATGAATCCGTGAAGGTCCCAGAAATGGAATCTTCAAAGAAGCGAAAGCGATCTCACAGCAAGAAACACTCTGCTGGTGAGAAGTCCAAGAAGAGACTCAGGAGGCTCTCAAAAATCAAATCTGCCAAGCACTCCAAGGATGTCTCCCCCGTGGCGCAACCCACTGATGAAGAACCCCGTGGCCCAACCCCGTGGAAGAGGTGTCTCCTCTTGTATCGACGTAGATCCCGAGCCTTTGGCGGCCACGACGGATATAGAGACATACGCCAACGCTCAAGACTTTAGCGAGTCGGCCGCCTATTCGAGCCAAAAGCTACTTCTCCTGCGGATCCCACACGTGCAGATCCATCATCCTTCAGGCACCATCCTCGCAAGGAGTCCATCTTCCGCACAGATCCCATACTGCACAGAATCCCTCAAAACAGCGTCTCCAGACGTTATTCGAAGTCCCTCCCCTGACTCGATCATAAATCAGACACTTCTTTCGGTTCAAATTGAACATGCCTACGAAAGATTTCTGCATTGGAAAGGCTACAGGCTAGCTCCGTACGATACACTGTACAATTGGAGCGATTGGAGCCACGAAGAGAGATTCGTCTCCGAAGTAACAGACTCAACTGAAATTGAGGCCCTGCTTCGATGGGACAACTCCTCTTGCAAGGATCTAATTGAAAGCCACCTGCTGCACAAATCTGACGCCAGGAGGAAAGGAAAGAATAAGTCAGAGGACTCTCCCACCAATCCAAAAGATGACGAAGACCATGACTCAGACGACGACGACGATGCTCTTCAAGCAGGTCTGAGAATGAGTCGTGAAGAGACTAAAGCTCGAGACGCCTCTCCACCCAGAAATGACGAAGGGCCTTCTACCCAAGCCAATCCCCCTTCGCCACAGCCCGAGAACATTCCCGACCAAGAGGAATCAGTCCCTCCAGTCGAGGAAGTTCAAGAAATTTTGGAACAGGCACCCGAGCCTGCTGCGACCGAAGAAGCTATTCCTGCAAGCCAACAGGAGGATTCAGTCCCTCCTGCATCCATGATTGCTGAAGAGCCTTCGCTACAGGAAGCTTCTCCACTAACTGTCGCCGAACCACAGGAAGCTGCTCCCGCCCCTTCAACCATGGAATCCGAGGACGGTACCGAACCTGAGGATGTCCAACTTACTTCACGTCCATCCGTGAATGTAAGAAGGTTGAACAATTGCAGAACCTTGCCGAACTGCATTCTCCGATCTCGCCGCACGAAAAGAGCGCTGCGAGCTCTTGGCCTTCGTGTATTTATCCAAGATGCGAAATGCTCTATCTTCCGTTGAAAAGGCACTGAATTGGATGCACACCTCTGCCGAAGAAATGACCACTCTTCAACACGAAGTATCTCGAGTTGTCGACGCATTCATTCTTTTGCGGAAGTTTTCAAGCAAGCCTTGAAGATCATGGAAGATAAGGGAGCAATCTGAAGGAGGAAGCTACAAAGATAAGGATAGCTGAAGCCAAGACCGCTTGTGCAATGATTGAGAACAGCTCTCAACTGCGTGCTCACGACAAATGCATTCAGGAAATGTCGCAGACTCTTTCCTCCCTCGTTGAAAGAATGACCAGCATCGAGACCAAACAGGACGCTGCTCTTGAAATCCTGCAAAGTCTTGATGAAGCCAAAAAGGGGGAAGAGGCACGAGAAGCTGCTAGGAGAATAAGGCTGCAACAAGAAAGGGAATTTGAGGCTGCTTAGAACAATATCACTGCCGAATTGAACAAGCTAGCACCTCAATCCCAAAGTTTCAAAATTCCAGGCTCCAGACCGGAATTCCATGACCCTAATGTCCCTTGGCAAACTCTTATTCAGAGACCTTCGGAAATTCGTCTGCCGACCAACCGCAACCCAACTGCCGACGAAGTGAAGCACTGGAGGAAGAACGAACTGATGAGATACTTTGTCAGACTCATCAGGGAATCCGCCATCTTCAAAAATTATAAAACGTTAGCGGAGGCGGCAGATAAATTTTCAAAGATGCTAGAAGAAGGTAAACTCCCTCTCCAAGTCGAAATGAAATCCAAACATAGAAGAGGAGATCGGGTCACCCATCCAGAAGATTGGATACTTGCCTTTGATCGTTCATATGAAGGAAGAGCGATATACCAGGATCGAGGCAATGATTCTCTTCAAAACAGGTGGCGTGGCACCGAGAACGAACAAGGAAAAAGACCATGGAGGCATGCGGATTATAGATAAGGAGATGAAATTTATGTATATTATTTTTGTTTTTGTAATTTCTATTCGAAACAGCAAACTTTGTACTCAATCATTTTGAATATCAATAAAAACGTTTGTTTTTCTTGAAAGATTACAACTCGTAATCTACTGTATTAATGTATGATTACTTAAATTGTTTGATAGGAATCTCAAGTTAGATAAACTTGATTGAAAAATAAGCTGTACGAACTAGTCTACGAACAGTTCATAAATTCAGTTGTAAACTTAGAATACATTGTAAGATTGTGCCTGCGCGCCAATCATGGGCTTAAGTTGTAATAAATCTTAAACTGTATCGAACTTGCCTGCGAGCAGTTCATTATTGTAGACTAAGTCACTAAGTCAGACCTTTGACAAAAGACCAAGAAATCTGCCAGAAGTCATCAAAGAAGAATGCTTCATGAAGAAGGTTTTGGCATCATAAAGAAGACTCGAAGAGTTAAGTAAAGAAGGTCTTGGCAAATTGTCAAAAAGGGGGAAATTGTTGGGAAAACAAAGACCCTGTATCGAAACAGCCGGGATACCCGATCCCTGTATCGAATGATATTTGAGGTTTTGACATATATGCCAATCCGAATACAGTAAGGAAACTGTATCGAAGCTTTGAGGCTTTATCCTGTATCGAAGACCTGCCTCGAATCAGCATATAAGTGAAGCTCTTCAGTACAGCAAGTAGTCTTGTAAAAAGACCAAGTATGGAAACTGTCTCGACACTCGAAATACAGTTATCTTCCATACAGCTCACAACAGGACAAAGAAGGAACAGAAGTCAAGTCCCGTTGAATGAAGAAGTATTTAAATACTCAAGGATAAAGTATTTAAATACTGCCTGTCTTCAGATCTTCAGAATCCCGCGAAATCCGGATCATGTCTTAATCCCGTTGGAACGAAATCTTATTCAAACGGATACATCACAACGGACACTTTCTTCAGAGACTATATATATCCTTGAAAACATTGAAGATCAGTTACACTCAAGTAACCTAACACTCAAGCTATCAAAAGTTATCATCAGAGCAAACATATCTCCAAAGCATACTGCAATTAAGAACGAAAGAGATATACAGTGCTCAACATCAAGAACATCCATCATCAGCTCAAGAACTTCATATTCGAAGCTGCTGTTCTTACCTGGTTACCTACCTTTTACCTCTGTGTAAAAACTGAGCTCTGTGTGAACTCATCAAGTTATTCTGACCTGTGTGGGACGAATAAGGACGAAGCTTTGGAACTGTGTGTGAAGAAGCTAGTCAAGAAGGAAGCTTTAACCAATCTGTGTGAACGGTTGAAAGTGATATTCTTTGTATCAATCTGTGTGAACGATACAAGGATAGGTTTGTTTATAATTACGTAGTTGTGTACGCAGTAATTATAATAAACTTTTTACTCCTGTGTGGAGGACCAGTGGACGTAGAGGGGTTTACCTCGAACCACTTTAATTCTTGTGTTATTTACCTTCACTTTTCTTGTTTTAAAATTACTGTGATATATTAAGTATACACCATACACTTAGTTGCTGTATCCATAGCAACCTACTGTATCCAAGACTTCCGCTACGCACTCAGATTTAGATTCCGTACAGTTTGTTGTTTAAACTATTTTCCAAACTGTATCCAGTATACTTAAGTGACCAACAATAGAGGACCTGTTCGATGAACTTGGAGGATCAGGAGTGTTCTTAAAAATAGATTTGAGATCCGGATATCACCAACTGAGGATTAAGGATGATGACATCTCAAAGACAGCATTCCGAACTCGATATGGACACTATGAGTTTATAGTGATGCCATTTGGTTTGACTAATGCGTCAGCAATATTCATGGACCTCATGAACCGTGTATTTCCACCTTATTTGGATAAGTTTGTCATTGTGTTCATAGATGTCATACTTGTGTATTCAAAGAGCAAGGTTGAACATGAGCAGCATCTTAGAACAGTATCGGGAATACTACGCAAGGAGAAGTTGTATGCGAAGTTCAACAAGTGTGAATTCTGGATTAACCGAGTTGCATTTTTGGGACATGTGATCACTTCTAGAGGAATCGAGGTTGACCCGGTTAAGGTAGAGGCAGTCAATGATTGGAAAGTACCAAGTAATGCAAATGAAGTTCGCATCTTCTTGGGTTTAGCCGGTTATTATCGGAGATTTATCGAGGGATTTTCGAAGATAGCTGCACCAATGACTAGATTGACAAGGAACGGAGAATTTTTCTTATGGAATGAGAAGTGCGAAAAGAGTTTCCAAGAACTTAAGCGAAGGTTGACTGCAGCACCAGTTTTGATGATTCCCGATCCGACGAGAGAATTCGTCATCTACAGTGATGCATCCAAGCAAGGCTTGGGATGTGTATTGATGCAGGAGGGCAGGGTAGTTGCCTCTGCTTCGAGGCAACTAAAACCACACGAGCTGAACTACCCTACTCATGATTTCGAATTAGCAGCGGTAGTTCATGCCTTGAAGATTTGGAGACATTACCTGTATGGAGGTAAGTGTGAAATTTATACTGACCATAAAAGTCTGAAATATATTTTCACACAAAAGGAATTGAATATGAGGAAGCACGGATGGCTAGAGTTGGTCAAAGACTATGATTGTACAATTCATCACCACCCTGATAAAGCAAATGTAGTTGCTGATGCACTGAGTCGTAAGGCGAGAGGAGACCTAGCCTGTATGTTGACCAAAGAGGAAAGCTTGGTCAAGGAATTTACAAGAATAAACCTTGAGATGACTACACCATCGAAGCCTGTTGAGTCGTTATTAGCAAGTTTGGTGGTACAAACAACCTTGAGGAAGCAGATCAAAGAAGGTCAACGACAAGATGACTTTTTGGTCAAAGTGAAAGAGCGTACTCTTTCAGGTGAGGATAAGGGATTCAATGTGTCCGATGATGGCACAATGTACTGTGAAGGGAGGATTTGTGTGCCCAATATTGTCGAGCTGAGAGAAGCAATAATGAAAGAGGCACATAATACTCCATATACAGCACACCCTGGAAGTACAAAGATGTACCAGGATCTTAAGGGGATATTTTGGTGGGAAGGTTTGAAGAGAGATGTGGCAGACTTTGTCAAAAAGTGTATAGTTTGTCAACAAGTGAAGGTGGAACGCCAATGCCCCTTTAGACTACTTAAATAACTTCATATTCCGGAATGGAAATGAGAATTTATTACGATGGACTTTGTGGTAGGTTTGCCTCGAACGAAAAGAGGAAACCACGCTATTTGGGTTGTTTTGGACCGACTCACGAAGTCAGCTCATTTCATCCCCGTTAAGATGAATTTCCGAGTGGATTAGTATGCTCACATTTACATCAGTGAGATTATTAAGTTGCATGGAGTTCCAGTCTCTATAGTATCCGACAGGGATACTCGTTTCATATCCCATTTTTGGGGAAGTTTGCAAGAAGCTTTGGGAACGCAGTTGAATTTTAGTACGGCCTATCATCCTCAAACTGATGTCAGTCTAAGAGGACCATTCAGATTCTTGAGGATATGTTGCGAGCATGTGTGTTAGACATGGGCAATAATTGGGAACGATTGTTGCCTTTGGTAGAATTTGCTTATAACAACAGTTACCAGTCGACAATCGGTATGGCGTCGTATGAAGCCTTATACGGTAGGAAGTGTCGATCACCACTGTATTGGGATGAAGTAGGTGAAAGGAAAATCTTGAGTCCCAAGATGATTGAACAGACAGTAGGTGTGGTGGATAAGATTCGTGAGTGGATCAAGATAGCACAGGATCGTCAGAATTCTTACGCCGACAAGTGTAGGAAAGATCTCGAATTCTGTGTTGGCGACAAGGTATTCCTGAAGGTATCTCCTACCAAGGGAATTTTTTATTTTGGTCCAAGGAGCAAGTTGAGGCCGAGATATATTGGACCGTTCGAAATTCTTAAACGACTTAGAGATTTAGCTTACCATTTGGCTTTACCCCCAGAACTTTCGGCCGTGCACAATGTTTTTCATGCATCGTTATTGAGGAAGTATGTGCACGATCCCGGCCACGTCATCAACTATACCGCCGTGGAGGTGAACAAAGATCTTACTTATGAAGAACAACCAGAAGTTATTCTCGACCGGTCAGTCCGGCAGTTGAGGAACAAAGAGAAGGTGTTCGTCAAAATTAAATGGCGCAACCACAGTAAAGTTGAAGTCTCTTGGGAGCGCGGAGAAGAACTTCAAGCTCGTTATCCGAATTTCTTCAATCGAGGTATGTCATTTATTTTCGAGGACGAAAATTTTTATAAGAGGGGTAGGATGTAATATCCGCCATTTTTATAATATAATATTACTATTTATAATAATATTAATAATGCATTTTCATTTCATTTAATCTCATTTAGAGAATCATGAGTATTTATTTCGACGTATCACAAGTTCTAGCCCGAGTCATTTTGTCAGTAGTCATTATTATAATAGTGTTATTATTTATTCAAGCATAATACTAACACTACTATTATTAATATTATCATTATTATTAATAATAATATTATTATTACTATTTTATTAGTACTAATATTATTATTATTATCATTATCATTTTGCGATATTATTATTATTATTACCAAATTACTACTTTTATACTTATTATTATATCATTATTATTATATCAATTATATTTAACCTTGTGTTATAATTTAACCAACTATGATTAAACTTAATTAACCATAATTAAGAACTCTTCTATCCAGTCGATCGTTCACCCTCACCAGTTCTTCACGTCATCAAAACTCCTCGATATTTATCCTAACACAATCCTATTTCAACCAAAACACTTTAAAACTTATATCTATAAATACAAGGGGGATTCTAGGGTTCACCCACCCTTGTACTTGGTTAACATACATCACTTTTAGATGTATTCAATTATAGCCTTTGGATTAATTGTAAATTTATCATAAATAGTTGTACTACATCTTGACCGTATATATTATAATTATAGTACATTAGATATTTTATTATATTTTTATTTCATATTGACTCAATTACATATTTAACCCTATATAATTTAATGATATAATTATAATCTTTATTACATTAAATCATTTTCTTGCTTATGTCAAATCTGTTCTTTCTTTCATGTTTTGCACCATTCACCTGGAAGGTCTTTTTCAAACTTAGCTGGAATGCGCATCATCGCAACACTACGTGCGATTTACACACACTGAACGTGCGATTCGCACAACCTCAGCCTCTTCCCTCTTGGCCGGCGATTGCTACAGCCTGCAGCCGCCGGCCCACCCCTCGTCCAACCATTTCAAGGAGAGTAGGATTATATCTACATTCTCCTTTCCCGTTTTACTTTGTTTTAACCAATTTCGTCCAGATCCTGGTACTTATTTTGATATTATTAGGATGAAATTTTGTTCTTCGTTCATCGCGATTACAGGTCCTTTGGACCCTAGCGATAGCCGCTCTTCCTCATCGCATCGCCCTCGTTTGGATACTCCCAGATCGAGTTCACAACAGATCGGATATGTTGGTGCTACAGGCGCGAGTTTGGATCTGGTGCGTGTAGGAGGTCCAGGCCATCTTTTCGATGATGGCTATGGATGGATTCATAACTGGTCTTGGCGCATCGATGCGGGCTCACTGAGACTGAGTCAACTCAGTGAGTCGTCCCTGGTGGTGGTTCGCTGAGTCCGCCAACCCGAGTCAACTCACACCCTAAGTCAACTTGCAGCACATGCTTAGGTACTCGGTACTCCTAGTCCTACACCCTTCTTTGCATCGGTTCATGAACACTGAACCGCGCCGAAACTGATTCAAAGTTTCTGAGCCGACTTTTCTCTTCAGGTACGTGTTTTCCAGGCCCAATTTTGACAGGAAGTTTTTGCACTTTCTCTTCCAATTCAAACCCAGCTTCTCGGTGCTCCTCTGTTTTGAGCTAGATGTTTAATTTCATGGAGGGATAGTCGAGCAGCTTCTAGGTGCTCTTTATCAACAGATTTTTCGATTGATTATGGGTTTTGGAGATTTACGATTATTGATATTTATGTTTTAACGGGTTTGTTGCATTCAACTCTGAAACTTGCACCAGTTGTTGACACGGTACCAATTTGTAGAAAATGGTGGAGTCCTAATGCCCCTTTAGGCCTGTGTGCCTTTTATGCTTGGTGTTTTTTATGCCAATTTTTCTGAAATTTTAGGATTACATCGGAAATTCTGGAATTTTTGACATGGCCCATGCGCCTTTTTGTGTGAATGACTGATCTCTGCCTATGCTCCAGTTTTCTTACATTTTTATAATTCTTGGGGATTTATTTGCTTCTGGTTGTGAGTCGATTAATCCGATGGAGGTATATTTTCATTTTGAGTAGCTTGCCTTGGGTTGTGTTTGGATACGTTTTGTTGGGCAAGAGACTTTGATCATCTGCTAGTGTGGGATTCTATCATGGCCTGTGTTTGCTTTTATTATACTTCCGCAACGAACAACAGCGATGCGATCGCTCTTGCTGGTTTTGCCTGGGCTTGAGATTGTAACTTTTCAAGAAATGTACACGGTTTGGATTGTCTTTGGGTTGTTCTTACAGATTTGACAGCTCTGAGTCGATGTGAGGAGCATTGGTTATCCCCCACGCTCGGTTTTCGTGTGTGTGAGGAGCGTTGGTTATCCCCCACGCTCGGTTTTCGTGTCTTAGGGCAACATGATTGGCAGCTTGACTTTTGTAGTATGTTCGAGAAAGCTCTAATCCGGATACTTTCTCCAGCTGTACCGCCCAGTTCCAGTCTTATCTTCTTGGCTTTGATTTGTTGTATGGATGAGTAGAAGATGGTGGACTTTACTGTTTATCAAGACTGACTTTCTTACATATCTGTGGGACTGTCGTTCTTGTTTATGCTTCACAAATATCGGCTTTGCCAAATATTTTAACAGTGTTTAGTGCTAGTGCGCTGCGGCAGGGTCCCGGTTTTTCAGGCTTGTATTCAGTGATCTTGACGGCATTCCCGTCTTCTGATCGACAGCAGAACCGTCATTTTTGGCTTGGCCGTCCCGAGTCACATGGAGGCAGTCCCTCTGGCCGACGGCAGCACCGTCGCTTATGGCTTGGCATTCCCGGCATTTTCTGGATCATACGAAGACATCTCTGACTTGCAGTGCCCTATTTGCAGTTGCAGTCATACTTTCTCACTGTCTAGATTTTGTGCCCGTATTTTGTTTTGATTTTTCAGTCTACTACCGGCTTGTGGTAAATTTATTCCGCTTTCATGCTCTGTGTAGCATTCTATGTCGCCTGTGGCCTTTATAGCTTTCGGGTTCGCCTATGGTAAATTTTGTTATAGTTTTAAATTATAAACGATCGAAATTTATGTACCCGGATCATGTTTGTGTAATGATTAACTTATACATAATTGGTCAAAATTATATACACTAATTAATTGGTCGAAATATTCTTAAGAATTTTTCGGAAAATCCTTTTAGTGCACAAATTAGCAGCATGTTCCTCAAGATCAAATAGAGCATGATTTAAAATCAAGATATAATATAATAATTATTCAAAAACGACTTATATTCAAAAAGAAATATTTTAATTATATATATATGCCTAATGAATGTTAAATTAAATATCGTAAAAAGAAGATTAATTTAAAATATTAATAATAAAAAATAGAGTTGAGACGATAAAATTATTAACTTATAAACATTGAGAGAAAAATAAAAAGAAAAAAAAAAAATTGGTTCCCATTAACTCTCATTCAAATGGTAGGAGTTAGTGTATTTTAAAAAAAAAAAAGACAATTAATTCAAAAAAATTCACATAAAGACACGTATTTTGTACAACTCTCTTTTAATAGTAAAATAAATTTCAAATCGATCATGTACTATTACAACTTAGTGTAGATAATTTCGACCTATTATGTACCGACCAATTATCCATAATTTCAAATTGATCATGTACTATTACAACTTAGTGTATGTAATTTCGACCAAATATATATGATTTCGACCCATTATGTATAATTTCAAATCGATTATGTTCAATTTCGACCAATTATGTATAATTTCAAATCGATTATGTTCAATTCTGACCAATTGCCTATAATTTCAAATCGATTTATATACAATTGCAAAACGATTATGTATAATTTCAACAAATTATGTATAATTTCAAATCGATCATGTACAATTACAACTAATTATAAATAATTACGATCGATTATGTATAATTTCAAATCGATCATGTACTATTACAACTTAGTGTATATAATTTCGACATGTTATGTACTATTTCGACCAATTATGTGTAATTTTAACTCGATCATGTACAATTTCAAATCGAGTATGATTAATTTCGACCAATTATTTCTATTCTCGACCAATTATGTCCAGTCTCAACCAATTATGTATAATTTCAAATCGATTATGTTCAATTTCGACCAATTATATATAATTTCAAATTGATTATGTTCAATTTCGATCAAATATTTATAATTTCAAATCGATTATGTATAATTGTAAATCTATTGTGTATAATTTCAACAAATTATGTACAATTTCAAATCGATACAATTGTACAATTAATTATAAATAATTTCAACCAACAATATTCAATTTCAAATCGATCGTGTACTATTACAACTTAATGTATATATTATTTCGACCTATTATGTACCATTTCGACCAATTACACTTAATTTCAAATCAATCATGTACATTTTCAAATCGATTATGTGCAACATCGAATCGAGCATGTTCAACTTTGGCTAATTATATTTACCCTGGACCAATTATGTTCAATCTCAACCAATTATGCATAATTTCGAATCGATCATGTAATATTTACAACTTATTGTATATAATTTCGACCTATTATGTACCATCTCGACTAGTTATGTTGAATTTCAAATCGATCATGTACAATCACAACTAATTATAAATATTTTCGACCAATTATGTATAATTTCAAATTACAACTCATTATAAATAATTGCGACCAATTATGTATAATTTCAAATCGATCATGTACTGCTACAACTTAGTGCATATAATTTCGACCTATTGTATATCATTTCCACTAATTATTTTTAATTTCAAAATTATGCACAATCACATCTCTAACCTTATTATTTCGATTCACTACTACTCGTCGTGGTAAACGACACCGGGTAACTGAACCCTAGCTAAATATTAATTATTTTATTTTATTTATACTTATAAAATATAACATAGTGTGATTTTTCTTCGAATGTCAACGGGTTGGACAATAGTTATGTACAATTTCGAATCGATTATGTAAAATTTCAAATTGACCATGTACAAATTAAACTAATTATTCATAATTCTGACCAATTATGTTCAATTTCGGCCAATTATGCACAAATTTGAATCGATTATGTATATTTTCAAATCAATTATGTACAATTGCAAATCGATTATGTATAATTTCGACAGATTATGTATAATTTCAAGCCGGTCATGTAAAGTTTCAAGTCGATTATGTATAATTCAAATCGATTATGTTGATTTTTGACCGATTATGTACACTTTCAAATCAATGTGTAATTTCACCTTTTGTCAATACCACGAGAATAGGAAAAAAATATAATAAATCCCTAAAAAATAAACACGCGAATAAATCCCAAAAGAATCGGGAAACTTTTAGAATTCCATTTTCGTTGTAAATCTTCTTCAATCTAAATCTTCTATAATCCCCCATCACTTTCGCTTCTCTCTCACACTATTTATTTCCTGAGGATGTGAACCAAAGTTGCTCAGATTATAAATGACATTTCAAACCAAAATTGATAAAGCATTCAAAACATCAGAGTCGAATAAATACTACAATGAGTCTAAATGTCTATTACAAAACATTTCAGTCTAATATAAATTCAATCCATAGACAATCTGAAAATAATAATGGTATTAGGCCTCTCATCATACATAATTAGATGATGATGATGATGATTGTCAAGTACACACAATCTGAAAATTCTTTTGCATCATCGGCTCGCTGCAATTTTTCGATCACCTCACCAACTGGGTTCACCAATACAAGCTGTTGGAATTGAGACACAGAAACATTAATCAAGGTTTTTGATTAAGAAAAAACAATGACATGGTCGAATGAAAATAATCCCCCGTGTTTATATACGAAATTGCACGAAATTTCTTTACATTTTTTAAATTACATGAAATCCCCGGTGTTTAAATTTAAACTTTGTAGGGACTTCTCTTCTCTTTAGTGTATTTCAAGTTCAAGACATTTGCAAATCAGCCTCATACGATTCAAAATGAGCAATTCACTCCGGAGACATTTGAAAAACGCATTTTACACCCCCTTAAAACACAATCATATTTTAAGAGATGTGGTCCATCGAGTATTTTTTACGTGATAAATCCCTTATTATTTTATAGAATCAATGCTATCAAATCGATTTTTTTCGCTCGGAGGATAAAATGCACTTTTCACATGTCTCCAGAGTGAATTACGCCTTTTCGTTTATGTGGTGATGATTTGCAATGATTTTAAACATAAAATACACTAAAGGAGATTATGTGCAGGGGTGTTTCATGCAATTTAGAAAATACAGGGGGATATCGTGCAATTTTATATAAACAGAGGGGATTATTTGTAGTTTACCCAGCAATGACAAGTTGTTAAGATAATGCCTGCAAGCTCTTTTTCTAACCGGAAAAAAAATGTTATTTTCAGCTTCTACATGAAAATTTAAATAATAGTTATTGAGTGTTTGCAAGACTCATTTTTTTCTGGCTAGAAGCTGAGAATCACTTTTCTGGTGTGTGTGTGTGTGTGTGTGTGTGTGTGTGTGTGTGTGTGTGTGTGTGTGTGTGTTGTCAATATGACTTGCCTCCAAATTCTTCTTTTCCAATGCCATCTTCAAATCTTTGAAAAACGCGACTCCATTCGTATCTGTTGCACTTACAGCTGAAAAAAGGTTGAGAATAATTTCTTATTTCTGTTACTTGAAAACAAAAGGAAAGGACCATATTGTGAATACTGAAATTTTCTGTTACATTTTTTTTGCTTTTTGAATAAACTCACCAGACAAATCAAGAACCACAAATCTAAGTTCAGACTTCCTTTTACCATTTTCATCCTCTGATGATGATTCATATTCTTCTATCCATCTTGTAATCCTGACAAAAAAACAACAAAAGAGGAGAAAACATATCAAAGTGAACTAAAAACATAAATTGTGGACTAAATGAAGAAAAACCAACATTTCTTTAAGATAAGTGGTATTTACAAAGTTAATCGGAGCTTCAATGCTTAGAATAATGAATCCAGGGACACCGACACTTTCTTCGTACTGATCAAGGTTGCGATAAATCACCTCAACCTGAAGCCTAATGGAAAGAAGAAATAAATTCAAAAACAGATGGCAAAATTATAAAAAAGAATAATTACAAAATTACCCTTAATGTTTCATTTGATTACAAAAGGTCAAGATGTTTTTTCTTTTAATCAACCCGAAGGTCAGGATCAATTTTCGTTAATTTATTCTTAATAGAACCTATCACTCCGCGGACAACTTTTATGTTCTTCTTATTTATAATTAAACCCACCAAAATTAGAAGTACATCTCCTCTTAATATTCCCATTGCAATCTCATTCTCAACCATCTGTTGTATCACCCGCTTCACAGGTCTTGCTCCAAAATTAGTGTCAAAACCTAATGCTCCCAGCAGTTTAATAGCAGCGTCAGTGTAATGCAAGTTGATATTTTTCTGTTTAAGTCTGTCTTTTACATGACTCAGCTGCACATACACGTATAAAATAAGATAATAATGTCGTCAGTTAACATGCACGGATACTTTATTCAAAAGTCGGACAAACTAACATGAAGTCATGAAGCAGATAAATTCATAGTGCTTGGACAATATTAAAAGACTAACCGAGAGAGAAAAAGAGCGAGCGCACGCGCGGGGAGAGAGGGAGAGGGAGAGGGAGGGAGGGGGAGTGGGAGGGAGTACGGGAAAAGGGGAGACTTTTGTTTTTACTTTTTACCTTAATTTCAACAATTTACTGAAATTATACATAACTGGTTGAGATTGAACATAATTGGTCGAGAGTAAAACTTTGAACGGGACGAGATAATATTTCTGTTCACTTCTCACTCCCAACAATATTCCATAAATAGCACAGGATAACAAAGATAAAAAAAAAACAATCCAAAAGAAAAAGAAAAAAGAAACAGAGAGTGAAACTTCACAACAAACTAAAGTACCAGTAATATCATTGTGAGCCACTCAGAACTTTCCAAATGGTCATCCGCATTTTACCGAGTACCTACCAAGTTTTCTTCTGTACCATCTGCACGCCTAATCGAAAGCTCAGACAAAAAGTTGCTACAAATTTCAAAATATCCACATGAACTGTCCATTCCAAACTCAAACAGAAAAAAAAATTACGGAAGAACCCAAAGGTTTTCGAAAATTACAAAAATCCCACATCGAAGTTTTTTTATCTCTTTAATATTACCCTGACTGTAAATCGTTCATAAATAAAAACATTTCAAACAAATCATAGTTACCCCTTGCGTAATGACGAGTCTTCATGTTTAGAGTGTAACACCCCCAGATCCGACCGGGAATATTACAGCGCCGTGGGCCCCGAGATGGAACCCACAAGGCTGAAGGAAATTTTCGCAAACATTTACAAATGCCCAAGAGGCTAACGATGGTATTATCTATTAAAAACATTCGAAGATTTATAAAACTCGTTTATCAAACTGTCGTAAAAACTCATTTGAAACCACAAGGCCCAAAATGCCAAAACTCAACAGTTTAAAAACATACGTTAAGCTATCGCTTACACGTACCGACAGAATAGATTTAGAAAATAATTTCCAAAGTAACCTAAGTTACCGGATACCAAAAAGGCCATTTAAAAATACTCACGCAGCGGATAAAGACAAACAATTAAAATACTCTAGCAGCGGAATACAACAACTGATCAGAGACTCAAAACACAAATACATGCCCTTGCCAGTATCCTTCGGGAAGTTCATCTCTCCACGACCGCTACAATCTTGATAATCCAAGAACCTAAAAAGAAAGCCCACGACGGGGTCAGCCATAATATCCAACAATGATAACCATCACATCTCGTCAATAATTACATATCAAAGGAAATACTAAATAAGAATACGACCAATGTAATCTTACCGTCGTAACTTTACGAGAATCCACGATTCGTATCCTTAACAACAGATTAAAATAATACCGAAATATCTGTACGGTATCTCAACAATACTCAAGGTTCTCAAAACATTATCATAACTCGCGACACGAAAATTATACCAACTCTGGCCAATTCAATCCATAGGATAACATCGACAATTCCAATACGATAATCGATTGTCCATCAAAGACAAGTACCAAGGAAATACGGAACATACCTCAAGATACGAAATACCATGACAATCACGTCAGTCTAATCCGAGATCAGATCAACATAACATACGGACATGGTCCTAACACAAGACCTACAAATGCATACTCATATGACAACGTCAATATGATCACAACAATAACGACAATGTATACTTATGGCAAACCCATAATATACATATGCACAACAACAATACATGGCAATCCGATGATCCAGCGTTCACTGCCTAGATCCCCCGATGATCCCGTCAGACCAACCCGAGGTGGAAAACCCGTCCGTTGATCCAGCGCACGCTAGCATAGATCCCCCGATGATCCCGTCGGACCAACCCGAGGTGGACATACAACAACAATGCACAAATGCATATAACAATGATACACAATGCATGACAACAACGATACACGCATGTATCACAACATGATCGACATGAAATGACAAAAATGATTAGAGTACTTTCCTCGAGTCCTTCGAGAGCAATCTCGATGTCCAGACCTTCACGAACCATTATTCTAAATATTCGACGATCCGAAATGTCACGGATGGTAAATAATTCACGCCTTTGTCTATACCATGATGTATCCTCGATACCAAGTATGCCAACAAGAATGTAAATCATATACATTATGATTTAATTCCCAAAACTCAAATACAACCTATAATCTCAACTCTCCTGTGATTACGATTTATAAACATTGCTATACGAATTATAAACGAATGAAACTGAAACTATTCATTAAATATTATAAACTGAGCAAGTAATAACTTACCTCGATACCAATGAAGTCGTTACCAATTCCTTGCCGTCGTCTACATGTCCCTCGGCCCTGATCAAAGCAATCTATGAACATTCTTGAATACGACCGCAAAGCATGGTTCTAAATATCGATCAATAATCTCAACCTATTTGAAGGAATGGATTGAATCCCAAGGTTGAATCCGTTTTCAATCACTTCCAAGCTTCAAAGGTTGTTAGGAATGATCAACTCAAGTGTTTGGAACCTCAACTTCTCTCTAAGACCTCTCTCTATCGGTTCACATGAAGAAATGGACGGAAATGACGAATAATGGCCAACTGCACTTATATATATACTGTACATTATTAACGTACGCTAACATCTTTAATTAACGACGTTACAAGCTTAGCGCGGCGCTAATCGCCCTTTGTTAGCGTGGCGCTATCGCAATGCAGGCAATCGCTTTGCTTCGTAAACTAGTTTGCGTACGTAATGCCCATGTATTAACGTACGTAAAACATCCTGTCTAGCGTACGCAAGTCCTTAACCTTAGCGTGCGCTATGCGCAGTTGACTCGTTTGTCTATATGCTCCGAAGACTGGTCCACACGCCGAAAGTGCTGATGAGGATAAGATTCCTTTTTGTCCGATATATCTTTAGCGTGCGCTAACCTTTAGGGTTTAGCGTGCGCTAGTACTACATTACAAACATCCGCTGACTTATCAGAACGTGCGCCGAAAGTGGCCTGGTCCACACGTAGATTCCCTCTGATCTGTCTGCACTAGCGCGCGCTATTATTTTACCTTTAGCGTGCGCTATGAATGAGTATTAGCGTGCGCTAATAAGGCTATGTTTAGCCATTATCATCTACTCTTCTCTAATATCTCGACATGCAGAATACGAACATACGACATATTGAATACATATACATATACCAACAACATTCCCATACGATAAGCCCGACACACAATGTCTTCCAATACAACTATCAACCAAGTGCGGTAATAATACTAATACAGGTGTCTTAGTCCTTCATTTATTTTATCCATACTGTACAGATTCCACGTTGTACAACATAACTTGGATAAAATAATATTAAACAACAGTAGTAGAAATTCCGTATATTACATACTACACCACTTAAAATAAGTTTCGTCCTCGAAACTTGCAAGCCGTCATAGAAAAACAAACAAACTATTCAACTGAAATATTCCGACACCATCACGACAACGATCAATACAGAACCCCAGAGATAGATATTCGGACGAATAAAATTCTCAAAACGTTGCACATATCACATACAATGGATCTCAAAGAAACGCACCCGAATGTTGAACATACCCGTCGGCATACGAACAACCAATCACAAACCGACGAACATACCCAATCATACCTGGAGTGGGAACGACCAATCAATATCCAAAACAACCATCCTGGAGTCATCATCCCCAAATCTACACTTAAAATAAAATCATTCAAAAATCACTATGGTAAAATCGCACTACTACCACACCAATAGAGTCACATAGCACATATGCTCCAGTTTCACAAAACTCAAAATTCCAAAATCATATTCTGTACTGAACCTACATTACGTGGCATATTTCTCTTATCGGCTCAACCAACCGGTCATCTATGGATAACCAAACTACCATACTGAAGTTTGAATCCTATTTATCGTACCATACTGATGTCTTATCCAGTTTGTGAGTCATACTCATAACTTCACCATGATATGCACTATGCACTAAATGCGTATGTATATCAATCAAATTTTCAAAACCTGTTTGAAATCATATAGTCTCGTCAAAAGACAAATTTCCGAAAGTTCTTTCAAAAATTTTTCAAAACTCAAAACATAAATTTTCGTAAGTCCACGAAATCAATTTTCGAAAAAATTAAATCGGCTCGCTGGTGCCAAGTATTCGATAACAGTTTCTTTCGATTCTACACGATTTCGAAGTTTCAAATGAAAACTATGCAAATGCTGGACTACATCCATATACTGTATACCAATTCGGTTCGCTATTCCATCGGAAAACCACACGATAAAGTTCCGAAATTTTCAATATATAAACTCCGACTAAAAACTCCTTTTCCACATATGACTCCCAACGTCAATCATTTTCCATCCTGGATCACCTCAATTATGTTATGACAATGCATTGAAACAAATCAACACAGCGAAAGACTTCCCTAGAAGTTTCTTTTGAACAAGTAATCCGTAACCCAAAGGCGGAACGACATAGATAAACGATTGATAAAGTGTTTTACAAGTCTCGGGAGTTTTTAAGAAAACAGAAAAATCTTTTGAAATATTAGGGTCTCAGCCCGTATCTCGTTCCGCATTACAAGAAGTTTAAAAAGTAGGAAACTCTTTTTTTTCGGACCCCAAGTCCTGAGTTATAAAACAATTTCAAAAATCTATTGGGTCTCGGCCCAAAAATCATTTACGGTAAAACATCCGTAAAACATTCTTTTTTAAAAGTATCATTTTCAAATGCTCAAAAACAGTTCATATATCTCAAAATGAACTAACATGACTACATGTTCTCTGAACAATCCACAATATTTCTCCCAAATGCACAGCTCCGTTCCAAAACTTAATCGACATTGATTCCTAAAATCATAACTTCTCAAAATCATCAATCCTGTCCCAACTCTGTCATCTTATACTGTAACGCATAATATCTTTCTGAACCTCAGAACATATCAACTTATAACGACAATAAATCTCAATGCAATTCAAAAATCCAATACTTACAAATCGTGAAGCTGACGATTCCCCGTGATACTGGCACATGTCTCGACTCAAGAAAATACTCGACACAGATATTTTCAAAACACATATTTTGCAAACTCAGTTCAACTCGAGAAAACAACACAGCTCTATCTGAAGAAACATGTTAACACCATTTGAAAAAGTTACAACAATCCCAGTACCACACAGGTAAATCACATAGCGTACAAGCCCGAGTGAACAACAAAAACCCAGAGCTCAAACACTTGTCAACCGACAACTCAAATGACACGACAAAAGCACGACCCAACTCGACCCGACTGCCTAGGTTTTCACAACCTAAGCTCTGATACCATATTCTGTAACACCCCGCATCCGACCGAATATTACGGCCGTGGGCCCCGAGATGGAACCCACAAGGCTGAAGGAAATTTTTGCAAACATTTACAAATGCCCAAGAGGCTAACGATGGTATTATCTATTAAAAACATTCGAAGATTTATAAAACTCGTTTATCAAACTGTCGTAAAAACTCATTTGAAACCACAAGGCCCAAAATGCCAAAACTCAACAGTTTAAAAACATACGTTAAGCAATCGCTTACACGTACCGACAGAATAGATTTAGAAAATAATTTCCAAAGTAAACTAAGTTACCGGATACCAAAAAGGCCATTTAAAAATACTCACGCAGCGGATAAAGACAAACAATTAAAATACTCTAGCAGCGGAATACAACAACTGATCAGAGACTCAAAACACAAATACATGCCCTTGCCGATCCTTCGGGAAGTTCATCTCTCCACGACCGCTACAATCTTGATAATCCAAGAACCTAAAAAGAAAGCCCACGACGGGTCACCATAATATCCAACAATGATAACCATCACATCTCGTCAATAATTACATATCAATGGAAATACTAAATAAGAATACGACCAATGTAATCTTACCGTCAGAATTTTACGAGAATCCACGATTCATATCCTTAACAACACATTAAAATAATACCGAAATATCTGTACGGTATCTCAACAATACTCAAGGTTCTCAAAACATTATCATAACTCGCGATACGGAAATTATACCAACTCTGGCCAATTCAATCCATAGGATAACATCGACAATTCCAATACGATAATCGATTGTCCATCAAAGACAAGTACCAAGGAAATACGGAACATACCTCAAGATACGAAATACCATGACCATCACGCGCCTAATCCGACATCAGATCAACATAACATACGGACATGGTCCTAACACAAGACCTACAAATGCATACTCATATGACAACGTCAATATGATCACAACAATAACGACAATGTATACTTATGGCAAATCCATAATATACATATGCACAACAACAATACATGGCAATCCGATGATCCAGCGTTCACTGCCTAGATCCCCCGATGATCCCGCTGACCAACCCGAGGTGGAAAACTCCGTCCGCTGATCCAGCCGACGCTAGCATAGATCCCCGATGATCCCGTCGGACCAACCCGAGGTGGACATACAACAACAATGCACAAATGCATATAACAATGATACACAATGCATGACAACAACGATACACGCATGTATCACAACATGATCGACATGAAATGACAAAAATGATTAGAGTACTTGCCTCGAGTCCTTCGAGAGCAATCTCGATGTCCAGACCTTCACGAACCATTATTCTAAATATTCGACGATCCGAAATGTCACGGATGGTAAATAATTCACGCCTTTGTCTATACCATGATGTATCCTCGATACCAAGTATGCTAACAAGAATGTAAATCATATACATTATGATTTAATTCCCAAAACTCAAATACAACCTATAATCTCAACTCTCCCGTGATTACGATTTATAAACATTGCTATACGAATTATAAACGAATGAAATCAAACCATTCATTAAATATTATAAATCGAGCAAGTAATAACTTGCCTCGATACCAATGAAGCCGTTACCAATTCCTTGCCGCCGCCTACATGTCCTCGCCCCGATCAAAGCAATCTATGAACATTCTTGAATACGACCGCAAAGCATGGTTCTAAATATCGATCAATAATCTCAACCTCTTTGAAGGAATGGATTGAATCCCAAGGTTGAATCCGTTTTCAATCACTTCCAAGCTTCAAATGTTGTTAGGAATGATCAACTCAAGTGTTTGGAAACTCAACATCTCTCTAACACCTCACTATCGGTTCACATGAAGAAATGGACTAAATGACGAATAATGGCCAACCGCACTTATATATATATCAGACATTATTAACGACGCTAACATATTTAATTAACGACGTTACAAGCTTAGCGTGGCGCTAATCGCCCTTTGTTAGCGTGCGCTATCGCATTGCAGGCGATCGCTTTGCTTCGTAAACTAGTTTGCGTACGTAATGCCCATGTATTAACGTACGTAAAACATCCTGTCTAGCGTACGCAAGTCCTTAACCTTAGCGTGCGCTATGCTCAGTTGACTCGTTTGTCTATATGCTCCGAAGACTGGTCCACACGCCGAAAGTGCTGATGAGGATAAGATTCCTTTTTGTCCGATATATCATTAGCGTGTGCTAACCTTTAGGGTTTAGCGTGCGCTAGTACTACATTACAAACATCCGCTGACTTATCAGAACGTGCGCCGAAAGTGGCCTGGTCCACACGTAGATTCCCTCTGATCTGTCTGCACTAGCGCGCGCTATTATTTTACCTTTAGCGTGCGCTATGAATGAGTATTAGCGTGCGCTAATAAGGCTATGTTTAGCCATTATCATCTACTCTTCTCCAATGTCTCGACATGCAGAATACAAACATACGACATACTGAATACATATACATATACCAACAACATTCCGATACGATAAGCCCGACACACAATGTCTTCCAATACAACTGTCAACCAAGTGCGGTAATAATACTAATACAGGTGTCTTAGTCCTTCATTTATTTTATCCATACTGTACAGATTCCACGTTGTACAACATAACTTGGATAAAATAATATTAAACAACAGTAGTAGAAATTCCGTATATTACATAGAGCGCTGATTCATAGCAACTCTCATACTACCAGACTATCATTCTAAGCGTGAAGATCAATAAACATGCTTACGACACAAAGCGTTTTTTCCATAATTTTCAAAAATATCTGTTGTTCTCTTAGACTCTTGAGAAGGTAAAAACACCCTGAAACTAAATTATTGCAAAATCATGAATTGTCGAATCAGCATTCTAAGCGTTAAGACCAGTCACCAAGTTTAAGAGACAAGGCGTTTTTTCCCGTAATTTTCAAATACATCTGTTCTTTTCTTCCTATGGATTTTTTGTTATCCCAAAGTTAAATCATAGAAGTGGCCATTAAAATTTCAATAGCTAGAAAGAGGAAAAACAATAATTGACTAAAAAACATGGCTTTCTATAGATTTACAAGTAAAGGTACAACACCTCGATGCAGTGGCCAACATAAGATGTAAAAAGAACATCCAGCACACCTACAACCTTCAGATGACAATCTGGAAATGTTAAAGAGAACTTTACAGAGAAAGTTAGAAAAAAAAAGGAACAAAGGATGCGTCTATAAGCAAACTCAGTCCGTAAGTTCTAATTCGACGGCCGGGCGACAATTGGGACCTTCATTGCATGCCTTGGTAAATTCCCAACCTATTTCAACAGCAATAACCATGATACTGTCAGCAGAACCCCAAAAGACCGACCCCCAATAAGTCCTGCAAGAACAATCACAAAATGCACTAGATATCTCCAGTCTAGTCCACCTTCACTAATATCCGATACTCGAACAAGAGTACGTAAGGCACTGATGTTATCGTTCTCTTTGTGCGTAAGGCACTGATGTTATCGTTCTCTTTGTATGTCGGTCCCAATACAATGTATACCTTTCCAAGTTCCTAGTTATACACAATAAACTTGTTTTCAGCTAAAGAACAAAAGCTCGACGTTATTTGACCTATAGAAAGATATATATCAATAATCACGGATATATAATCAGAATCTTTTCAACCACCAATCTCTCTTAATACATGCAATGAACATGTCATATTGATGCGCAGTATGACGTCAAAGAAAGCTCAAAGACGTGAGAATTACCATCTTCCTTACACCCACAATGTAGAGAATGCACTGGCCACAATTGGCTATAAATCCATTGAAACCGAGACATTTCAAAAAACTGTACTTGCTTGGCAAAAAAAACTCAAATCAACATATTCGAATCGCTCCTCAATTTTCAGTTTATTTTGGTGGATTTAAAATCCATCCTAAACCCTAGTAATTTGAAATCCAACCTTATACTTCTTATATATATATATATATATATATATATATATATATATATATATATATATATATATACCTCTCTCTCTCTCTCTCTTTCTCACACAAACACTTGATACTACACACATTTCACGCAGAAAAAAAAACATACTACACACATCTGATACATATACACAAGAAGTACACTCCCCTTTCTGAAGTAACTTCATTGTGAAAATGTATAAAAAAATGTACATTTTCTGAAGTAACTTCACTGTGAAAAAGTAAAACCTTCCGGTTGTTTCATATAATTTTTATCCCTAGCAGCATTAGCAAAGGAACAAGTGAAAAATCAGATTAATGGAGTAAAAAATCTTACCGCGGGCTTTATTGAAAGTGGAAGACGATGCTAGGTTCTCGAGATCAATATGACACGAAGCACTTTGTTATGACCTGTGAATCAACTGGTAAGCACCAAGGAAGTGAAAATCAGATTAATGGAGTAAAAAGACTTACCCGTGAGCTTTACTGAAAGTAAAAAACGACGGGTTTCGAAATCAAAAAATATAGTTTCGGTTGAGACATCTGATGTACCCATTTTTCCGCCGCATATCTCATGCCATGCTTCTTCTTCTCCGAATCGGTTCCTGGTGTCAGTCAATCAAGATTCGCCCTCTTCAATGAACTCTCTCTCTTTTCTTTACGTGGCTGCGGGTTAAGCTTAGGTTTTTCTAGTTAGGAATGGAATTCCATCAACTGGGGAAGGGAAGCCTCGTGCCGCAAACCAAGAATGATGAACAACAATCCTTTTCCTCGCTCATGAGGTCAATGGAGCTACACAGGTAGGAAGAGCCACTTTAGATTAGGCCTGTTAAAATGGGGGTAAAGGTTGGATTGAGAGATATCGATTTTGATCTTTTAGTTTTTACCTTCTCATAAATTACTTAATGAGGGTATATCAGTAAATGAATTATTTTTTTGTAATATTTTTAATTTATTTGGTACATCTTTATTTTTGGGTTGTACATAATCCAATGGTGCTAATTTAGTACAAATGATTTTGTCAAAGTATACGATCAATCAAATGGTTAATACTGAGTACATCTAATTTAGAGAATGTTCACCAAGTACAAGCCCGACGAACCGTAGAACTACCCATAAATACAATTTCTCATCCAACAATAATTTATCTTCTACAAAATATACATCACGATAGAAATCTGCCATAACACTTCACACGGCAGGACAAACACCATACATCGGCAAGAAAAAAAAAAGAGAAGCTGTCCAGAATAGTTCTTCACGGCAGTCTTCATCAAACTAATCTGCACAATTCTACTGCCAAAAGTTCATGGGAGAAAAGAAATTTTGAAAACAAGAAGATTCAGCATCCAGCCCCAAATCGAAGTTCCTGCCCCTATTTATCCGACACCTCCACGTTTCTCCGGAGAGGTAAAACTCAATATTCAACATCCAATATTTTTCTTCGTGTATTTTGAATCAAAATCTGAAATTTCATAGATAATATAATTCCCCTAATCTACCCAGAATCCATCCTACTCGACTCATCGACACCAATTCGCAGCCCCGACTCTCAACCAGAAAAAAAAACACTATCAATCTGAAGAACTCCCTAAATTCCCGACCCGACTTTGAAACCCATCAAACCCAGCTGAACAAAACAACCCGAATTTCAACCATGGCCATTCCAATCGGTTGAATGAAACAAACCATGGCTGTCATTCACCTCACAACTTCAAATCAGGAAAACCATATTTAGAAACCCGAAACCCGAAACCCGAAAATCGAACCCATCTCAGAAACTCCAAATCCGAGCCCCAAATCATCAACCCAACTAGCATAATTAATCTAGTAAATCATCGAATTGGACCACCAATTTCAGCCTGAAATCGGTCCCTTTCCGATCGACACCTTCTGCAAGCTTGAAATCGAGCCCTCACCTTTGCAACACGGCAACCGCCGCGCGCTACAATTCTCATCGTCGCCCGAGCCATCCAGTTCGCGGCGGGTCTGCACAAGAGCTTCTATAGGCGTGTATGCGTATCGTGTTGGTGAGCGTGTGCTGTCTGCAAGTTTTTCTTTGCTATCGACCGAGAGGTTCTATGAGGAGGAGGGCAGATTTGTGATGTAGTACAGAGAGAAGAAGACAGGGAAAGAGACGGGGTGAGCATAGGAGAAAAAAATGAATTCCGCCGAAAGAAAATGAGGGTTATATACCCGCGATTTTTAAGGTTATTCAATTGAACCCCATAATTTTTAGATACTTCGATTTTAGCCCCAGATCTTTTTCCAGTCCTTCAATTTCAGCTCTTAACCCTTAATTTCGTGTGAAATTTTGACCCCAATCAACTTTAAAACTTTCAATCTAATCCTATTTTGACCCAAAACATTAATACGTTAACCCTTCAATTAATATTAATATTCAGTTTAATTTTATGCAAAATATTTTCATTTTCAGTCATTATATAATTATATTTTATAGTGATTAAAATTATTATTATATGTAGACATTAACAAGGATATACGGGCTTAGGAATTTGAGTCAAGCATCTTCATATTCAAGTTCAAGCAGCATCATTTATTCAGGTGGGAATTTTCACTATCACTTTAATTGCTTTAATTAGATTGTATATGTGATATTCTATTTATGTTAAAAATTGATGATACATGTTGTAAGTCAGGCTCACCTATGTACGTGTAAAGAGGCTATCTTAAGATATATATTGTGTGGAGACACCTGCACAACCTCAATATTCACATAGAGGTGGCCAAAAAAACCGGAACCGAGAATCGAACCGTGAAACCGGACCGTATAGGGCGGTTCTGGAACCGGAACCGTGTTAGACTAATTCACATGCATGCTCGGTTCATGTTATATGTGGCATTATGTGTATGTATTCATGTTGAGGAAAATATTATTGATAGAATAATCATTTAAATACTTTCCATGAGATTGTATATTACTGTGATATGAGTGATTTCCACGAGCTGAAGGAAGCTCACCCCCACCTATATTGATCCCGCAGGTTAAACCGAGCCGGATGGACGAAGGAGCGAGCCGAGAGGGCATATGATAATAGTTATTAAAATGATGTTTTCTTTATGTCTCATGTTTTTGAAATATTATTTGGGGAAACTCTTGATTAGAAATAATTATTATAAATTGTATTCTGCCGCAATTATTATCTCTTATCTATGACATGACATGATGTTGCCTTCATTAAAAGGCATTTATTTTAGTCAGTGTAGCGACTCGACTTTGTAGGCGAGAATTTTAATATTCTCAAATGAATTTATTTTTCGTCAAAATTCACATTTTATTTATTTCCCCAATAATTACCCCTAGAAAGTCGGGGCGTTACAAAGTGTAAACCATTTTTCGAGGCAATCAAGAAGACTAAGGATTTCCAGTGGACTGACTAGTGCCAGAAGGCCCTAGAAGCAATCAAGGAAGTCTTGACCGAATCACCGATCCTGCAGCAACCAACCCGCGAAGAAACTCTATACGTATACCTTGCTGTATCCGACTCCGCTATTAGCGCCCCCCTCATCTGAGCGGAGGGTTCGATACAACATCCTATCTATTATGTCATCCAAGCTCTTCACGACGCGATCTTTGATTAGGGGTGTCTAAATGGTTCCCGGTTCTCGGTTAGAACCGGAACCGAACCGGAACCGTATATTCAATTTTCGATCCGGTTTTCGGTTCCGTATATCTAAATTTTTTGGTTTTCAGTTAGAACCGGAACCGAACGGTTTAGAATCAAAAACCGATTTTGTAATAATATATTATAAATTTATTAAATATTAATATATTTATAATTTTAAAAATTAAAACCCTAATGACTAAATCTCTATTGTCAATTTCTCTCTCTCGTCTCAAACAGGTTTTCAACTAAAACAGTTTTTCCGAATTAAATAGTATATTTAATAGTTTTTTCGAATTAAAACAGTTTATTAAATAGTATATTTTCAATTAAAACATGTTTTTTCGAATTAAAAAAATGGTTTTTTACGGGTTAACCGAACCGGAACCGAAAATAATCGGTCCAGTTCCGGTTAACCGAAATTTTATATGATCCGGTTTTCGGTTCTTATTTTTGGGCAATTATGGTTCCAGTTAACCGAAAATTTCGATCCGATTAACCGGAACCGAACCGTTCGACAGCCCTAGCTTCGATACACCCCCATGGAAAAACTTGCCTATGCTCTTATTATGTCATCCCGCAAACTGAGGCCATACTTCCTTGAACATCATACCGTCGTCTTAACAAGCTATCCCCTGAAACAAATCTTGCACCGACCCTATGTTTCTGTCCAGTTGATCAAATGAGCCGTTGATCTCGGGCAGTTCGATATAAATTTTGAGCCACGGACGGCTACCAAAGGCCAAGTCCACACAAACTTCATCTCGGAATTTACCCCACCAATCACTCATGAGGACGTCAGACCTGAGAGATGGTTGCTCTATGTGGACGGATCATCTACCGTTGACCGAGCAGGGCGGGAGTAGTGCTGGTCATTCCCGACCAACGGTTATTCTGTTCGGCTATCCACCTAGGCTTTGTGGCCACTAACAACGAGGCCGAATACGAAGTCCTTTTGGCTGGACTAGAGATGGCAACTTCCCTCAGCCTCTCCCACCTTACTATTTTGAGCGACTCTTAGTTGGTAGTCAACCAAATCAAGGGTGAGTAGGAGGCTAAGGAACCCAAACTGATTAAGTATCTCCACCTGGCCCAAATCCAGCTACAAAGTTTTCAAAATACCATATGTTCGCTCTATTTTTAACTATCCGCAAGTATACGGAGTAACTGTAGGAAGTGGCGAGCAAGGTCTTATTCCAGAGAGACTAATTATTCCTATTGTATTAATTACTAGATTATAGTAATTCCAGATTTATTTAGACGATCGTTAAGTGGATGAATGGTTAACTAAATGAAATAAAAATAATAAAAATAATTCAAACAATTATAAAATCCGAATCAAAGAGAATTTTAAGAGTTCCGAAAGATAGATTCCAAGGCTAGGTTTTCGTTGATTACTAAGTTTAGTCGAGATTGATTTCAGAGAGTTCTATGTGCGTTTCCAAAATGATAATCACAACAATATCTTAAAGTCCCTCTCGAGAAGTGTAAAAACGTAGATTAAACAACCTATAACAACGTCTATGTCTATTATAAGTTATCTAACTCCAAATAGAAATAAAAGATTAAAGATCATCATAGTTTATCACCGATTTCTCAATCTCGTAATTAACTATGTCAAATACTCGAAACCTATTAATGCCCCCTTCTCTCGATTTATGAGCAATTAAGTTAAACATGAAGAAACATTGATCAAGTGTTCTAAGATGAATCTAAACAAAGTATTTTAAAAAGAAATCACAATAATATATAAAAATCATCAATCCTTCAAAACCATAGTGAATCAACGTACTCTCATGCCCGGAATCTAACAATTTTAGCCGGACATGGTAATAAAAGAAAGATCAATAATCATCATGTTCATCATGTTCAAGCTAAATAAAACAACAAAATGAGTAAAAGATAGGAACAAGATAAAACTCGGATGATGTCTTGAGTAGTCTCGATTCAAGCCTTGAAGTGTTCTTGAGGTGTTCTTCCTTGTGCTTTCTTCAAAATCTCCTCCTCTTGGTAAGTTTTTCTCTCAATCTTGTGTTTTTCAACTCTCTTCAACTCTCCAAATCTGAATGTCCCTCCAATGTCCATTCAAGGACCCTTTTATCAAGCCAAAAACACCATCTTTCTTGTTCAAACCTTGTTCAAATGTCAATCAAGGGACTTTGCACCAAAAAGTGACTCGACCGTGTCAAATGACACGCCCCGCGTCGAAGTGTTCTAGAAATGAAAATTTGTCTGGATGTGTAACCCGATCGAGTCATTGGCCGTATCATATGACACGGTCATGCCATTTGACACGGTCGAGTTATTTTGACACGGCCAAGGTCGTGTTGTACTGTTCTGACTCCATTTTTCAATCTTTTTTGGCTCGATCTTTCGACTATGCAATGCTTGATATGTATCGGGGTTGAGACTTTATTCTTGCTTAATAATGACTTTAAAAACACCTATAAAGGCAACAAAACATACCCAAGCGCGATCGAGTCCAATAAACACAATTTAAGCACAAATAACACAATAGTACACATTTTATGAAAACATGTGTAAAAATGAGTGTTACAAAATACCCCAAACTTAAACGTTGATCGTCCCGAGCAATGCACTTTAAGATAACCGTTAGGATTGTATACATCAAAGCATACTTTATGCTTGTATTACCTAATTTCCCGGTCTTTATCTATGAGAATATTTAATTCATTTATCACATATTTTGCATATTTATTCACGCTATGGTTATGTAAATGTTGTCTAAATTACTTTATATTGTAGATAATGTGGTGCGTTGAGTCACACAAAAGATCACATTATCGGTTTCTTATATAGTAATAATTAGTTCACAACCTATATAACATTAGACCGTTATGTGAGAGGTTGTAATACATGCTTGAGATTGGTTGGTCTTGACCATTAGCATATATTAGCGTATTCGGTATTTGAACAGGATCGAGGTGATATAGATTCTTCTGTATTGACTATAAGAAGAACGCACATCTCGGACAATTATTATTTCTTAATTCTAGTGATTAATATTTAATTATATATATTTAATATTTATGGCTTTGATCTATCATGGGTTAGAGCCACAATGATTGACACAATATGCTCGATATTTTGGGCAATATTATTATTTATATAATAATTAATATTATAGGTAGAAATCGTGTCCCGACCAGTCGGGTTGATCATGTCAGTTGAGGCACTCGAAAGAATTATTATATTAAACACTGTATATGGAATTAATTTTCCGATATAATTATAAAAGTCGAGTGGTATACTCATGTATAACACATTAATTAATTAAAAGCTGTCAGTATCTTAAATTAATTAATGGACATGGAATATCTTAAACACAGGAAATAATTAATTCAAAAATGAGCTCAATTTCGTAATTTGGGATTTTGGTAGGAAGTGCAATATCAACTTTTTAGTGGACTAAGTTGATATTAATAGTCTTCATATTAAGAAGTCCTAATATTGGAAAGATGATCTCTATTGGGAGTCCTTACCTTATCCTCTTTAAGGTCCCTAGAGTAGCCCAAAACACCTATATATATGACACATATGGGGGCCGATTTTTCACCCTTATTGGCACAAGAATTCCGATTTTTTTTCTAATTTTGTGTTTAATTGTGGATCTTGACTTGTGTCTTGGATTCCAAAATTTAGCTAACACAATATTTTTCTAAATACATAAATATTCATGAAAAATAGAGAGAAAAATTTGTGAGGTATTTCTTGAAGAATTTTCGGCCTATCCCATACTGCAAGTCCAAGTTTGATTCGGTAGATTATTGCCCACACGATATCCGGATCTTAGGCGGGATATACTCTAGAAGATCTTGAGGTAGAAATACAAGAAGATCAAGGAGGAGTATGGAGGGGAGTTCAATCGACCCAGAAAGAATTTTTCAACCACTTCGCTTCAAAGGTATGAATTAACAATTTCTACTGCGTAAATACATTTATTTAAATTGATAATTAATCTGTTTAATTAATTAATTAACAAGCCTAAATAGATCCGCTATTTGTGTTGGTTAGTTTATAAAATTTTTTATTCCATCTCACTTCCGCTGTGTTTTATACTCCAACAATTGGTATCGGAGGCGGTCTTTAGGTTCTGTTCAATTTAATTAATTTGTGATTAATTTGCTAGCAATTTAAATATTCATATAGTATGATGTTTGGAATATTTTTGCTAGAAATTGTCTTGCAAGTGAATATGGCCCAATTATCATGGCTATGTGATTTATTTATTTATTTACGCGTTTTGGTAATTTGGCCCGGTTTTGAGGCATGTATAAGTTTTTTCCGTGATAAAATCCACGGGTAGAATATGATTTATTTTTCCTTATGTTTTTTGTTGTAAATTCGATGTATTTTATTTGGTGTAAAACTTGTAATCGAATTGGAATACACAAAGTACTGAAGGAAAAGAAGTCCAATGCGAAAAAGAGTGCTGATCGGACGAACCGACCGAGACGAGCCTGCTGTTGATCGGGACTCAACCAGCTTGCTGTCTCGGCCGAATCTGGCCTGCCGCGCTCGGCCAGCAGCAGGGTGCCGGGCCGCGGGTCGGGTTGGGTTTTTGTCCGGGCAGGTTCATTCGGTGTATGGTCCTATTCGTTTATCCGCCGTTCGTTGCGTCCGTTGGAGCACAATAATTTTAATTTAGAAATTTCTTGTGCAATTAATTTTGCATGGAAGAAAGTTTCTAAATTTGGCAATTTTTGTGCCCCAACCGGGAGGAGGTGACGAGATGCTTGAAGCAGTGGGAGCAAAAGAGCCGAGAATTTTCTCGTTATTCAAAACGAGGAATAAAAGACATGATAATTGGATTTAATTATCCAATTTTTTTATATGTTGGTTTTTAGTGTTTTCATGAATGGCATGTATGGATGTATGGGTGATATGTTTCTTGCATGTTAGGACGAGAAAATTAAAAACCTTAATTTTTCAAAATAAATAAGTGATTTTAATAATTGATTTTTCAAAATCAAATTGGCCTCCATAATTGGTTTAAATTGTGAAATAATTAGCATGCGCGTTGACATTAGAGTCTTCCTCCACATCAGATGTGCTGATTATTGGCTCACTAGTTTTAAACTTCAATTAGATAACAAAAAGGTGAATATTATTTTTTATGATAGGACATCTCCATCTGTAGGACTAATCTGTAACACCCCAAACTAGGCGGATATTACAGTGCCGTGGACCCCGACTGGGACCCACCAGGCAAATGAAAATTCATGAATTAAATAATATAATTGTAGTACCGAACCACAATATATCATTAATCACTCCGATGAGGAGTTTCATTACAACACACCCAAGATAATACCGAATACATGTATATTTTGTATGAAGATAAAATATACAACACTGAATGAAATGAATATCCAAATGGAAGTCTGCAGCGGAAATAAAACAAAGAAAACACGAGTGAATGAAAGGACTGGGCCCCCTACTAGTATCACTAAGACTCCTCGCCGTCAACGTTCTCTTCCCGTGCTTTAGCCTTGTCATGACCTGAAAACAACATCCCCCAACGGGGTCAGTTACACAGAACAACAATCCTCAAGAGTTGAATAAACACAATCATGATAGATCTTAATTATGAAATGACGCTGAAGAGAGGTATCATAGTACGCCCGTAATGGTATGTACAAGTGCACAAGACGAGTGTCCGGACACACCCGTCCTTGTACCTAATTAGTCTCACGGAGGTACGTTATCGTGTGCACAGTCCAATGTGTCGGTGAACCCAACACATGACCATCACGTGCCCGACTAAAAATTCCACACATCCTACCCGGCCACGCAATATGAACCCAGAAGGTCATATGGACAAGAAATGACCATGAAGAATAATAATGAATAACAATCCGACAAAGTTAAGAATGACTCACCGAGATGAAATGATAGTGAAATGAATGATAGCTCAATGAAATGATTGGAACCGTCGTTCTTCGTGAATGAAGTGATTAATTGACAATTACAAGTCTCAATATGGTTAATACATTATGAATGAATTATGATTATGAATGAACAACAAAAGGAATGAATATCCTTTTAACCGAGTAAGAATTAACTTACACAATCGGTGAAGAATGTCCTTCCTCGAACAACGTCCAAAAGAGATGTCGGTTGCTCGAACAACATTGAATGACAATTACCAACAATGCTCAATATACGTATCAAACATGATTATAACCGACTCAAACGTCAATACAACAATATCCAAACTCATTGAGGCATTCTAGCGAACACTTAGCAAACACACATCCTTTGATAATATCCAATCCCGAATATATCGAAACCAACTCCAAAATGAGCATTTCAAACCATCAAAACACTTTCAATGATATCAATAACCCCATAGGAATCCATAATTCGAGTTAACGACAACATCTAATCGAAAACCCCAAAATATCAAAGTCAACCCCAAAGTGTTCTTGAATCAAACCCCAAACAATTCATGAAATCTGAAATATGCCATTAAATCCATAGAAATACATTTATCCAAGGTAGATAATCCATATCTAACATATTCCAACAACAATCTAAGCTCATACGAAGAAATCGGAAGGAAACCCCCAAATATCCGAAATTCTAGATTCAATAAATCATTACCTTTGATTTGATGTGATGGGGGTGATGAAATGATGATTAATCCAAATGATAAGCTTGAAGGTGATGATTGATGATTGCACCTCGAACAACACTCTCCAAATCGTCCAGAATCGCCTGGAATCGCCCAAAAACGAAGTGAGAAATGAAAATGACGAAAAAAGGGCTAAACTATCCTATTTATAGTAATCCCAGTTTAGCGCGCGCTAGCCCCAGTTCTTAGCGTGCGCTAACGAGTGTTTTGAGTAGTCCAGTACCCACTATCCGAAAATGGTAGCGTGCACTACATACCTTTTGTAGCGTGCGCTACGGTTATACACTTAGCGTGCGCTAACCCCGAAATGTTAGCGTGCGCTAACGAATTATCTGATGCCCAGTACTGGAGGCCAAAACCTTCTGTCCTCTGATCTGATCGCGATAGCGTGCGCTATATTCAATATTTAGCATGCGCTACTACATCGTTTGCGTACGCTATGAATTAATCCCATTCAATCCAGTAGCCACTGGACTCAACCTGATCCGACCTTAGCGCGCGCTACACCGACTGTATAGCGTGCGCTACTCCGGCCTACTAGCGCACACTACTTACCATTCGTAGCGTGCGCTACTTACGACCCAACTGCAGTCTAGTGCCTTCTGGACTGCCTGCTTGAACTACACTTGTAACACCCCCAAGACGTTCAGGGCATATTACAGCGCCGTGGACCCCACACTGTGGAATCCACCAGGCTATCATAACAACAAGACATTCGACAACGAAAAACTATCCTTAATAAAACGACAATTCAAATAAAAGACTACAAACCGACCATTAAATTCTGACATCAAATCCATTTCCCAAAACGGGAACACAACATTAACAATTTCAAACAGGAAGTACTCGAGTACTTAAACCAATTTTATAATACATAAATCCCAAAATCAGACATCAATAGTAACCGATGCATATAACATCGAAAATCAAATACCGGACAATATCATGCTTGCCCATCATCCTCATACGTCCAGTGCTCGCTTATCCCCACGATCAATACGAAATACAAAAGTATTTCCCCATTTAAGGGGTTAGCGACAATCGCTAGTGCAAGTACAATCCATTTGAACTACATTCTAATCGATGAATATATGCGCTAAAAAGTCATTTTAGAAAACATTTTATATTCCGAATATTTACAATCACAAAACACATTATCTCCAACAAATCACAATTCAAAGTTAACCGTTGGTACGAGACTCACGCCACCGTACTCCCGCAGAGTCCCGGACATCCCCGGTGGCTAACCACATTCGCGATATGCACACTCACGGCAATACGTATCCCTAGAGGCCCCGTCGGACCGTCCCTAGGTGAACATACACATAACCATCCACAACAACCACGATATGACCATAATTCAAATACTAGAACATGTAAACAAATGTAAAGTACTTGCCTTTGAGACATTCTTCAAGAATCGGAAGTGAAAAATGACTACGGATGATCCGAATGGAAAACGACGGTTCCTAAACGAAGAATTAGCATAACTCAGTCCCAACGGACATCAATAATCGAAAGGAATACTCCCAAAACCCCGATTACAATTAACGACAAAGACGCTCAATCAATACGGGTGAGGGTTTACGCAAAATCTCCCGTATTGATAATTCACGGATTAAAATCAAGGAAACTGGATTTGGAATCATTCAATAATCACAATCGGTGAAGATTATCGTAATATATATGAACAATTCGAATTAAACCCTAAAATCCGAAATCCCCAAAAACGACAAAATTAGGGTTCCCGAGGAATTACTCGATTCGATCGATGGAAGATGTGAATGTTGTAGATTAATCTCCTTGGTACACAATAATCAATCTCTAAAGGAAATCCACGGATTGTTCTCGACAAATCGCTCCAAATGCACTCAAGAACACTCACGTCGCGAAGGGTTGAATAAGAATGAAAAGAAATCGACCGAGGTTAAGTCGTTTAAAAACGCCGATAGCGTTACGCACGTTAACACAAGTCGTTAACGCACGTTATGATGGTTACGACGTAACCCAATGTTGGTTAACGACGTAACCAAATGTCTCAGACTAAATTGTGAAGGGTCATAACGACGTTATGGATCATGCATAACGACGTTATGCACGTAATGCACCCGCTTCAACACCAATTACGCATACCGATTCGACGACGAACTACAACACGAGGATAGAATCAAAAGTGTAAATACGAGGTATTCATAACAAGGAAGTTGAGTGCTCGAAAGTAAATGCACTCCCAACTACCGAGGAATCCAAAATACGACGAGGAGATAAATTTCCTAAATTTATAGAAATTACGAAAATGACCCAAGCGTCCGAAAATCACGATACGACGTAGGATATACAAACCGGAAGTCACAACATGACCAACTCAACCATAAGGACTTTTACAAACCAAGAAACAACGGAAACGAACGAGTTATACGAGAATCGAACGCTCATACGGCAAAACATATCATAAAATGAGATTACGTGAAAACATCATCAAAACTCGTCCAAATGGAAAAACTCTAAGAACAAAGTAGATTCAAAATGTCGAAACGGTTACAAGCGAGTCGATAAAAATAGACATACACCAAAAATGAAAATCGCTAAAAATGGAAAAATTACTGATATTACATTCTCCCCTCTAAAATAAAGTTTCGTCCCGAAACTTAAGAATCAAAAGCTCGGGGTATCTCGAACGCATATCCTCCTCTAGCTCCCACGCCGCTTCTTCTACTCCGTGCCTCGACCATTGCACCTTAACCAAAGGAATGGTTTTGTGCCTTAACCGCTTGTCACGACGCTCCAAAATTCTCGACGGCCTCTCTTCAAACGTAATATCCTTCTCAATCTCCACGCCCCCAAAGTCAATAATGTGGACGGGTCCGAACGCATTTCCTCAATCGGGAAACGTGAAATACGCTATGTACATGACTCAATGACGAGGTAAAGCCAAACGGTACGCTAACTCACCGACTCTCTCCAATACCTCAAAGGTCCAATATATCTCGGCCGAGTTTCCTTCTTCCCAAAACGGAAGACTCCCTTCGTCGGAGACACTCTCAACGTAACATGATCCCTACCTCAAACTCCAAAGGTCTACGCCTAACATCCGCGTAAGACTTTGTCGACTCCGAGCACCCAACATCCTCTTTCTAATCAATTCGATTTTCTCCTCGTCTCCAACACTGATCCGCCTATGCCAACCAAATCGGACGGCTCATCCCAACATATCGGTGATCGGCAACGCCGCCATAAAGTGCCTCATATGGTGCCATCTTAATCGACGCGCGCCTATTATTATAAGTACACTCAATTAAGGCCAAATGCTCCTCCCAATTACTACTCAGCCTAACGCACACGCTACAACAAATACTCGAACGTCAATGGTACGCTCGGATCGCCCATCGGCCTGGGATGGAACGAAGTGCTCAAACGTAGCCGAGTCCCCAATGCCTTATGCACCGCCCGCCAAAATGCGATACAAATCGCCATCTCTGTCTCAAATAATGGTCCTCGGCGTACCATGAAGCCTCACTATCCGAGTGATAAAAATACGAGCCAGCCTTTTCCGACCCCAAGTATCCTTGATGCCCAGAAATGTGCCGACTTAGTCGGGCCGGTCTACAATCACCCATACCATATTCATACTAGCCTTCGTCCCTGTAAACTCGTGACAAAATCCATAGAGATGTCCTCCCACTTCCATTCCGAACGGGAAGTGGTTTCAATAATCCGCCGTCACGATGCTCAATCTTGACTTGCCGACAAGTCAAACACTTAGCTACAAACCGAACTACCTCTTTCTTCATATCGCTCCACCGTAAATTTTTCCTCGATCTTTATACATTTTACTCGAGCCGGATGGATCGAGTAAGGTGACGATGAGCCTCTCGCATGATATTCGTCTCACCCGAGTCGCTCGAACACACAACCGACCTCGGAATCTCAACACTCCATCCTCATGAATAACAAATCCCGGGCTTTCCCTTCTCTACACTCTCCCGAGTCAATAAACATCGGGTCCTCCAACTGTCCCGATTTAATGTCCTCGACTGCAGACGAAGAAATCTCAAGAGTACGCAATCGCCGGAACTCTCGCAAGATAATCTCAATGCTCACTTCATAAAATCACGCCGAAGTCCCGATCGGGCCGTAAGCAACTCAAGCGCCAAGCGAGCATCGATTTCCGGCTCAAGGCGTCTCGCTACCACATTAGCCTTGCCCGATGATAAAGGATCTCGAGATCGTAATCCTTAATCAATTCCAACCACCTCCTCTCGCCTCATATTAAGCTCTTCGCGTGAAAATGTACTTCGTGCTCTTGTGATCGGTGAAAATCGACACGACGAGCCATACAAGTAATGACGCCAAATCTTCAACGCAAAACAATCAAGCGCCAACTCAAGATCGTGCGTAGGTAATTCAATTCATAGGGTTTCAACCGACGGGAAGCATAAGCAATCGTCCTCCCGTGCCGCATAAGTACGCATCCGAGCCCTTGGCCCAAGCATCACTATAAATCGAGAAACCATCATTACCACTCGGTAAGGCCAAAACGGAGCGGTCGCCAACCGCTTCTTCAACTCCTCAAAACTATTCTCGCCTCTTATCGGTCCACACAAACTTCTCTCGACTTCCGTAATAATCGAGTCGCCGTCGAGCGAGTTTAGAGAACCCTCGACGAATCTACGATAATACCCGGCTAATCCCGTAAAACTACGGACCTCTTTCACGTTCTTGGGCGGCGCCCAATCCAACACCGCTCTACCTTATGTGGGTCCACACGAACACCTCCCGAGATCACATGACCGAGAAACATAACTTCCCGTAACCAAAACTCGCACTTTGAGAACTTCGCAAAAGATGCCGAGTTCTCAAAATATCTAACACAATATGCAAATGACGGCGTGCTCCTCCTCGCTCCTCGAGTAAATCAGATGTCATCGATAAAAACGACTACACACTTATCGAGGTACTGATAAAGACTTTGTTCATAAGTCGCATGAACACGGCCGGGTGCGTTGGTTAGCCCAAAAGGCATAACCACAAACTCGTAGTGACCGTATCTCGTCCGAAAGGCCGTCTTGGAATATCGGTATCCTTCACTGAGCCGATAATACCCCGATCTCAAATCAATCTTCGAAAACACGGCCGCTCCTTGCAACCGATCAAACAAGTCATCAATCCTGGAGTGGATATTTGTTTTTGATGGTCACTTTGTTCAACTCTCGTAGTCGATGCACAAACGAAGTGACCCATCCTTCTTCTTTACAAATAGACCGGTGCGCCCAAGGCGAAGCACTCGGCCAAATATACCCCATGTCTAGCAACTCTCCCAATTGTTTCTTCAACTCAAGCATCTCGGCAGCGCCATACGGTATGGCGTCTTAGAGATAGGTGCCGCACCCGGCTCTAGATCGACGGTAAACTCAACCTCTCGCCCGGCGGCAAACCCGAAACTCATCCGAAAGACGTCAGATACTCACATACTACCGGAATAGACGAGAGCTCGACTCCCCTTCTTCCGATCTCAAAGCGTAACACCAATAGCCCGTGCAACCTCCTCAAGGAGTCTCACCGCCTCAAAGCGCCGATCGCACCGCTACCCCGCTTACGCCCACAAAAGAATGCTCGGTACCATCGTAGGCTAACATCGAAACAGCCTCGCTTCTATAATTCATGATCGCCCCATGACGGTCCACCCAATCCTCACCTAATCAAATCCTCATCTCTAATATCTACCGCAATCGATTAGAAAGCCAATCCTCCCCGCGATACTCGCAAAAATCTCTAATCTCACGGTCCCCACGATGCTATCCCCGCTAGAAGTTTAACAACAAAAGGCTCACAAGCAACAAGGCAATCAACATGCAAAGACGCACACACCCATAGATATAAAAGAATGAGTAGCACTTAATCGAACAATACTAAACAGGATGGTCAAGGATGTGGACGGTACTGTAGCCACCGTCGCGTCGGGATCTCCGCTCGCCTCATCTCATACACACGGGCGGAATGCACCCGCACTAGAAGCTCCTCTCTAGAAGGCCGACCACGACCTCGACCTCTACCAAAACTCGTCAAGGGCCGAGGAACTGCTTGCCTCGATTCACACTCGGCTCTCCCGCACTGGAGCAGATATCCGAGTAATCGGAGCCCGAGCCGTATCCGTACAAAACTTAGCACGGTGACCCATACGACCACAAGCAAGGCACTCGGATCGAGGCCTATCACACTCACTCATCATGTGACCTTGGACGATCGCAGCTTGAAGCACGTAGACCACGAACTAACCAGCAGAGAGTGCACTAGAACCGCTTCTCGACTAACCGATGGCGATCGACCCCAAGACTCGCGAACTGCATCGAGTCTTCGGATACCCTCCGACTTGCCTCCCAAAACCGACCGCGGTTTTCTGCTTTTTCCTTGGGTTGCCGCCTCTGCCGCAGTAAAACGACATCTCATAAGCCATCGCCTTATTTTGATATTCTTTCAAAGTCGTGCACCCTGCACTGCACATGTAGTGGCGCACTCTCGGTTTCATCCGCATGTCAAAGTGGCGGATCTTATCAAGCTCATCGCGACTTGGTTTCTCACATAATGTAATCATGATTGTAGTCCTTGATAGCTTGAGAAATAGGAACATCTTGGGGCTTAGCCTCAAAGAAGGCTCGATCCTCCCCTCTTTCACTAGCCAAGGATGATTCGCCTTCCATCGATCTCGAAACTCGCCCACGTAGTCGCCTTGGCCACGCGGTTTCACCGCTTGCCACCACGCCGCCTCCTTAGCGAGGAAGTACCGAGCAATGGGTACTTTCCTCTCCTGGGCAATTAGCACCTCAAACACTTTCTCTATCTCGAATAGCCAATTCTCCCAACCGTAAGGGTCGGAAGCACCATCAAATCATGGAGGACGATACGAATCACGCCCCGAAGTAGCTTATCATTGCCGGATCCAGAGGGCGGAACCGGGTTGGCATTAGCATGGCCACTGTAACGGCTCGAGCCGCAGCGCCATCTCGGTTCGCATTTGGCCGTAATATGTTGGCCACTCCAACATTCTCATGAGCATTACCGAGCTAGCAGATCGTCTCCGCCGACCTCCGAACTAGGGGGAACACTGCTCGACAAAGAGGGCATCGCGACCGCTTCGAGTGATCGGACATGGCCGCCCACTGGCCGCGCCACGCCCCTACCGCGCCTCGCGACCGCTCAAGGCCCGCGTCCTCTACCAGCAGGAATTCTCAAGAAGCAACGGGTAAGTACATTCAAACGCAAAACGCAAAAGATACTAAGACAGAATAGAAATGTAACGGTGAAACGAGTCAAGTTAGGAAAACTTACGAGCACCGCGCATCGAGATGATGGCATAGCGGTGATACCGTCCCAAAAACGACACTTAACTAGACCCAAATGACCGACACCTAGGTATCCATAAACCTGGCTCCGATACCATTTTCTCGTAACACCCCCAAGACGCTCAGGGCATATTACAGCGCCGTGGACTCTACACCGTGGAATCCACTGTGCTATCATAACAACAAGACATTCGACAACGAAAAACTATCCTTAATAAAACGACAATTCAAATAAAAGACTACAAACCGACCATTAAATTCGACATCAAATCCATTTCCCAAAACGGAACACAACATTAACAATTTCAAACAGAAGTACTCGAGTACTTAAACCAATTTTATAATACATAAATCCCAAAATCGACATCAATAGTAACCGATGCATAACATCGAAAATCAAATACTGGACAATATCATGCTTGCCCATCATCCTCATATGTCCCGAGTGCTCGCTTATCCCCACGATCAATACCGAAATACAAAAAGTATTTCCATTTAAGGGGTTAGCGACAATCGCTAGTGCAAGTACAATCCATTTGAACTACATTCTAATCGATGAATATATGCGCCAAAAAGTCATTTTAGAAAACATTTTATATTCCTAATATTTACAATCACAAAACACATTATCTCCAACAAATCACAATTCAAAGTTAACCGTTGGTACGAGACTCACGGCCACCGTACCCGCAGAGTCCCGCTTGACATCCTCGGGTGGCTAACCACGCCGCGATACGCACACTAACGGCAATACGAATCCCTAGAGGCCCCGTCTGACCGTCCATAGGTGAACATACACATAACCATCCACAACAACCACGATATGTACCATAATTCAAATACTAGAACATGTAAACAAATGTAAAGTACTTGCCTTTGAGACATTCTTCAAGAATCGGAAGTGAAAATGACTACGATGATCCGAATGGAAAACGACGGTTCCTAAACGAAGAATTAGCATAACTCAGTCCCAACGGACATCAATAATCGAAAGGAATACTCCCAAAACCCCGATTACAATTAACGACAAAAGACGCTCAATCAATACGGTGAGGGTTTACGCAAAATCTCCCGTATTGATAATTCACGGATTAAAATCAAGGAAATCGGATTTGGAATCATTCAATAATCACAATCGGTGAAGAATATCGTAATATATATGAACAATTCGAATTAAACCCTAAAATCCCAAATCCCCAAAAACGACAAAATTAGGGTTCTGAGGAATTACCTTGGATTCGACTGATGGAAGATGTGAATGTTGTAGATTAATCTCCCTTGGTACACAATAATCAATCTCTAAAGGAAATCCACGGATTGTTCGGACAAATCGCTCCAAATGCACTCAAGAACACTCACGTCGCGAGAAGGGTTGAATAAGAATGAAAAGAAATCGACCGAGGTTAAGTCAAAGTTTAAAACGCCGACAATAAGCATGACGTTAACAAGTCGTTAACGCACGTTATGATGGTTACGCACGTAACCCAATGCCGGTTAACGACGTAACCAAATGTCCGTACTAAATTGTGAAGGGTCATAACGCACGTTATGGATCATGCATAACGACGTTATGCACGTAATGCACCCCGCTCAACACCAATTACGCATACCGATTCGACGACGAACTACAACACGAGGATAGAATCAAAAGTGTAAATACGAGGTATTCATAACAAGGAAGTTGAGTGCTCGAAAGTAAATGCACTCCCAACTACCGAGGAATCCAAAATACGACGAGGAGATAAATTTCCCTAAATTTATAGGAAATTACGAAAATGACCCAAGCGTCCGAAAATCACGATACGACGTCGGATTTACAAACCGGAAGTCTCAACATGACCAACTCAACCATAAGGACTTGTACAAACCAAGAAACAACGGAAACGAACGAGTTTTACGAGAATCGAACGTTCATACGGCAAAACATATCATAAAATGAGATTACGTGAAAACATCATCAAAACTCGTCCAAATGGAAAAACTCTAAGAACAAAGTAGATTCGAAATGTCGAAACGGTTACAAGCGAGTCGATAAAAATAGACATACACCAAAAATGGAAACTGCTTGTTGTTGCCCAAAATATTTATCCGAAGATTAATACTGCTGGAAGACGGACAACAAACAACAATTGCGGGAGCACTTCCGAGAGAAGATAAATAATACAAGATTTGCCGGGTTTGTTAGGCCCGGGCTTGAATGCTCTCGCGAGATGTTATTAATACGAATATTCGTGGATACAAGTATTAATGAGAGAAATCTAAATACAATGAGTGTAAAAAGACTCTATTAATCCGGCTCTTGAGCGAAGCTTGGTGTTCTTCGTCCCGCCGGTAATCTGCTCGAGGAGAAAAGGCCGGGAGAAGTAAGACCGAAAGAAAGCTATTGCCAAGAGTTGGATGTTAGCCAGGTGCTTAATGTTTGCTTCTGTATTGCGTATGTATTGCAAGAATGTCAGAGAGTGCAGCGTGAGTTTACAAATGCAGGGGGCTTCGTTTATATAGAGGCAGCCGGGTCCTATCCTGTAGTGGCCGATCGCCTGCCGGCCAATACAATAATGTGCCGATCTCCTGGGCTATCGGGCTAAAGTCCAAATAAGATGCTGGCTGTCGGGCTAAAGTCCAAGGAAGAGGCTGCCACAGCTGGGCGGTCCAATAAGGAGCCATCACGTGTCCGAGTCGGGCCAACATGTGGCCCTACCGACAAGCTTCGGCTCGTCGGTGGTGGAGAGAATCGCCAGACAGGGTCAATGGCCCGGGATTCGCGGATCTTGTCCCGGCCTTTGCACATGGTGCTAGTCTTGAGGCTCGGCCTTCGCCGACTGGATGTCCATCGGTGGTGATCGACATGAGCGGTCGTCCCTGGATGGTCTTCGGAGGCCGCCATCGGCCAGTGGATGGAGGTCGCCAAGGGTCGGTTGCCAAGGGTAGGTCGCCAGGTGCCGAGAGTCGGTCGATCGCCAAGGGTCGGTCGTCGAGTACTGAGAGGCGATCGTCTTGATGTCGATCGCTCGGCACCGGGATTCGTCCTGGGCCCTTCGGCCGCTGGGCCTAGCATGTCCATCGGGTTAAGGCTCGGCCGCCAAAGTTGTCGGCTCAGACTTGCCTTGGTCGCTCTAAGGTGACTCGCCGCCCGTACTCCTAGTCGATCGCCGGTCGGAAGGTGTTAAATCTTGACACAACAATTGCCCCCCAGCTTGCTCCTATGTTGAAGACATGGGGCGAGGTGGTTTTTGCTGGTGATCGTGTATGGATGAGGACGGGCGATCTGAGCTGACTTGGGACTCGGACTTGGGCTATCATGGTCGATTGGCTTAGCTATCTTTCGGTCTTGTACCTGCAAAAAACAACATTGGCCGATCCCCCATGGAAACTTGGTGGTTTCGCTTGCTTGAGGAATCGTGCACAGTCGCGGAGATCGATGGACCGACCCCATGACCGTGTCTTGGTGCACGTAGACAATGAGTGCCTCGTGACTCACTTTATTATGAGGGTCCTCTCATAGCCGCGCCGCCTTGTTTTTAAACGAAAGGCGTGCGGTCTCGGTCTAGAGGAGTCCTTGCGCGGGGCAGCGTCGGATGAATCAACTCCACGCCCGCGGCTTGTTAGCTCTGCTTCCACCTCGGCCAGCCATGGAGATGGCCGACCTCGACGGTGTACGTTGAGACGGGGTTGTGGAATGAGTCCACTGATTAATGTTGGAGAGCCCTCCGACTACGCCGGCCTCGTATTTAAATGAAGGGCGGGCGATCTCGGCCGAAAGGGACCTTGCATGGCCGGCGGCCTGGTTCCATCGATCGCCAGGCCATGGCTTTATGATGTGCGGTGGAGGCGATCTTATGCCATAGTCCGTCATGTTATATCTTTGGATCAGATGGCGATCGTGTCCACCGGGTTGCTGATGATGTTGCGATCGCGGGAAGATCGGGCGATCGTCGCTCGGCGGCCGATCGCTTTATTCGTAGGTCGAAATTGGCGATCGGGCGGCGGCTAGTCACTCATGTTAGAATGGATCAGAGGCGGGATCGAGTCCTCCGGCTCGGCTGGGTAGTAGCGATCGGGCCGAGACTGAGGTCGTCGCGCGGTGCCGATCGTTCTACTCCTAGGCCAAGAAGAAGCCTTTGCCGGACAGAAATCGCGGCTCGCCCGGAAGGCCGCGTAGGTCGTCGGTAGGGTCTTCGTGAGATGCCCGAACATAGGCGAAGCCCCGAAAACCTCTTAGACCGCGTAGAGGGCGGTCTCATCGCTACGGCTCGCGGGTGAGGATGATCATGTCAACCCGGCCGATGTAGTCCGAGTCGACTGCTCTCCTTGCCTCGATCCGCCACATGCGATGGGGACCTTCGCCGAGCGGCCCCGGTGGCGAAGTATTCCGTGAAGACGTGCGCCACTCGTTAAAGGAGCCTATGGACCGAGGTGGCAATGAGGTGTACCACCGTGGGCGAGGTCGTCTAGCGTCGAGGGAACATTCGCACCGGGTCGCGTCCGATGCCCCACACCCGGTCATGTAGATGTTGAACTTGTGCAGTGTGCTTGGGGGTCCGATCGCCCGGTACACGGTGTCCGAGGAGGGGCGATCGTGTGCCGCACCGGGCGAGCTCGATGTCGATCGCGAGCGGCTCGCCGCGCGGCGATCGCCTTGGTGGCGCCGCCCGATTGCAGGAGCGCCTTCATGTCGTCGATCCGACGTTGCATTGCGGCGATCGCCGCGGCCGCTATGGATCGGCTTTGGGAGCGGGGCCGAGGCGATCGTGTACCGACCTCCGACCCCACCGCCGACCTCGGAATCGCGGCGGAGCCAGCGGCCGGATCGTCTTGTGGGAGCCGGTAGGCCGAGCTCCCGGTGACGGACACCAACTCCGCTGCCTCGTAGCCGGGCCGGACCTTGGCCGCTGTGTCGGCCGCCAGCGATCGAAGACGACGTGCCCCGGCCGCCGAGCGTCTCTTGTTGCGGGCGAGAGCCTCTGGCGCTTTGCTCGGCCAAGAGTGCCTTGAGCTTCCGCTTGATCTTCCGGCGAGAGACCGGGGGCGGTAGCCGAGGCGCGCCGAGAGCACTCCGCCGCTCCCAAGGACGGCTAGGCCCCTTCGATCTGTTCCTTGGTTCGAACCGATCGAGCGAGAGGCTCGCCGCCTTCCCGACGTGGTCGAAGCGCCCGGCCGCGCGCTACCTTCCACCATCGGGCCGCGGCCTGACCGGGACGGAATCGGGGTCCGCCGGCCGGGCCGCTTTCTTCGACGCGAGGCTAAGACATGTTTTCAAGGATTTCTTTGAAGTGCGTAAGTGTCACTTCAGTATCCGCCCGAGAACAGTGAGTGTTCTTCGGGACGGTAGGTATAAAAATCGAGGTTGGATCCCCTTCCTCTAGCGCCAATTGTTGTTGCCCAAAATATTTATCCGAAGATTAATACTGCTGGAAGACGGACAACAAACAACAATTATGGAGCACTTCCGAGAGAAGATAAATAATACAAGATTTGCCGGGTTTGTTAGGCCCGGCTTGAATGCTCTCGCGAGATGTTATTAATACGAATATTCGTGGATACAAGTATTAATGAGAGAAATCTAAATACAATGAGTGTAAAAGACTCGTTAATCCGGCTCTTGAGCGAAGCTTGGTGTTCTTCGTCCCGCCTAATCCGCTCGAGGAGAAAAGGCCGGAGAAGTAAGACCGAAAGAAAGCTATTGCCAAGAGTCGATGTTAGCTGTGCTTAATGTTTGCTTCTCAGACATGCGTATGTATTGCAAGAATGTCGAGAGTGCGGCGTGAGTTTACAAATGCAGGGGGCTTCGTTTATATAGAGGCACTGGGTCTCGTCTGTAGTGGGCTGACGCCACGGCCATTAAAATAATCCGCCGACGCCCGGGCCAATACAATAATGTGCCGATCTCTGGTGTCAAGCTAAAGTCCAAATAAGATGCCGGGCCGGGCTAAAGTCCAAGGAAGAGGCCGCCACACTGGGCGGTCCAATAAGGAGCCATCACGTGTCCGAGTCACCAACATGTGGCCCTACCGACAAGCTTTGCGGCTCGTCGGCCGGTGGAGAGAATCGCCAGACAGGGTCAATGGCCCGGATTCGCGGATCTTGTCCCGGCCTTTGCACATGGTGCTAGTCTTGAGGCTCGGCCTTCGCCGACCGGATGTCCATCGGTGGTGATCGACATGAGCGGCCGCCCCGGATGGTCTTCGAGGCCGCCATCGCCAGCCGGGATGGAGGTCGCCAAGGGTCGGTTGCCAAGGGTAGGTCGCCAGTGCCGAGAGTCTGGCCGATCGCCAAGGGCGGCCGTTGCCGAGTACCGAGAGGCGATCGCCTTGATGTCGATCGCTCGGCACCGGATTCGCCCCGGGCCCTTCTGGCCGCTGCCTAGCATGTCCGTCGGTTAAGGCTCGGCCGCCAAAGTTGCCGGGTCGCAGACTTGCCTTGGTCGCCAAGAAGTGACTTCCTACGCCTGTACTCCTAGTCGATCGCCGGTCGGAAGGTGTTAAATCTTGACACAACACTGCTAAAAATGGAAAAATTACGGATATTACAACACTAGCGTGCGCTAATGTTGAGAGGTAGCGTACGCTACCCGTACTCAATTAGCGCACGCTAAAGAGAGTACGTAGTATGCGCTACTCCTCACACACAGCACACTATGAAGATGACAACGGTGATAAACACGGCACGAAACTCCATCTAGATTAATGATCAATGACGATACAATTACTCTAAACGGTGAATGCACTGATTGAATATGAGTGACAAACGATCATTAATGAGTGAAAAATTACTGAGTGACAATTACAGAATGATAAGTACTGAATGATAATGACTGAATTACAACCGGGTATTACATACACCCCCCTTAAAAAAGTTTCGTCCCCGAAACTAAGGGTCAAACAACTCGGGATGACTCTCCCGCATACTATCCTCGATTTCCCAAGTAGCCTCTTTGACTCCGTGTCTAGACCACTGAATTTTTACCAAAGGAATCGTATTGTTCCTCAACTGTTTGAGTCGCTGCTCCAAGACTCGCATAGGACGCTCCTCGTATGAATGATCATCAGCTATCTCGATTTCGTCGAACTGAAGTATGTGGCTCGAGTCGGCAACATACTTCTGTAACTGAGAGACGTGAAACACATTATGAATTTGGCTCAACGCCGAAGGTAAGGCCAATCGATAAGCTAGCTCGCCTACTCGATCTAAAATCTCAAACGGTCCAATGAATCTCGGACTCAACTTCCCCCTCTTTCCAAAACGGAAGATACCACGACTCGAGGATACCTTGACCAAAACATGGTCACCCGTCTCGAACTCTAATGGTCGACGACGATTATCTGCATATGATTTCTGCCGACTCTGAGCGGTCAACAAATGACTCCTGATCAAAGCTACCTTCTCACGGGCGGCTATAAGCATATCGGGCTCGGTGCTGATTAATTCTGATAAGTCATCCCAACACAAAGGAGATCGACAACGACGACCGTACAAGGCCTCGTAAGGTGCCATCTTAATCGAAGCATGCCAACTATTATTATACGTGAACTCGATCAACGGTAGTTGGCCTCCCCAATCATCTTTCCAATCGAGAACACATGCCCTCAACATGACCTCCAAAGTCTGAATAGTCCTCTCTGATTGTCCGTCGGACTGAGGATAAAAAGCTGTACTGAGATTAAGCTGAGTTCCCATAGCACGATAAAATGATTTCCAAAAATGAGACACGAATCGTCCGTCACGATCGGAAATGATACTTTTAGGAGTACCATGTAGTCTCACTATCTCTTTGATAAACAACTGGGCAAGTCTCTCGGGACCCCACGTATCCTTAATCTCAAGGAAATGAGCTGATTTAGTTAAGCGGTCCACAATTACCCAGATTGTATTCATGCCACGACGACTCGTCGGCAAACTCGTGATGAAGTCCATTGAAATATCCTCCCACTTCCACTCTGGGATAGGGAGAGGTTTCAGCATACCCGCTGGTCGCTGATGTTCTATCTTGACTTGCTGACGGGTTAAGCATCTCGAAACAAATTCCACGACTTCTCGCTTCATATTACTCCACCAGTAATTTTGTTTCAAGTCTTTGTACATCTTGCTAGACCCCGGATGAACGGAATAAGGGGTAGCATGAGCTTCTCTCAAAATCGAGTTTTTCAACTCGTCATTCGCCGGTACGCACAAACGATTCTTAAATCTCAAAAGTCCATCCTCGTGGACCACAAATCCAGGGGCTTTCCCCTGAGTCACATCATCTATAATGCATAACAAAAATGGGTCCGAACCCTGATTCTCCCTGATCGCCTCCTCAAGTGGCGATGAAATCTCTAACGTACAAAGTTTCCCTTGTACTCGCTGTAACCAGACCTCGATCTTGGGTCTCAGAAGTTCCTGCTGAAGTTCCTTCTAAACTGTTAATCGAGCAAGCATCTATTCCTAAACGGACTTACGACTCAAGGCGTCGGCGACAACGTTCGCTTTGCCCGGGTGGTAAAGTATCTCAATATCATAATCTTTGATTAGTTCCAACCACCATCTCTGTCGCATATTTAACTCCTTTTGAGTAAATATATACTTTAAACTCTTGTGATCGGTGAATATCTGACAGGTAACGCCATAAAGATAATGACGCCAAATCTTCAATGCGAATACCACGGCTGCTAGCTCCAGGTCGTGGGTCAGATAATTAACCTCGTAAGGTCTCAACTATCGTGAAGAATAAGCAATGACTTTACCGTTCTGCATTAGTACACATCCGAGACCCTGTCCGGACGCATCACTATAAACCACAAATCCTTCCGTCCCTTGCGGTAAAGAAAGGACAGGTGCTGAAATTAACCGGCTCTTGAGTTCCTTAAAACTCTGTTGACATGCATCGGACCACGTGTATTTCTTATCCTTCCGTAAAAGGTTCGTCATGGGTTGAGCGATTTTTGAAAATCCTTCCACAAATCGCCGATAATAACCAGCTACTCTGAGGAAACTTCGGATTTCCTTAACATTCTTTGGAGGTTGCCAATCTCGGATAGCCTCCGTCTTTTGAGAGTCGACACGAATTCCGTCTGATGAAATTACATGTCCGAGAAACGTCACTTCGGACATCCAGAACTCATATTTGGAAAACTTTCCATAAAGTTGCTCTCGTCTCAACACGTCAAGCACCCGATGAAGGTGAAACTCATGATCCTACCGGTCACAAGAATAAATTAAAATGTCATCAATGAAGACAACCACGAACTGATCCAAATAGTCGATGAAAACCCGATTCATTAACTCCATGAATACCGCAGGTGCATTAGTTAACCCAAACGGCATTACCACAAACTCATAATGACCATAGCGTGTTTGGAACACCGTCCTTGCGATATCCGACTCTCAAATTCGCAACTGATGATATCCAGATCTTAAGTCGATCTTGGAAAATACTGAAGCTCCCTGAAGTTGATCCAAAAGATCATCGATACGGGGTAGAGGATACTTATTCTTGATCGTCACCCGGTTCAATTCCAGGTAATCAATACACAAACGAAACGAACCATCCTTCTTCTTGATAAATAACACTGGTGCTCCCCACGGGGACGCACTCGGTCGGATATAACCCTTCTCGGTCAAATCCTCTAATTGATTCTTCAATTCCTGCATTTCGGTCGGGGCCATCCGGTACGGTGCCTTCGATATTGGGGACGTACCGGGCTCCAACTCAATCGTGAATTCCACATCTCTCTGTGGAGGCAAACCAGGTAACTCGTTTGGAAATACATTGGCATATTCTCTCACTACAAGAATATCCATCAACATTACTGATGGTTTCTCGGTCTTAGTCATATAGCACCAATAACCGACACACCCCTGACTGAGTAATTTCACTGCTTTTATCAAGTTGATGACTCTCCCGGAAAAGCCGGGATTACCTCCTTGAAATACACATTCGACCCCATCGTCTGAAATGATAGTGACCATATGCTTACGGACACTAATGACAACATTGTTACGATCCATCCAATCAATACCTAGGATGACGTCGTCCCTCAATAAATCTACCACGATTAGGTATGCTAACCAAACACGGCCATGAAGCTGAATCGGACAATCCTTAATCTCGTGATTCCCTATAATTCTTCTACCATCAGGTAGACCAATGACATAAGGCTCACAACTAGTAGCACTACCCAGACGTAGTCTACTCAAACATGACTCGGAAATGAATGAATGCGATGCACCAGTATCAAAAAGGGTACACACAGGTTGAGATAGAATATCGAGTGTACCTGAGATCATTCGGGCCTTTGGATCGTCGTTCTTCTTCATCTCATAAATTCGGGGCTTGCCGGCCCCCGAACCAGATGCTCCCACCTGATAGCTCTTGGCTCTGCCTTTATTTGCTCCTGTCGTCTTGAACGACGTGGACTGAGTGGCCTGATTCTGCACTGCTGAATGTCTCGGTGCCTGAGATGATGCCGGAGTAGGTTTAGAGTTTCTTCGGCAAAAACGGGCCTTATGCCCAGCAATTCCACAGTTATGGCACGTGATAGTCTGCCTCGGACACTTGGTGCTGAAATGACCCTGTTCTTCACAGTTGAAACAGGTGATGGCCGAACTGGCCGCTCGTGACTGAGATTCCACGGGCCTAGGCACCATAGGAGGTCTCTCAGAAAAAGTAGAGCCCGCACGTGGTTTCTTAAAAGTGGCCTGACTGCCGTCAGACTGATTACGATTCTTAGACTTCTTGCCAGCAGATGAAGGTTGTTGCTTAGCAATTTCCTTAGCAGTAACCTCATAAGTAAGGGCTTTCTCAATGAATTCGGCCAGAGTAGTGCAATTGTGATTAAGCAACTGCATCCGCATACGAGGCTTTAACCTCTTGCTGAAATACTTGATCTTGTCCGCCTCGGAGTGAATAATAGACGAGGCGAATGAAAGTAGCTCCTGAAATTTCTCGGCGATGGCGAGAACATCATCATCCGCTGAGAGGTCGGGAGTGAGTAATTCTGACAACTTGGCCTCTCCCTGAGTGGGGCCGGATAATACCTCTCCATCATGAGAGTCTGAATTGATCCCATGTACAAGATCCGTCGGTGGGCTTCAATGATAACCACCATGAATGTGCGCCCATACCCAGATAGTAAGCCGCAACTGAAACTTTGTGTCCCTCAGGACAGTCCACCATAGCAAACAGTTTCCCGAAATGTTCAAGCCAGTGAATGATATCTGCCGGCTCAGATGAGCCCTCGAAGGTAGGTGGCCTCTGGCGAGAGATGTCGCCGATGATACTGCTCACACCCCTCTCTTGCCTCTGAGGTAGCGGCGGAGGAGCCTGCTGATTTTGAGTAGTTGAGTTATGCATTGTCTCCATTAGTTGTGCCATCTGAGTCATTTGGGCCATCATGCCCTGCATAAAAGCGAGTGGATCAACCCGAACACCTTCTGACTAAGCTATGTCCTGGGTACGACTCCCTGATAGTGAATGATTACGTCTAGGTGAATGAGTGGCAGTGTCACTGCTCGATGAGTTAGCATTATTACTAGCATTAGCGCGTGTATTCACACGAGCTCTCGGGTTTCGGCCTGCACCACGACCTCTTCCCCTACGTCCTCTGCCATCTCTTTCCATACTGAAGTGGAAAGTCATATGATGATTATATATCTCGCATGAATATCACATTATGATTACATTATGAAATGATAAAAATGAGCATACGCGCTCAAACACAATGATTACATGAATGACAAACTGAAGTGACGTGATTATCTGATGAAATTCTTGAAATGATTATCTTGAACAAGTTAACAAGATTAATGATATGATCCTCAAGATCAACAACTGAACAATGAAATGAACTGAGTGATTAATGAATTAACATGATCGACTTGATCAAAAATGAAAATGATGAAAGAGGATTGTTGACTGTTGAATGATGAATGAGTGATTCTATTGCCAGAAATTATACCATGGCGTCAGAAATCTTACTGTTCTTTGGTCTGAGGGGCTCGGCTCTTGCACAGGTCACACGTGACGCGAAAGTCCAATGATACTAGTCTGATGAACGATGATTTCAAATGAGACATGACTCGGAAGGTAGTATTCAAAACCACGCTCCGATACCAACTCTGTAACACCCCAAACTAGGCGGATATTACAGTGCCGTGGACCCCGACTTGGACCCACCAGGCAAATGAAAATCCATGAATTAAATAATATAATTGTAGTACCGAACCACAATATATCATTAATCACTCCGATGAGCAGTTTCATTACAACACACCCAAGATAATACCGAATACATGTATATTTGATATGAAGATAAAATATACAACACTTAATGAAATGAATATCCAAATGAAAGTCTGCAGTGGAAATAAAATAAAGAAAACACGAGGGAATGAAAGGACTGGGGCCCCCTACTAGTATCACTGAGACTCCTCGCCGTCAACGTTCTCTTCCCGTGCTTTCGCCTTGCCATGACCTGAAAACAACATCCCCCAACGGGGTCAGTTACACAGAATAACAATCCTCAAGAGTTGAATAAACACAATCATGATAGATCTTAATTATGAAATGACGCTGAAGAGAGGTATCATAGTACGCCCGTAATGGTATGTACAAGTGCACAAGACGAGTGTCCGGACACACCCGTCCTTGTACCTAATTAGTCTCACGGAGGTACGTTACCGTGTGCACAGTCCAATGTGTCGGTGAACCCAACACATGACCATCACGTGCCCGACTAAAAATTCCACACATCCCACCCGACCACGCAATATGAACCCAGAAGGTCATATGGACAAGAAATGACCATGAAGAATAATAATGAATAACAATCCGACAAAGTCAAGAATGACTCACCGAGATGAAATGATAGTGAAATGAATGATAGCTCAATGAAATGATTGGAACCGTCGTTCCTCGTGAATGAAGTGATTAATTGACAATTACAAGTCTCAATATGGTTAATACATTATGAATGAATTATGATTATGAATGAACAACAACAAAAGGAATGAACATCCTTTTAACCGAGTAAGAATTAACTTACACAACCGGTGAAGAATGTCCTTCCTCGAACAACGTCCCAAAGGTATGTCGGTTGCTCGAACAACCTTGAATGACAATTACCAGCAATGCTCAATATACGTATCAAACATGATTATAACCGACTCAAACGTTGATACAACAATATCCAAACTCATTGAGGCATTCTAGCGAACACTTAGCAAACACACATCCTTTGATAATATCCAATCCCGAATATATCGAAACCAACTCCAAAATGAATATTTCAAACCATCAAAACACTTTCAATGATATCAATAACCCCATAGGAATCCATAATTCGAGTTAACGATAACATCTAATCGAAAACCCCAAAATATCAAAGTCAACCCCAAAGTGTTCTTGAATGAAACCCCAAACAATTCATGAAATCCGAAATATGCCATTAAATCCATAGAAATACATTTATCCAAGGTAGATAATCCATATCTAACATATTCCAACAACAATCCAAGCTCATACGAAGAAATCGGAAGGAAAACCCCAAATATCCGAAATTCTAGATTCAATAAATCATTACCTTTGATTTGATGTGATGGGGGTGATGAAATGATGATTAATCCGAATGATAAGCTTGAAGGTGATGATTGATGATTGCACCTCGAAGAACACTCTCCAAATCGTCCAAAATCGCCCGGAATCGTCCAAAAACGAAGCAAGAAATGAAAATGATGAAGAAAGGGCTGAACTGTCCTATTTATAGTAATCCCAGTTTAGCGTGCGCTAGCCTTAGTTCTTAGCGTGCGCTAACGGGTGTTTTGGGTAGTCCAGTACCCACTGTCCGAAAATGGTAGCATGCACTACGTACCTTTTGTAGAGTGCGCTACGGATGCACACTTAGCGTGCGCTAACCCCGAAATGTTAGCGTGCGCTAACGAATTATCTGATGCCCAGTGCTGGAGTCCAGAGCCTTTTGTCCTCTGATCTGATCGCAGTAGCGTGCGCTACATTCAATATTTAGCGTGCGCTACTACATCGTTTGCGTACGCTAAAACCACTCATAGCGTACGCTATGAATTAATCCCATTCAGTCCAGTAGCCACTGGACTCAACCTGACTCCACTGATCATGTTTGTTATGACTCGCAGGGGTTCCATGTAACCAAGGTACTTAGTGCGGATGAGATTACTATTAGTTGGGGCGACTATTCCAGGCTGAAGGCTGTTGCAGTGGGAGTCGTGTAGTTAAAAGTTAATGATAGGATTCTAATCCTAAATAATGTGTGTTGTGTCGAGATTTATTCACCTCGATAGGCAATCGACTTCAAGGCCGAGCGACCGAGTCCACAGCCAATCAAGCTACGGCGAACTCGCCTAAAGCAAAGATACCAGACCACCTTCGGGTATGTGGCGATCGACTCCAAAGGCGATCGCCCTTTGGCACCTAGCGATCGGCTCTGGTGCCCGGCTTAAGACGATCGTCCTTTGCCACAGACAGGGACCATCGTCCGTCAAAGTCCACGAAGACTGGACCTCAAAGCAGCGCCCATGTGCAGATCCGCGACAGGCGCCGCGTTTCATGGATCGTTGACCACAGCCTGTCACCACCTTCTCACCCACCGACAAGCCCGACGAAAGGTACAAGGTGGGACCGCCTGTGACAGCAACTCAGACACGTGCAGACTTCTCATTGGACCGCACAGCTGACTGCCAGCAACTCCTGCAGACTTTAAGGAGACAAGCCCATGTGCTAAAAGACGATCGCCGGCTTATTATAATAAAGCAAAGGCGATCGCCTAGCATGTCCAAGTGCGATAAATAGGGAACCTCCATCTACAGGAAAGGGGTTCACGAATTCTTCAGTCGGTTCACGCATTCTCCATTAAGTTCAGGGAAAATACATACAACCATACATACTTTCAAGCTCTCAGCTTCCTCTCCTGAATCTATCTCAGGATTTCTCTCTCAGCACCTCTCAACCAGAAGACGGTCGGCAGAGGCAAGAAGTCTCCACAGTGCAGATTCAAAGAGACTCACAAGCCCAGGAGCTCAAAGATTCAGCAGCTACACACCGTGAGACACTGTCAATTTCTCACAGTCGTTACAGCTCATCAACGTTGTTACAAGAACTCACAGAGCATCATATCTGGTTCTTACGGCAATCTACACGCTCACTAGCTAAGATAACAAGGGTCTTTACACTCATTGTAATTGTACTCTTACATTAATACTTGTATCCCCGAATATTTGTATTAATAATATCTCGCGAGAGCATTCAAGCCCGGGACTAACAACCCCGCAAATCTTGTGTTATTTACTTTTCCCATGGAAGTATTCTCGCATTTGTTTGTTATCCATCCATTCTAGAAATATCTATCTCCGGATAATATTTTGGGTAGCAACAATTGGCGCAAGAAGGAGGGGAAATCTATACCTTCATTTTTATTCCTACCGTCCCAAAGAACACTCACTGTTCTCGGGGCATATACTTGAAGTGACACTCACTGCGCTTCAAAGAAAGCCTTCAGAACCATGACGTCCACCACTACATCGAAGAGAGCCGCTCTCTGAACCGCCGGACACCATATCCCGGCTCAATCCGAACCCCAGCCGACGGCCGGGGGAAGCCACGACAACGCGAGACTCTTGATCCCGCACGTGAGGAATGGCCCCAACCTCTCACTCGACCTGTTCCAAACCGAGGAACAGATCGAGGAGGCTATGGCCATCCTAAAGGAGAGACGGGTCCGTTTTCAGTCGCTTGGGACGCGACCCATCATGGCGACCGGGGCATTCTAGTCCCAACCACGAAATGACGGAATCCGAGTCCGTCACCAGGAGTTCGGCCTACCCGATTCGCAGCCTAACAAAGATCAACCGTCTGACTCCCGATCCGATCGCCAGAGGATCAGTACTTGATCGCCTCGGCTCCCGCTCCGAGCGCCGAGCCGCGAGCAGCCAGGCCACGGTGATGGCCGCTATGCAACGCCAGCTCGACGAGATGAAAGCACTCTTGGATACTGGGGCAAGCACCAGCAGAAAGATTATCGAGCCGACCGAGCCACTCGCGGCCCACATCGAGCTCGCCTCCGTGCAACCAACGATCGCTCCTCCCAAAACACCTCTGTATGAAGGGAGATCGGACCCCGAGACACACCTAAGTAAATTCCGGATTTACATGACCGAGTGTGGGGCATCAAATGCAACCAAGTGCCGAATCTTCCCATTAACATTGGGCGAGCTGGCCCATAGGTGGTACGTCTCACTGCCACCACGATCGATCATCTCTTTTGAGAAACTGGCGAATGACTTCACGTTACACTTCGCCGCCAAGGTCAACAGACCCGAAGGCCCCCACCGCGTGATCAAAATCAGGCAGGGGGAAGATGAAACCGACGCAGATTACATCGACCGAGTAGACGAAATCATCCTCACCGGCGAGCCCATCAGTGACGAGCTCGCTCTCTACTCGGTCCTGGGGGGATTCTACGGTCATTCACCCATGTTTAGGCATCTCACCAAGGATATCCCCCCAACCTACGCGATCTTCCGCGCTAAGGCTGCCGACTTTCTGGCCAGGCAAAGGCTACTCACCCTCCGCCTAGGCGAGGAAACGCCTCCTCCCGTTTGAAAGACGGCGATCGCCAATACCGAAAAGACGGTCGCCAAGTCATCCGGCGACCACAAGGCCTTCGAGGATATGGAAGCCCATCTCCTCCACAAGTTCAACCGAACTCCGTCCCATATTTTCTACGCCATCAAGGGGCGCGAACCGCTGAACAAGCCAAAGGCGATAAGGGACCACGGTCATCTGAACTGCAATCAATATTGTGCTTACCACAAGAGTCCCGGCCACAGCACCGACCAATGCTGCGTCCTCCTCAAACAGCTCTGGAGATTGTTCGAGGAGGGCAAGTTGAACAGCTTATTGGCTTAGCCGGAGCCCCTACCAATCTCCCCACACGATCGTCCGAGTCGAACGTGAATAGGCTGGAAAGCTCATACGAACCGACCCCTCGATCAACCTCGGCGACCGTCTCTACATGCTTCAATCAAGAAAAGGGAATTTCGGAAGTCTCTCCCCGATTTCCCACCTCATTGAACACAAGGCTACTGTCTGAGCTAACGCTTCGAAAAACTGGAGGACTCGCTCGCCATATATAGTTCATCATCTAAAATGTTGGACTAAGGCACGAGATCGCCTCCCCAGCACAACATACACCGTTGAAGGTCGGCATTTAACATAACGATCCGAGGTGGAAGAGTGCAGCCATGGTCCTGGTGGTTGATGGAACCGACTGCTTAGGCCATGCAAGGTTCCTTTGGGCTGAGATCGATAGCCCTTCGTTTAAATACGAGGCGGGCGTAGTCTAAGGACCCTCCAAACAAATCAGTGGACACAATCTCCCGCCCTCGAAGGTCCGTCACTTAGCATGGTGAATCCTTCACGGACAACGCGATGCGTCCCTACCCCCGTCTCAACGTACACCGTCGAGTATTGTCATCTAACATGACGATCCGAGGTAGAAAAGAGCTAACAAGCCACAGACGTGGAGTCGATTAATCTGACGACGCCCCGCGCAAGGACTCCTCCAGACCAAGACCGCACGCCCTTCGTTTAAATACGAGGCGAGGCGCAGCCTAACGGAGGACCCTCACAATAAAATGAGTCACGAGGCAGACAATGTCGCTTGCGCACAAGACATGATCATGGAGATCAGTCCATCAAACTCCGCGATCGTGAACGGCTCCTCAGGACCGAGATGGACGGCTTTCCTCGAGGATTCGACAAAATTAAAGACCGCTCACTCAACGATTTATTTTTGTCCCCTTAATTCTAAGTGAACAAAAACAAGGGGGAAGAGTTGCGGACTACCTATACGATGATCGTCCCTATCCAATCACATACGGAGATCGGCAATTATTCAGATGTTCATGCAGCGATCGAATTTGTTGTAAAACTTATCTATATGAGTTTATCAATTCACGTAGACCTACACCTGCAACGATCTCTCCTCACACATTTGTACAAAGTCAAGCAAAAGACTCAAAAATAGCAATCATTCAAGTGATAAATCGGAGAATCAAACGTTCATTTCATTACTTGAAGGATCAGAATACATGGTCGCTCGAAGGCCTAAGTACTACAAAAAGAAAGCTACGAATTACAAGGCAATAAGCTAAAACATTAAAACAGAAGTGCCTCAGGCCCCTGCCTGGCCTTCGCCTTCAGCCTCCGGAGCGGCCTCCCCATCCTCCGGGGCGTCGGGATGAACGAGGTTTGCGGGAGCCGGATACCAGCTCAAGTCCACACCGATATCCGCGAGATCCAAGATCGGCAAGGAGAAAGCAGGATGGAGAGGATGCTCCAACGCATACGCCTTGAAGTTCTCAGCAAGAGGGCCGACCTCCAACCCTCACTTCTTAGCAGCTCGGATCGAGTCAGCGAACGCCATATAATAGGCAAACTCGCTGACAAACTCCAAGTTAAGAAAGGGATTGACCTTGGTCGCCTCTACCTCCCCTTTCAGCTCCGCCAGCGCCTGCTGCGCACCTTGGAGCTCGGCCTCCCTTGCAGCCGTCTTTTCCCTCGACTCCACCAGCTCGCTAGTCAGCCGAGCGATCGTCACCTTCAGTCAATCGGCCTCCTTCTCAGCAGCCGTCTGCGAGCGTACGACATCTGTCATCCGGTCCCGAAATCGGTCAACCGTCACCCGAGCCATCTCGGCCTCCCGTCTCGCCAGGTCAAGCTCTTGGCTCGCCCGCTTAGCTGCATCCAAGGAGTCCTTCTCCATTGCCACAATCTTGTCGGTGAACTCGACGTTCTCTTTCTGAGCCGCCTCGAGATCCGCCTGCAGGCGAGTAGTGGAAGGATGCCCCTCATACTCCTGCATAGCCTGGGCAGCCATGGTCGCCGCCTGAAGAGAAAGGGCGAAAGTAGCCTGCATCGAACTCCCAGATCGCTGACGAGCGATCGCATCTAGGTCCTTCGTCCAGGCCTTCGGCAGAGCGGAAATGGCCCGGTTGACGTATAACGGGATATCACAGGGTTGGCGAGGAGATCGGCTCGCCAGGAAATCCCGCACCATCAGCGGACAAGATGGATCAGTGCTACGGATCCTGCATCAAGAAACAGAAGTTAGCACATCTCCCACGCAAATGACAAGTTTCAACTCAGCAAGCAAAGTTTACCTCTCGGCTCTCTCAGGATCGCGACCGAAGTATGGCTTCCCGCGAGGGGTCTCAGCTTCGGCGATCGGCACCTCACTAGCAGGGGCAGAAACTGGAGTTTCTCCCGACCTCTGCCGTTTGCAGTTCGTTCGAAGCCCCTCCTCAGGAGCTTCCTCCTCAGCCACGATCGGCTCCACGTGGGGCTCCACCTCCGGAATGATAGGTAACGCCACAAGAGGAGCCCGAGATGACTTCTTCTGGCGGAGGCGACCTAAAACTCCAGGGTTCGACATAGCTATCTCCAGTGGGGGCTCCAAAAAGCGAGGAAAACGAACCTCTACAATTGAGAACAATCAAACAACAGTTAGACCTATTCCTCCAACAGGACGATCGCCCAACGAATGGAGATCGTAGAAATTCGTACCTGAGACCAAGAGATGTCTCGAAAAATGGACTAGCCGAGCTGACAGACAATGACTCTCCTTGTTGATCTGGATAGCGTCCAAGTCATCGTCCGGCAAACTCCGTATCCGCTCCCAGACGACCAAGAAATCAAAAGGCAGCTCCTCGATCGCCGGAATATGGAAACCTGCAAAAACGAAATCAAATTAGATCAGTTCAGAACATATCCGAACTAAGGGAGAGTCTGAACCCTTACCGGGATTCCTCTCCCGAAAGCTAGTGGGGATCTCCAGATCGCCCGTAGGATTGTCGCTCGCAGAAGCCCTCCACGCACCGGCGACCCAGAACCACTTCGCCAGGTCGCCCCGCACCTTGTTTGGGATGCCAAGGTTCACCCGACCGGATCGGCCTAGAATATGGTAGCCTCCGACCGACCCTTTCTGTGCCGTCAGTTTGAACAGGTGGTTCATCCCCGACGGCGAAAGAAGGCGATACAGGCGGTGACCGCCGAACAAGGTGAGTGTGCAAATTATCTGGAGCCAAGCATTCGGCGTCAACTGGAGTGGCGCCACGTTCCAAGAAGCCAGCAGATGGGAGACAGCAAAAGATAGAGGGAAATGCAGCCCGGCCTCCATTATCGCCTCGTTCATGGCGACCATACCCATCGGGGGTTGGTCGGCTCGCTCGTTCTCCGCCGGCGCAAATAGATCCACATCTGAAGGAACATGATACCTCATCCTCCAGACGGCCAGATCTTTCCTGGTCGCCGAACTCCTGATTTAGCCAAGAGACCACAGAGATCACTGCGCAGCCCGAAACTGCGACCGTTTAGCAAATTGGTAGGGGTGAGCGATCGAATACTCCCGATAATCGAATCTAGGAGACGGACAGGCCAACCTCTCCATAATTTCAGCAAAGGCCAGATAGGCCTGGCCAAAAGCACTGTGCTGCTCCCAGTAGGCCCTAACCGCCAAATATCTCTCCATCTGCGATCGTCTCCGATCAACCGCCGCCTCCTTGGTGACATTGGATTCATTAAACAACGCCTCTACTTCCACAGGGTTGATACCGGCCCGAATAGCCTCGGCGGCCGTCTCCAGATGGAAATCAGCGGAGGATTCTCCCCGGACAGTCGATGCCCCGGCGGCGGAGCTAGTACCTACTACATGCGAAGAAGATGTTCCAGCCATTCTCGAATTTAGAAGAGGAGAAAAGGAGTGTTTTCTTACCACGGATCGAATCGATCGACGATCGGCAGTCAGATCTTCATAAAATTCTTCAGCGATGTTATCCTTCTTTCTTCGATTAAAACGCATAAGAATGAATATTGCAGCCCTACACCTTTTTATAGGAGATGGCAGGGACTTCAATGCAATTAAGGAGATTCTCAGGGGTTGAAGTGCAACCGTCGCATTTATTAACCCCCTGGAAACCCGCGTACGCGTCTTTTGAAGGACGCGTCAGACGAGGAGTCATAAATTACCGTCGACCTCCCCCAATAGGAACCCGACACGTGCCTCAAAGACTTTTTTGCATCCGCTGCCATTTCCCGCTCTTTCAGCGACCTATCAGGTCGTCCAAATTCAGAATCAATCAGCTCAAAGACGATCGCCAGTTCAGTAAAATGCAGAGTCACTCGTCGAAGTTCAACGATCGCCAGCAGAACCACCTCACCCCATGTTTCCAACATAGGAGCGAGTTGGGGGGCAATTGTTGTGTCGAGATTTATTCACCTCGATAGGCGATCGACTTCAAGGCCGAGCGACCGAGTCCACAGCCAATCAAGCTACGGCGAACTCGCCTAAAGCAAAGATACCAGACCACCTTCGGGTATCTGGCGATCGACTCCAAAGGCGATCGCCCTTTGGCACCTAGCGATCGACTCTGGTGCCCGGCTTAAGACGATCGTCCTTTGCCACAGACAGGGACCATCGTCCGTCAAAGTCCACGAAGAATGGACCTCAAAGGAGCGCCCATGTGTAGATCCGCGACATGCACCGCATTTCATGGATCGTTGACCACAGCCTGTCACCACCTTCTAACCTACCGACAAGCCCGCCGAAAGGTACAAGGTGGGACCGCCCGTGACAGCAACTCAGACGCGTGCAAACTTCTCATTGGACCGCACAACTGACTGCCAGCAACTCCTGCAGACTTTAAGGAGACAAGCCCATGTGCTAAAAGATGATCGCCCGCTTATTATAATACAATAGAGGCGATCGCCCAGCATGTCCAAGTGCGATAAATAGGGAACCTCCATCTATAGGAAAGGGGTTCACGAATTCTTCAGTCGGTTCACGCATTCTCCATTAAGTTCAGGGAAAATACATACAACTATACATAATTTCAAGCTCTCAGCTTCCTCTCCCGAATCTATCTCAGGATTTCTCTCTCAGCACCTCTCAACCAGAAGACGGTCGGAAGAGGCAAGAAGTCTCCACAGTGCAGATTCAAAGAGACTCACAAGCCCAGGAGCTCAAAGATTCAGCATCTACACACCGTGAGACACTGTCGATTTCTCACAGTCGTTACAGCTCATCAACGTTGTTACAAGAACTCACAGAGCATCATATCTGGTTCTTCCGGCAATCTACACGCTCACTAGCTAAGATAACAAGGGTCTCTACACTCATTGTAATTGTACTCTTACATTAATACTTGTATCCCCGAATATTTGTATTAATAATATCTCGCGAGAGCATTCAAGCCCGGGACTAACAACCCCAGAAAATCTTGTGTTATTTACTTTTCCCACGGAAGTGTTCTCGCATTTGTTTGCTATCCATCCATTCCAGCAATATCTATCTCCGGATAATATTTTGGGTAGCAACAATGTGTTATTAGTACCTGGTTTTAGAATGAATTTAATTTCAGTTTCTAAATTGCGTTGTGATGGATATTCAGTTTCTTTTGAAGATAATGCAGTTATTAAAATAAATGGTTAATATGTTTGCACGAGTACTTATAATGAAGGACTTTATATCATTAATGCTGCACCAGCTCCATTGCATAATTATAAATCACTTAATTCTTTGACTAATCCTAATAAAAGAAAAAAACTTTTGAGCATAAATCAAACATATTTGTGGCATTTACGATTGGGTCATATTAACCTTAGAAGGATTCAAAGATTGGTGAGCGATGGCCCATTGGATTCGCTCCAAGTTGAGTCATTTCCAATTTGCGAATCCTGTCTAGATGGAAAAATGACTAAAAGGGCTTTCCAAAGCAAAGGAAATCGTGCACAAAATGTATTGGAATTAGTACACACTGCTGTATGTGGTCCAATGAACATCCAGGCTAAGGGTGGTTTCGAATACTTCATCACGTTTATAGATGATTATTCGAGATATGGATACATCTATTTGATACGACGAAAGTTTGAATCTTTTGATAAGTTCAAAGAATTCAAGGATGAAACGGAGAAGCATCATGGACAGATTATCAAGTCACTACGATCTGATCATGGTGGCGAGTATCTTGGTGGAGAGTTTTTGGATTTCTTGGCACATGAGGGGATTACTTCCCAGCTCACTGCGTCTGGTACACCACAACAAAATGGTGTTGCTGAACGAAGGAATCGTACTTTATTAGAGATGGTTAGTGATGAATTATTCTGATTTTCCTATTTCGTTTTTGGGATACGCCTTGGAAACAGTTGCGTACATTCTAAACTTGGTATCTTCGAAATTAATACCCAAAACACCCATAGAACTGTAGAATGGGCGCAAGCCCAGTCTAGGACATGTTCGGATATGGGGTTCACCAGCACACGTGCTGAATAAGGAAGATGATAAGTTGGCATCTCGTACAGAAGTACGAGTGTTTGTAGGATATCCGAAGGGAACGAAGGGTGGCTTATTCTACAGTCCTAAAGATCAGAAGGTCATTGTTAGCACCAATGCCCAGTTCTTAGAGGAGGACTATGTAATAAGCCACAAGCCTAGGAGTGAGGTCATTCTAGAAGAACTTAGGGGCGAGATTTCGACAATACTGATTGTACAAACACCTAGTGTACCACGTATCGACAATATTGTGGATACGCAAACCAAGGACATGCCTCGTCCTAGTGGGAGGGTTGTTCGTGAACCTGAATGTTTCATCGGCGTGGGAGTGTCTTCAGACCATTCCCCAGACCAGGATGAAACGGATCCATGTACGTATAAGCAGGCAGTTCAAGACAAGGATGCTGAATCCTGGCAAACAGCAATGGAATCTAAAATGGGATCTATGGATTCTAATCAAGTGTGAGAGCTAGTAGAGCTACCCAATGGGGTAAAACCCATTGGAAGTAAGTGGGTCTACAAGCGTAAGAGAGGATCGAAAGGGAAGGTTGAAACCTTCAAAGCAAGGCTTGTTGCGAAAGGTTACTCAGAAAGAGGGCATCGACTACGATAAGACCTTTTCGCCAGTAGCCATGCTTAAATCGATCTGGATTCTCTTAACTATAGCTGCACATTTGGATATGGAGATTTGATAGATGGATGTCAAGATTGTGTTCTTGAATGGGAGTCTTGATAAGGAAATCTATATGCGCCAACTTGAGGGATTCATTGCTGAAGGAGAGGAGCACTTAGTGTGCAAGCTTACAAGAGCCATTTATGGTCTCAAGCAAGCATCAAGGTCTTGGAACATGCGATTTTATGAGGTCATTCAATCATATGGTTTTGAACAGTGTCCTAGTGAGGTTTTTGTATACAAAAAGTGCGATAGAAACGTGTTAGTGTTTCTTGTACTGTACGTAGATGATATACTTGTAATTGGAAACAATATAAAGGTATTATCAGACGTAAGGGTATGGATGTATGAGCAGTTCGATATGAAGGATTTGGGAGAAGTCGGGCACATCCTTGGTATTAGGATCTTTCGAGATTGAAAGAAAAGGATGTTGTGCTTATCTCAGGCATTATATATCGATACGGTGCTAAAGCGGTTTAGTATGGATAATTCCAAGAAAGGTTTCTTATCTTACAGACATGGAATTCAGCTATCTAAGGCTATGTGTCCTAGGACACAGAAGGAGATATAAGACATGAAGCTGGTCCCTTATGCTTCAGCAGTGGAAAACCTCATGTATGCTATGCTTTGCACTAGGCCTGATATCTGTCATGCTGTAGGCACTGTGGCGAGATATCAGTCGAACCCAGGACCGGGACATTGGATTGCTGTCAAGCATATACTCAAGTACCTGAGGAGGACTAGGGAGCATATGCTTGTATATCAATCATATACACTTTTTCGTTTGGGTTACACTGACTCAGATTTCAGTGCGGACAAAGAAAATCGAAATCAACTAAAAATATGGTATGGTTTTCAAAAACTAGTGATTTGTGGATTTGACTCAGTTAAAAATCGATTGATTCTTTTTAGAATCAACCGCTCCGACACCTCTTGTTGGCCACTAAGTATACAATTAACATCATAGAATACAGACGCACAGTAAGCTATATGATTTTCGAAGTTAGTTTGCGTAGCTGAAGTTTGTGTGAGTTGCTGTAAATACAGCAACTAGGTGTTCTCCTGTTTGCTTGATGCGTATAGGGGTTTGACAGTGTATACTTGATAAATCACAATAGAATGAAAAAAGTAAAGACAGAAGGTAAATGACACACAATTTAAATTAGTTCGAGGTAAAGCCCTCTACGTCCACTGGTCCTCCACATAAGAGTAAAAAGTTTATTAAAATCACTACGTACACAACTACATGACTTTAACTAAACATGTCTCTGTATCTTTCACATAGATTGATATAGGGACTGCAGCTTTGTGACGTTCACACAGATTGGCTTGAGTTGTTTTTCGACTCGCTTCTTCTCACACAAATCGAAGCTTCGTCTTCAATGATATTCTTCCCACACAGGTCGGAATACACACGGATACTTAGTCCACACAGGGCTAATGATAATCTCAATGGAAAGGTAGAGCAAATCTCAAACAGCAGCTTTATCTCTGATGAACAATCGATGTATGCAGTACTGTTCGCGTTGAGGACTTCTCTATTGCTAGAATGTCAGAGTAATCTGTCAGAGCTTTCGCGATTATGAATGACTTATGTGTTTTTGGTGTGTATTTAAGTCCTCTGGCTAGGGGGTATTTATAACGTTGGTGTAACGCCCCAAAATAAACCGGACGCCACAGTGCCGTGAATCCCGTGTGAGACCCACAAGGCGAGTTTTAAAAGAGGTTTTAAAACAATTTATTCAACAAGTAGTTTACGGAAATGTTCTAATGAAAGCGTTTGTTCAACCGAAATACAAATAGTAAAAATGTCCATTCATATGGTTATTACACAATGTGGATTATTCAAATTTAGATTAAGAAATTAATAAGTCTTCTTCCCAAAACTGCTCAATCCTCATCGGAACCTTTGGGAATGTCCTGCACATATTCAACAAATTTGCCTGACACGACATATCGTGTCAGTCAAACCAGGTCAGACAAATCGAACCATTTTCATTGATAGAATCAGATAAATTCAGGAAACAAGGTTATCACCGAATATTCAACATCATTTCTTTTATCATCACATAAACTCCCAGGGTCGCAACCAAGGGTCACGGAAGTATCTACACAGGAATACTCCGGACGAGATAGATAAGAAGAGCACCATTTTATAGACAATAACACATGCAATATTCTGAAATTTTAAGACGTAAGGTCCGAGCAAGATTCACTTGCCTCAAATCTGACGAGAGTTACTCCCTTGATAACACAACGAACCGAACGACCATACCCGAAAGCTCAACCTATTACATATTCGTCGATTAACATCTTATCGTAACAATGATGATTAATGGCAATTTCCCCCCGTCCCGTTAGGATCCAAAACTTGGTTCTTCATGTCGTAAAATTGAAATTCTCTATTTTGACCGTAATGCATACTACTAAATTCCTCGGTTCGCCATTTTACAATTTGTCATCTCGTTGATCAATGTTCTAACACAATATTCCTATGTTGTGATTATGGCTCAAGACCACCGTAATTACATCACTAATTTTAGTTTAAATTACTAAAATGGAATGATTAAGCACTAATTCTCCGAAGTCCTAACATGTTTGAATACCTATCCAAATTGATAGTCGCTAGTTAGTTCTTCAAGGAATTATTAACATTTTTACGATATGGTAATAGGATTATAATTGAAATCTTCAGCAAGATGATTCTAAGGTGTTGGTGATTAACAATACGGTTATGAGTTCCAATCCAACTACGAGTACTACCATCATCTATTCCAATCATTAGCTAGATAGGCATCGACTAACAATTGTGATAGTTTTCACCGTCCTGATCATTATCAAAAGTTCTAAACTACCCAAGGCATCCGAAATTTAGTATGACTCGTATAACAACACTAAAATGAGTTCAAGATTCGATAAACTCACCTTAATTGACAAAAGAGGATGAAGAACGATGAAGGACGACGAAGAATGAGAGGGTAGCACCTTCAAACCTCCTCTGGAGCTTGATCAACTCACTCCAATAGGATAACACTTGATTAGGGAAGCTAAAATCGACTTAGGGAAGGTAGAGGATGGTATACAAGAGTAAGGGGTGAGTTTTGGGTCGGAAGAAATGAAAGGGAGGGTGTCCTTTTATAAATCCGGAATGGCTTTACGTACATTAGGCCTGAAGCTTTACGTACGTAAGCCATGTTATGTACGTTATAGTAGAAAGCATAACGTACTTAAGGAAAACTCAGAACTAACTGGACTAAATAACACACATCGTTACGTACGTAACGAAAGTCGGCTAACGTATGTTACACCTGTTGACTTGCCTGTCGCTATCGCGCCGAAAGTTGGTCTGACAATGCACCATTCGACGAAGATTCCCTATTCGAAGACCGAAGACCGCATTACGTACGTAATGTCACACAACAAGCGTACGTAATACATAGCTTATAACGTACGTAAGGTTCAGTTTGTTCACTAAGTTATTATCACATTGATTCCTTATAACGCGACTCCCTCTCAATCTCGTCGAGTAATCTCTAGGGGAACAAGACGTTGGCCACCGTCATATTCGCACCGATAATTGCCTAATGACATCAAGGTATGTCACCGACAAATCATCAACCATCATACAATCACATTACAAGAATAACAGGTGCGGACAAGCTTTATTCATGATAATACAGTACGAACATATCATTCAAAATATGTTTATCGTGACGGAGTACATTTATTCATTAAATAGTAGAAATAGAAATGCTCGCTCAACGTGAAACAGCATGTAATACTGGTGGTATTACATACCACCCCCCATAAAAATAGTTTCGTCTCGAAACTAATAAAATAACTCGGGATGATTCTCCCTCATGCTCGACTCGGTCTCCCAAGTCGCTTCTTCTATGCCATGGTGCGACCATTGAACTTTTAGAAGAGGTATGGCCTTGTTCCTTAGTGTCTTTACGCGTCGATCCAAAATTGCAGTTGGGACTTCTCTAAAGGTAGCATCATTAGAAATCTCTACCTCCTCGAAATTAATCTTGTGACTTGGGTCGTACACGTATTTCCTCAGTTGGGAAACATGGAAGACGTTATGCACTCTGTCTATTGAAGGTGTCAACGCCAGTCGATAAGCAAGTTTACCAACTCGATCCAGTATTTCGAACAGGCCAATAAATATCGGGCTCAATTTGCCTTTCCGGTCGAAGCGCCAAACACCCCGCATAGTTTGACCCAAATGTGGTCCCCGGCCTTAAATTCCAACGGTCGCTGGCGGTCCATAGAATATGACTTTTGGCGGTTTTGAGCTGCCAACATGTGTTTTCGAACGATGGAAATCTTCTTAATTGATTCCTGGATCAGATCCAACTCAGTAGCGACGACATCGGACGCATCATCCCAACATAGAGGAGACTTGCACCTCCTACCGTACAAGGCCTTAAAGGGTGCCATGCCTATGCTTGCATGCCAGCTGTGGTTATATGAGAATTACGCCAAGCAGAGGTGTCTGGCCCAATCCTTACCCCAATCGAGCACACACGCTCTTAATATATCCTCCAGGGTCTGTAAAGTGCGTTCTGTCTGTCCATATGTTTGAGGGTGATAGGCCGTGCCGAAATGTAACTGAGTACCCATAGCCTTGTGGACAGCCTTCCAGAAGAGGGACACGTATCTAGTGTCTCTATCTGATATGATTCCCGAGGGAATGCCATGTAGTCTCATGATTTCCCGGATAAAGATGGTGGCCAACTGCTCTGTCCCGGTGGCCTCCTGAATTTGAATGTCAGTCGGTCTACAACGACCCATATCATGTCGTTTCCTCCCACCGTCACTGGTAACTTGGTTACAAAATCTATTGATATGCTCTCCCATTTACATTCCAGAATCGGTAAGGGTTGCATGATTCCGGCCGGCCTGCAGTGTCCAATCTTCACCTGCTGACATGTCATACATCGAGCAACGAACCTCACTACCTCTTGTTTCATGTTCTTCCACCAGAATCTCTTCCGCAGATCCTTATACATTTTGCTCGCCCCGAGATGTACTGAATAAGGAGTAGAATGAGCTTCCTTGAATATAGTTTGTTTAAGCTTGTCATTCGGTGGAATACAAATTCTGTTCTTAAACCTCACCAAGTTCCCTTGGATCCTGTAGTCTGAAATAATTCCCCCTTCGGCCCTTGCGCCGATCGCACGAAGTTCCGGGTCTTCCATTTGTCCCAGGCGTATCTCGTCCAGCAAGGATGAATGAATGTTAATTGAGCACAACTGTCCCTGGTGGTGTTGTATCCATACTTCAATGTCATTTCTCCTTAGATCTTGCTGCAATTCCGACTGTACCGTTAAACCGGATAGTGTCATCTCCTGTGCAGTTTTCCGACTCAGTGCATCTGCTACGACGTTGGCCTTTCCAGGGTGATATAAAATCTCCACATCGTAATTCTTGATAAGCTCCAGCCAACGCCTCTGTCTCATGTTTTACTCCCTCTGGGTTAAAATGTATTTTAAACTCTTGTGGTCTGTAAAAATCTTACAGGTAACCCCATAAAGGTAGTGTCTCCAAATCTTAAGGGCGTGGACCACTGCAGCCAGTTCCAAGTCGTGCATCGGATAGTTCACCTCATATGGTTTAAGTTGTCGAGAGGCGTATGCAGTAACTCTGTCATTTTGCATGAATACACATCCAAGTCCATGCTTAGACGCATAGGTGTATATTACGAATCCTTTCGTGCCCTGCGGTAGTACCAGTAGTGGCACGGTAGTCAGCTTCCTCTTCAGTTCGTCAAAGCTCTCCTGAAAATCTGTTGTCCAGACAAACTTGGTACTCTTCTTAAGTAGATTCGTCAATGGCCGGGCAATACTAGAAAAAGATTCGACAAACCATCGATAATATCCTGCCAAACCCAGAAAACTCCTCACTTCCTTGACGTTTCTTGGTGGTTCCCAACTCATAACTGTCTTGATCTTCTGGGGGTCTACCTTAACGCCTTCTGCTGAAATTACATGTCCCAAAAAGGTCACCTCTGGCATCCAGAACTCGCATTTATAAAGTTTGGCATAAAGTTGGTGTTGCCTCAAAACACTCAACACCTGCCTCAAGTGTTCCTCATGCTCCTGTCGGCTCTGGGAATAGATCAAAATGTCGTCAATAAAAACTACCACACACTTATCAAGAAATTCTTTCAGAACCTTGTTCATCAATTCCATGAAAATGGCTGGGGAATTAGTCAAGCCAAACGACACCACCATGTACTCGTAGTGCCCGTATCTTGATCGAAATGCGGTCGTCGGAATATCCTCCTCTCGAATTCTCAATTGGTGATATCCAGAACGTAAATCGATCTTTGAAAACACGGTCGCTCCCTGTAGTTGATCCAGTAAATCATAAATCCTCATAAGCGGGTAATGGTTCTTAATAGTGACTTTATTAAGTTCTCTATAATCAATACACAGGCGCAGGGAGTTGTCCTTTTCCTTAACAAAAAGGACCGGCGCACCCCATGGCGAAGTGCTCGGACGAACGAGACCCTTCCTTAGCAATTATTCGAGTTGTAACTTTAATTCCTTCATCTCGGCTAGTGATGTCCTGTATGGTGCCTTGGAGATAGGCGTCGTTCCTGGCTCAAGTTCAATCGAGAGATCGACCTCCCATCGTGGCGACAATCCTGGTAATTCATCGGGAAAAACGTCCGGAAATTCGCTCACCGTGGGAATATTAGCCACCGATAGTTGTGATGTGTCCTATTGTAGAATATAACACAAATAGTACGTTCCCCGATCATCACAAGGTACTCCTGCTGTAAGGAGGCTGAGGGACCCCTTAGTACTAAAGTGTTCTCGGCCTCTGATTATGTGAGTGTCACCGTCAGGAGTTGCAATGAAAACTGTCAGGTGATAGGTGTCTAATACCATCTTGTGCATTGTCATCCAGTCCATACCCACGTCTTCATTCTGGAGTGGAAAAAACATGAGATTTGCTGTCCAACCCTGATTATCGATGCGGATCGGGAAGTTTCGAGCTTCCAAATTACCCCCCACCCTGCTAACCTCGGGTATCTTAACAGTAAAAGATTCATAAGGTACATAAGGAAGATTCAAACGGTTAACACATTCTATGGATATGAACGAATGGGTCGCTCTAGTATCAAATAGTACATGAACAGGCTGGGAATTAATAAGAAGTGTACCTGAGACAGCAGGTGCAGTCTGACTATCAGTAGCTCTTAGTTCGAACACGTGGGATGGCTGTGTCCCTGAGGAGGGTGCAGTGCCTCCCTCATGCCCACGTCCTCTTCCAGCACCGTATGGAGGAGTTTGGTAAGGTGGGTATTGATAGTCGGACATGGAGGATGCTCTGGATGTTTGAACCGAGCCTTGCTGACTCTGAGGAGCTAAAATTGGTGTATTTTTTATCCATGAATACTAGAGAGACATGTGCCCATCCTTTCCACATGAAAAACACTTTGTAGATGCCTTATGACACTGACTCATGGTATGCCCGCTATGCCAAAATTGAAACAACTCCGGCGAGAGGGCCCGTCAGATGCTCCTTTCTGTTGGGACGAAGCTGCTGATTTAGAGGAGAACCCAATTCCCGAGATCCTTCTGCTGGTGCTCCCGGACTGATTAGATGTCTTATGGTTCTTCTGGTTATGCCTTGTATCTGAACTGACAACCGTGCCGGCATATGCTGTGACTACGTCCTCATATGCCCTTAGAGTGGTGCAGTGAAACTCGGCGGCGTAACATTGAACATCTTCCGGCAACTGTTGAGCAAGGTGGAAAATTCGTTGATCTTCCGATGGAACCATCTATGCAACATATCTTAGTTCGGTTCTGTAAGCTCGAATAATTTCGGGTACTGGTAAGTTCTGAGGTCCTGCATTGAAGAAACTCCGCGCTCGAGCAGTCTGAGCTGACCGGGGGCGGTACTCGTCTCTCAATAGTTTGGAAAACTCGGTCCATCCGACTACTCTGTCCTCTGGCTTATAGGTCCTCCACCATCGGGCTGCAGTGTCGCGGAGCTGGTTTATTCCGAGCGGTACCTTTCGGTTCCCCGGGCAATCGATCACCTCGAAGGCAGTCTCCATCTCGGAGATCCAATCGTCCACGTGCTTATCCCCTGATCCACCGAATAATGGCGGTCTGGCCTTCAGCATCTCTCCCAGCCAACGGTCCTTCCCAATGTTCTCTTCTATGTCAATGACTGGTACCCGTTCTGCCCGGTTGACCTGAGCCATCCCCATATCAATGGCCTGGGCGAGGTTCTGGATGAAGGCTGGATCAAATCCCCCGTTGTTCTGATTTTCCGCCTCCTGTTCGTTCTGATTAACGGGCGGTGGCTGATTTCCAGCTGGGTTAGTTTCACCGGTGTTCCTGTCTTCCTGTTGATTCATAGCGAAACCCTATGCAGCGTTTACGTTCCTTCTAGCTCCTTGACGTGCCATTAGTGATGATTGTTCGATCTAGAAGGTTAGTGTAGCACAAATAGTCTCTGAGTTTTTACTGAATTCAAACATTATACCTGATTCTCAAGAGTTTACGTGTATTTTACCTCGACATTCCTCGAGGAGTTACGGTCGCCAGGAGTGTTGGACTTTTGAAGGCAAAATGTTTTCAAAATATTTTGATACAACTTTCCACATGAGTTTTCGGCTCCGATACCATTTTCTGTAATGCCCCAAAATAAACCGGATGCCACAGTGCCGTGAATCCCGTGTGGGACCCACAAGGCGAGTTTTAAAAGAGGTTTTAAAACAATTTATCCAAGAAGTAGTTTGCGGAAATGTTCTAATGAAAGCGTTCATTCAACCGAATTACAAATAGTAAAAATGTCCGTTCATACGATTATTACACAACGTGGATTATTCAAATTGAGATTAAGAAATTAACAAGTCTTCTTCCCAACACTGCTCATGCCTGACCGGAACCTTCGGGAATGTCCTACACATATTGAACAAATTTGCCTGACACGACGTATTGTGTCAGTCAAACCAGGTCAGACAAATCGAACCATTTTCATTGATAGACTCAGATAAATTCAGGAAACAAGGTTATCACCGAATATTCAACGTCATTTCTTTTATCATCACATAAACTCCCAGGGTCGCAACCAAGGGTCACGGAAGTATCTACACAGGAACACTCCGGACGTGGGTACCATTCAGGTTTTATCCCTCAACACAGTTCCGCAAGATATATCAACATATAAACTCCCAAGGCCACAGCCAAGGGTCACAGAAGTATCTACACAGGAATACTCCGGACGAGATAGATAAGACGAGCACCATTTCATAGACAATAACACATGCAATTCTGAAATTTTAAGAAGTAAGATCCGAGCAAGATTCACTTGCCTCAAATCCGACGAGAGTTACTCCCTTGATAACACAACAGCCTGAACGACCACACCCGAAAGTTCAACCTCTTACATATTCGTTGAGTAGCATCTTATGGTAACAATGATGATTAATGGAAATTTCCCCCCCATCCCATTAGGATCCTAAACTTGGTTGTTCATGTCTTCAAAATCGAAATTCTCTATTTTCACCGTAATGCATACCACTAAATTCCTCGGTTCGCCATTTTACAATTTGTCATCTCGTTGATCAATGTTCTAACACAATATTCCTACGTTGTGATTATGGCTCAAGACCACCGTAATTACATCACTAATTTTAGTTTAAATTACTAGAATGGAACGATTAAGCACTAATTCTCCGAAGTCCTAACATGTTTGAATACCTATCTGAATTGATAGTCGCTAGTTAGTTCTTCAAGGAATTATTAACGTTTTTACGATATGTTAATAGGATTATAATTGAAATCTTCAACAAGATGATTCTAAGGTGTTGGTGATTAACAATTCGGTTATGAGTTCCCATCCAACTATGAGTACTACCATCGTCTATTCCAATTACTAGCTAGATAGGCATCGATTAACAATTGTGATAGTTTTCACCGTTCCAATCATTATCGAAAGTTCTAAACTACCCAAGGCATCCGAAATTTAGTATGACTCGTATAACAACATTGAAATGAGTTCGAGATTCGATAAACTTACCTTAATTGACAAAAGAGGATGAAGAACGACGAAGGACGATGAAGAATGAGAGGGTAGCACCTTCAAAACCTCATCCGGAGCTTGATCAACTCACTCCAACAGGATAAACTTGATTAGGGAAGCTAAAATCGACTTAGGGAAGGTAGAGGATGGTATACAAGAGTAAGGGGTGAGCTTTGGGTCCGAATAAATGAAAGGGAGGGTGTCCTTTTATTAATCCGGAATGGCTTTACATACGTTAGGCCTGAAGCTTTACGTACGTAAGCCATGTTACATACGTTATCATAGAAAGCTTAACGTACGTAAGGAAAACTCAGAACTAACTGGACTAAATCACACAAATCGTTACGTACGTAACAAAAGTCGGCTAACATACGTAACACCTATTGACTTGCCTGTCGCTATCGCGCCGAAAGTTGGTCTGACAATGCACCATCCGACGAAGATTCCCTATCCGAAGACCAAAGACCGCGCTACGTACGTAAGGTGTTATCTTTAGCATAGATAATGTCACACAACTAGCGTACGTAATACATAGCTTATAACGTACATAAAGGTTCAGTTTGTTCACTAAGTTATTATCACATTGATTCCTTATAACGCGACTCCCTCTCAATCTCGTCGAGTAATCTCTCGGGGAACAAGACATTGGCCACCGTCATATTCGCACCGATAATTGCCCAACGACATGAAGGTATGTCACCGACAAATCATCAACCATCATACAACCACATTACAAGAATAACAGGTGCGGACAAGCAAGCTTTATTCATGATAATACAGTACGATCATATCATTCAAAATACGTTTATCGTGACGGAGTACATTTATTCATTAAATAGTAGAAATAGAAATGCTCGCTCAACGTGAGACAGCATGTAATACTGGTGGTATTACAGTTGGAAATGTATCCATTATAAATGAAGTCGTTGCTATTTGGTGAGATGTTGACGTATGTCTTTTGATTGGCGGCTGCTGTCACATTTAATACTTCAGACATCCTTTCTATCATTGAATTAAATGCTCTAGAGCGTTCAAACTTGTCTCTCTCCAGCTGCATTAAATTTTGTCCTTTCAGCAATAAATGCTGCTTTAACCGTGAATACTTTAGGAATAAATAATATTTATCTCACAATGGTTTAAAGATTTTTATATTCAGTCCTGTTGGATGTGTTTTACTTTTCCCGAGTAAAACACATTCAGCCTGTATGCTGTATTCAACACATTGTCTCTTTGCTGTATGAAGACGATTCTGTAGGATGGACTGTAGAAGATCTCTTTTCTATATGTTGGGGCTGTATCAAGAGTTCTAACAGCTTCCATACTTTACAGTATTCAGACTCCTTTGAGACTTCTTTGCTGTATGTTGGCAATTATCAAAACAGGAATGTTTATCCCAACAATTTCCCCTTTTTTGATATGCCAAAACTCTTCGCAAGATGTTTTCACCTGGGTATAGAGAGGCAGTGTTCAAATATTCTATCTGAATGATCTAATCTTCAATACTTAGTCTAGAGATATGAACTGTTCGCATACAAGTTCTAAGAGTGAAAATCCTACACGTCTGTGTATTACAACTGAACTTATGATTAGCGCGTAGGCACAATCTTACAGTGTGGTCTAGGTTGAATACATCTTAATCTATGAACTGTTCGTAGACAAGTTCTTACAGCTTTAAGACAATAAGTTTTATACTTGTTCAAATATTACAAAAGCTTCGTAAACAAACATTAAAATAGTAAGCTTAGATTACGAGCTGTAATCTTTCAAGAAAAACAATTTTTATTGATAATGAGGGAAAATTACAATTGCTTGAAAGTAAAAAATGCACACTGTAATGATAAGCCTACAGAAGAAAATAAGATACAGCGAAACAGTAGACAGGCTAACTCATGTACTGAGAATGTCTCCAAGGTCTCATCTCAGGATCATTTACGGCTCCTTTCCACCAATTGACTAGGGAGTCACTGCCTCGATCCTGATAAATGCTACTTCCTTCTGAGGATTGATCATAGGCGAGTATCCAGTCTTCAGGGTGGGTGATCCGTTCACCTTTTTGATGCATAGACTTCATCAGCATTTGCAGAGGGAGCTTTCCTTCCGCTAACAGCCTCGAGAAGTCATTTGCGGCATCCTGCAGCATTTTGAACTTGTTGAACATGGGAGCTTCCATGGTGAGCGTACAGAAGTATCTCATTAGTTGATTTTTCTTCCAGTTCTTCAGATCATCGGTTGCAGGCTGTCGATCAGTGGGTAGCAGTATCTCGACAGGCTTTCACACATTTTTCTTCTAAGGGAGGTTGGGATCCTAGAACTCAGGTCGAGAGCCAGATACCCTGTATCCCCTTGTAGGTGAGGCCAGATGGCTTATTGCAGCAGCAACACTTTCTTCCAGCGCTGCTTCCATCTTTTTCTCTCTCCACTCTCCATATTCGGCCAACCTCTCTGGCTTCTTCCCCCTTTTTGGCATCATCAATGTCTGACACCTTGGTATGGATCTCCTGTAGGAGCTTCATAGTTGTATCCTGTTTGGTCATCAGAGTATCGATTTTGTCAATCATAGTACTGAGCACGAAAGACATATCGTCTATTTTATGATCATGGTCTGTCAATATGGTTTCGGTCTCTTTTTAAGGGCAGCGACCGTCTTAGCCTCGACAATCCTGGGCCTTTCTTGTTCTTGTAGAAGTATTTTCTCCTGGTGCTGCTTGAGCTGATTGAGCGCTTGCCACGATAAATTAGGCATTAGGCGAAACGTATCCTCAACATCATTGATTACATACTTCAGTTTTGGGAGCTCATCATGGGCAGTTTCTCTCATCCAATTGAGTTCTTTCGCGAAGTCATACAGTGCCTTCACGGCGTCTTGTAGGAACACTGTCTGTCGGCCAATGGCATGGAGTTACTCGATGTGGGCTGTGATGCACGGGGAGCCAGGGTGCGTGATTGTTGTGGGAAATCCCTCACAATATGCCGCAAGTGCACGGTGTCAACAAGTAATAAAGTGATAAGTAAAGTATCGTTCCCTCGAGGACTGATTTCACTAAGTACCAAAATATAGTCAACTCACAATTTTATTTGAAGAACAATTATATGGAATTTATACCTAAACTAATTGCCGAAAATAAATAATAGTACTAATAATAATAATAATACTAATACGGGTGCAGGATTATGATTTTCACCTCAAACAATTAGGAATGATATTTATTCAATTCAATTCACTTTTATTCAATTGATTGTAAGCCAGGAATTCCTAAATTATTCTAAAGCCTTTCCCAAGGTCGATAGAAAATACTACAAATTATTAACTCGATATATCCCTATTCGAATTAGATAATTAATAGCTAAAACAGTTCAAGAATTCCCACAATAAATAGGCTTCACAATTCCATGAGTATATCCCTATCTCACGAAAATTATGATTCGTCTCACAAGAACTATGCCTAAATTTCATCTCCCGAATCTATAAAGACATTCAAAACAAATTAACTGTTGGCGTGACAATTAAAAAGCATTAAGAACAGTAAGAAGAATCCAATTCAATAGAATAACGAGTAAATCGAAATAATAATAAAAAAATCAAACCGTCATGAAATTGGCTACAATCACAATCCTACTCGAATAGATCTAAAAAATAAGATGCAGAAAAACTAAGAAAAACCGTAGGGATCCGTGGTCTTGTCGTCGCCCACAAATCTCCTCCTTTCTGCTCCGCTGGTGTCTTCCTATCGATCTCCCCTTAGATGATCCCCCCTTTTTTTTCAGCCCTTCAATGCTTATTTATATCAGTCCTAAGCCTCCAAAACGCGTCTGTGTGATTAGGTCAGGAACAGGCTCCAAAATGGCCCAGAAACGCGGAGTATTCAGCAAAACCGCCCGGTGGGCCGCGGCTCACACATTCAGCGCCCCATGCCTGGGCGCCTTTTTTCCTCCTGGGCCGTGGCTCACCTAGGCTATGTCGCAGCTCACAGTACAGTGTGCTCAGCGTTCGCTGGTTGTCTTCGTGTGCCACGGCTCACTTGGTTTGTGCCGCGACTCATGACCAAAAACTGCTGTTTTCGCCCGTTTTTCATCGTTTTGGCTTCTGGACTCCGATTTCCTGCAAAACATATAAGAATAGTGCATTAAAAGCTCATTTATACTGAATTAGGCTCAAGATGGACATAAAATAATGATAAATAAGCGCATAAAAATACGCCTAACAAATACCCCAAACTTGAGCCTTTGCTTGTCCTCAAGCAAAAGTTATCAATTTTAAACAAAATGTATCATGAATAATCATGCAACTCCATAGTGCTCAACTTAATCAATACTACCCTGAAAATCTCAAAGAATAGTACAAGTATCGCAATAGCGAGTCACATCCAGGACACTGATTCCACTAAGTAACCAATTTCAGTCCTAATCAATCGTTCATGAAGAAAATCAAGTTCAAAGATTAACAAGCGTGAATTTAACCAATCGTCAATATGAAGGGTTAGATTAAACAAGCCAATTCGCCCAGTCCCACAGTCTAGTGGCAAAATTCAAGAGTTTCATTATCAGAATTATTCCTAGGACAGCATTCCCTTATGTATGATCAATAATATGATTCGAGTTAACCATTAGGTTTGGATCTCGGGATGTTTCATCGGGATAGTCCTAGGGTGGATGTCCATTCTCATATATTGGGGAACCGTTTGACGTAAAAGACACTCATGGGGCACATGGATGCTTCTAGTTACTAAGTACCCCTCTATAGTGGAGAAAAAACTCGAATAGCTATTTCCGCATGTCCGATTCAAGGTCGCTGTTTTACGCGAGAGTAAACAATGGGTCACGCGAATACCCCCGGTTACTAGGCTCCTCATCATCGGCACATGCGAAATCTCTACACCACTAGTCTAATCAGGGTCGTCGTTTTACGCGAGAGTAAATAACGGGTCACGTGAATACCCCCGGTTACTAGGCTCCCCATCATAGAACAAATAATATTTCGACTTTTTGGGAAAAACTGTCCAACTCTAAACTCTAATTAAGTGCCCACACGACTCATGTTACTGGACGACTAGCTAACCGAAAAGTATAACCAAACATATAGACGGTGATTTGAAACACATATGTCTCCTTTCTTATCTGCTAAGATTTCTACAAAAGCGATAAAATTTCGGACCTAATTGAATACTCAACAGAAACAGATATTGCTGATTGCAGCTCGACCAAAAGTCAACTGTTTCTTCCAAGAGACAACAGTGTCGTAACATCAGTTTTACACACAGAAGCACGAAAAATTCACGAAAAATTCACGTTTTTTGAACAAAACCATCAACAGCATGAAAGGACAATAAAGCAATCGCAATTTATACCCAAGAAAAATTAAGAAAATTATCGCATGCTTCAATTTATTCCACTACACATAACATCATCAATAATAAAACTCATGTGAAAATAAAGGAGATAAGGAAAAGTGAAACTTATTCCAAATGTCTTCTTGAAAGCCAGCACATGTCTGAGTTGGAATCGACTGTCAATCCATACTTCAAATAATGCTCAACATCACGAGGAACCCCCAAACTTAGTCTCTAGTCATGAAATAACAATAGACATTAAGTCAAGAAATACTAGAATATGAAGGATAACAACTCATTGGGGTTAAAAATTAGAGAGATAAGGGCCACAAGCATACACGAATCCAAACTAAATAACAAAACAAAGGAAAAAAATTAATAACGAAAAATCAAATAAAAACAACTAACTAGAAAGCAAGTAAAAATGATGGGTTGCCTCCCATCAAGCGCTCTATTTTACGTCTTGAGCACGACATGGCAAAAAATCTAACGTGGCTTCTTTCTAGGGAGATTGTCAAATACCCCCTTCTTACAATCTATAAGCCTCTTATTCCACAAGGGAGGCTTTGGTTCATGCCCGGTTGCCAAAAATAATGAGTAAGAATAATTATGCGGACAACCAAAAAATGATGGAAGAATGGAATAATCATAAGGCACGAAAAAATAAGCAGAGTTCAAATGGGTAAATAATAAAGATATATCATGAACAACCTCATTAGAACTCAAAGAATCAGCCTCAACAAAATCAGAAGTAATGGGGTCAATCTCTCCCATTATGGATTTAGGAAAGATTATGCGCGGCACCGTTAATAAAATTTTTGGCACAAAAGTGTTCACCTTATTAGTCGAAGTTTGATGACAATTTAATGAAATTTCTTTGGAAACATCATCAATGGTAACTTCTTCTATAGGCTCATCACACTTTATGTAATTATCGGGTGCTGGGGGATCGGCCCTAAAACTTAGCATGTCTTTCTTCTCAACCTCCCCTTCAACTTCACTACTAAATATATGAGCTGGAAAATAACCATAGTGAATCTCAAGACCACGACTTGCACATTCTCGCTCAAAAAGGGTACTATCAGGATTTTTGAGAACGTCTACACATTGTTCAAGCATGGTCTTTTGTTTTGGGGGAGGGGGCTGACTGACCCTATTTGGAAAATTATTAAGAACATCGAAATTTATGAAATGCCAAGGGCCACGATACTCAAAGGAAAACATAATGAAGAAAATAAAAATATAGAGACTAAAGAAAAAAACTTCAAATTAAAATTAGAGTTGCTTGGTATTGATATTAGCGAAAAATCAGTCCCCGACAATGGCGCCAAAAACTTGTTGTGGGAAATCCCTCACAATATGCCGCAAGTGCACGGTGTCAACAAGTAATAAAGTGATAAGTAAAGTATCGTTCCCTCGAGGACTGATTTCACTAAGTACCAAAATATAGTCAACTCACAATTTTATTTGAAGAACAATTATATGGAATTTATACCTAAACTAATTGCCGAAAATAAATAATAGTACTACTAATAATAATAATAATACTAAAAAGGGTGTAGGATTATGATTTTCACCTCAAACAATCAGGAATGATATTTATTCAATTGATTGTAAGCCAGGAATTCCTAAATTATTCTAAAGCCTTTCCCAAGGTCGATAGAAAATACTACGAATTATTAACTCGATATATCCCTATTCGAATTAGATAATTAATATCTAAAACAGTTCAAGAATTCCCACAATAAATAGGCTTCACAATTCCATGAGCATATCCCTATCTCATGAAAATTATGATTCGTCTCACAAGAACTATGCATAAATTTCATCTCCCGAATACATAAAGATATTCAAAACAAATTAACTGTTGGCCAGACAATTAAAAAGCATTAAGAACAGTAAGAAGAATCCAATTCAATAGAATAACGAGTAAATTGAAATAATAATAAAAAAATCAAACCGTCATGAAATCGGCTACAATCACAATCCTACTCGAATAGATCTAAAAACTAAGATGCATAAAAACTAAGAAAAACCATAGGGATCCGTGGTCTTGTCGTCGCCCACAAATATTCTCCTTTCTGCTCCGCTGGTGTCTTCCTATAGATCTCCCCTTAGATGATCCCCCCTTTTTTTTCAGCCCTTCAATGCTTATTTATATCAGTCCTAAGCCTCCAAAACGCGTCCGTGTGATTAGGTCGAGAATAGGCTCCAAACGCCGAAACGCGAGTATTCAAAGAAACCCGGTGGGCCGCGGCTCACTTAATCTGTGCCGCGGCTCACATGTTCAGCACCCCATGCCTGGGCGCCTTTTTTCCTCCTGGGCCGCGGATCACCTAGGTTGTGCCGCGGCTCACAGTACAGTGTGCTCAGCGCTCGCTGGTTGTCTTCGTGTGCCGCGGCTCACTTGGTTTGTGCCGCGGTTCATGACCAAAAACTGCTGTTTTCGCCCGGTTTTCATCGTTTTGGCTTTCGGGCTCCTATTTCCTGCAAAATATATAAGAATAGTGCATTAAAAGCTCATTTATGCTGAATTAGGCTCAAGATGGACATAAAATAATGATAAATAAGCGCCTAAAAATACGCCTAACAGTGATCTTAGAATCCTCAGGCTCATTGAGTTGACGGAGAACCACATGATGATGGGGTCATCATGGTCTATCATCCGGTAAGAAACCATCATTGGAATATGATTTGGAGTTTTCAGAGGTGGGAGATGCAGGAGCATCTTGAGCAGGCTCTTCGGCAGAAGGTTTTATCGGGAGCGGGAGCTTCAAAAGCAGGTGCTTCGGAAGATTGTGCAGCATGATCAGTCTCGGGGACAGGAGGGACTGATTCCTCCTGTTTGGCTTGTTTGTCTGTAGTTGGAAGTACAGGAGGGACTGAATCCTCCTGTCGACTCTCAGCTTCCACTGATCCAGAAGAGTAACTGATTCCTCTTGGCGGATGGCGGGGGCGGCGTCTTCTTGTTGCGGGACAAGCTGGGCTTCCTGTTCAGGATTTGCTTGCTCTTCAGCAGTGACAAGAGGGACTGATTCCTCCTATTTTTGATCGTTGGCAGCTTTCTGTTTCGGGGGAGGGGACTGTTGTCTGTCAGATGTCCCCAGACCCTGGTGGTTTTAGTGATTGCCCATCTCTCATTCTCTGGCCTCTTCACGGCTTATACGCAGACCTGCCTGTAGGGCATCATCGTCAGCATCCGAGTCAGGGTCGGAATGGTGGCTTGGTGAGGGAGTTTTGTCATCGGACTGTGACTTCCCTTTCAGTCTAGCCTTCTCCTTTGCCTTGTCATAGTCAGAAATGAGATCGAGGCAAAAGTGATCCTCCCATCGGATCGAGACTTCAATGTTCTGGGTGTCAGTGACCTCCAGAATAAATAGTTCCTCATCCTTCCAGTCAGCCCAGTTGTATGGAGTGTCATATGGGGCGACCCTGTATGACTTTCATATTTTGAAGCGTTCATACTCTTGCTCTATTTGAACTTGAAGGAGAGTATTACTTACTATTTCTGATGGGGAGGGACTCTGTATAGTAGTTGGGTTTAGTATTCGGATGGAATCCTCAACAAGTATGGGAGCTTGTTTTGGAGAGGGATCCCGACAGGGGATGGTACCCTATGGGGAGAGGGATCTTGTACAGGTGTGGGTACCCTATCAGGAGTTGTGGCTTTTGGCTCCAAGGGGGCAGCCGATTCGCCAGAACCCTACAGCTTGGCAAATAGTTTTTCATCCGTCATAGCCGCCATAGGCTTGGTATCTGCTGTTTGGGCATCAACTGTTTCTTCCATAGGGGTTGCGCGCTGTGGGGTTGGATCAGCGACAGGAACAGAGGGGGCCTCTACAGTAACCACTGTAGTTACTGTAGGCGCAGTCTTGGAAGACTTCTTGGCCTTCTTATTATTCTTCTCGACAGCATGAGGTTGGCTATCAGAGACACTTCTTTTCCTTGTCTTCTCCTCACTCGCGATCCACTCAGTGACATCCCTTGGGTCACTCAATATAGGCATGAATCTCGCTCTCTTAGCAATCATAAGAGACTTCTTAAACACAGTGGAAGTCAACCCACAAATGAACTTTTCGGTGCCAATCTTCTTGGCATGCTCGGATTGTTTGACTCCAATGTTGGTAAGGATATACTTTAGAATGAGGCCGAATGATTTCTTCACAGACTCAGGTTTGGCAGCCTCCTCCTGTATCCTTTTCATTAAAATCTAGCACCAATTGACCTTTTCTGCTGACATGATAGCCACCATCATCTGGAAGTAAAGGTTTGTGCAAATCTCGAACGCTCCTGTCCGGTTCTGAACAACCCAGCAACAGAAGTTATGCAAGTAGACGTAGGGTAGGTAGAAATTCTTCTTGTAGCATGAAGGATGAACATTTTGTGCACCCTCATCCCCGGTGAATAGCCTCCTGTAAAGATTTTCCAGCAAATCTTTTTTCACATAGACATGAATCCCTTGAACAGTTGCAGTTATCTCAGAAACGTCACCTCCTTTTCTTTTAGACGCATAAATAATCGATGCGTCCAAGTATAATTCTTCTATAAGATGCTCATCCTACAACTTAGCGTGGCGACTAGCAAGGCAGTACAACCCTTGTTGTTTCACCCAAGAAACAACCACTTTCGTTATGATGAAGCCTTCTCATTCGACATTGATTCTTTCCATCACCACGTAACTGGCGGAAATGCATCCGTTGATGATTGTTTCTTTCTTCTTCATGGATAGGGAGGAAGTCTGACAAGTAGACATTTTAGCAGAAAAAGGTTGAAGAAAACTTGAGAATATCGCAGAGAAATGCAGAAAATACACAGAAAAATATAGGCTATTTTGCTTGAGACTCGTTTAAAATTGAAGAAAACGTAAAGAGTCTAAGGGAGCAAGATACAGTCCTTTTATAGGGTGCAGGGAAGATTAGGGTTTCATACAGTGAACGGTCAGATCTAAGGGATGGGAACCGTCTTTTAAAAAGAACGAACATGATGGATTTAGAGTAACTGGTACGTCTTATCCATCCTTTTTTGAAATGATAACCGATCCCACTTCTGACAGTCCATCTCTACTTATTGCACGAAACAACGGTTTATAATTTATTAAAAATCGCATTATTTGAGGCATTGAAATCCAGATGTCTTTAAAACATTAAAGGCTAAAAACGTTTGAATGTAAACAGGGCACGTGGACTTAAAAATGTTTTTGGTGTACGAACAGTTGTAATATTATATTAATTAACAACCTACAGTATATGTGCTGTTTCCAGGAAAATAGAGCGTTCCCCCTTAGAAGGTACATACAGGATTCAATTCTTACACCAATATCTGGATTAATACTGTATTCATGGGTCGTACTGCATTCCCCCTTAATTAATGCACACGTCAGCTGTAGGAAGCTTTCATGCCTTCTTTGTCCTACAGTAATATTTGATTGGTTCTGAGTGTACAATTAATTAATGTAGATATTGTATTCTTGGGACTTACAGCATTCACCCTCAATCGATGAGTGAAAGCGTAAAAACTTACAGGGAGTCAGGCTGAAGCATTCCCAATTCTCGACGAAGCATGCAACATCTGGTTGTGCTGAGAGGTTTTGTAAAGATGTCGGCCAACTAAATGTCTGTATGAATCTTTTTGATCCGAACATCCTTATTCTCAACATGATTCCTGATGAAGTGATGCTTTATATCAATATGCTTAGTTCGCAAGTGTAATATAGGATTGTGCGTTATTGCAATTGCACACGTGCTATCACACATGATTGGCATCTCTATGGCACTGATTCCATAATCTTGTAGTTGTTGTTGCATCCATAGCATCTGCATACACCAACTTCCAACGGCATAGTATTTCGACTCAGTTGTAGAAAGCGAGTTGGCCAATTGTTTCTTACTGAACCATGACACAAGTCTCGTCCAAGCAAGTGACAAGTACCGTTTGTACTCTTCCTATACAACTTCCAGCCTCCGAGATCCAAGTCGCTGTAGCAACCAAATCGAATCCTCCTTCCTTAGAATACCACAATCCTACATCAATTATTCCTTTCAAGTACTTAAGGATTTGTTTGGCTGTCGTGAAGTGTGACTCCTTAGGTGCTACTTAATATCGAGCACACACTCTTACAGTAAACTGAATATCGGGCCTGCTAGTTGTTAGCTATAGGAGTGAGTTAATAAGCTTCCTATATAGTGATTGATCAACCGGCTTTCCAGATTCATCAGCACTAATTTGCGCAGAAGTTCTCATGGGGGTTGACGAGGATTTGGAGTTGTTCATCCCAAACTTGTTGAGTAGCTCCTTGTTGTACTTCTTCTGGTTGATAAAGATTCCTGTAGGCAATGGCTTCACCAGCAATCCTTGGAAATAACTAAGTTCCCCCATAATATTCATTTCAAATTTTCTTTGCATGAGATGATAGAACCTTTGACATAAAGCAAGGTTAGTAGAACCAAATATAATATCATCGACATATATTTGCACCATTAACAGGTCATCTCCTTCATGTATCTTTAATAGAGTTTTGTCCACAACACCTTTTTCAAATCCATTATTTGTGAGGTCCAGGGACAGGGTTTTGTACCATGCCCTAGGTGCTTGCTTAAGTCCATACATAGCCTTCCCTATTCTGTATACTAGCTCTCCGCCTTCAGTGTTAACAAACCCTGGTGGTTGTTCAACATAGACTTCTTCGGCGGGGTCTCTAATCAGGAATGCGCTCTTAACGTCCATTTGATATACTATAAAGCTCTTATGGGCGGCAAAAGCTAGGAATATCCTGATGGCTTCTAGTATGGATATAGGGGCAAATGTCTCATTATAGTCTATGCCTTCTTCCTTTCTGTAGCCTTGTGCGACTAGACGGGATTTGTTTCTAATTACATGTCCATTCTCATCCTTCTTGTTTCCAAATACCCATTTGGTTCTGATTACAGCTTCATGTTCTGGACTAGGTACTAGATATCATACATTGTTTCTTTCGAAACTATTAAGCTCTTATTCCATAGAAGTGATCCAGTGAGAAATATTCAAGGATTCATTGGAAAAAACAGGTTCGGATTGCGCTAAGAATACATCTAGGATGCATATATCTAGTCTCCTAAGTTCATCTTGAGATTTCTATACAGGAAAAGGAGATTTCTTAGAATCGGATTCTTCTTGCGCACATAGTACAGTTCCTTATGTACTTTATATTCTTCTTCAGGTAGATACTACAGCATCAATATCACCTATAAATAACTCTTGTGGGTGATCTCTCAACCACCTCCTGTCAGGTTCTAGTTCGGCATCCCGTACTATATCTTGAGGTGATGTAGTTTCAGCTTCAGCTTGTACAGCATCGGCTTCTACCACTTCTAATCTTACAGCTGCGGGATTGATCTCCAAGTCTACGACAGGTACTGTTGGAGTTTGAGGGTCATCAATGGAGAGTGTTCGGATATTCTGGGTTAAGTCTTCTACTTCTGTAGGATCGAAGTGAGGATCATCGAATACTACACATACATATTCCTCTATTGTCAGATTCCTTTGGTTAAAGATTCTGAAAGCTTTGCTGACAGAGGAGTATCTTACAAATATTCCTTCATCTAACTTTTTGTCAAAAGTCTTGAGTAGATCTTTCCCATTATTCAGAAAATAACACCGGCATCCAAAGATGTGAAAATATGAAACTAATAGAGTTTTATTATTTCATACCTCATGGGCTATTTTGTTGTGATGCTTGTTGATGTTACATCAGTTTTGTGTATAGCACGATGTATTTGTTGCTTCGCCCTAGAACCGCTGCGGCAACTTTCTTGCGGCGATCATGGTTCTTGTAGCTTCCTTGAGCATCCTATTCTCTCGCTCAGCAACAACATTTTGTTGAGGAGTTTGGGCTGCTAGGTATTCGTGCTATATTCCGTTGTCCAAACAATACTGCTCTATAAAGCGATTTGTGAATTCAGTACCTATGAGGAGAAGCAAGCCTTCATGTACGGGCGTTCCCCGGGATGAATGGACACGATACTCAACCCTTTCTCATTCTGAAGCTTTCTCAGGTGCTTTGGCAACTTTATTATGGTTTCTTTCTTCTTGCTTAGAAAGACTGTCCAAGCGTACCTGGAATAATCATCAACAATGATGATACAGTATTTCTTACCTCCCAAACTTACAGGGTTTATAGAGCATAGAGGTCCATGTGTAGCATATCCAGAACCCTGTGAGTGGATTGGTATGATTTGTCTTTGAGGGTGATTTTGACTTGTTTGCCTTTCTGACAGGGTCTCAGACGCTCTCTTTATGGAATGACACATCGGGCTAGCCTCTAACCATTCCCTGTCTCGTGAGCTTGTTGATTGTCTTGAAGTTGATATGAGACATTTCTTGTTCCATATCCAGCTTCGATCCGCAGTGCCTTTGGAAACAAAATAAGGAATAGTGGAGCTCGTAGGCTTCCAGTCGGAAATATACATATTACCTGACCTATTTCCTGTGAGAACAACTTCTTTGGTCTTGATGTCCTTCACTCTACAGTGGTCTATATAGAATTTCACCGAGAACTGTTTGTCACAGAACTGACTGATACTAAGCGGATTGTAGTGTAGGCCTTCTATGTCAGTGACTTTGAACTTCCCTACAAGCAGGGTTCCCTTCCCTCCTGTTCTTCCTTTGGACTTATCACCAAAGCGCACCTTTGGACCGCGACAGTTTGCTGATATATCCTATCATGTGCCGAGAATATCCGCTGTCAAAGTACCAGATGTCCTTCTCTTTGATATCACATAAGCACAGAATTTAAGTAGATTTAGGCCCCCTTTGATTGTTAAGTCCATATATGTTAGTGCCTTTTGGTACCCAAATTTGCCTAACAGTAATTGGTTTGTTGTAGGTTACTTTTGGTCCATTTTTGCGATGTCTACGTGGGTCAGGCACATAGTCGCTGTAACCTTGATTATTATGCATGTAAAATCTAGGGTTATTATTATTCCAGTATGATTGCCGTCTAGGAGGTGGAGCCATTTTCTGCATCCTTACAGCTTGCCTTCTGGGTCTCCAGTTGGATTCCCAGAGCTATTGATGATACTGCGCGGCAACCTGTTTTCTGGATAGACAACGGAGCTCCTGTATCCAATATCTAGGCGTAATGTACTATTGAAAGTACTGCGGTGCTTGTCTTTGATACTTAGATACAGCCTTCTTTCTGAACAGCTGTTGGCGCTTTTGATATGCTCGGGGAGTATGATGTTGATCACGCCTTACAGGTATGGGAGGCTGAGGTTTCCGCTATATGTGATATGACGGTGGCGGCAGAATTGCAGCCTTCTCTGTACAAGGGCCAGCTGTAGCCTTTGCAGGGCTTGGAATTTCTTTAGGTACAGGAATGGGTTCCATACCCTGACGAATACCGTACTAGTTTTTCCCTTATTGGATAATGAGTTATACCCTAAGCCACTTTTATCATGAGCATGTTGCCCAGTGCTTAGAATTTCTTCCACCCATTTAGATGATTTCTCGAATGATTTCAGGATGGTCTCTAATTCTCCTTCTCACTTCTCGAGAGTTTTTACTTTGGCTTCGAGTAAAGCAAAATCATCTGTCTTGCTTTTATTATGAGAATTAGCCTCATTTAGATCATGGGCAAGTTGATGATTGCTTTCCATGAGTTTTTCAAATGTGACCTTGGTGTTTTCGCAATCGGTAGACATATTTTTGTAATTATTTTTGAAACATACCCACACTAACTACCTGTAACACCCCCAAGATATTCGAGGCATATTACAGCACCGTGAATCCCTATATGGGACCCACCAGGCTGAACAGTATCATACCCATCGACTCACAGAAACGACAAAATAACACCTCGTCATAAAGACGCAAAACAGAATAATCCACCCGGTTCAACCGGTCAAACATAACATCATCATCCAACACAAACGTAATAGGCAACAATACAATCCGGACGAACAAGAACTCTTAAGTACTCGAGTACTACTATTAGTTCAAAAACCACAAAAGATGAAAAGATAAAAGACACTAAGATGACACTCGTGCACAATCATCACGCACGGCCATCATCCGTAATCGTCCGGCTCATTGCCTCGATGAACGACTGAAATTCATAAAACGAATTTCCCCAAAACGGGTCCCCAGAGGGGTTAGCAATTACGCTAGTACAAGTAACCAAATGAACAACTTACATCTTACACATATAGTAAATGCATGCAATCAAGAAAACATAGTTCCAAAACACTCATTTCCGGAAATGCCAATATTGAATCACATTTGTAAAAATGCACCACAATTAACCGCGGACCCACAGCTTCATGGATCCCTACCGAGACCCCATCGGATCTAACCCGTAGTGGTTAAAAGCAACTCGCGGTTCCACAGCTTCGTGGAGCCCTACCGAGACCCCGTCGGGTCTAACCCGTAGTGATTATACACACACACACATTTCCCATACAATACTACTATGTCAAGATCGTAAGTTCATAAGGATACTTGTCTCGGTTAATAGACGGTGATACGAACGGAAGGGAAGAATCGAACACGACCGCGAGGAACCGGCAGAAATGATCATAACGATTCGAATAACACAATCATAACCAATTCTAGATGAATACGGAAATGGAATACACCCGAAAACCCGCCTACGATTCATGTATATCCGTATATAACAACGAGTGTGGACCACAACCAAACCCTCTCGATTTCTAAAAAACTACGAAATATACCATGAATCCGTAGGGAAACTAAGAATACCAACAAGATTAATCATATTCATCATGAATCCAACAATAAAACGGAACGGATCGGAAGAAAATCCCAAAACCCCCAAATCGCCCAAAAGTAGGGTTCTAAGAGATTTACCATGGATTGAGGATGAAGAACACAAGTAGATGTTGTTAATCTACTTCAAAAACTCAAGGTAGAGGATGCCTGAAATAATCGGAGGAAGGGATCGCTCGGAAATCGCCTGGAGAAGCTCTGCGTCGCGGGGAGGAGAAGAAATGAAAATAATAAGTGCGTTTGGGTGAACTCCCTGGTTTATATAGCCAGTGAGTGTTAGCGCGCGCTAATCCTCATGGTTAGCGTGCGCTAACGGAATAAATTTACAGGCCAAACAGTTAGCGTCCCAGTCCAGTAGCCAGATTTCTGGCCGTTAGCGCGCGCTACTCGAAACGTAGCGTGCGCTAATAACCACTCGGTAGCGCGCGCTATCGACCAATAGCGTGCGCTACCTGGACATCAGCCGAGTCCAGAAGCTAACTGCCCAAAACTCACCTGACCCGTTAGCGTGCGCTACCATACAAGCGTAGCTTGCGCTAACTGGCACCTGACCGAGTTCAGAAGTAAACTGTCCAGTACTGGACACCCAGGCTAGCGCACGCTACCGGGTATCATCAGCGTGCGCTAGCCTCCCGACATTAGCGTGCGCTAGTCTGCGTAGCGAATGCTAATACGCCAGTCCAGAAGGCTGGAAAATAGCACTGCCACTCCCAGGGCTTGCTCTCTAGAGCGCTCTACGAATCAGTCGTAGCGTGCACTACTAAGGGGCCCCTAGCGCGCGTTATGCAGAAAAGATAGCGTGCGCTAGGTTACGAAATATAAACGGTTCACAACACCGGAATATGAACGAAACATCAAACGGAACACCTCAAAGCGCATCAAAACATAGAATGGATCCACGGCAACCCCGAAACAGCGGTTCCGCACAACAATAACGAGTCTCAGATCAATAGATGACGGGAAAGATACACTGTAAGGTATATGAGGGTCACTACGATCGAGAAATACACCGAAAAAGAAAATACAAGAGGAAAGAAAAATGCGGATATTACATTCTACCCCTCTAAAAACAAGTTTCGTCCCGAAACTTAAGAAACAAACAACTCAGGGTACCTAGCACGCATGCTATCCTCGGTTTCCCAAGTTGCCTCCTCGACACCGTGTCTCGACCACTGCACCTTGACCAAAGGTATGGTCTTATGCCTCAGTCGTTTCTCACGATGCTCCAAAACCTTCAAAGGACGCTCTTCAAAAGTAATATCTTCGGCGACATCAATCTCACCATAATCGATGACGTGACTAGGATCCGGGACATATTTCCTCAGCTGGGAAACATGAAAAACGCTATGAACATGACTCAAGGCCGGAGGTAACGCCAAACGGTAGGCCAACTCACCGACTCGCTCGAGAACCTCAAAGGGCCCAATAAATTTCGGACTCAACTTCCCTTTCTTCCCGAAACGAAAAACTCCCTTCGTCGGCGACACCTTTAGCAAAACGTGGTCTTCCACCTCGAATTCCAAAGGTCGACGACGGACGTCGGCATATGACTTTTGTCGACTCTGGGCAGTCAACATCCGTTCCCGAATTAATTTTATCTTCCGTCTCGTCTCTAAAACGACATCCGGCTTGTCCCGACCAAATCGGACGCCTCATTCCAACAAATTGGTGATCGACATCGCCGCCCATAAAGTTCCTCATATGGTGCCATCCGAATCGACGCGTGCCAACTGTTGTTGTACGTGAATTCGATCAATGGCAAATGCTCCTCCCAGTCACTGCTCCAATCGAGAGCACAAGCACGCAACAAATCCTCGAACGTCTGGATAGTGCGTTCCGACTGTCCATCTCACTGGGGATGAAAATAGGTACTCAAACGCAAATGGGTACCCCACGCCTTATGCACCGCCTGCCAGAAATGCGATACAAAACGGCCATCACGATCCGAAACAATAGACTTCGGAGTACCGTGAAGCCTCACAATCTGCGCGATAAACACACGGGCTAACTTCTCCGGGCCCCAAGTGTCCTTGATGCCCAGAAAGTGTGCCGACTTAGTCAGACGATCTACAATCACCCAGACCATATTCATGCCCGACCTCGATCTCGGCAAACTCGAAATGAAATCCATCGATATATCTTCCCATTTCCATTCCGGAACAGGAAGTGACTGCAATAACCCAGCCGGTCGCTGATGCTCGATTTTGACCTGCTGACAAGTCAAACATCTCGCTACAAACTGTGCGATCTCCTCCTTCATATCATTCCACCAGAAATTCCTTCTCAAGTCCTTGTACATCTTACTCGAACTAGGATGAACGGAGTAAGGTGTAGCATGGGCCTCCTGCAAAATACTCTGTCTCAACTCTGAGTCGTTCGGCACACAAAGCCGGCTCTGGAATCTCAAAATACCATCCTCGTGAATCACAAACCCAGGAGACTTTCCCTTAAGAACGCTCTCTCGAATTTGAGTAATCATCGTATCTTCTAACTGTTTCAGCTTAATTTCATCGATCAAAGACGACGAAACCTCTAAAGCACAAAGTTGCCCGACAGCCCCAGGCAACAAAACCTCAACATCTAACTCGATCAAAGCCCGCCGAAGCTAGACGTAAGGACCTCAAGCGTTCGCAACACACCCGGTTTACGACTCAAGGCGTTGGCCACGACGTTCGCCTTGCCCGGATAATAAAGGATTTCAAGGTCATAATCCTTAATCAGCTCTAACCACCTCCTCTGCCTCATATTCAACTCCCGCTGAGTAAATATGTATTTCAGACTTTTATGATCGGTAAAAATCTGACATGTAGAGCCGAAAAGATAGTGACGCCAAATCTTGAGCATGAAAACAACTGCCGCTAACTCCAAATCATGAGTAAGGTAGTTCATCTCATACGGCCTCAACTGTCTCGACGCATAGGCAATGGTCTTGCCGTGGTGCATCAATACGCACCCAAGGCCCTGACCTGAAGCATCGCTATAAACGGCAAAACCCTCGTTGCCACATGGCAACGCCAAAACCGGGGCTGAAGTCAAACGCTTCTTCAGCTCCTCAAAACTCGACTGCCTCTCGTCATTCCAGACGAACTTCTCGGATTTCTGGAGCAACTGCGTAAGTGGCCGAGCTACTTTCGAGAAACCCTCCACGAACCTACGATAGTAGCCAGCCAAACCCAAGAAACTACGGAGCTCCTTCACATTCTTGGGCGGTGCCCAATCCACCACTGCCTCAGTCTTCTGCGGATCCACAGGAACCCCCTCGGCTGAAATCACGTGACCTAAAAACATCACTTCCTTCAGCCAAAACTCACATTTCGAGAACTTTGCATAGAGTTGCTCGGTCCTCAAAATGTCTAATACTACCCGCAAATGATGGGCATGCTCTTCCTCATTCCTCGAATAAATAAGAATATCGTCAATGAAGACGACGACACACTTATCCAAATACTCGATATAGACTTTGTTCATCAACTGCATGAACACCGCCGGCGCATTAGTTAACCCGAAAGGCATAACTACGAACTCATAATGTCCGTATATCGTCCAAAAAGCTGTTTTCGGCACATCGGACTCTCTCACCCGGAGCTGATAGTACCCCGATTTCAAATCAATTTTCGAGAATACCGCAGCTCCCTGCAACTGATCGAACAAGTCATCAATTCTCGGCAAAGTATACTTGTTCTTGATGGTCACCTTGTTTAGTTCGCGATAGTCGATACACAAACGTAGTGAACCATCCTTCTTCCGCACGAACAGGACCGGTGCGCCCCAAGGCGAGGCGCTCGGTTGAACATACCCCGACTCAAGAAGCTCACTCAACTGCTTCGTCAATTCGGACATCTCGGAAGGTGCCATGCGATAGGCCGCCTTCGAAATAGGAGTCGCGCCCGTCTCTAACTCTATAGCAAACTCAACCTCACGATCCGGTGGCAATCCCGGTAACTCGTTAGGAAATACATCCAGAAACTCACTAACGATTAGAATCGACGAAAGCTCGACTCCACCACTCTCCACCTTCAAGGCGTAGCACCAATAGCCAGTACACCCCTTTCGCAGGAGTCTCATTGCCTTCAAGGCATTAATAACGAACTTCTGGTTTCCCCTCTTTCGCCCCGCGAAAGAGTGCTCGGTGCCATCCTCGGCTAACATAGTGATGATTCTCGTGCGGTAGTTCATGATCGCACCATGCCGCTCGAGCCAATCATCCCCAAGAATCAAATCCTCACTCTCGATACCCACAACAATAAGATTAGAGGGCCAAGTCCTCTCACAAATAAGCACAGAACAGTCTCGAACCTCCTGATCACCAACGATCCTATCACCGCTAGGAAGCTTAACGATGAAGGGTTCACAAGGCATCAAATAGTCGAGACTCAAACGGCGCACACAATCCAAAGATATAAATGAATGCGTAGCACCGGAATCGAAAAGCACACTGATAGGATGAGAAATAATATGAACAGTACCTGTCGCCACGGTAGCCGCTGGGTCATCGGCTCTACGCATCTCATAGACACGCGGGTGGGCTGAGCCGACACTGGAAGCTCCCCCCTTAGAGGGCTGACCCCGACCTCTTCCCCGACTAGTACTCGGCGGAGATTGAGGAGCAAACGATCCTTGATTCACACTTGGTTCCCTGGGTGCTGGAATGGAAGCCCGGGCACCAAGGATATTCTCCCTCTCAGCACAGAAAGCAGCCTTGTGACCCGGCTGGCCACACTGATTACACGTCAGCAAAGGGTTAGGACAAATACGACTGATATGGCCTTGCTGGCCACAGTTAAAGCACTTCACCTCTCAAGAAGGGGCACTGGCAGCCCTACGGGGAAACCCAGTAGATCGAGTTGGGCCACCACCAGCGGAAAAGTTAGCAGACTGGAATTTCTGCTGACCCCCACCTTTGTGGCCCGAAAGATTCCCGGCGGACTTTTGCTTCTTGCTCTCGCGGGCCGCCTCACTCGCCGTCACATACATATCGTAAGCAAGGGCCCTGCTCTGGTAATCTTTCAAGGTAGTACAGACGAGACCCGACATATAGTCCCGAATCGACAACTTCATCCGCCTGGAAAAATGGAAAATTTTGTCGCTTTCCTCGACAACTTTGGTCTTCACATAACCCAATTCCTTGTTAAAATCGGCAATAGCTTGAGATACGGGGATATCCCGTGGTTGAGCATCATAGAAAGCATGTACCCGAGCCTGTCTGACCGGCCACGGACAATATTCAGTCTCCATCAGTTCTTGGAATTCGGTCCACGAAGCAACATGGTCCTTGGGCCCAACGGCCTCCCACCAATCCGTAGCGTCCCCAGTGAGGAAGTACTGGGCAATAGGGACCTTACGGTCCTCGGGACAGTTGGTGGCAGAGAAGACCTTAGATATCTCCTTGATCCACCCTTCCCAGCCAATCGGGTCTGAAGCTCCCGAAAACTGAGGAGGATGCATCTTGATGACATCTTGGAGCCAACGGTCCGCTTCGCCCCGATTAGCATGGGCCTGATCCGGGTTTTGAACCGCCTGAGCTATTGCTGCCATTTGATTCACCATTTGCTGCATAACAGCCGCAATACCAAGGTCGGCGCGCTCCTGAGAAGAAGCGTGACTATGACGGTCGCCGGTATTGCCGGCTCCCGAAGACTGCGACGTGGTCGCCCCACCGGCTGCCCCACTTCCTCGGCCGCATCCACGACCACGACCGCGACCACGACCACGACCTCTTCCAGCATATATACTGGAGTTAAATAAGTAGCAAAAGTCATACGATGGTAAGTACAAGAAAAGAACAATCACAAATCGAGAATCAAAGGTGCGATACAAGAGAATAAGGAACAGAGGAAGGAAAAACTTACGGACACTGGTAGTACCGGAATCATGGCAGCGTGACGATGATGTGCAAAACAAAACACAACAAGACCCAATAAACCGACAAGCCTAGGTATCCATAACCTAGGGCTCTGATACCATTTTCTGTAACACCCCCAAGATATTCGAGGCATATTACAGCGCCGTGAATCCCTATATGGGACCCACCAGGCTGAACAACATCATACCCATCGACTCACAGAAACGACAAAATAACACCTCGTCATAAAGACGCAAAATTGAATAATCCACCCGGTTCAACCGGTCAAACATAACATCATCATCCAACACAAACATAATAGGCAACAATACAATCCGGACGAACAAGAACTCTTAAGTACTCGAGTACTACTATTAGTTCAAAAACCACAAAAGATGAAAAGATAAAAGACACTAAGACGACACTCGTGCAAAATCATCACGCACGGCCATTATCCGTGTACTGGCCCAGCGCCCGCTCGTCTCGGTGAACCTGACCTGAAATTCATAAAACGAATTTCCCCAAAACGGGTCCCCAGAGGGGTTAGCAATTACGCTAGTACACGTAACCAAATGAACAACTTACATCTTTCACATATAGTAAATGCATGCAATCAAGAAAACATAGTTCCAAAACACTCATTTACGGAAATGCCAATACCGAATCACATTTGTAAAAATGCACCACAATTAACCGCGGACCCACAGCTTCGTGGATCCCTACCGAGACCCCGTCGGATCTAACCCGTAGTGGTTAAAAGCAACTCGCGGTTCCACAGCTTCGTGGAGCCCTACCGAGACCCCGTCGGGTCTAACCCGTAGTGAGTATACACACACACACACATTTCCCATACAATACTACTATGTCAAGATCGTAAGTTCATAAGGATACTTGCCTCGGTTAATAGACGGTGATACGAACGGAAGGGAAGAATCGAACACGACCGCGAGGAACCGGCGGAAATGATCCTAACGATTCGAATAACACAATCATAACCAATTCTAGACGAATACGGAAATGGAATACACCCGAAAACCCGCCTACGATTCATGTATATCCGTATATAACAACAACGAGGGTGGACCACAACCAAACCCTTTCAATTTCGCAAAAACTACGAAATATACTATGAATCCATAGGGAAACTAAGAATACCAACAAGATTAATCATATTCATCATGAATCCATCAATAAAACGGAACGGATCGGAAGAAAATCCCAAAACCCCCAAATCGCCCAAAAGTAGGGTTCTAAGAGATTTACCTTGGATTGAGGATGAAGAACACAAGTAGGTGTTGTTAATCTACTTCAAAAACTCAAGGTAGAGGATGCCTGAAATAATCAGAGGAAGGGATCGCTCGGAAATCGCCTGGAGAAGTTCTGCGTCGCGGGGAGGAGAAGAAATGAAAATAATAAGTGCATCTGGGTCAACTCCCTGGTTTATATAGCCAGGGAGTGTTAGCGCGCGCTAATCCTCAAGGTTAGCGTGCGCTAACGGAATAAATTTACAGGCAGGCAGTTAGCGTCCCAGTCCAGTAGCCAGATTTCTGGCCATTAGCGCGCGCTACTCGAAACGTAGCGTGCGCTAATAACCACTCGGTAGCGTGCGCTATCGACCAATAGCGTGCGCTACCTGGACATCAGCCGAGTCCAGAAGCTAACTGCCCAAAACTCACTTGACCCGTTAGCGTGCGCTACCATACAAGCGTAGTGTGCGCTAACTGGCACCTGACCGAGTTCAGAAGTAAACTGTCCAGTACTGGACACCCACGCTAGCGCACGCTACCGGGTATCATCAGCGTGCGCTAGCCTCCCGACATTAGCGTGCGGTAGTCTGCGTAGCGTACGCTAATACGCCAGTCCAGAAGGCTGGAAAATAGCACTGCCACTCCCAGGGCTTGCTCTCTAGCGCACGCTATGAATCAGTCGTAGCGTGCGCTACTAAGGGGCCCCTAGCGCGCATTATGCAGAAAAGATAGCGTGCGCTAGGTTACGAAATATAAATGGTTCACAACACCAGAATATGAATGAAACATCAAACGGAACACCTCAAAGCGCATCAAAACATAGAATGGATCCACGGCAACCCCGAAACAGCGGTTCCGCACAACAATAACGAGTCTCAGATCAATAGATGACGGGAAAGATACACTGTAAGGTATATGAGGGTCACTACGACCGAGAAATACACCGAAAAAGAAAATACAAGGGGAAAGAAAAATGCGGATATTACACTACCTAACCTAAACTATCTTATATCATATTAGAACTTATAAATTACGGTGAATTTCGGCAGAGTTTTCTCTAAACTAGTACCTATCCCAAACATGTGACATAAAACCAACACAAGTATCACATAGAGACATCTAGTCTCAATCCGAATCAAACTCATGACATCAATATCCCCGTAGCTATAACTACAAGAGATTAATAAACAACAAAATTGCGAGCTTCCTAAATCTGTCACTTATTTATTTTACATTACGATATTTAAACAACCTCACAGGTTATATAAACATACGAAGTGAACTTAAAGTACCCATCACGCCATCAACGACACTCGAACATATGAGTACATTACTACAATACATATTTATAAAGCAAGGTTCAGAAACAAGAACGAAAACATGTTAAGCCCATGGTTAAGCCCGATAGGTCATCATCCATGTACGTCGACCCTCAGCAGCAGTGGAACTCCAACCCATCCAGTGAGGGAACATGCTCAAGCATCAGGATTAACTACAATGCATAAACTATGTCTAAAGCCCAATAAGTAGAAATCATGCATGTATTGTAACACCCCCTAACCTAGCAGCTGAACCGCAAAGGGGTCCGTGCTACTAAGTTGGGGAGTATCACACTTTTAAACTTTGAAAACCAATAAGAAGTAGATTTGGTAATGCGAGTACTCAGGGAAATAACGCAAACCGGTATTATTTATTCAAAACATTACACAACCTTAAGTTTAATACGTAACAAAACCATAACAGAGTGATCTTATTAAAAACAAAACATAGTCTTCCAGCATAGGGCCGAAATAGCTGGGGAATGGCATATGGACAAGTCTCCGGCTGTCAACACTGAAGAAGATAGTCAACTCCTAAACATGAGCATCATCACCTGTATCATAAGAATCCAATGAGATAATGGCTCAGTAAGATGAGACTTCTGTAATAGCAAAGTATCACGTATCACATTTACCAACAAATAACTACTATATATATATAGTCCTTTCTTCGGGTACCTTTGAAGTGTGGTACTCGACTGATAGTGATAGGCCATGATTTTCGGAACCTGTTCATATAATTGGCCAATAAAAGATGTATACGGGGGTTCCCATACTGGTTTTTCAACCAATGGTATTAGTCGTATTCAATCTTTTTCATTCAGTGTGGGTTTCCTTGGCCGACTTTCAGCCGGAAGTATTTGCCACCATGTGTTGTGTCCGCCGGTCCCCCGCGTCCCGTGCCTACCCGCCATCAATCAAGTACCATACTTCCTATTCTTAAACATTCTTCTACATACACATGTTATGCATGATCATTCAATAACATTCACATATGAAAATATCAATCAATATATGATCCTTATGATACAGCAAGGAAAAGCATCATCTTACCTCAAGTCTTGTGCCTGTTGATGTGAAAAGATCAGTTTCTATGGATGGATGTGCTAAATTCCTTGAAGAAACAATCTGAAATCTCTTTGGGGACTTTTAACAAACACCTTAAAAAAAACTGTTAGATTTGATCTTCCTATTTTATCGGGCTTTTTCTAGCTTTTAAAATTTTTTGGAAGTGAAATATGTTGCGGGCGTCTTAAAGTAGAGGTTCACAGCTTCAAAATGGTATATGATTTGTTGGTATATACGTACGTATACATATATTTATAGGAGTCCAAAGTCGGCTGAAAGTCAACCTTACTCGGACAGCTGGAGGCCTTATCCGGACAGCTGGCCGAGAAGGTTCTGCTTGTCGTGGATCGACCTTATCCGGACAGGGCCGACCTTATCCGGATAGTGGCCTAGAAGCTTCGCCGGTCGTGATCGACCTTATCCGGACAATTTGGATGCCTTTATCGGATAGTGGCCTAAAAGCTACTGTCGGTCGTGACCGGCAGTTGTCAGTCGGCGTGTCCGGCGGTGACCGGCAAATGTCAGTCAACTTGGCTCAGCCGGTTCGACTCCTTCCCGATATCCAAATTCGATTTTCCAACCTGTTACGGACTCATCGGAGTTAAATCTTCGATATGCTCGGAACGGATTTTCGATAATATTAAAATAATAATTTAATATTATTTTTGCAGTATAAGTGTCCTGTAATGAAAATTTTATCGTATCAATTCGTAGGAAATTTTCGAAATTACTTTCATAAATTCTAAAATAATCCTTATAATTTATTTTAAAATCTTTTCTTTATAAATCTTTCATTTTATGTTGGAAACATATCGATCCAAGTATTGGACAACTTGTAATTATTGAAATCCATGATCATTAGCAAAATAAATAGCATTTAATTAAGTCTTTGAATTTTATAGGGTATTACAATTATTATTTTATAATTGTTTAGCACATCGATCTTCTTAATGAGAAACTGAGCTCCTCACTGCAACAAAACATCTCACAATGACCTTTATCATGTTAGAGGAGATAATTAACATGTCGTATAAAACATAATGCGAATGGACATAGCAGTTATTCATGCTCATGAAATGTCTACTTGTATGCCATGCTTCCATAATGCATATTATGTAAATGCATTTAGGTATTAAATGGTTATTGGCTTAGGGGATAACCAGGCATTACAGTCCTCCCCTCCTTATAAAATTTCGTCCTCGAAATTGACATACCGAACAGTTCTGGATATTTGCTTTGCATTTCCTCCTCTCTTTCCCATGTAGCCTCTTCAACAGCATGATTCCTCCACAAAATTTTTACCAAATGAATTTCCTTGTTCCATAGTTTCTTTATGTTCTTATCAAGAACCTGTACCGGTTTCTCTTCATAGGACAAATCTGGGGATAATTCCAACTGCTCATAATTTAACACATGTGAGGGGTTGGAAATGTACTTCTTTAGCATAGACACATGGAAGACGTTGTGTACACCACATAGCGAAGGAGGTAAGGCTACTCTATAAGCTCTGTCACCAACTCTCTCAAGGATTTCAAATGGGCCAACATATCTCGGGCTAAGTTTTCCTTTCTTCCCAAATCTCATTATGCTTTTCATCGGGGATACCTTCAAGAAGACATAGTCTCCAACTGCGAATTCTAAATCTCTTCTTCGATTATCTGCATAACTCTTCTGTCTACTTTGTGCAATTTTCATTCGTTCTCTTATCTTTTCTACCACCATAGAAGTCTGTTGTATCATTTCTGGGCCCAGTAGGCTTCTTTCTCCAACTTCATCCCAGTGTACGGGAGATCTACATTTTCTCCCATACAGTGCTTCATAAGGTGCCATCCCAATAGTAGATTGGTAACTGTTGTTGTAGGTGAACTCTACTAATGGAAGCTTTGTATACCAATTGCCCTTGAAATCTAGTATGCATGCTCTCAACATATCTTCGAGTATTTGAATAACTCTTTCTGACTGCCCATCGCTTTGTGGATGAAATGCGGTGCTGAAAGCAAGCTTCGTACCCATTGCATTATGTAAACTTTTCCAAAATGCAGATGTGAATTTAGGGTCCCTGTCAGATACTATAGATACTGGCACCCCATGTTGCCGGACTATCTCTTTAATATATTCCTGAGCATATCGATCCATATTATATGTGGATTTTACTGGAAGGAAATGAGTAGACTTGGTCAATCTGTCAACAATCACCCATATGGAATTATACCCACTTTGAGTCCTTGGTAGCCCAAGCACAAAATCCATTGTAATGTGTTCCCATTTTCATTCCGGAATTAGTGAAGGCTTCAATAATCCCGCTGGTCTCTGATGTTCAGTTTTGATCTGCTGACAAGTTAGACATTCTGCCACAAATTTTGCAATATCTTTCTTCATGTTAGGCCACCAATAATGTTGTTGCAAGTCTTTATACATTTTTGTGCTACCTGGATGTATTGAATATGTAATATCCACAATTTTCGATTTTCGGTAAATTTCTTTTTTTTCGGCCAGAGTCCGTTTTGATGACTCTCTCATGACCATTTTGTCATTTCGAGAATGATTAATTCTGCACTTTTTGTCATCCGAGTTCGTTTCGGTATCGTTTTGTTGAGTTCCGAGCTTTTTAGCGACTTTTCCGCACTTGAGATCGATTCTTGCGAATCTCGTCCGAAACTGTTGTTTCGAGTTTCTCGTAAGTTCATTTGATGTTATTATTCATGTTGCGAGCTTTGGTTTGGTGTTTCGATCGCGTATCGTGATTTTCGGACGTTTTGGGCCATTTTCGCAATTTCCCAAAGTTTTGGGTAATTACTACCGTTGTTGAATTCCGAGCCTTCGGGTGGTCGGAATTGTGTGTTTTCTTAGCTCTTAGATTCGTCTTTGCGAGTACGTCGTAACCGTACCATCGATTCGTATTCAGGTTCGGGTTTCGGGGTCGTTCGGGCCGTCGGAGTTGGCCCCGACCGAGTCATGGCCGGGCAATCTGGGCCCAGGCCGGCACTGGCCGAGTCACGGCCGGTAGTGCTCGGCAGCTCCTGGCCGAGTAGGCCGCACCGTGGGCCGCGGCACATGCCGACAGGGCCGCGGCACACTCTGTGGCATTTTTCGGCGAAACCGACTGTACCGGGTGCCGCGGCACACGCCGGCCATGCACACCGCTGACCACTGGGAGCCATTTTTGGGCCTGTGCCGCGGCACACTCCCGCTGGGCCGCGGCACACTGTGCAGCCTATTTATGGCCCTGCACACGGGTTTTTGGCCATTTTTCTCCTTCTTCTCCTTCTCTTCCGCGGCTGGGGGTGATCTTACTGTTGTGTCAAGATTTATTCATCCCGACAGGCGATCGACTATAAGGCCGAGCGACCAAGTCAACACCAGTCAAACTATGGCTAGCTCGCCTAATCGAAGAAACTAGACCACCATCAGGTACCTAGCGATCGACTCCCAAGGCGATCGCCCTTTGGCATCTGGCGATCGACTCTAGTGACCAGCTAAGGGCAATCAACCTACGCCCCGAGCAGGGATGATCGCCCGTCAAAGTCATCGAAGACTGGATCTCAGAACAGCACCCACGTGCAGATCCATAAAAGGCGCTGACAGACAAGATCTTTGCTGACAGACAAGACCTTTGACCACAGCCTGTCACCTATCTCACCTACCGGCAGGCGCGCCGAAAGTTGTCAGTGGGACCACCCGTGACAAAGAACTCAGACACGTGCGAGCTCCCATCGATCAGTGCAATTGGCCGCCAAGAAGCCATGACTTTAAGGGAACAGGCCCATGTGCTAAAAGACGATCGCCCGATTATTATAATACAGAAAAGGCGATCGCCCGGCATATCCAAGTACTATAAATAGAGAACCTCCTCCTACTGGAAAAAGGTTCGGAATTCATTTCACCTACAGTTGAGAACTCATTCACTTATATTCCGAATTCATTCACGGAAATACTGAAGAACTCACATATCATCAAGCTCCCGGCTTTCTCACCGGAATCCATCTCAGGACTTCTCTCTCTGAATCTCTCGTCCAGATGACGATCGGCAGAGACAGAAAGTCTCCACAAGGCAGATTCCAAGAGATTCAATACCCCAGGAGCCCAAGCATCAGCTAAATACTCGCCGGGAGAGACTGTCGATCTCTCACCGCCGCGACTGTTCACACCCTTTGTTACAAGAACTCACAGAGCATCACATCTGGTTCTTCCGGCAATCTACACGCTCACTAGCTAAGATAACAAGAATCTTTACTTGTATCCCCGAATATTAGTATTAATAATATCTCGCGAGAGCATTCAAGCCCGGGACTAACAACCCCGGCAAATCTTGTGTTATTTAACTTTCTCATGGAAGTGTTCTCGCATTTGTTTGCTATCCCATCCATTCCAGCAATATCTATCTCCGTATAATATTTTGGGTAGCAACAATTGGCGCTAGAAGAAGGGGATCTAACCCTCAAATTTTTATTCCTACCATCCCGAAGAACACTCACTGTTCTCGGGGCATATACTTGAAGTGACACTCACTGCACTTCAAAGAAAACCTTCAGAATCATGATATCCACCGGTACATCGAAGAAAGCCGCTCTCCGAACCACCGGACACCATATCCCGGTTCAGTCCGATCCCCAACCGACGACAGGGGGAAGCCGCAGCAACGCGAGACTCTCGATCCCGCACCCGAGAAATGGCCCCAACCTTTCACTCGATCAGTTCCAAACCAAGGAACAGATCGAGGAGGCTATGGCCATCCTAGAGGAGCGACGGAGAGCATGCGCGTCGCCCGCGATAACTCCCTCGATCGTCCGCCGCATGGGAAAACGGAAATTCAACGGGCTACTGAGCGAGCGATCGTCAGAAAGCCCCAAATCGCGAGAAAAGGCTCTCGCACGACCGGACGGATCCATATTCAATCGCTTGGGGTGCAACCCATCCTCGCGACCGGGGCATTCTGTTTCCAACCACGAAAAGATGGAATCCGAATCCGTCACCAGGAGTTCGGCCTACCCACCTCACAGCCGGACGCAGATCAGCCGTCTGACTCCCGTCCCAATCGCCAGGGGATCTGTACTCAATCGCCTTGGCTCCCGCTCCGAGCGCCGAGCCGCAAGCAGCCAGGCCATGGCGATGGCCGCTATACAACGCCAACTCGACGAGATGAAAGCACTCTTGGACACTGGGGCAAGCGCCAGCAAAAAGATCACCGGGCCGACCGAGCCACTCGCGATCCACATCGAGCTTGCCCCCATACAACCAACGATCGCTCCTCCCAAAACACCTCTGTATGAGGGGAGATCAGACCCCGAAACTCACCTGAGTAAATTCCGAATCTACATGACTGGGTGTGGGGCGTCTGATGCAACCAAGTGCCGGATCTTCCCGTTAACATTAGGCGAGCTGGCCCATAGGTGGTACGCCTCACTACCACCACGATCAATCACCTCCTTTAAGAAACTGGCGAATGACTTCACGTCATACTTCGCCAGCAAGGTCGCCAGACCAGAAGGCCCCCACCGCGTGATGAAAATCAGGCAGGGGAAAGACGAAACCGACGCAGATTACATCGACCGAGTAGACGAAATCATCCTCACCGGCGAACCCGTCAGTGACGAGCTCGCTCTCTATTCGGTTATGGGGGGATTCTACGGTCATTCACTCATGTTTAGACATCTCACCAAGGATATTCCCCCAACCTACGCGATCTTCCGCGCTAAGGCTGCCAACTTTCTGGCCAGACAAAGGCTACTCACCCTCCACCTAGGCGAGAAAACGCCACCTCCTGTCCAGAAGATAGCGATCGCCAAAGTAAATAAGGCGATCGCCAAGCCACCCGGAGATCTCAAGGCATTCGAGGACATGGAAGCCCATCTCCTCCATACGTTCAACCGAACTCCGGCACATATTTTCTATGCCATCAAGGGGCACGAAAGGCTCAAAAATCCAAAGGCGATAAGGGACCATGGTCACCTGGACAACAATCAATATTGCGCCTACCATAAGAGTCCCGTCCACAGCACCAACCAATGCCGCGACCTCCTCAAACAGCTCTGGAGATTGTTCGAGGAGGGCAAGTTGGACAGCTTATTGGCTTAGCCGAAGGCCCTACCAATCTCTACACACAATCGTCCGAGTCGAACACAAAACAGGCTGGAAAGCTCATACGAGCCGACCCCTGGATCAACCTCGGCGACCGTCTCTACATGCTTCAATCAAGAGAAGGGGACCTCGGAAGTCTCCCCAATCTCCCTCCTTATTTAAGAAACTGGAGGACTCGCTCGCCATCTACAATTCACCATCTAACATGATGGACTAAGGCACGAGATCGCCTCCCCCACACAACGTACACCGTCGAAGGTCGGCATCTACATGACGATCCAAGGTGGAAGAGTGCAGCCATGGTCCTGGTGGTCGATGGAACCGACTGCTTAGGCCATGCAAGGTCCCTTTGGGCCAAGATCGCCCGCCCTTCGTTTAAATACGAGGCCGGCGTAGTCTGAGGGCCCTCTAAAATTAATCAGTGGACACGATCGCTCGCCCTCAAAGGTTCATCATTTAACGTGGTGAACCCGGACAATGCGACATGCCACAACCCCCGTCTCAACGTACACCGTCGAGGTTCGCCATCTTCATGGTGGGCCGAGGTGGAAGCAGAGCTAAACAAGCCGTGGGCGTGGAGTTGAATCATCCGACACTGCCCCGCGCAAGGACTCCTCTAGACCGAGACCGCACGCCCTTCGTTTAAATACGAGGCGAGGCGCAGCCTGTAATATCCGCAATTTCGAATTTCGGTAATTTTTTTTTCGACGGAAGTCCGTTTTGATGACTCGCTCATGACCGTTTCGTCATTCCTAGAATGATTAATTCTGCACTTTTTGTCATCCGAGTTCGTTTCGGTATCGTTTTGTTGAGTTCCGAGCTTTTTAGCGACTTTTCCGCACTTGAGTTCGATTCTTGCGAATCTCGTCCGAAACTGTTGTTTCGAGTTTCTCGTAAGTTCATTTAATGTTATTATTCGTGTTGTGAACTTCGGTTTGGTTATTCGATCACGTATCGTGATTTTTGGACGTTTTGGGCCATTTTTGTAATTTCCCAAAGTTTGGGGTAATTACTTCCGTTGTGAATTCCGACACTTCGGGTGGTCGGAATCGTGTGTTCTCTTAGCGCTTGGATTTGTCTTTGCGAGTACTTTGTAACCGTATCTTCGGTTTTTACTCAAGTTCGGGTTTCGGGGTCGTCCGGGCCGTCGGAGTGGCCATGGCCGAGTCACGGCCGGAGCAGGGCCTGGCCTGGCCGAGTTACGGCCGTAAGGTGCCAGTTACGGCCATAATGTGTGCGAGTTACGGCCGTAAGTGTGATCGGGTACGGCCGTACGGGCGCTGGGCGCCTTCCGGACGAAGGTCGGTTACGGCCGTATTGTGTACCAGTTACGGCCGTAAGTGTCCGACAGCTGCTGGAATGATTTTTGACGAATGCCGGTTACGGCCGTAAGGCCTGCCGAGTACGGCCGTAAGGGCCGAGTTATGGCCGTAAGGCACTGCCGGTTACGGCCGTAACCCTGCCGGCTATATATAGCCTGGGCTCGGCCAGACTTCATTTTTACCCGATTTTTTCCTTCTTTCGGCGACTGGCGACGGGTGCGACGGGAAATGGAGTTCTTGGTCGATCCTAATCATTTCCAAGGCATTTTGGAAGATCTTTGTTGATTATATCAACATCTAATCCGTGTGCTTCGTCGAATCAAGGTATATTTCTTGATTTTCCTTCAAGTTGACTTTTTGGGGAATTTGTTCTTGATTTCGATTCTAGTCCGATTTTGATACATCGGTTGGTGTAGTATGATGTTATTAATCGTTTTCTATGGGTTGTATATCCATATATTGAGTTTGTTTAACTCGATTGACGATTCGAGTGTTCTTGGGAATTATTGAACATTTAGTGTTCGATTAAATGTCCCAATGAGTTTCCCTTCGATAGTTTGTTGGGATTTCCGTTGTTTTGGCCTTGATTATCGTCGTAACCATGTGTTATTGTTCCTTCCGGAGGTTTATAGGTGTTCGAGGATTCCGATGTTGAATCCCGTTTGGTGATTGATGATTCGTGTGGTGTTATTCTCGTAATACTCGTGGTGCTATCGCGTTCTTGATATTGTTCGGGGCTTCGGGGCTATTCGACCGCGTCCTATCCGTCGTCTCGTTGCGATCGTAATTTCTAGGCAAGTACCTTGCCCATACTATTCTTGTTTTATGGATATGATAATTAGTGATCGTCTAAATGTGGTTGTTTGGTCGCTTGAATTGAACTTTCAAAAGATTCGGTTTAGCCTTGTTAAAGGCTTGCTGTCAAAACGCGTGTGTTTTGTGAATGGTGTGGGTTGTGAATAACTATGTGAATTCTATGTATATGCTTGGTGTTAATGTTGCACTTGGTATTGTGTGTGGACGTATATTATTTCATTTCGGTGCGTTGTGGATTGACGTGGTGTTTTGCTAAGTGTTTGATGCCTCTGGGCGAATTGTTTGAATATCCTTGATGTGATATGTTATTTGTGTGAATGTGTGGATATGGTTGAAGGTCTACGGTGACACATGGCACGTGATCATGTGGTCAGGATGCAACAAGTGATTGATCCAACCGTGAGAGCCTGAGATAATCTACGGTGGCACATGGCATGCGATCATGTGGCCAGGATGCAACAAGCGATTGATCCAACTGTGAGATGTGTGTGATTTGTTTCGCTAGCCAGCTAGGGAGGGTCCTTCGAGGCCTCGGGTGGGATGTCTGTGGTAGCGTCCCGGTCCTAGGCGATGCGCGTGCGTGATTATGTTTCGTTGATTTTACGTCCGTTGAGGACACGTGATGTTGGGCTCTGACCCTGTAAATTGTTGGTGGTTTCCTATTTGCGAAAACAAAACCTTTGGGCTGTGACCCCTGTTGATTTTTGGAAGGAGAAGGATTCGGAAATCCTAAATTGTTTTCTATTAAAACTCTCAATGGCATTTTAAACTGTTTTATAAATTGTTTCCCTTTATTTGCGATCTTTCGGTTTTGGAAATGTTTACCCAAACTCTTGCCTCGGGAAGTACTTTTCTTTACGTTGGATCTTTGAGGATTCCTGATTATTATTGTTCTTGGAACTTGTATTGTATGGCTCGTATTTTTGCACTTGTACTTGCACTAGCAAAACAGTGGAGTTTTGCTAACCCCCGAGTATTCGGGGGGTGGATGTCTATTTTTGCATTCAGGTTTTGGAGCATAGCACAGGGTCGGCACGAAGGATGATGAAAGATGAACGATACTAGTCACACGAGGATCTGTTGATGTCGTTTTGGTCTAGTTGTATTTTCTTTTCCGCTGCAGTATCTTTTCCCCGTTGTACGGGAGTTTATTGTATTTTGACCCCTGCGTGGGTATGTGTTTGGAAATGAATTGTATGTTATTATTGAAAGACCAAGTCGGTCTACTGAGTCATTTTAGCCTTAAAGGCGAGGTTTAGATGTTTGATTTTAGTTATCAGCCTGGTAGATCCTCGAGGAGAGGGTCTACGGCGTGTAATATCCCTGAGCGGATTGAGGGTGTTACATAAATGGTATCGGAACTTAGGTTGTGGAAACCTAGGTTGTCGGGTCAGTGGTGTCTGTTGAGTTTTGTCTTGTCGGATTATGTCTTACTAAGTCGTGTCGCGACGCGTCGTCTGAGTTTGTTGGTCGTGATTAGTATCGTGGGCGATCATCATCTTCGTGAGACTTGTGGCTATAAGTCTCCCTTCTTTGTGTTGTGCCTCGTGTGTCACGAGTTATTTTATGATTATTTGATTAGTGACGGAATCCTCTTATGGATTTTGATTTCTTGATATGTGGTTATTTGACTCTCATATTTCGTTCATATGAGGAGTAGTGTTGCTCGATTGTGTATGTTTGACCGTATTTCTTTTATCCGCTGCGTGAGTTCTTTTGTAATGACTTTCGGTATTTTACCGACTGAGTTTTATTTCAAAAACCGATTCCTTTAACCGAGTTTTGGCATTATGGCCTTGATCGCTTTGGCGAAATTCTTATGACGGTATTTAGCATTTTGTAAATGGCTTCTGTGAGTTTTTGAAATATTACCGTCATCGTCCTTTTTGGCATTGAATTATTTTCGAAAACTTGAGTATCTTAGAAATAAATTTCGAGACGTATGTTTCAAATGAATTGTTTTCTCGCGTTACTTCCAAGGTGCCACAATATGTTTCAAAATTCTTCTACCTCGAGGACCAAAATGTTTTGAGATATTTTCAATGTTTTATAAACACTTTTACTTAGACCCGAGGGTCGAATGTTCTGAAAGCTTTTCACTAAAAGAAAGTGTCCTCATTTTTATTAGATGCGAAATGGTTTTCCAAAGTCTCGATAACGATGTTTCACGTTTTTACTTTTTTTTTTGAAAGGTGATACTCAAGATCGACCGGTGTTTTTCTAAATTATTTTCCAAATGAGGTTTTCGTTTTTAAAACATATCTATTCCCGTTTGAGGGCTGGGTATGTATGTATGATGTTGGCTTTGTCGCTATGGTGTTTGCTCCCGAGTATGATCGAATTGGTGGCATGAACGTTGAGGCGTTGCCACGCGTTTGTTGTACTAGCCCTCTGTGAGAGGTGTGAACTGGTATTTAATGGTTGTCGCCTCGTGGTGGATTGCGTGTGTCACACGAGTGTGAGATGTTGAAGCTTGGGTTTGTACGTTGGTGTACATGTGTGATTGTTTCATGATGTTTGTAATTACGTGCTGGTTATCGTTCGGGCCGTTGAGGTCGCCGAACGATACCGTCGTTGCTGTGGTGTATGTGTATATATTACTTTACGATGGTAATCGTTGTATATGATATGTGTTATGATTCTTTGTTGTGCTGAGTTGGCATCTCCGCTATGTTGTTTTGCGACGTTATGCCCCATTGTATCTAGCATTTGTATTTTCGGTATGCCGAGCCGAGGTGTTTCAACCGTGATGTGCCGGGGGAATGTACGTGCAATTTGTCCTTCTCGTCAGTAACACATTTCGAGTGTGGACTCGAGGGTCACCGAATTCAGTTTTGCGAATTGGCTACCGAGACTTTCGGAGTTTGCGCTTCAGCACAGTTATCAGGATCGGCTCTGAGAGGCCCATAGGAGATTTCTCTGTCGGTTGCTTTTTGTGTTGTTACCTTGTTTCCGTTATTGTGAGTTGCGGGGACGACTTTCTTTTAGAAGAGGTCGAATATAATACCCGTATTATTTTTTGGCTTCTATATTTTCTCTTTCTCCAGTCTATCGATTCGCCCGTGTTCGTTGATACTGTCTGAGCTTGTTCTGTATTTCGGTTTCATCGTTCGAACAAGCTGTGATCTTGTTTTGGGTCGATCTGGTTATCGCTGTGACTTTTCCAAGTTCGGTTCGATTCTTGTGAACCTTGTTCGGAAGTAGCATCTTTTGGTTCTACTAGTTCTTTTATTCGAAGTGGATCGGATTTGGAACTTCTGTATTTTCGACTCTGTCGACTCGTTTATGTTTGTTAACATTTTCTGAGCTTGCCCTGTCCCTTACTTTTGTTAATCGAACGAGGGTGGTATTGTTTCGGAATTACTCGTTCGTCGTTGTGACTTTTCAATTGTTATTCCCTTTCCTGTGGATCTTATGTGAGTGTGCATCTTGTTGTTTTCACCGGATCCTGTTTTGTCTCGAGTCGAGATGTGAACCTCAGAGTTGTCGGTTGAACCTTCTTGTTCTTCGTGATCCGAACATGATCGTTCAATTTTTGTTGTCTCGATCTTTGTGGTTCGATCGTTTGATTGTTCGGTTTTTGTTGATCTCGTTTCGTGATTGTTGAACATTCAGACTCCTTCGTAATTCCCTTAAGTTCGGGAAATTAGTCTCGTTTCGATCTTCCAACCCTTGGGCGGTGGAATTCCGTATTTGTTCAGCGTTTGACTCGCGTTTGGATTGATGAACCGTTAGGTTGGTCAATCGTATTGATTTTCGTTCGTTGTGTTTTGTGATTGTTCGGATAATCGATCTGATTGTACTATCTATTTGATGACATTTATCACTTATTGATTTTATTATGTCTCTACGGTGGCGTTGTGTTGGTCGTCGTGGAGCGTGGTTTCACGCCGTATGTCTCTTTGCGTTTCTTGCAGCGTTTCGCCATTGGGCGCGAGTTTTCAGTTTTGTGAATCACGTCGAGTTTTCCTGGCGGGTATATTGCTTCCCCCTACCTGTTTTAAGTTTCGGGACGAAACTTCTTTTAAGGAGGGTAGAATGTAATATCCGCAATTTCGAATTTCGGTAATTTTCTTTTTTTCGGCAGAAGTCCGTTTTGACGACTCGCTCATGACCGTTTCGTCATTCCGAGAATGATTAATTCTGCACTTTTTGTCATCCGAGTTCGTTTCGGTATCGTTTTGTTGAGTTCCGAGCTTTTTAGCGACTTTTCCGCACTTGAGTTCGATTCTTGCGAATCTCGTCCGAAACTGTTGTTTCGAGTTTCTCGTAAGTTCATTTAATGTTATTATTCGTGTTGTGAACTTCGGTTTGGTTATTCGATCACGTATCGTGATTTTTGGACGTTTTGGGCCATTTTTGTAATTTCCCAAAGTTTGGGGTAATTACTTCCGTTGTCGAATTCCGACACTTTGGGTGGTCGGAATCGTGTGTTCTCTTAGCGCTTGGATTCGTCTTTGCGAGTACTTTGTAACCGTATCTTCGGTTTTTACTCAGGTTCGGGTTTCGGGGTCGTCCGGGCCGTCGGAGTGGCCACGGCCGAGTCACGGCCGGAGCAGGGCCTGGCCTGGCCGAGTTACGGCCGTAAGGTGCCGGTTACGGCCGTAATGTGTGCGAGTTATGGCCGTAAGTGTGATCGGGTACGGCCGTACGGGCGCTGGGCGCCTTCCGAACGAAGGCCGGTTACGGCCGTATTGTGTTCCAGTTACGGCCGTAAGTGTCCGACAGCTGCTGGAATGATTTTTGACGAATGCCGGTTACGGACGTAAGGCCTGCCGAGTACGGCCGTAAGGGCCGAGTTACGGCCGTAAGGCACTGCCGGTTACGGCCGTAACCCTGCCGGCTATATATAGCCTGGGCTCGGCCAGACTTCATTTTTACCCGATTTTTTCCTTCTTTCGGCGACTGGCGACGGGTGCGACGGGAAATGGAGTTCTTGGTCGATCCTAATCGTTTCCACGGCATTTTGGAAGATCCTTGTTGATTATATCAACATCTAATCCGTGTGTTTCGTCGAATCAAGGTATATTTCTTGATTTTCCTTCAAGTTGACTTTTTGGGGAATTTGTTCTTGATTTCGATTCTAGTCCGATTTTGATACATCGGTTGGTGTAGTATGATGTTATTAATCGTGTTCTATGGGTTCTATATCCATATATCGAGTTTGTTTAACTCGATTGACGATTCGATTGTTCTTGGGAATTATTGAACATTTAGTGTTCGATTAAATGTCCCAATGAGTTTCCCTTCGATAGTTTGTTGGGATTTCCGTTGTTTTGGCCTTGATTCTCGTCGTAACCATGTGTTATTGTTCCTTCCGGAGGTTTATAGGTGTTCTAGGATTCCGATATTGAATCCCGTTTGGTGATTGATGATTCGTGTGGTGTTATTCTCGTAATACTCGTGGTGCTATCGCGTTCTTGATATTGTTCGGGGGTTCGGGGCTATTCGACCGCGTCCTATCCGTCGTCTCATTGCGATCGTAATTTCGAGGCAAGTACCTTGCCCATACTATTCTTGTTTTATGGATATGATAATTAGTGATCGTCTAAATGTGGTTGTTTGGTCGCTTGAATTGAACTTTCAAAAGATTCGGTTTAGCCTTGTTAAAGGCTTGCTTTCAAAACGCGTGTGTTTTGTGAATGGCGTGGGTTGTGAATAACTATGTGAATAACTATGTGAATTCTATGTATATGCTTGGTGTTAATGTTGCACTTGGTATTGTGTGTGGACGTATATTATTTCATTTCGGTGCGTTGTGGATTGACGTGGTGTTTTGCTAAGTGTTTGATGCCTCTGGGCGAATTGTTTGAATATCCTTGATGTGATATGTTATTTGTGTGAATGTGTGGATATGGTTGAAGGTCTACGGTGACACATGGCACGTGATCATGTGGTCAGGATGCAACAAGTGATTTATCCAACCGTGAGAGCCTCAGATAATCTATGGTGGCACATGGCATGCGATCATGTGGCCAGGATGCAACAAGCGATTGATCCAACCGTGAGATGTGTGTGATTTGTTTCGCTAGCCAGCTCGGGAGGGTCCTTCGAGGCCTCGGGTGGGATGTATGTGGTAGCGTCCCGGTCCTAAGCGATGCGCGTGCGTGATTATGTTTCGTTGATTTTACGTCCGTTGAGGACACGTGATGTTGGGCTCTGACCCTGTAAATTGTTGGTGGTTTCCTATTTGCGAAAACAAAACCTTTGGGCTGTGACCCCTGTTGATTTTTCGAAGGAGAAGGATTCGGAAATCCTAAATTGTTTTCTATTAAAACTCTCGATGGCAATTTAAACTGTTTTATAAATTGTTTCCCTTTATTTGCGATCTTTCGGTTTTGGAAATGTTTACCCAAACTCTTGCCTCGGGAAGTACTTTTCTTTACGTTGGATCTTTGAGGATTCCTGGTTATTATTGTTCTTGGAACTTGTATTGTATGGCTCGTATTTTTGCACTTGTACTTGCACTAGCAAAACAGTGGAGTTTTGCTAACCACCAAGTATTCGGGGGGTGGATGTCTATTTTTGCATTCAGGTTTTGGAGCATAGCATAGGGTCGGCACGAAGGATGATGAAAGATGAACGATACTAATCACACGAGGATCTGTTGATGTTGTTTTGGTCTAGTTGAATTTTCTTTTCCGCTGCAGTATCTTTTCCCCGTTGTATGGGAGTTTATTGTATTTTGACCCCTGCGTGGGTATGTGTTTGGAATTGAGTTCTTTGTTATTATTGAAAGACCAAGTCGGTCTACTGAGTCATTTTAGCCTTAAAGGCGAGGTTTTGATGTTTGATTTTAGTTATCAGCCTGGTAGATCCTCGAGGAGAGGGTCTACGGCGTGTAATATCCCTCAGCGGATTGGGGGTGTTACACAGCCTAACAGAGGACCCTCATAATAAAATGAGTCACGAGACACTCAATGTCTTCGCGCATCAAGATATGATCAGGGAGTCGGTCCATCGAACTCCGCGATCGTGCACGGTTCCTCAAGACGGACGACCGTCCTCGAGGATTCGACAAAGTGGATGACCGCTCACTCAACGAATTATTTTCATCCCCTTACTTACACTAAGTGAATAAAAACAAGGGGGAAGAGTGCGGACTACCTATACGACGATCATCGCTATTCAACCACATACGGAGATCGTCATTTTTTCAAATGTTGTGCAGCGATCGAATTTGTTGTAAAAGTTATCTTTATGAGTTTATCAATTCATTCGGAACTACCCTCGCAACGATCTCTCCTCACACATTTGTACAAAGTCAAACAAGGACTCAAAAATAACAATCATTCAAGTGATAAGTCAGAAATTCAAATGTTCATTTCATTACTTGAAAAGATCAGAATACATGGTCGCCCGAAGGCCTAAATGCTACAAAAGAAAGCTACGAATTACAAGGAAATAAGCTAAAACATCAAAATTGAAGTGCCTCAGGCCCCTGCCTGGCCTTCGCCATCAGCATCCGGTGCGGTCCCCTCATCTTCCGGAACGTCGGGATGAGCAAGATTGGCCGGAGTCGGATACCAGCTCAAATCCATGCCGATGTCCGCAAGATCCAAGATCGGCAAGGAGAAAGCTGAATGGAGAGGATGCTCCAATGCATACGCCTTGAAGTTCTCAGCAAGAGGCCCGACCTCCAAACCTCCCTTCTTAGCTGCTCAGATCGAGTAGGCGAACGCCAAATAATAGGCGAACTCTCCAAGTTTTGAAAGGGATCAGCCTTGGTCGCCTCTACCTCTCCTTTCAGCTCCGCCATCGCCTACTGCGACCCTTGGAGCTCGACCTCCCTTGCAGCTACCCTCTCCCTCGACTCTGCCAGCTCGCTAGTCAACAGAGCTATTGTCACCTTCTGGTGATCGGCCTCCTCCTCAGCAACCTTCTGCGCCCGAACGACATTCAGCATCTGGTCCCGAAATCGGTCAACCGCCAGACGAGACAACTCGGTTTCCTTCTTCGCCACCTCAAGCTCGTATCTCGCCCGCTTGGCCGCCTCCAGAGAGTCCTTCTCCATTGCCACGATCTTATCAGCAAACTCGGCATTCTCTTTCCGAGCCACCTCGAGATCCGCCTGCAGGCGAATAGTGGAAGGTCGCCCCTGAAACTCCTGCGCAGCCTGGACAGCCATGGTCGCCGTCTGGAGAGAAAGGGCGAGAACAGCCTGCATTGTACTCCCCGATCGGCGACGAGCGATCGCATCCAGATCGGTCGTCCAGGCCTTCGGCAGAGCAGCAGCGGCCTTGCTGACGTACTGCGGGATGTCACAAGACTGGCGAGGAGATCGGCTGGCTAAGAAATCCAGCACCATCGGTGGGCAGGATGGATCTGTGCGACGGATCCTACATCATTACAACAAAGTTAGCACAACTCCTACGCAATTGCAAGTTTCAACACAAAAATGCAATCTAGCTCTCAGCCCTCTCGGGGACGCGACCGAAATACGGTTTCCCTCGAGGAGTCTCAGCGTCAGCGATCGCCATCTCTCGCATAAAAGCCGCAGAGGGCAGCTCATTCTCCGGAGCGAGAACGGTGATCGGAGGCGCGGCGATCGGCACCTCATTGGTGGGGGCAGGAACCGGAGTTTCTTCCGGCCTCGGCCTCTTGCGATTCGTTCGAAGCCCCTCTCCCTCCTCAGCCACGATCGGCTCCACGCGAGGTTCCGCCTCCGGAACAATTGGCAACGCAACAGGTGGGGGCCGAGACGACCTCTTGTGGCGGAGACGGCCTAGAACTCCAGGATTCGACATGGCGATCTCCGGTGGGGGCTCCAAAAAGCGAGGAAAGCGAACCTATACAGTTAAGACGATCGACCAACAGTTAGATACATTCCTCAAGTAAGGCGTTCGCCTAAAAAGTGAAGGTCGCAGAAACTCATACCTGGTACCGAGAGATGTCTCGGGAAACGGAATAGCCGAGCCGACAACCAACGACTCTCCTTATTGATCCGATTAGCATCAAGGTCGTCGTTCGACAAGCTCCGTATCCGCTCCCAGACAACCAGGAAATCAAAGGGCAGCTCCTCGATCGCCGGAATGTGAAAACCTGCAAGACCGAAATCAAATTAGATCAGTCCAAAACGCATCCGAACGAAGGGAGAGTCTAAACCCTTACCGGGATTCCTCTCCCGAAACTCGATAGGGATCTCCAGCTCGCCCGAAGGATTGTCGCTCGCGGAAGCCCTCTACTTGCCGGCGACCCAGAACCACTTCATCGGATCGCCCCGCGCCTTATTTGGGACTCCATGGATTACCCGACCATTTCGGCCCTGAATATGGTAACCGCCGACCGACCCTTTCTGAGCTGTCAGCTTGAACAAATGGTTCATCTCCAACGGCGATGGGAGGCGATACAGGCGGTGACCGACGAAAAGAGTGAGAGTGCAAATAATTTGGAGCCAGGCGTTCGGCGTCAGCTGAAGTGGCGCCATGTTCCAAGCGGCCAGCAGGTGGGAAACAGCAAAAGATAGAGGGAAGCGCAGCCCGGCCTCCATAATCGCCTCATTCACGGCGACCATTCCCATCGGAGGCTGATCGGCTCGCTTATTCTCTATCGGCGCGAACATGTCCACATCTGAAGGAACGTGGAACCTCGTCCTCCAGACGGCCAGATCTTTCCTAGTCGTCGAACTCCAGATTTGGCCAAGCGACCACAAAGATCGCTGCGCAACCCGGTATTGCGACTGTTTGGGAAGCTGATAAGGGTAGGTGACCGAGTATCCGGAAATCGAATCTTGGAGTCGGACCGGCCAACTTCTCCATTATCTCAGCAAAAGCCTTATAGGCCCGGCCGAAAGCGCTATGCTGCTCCCAGTAGGCCCTAATCGCCAGATCTCTCTCTATCTGCGATCGCCTATCTTCAGCAGCCGCTTCCTTAGCGACGTCGGCTTCGTTAAATAAAGCCTCGATTTCAGCAGGGTCAATTCCGGCCCGAATAGCCTCAGCGGCCGTCTCCAGGTGGAATTCGGAAGAAGGTCCTCCCCGGACAGTCAATGTCCCGGCGGCGGAACTGGTACCCACTCCATGCGATGATGACGTTCCAGCCATTCTCAAAGAAAGAAAGGTGATAAGGATTTTTTCTTACCCAAAGATGAAATCGAACGACGATCGGCACTAAGATCTTCAGAAAAATCTTCAGCAAGTCCTTCTTTCTCCAGTAAGTGCGCGTGAGGACGAAGACTGCAACACTGCGCCCTTTTATAGGAGATGGCAGGGACTCGTTTGCAATAAGGGAAAATCTCAGGGGTCGGATCTCAAACGACGCATTTATTGACTCCCTCGAGACCCGCGTACGCGTCTTTTCAAGGACTCGTCAGTCGAGGAGTCATTAATGACCGTTGATATCCTCCAACAGAAGCCCGACACGTGCGCAGGGACTTTTCCACGCCCATTGCCTTTTCCCGCGCAGTTTGGCGGCCAACTAGGTCGTCCAAACTCAGAGTATATCGGCTCAAAGACGATCGCCAGTTCAGTTAAACATAGAGTCGCTCGTCAAAAGTTCAACGATCGCCAAGAGAACCACCTCACCCCACATTTTCAACATAGGAGCGAGCTGGCGATCGATTATAAGGCCGAGCGACCAAGTCAACACCAGTCAAACTATGGCTAGCTCGCCCAATCGAAGAAACCAGACCACCATCAGGTACCTAGCGATCGACTCCCAAGGCGATCGCCCTTTGGCATCTGGCGATCGACTCTAGTGACCGGCTAAGGGCAATCGACCTACGCCCTGAGCAGGGATGATCGCCCGTCAAAGTCATCGAAGACTGGATCTCAGAACAGCACCCACGTGCAGATCCATAAAAGGCGCTGACAGACAAGATCTTTGCTGACAGACAAGACCTTTGACCACAGCCTGTCACCTACCTCACCTACCGGCAAGCGCGCCGAAAGTTGTCAGTGGGACCACCCGTGATAAAGAACTCAGACACGTGCAGCTCCCCATCGATCAGACAATTGGCCGCCAGCAGCAGCCGAGGACTTTAAGGGAACAGTCCAATGTGCTATTAGAAGATCGCCCGATTATTATATTACAGAAAAGGCGATCTCCCGGCATATCCAAGTCCTATAAATAAAGAACCTCCTCCTACTGGAAAAAGGTTCGGAATTCATTTCACCTACAGTTGAGAACTCATTCACTTATATTCCGAATTCATTCACGGAAATACTGAAGAACTCACATATCATCAAGCTCTTGGCTTTCTCACCGGAATCCATCTCAGGACTTCTCTCTCCGAATCTCTCGTCCAGAAGACGATCGGCAGAGGCAGAAAGTCTCCACAAGGCAGATTCCAAGAGATTCATAAGCCCAAGAGCCCAAGCATCCAGCTAAATACTCGCCGGGAGAGACTGTCGATCTCTCACCGCCGCGAATGTTCACACCCTTTGTTACAAGAACTCACATAGCATCACATCTGGTTCTTCCGGCAATCTACACGCTCACTAGCTAAGATAACAAGAATCTTTACACTCATTGTAATTGTATTCTTACATTAGTACTTGTATCCCCGAATATTAGTATTAATAATATCTCGCGAGAGCATTCAAGCCCGGGACTAACAACCCCGGCAAATCTTGTGTTATTTATCTTTCTCACGGAAGTGTTCTCGCATTTGTTTGCTATCCCATCCATTCCAGCAATATCTATCTCCGGATAATATTTTGGGTAGCAACACTTACCATATAGCCATGTTGTTTAACAACAAATCCATGAAGTTCTTGAGTTCATATCATCAATCAATCATCCGTTATCATCCTTTGATCCAGCGAATCAAGGTAATCTTCCTTAGAACCCTAATTTCGTGAATTTCGGGGTTTTTGCGTTTTTGTCCGATTCGTTCCGTATTATTGATTAATTCATGATGGGTATGATTAATCTTGGTAGTATTATTGTGTTTAACATCATTTAATCCATTGTTCTTCATCGAATCGAAGTATATTTCTTGATTTCCTTCGAATCGACTTTTTGGGGGATTTGTCCTCGATCTCGTTTTTCATCAGTTTTTGATGGATCGATTATGGTTAAATGATGTTGTTAAACATATTCTATGAATTTTATATCCATATTTCAACTTGGAATTCCGTTTTTGTGTTTTGTCGGGACGAATCGTGTTCTTGGCCGTTTTGGGGAAAACGCTTGAACTTTCGTCATTCGTTCTTTAAATTCAACGGATTTAAGTCGTGTTAGGGAATTCATTTCATTATTGTTATTGTCCTTCATAGTTTATGAACGCGAGTTGGCGATCGGTGGAGTCGGCGGGTTCGTAGTCGGTTCGTGTCAACTTACTCCGGTCGATTCTCCGCGTTGTTCTTATTCGAGGCAAGTACCTTGCCATACTATTCTTGTTTTGTGGATATGATAATTGGTGACCGTATTGGTGTATTTGTTTGTTTGTTTGAAATGTGTTTTCAAAAGATTTGGCTAGCCTCGTTAAAGGCTCACTTTCAAACGCATGTGTTTTGTAAATTGTGTGGGTTGTAAGTGGCTATGTGAATCCTATGGATATGTTTGGTGTTGACGATGCACATGGTATTTGCATGTGGATGTATATTGTTTCATTTCGGTGCATTGTGGTTTGACGAGGTATTTTGCTAAGTGTTTGATACCTCTGAATGAATTGTTTGGATATATTTGTTGCATTATGCTATGTGTTGTGATTTGTTTAGCTAGCCAGCTCGGGAGGGTCCTTCGAGGCCTCGGGCGGGAATCAATGATATGACTCTGTTCCCAAGGCGATGCTAGCCATCTCGGGAGGGTCCTTCGAGGCCTCGGGCGGGAATCAATGATATGACTCTGTTCCCAAAGCGATGCTATGTGTTGTGATTTGTTTAGCTAGCCAGCTCGGGAGGGTCCTTCGAGGCCTCGAGCGGGAATCAGTGATATGACTCTGTTCCCAAGGCGATGCTATGTGTTGTGATTTGTTTAGCTATCCAGCTCGGGAGGGTCCTTCGAGGCCTCGGGCGGGAATCAATGATATGACTCTGTTCCCAAGGCGATGCTATGTGTTGTGATTTGTTTAGATAGCCAGCTCGGGAGGGTCCTTCGAGGCCTCGGGCGGGAATCAATGATATGACTCTGTTCCCAAGGCGATGCTATGTGTTGTGATTTGTTTAGCTAGCTAGCTCGGGAGGGTCCTTCGAGGCCTCGGGCGGGATCAATGATATTACTCTGATCCCAAGGCGATGCTTGTTGTGATATGTTATTTAGTTAATGTATTTTACTCACCGTGGGTTGGTTCGACGGGGCCACGACGGGAATTCCAATGGGTGAGTCCAGGAATCACGAGTAAAAACTTCACGAGTTGGTATTTGATTTTATGTCCGTCGAGGACATGTGACTTGGTTTTGGCCCTGCGAACTGTTGTCGGTTTTCTATTTGCGAAAACAAAACCTTTGGGCTGTGACCCTGTTTATTTTTGGAAAGAGAAGGATTCGATAATCCTAAAATTTGTTTTCTATTAAAACTCTCGATGGCATTTTAAACGGTTTTATAAATTCTTTCCCTTGATTTATGATGTATTAGTTTTGGAGTGTTTTACCCAAACTCATGCCTCAGGAAGTACTTTTCGTTACGTTTGAACCTTTGAGGATTTCCTGGTTATTGTTATTCGTGGGACTTGAATTGTATGGCTCGTATTTTTGCACTTGTACTTGCACAAGCAAAATAGTGGAGTTTTGCTAACCCCCGACTATTTGGGGGGTGGATGTCTATTTTTGCATTCAGGTTTTGGAGCATAACACAGGGTCGGTATGAAGGATGATGAAAGATGAACGATACTAATCACACGAGGATCCGATGATGTCGTATTGGTCTAGTTGTATTTTCTTTTCCGCTGCAGTATCTTTTCCCCGTTGTACGGGAGTTTATTGTATTTTGACCCCTGCATGGGTATGTGTTGTAATTGAGTTGTATATTTTTATTGAAAGACCAAATCGGTCTACTGAGTCATTTTAGCCTTGAAGGCATTGTCGAGATGTTAAATGTTGTTACCAGCCTGGTAGATCTTCGAGGAGAGGGTTTACGGCATGTAATATCCCTGAGTGGATTGGGGGTGTTACATAAATGGTATCGGAGCTTAGGTTGTGGAAACCTAGGCTGTCGGGTCAGTGGTGTCTATTGAGTTTTGTCTCGTCGGATTTTGTCTGACTGAGTCGTGTCGCGACGCGTCGTCTGAGTTTTTTGGTCGTGATTAGTATCGTGGGGCGATCATCATCTTTGTGCGACCTGTGACTGTAAGTCTCCCTTCTTTGTGTTGTGCCTCGTGTGACACGAGCTATTTGTATGATTATTTGTTAATTGATGGAATCCTCTTATGGATTTTTATTTCTTGATATGTGGTTATTTGACCCTCATATTTCGCTCAAATGAGGAGTAGCGTTCCGGATTGTGCATGTTTGACTTTATTTCTTTTATCCATTGCGTGAGTTCTTTTGTAATGGCTTTCGGTATTTTACCGACTGAGTTTTATTTTGAAAAACGATTCCTTTAACCGAGTTTTTGGCATTATGGCCTTGATCATTTTGGCGAAATTCTTATGACGGTATTTAGCATTTTGTAAATGGCTTTTGTGAGTTTTTGAAATATTACCGTCATCGGCCTTTTTGGCGTTTTTGTAAATGGTTTTTAGCCTGGTGGGTTCAGGCACGGGACCCACAGCGCTATAATGTTCCGTATAATTACCCGAAATTTTTGGGCATTCTAGCCCATTGAATTATCTTTAAAAACCTTGAGTATCTTAGAAAAAAATAAATTTCGAGACGTACTTTTAAAATGAATTATTTTCTCGTGGTACATACAAGGTGCCACAACATGTTTCAAAATTCTTCTACCTCGAGGACCAAAATGCTTTGAGATATTTTCAATGTTTTAGAAACACTTTTATTTAGACCCGAGGGTCGAATATTCTGAAAGTTTCCACTAAGTGAAAGTGTCCTCATTTTTATCAAATGCGAAATGGTTCTCCAAAGTCTCGATAACAATGTTTCACGTTTGTACTTTTTGAAAGGTGATACTCAATGTTGGCCACTTAAGTATACTGGATACAGTTTGGAAAAGTAGTTTAAACAACAAACTGTACGGAATCTAAATCTGAGTGCGTAGCGGAAGTCTTGGATACAGTTAGTTGCCGTGGATACAGCAACGACGTGTTTTGGTGTATACTTAATATATCACAGTAATTTCAAACAGTAAAAGCTGAAGGTAAATGACACAGTAATTTAAGTGGTTCGAGGTAAACCCCTCTACGTCCACTGGTCCTCCACATAGGAGTAAAAAGTTTATTATATAATTACTGCGTACACAACTACGTAATTATAAACAAACCTATCCTTGTATCGTTCACACAGATTGATACTATTCTTGTTTTATGGATATGATAATTAGTGATCGTCTAAATGTGGTTGTTTGGTCGCTTGAATTGAACTTTCAAAAGATTCGGTTTAGCCTTGTTAAAGGCTTGCTTTCAAAACGCGTGTGTTTTGTGAATGGCGTGGGTTGTGAATAACTATGTGAATAACTATGTGAATTCTATGTATATGCTTGGTGTTAATGTTGCACTTGGTATTGTGTGTGGACGTATATTATTTCATTTCGGTGCGTTGTGGATTGACGTGGTGTTTTGCTAAGTGTTTGATGCCTCTGGGCGAATTGTTTGAATATCCTTGATGTGATATGTTATTTGTGTGAATGTGTGGATATGGTTGAAGGTCTACGGTGACACATGGCACGTGATCATGTGGTCAGGATACAACAAGTGATTTATCCAACCGTGAGAGCCTCAGATAATCTATGGTGGCACATGGCATGCGATCATGTGGCCAGGATGCAACAAGCGATTGATCCAACCGTGAGATGTGTGTGATTTGTTTCGCTAGCCAGCTCGGGAGGGTCCTTCGAGGCCTCGGGTGGGATGTATGTGGTAGCGTCCCGGTCCTAAGCGATGCGCGTGCGTGATTATGTTTCGTTGATTTTACGTCCGTTGAGGACACGTGATGTTGGGCTCTGACCCTGTAAATTGTTGGTGGTTTCCTATTTGCGAAAACAAAACCTTTGGGCTGTGACCCCTGTTGATTTTTCGAAGGAGAAGGATTCGGAAATCCTAAATTGTTTTCTATTAAAACTCTCGATGGCAATTTAAACTGTTTTATAAATTGTTTCCCTTTATTTGCGATCTTTCGGTTTTGGAAATGTTTACCCAAACTCTTGCCTCGGGAAGTACTTTTCTTTACGTTGGATCTTTGAGGATTCCTGGTTATTATTGTTCTTGGAACTTGTATTGTATGGCTCGTATTTTTGCACTTGTACTTGCACTAGCAAAACAGTGGAGTTTTGCTAACCACCAAGTATTCGGGGGGTGGATGTCTATTTTTGCATTCAGGTTTTGGAGCATAGCATAGGGTCGGCACGAAGGATGATGAAAGATGAACGATACTAATCACACGAGGATCTGTTGATGTTGTTTTGGTCTAGTTGAATTTTCTTTTCCGCTGCAGTATCTTTTCCCCGTTGTATGGGAGTTTATTGTATTTTGACCCCTGCGTGGGTATGTGTTTGGAATTGAGTTGTATGTTATTATTGAAAGACCAAGTCGGTCTACTGAGTCATTTTAGCCTTAAAGGCGAGGTTTTGATGTTTGATTTTAGTTATCAGCCTGGTAGATCCTCGAGGAGAGGGTCTACGGCGTGTAATATCCCTCAGCGGATTGGGGGTGTTACACAGCCTAACAGAGGACCCTCATAATAAAATGAGTCACGAGACACTCAATGTCTTCGCGCATCAAGACATGATCAGGGAGTCGGTCCATCGAACTCCGCGATCGTGCACGGTTCCTCAAGACGGACGACCGTCCTCGAGGATTCGACAAAGTGGATGACCGCTCACTCAACGAATTATTTTCATCCCCTTACTTACACTAAGTGAATAAAAACAAGGGGGAAGAGTGCGGACTACCTATACGACGATCATCGCTATTCAACCACATACGGAGATCGTCATTTTTTCAAATGTTGTGCAGCGATCGAATTTGTTGTAAAAGTTATCTTTATGAGTTTATCAATTCATTCGGAACTACCCTCGCAACGATCTCTCCTCACACATTTGTACAAAGTCAAACAAGGACTCAAAAATAACAATCATTCAAGTGATAAGTCAGAAATTCAAACGTTCATTTCATTACTTGAAAAGATCAGAATACATGGTCGCCCGAAGGCCTAAATGCTACAAAAGAAAGCTACGAATTACAAGGAAATAAGCTAAAACATCAAAATTGAAGTGCCTCAGGCCCCTGCCTGGCCTTCGCCATCGCATCCGGTGCGGTCCCTCATCTTCCGGAACGTCGGGATGAGCAAGATTGGCCGGAGTCGGATACCAGCTCAAATCCATGCCGATGTCCGCAAGATCCAAGATCGGCAAGGAGAAAGCTGAATGGAGAGGATGCTCCAATGCATACGCCTTGAAGTTCTCAGCAAGAGGCCCGACCTCCAAACCTCCCTTCTTAGCTGCTCAGATCGAGTAGGCGAACGCCAAATAATAGGCGAACTCTCCAAGTTTTGAAAGGGATCAGCCTTGGTCGCCTCTACCTCTCCTTTCAGCTCCGCCATCGCCTACTGCGACCCTTGGAGCTCGACCTCCCTTGCAGCTACCCTCTCCCTCGACTCTGCCAGCTCGCTAGTCAACAGAGCTATTGTCACCTTCTGGTGATCGGCCTCCTCCTCAGCAACCTTCTGCGCCCGAACGACATTCAGCATCTGGTCCCGAAATCGGTCAACCGCCAGACGAGACAACTCTGTTTCCTTCTTCGCCACCTCAAGCTCGTATCTCGCCCGCTTGGCCGCCTCCAGAGAGTCCTTCTCCATTGCCACGATCTTATCAGCAAACTCGGCATTCTCTTTCCGAGCCACCTCGAGATCCGCCTGCAGGCGAATAGTGGAAGGTCGCCCCTGAAACTCCTGCGCAGCCTGGACAGCCATGGTCGCCGTCTGGAGAGAAAGGGCGAGAACAGCCTGCATTGTACTCCCCGATCGCTGACGAGCGATCGCATCCAGATCGGTCGTCCAGGCCTTCGGCAGAGCAGCAGCGGCCTTGCTGACGTACTGCGGGATGTCACAAGACTGGCGAGGAGATCGGCTGGCTAAGAAATCCAGCACCATCGGTGGGCAGGATGGATCTGTGCGACGGATCCTACATCATTACAACAAAGTTAGCACAACTCCTACGCAATTGCAAGTTTCAACACAAAAATGCAATCTAGCTCTCAGCCCTCTCGGGGACGCGACCGAAATACGGTTTCCCTCGAGGAGTCTCAGCGTCAGCGATCGCCATCTCTCGCATAAAAGCCGCAGAGGGCAGCTCATTCTCCGGAGCGAGAACGGTGATCGGAGGCGCGGCGATCGGCACCTCATTGGCGGGGGCAGGAACCGGAGTTTCTTCCGGCCTCGGCCTCTTGCGATTCGTTCGAAGCCCCTCTCCCTCCTCAGCCACGATCGGCTCCACGCGAGGTTCCGCCTCCGGAACAATTGGCAACGCAACAGGTGGGGGCCGAGACGACCTCTTGTGGCGGAGACGGCCTAGAACTCCAGGATTCGACATGGCGATCTCCGGTGGGGGCTCCAAAAAGCGAGGAAAGCGAACCTATACAGTTAAGACGATCGACCAACAGTTAGATACATTCCTCAAGTAAGGCGTTCGCCTAAAAAGTGAAGGTCGCAGAAACTCATACCTGGTACCGAGAGATGTCTCGGGAAACGGAATAGCCGAGCCGACAACCAACGACTCTCCTTATTGATCCGATTAGCATCAAGGTCGTCGTTCGACAAGCTCCGTATCCGCTCCCAGACAACCAGGAAATCAAAGGGCAGCTCCTCGATCGCCGGAATGTGAAACTCGCAAGACCGAAATCAAATTAGATCACCCAAAACGCATCCGAACGAAGGGAGAGTCTAAACCCTTACCGGATTCCTCTCCCGAAACTCGATAGGATCTCGGCTCGCTCAAGGATTGTCGCCATGGAATCCCTCTACTTGCCGGCGACCTTAACCACTTCATCGGATCGCCCCGCGCCTTATTTGGGACTCCATGGATTACCCGACCATTTCGGCCCTGAATATGGTAACCGCCGACCGACCCTTTCTGAGCTGTCAGCTTGAACAAATGGTTCATCTCCAACGGCGATGGGAGGCGATACAGGCGGTGACCGACGAAAAGAGTGAGAGTGCAAATAATTTGGAGCCAGGCGTTCGGCGTCAGCTGAAGTGGCGCCATGTTCCAAGCGGCCAGCAGGTGGGAAACAGCAAAAGATAGAGGGAAGCGCAGCCCGGCCTCCATAATCGCCTCATTCACGGCGACCATTCCCATCGGAGGCTGATCGGCTCGCTCATTCTCTACCGGCGCGAACATGTCCACATCTGAAGGAACGTGGAACCTCGTCCTCCAGACGGCCAGATCTTTCCTAGTCGTCGAACTCCAGATTTGGCCAAGCGACCACAAAGATCGTTGCGCAACCCGGTATTGCGACTGTTTGGGAAGCTGATAAGGGTAGGTGACCGAGTATCCGGAAATCGAATCTTGGAGTCGGACCGGCCAACTTCTCCATTATCTCAGCAAAAGCCTTATAGGCCCGGCCGAAAGCGCTATCTTGCTCCCGATGAGGCCTAATCGCGAGATCTCTCTCTATCTGCGATCGCCTATCTTCGCAGCCGCTTCCTTAGCGACGTCGGCCGTTAAATAAAGCCTCGATTTCAGCAGGGTCAATTCCGGCCCGAATAGCCACAGCGGCCGTCTCCAGGAGGAATTCGGAAGAAGGTCCTCCTGGACGATCAATGTCCGGCGGAGGCCAGTACCCACTCCATGCGATGATGACGTTCCAGCCATTCTCAAAGAAAGAAAGGTGATAAGGATTTTTTCTTACCCAAAGATGAAATCGAACGACGATCGGCACTAAGATCTTCAGAAAAATCTTCAGCAAGTCCTTCTTTCTCCAGTAAGTGCGCGTGAGGACGAAGACTGCAACACTGCGCCCTTTTATAGGAGATGGCAGGGACTCGTTTGCAATAAGGGAAAATCTCAGGGGTCGGATCTCAAACGACGCATTTATTGACTCCCTCGAGACCCGCGTACGCGTCTTTTCAAGGACTCGTCAGTCGAGGAGTCATTAATGACCGTTGATATCCTCCAACAGAAGCCCGACACGTGCGCAGGGACTTTTCCACGCCCATTGCCTTTTCCCGCGCAGTTTGGCGGCCAACTAGGTCGTCCAAACTCAGAGTATATCGGCTCAAAGACGATCGCCAGTTCAGTTAAACATAGAGTCGCTCGTCAAAAGTTCAACGATCGCCAAGAGAACCACCTCACCCCACATTTTCAACATAGGAGCGAGCTAGCGATCGATTATAAGGCCGAGCGACCAAGTCAACACCAGTCAAACTATGGCTAGCTCGCCCAATCGAAGAAACCAGACCACCATCAGGTACCTAGCGATCGACTCCCAAGGCGATCGCCCTTTGGCATCTGGCGATCGACTCTAGTGACCGGCTAAGGGCAATCGACCTACGCCCCGAGCAGGGATGATCGCCCGTCAAAGTCATCGAAGACTGGATCTCAGAACAGCACCCACGTGCAGATCCATAAAAGGCGCTGACAGACAAGATCTTTGCTGACAGACAAGACCTTTGACCACAGCCTGTCACCTACCTCACCTACCGGCAAGCGCGCCGAAAGTTGTCAGTGGGACCACCCGTGACAGCAACTCAGGACACGTGCAGGCTCCCCATTGGACCGTCAAATTGGCCGCCCGGCCAGCATGGACTTTAAGGGAACAGGCCCATGTGCTAAAAGACGATCGCCCGATTATTATAATACAGAAAAGGCGATCGCCCGGCATATCCAAGTCCTATAAATAAAGAACCTCCTCCTACTGGAAAAAGGTTCGGAATTCATTTCACCTACAGTTGAGAACTCATTCACTTATATTCCGAATTCATTCACGGAAATACTGAAGAACTCACATATCATCAAGCTCTTGGCTTTCTCACCGGAATCCATCTCAGGACTTCTCTCTCCGAATCTCTCGTCCAGAAGACGATCGGCAGAGGCAGAAAGTCTCCACAAGGCAGATTCCAAGAGATTCATAAGCCCAAGAGCCCAAGCATCCAGCTAAATACTCGCCGGGAGAGACTGTCGATCTCTCACCGCCGCGAATGTTCACACCCTTTGTTACAAGAACTCACATAGCATCACATCTGGTTCTTCCGGCAATCTACACGCTCACTAGCTAAGATAACAAGAATCTTTACACTCATTGTAATTGTATTCTTACATTAGTACTTGTATCCCCGAATATTAGTATTAATAATATCTCGCGAGAGCATTCAAGCCCGGGACTAACAACCCCGGCAAATCTTGTGTTATTTATCTTTCTCACGGAAGTGTTCTCGCATTTGTTTGCTATCCCATCCATTCCAGCAATATCTATCTCCGGATAATATTTTGGGTAGCAACACTTACCATATAGCCATGTTGTTTAACAACAAATCCATGAAGTTCTTGAGTTCATATCATCAATCAATCATCCGTTATCATCCTTTGATCCAGCGAATCAAGGTAATCTTCCTTAGAACCCTAATTTCGTGAATTTCGGGGTTTTTGCGTTTTTGTCCGATTCGTTCCGTATTATTGATTAATTCATGATGGGTATGATTAATCTTGGTAGTATTATTGTGTTTAACATCATTTAATCCATTGTTCTTCGTCGAATCGAAGTATATTTCTTGATTTCCTTCGAATCGACTTTTTGGGGGATTTGTCCTCGATCTCGTTTTTCATCAGTTTTTGATGGATCGATTATGGTTAAATGATGTTGTTAAACATATTCTATGAATTTTATATCCATATTTCAACTTGGAATTCCGTTTTTGTGTTTTGTCGGGACGAATCGTGTTCTTGGCCGTTTTGGGGAAAACGCTTGAACTTTCGTCATTCGTTCTTTAAATTCAACGGATTTAAGTCGTGTTAGGGAATTCATTTCATTATTGTTATTGTCCTTCGTAGTTTATGAACGCGAGTTGGCGATCGGTGGAGTCGGCGGGTTCGTAGTCGGTTCGTGTCAACTTACTCCGGTCGATTCTCCGCGTTGTTCTTATTCGAGGCAAGTACCTTGCCATACTATTCTTGTTTTGTGGATATGATAATTGGTGACCGTATTGGTGTATTTGTTTGTTTGTTTGAAATGTGTTTTCAAAAGATTTGGCTAGCCTCGTTAAAGGCTCATTTTCAAACGCATGTGTTTTGTAAATTGTGTGGGTTGTAAGTGGCTATGTGAATCCTATGGATATGTTTGGTGTTGACGATGCACATGGTATTTGCATGTGGATGTATATTGTTTCATTTCGGTGCATTGTGGTTTGACGAGGTATTTTGCTAAGTGTTTGATACCTCTGAATGAATTGTTTGGATATATTTGTTGCATTATGCTATGTGTTGTGATTTGTTTAGCTAGCCAGCTCGGGAGGGTCCTTCGAGGCCTCGGGCGGGAATCAATGATATGACTCTGTTCCCAAGGCGATGCTAGCCATCTCGGGAGGGTCCTTCGAGGCCTCGGGCGGGAATCAATGATATGACTCTGTTCCCAAAGCGATGCTATGTGTTGTGATTTGTTTAGCTAGCCAGCTCGGGAGGGTCCTTCGAGGCCTCGAGCGGGAATCAGTGATATGACTCTGTTCCCAAGGCGATGCTATGTGTTGTGATTTGTTTAGCTAGCCAGCTCGGGAGGGTCCTTCGAGGCCTCGGGCGGGAATCAATGATATGACTCTGTTCCCAAGGCGATGCTATGTGTTGTGATTTGTTTAGATAGCCAGCTCGGGAGGGTCCTTCGAGGCCTCGGGCGGGAATCAATGATATGACTCTGTTCCCAAGGCGATGCTATGTGTTGTGATTTGTTTAGCTAGCTAGCTCGGGAGGGTCCTTCGAGGCCTCGGGCGGGATCAATGATATTACTCTGATCCCAAGGCGATGCTTGTTGTGATATGTTATTTAGTTAATGTATTTTACTCACCGTGGGTTGGTTCGACGGGGCCACGACGGGAATTCCAATGGGTGAGTCCAGGAATCACGAGTAAAAACTTCACGAGTTGGTATTTGATTTTATGTCCGTCGAGGACATGTGACTTGGTTTTGGCCCTGCGAACTGTTGTCGGTTTTCTATTTGCGAAAACAAAACCTTTGGGCTGTGACCCTGTTTATTTTTGGAAAGAGAAGGATTCGATAATCCTAAAATTTGTTTTCTATTAAAACTCTCGATGGCATTTTAAACGGTTTTATAAATTCTTTCCCTTGATTTATGATGTATTAGTTTTGGAGTGTTTTACCCAAACTCATGCCTCGGGAAGTACTTTTCGTTACGTTTGAACCTTTGAGGATTTCCTGGTTATTGTTATTCGTGGGACTTGAATTGTATGGCTCGTATTTTTGCACTTGTACTTGCACTAGCAAAATAGTGGAGTTTTGCTAACCCCCGAGTATTTGGGGGGTGGATGTCTATTTTTGCATTCAGGTTTTGGAGCATAACACAGGGTCGGTATGAAGGATGATGAAAGATGAACGATACTAATCACACGAGGATCCGATGATGTCGTATTGGTCTAGTTGTATTTTCTTTTCCGCTGCAGTATCTTTTCCCCGTTGTACGGGAGTTTATTGTATTTTGACCCCTGCATGGGTATGTGTTGTAATTGAGTTGTATATTTTTATTGAAAGACCAAATCGGTCTACTGAGTCATTTTAGCCTTGAAGGCATTGTCGAGATGTTAAATGTTGTTACCAGCCTGGTAGATCTTCGAGGAGAGGGTTTACGGCATGTAATATCCCTGAGTGGATTGGGGGTGTTACATAAATGGTATCGGAGCTTAGGTTGTGGAAACCTAGGCTGTCGGGTCAGTGGTGTCTATTGAGTTTTGTCTCGTCGGATTTTGTCTGACTGAGTCGTGTCGCGACGCGTCGTCTGAGTTTTTTGGTCGTGATTAGTATCGTGGGGCGATCATCATCTTTGTGCGACCTGTGACTGTAAGTCTCCCTTCTTTGTGTTGTGCCTCGTGTGACACGAGCTATTTGTATGATTATTTGTTAATTGATGGAATCCTCTTATGGATTTTTATTTCTTGATATGTGGTTATTTGACCCTCATATTTCGTTCAAATGAGGAGTAGCGTTGCTGGATTGTGCATGTTTGACTTTATTTCTTTTATCCGCTGCGTGAGTTCTTTTGTAATGGCTTTCGGTATTTTACCGACTGAGTTTTATTTTGAAAAACGATTCCTTTAACCGAGTTTTTGGCATTATGGCCTTGATCATTTTGGCGAAATTCTTATGACGGTATTTAGCATTTTGTAAATGGCTTTTGTGAGTTTTTGAAATATTACCGTCATCGGCCTTTTTGGCGTTTTTGTAAATGGTTTTTAGCCTGGTGGGTTCCGGCACGGGACCCACAGCGCTATAATGTTCCGTATAATTACCCGAAATTTTTGGGCATTCTAGCCCATTGAATTATCTTTAAAAACCTTGAGTATCTTAGAAAAAAATAAATTTCGAGACGTACTTTTAAAATGAATTATTTTCTCATGGTACATACAAGGTGCCACAACATGTTTCAAAATTCTTCTACCTCGAGGACCAAAATGCTTTGAGATATTTTCAATGTTTTAGAAACACTTTTATTTAGACCCGAGGGTCGAATATTCTGAAAGTTTCCACTAAGTGAAAGTGTCCTCATTTTTATCAAATGCGAAATGGTTCTCCAAAGTCTCGATAACAATGTTTCACGTTTGTACTTTTTGAAAGGTGATACTCAATGTTGGCCACTTAAGTATACTGGATACAGTTTGGAAAAGTAGTTTAAACAACAAACTGTACGGAATCTAAATCTGAGTGCGTAGCGGAAGTCTTGGATACAGTTAGTTGCCGTGGATACAGCAACGACGTGTTTTGGTGTATACTTAATATATCACAGTAATTTCAAACAGTAAAAGCTGAAGGTAAATGACACAGTAATTTAAGTGGTTCGAGGTAAACCCCTCTACGTCCACTGGTCCTCCACATAGGAGTAAAAAGTTTATTATATAATTACTGCGTACACAACTACGTAATTATAAACAAACCTATCCTTGTATCGTTCACACAGATTGATACAAAGAACGTCATTTTTAACCGTTCACACAGATTGGTTAAAGCTTCCTTCTTGACTAGCTTCTTCACACATAGTTCCAAAGCTTCGTCCTTATTCGTCCCACACAGGTCAGAATAGCTTGTTGAGTTCACACAGAGCTCGGGTTTTACACAGAGGTAAAATGTAGGTAACCAGGTAAGAACAGCAGCTTTGAATATCAAGTTCTTGAGCTGATGATAGCTGTTCTTGATGTTGAGCACTGTATATCTCTTTCGTTCTAACTTGCAGTATGCTCTGGAGATATGTTTGCTCAGATGATAACTTTGATAGCTTTGAGAGTTATGTTACTTGAGGTAACTGATCTTCAATGTCTTCAAGGATATATATAGCCTCTGAAGAAAGTATCCGTTGAGATATCCATTTGAATAAGATTTCCTTCAACGGGAATATGACATGATCCGCATTTCGCGGGATTCTGAAGATCTGAAGACTGACATTATTTAAATACTTTATCCTTGAGTATTTAAATACTTCTTTGTTCAACGGAACTTGACTTGTGTTCTTTCTTGTCCTTTTGTGAACTGTATGGAAGATGACTGTATTTAGGGCATCGAGACAGTTTCCATACTTGATCTTTTACAAGTCTTCTTGCTGTACTGATTTATGCTGATTCGAGGCAGGTCTTCGATACATGATAAATCCTTAAGCCTCGATACAGTTTTCCTTTACTGTATTTGGCATATATGTCAAAACCTTCTCAATAACAAATAACAATCGATACAGGGATCGGGTATCCCGGCTGATTCAATACAGGGTGATTGTTTTTCCCAACAATTTCCCCCTTTTTGACAATTTGCCAAGACTAACTTACTTCAACTCTTCGAGTCTTCTTGATGATGCCAAAACCTTCTTCATGAAGCATTCTTCTGGCAGATTTCTTGGTCTCTTGTCAATAGGTCTGACTTAGTGACTTAGTCTACAATAATGAACTGCTCGCAGGCACGTTCGATACAGTTTGAGATTTATTACAACTTAAGCCTATGATTGGCGCGCAGGCACAATCTTACAATGTATTCTAAGTTTACAACTGAAACTATGAACTGTTCGTAGACTAGTTCGTACAGCTTAATTTTTCAATCAAGTTTATTTAACTTGAGATTCCTATCAAACAATTTTAAAGTAATCATACATAAACACAGTAGATTACGAGTTGTAATCTTTCAAGACAAACAAACTATTTTATTGATATTCAAAATGATTGAGTACAAAGTTTGCTGTTTCGAATACAAATTACAAAAACAAAAGTAATATACATAAATTTCAGCTCTTTATCTTTGATCCGCATGCCTCCATGGTCTTCTTCCTTGCTCGAACTCGGTGCCGCGCCACCAGTTTTGAAGTGAATCATTGCCTCGTTCCTGGTAAATTGCTCTTCCTTCATATGAACGATCAAAGGCAAGTATCCAATCCTCTGGATGGGTGACCCGATCTCCTCTTCTATGTTTTGATTTCATCTCGACTTGGAGAGGGAGTTTACCTTCTTCTAGCATCTTTGAAAACTTGTCTGCTGCCTCCGCTAACGTCTTATAATTTTTGAAGATGGCGGATTCCCTGATGAGTCTGACAAAATATCTCATCAGTTCATTCTTCCTCCAGTGCTTCACTTCTTCGGCAGTTGGGTTGCGGTTGGTCGGCAGGCGTATTTAGAAGGTCTTTGAACAAGATTTTGCCAAGGGACATTTGGGTCATGGAATTCAGTGCGGAGCACGAAATTCTAAAGCTTTGGGGTTGAGGTGCTAGCTTGTTCAATTCGGCAGCGATACTGCTCTGAGCAGCCTCAAATTCCCTTTCCTGTTGCATCCTTATTCTCCTTGCAGCTTCTCGTGCCTCTTCCCCCTTTTTGGCGTCATCAAGACTTTGCAGGATCTCAAGAGCGGCGTCCTGTTTGGTCTCGATGCTGGTTATTCTTTCAACAAGGGAGGAAAGAGTCTGCGGCATCTCTTGAATGCTTTTGTCGTGCGCACGCAGCTGAGAGCTGTTCTCAATCATTGCACAGGCGGTCTTGGCTTCAGCAATCCTTGTCTTCGTAGCTTCCTCCTTCAGCAGTTGCTCTTGTTTATCTTGCATGATCTTCAAGGCTTGCTTGAATACTTCTGGCAAAAGGATGAATGCGTCCACAACTCGAGATACTTCGTGTTGCAGAGTGGTCATTTCTTCTACGGTAGAGGTGTGCATCCAATTCAGTGCCTTTTCAACAGAAGATAGAGCGTTTACTGCATCTTGGATAAATACAGTCTGAAGGCCAAGAGCTCGCAGGCGCTCTTTGCGTGCAGCAGAGATAGGAGAGTCAGGCTGGGTGAAGTCTTCAGCACCGTTCAACCTCCTTACATTCACGGATGGACGTGAAGTAAGTTGGACATCCTCAGGTGCGTTACCGTCCTCGGATTCCAAGGTTGCAGGGGCGGGGGCAGCTTCTTGTGGTTCGGCGACAGTTGGTTCAGAAGCGTCTTGTGGCGAAGGTTCTTCGGCAGATATGGATGCAGGAGGGACTGAATCCTCCTGTTGGCTGGCAGGAATGGCTTCTTCGGTCGCAACAGGATCGGGTGCCTGTTCCAAATTTTCTTGATCTTCCTCGACTGGAGGGACTGATTCCTCCTGGTCAGGAATGTTCTCCGGCTGTGGCGAAGGTGGATTGTCTTGATTAGAAGGCCCTTCGTCGTTTCTGGGTGGAGAGGCGGCTCGGGCTTCAGCCTCTTCACGGCTCATTCTCAGACCTGCTTGAAGAGCATCGTCGTCATCGTCTGAGTCATGATCGTTGTCATCTTTTGGATTTATGGGAGAGTCCTCTGACTTCTTCTTTCCTTTTCTTCTGGCGTCAGATTTGTGCAGTAGGTGGCTTTCAATGAGATCTTTGCAAGAGGCGTTGTCCCATCGTAGCAGGGCCTCAATTTCAGTTGAGTCTGTTACTTCGGAGACGAACCTCTCTTCGTGGCTCCATTCGCTCCAGTTGTACAGTGTGTCGTACGGAGCTAACCTATAGCCTTTCCATTGCAGAAATCTTTTGTACGTTTGTTCAATCTGAACCGAAAGAAGTTTTTGATTTATGATTGAGTCAGGGGAGGGACTTCGAATCACGTGCGGAGGCTGTTTGAGGATTCCGGTACAGGTATGGGATCCTGTACGGAAGATGGACTCCTTGCAGGGGATGGTGCCCCGAAGGAAATTGGATCCTGCACGGGTGTGGGATCCCGTAGAGGAGAGGTAGCTTTTGGCTCCGAATGGGCAGCCGACATGCTAACGTTTTGAGCGTTGGCAGATGTATCTATATCCGTCGTAGCCGCCAAAGGCTCGGGATCTACTGTCGATGCAGTAGGAGACACCTCTTCCACAGGGGTTGGGCCCTGGGGTTCTTCAGTGGGTTGCGCCACGGGCGAGACATCCTCGGAGTGCTTGGCTTTGATTTTTGAGAGCCTCCGAAGTCTCTTCTTCGATTTCTCACCAGTAGAGTGTTTGCTGTGAGAACGCTTTCGCTTCTTCTTTGAAGATTCCATTTCTGGGACCTTCACGGTTTCATCTCTGGGGTTGTCAGAGATAGGCATGTGCCTGGTTCGCGGATGGTTGGCATGAATGGTGGTCTGGTTATAAGCAGTGGGTTTGACGCCTCCTAAATATATCCGTGAGCTATTTTTCTTGGCGTCGGCGGATTGCTTGACTCCACACTTCGTCAGAATGAAGTTCAGCATTAAACCAAATGATTTCTTTTGGGTGGCCGGTTTGCACACCTCTTCTTGAAGACTTTTCAAAATGATTTGGCACCAATTGACCTTTTCACAGGTCAAAATAGCTACCATCATTCTGAACCTTAGATTCGTGCACATCTCGAACGCACCGGTTCGATTTTCAATGATCCTGGAATAGAAGTCATGCAGATAAACGAAATGAAGAAGAAAATTTTTCTTGTGACAAGTGGTTGTCACCATATCAACCACTTTGGACCCGGTAAAAAGTCCATAAAACTTGGTAATCAGCTCTTGAGACCCAAACGTCTCAAGCTGGTCCATGGTCAGGCCGTCGGCGGGCAGCCTGTAGATTTTCTGGAGTAGGTCGCTATTGATACATATTTGCACTCCTTGGACTGTTGCAGTGATGTCAGCAACGTGTCCTCCCTGAGCTAGTGACAGAAAACGAACGGCGGCGTTGAGGTAGAATTCCTCAACCAGATGGGCGTCGTATTTGTCGGCGGTTTTGCTTCCGAAGCGATAAAGACCTTGTTGTTCAAGACGAGTAATAATATACTCCATTGGTTCGGTGTCGTAGATTTCCGAGATGATACGCTCGATGATGACAGGTTTCGAGAAGATCCGGCCATCAATGATGTTGGAGGTTTTCTTCAGAACGGGGGAAGAAGATTGACTAGCCATGGATGTTTTCTTAAAACAAAGGTGGAAGAAAACAGTAGAAATTCGCAGTGAAAATGCAGAAAATATGTAGGCTGTTTGCTTGAGAACTCTTGTAATTGCAGAAAGCGTAAAGAGTCTCCAATGGCAGATACAGTCCTTTTATACTTGGGCGGCGAAATAGGGTTTGCAGAGTACGAATGGTCAGATTTTAAGGGATGGGAACCGGTTTTGAAATCAACGGTCAAGATGGATTTAGTGTAACTGGTACGCTAATCCATTAAAAAGTTTTAAAATACAGCGGGTCCCACTTCTGACATAGGTTGATTACCCAAAATGCCTAAAACGGCGGTTTAAAAATAATAAACAATTTAAAAACATCGCGGCTTTTGAGATTCAGTTGTCCAGATGTCGTGTAAGGCATTTAATGAACATGACGTTTGACATAAAAACAGGGCACGTGGACAAAAATTATTTTAAAAAGGAAATAAAATTATATTATATACTGAATCGAAATCCTATAGCATGTGCTGTTCTCCGCGTTGATACAGCGTTCCCCCTTAAAAAGGTACTAATAGGTTTTAAATTCCATACAGCAATATTTGGATTAATGCTGTATTCATGGGTCCTACAATATTCCCCCTTAATTATTGCACACATCAGCTGTAGGGTTCATATGCCTTCGTTCGCTACAGTACTGTATTGATGTTTCTGAGTGTACAGATAATTAATGTTGGATACTGTATTCACGGGTCTTACAGCATTCCCCCTCAATTGTTGAGTAAAAACAGTAAATTTACTTACAGGGAGTCTGGCTGTAGTATTCCCAATTCTGTTCTTAGCATGTTGAATCTTGCTGTGTCGAGAGGCTTGGTGAAAATGTCGGCCAGCTGGATGTCTGTATGAACCTTTTCCAGGCGAACATCCTTGTTCTCGACATGATTCCTGATGAAATGATGCTTCATGTTGATATGCTTAGTGCGCGAGTGCAAAACAGGATTGTGCGTTATTGCATTTGCACTCGTGCTATCACACATGATTGGAGTCTCTCTAGCATCGATTCCATAATCTGACAGTTGTTGCTTCATCCAAAGGATCTGCATACGTGACTACCGGTGACATAGTACTCGATTCGGCCGTGGAAGAGAGTTAGCCAATTGCTTCTTCTTGAACCAAGATACGAGTCTATGTCAGAAAGTGACAAGTTCCACTTGTACTCTTCCTATCTAGCTTGCGACCTCCGAGATCCGAGTCAGTATCCAACTAAATCGAATCCGCCTTCCTTAGGATACCACGGTCTGCATCGATTGTTCCTTTAACGTATTTCGGGATTCGTTTGCATTGTATTGAAGTGTGATTCCTTAGGTGCAACTTGGTATCTCGCACACACTCCAACAGCAAACTGGATATCGGGCCTGCTAGCCGTTAGGTACAGGAGCGAACCAATGAGCTTCCTGTAGAGTGATTGGTCAAACGGCTTTCCGGCTTCATCAGCACTAATTTGCACGAAAGTGCTCATGGGGGTTGGCGAGGATTTGGAATTGTTCATTCCAAATTTGTTGAGAAGTTCCTTGCTGTATTTCTCCTGGTTGATGAATATACCTGTAGGTAACTGCTTTACCTGAAAACCTAGGAAATAACTAAGTTCCCCAATCATACTCATTTCAAATTTGCTTTGCATGAGATGTGAGAACCTTTGACATAGAGCAAGGTTAGTTGGACCAAAAATAATATCATAGACATAGATTTGTACCATTAGAAGGTCATCACCTTCCTGTATCTTGAACAATGTTTTGTCGACAGCACCTTTCTCAAATCCGTTGTTGGTTAGATACTGGGACAGGGTTTCGTACCAGGCTCTAGGGGCTTGTTTAAGTCCGTACAGGGCTTTCCTTAGCCTGTAAACTAGATCGATACCGTCCGTCTTTGGCAAACCACGGTGGTTGTTCAACATAAACTTCTTCGTAAGCTCTCCATTCAGAAAGCACTCTTGACGTCCATTTGGTATACGATAAAACTCTTATGGGCGGCAAAGGCTAAAAATATCTGATGGCTTCTAGTCTCGCTACGAGGCGAAGGTTTCATCATAGTCGATTCCTTCTTCCCGACAATAGCCTTGTGCTACTAGTCTAGATTTGTTCCTTATGATAAGTCCATTTCCATCCTTTTTGTTTGAAATATCCATTTGGTTCCTATAACCGATTGGTGTGTCTGCAGGTACAAGATACCATACATTATTTCTTTCAAACCGTTAAGCTCTTCTTCCATAGATGTTATCCAATGAGAGTTGTTAAGAGCGTCTATGGTCGAAACAGTTCGGATGGGCTAAGAATACGGCGATAGTGCACATATTGAGTCTCCTAAGTTCGGATTGAGATTTCCATTCAGAAGCTGTGAGACTTGACATTAGATTCTTCTTGTGCACAAAGTACATTTCCTTGTGTACTCTGTATTCTCTTACGAGTAGAAACACTGCATTAATGTTTCCAATGATCGGCTCTTGCGGGTGATCTCTCAACCATCTTCGGTCGGGTTCTAGTTCAGGATCCGTCTTTGTATCGAAAGTTTACGTGGGTACGGCTTGACATGCAGCGTCGGCTTCATCCACATCGATTCTTACAGTGCGGGGTTGATTTCTAAATCAACTACAGGTTCTATGGGTGAAGGTGGATCCAAGATAGATAGATTGTGAATGTCCTGAGTGATATCATCTACTCCTGTAGGGTCATGGTGTGGTTCGTCGAACACTACATGAACTGATTCCTCGATCGTCAGCCTCCTTTTATTAAAGATTCTGAAAGCTTTGCTGACGGAAGAGTATCCTATGAATATTCCTTCATCTGATTTTTCATCAAAGGTTCTAAGTTGGTCCTTCCCATTGTTCAAAACATAACACCTGCATCCAAAAATGTGAAAATACGAAACTAATGGAGTTTTGTTATTCCATACCTCGTAAGCTGTTTTGTTGTGGTGCTTGTTGATGATACAGCGGTTTTGAGTGTAGCACGCTGTATTGGTTGCTTCACCCCAGAAACGCTGCGGCAATTTGCTTGCGGCAATCATTGTCCTTGTTGCTTCTTTCAACGTCCTATTCTTTCGCTCGGCAACACCATTTTGTTGAGGTGTACGGGCAGCTGAGTATTCGTGCTGTATGCCATTCTCCGAACAGTATTGCTCTATAAAGTGGTTAGTAAATTCAGTACCTCTGTCGGAACGAATGCACACGATACTCGATGCTTTTTCATTCTGCAACTTTCTCAGGAGCTCGGGCAGTCTTGATGTTGTTTCCTTCTTCTTGCTAAGAAAGATCGTCCAAGCATACCTGGAATAATCATCAACAACAACCATGCAATATTTCTTACCTCCCAAACTTACTGGGTCTACAGGACCGTAGAGATCCATGTGTAGCATTTCCAACACTCTTTGGGTTGAAAGGTAGGATTTGCTTTTCAGGGTTGACTTGATTTGCTTGCCTTTCTGGCATGGACCGCAGACGCTGTCCTTCTTGAATGACACATCTGGCAAACCTCTAACCATACCCTGTCTTGAAAGCTTGTTGATCGTCTTGAAGTTGACGTGAGACATCCTCTTGTGCCATAGCCAGCTAAGATCTGCAGTGCCTTTGGCAACAAAACATGGAATTGAGGAGCTCATAGGCTTCCAGTCGGCAATGTACATATTACCTGATCTGCTTCCTGTAAGCACAACTTCCTTGGTTTGGGTGTTCTTGACTCTACAACGATCTATATAGAACTTCACCGAGAACTGTTTATCACAGAACTGGCTAATACTAAGTAGATTATACTGTAAGCCTTCAACATATGCAACATCGGTGACCTTGAATTTCCCGACAAGTAGGTTTCCTTTCCCTCTTGTTCTTCCTTTAGACTTATCACCGAAGCGAACTTTTGGACCGCGACCTTCTACAAAATCAGATAGCTTGCTCCTGTCTCCAGTCATGTGATGAGAGCATCCACTATCGAAGTACCAGGTATCCTCCTCTAGAATGTCCTGTAACAAAGAAATTAGGTAGATTTAGGTCCCCTTTGATTTTTGGGTCCATATATGTTAGTTCCTTTAGGTACCCAGATTTTCCTGACAACAATTGGTTTACTGTAGGATGTACTCGGTACAGTATTGCGATATCTACGGGGGGCATATCCGTAGTTGTTATAATCATGATAATTACTATGCATGTAAAAATCAGGGTTATTATTATTATTCCAGTACGAGTGCCGTCTAGGAGGTGGAGCCATTTTCCTAGGCCTGTGACTTGTCTTACGGGTCTCCGGTTGGATTCCCAATCCGTTGTTGATCTTGAATCGCATCTGCTTGTCTTGAGGGATAACGGGGCTCCTGTATCCAATACCTAGGCGCCTTTGTATTGAGAATGCTGCATGCGGGCCTTTGGTGGTTGGATACCGTCTTCTTTCTGAATGACTGTCGGCTTTGATGATATGCTTGTGGAGCATGCTTTAGATTACGCCTTCTGAGTGGTTGGTTCCACTGTCTCGAATAGTAGAGTTGTGGAGGCGGAATGGCAGCCTTCGGTTTTCTTGGTACAGCAGGTTCCTTTATGGGACTAGGAGCATCTTCCGATTCTGGAATGTGTTCCACACTCTTGACGAACACAGTACTAGTTTTACCTTTATTCGAACATGAGCTGTATCCTAAGCCACTTTTATCATGAGCATGTTGCCCAGTGCTTAGAATTTCTTCCATTCTTTTGGACGATTTTTCAAAAGACTTCAGAATGGTCTCAAGTTCAGTTTCTCGCTTCTCGAGAGTTGTAATTTTGGTTTGTAGTAGAACTAAATCATTTGTCTTGCTCTCATTATGGGTTTTAACCTCATTTAGTTCATGAGCAAGTTGATGATTGCTCTCCATGAGTTTTTCAAAATCGACCTTCTTTGGTTTCACAATCAAGAGACATATTTTCATAGTTTATCTTCAGCAAGTCATTCTCATCTTTCAGCTCTAAATTTGTTAATTGAAGCTGTATATTCTCAGTTTTTAGAGTCTCATGGGCTTTTTGAATGTTTTTGAATTCATTCATCATATTTTCGAAAGTATGAGATGCATTAGGTGGAATAACTGAGGTTGAACTTACCTCATCGTCGCTGTCTTCACCTTCTGGAACATCTTGGGCCATAAAGCACATGTATGCTTTATCATCGAACTCATCGTCAGATGAATCACTTTCAGTGACCACCTGAAGACATTCTGCTGATTTGGATGGTGTGGGGGAGGCTTGTGATTCTCCAATCAGGGCCTTGAGCTTGTCTTTCCAAGCACGTCTTCTTTCATCTCTCTCTTGCTGCTCGGCCTCAGGCAATCTTTGGACTTTAGGATGAGGACATTTGTTTGCATAATGGCCTGGTTTCCTGCAGTTATAACACAGGTTAGCATCACCGGATGATGTTTCGGTACTTACCTTGTTGTGAGTTTGGGCACGTAGGAGTCTTTCAGACTGTTTAATGAACTTTTGAATTTATGCATTAGAAGCGCCATTTCATCTTGTGACAGGGATGTAAATGCGTCACTATCGGCATTCTTGTGACCGGTTTCGACGAGCTAGGCATCTTTGTGTCGGCAGTTCGATCTGACGGCAGAGCTGTGACCTTTGAAGGAGATTCTTGACTTTCTCTCTTCTCAATGTCATACTCAAAAGCTTTAAGGTCGAGAAGAGATCAAAAGTGGATATTTCATTAAGATTACAGGATACACGCATAGCTGTGGTCTTAATGTCCCATCGGGCTGGGAGAGATCTGAAAATTTTTAAATTCTTCTCCTTTTGGGTGTAAATCTTGCCCAACGCTTCAAGTTCACCAACAATACCAGTAAATCTGAGGTCAAGTTCCTCAAGTGTTTCCGTTGGTTTCATTTCAAAAGATTCAAATTGCTGAGTAAGTTTTGAAATCTTGTTTTCTTTTGAGAGCTCAGTTCCCTCACAAATTAACTTGAGTTTATCCCGATTTCTTTGTCATTTTTGGCTCTTTACCTTTGAGAACGTGCCTTTGTCAAGAGTGACAAATAACGCGTTCTTAGCCACGTTGTCGAGATTGGCTCTCTTCCTTTCATTGGTTGTCCATTGCTCGCGTTCCTTCTCGAGCATTTCAGCATGGGATTGGCCCTCAATCCTTGCGGCTGGATTGACCTTCATGATCTTGATCGGACCATCCTGTATAACAAAAATCATCTCTTCGTGCATTGCTGCAAGATGAGCTTCCATTCTAATTCTCCAGTCGTCAAATTCGTTAATAGAGAACATAGGGACTTTGTTAATCATAGAGGTATCCATACTGATAATATAGAAATGAAAGAAACTGTTTTGAAAATAAGTGATTTGAATCTGATTCGGTTAAAAAGAAATACGACTGATTCTTTTTAGAATCAACCGCTCTGATACCACTTGTTGGCCACTTAAGTATACTGGATACAGTTTGGAAAAGTAGTTTAAACAACAAACTGTACGGAATCTAAATCTGAGTGCGTAGCGGAAGTCTTGGATACAGTTAGTTGCCGTGGATACAGCATCGACGTGTTTTGGTGTATACTTAATATATCATAGTAATTTCAAACAGTAAAAGCTGAAGGTAAATGACACAGTAATTTAAGTGGTTCGAGGTAAACCCCTCTACGTCCACTGGTCCTCCACACAGGAGTAAAAAGTTTATTATATAATTACTGCGTACACAACTACGTAATTATAAACAAACCTATCCTTGTATCGTTCACACAGATTGATACAAAGAACGTCACTTTTAACCGTTCACACAGATTGGTTAAAGCTTCCTTCTTGACTAGCTTCTTCACACACAGTTCCAAAGCTTCGTCCTTATTCGTCCCACACAGGTCAGAATAGCTTGTTGAGTTCACACAGAGCTCGGTTTTTACACAGAGGTAAAATGTAGGTAACCAGGTAAGAACATCAGCTTTGAATATCAAGTTCTTGAGCTGATGATAGCTGTTCTTGATGTTGAGCACTGTATATCTCTTTCGTTCTAACTTGCAGTCTGCTCTGGAGATATGTTTGCTCAGATGATAACTTTGATAGCTTTGAGAGTTATGTTACTTGAGGTAACTGATCTTCAATGTCCTCAAGGATATATATAGCCTCTGAAGAAAGTATCCGTTGAGATATCCGTTTGAATAAGATTTCCTTCAACGGGAATATGACATGATCCGGATTTCGCGAGATTCTGAAGATCCGAAGACTGACAGTATTTAAATACTTTATCCTTGAGTATTTAAATACTTCTTTGTTCAACGGAACTTGACTTGTGTTCTTTCTTGTCCTTTTGTGAACTGTATGGAAGATGACTGTATTTAGGGCATTGAGACAGTTTCCATACTTGATCTTTTACAAGTCTTCTTGCTGTACTGATTTATGCTGATTCGAGGCAGGTCTTCGATACATGATAAATCCTTAAGCCTCGATACAGTTTTCCTTTACTGTATTTGGCATATATGTCAAAACCTTCTCAATAACAAACAACAATCGATACAGGGATAGGGTATCCCGGCTGATTCGATACAGGGTGATCGTTTTTCCCAACACTCAAGATCAACCGGTGTTCTTCTAAATTATTTTCAAAATGAGGTTTTCGTTTTAAAACCTATCCATTCCCGTTTGAGGGCTGGGTATGTATGTGTGATGTTCGCATTGTCATTTTGATGTTTGCTCCCAAGTATGATCGAATTGGTGGTGTTAGCCCCCTGTGAGAGGCGGGATGTTGGTGTTAAATGTTGTCGCCTCGTGGTGATTTCTGCGTTGTCGCGCATGTGCGAGCTGTTAGAGCTTGGTTTGGTATGACCGTGTGCATCGGTGATGGTTCTGTTATGTGTTGGTTGTTTAATGTCTTGTTACCTTGCTCCCGTTTTTGTGAATTTCGTGGACGAGGTCGGAGGTAATACCCGTACTATTTCGACTTCTGTATTTTCTCTTTCTTCAGTCTATCGATTCACTCATGTTCGTTGATACTTTATGAACTTGGTCTGTATTTCGGTTTCATCGTCCGATCGAGCTGTGATCTTGTTGTGGGTTGATCTGGTTATTGCTGTGACTTTTTCGGGTTCGGTTCGATTCTTGTGAACCTTGTTCGGGAGCTACATCATTTGGTTCTATTAGTTCTTTTTTTTTCGAAGTGGATCGGATTTGCAACTCTTGTGTTTTCGACTTTGTCGACTCATTATGTTCGTTGACATTTTCTGAACTTTCCCTATCCCTTGCTTTTATTGATCGAACGAGGGTGGTATTGTTTCGGGATAACTCGTTTGTCGTTGTGACTTTTCAATCGCTATTCCCTTTTCGGTGGATCTTATGGGAATTCATGTCTTGTAGTTCTCACCAGATCATCCTGGGAGTTGTTGTTTAAATTTTATTATCCTTCGTGTTTCGGACATGATTGTTCGATTTTTGTTGTCTCGGTCGTTTTTTTGTTCAGTTTTTGTCCTCGTTTCGTGATTGTTGAGCATTCAGGCTCCTTCCTAATTCCCTTAAGTTCGGGAAATTAGTCTCGTTTTCGATCTTCCAACCCTTGGGCGGTGGAATTCCGTATTTGTCCAGCGATTGGCTCGCGTTTTGGTTGATGTACCGTTGAGTTGGTCAATCGTATTTATTTTCGTTCATTGTGTTTTGTGATTGTTCGGATAATTGACTTGATTGTATTATCCATTTGATGACGCTTGTCACTTGTTGGTTTTATTATATCCCTAACGGCGACGTTGTGTTGGTCGTCGTGGAGCGTGTTTTCACGCCGCATATTCCTTTGCGTTGCTTGTAACGTTTCGCCGATGGGCGTATGTTACGCGTTTCCTTACGTATCTCGTTAAGTTTTCCTGGCGGGATATTGCTTCTCCCTACTTGTTTTAAGTTTCGGGACGAAACTTCTTTTAAGGAGGGTAGAATGTAATATCCGCAATTTTTGATATTCGGTAAATTTCTTTTTTTTCGGCCGGAGTCCGTTTTGACGACTCTCTCATGACCGTTTCGTCATTTCGAGAATGATTAATTCTGCACTTTTTATCATCCGAGTTCGTTTCGGTATCGTTTTGTTGAGTTCCGAGCTTTTTAGCGACTTTTCCGCACTTGAGCTCGATTCTTGCGAATCTCGTCCGAAACTATTGTTTCGAGTTTCTCGTAAGTTCATTTGATGTTATTATTCATGTTTCGAGCTTTGGTTTGGTGTTTCGATCGCGTATCGTGATTTTCGGACGTTTTGGGCCATTTTCGTAATTTCCCAAAGTTTTGGGTAATTACTTCCGTTGTTGAATTCCGAGCCTTCGGGTGGTCGGAATGGTGTGTTCTCTTAGCTCTTAGATTTGCCTTTGCGAGTACGTCGTAACCGTACCATCGATTCGTATTCAGGTTCGGGTTTCGGGGTCGTTCGGGCCGTCGGAGTTGGCCCCGGCCGAGTCATGGCCGGGCAATCTGGGCCCAGGCCGGCACTGGCCGAGTCACGGCCGGTAGTGCTCGGCAGCTCCTAGCCGAGCAGGCCGCACCGTGGGCCGCGGCACATGCCGGCAGGGCCGCGGCACACTCTGTGGCAATTTTCGGCCAAACCGACTGTACCGGGTTCCGCGGCACACGCCGGCCGGGCCGCGGCACACTGCCAACCACTGGGAGCCATTTTTGGTCCTGTGCCGCGGCACACTCCCGCTGGGCCGCGGCACACTGTGCAGCCTATTTATGGCCCTGAACACGGGTTTTGGGCAATTTTTCTCCTTCTTCTCCTTCTCTTCCGCGGCTGAGGGTGATCTTACCATGGAGCCATGTTATTTAACAACAAATACATGAAGTTCTTGAGTTCATATCATCAATCAATCATCCGTTATCATCCTTTGATCCAGCGAATCAAGGTAATCTTCCTGAGAACCCTAATTTCGTGAATTTGGGGGTTTTTGCGTTTTTGTCCGATTCGTTCTGTATTATTGATTAATTCATGATGGGTATGATTAATCTTGGTAGTATTATTGTGTTTAACATCATTTAATCCATTGTTCTTCGTCGAATCGAACTATATTTCTTGATTTCCTTCGAATCGACTTTTTGGGGGATTTGTCCTCGATCTCGTTTTTCATCCGTTTTTGATGGATCAATTATGGTTAAATGATGTTGTTAAACATATTCTATGGATTGTATATCCATATTTCAACTTGGAATTCCGTTTTCGTGTTTTGTCGGGACGAATCGTGTTCTTGGCCGTTTTGGGGAAAACGCTTGAACTTTCGTCATTCGTTCTTTGAATTCAACGGCTTTAACTCGTGTTAGGGAATTCATTTCATTATTGTTATTGTCCTTTGTAGTTTATGAACGCGAGTTGGCGATCGGTGGAGTCGGCGGGTTCGTAGTCGGTTCGTGTCAACTTACTCCGATCGATTCTCCGCGTTGTTCTTATTCGAGGCAAGTACCTTGCCCATACTATTCTTGTTTTGTGGATATGATAATTGGTGATCGTGTTGGTGTATTTGTTTGTTTGTTTGAAATGTGTTTTCAAAAGATTCGGCTAGCCTCGTTAAAGGCTCACTTTCAAACGCGTGTGTTTTGTAAATTGTGTGGGTTGTAAGTGGATATGTGAATCCTATGGATATGTTTGGTGTTGACGATGCACTTGGTATTTGCGTGTGGACGTATATTGTTTCATTTCGGTGCATTGTGGTTTGACGATGTATTTTGCTAAGTGTTTGATACCTCTGAATGAATTGTTTGGATATCTTTGTTGCATTATGCTATGTGTTGTGATTTGTTTAGCTAGCTAGCTCGGGAGGGTCCTTCGAGGCCTCGGGCGGGAATCAATGATATGACTCTGTTCCCAAGGCGATGCTATGTGTTGTGATTTGTTTAGCTATCCAGCTCGGGAGGGTCCTTCGAGGCCTTGGGCGGGAATCAATGATATGACTCTGTTCCCAAGGCGATGCTATGTGTTGTGATTTGTTTAGCTAGCCAGCTCGGGAGGGTCCTTCAAGGCCTCGGGCGGGAATCAATGATATAACTCTGTTCCCAAGGCGATGCTATGTGTTGTGATTTGTTTAGCTAGCCAGCTCGGGAGGGTCCTTCGAGGCCTCGGGCGGGAATTAATGATATGACTTTGTTCCCAAGGCGATGCTATGTGTTGTGATTTGTTTAGCTAGCCAGCTCGGGAGGGTCCTTCGAGGCCTCGGGCGGGAATCAATGATATGACACTGTTCCCAAGGCAATGCTATGTGTTGTGATTTGTTTAGCTAGCCAGCCCGGGAGGGTCCTTGGAGGCCTCGGGCGGGATCAATGATATTACTCTGATCCCAAGGCGATGCTTGTTGTGATATGTTATTTAGTGAATGTATTTTACTCACCGTGGGTTGGTTCGACGGGGCCACGACGGGAATTCCAATGGGTGATTCCAGGAATCACGAGTAAAAACTTCACGAGTTGGTATTTGATTTTATGTCCGTCGAGGACATGTGACTTGGGTTTTAGCTGTAATATCCGTGTTTTATATCTTCGGTAATTTCTATTTTTGGTGTATGTTCGTTTCGGACAACTCGCTTAGCACTGTTTTGGAATTCTGAATCTATTTTGTTCTTGGAGTTTTTCCGTCTGGTCGAGTTTCGAGGATGTTTTTGCATAATTTCATCTTGAATTATATCTTGCCGCATGTACGTTCGATTCTCGTAAAACTTGTTCGTTTTCGTTGTTTATTGATTTGTATAAGTTTGTATGGTTGAGTTGGTCGTGTTGAAACTTTCGGTTTGTTAATCCGACGTTGTATCGCGATTTTTTTCGGGCACTTGGGCCGATTTTGTAATTTTCATAAGTTTGGGGAATTTCGCTTTATTTGCTTCATTTCAGACTCTCTAGTGATCGGGATTATATTCTCTTTCAATGCTCAGCTCTGTCATCTTGATTATTACATGTTTATGTTTTCGGATTCTGGTCTTGCTTCGTATTTCGATACTTTTGTGCCGTTAGCGTGAGTGTCTTGTGCGATCTTGAAGCTTTGCTGAGTAGCGACGCTACCGGACTTACTTGCGTGCGCTATCATCGTGTGGTTAGCGACGCTGACTGGGTCCGTAGCGTGCGCTAACGATTTCGGATGCAGACGGATAGGTTCGGTGTTTGCATCTTGGACCAGGTAGCGTACGCTAATTCAGCGTTAACGCACGCTAATTCCTAATATTAGCGCACGCTAACTATGTCAGCTTGCGCATGCTAACTGGAGGACAGTAGGCAGACTGTTCTTCCACGCCCCGTTAGCGCACGCTAATGCTTGTCCGTAGCGTGCGCTAAGACTGTTTAATATAAATAGGGCAACAGTAGTCAACTTCGTCATTTTTCCATTATTTCTTATCCTTCTCGGCTTTGAGCGATTCCAGACGAGGGTTAGGGCCGATTCCGATTGAAGTTCATTATTCACTACCACCGGGCACTCCTTGCGTGAATTCTTCAAGTTCCTAACACTTTTCGCCATCCGAATCAAGGTAAAAATTCCCAAAACCCTTGTTTTGAGATTTTGGAGGAATTTTGGGGATTTCTTGGGATTTGACTCTTTTAGTCCGAATTATCACTTGGTTATCGCTAGACTTCGATCGTGTACTTGTAATCCTTCGTTTTATTGATGATTTGTGGTTTTAAACTTCAATTTTTCCATTGTTCGTCACTGATAGTCGACGATACCCAAGTCATGACCGACAAATCGTTCCAAGGGGTAGAATTAGGATTAATTCTTACCTTTCCGCATTATTGAGACTTGTGTATACCGTTATTGTGTTAGGAACGGATTTGGGAGTATTGTTCGGACCGAAACCTACTCCTTCGTCGTTTCCTTCGTTTCGTTTCATTCAAGGCAAGTACATGTATTACATTTCGTTATGTATGTTGTGATTTTCGAAATGAATGATGAACTGTGATTTTCGGGTGCGTGAGTTGTGTTCCTTCCACCCGGAGTGTCCGACGGGATGTCTGGGGGTCGATACTAAGGGGTACGGCCGTGGAAGTGGACTTGGGTGCGTGTGCGATTGAACTTCCACCCGGAGTGTCCGACGGGATGTCTGGGGGTCGATACTAAGGGGTACGGCCGCGGAAGTGGTATCCCACCCGGAGCGTTCGACGGGATGTCTGGGGGTCGATACTAAGGGGTACGGCCATGGGATACCAGTTGTGATTTTGTGATATCGTGATGATTGGAAACTGATTTGATTGCCAATGTAGTATTCCGGAATATTTATGGCAAATGACTTCTGTTTGAGATGATTGTGTAAAAACCGTATTTTGTATATAATGTTGTGTAATTGTGTACTTGCACTAGCCATTCGAATGCTAACCCCTTAAATGGGGGAAATGCGTCTTATGCATTTCAGGTACCGGGAGAGCTGAGGAGCAGGCACGGGACACGCACGCAAAGGATGGGATGGCTTGATGATGTGGCTCGAGTCTGTATTTTTATGTTTTGTCATTGCATTTGTCGAATACTGGAGTCAGACGGTTTACTTTGAAACTTGGTTTAAGTCCCCTGCGTGGGCAATGAATTGGTATTTATCTTATGTTCATGTACTCCGTTAAAATGTTTTGGCCGAGGCCACGGCCTTACTTACTTTTTGAGTGCATCATTTGGGATTATATTGTGGTTTATGTGTCATGTGTTAGCCTGGTAGACCTCACGAGGGTTCTACGGCGTCTAATGTCCCATTTGTGATTTGGGGTGTTACATTTATGGTATCAGAGCGCTTATGTTTTGAATACCTACGTTGTCGGTTAATTTTGGGTCTGTCAGTTACGTCGTTAGAGTCAGTCGTTGAGCCTAATATCATCACGCTACCGTCTTTTCGTGCGACCCGTGGCTGTAAGTCTCCTCGAACTCTTATATTTCTGTAATTCGTTTTCTTGCGTTGTTCGGAATTGTGACTTGTGTTACCAACTTTGTGAATTGTGAATCTTTCTGATCTTGTTCTTTTCATTTTTCTCCTTCAGTATGTTGAGAGGTCGTGGTAGACCGGCTAGGGGACGCGGCCGAGGCCGTGGTCGGGGTGCTGATAATGAGGAGGGCTCACTTTCTCAGTCCTCTGCGGACTCAGCCTCTCACTCAGTGCCGTCGGGTAATAATGCCGACGCCGGGGCTACTGCCGTACTTCAGCAGTTAGTAGCCCAACTTACTCAGATAGCTCAGGGTGGACGCCAGAATCCGCCCCCGACACCGGAAGAGGAGGCTAGTAAGTGGCTTCAGACGGTGACTAAGATGCACCCACCTCGTTTCTATGGATCTTCTGACTCCCTCGGTTGGGAGAATTGGCTCTTTCAGTTGTCCAGAACCTTCGATGCCGTAGCTTGTCCCGAAGACAGGAGGGTACATATTGCCCAGTACCTCCTGGATAAGGAAGCTCCGGAATGGTGGGAGGCCGTTACGCCCAGAGACCGTCGAGCTACTTGGGAGGAATTCAAGGCTGCTATGGAAGCAGAATATTGTCCACCGCCAGTTAAGGAGCGCAGAATTGTGGAGTTCTTCACCGCTACACCTCAGGATGTGCCTATTTCTCAGGCCATCATTGCTTACAATCAGCAGTTGGGTTTCGTGAGAGATCAGGTGAGGACGGAGGCTGATAAAATCCGTTACTTTAATATGCGCATGAAACCGCATATCAGGCAGAGTATGGCACCGCTCATGTGTGCCACTTTGAAGGAGTATCAGGATCGCGCTCTAGCGATCGAGATGGCCACACCGGAATCAGAGTTGGGTGCCAAGGCCAAGAAACAGAAAACAGTTGGCAGCTTCTCAGCCGGCAAGAGTGGCCGATTTTCGAGGGCACGATGCCTTTACACTGGAAGAGACCGTTTCACCAGTGGGAATCTCGGGGTAACAGCTTGATTCGATCCGTTGCTTCTGGTGGCAGGGTTTGTTTTAACTGCAACCAATATGAGCATTTGATGAAGTATTGCCCTTTTCCTCCAGTTACTTGCTTCACTTGCGGGCAGACCGGGCATCGGGCGACTCATTGTGAGAGGGCCACCAGGGCTGTTAGAGTTCTGACTACCACTACCAATCAGAGGGATCACAGCACTCCAGCTACTCACATTCAGCAGAGTTCGGGTCGTGGTAGGGGACGGGGTCAGCCGGATCGCCGTGCAGCCTCGAGTTCGGGTTCAGTTCACCCCCGATTGTATCAGATGAGGCGCACAGAGGAGGCAGACATTCCGTTGGCGTCAGGTACCACTCAAATCCTTACTCATCCAGTTTTAGTGCTTTTTGATTCGAGTGCTACCCATTCCTTTATTGCATCAGATTTTGTGAGTCGTATTGGTTTTGACTACTTGTTTGAGTGTGAGCCATTTGTAGTGAGTACGCCCAGCGGGGATCGTATGGTTGGGGATCGGGAAGTTAGGGATTGCCTAGTGAGGATCGGGAGCCGAGATTGGCCCTCGAATCTCATTGTTATAGACCTTAAGGGTGAGGATTTGATCCTCGGGGACGATTGGTTGGATCGTCACGGTGCTATCATGAACTATCGGACTCGTACTATCTCGATCGTGGCCGAGGACGGCACCGAGCATACTCTAGTCGGTTGTAAGCCGGGTAGATCGGGGAGTGTGATTAGCGCCTTGAAGGCAATGAAACTTCTGAACCATGGTTGTGTCGGATACTGGTGTTACGCTCTGAAGGCGGAAGATGGTGGAGTTGATTTGTCGTCAATTCCAGTTGTTAGCGAATACCCCGATGTATTTCCGGATGACTTGCCGGGATTACCACCACAGCGAGAGGTGGAGTTCCCTATTGATCTAGAGCCGAATGCGGCCCCTATTTCTCGAGCGCCATACCGTATGGCACCGTCGGAGATGTTAGAATTGAAGAATCAGTTGGGGGAGTTGTTAGATAAAGGGTATATTCGACCGAGCGCATCACCTTGGGGTGCGCCTGTACTTTTTGTTAAGAAGAAGGATGGATCGCGTCGTTTATGCATCGACTATCGAGAATTAAACAAGCTAACCATCAAAAATAAATACCCTTTGCCCAGGATTGACGATTTGTTTGATCAGCTTCAGGGGGCGACAGTCTTTTCGAAGATTGATTTGCGATCGGGCTACTACCAGTTGAGGATTCGGGACGTTGATATTCCGAAAGCTGCCTTTCGGACGAGATATGGCCATTACGAGTTTGTGGTTATGCCTTTCGGGCTAACCAATGCCCCAGCAGTGTTCATGCAGTTGATGAACAAAGTTTTTATTAAGTATCTGGACAAATTCGTAGTCGTCTTTATCGACGATATTCTTATCTATTCACGAAGTCGGGAGGAGCACGCCTTACATCTCCGGATTGTATTAGACACTTTGAGGGCTGAGCAGTTGTACGCGAAGTTCTCTAAGTGTGAGTTTTGGCTCGAGGAAGTGATGTTCCTCGGGCATGTGATTTCAGCAGAGGGAGTTCGGGTAGATCCGCAAAAGATAGAGGCAGTGTTGGCTTGGGAACCGCCCAAGAACTTGCAGTCTATTACCGTAGATTCGTTGAGGTATTCTCTAAGATCGCTGGACCGCTCACTCAGTTACTCCAGAAAACTCAGAAGTTCGAGTGGACTGCAGACAGATAGGACAGTTTTGATGAGTTAAAGAGACGTTTGACTACCGCACCCGTCTTAGCATTGCCTCAGGGGAACGAGGATTTCGTAGTGTATAGTGATGCTTCGGGCCTTGGGCTCGGATGTGTTTTGATGCAGAGAGATAGAGTTATTGCTTATGCGTCCCGCCAGTTGAAACCATATAAGGCGAATTACCCCACGCACGATTTGGAGTTAGCTGCGGTCGTTTTCGCCTTAAAGATCTGGAGTCATTATCTCTATGGGTCATCGTGTAAGATTTCTACGGACCACAAGAGTCTGAAGTACATCTTCAGCCAGAAAGAGTTGAATATGAGGCAGCGTAGGTGGTTAGAGCTAATTAAAGATTATGACCTCGAGATACTTTACCATCCGGGTAAGGCCAACGTAGTGGCTGATGCGTTGAGCCGGAAACCGATGGCTTTACAGATGTTAGAGGTACTTACACCACAGAGAAGGATCCAGAGAGATTTCATCTGTCAGAATATCGAGGTTTGGGTTCAGAGAGTGCATGGCCAGTTAAGTGCGTTAGAGATCACTTCGTCCTTGACTGATGATATCAAGGCGAAGCAGTATGACGATCCGTTTTTGGTCCAGTTGAGGGAGGATGTGAGGAAGGGGAAAGCCCCTGGATTTGTGGTTCAGTATGACGGAGTTTTGAGATTTCGCGGCAGACTATGTGTACCGAGTGTTTTTGAGCTGAGACAGAAGATCTTGAGCGAAGCTCATACCACGCCTTACTCCATACATCCTGGTACGAGTAAAATGTACAAGGATGTGAGGAGTAACTACTGGTGGAGTAATTTGAAGACAGACGTTAGCGAGTTTGTGTCGAGATGATTGACCTGTCAGCAGGTTAAGATCGAGCATCAGCGACCCGCGTGGTTTTTGCGACCACTTCCTATTCCGGAGTGGAAATGGGAGGATATTTTTATGGATTTCATTACCAGTATGCCTAGGACTCGGACTGGAATGAACATGATTTGGGTTATCGTCGACCGACTGACCAAATCAGCCCATTTCCTGGGTATTAAGGACACTTGAGGTCCAGAGAGGCTGGCACGAGTGTTTATTGCAGAGATCGTGAGATTGCATGGGACTCCTAAGAGTATTGTTTCGGATCGTGATGGCCGGTTTGTGTCACATTTTTGGCAGGCTGTTCATCGAGCTTTGGGGACTGAGTTGAGACTCAGTACGTCTTACCACCCTCAGACTGTCGGGCAGTCTGAGCGGACGATCCAGACGTTGGAGGATATGTTGAGAGCCTGTGCCCTAGATTGGAAGGATGATTGGGAGTCGCACTTGCCGTTGATCGAGTTCACGTACAACAATAGTTGGCACGCCTCGATCAAAATGGCACCATTTGAGGCATTGTATGGGAGGAGGTGCAGATCGCCGTTATGTTGGGACGATGCGTCCGAGCTGATTGGTACCGAGCCCGATATGGTAGTTGAGACGAGAGAGAAGATTACTCTGATTCGTGATAGATTGTTGACGGCCCAGAGTCGGCAGAAGTCTTATGCTGACATGCGTCGCCGGCCGTTGGAGTTTGAGGTGGGAGATCATGGTTTACTTAAGGTGTCGCCGACACGGGGAGTTTACCACTTCGGCCGGAAGGGTAAACTTAGTCCGAGATATATTGGGCCGTTTGAGATTGTAGAGAGAGTGGGAGAGCTTGCCTATCGGTTAGGCTTGCCGCCGTCTTTGAGTCACGTTCATAACGTATTTCATGTTTCCCAGCTTAGGAAGTACGTATCCGACCCTAGCCATATTATTGATTTTGGAGAGATCGAATTGGGGCCCGGCATTACCATCGAGGAGAGGCCGATTCAGATTTTAGAGCGTCGGGTGAAGCAACTTCGTCATAAAACCATTCCTCTGGTTAAAGTTCAATGGTCGAGACATGGATCCGAGGAAGCCACATGGGAGACGGAAGAGAGTATGCGGTCGAGATACCCCGAGTTGTTCGCGTTGTAAGTTTCGGGACGAAACTTGTTTTTAGGGGGAGATAGTGTAATATCCGTGTTTTCTATTTTCGGTAATTTCTATTTTTGGTGTATGTTCGTTTCGGACAACTCGCTTAGCACTGTTTTGGAATTCTGAATCTATTTTGTTCTTGGAGTTTTTCCGTCTGGTCGAGTTTCGAGGATGTTTTTGCATAATTTCATCTTGAATTATATCCTGCCGCATGTACCTTCGATTCTCATAAAACTTGTTCGTTTTCGTTGTTTCTTGATTTGTATAAGTTTGTATGGTTGAGATGGTCGTGTTGAAACTTTCGGTTTGTTAATCCGACGTTGTATCGCGATTTTTTTCGGGCACTTGGGCCGATTTTGTAATTTTCATAAGTTTGGGGAATTTCGCTTTATTTGCTTCATTTCAGACTCTCTAGTGATCGGGATTATATTCTCTTTCAACGATCAGCTCTGTCATCTTGATTATTACGTGTTTATGTTTTCGGATTCTGGTCTTGCTTCGCATTTCGATACTTTTGTGCCGTTGGCAGCAGTGTACTGTGCAGTACTGAACTTCTGCCTGAGTAGCGCACGCTACCCCGGACTTACTTGCGTGCGCTATCACTGTGTGGTTAGCGTATGCTGACCTGGGGTCCGTAGCGTCCGCTAACGATTTCAGCGGTCTGGACCAGGTAGCGCACGCTAATTCCTAATACTAGCGCACACTAATTCAGCGTTAACGCACGCTAATTCCTAATATTAGCGCACGCTAACTATGTCATCTTGCGCACGCTAACTGGAGGACAGTAGGCAGACTGTTCTTCCTTGCCCCGTTAGCGCACGCTAATGCTTGTGCGTAGCGTGCGCTAAGACTGTTTAATATAAATAGGACAACAGTAGTCAACTTCGTCATTTTTCCATCATTTCTTATCCTTCTCGGCTTTGAGCGATTCCAGACGAGGGTTAGGTCCGATTCCGATTGAAGTTCATCATTCACTACCACCGGGCACTCCTTGCGTGAATTCTTCCAGTTCCTAACACTTTTCACCATCCGAATCAAGGTAAAAATTCCCAAAACCCTTGTTTTGAGATTTTGGGGGAATTTTGGGGATTTCTTGGGATTTGACTCTTTTAGTCCGAATTATCACTTGGTTATCGCTAGACTTTGATCGTGTACTTGTAATCCTTCGTTTTATTGATGATTTGTGGTTTTAAACTTCAATTTTTCCATTGTTCATCACTGATAGTCGACGATACCCAAGTCATGACTGACAAATCGTTCCAAGGGGTAGAATTAGGATTAATTCTTACCTTTCCGCATTATTGAGACTTGTGTATACCGTTATTGTGTTAGGAACGGATTTGGGAGGATTGTTCGGACCGAAACCTACTCCTTCGTCGTTTCCTTCGTTTCGTTTCATTCAAGGCAAGTACATGTATTACATTTCGTTATGTATGTTGTGATTTTCGAAATGAATGATGAACTGTGATTTTCGGGTGCGTGAGTTGTGTTCCTTCCACCCGGAGTGTCCGACGGGATGTCTGGGGGTCGATACTAAGGGGTACGGCCGTGGAAGTGGACTTGGGTGCGTGTGTGATTTTGAACTTCCACCCGGAGTGTCCGACGGGATGTCTGGGGGTCGATACTAAGGGGTACGGCCGCGGAAGTGGTATCCCACCCGGAGCGTTCGACGGGATGTCTGGGGGTCGATACTAAGGGGTACGACCATGGGATACCAGTTGTGATTTTGTGATATCGTGATGATTGGAAACTGATTTGATTGCCAATGTAGTATTCCGGAATATTTATGGCAAATGACTTCTGTTTGAGATGATTGTGTAAAAACCGTATTTTGTATATAATGTTGTGTAATTGTGTACTTGCACTGGCCATTCGAATGATAACCCCTTAAATGGGGGAAATGCGTCTTATGCATTTAGTGCAAGGAGAGAGGCGAGAGCAGGCACGGGACACGTACGCAAAGGATGGGATGGCTTGATGATGTGGCTCGAGTCTGTATTTTTATGTTTTGTCATTGCATTTGTCGAATACTGGAGTCAGACTGTTTACTTTGAAACTTGGTTTAAGTCCTGCGTGGGCAATGAATTGGTATTTATCATATGTTCATGTACTCCGTTAAAATGTTTTGGCCAAGGCCACGGCCTTACTTACTTTTTGAGTGCATCATTTGGGATTATATTATGGTTTATGTGCCATGTGTTAGCCTGGTAGACCTCACGAGGGTTCTACGGCGTGTAATGTCCCATTTGTGATTTGGGGTGTTACATTGGCCCTGAGAACTGTTTTCGGTTTTCTATTTGCGAAAACAAAACCTTTGGGCTGTGACCCTGTTTATTTTTGGAAAGAGAAGGATTCGATAATCCTAAAATTTGTTTTCTATTAAAACTCTCGATGTCATTTTAAACGGTTTTATAAATTGTTTCCCTTGATTTATGATCTATTGGTTTTGGAGTGTTTTACCCAAACTCATGCCTCGGGAAGTACTTTTCGTTACGTTTGAACCTTTGAGGATTTCCTGGTTATTGTTATTCGTGGGACTTGAATTGTATGGCTCGTATTTTTGCTCTTGTACTTGCACTAGCAAAACAGTGGAGTTTTGCTAACCCCCGAGTATTCGGGGGGTGGATGTCTATTTTTGCATTCAGGTTTTGGAGCATAACACAGGGTCGGTACGAAGGATGATGAAAGATGAACGATACTAATCACACAAGGATCCGTTGATGTCGTATTGGTCTAGTTGTATTTTCTTTTCCGCTGCAGTATCTTTTCCCCGTTGTACGGGAGTTTATTGTATTTTGACCCCTGCGTGGGTATGTGTTGTAATTGAGTTGTATATTTTTATTGAAAGACCAAATCGGTCTACTGAGTCATTTTGTCCTTGAAGGCATTGTCGAGATGTTAAATGTTGTTACCAGCCTAGTAGATCTTCGAGGAGAGGGTCTACGGCGTGTAATATCCCTGAGTGGATTGGGGGTGTTACAGAATAAGGACTGGAATGGGCTTCCTTCAGAATGTCCCCTATGATGGTTGTGTCAGCTGGCATACACAATCTCCCTTTATATCGTAATATTTTGTCACCAGAGATTGAGAAGTTTGGCAATTTGCCTTCATCAACTTTTTCCCTCAATTTGCCAATGTATTGATCCGCCTTCTGGGTTTCTTTGATTATATCTTGCAGTGCAGGTTTCAATATGAGTGATGATAATGAACAAGTCTTCCTTTTGGGCACAATTTCCAGTTCTAATTTTTGCAAGTCTAATAATAGTGGCTTCTGCGTGACTAGCAAGGAAGACATAGACTTTCTACTTAGTGCATCTGCAACCACATTTGCCTTACCATTCACTGCTACAAGTAGACATTTCATGAGCATGAATAACTGCTATGTCCATTCGCATTATGTTTTATACGACATGTTAATTATCTCCTCTAACATGATAAAGGTCATTGTGAGATGTTTTGTTGCAGTGAGGAGCTCAGTTTCTCAGTAAGGAGATCGATGTGCTAAACGATTATAAAATAATAATTGTAATACCCTATAAAATTCAAAGACTTAATTAAATGCTATTTATTTTGCTAATGATCATGGATTTCAATAATTACAAGTTGTCCAATACTTGGATCGATATGTTTCCAACATAAAATGAAAGATTTAAAAAGAAAAGATTTTAAAATAAATTAAAAGGATTATTTTAGAATTTATGAAAGTAATTTCGAAAATTTCCTACGAATTGATACGATAAAATTTTCATTACAGAACACTTATACTGCAAAAATAATATTAAATTATTATTTTAATATTATCGAAAATCCGTTCCAAGCATATCGAAGATTTAATTCCGATGAGTCCGGAACAGGTCGGAAAATTGAATTTGGATATCGGGAAGGGGTCTAACCGGTGAGCTAAGTTATTTGTCATTTGCGGCCACCACGGACACGCTGTCGACAAGCACGGCCACGACCAAACAGTAGCTTCTAGGCCACTATCCAGGATAAGGTTGTCCATCTGTTCAGGATAAGGTCGGTCATGACCAAACGAAGCTTGAGCCACTATCCGGATAAAGGCATTTGACTATCCGGATAAGGTCGGTCACGACCGACAGAACCTTCTCGGCCAGCTGTCCGGATAAGGCCTCCAGCTGTCCGAGTAAGGTTGACTTTCAGCCGAATTTGGACTCCTATAAATATATGTATATGTACGTATGTACCAACAAATGATATACCATTTTGAATCTGTGAACCTCTACTTTTAGACGCCCGCAACATATTTCACTTCTAAAAATTTTCAAAGCTAGAAAAAGCCCGATAAATTAGGAAGATCAAATCTAACAGTTTTTTTCAAGGTGTTTGTTAAAAGTCCCCAAAGAGATTTCAGGTTGTTTCTTCAAGGAATTTAGCACATGCATCCATAGAAACTGATCTTTTCACATCAACAGGCACAGGACTTGAGGTAAGATGATGCTTTTCCTTGCTATATCATAAGGATCATATATTGATTGATATTTTCATATGTGAATGTTATTGAATGATCATGCATAACATGTGTATGTAAAAGAATGTTTAAGAACAAGAAGTATGGTACTTGATTGATGGCGGGTAGGCACGGGATGCGGGGGACCGGCGGACGCAACACATGGTGGCAAATACTTGCGGCTGAAAGTCGGTCAAGGAAACCCACACTGAATGAAAAAGGTTGAAGACGGCTAATACCATTGGTTGAAAAACCAGTATGGGAACCCCCGTATACATCTTTATTGGCCAATAATATGAACAGGTTCCGAAAACCATGGCCTATCACTCTCAGTCGAGTACCACACTTCAAGGGTACCCGAAGAAAGGATTTTACAAGAACATGACTATATATATAGTAGTTATTTGTTGATAAATGTGATACGTGATACTTTGCTATTACAGAAGTCTCATCTTACTGAGCCATTAGCTCATTAGATTCTTATGATACAGGTGATGATGCTCATGTTTAGGAGTTGACTATCTTCTTGATGTTGTGATCGGAGACTTGTCCATATGCCATTCCCCAGCTATTTCGGCCCTATGCTGGAAGACTATGTTTTGTTTTTAATAAGATCACTCTGTTATGGTTTTGTTATGTATTAAACTTAAGGTTGTGTAATGTTTTGAATAAATAATACCGGTTTGCGTTATTTCCCTGAGTACTCGCATTACCAAATCTACTTCTTATTGGTTTTCAAAGTTTAAAAGTGTGACACTCCCCAACTTAGTAGCACGAACCCCTTTGCAGTTCAGCTGCTAGGTTAGGGGGTGTTACAGTTGTGGTATCAGAGCGAGGTTTAAATCTTTCCTGCAGACAGAAGATGGCATATGGACATTTTCGACTGAAGGATATGGTCAACTTTTATCTATTAAGTATTGTGTTTAATAGATTACAATATATTAGTTGTCATCATCATCGTTATGTGATCGTTATTGGCTTATGAATGGGTAAGATTGGGCAGTACAACGGATGTGATGGCACCCAAAAGAAAGGCAAGAAATGATCCAATTCCAAACCATAACCTTCTTGAGAATTTAGCTGAGCTGATGCAACAACAGACAAGGATGTATGGTGAACAAATGCAACAATTGCTGAACATGCAACAAAGAAACGAAGAACAAAACCGACAACCTCCACCAAGAAACAATAATGGACCAGTAGTGTATGAAAAATTTAGGAAAATGGAACCTCCTGATTTTCATGGTGGGGCTGATCCTATGGTTGCGGAAGAATGGGTCAAATCACTTGATGTTATCTTTGACTACATGCACATCGACGATGCTGAGAAGATACTTTGTGCGATCTTTCAACTCAAAAAGGATGCCAGAACTTGGTGGGAAGGAGCCAAACTTGCAGTCAACTTGGAAGGGTTGATGTGGGAGAGATTTAAAGTAATATTCTATGATAAATACTTCACCAGGGATGCACGATCTCTCAAGGTCAAAGAGTTTTTGGAGCTGAAACAAGGGGAAATGTCTGTTTGTGAATATAGTCGGAAATTTGAAGAAGGTTGTAGGTATGTTCCCTATATTGCTAGGGATAATGCTGAGAAGGTGGATCATTTCCTAAGAGGCCTCCGACCTGAAATTAGAAGAGATGTGAGGATGTCTACATCAACTGAGTTCAGAGAAATAGTTGACAAAGCCTTGCTCATGAAGTGCGAAAAGGAGATACAAAGGTCTTATCAACAGAAGAGGCAAGCATCTGCTTCAAAAAATTCAGTACATTGGAAGAAATCGGAGCAAAAACCATGCAAAGCCAATCAGAAGCATCCTACAGCGAGAGATGCTCCAAATACAACTGAGAAGCCCAAGTGTACTAAATGTGGGAAAAATCACTTTGGAGAATGTTTTGTTGGGTCCAATAATTGTTTCAGATGCAAGAAGCCCGGACATATGGCGAGATATTGCCCAAACACAGAAAATAAAGTTCAGGGAAGGGTCTTTGCAATGACTCGATACGAAGCTAATGCAGATGCTTCCATAGTCTCAGGTACCATTCTGATCTCAGGAATTCCTGCACTTACATTGATAGACCCAGGATCTACACATTCATTTGCATCATATGCATTTATGAGAAAATCGGGCGTTAAACCAGAACTCTTAAAAGTTGGTTATAATGTGGCTACTCCGTTTGGAGAAAATATGGATTTTGACCAAATGTTGAGGGCCTGTACAGTTCGAATTGGCGGAAGAATACTCTACGCCGACCTTGTTGTCCTACCAATATCTAATTTTGATATTATCCTTGGAATGGACTGGCTAGCTAAATATTGTGCAAATGTTGATTGCAATAAGAAGATTGCGGCCTTTCAACCAACAAATGAAGGAGGGTTTATTTTTAAAGGTAATTCATATTCGTGCTCTTTGCCAATTATAACTGCACTAAAAGCTAGGAAGATGTTAAATAAGGGGTGTGGTGGCTATTTGGCTAATGTTTTGGACACCTCCCTTGAAATGAAATTGAAGCCTGAAGATGTAGATATGGTTAGAGAATTTCACTGAGGTGTTTCCAGATGATTTACCAGGGTTGCCCCCAGATCGGGAAATTGAGTTTGCAATCGATGTAACGCCAGGAACTACCCCTATTTCTAAAGCCCCATACAGAATGGCACCAACGGAATTGAAAGAATTAAAAACTCAGCTACAAGAATTACTTGATAAGGGATTCGTTCATCCTAGTTGTTCACCTTGGGGAGCCCCTGTTTTATTTGTGAAAAAAAAAGATGGCACATTGAGATTATGCATTGACTATATGGAACTGAATAAGGTGACCATCAAGAACAAATATCCTCTTCCAAGGATAGATGATTTATTTGATCAGTTGCAATGAGCATCAGTATTCTCAAAGATTGATTTACGTTCCGGATATCATCAACTGAAGGTCAAAGAAGAAGATATCCAAAAGACAGCATTTAGAACGCGATATGGTCACTATGAATTTTTAGTGATGCCTTTTGGTTTGACAAATGCTCAGTGACATTTATGGATCTGATGAACCGGGTATTCAAAGAGTTCCTTGACAAATTTGTGGTGGTGTTTATTGATGACATCCTTATCTATTCACATGATAGAGATGAGCATAAAGAACACCTCAGAATTGTGCTTCAAATTCTCAAAGAAAAACAGTTGTATGCTAAATTCAAGAAATGTGAATTCTGGATAGAACAAGTGGTATTTTTAAGGCATGTGGTATCCAAGGAGGGCATTTCAGTTGATCCCAACAAGGTAGAGGCGGTGAGTAACTGGACAACGCCAACTAATGTATCAGAGGTTCAAAGTTTCTTAGGACTAGTCGGATACTGTCGACGGTTTGTACAAGGATTCTCCAAGATTGCAACCCCATTAACATTGTTAACAAGGAAGAATACAAAGTTTGTTTGGACTGATGCTTGCGAAGGGAGTTTCCAGGAATTGAAGCGTAGATTAACTACGGCTCCTGTCCTTGCCACTCCTATGGGAACAGGTGGCTTTGTAGTTTACACTGATGCTTCTAAGAATGGTTTGGGTGCTGTATTAATGCAACATGGAAAGGTAATAGCCTATGCCTCCAGGCAATTAAAAGAGTATGAAAAGAATTATCCAACACATGATCTAGAATTGGCGGCTGTTGTCTTTGCACTAAAAATTTGGAGGCATTACCTATATGGCGAAAAGTGCGAAATCTATACAGACCACAAAAGTTTGAAGTACTTTTTCACATAGAAGGATCTGAATATGCGACAGCGAAGAATTGGTGAAAGACTATGATTGCGAGATCAACTATCATCCTTTCCCTGACCTTCGAATTGAATATGCGACAGCGAAGAATTGGAGGCATTACCTATATGGCGAAAAGTGCGAAATCTATACAGACCACAAAAGTTTGAAGTACTTTTTCCCTTGAAGGATCTGAATATGCGACAGCGAAGAATTGGTGAAAGACTATGATTGCGAGATCAACCGCCTTTCCCTGACCTTCGAATTGAAGAACTTCTCGGATCTCCTTTTTTGGATAGTGTTCTTCATTTCCGAGGTCAGTCGTCGTTCTTCGAGCATGTTGAGGTCGATCCGCCGGGCCACATCATTATCGATCGTCATCTCTTGCTCGGTTCGATGGCTGAGGACGGCGAGCTCCGCGGAAATCACCGCTTCTGTTCCGAAGGCGAGGGCGAATGGGGTTTCGCCGGTTGAATTACGGGTCATTGTTCGTTAAGACCACAAAACGTCTGGGAGCTTGCTCGCCCATCGTCCTAGCCTGGATTCGAGTCGCGCTTTAAATGTGTGTTTGAGGATCTTGTTCACTGCCTCTACCTGCCCATTCGTCTGAGGGTGATAGGGAGCCGAGAACAACCTTTTGATTCCGCACTTCTCACAGAATTGCATGACTTCTAAGCCGTTGAACTGCTTTCCATTGTCGGAGATGATGGCCTGGGGTAGACCGAATCGGCATATGATGTTTCTCCAGATAAACTTGATCACTTGCTCTTGGCCGATCTTGTTGAGCGGTTCGGCCTCTGCCCATTTGGTGAAATAGTCGACCCCTACGATGGCGAACTTACAGCCTCCTGGAGCCGTCGGTAAGGGACCTATAAGGTCGATGACCCATTGCGCGAATGGCCATGGGCTGTACATTGAGGTGAGCTGCTCGGGGGAGAGTTTAATACTTGGTCCCATTACTTGACACCTATGACACGACCTGGCATAGGCGATCGCATCCTTCTGAAGTGATGGCCAGAAAAAACCTTGCCTGGTTGTCTTATGGATGAGAGCTCGTCCGCAAGCGTGGTTTCCACAGATTCCATCGTGGATCTCGGCTAAAACGAGTTGTCCTTCCTCCGGTGTAATACACTTGAGGAGGGGAAGGCTGAAAGCTCGCTTGTAAAGCCGATCGTCCAATAGGGTGTATCTGGTCACCCAGAGCTGGAGTTGGCGAGCTTTGATACGGTCGTCAGGGACCGTCCCGTCCTTCAAGTATTTGATGAACGGAGTCATCCAGTTCTCTTCGGCAACGGCAACTGTGGTAACCAGGTTTCTTTCGATTGCAGGCCTTGCTGACTTTGTAATTTGGATATTAGAGAAATCAGTTGCCCCATCTGACGACGCTAGCTTGGATAGGGCATCAGCCTGAGAGTTGTGCTCTCTCGGAACTTGTTCGATTTGTACTTCATCAAATTTCGTGCACATTTCGGCGACCAGCTCTTGGTATTTGATCATCTGTTCGCCGCGTGCCTCATATTCTCCTTTGACTTGGTTCACGACCAAGAGGGAGTCCATGAAGATATGGAGGCGACGAACGTCTAAGGCGAGAGCTAGGTCGAGCCCGCCTACCAAGGCTTCGTATTCGGCTTCATTGTTGGTCGCACGAAACCCGAAACGCACGGCATTTTGAAACTTTGTCCGTTGGGGCTAATGAGGACAATCCCTGCCCCTGCTCGCGAGTTGGTCGCCGAACCATCAACGTACAGCTTCCAGGCAGGGCGACCGACCTGGGTCGGACTGTGAGGGAATGTTAACTCCACCACGAAGTCCGCCAGAGCTTGGCCCTTGATCGCCGTGCGAGGAGCGTATGTGATGCCGTATTGGGCGATCTCTAGTGACCATTTGAGGAGTCGCCCGTTGGTGTCCGGTCGATGTAGAACTTGCCTTAGAGGGAGAGTTGTCAGAACCTCCACTTGATGCTCGAAAAAGTAGGCTCTTAGCTTACGAACACTCATGACTAGAGCGTAGGCGATCTTCTCCAAAGGTGTATAGCGTGTTTCAGTGTCGTGGAGCGCTTGACTAACATAGTAGATCGGCAAATGGACTAGTCCCTCTGCTCGCACCAAGACCGCACTCAGTGCGACCTCCGAGGCCGCTAGGTAAAGGAATAATTTCTCATCGGGGATCGGCTTTGCCAGGATCTGGGGGTTGGATAAATATTCCTTTATTCTGGCGAACGCTATCTGACTCTACTTTGTCCATGCGAACTTCTTGTTCTTGATGGTCGCGAAGAAAGGCTTGCTTTTATCGCCGAGCCGAGATATGAAGCGGTTGAGGGCGGCCAGAGAACCTGTGAGGCGTTGTACCTGCTTGACGTTCCGAGGTTCCTGCATGTCAAGGATCGCCTGTATCTTGGTGGGATTCGCCTCGATCCCCCTCTGGCTCACAATGTGCCCCAGGAATTTCCCGGAGCCCACCCCGAAGTTGCATCTCCATGGGTCGATCGTCGATCGTTTCAATGTTACACATATCGTGGGAAGTATTGAAAACAATAACGACATATGAGTAATTCAAACATCTTTTTGCCATTAGCTGATCCCCCTTTACATTACCGACCGTCCCATCGGCAGTGGGGAATTTGATACAGTAAAAGAAAGACGAAGTGACCGCCTCAAAGGTTTTTAAAAAGGGACGACCTAGGAACCCATTATAGATGCTGGGTCTATCTATGATTACAAAATTTAGGTTCCTAGTAATCCTAACCTTGGGATCGTAAAAGCATATTAGCTCGACGGAGAGCTTGATCCTCCCGTAGGCTTGGACTGTGCTGTCGCCGAATCCTTGTAGCACGGTGTCGAATGACTTGATGAATTTGGTTAAGTTTCCGAGCTGGTCCAGAGCAGATTTGAATATGATATAGCAGAAGCTCCCGTTGTCAACCAGCACGCGTTCGACCGCCTTCCCAAGGATACAAGCAGAGATCACCAATGCATCCTCTTTGGGGCATTGTACTCCCTCCCTGTCCTTGTTGGAGAAGGTGATGAGCGCGTCTCTAGCGATGGTCGGCTCTGGAGGTACCACAATATGGACCCCGGCGGACGCCCTTAGTTCGGCCTTCCGCTTCCTGTTTGACGTGGTGGAAACCGGGGAAAGGCCCCCGAGGTTCCCACCTCCTGCTTGAAGCATATTAATCCGACCGCGAGGGTTGATCGGAGGAATCGATTCATCCGAATGCTCTGGCTCGTGCTCGATCCTGGCGACCGGATTGGGAGGTGTCCTTTCGTTTTGTCGGCGCTCGCGCCCTCCGGTCCTCTCTATCCTAGGTTCTGGCTTGGTGACCAAGTTGTCTAATTTGCCTTCCTCAAACAGTCGCCAGAGTTGCCTGAGGAGGTCGCGGCATTGGGTGGTGTTGTGGCCGTGACTCTTGTGGTGGGCACATAATTTGCTACGGTCTAGATGACCGTGGTCCCTTATTGGCTTCGGTTTGGAAAGCCACTCGCGCCCCTTAATTGCGTTGAAGATGTGGGCTGGAGATAAGTTGAGGTTGTGGAGGAGGTGAACCTCTACATCCCCGAAGGCTTTGAATTCGCCAGGCGGCTTTGCGACCGCCTTTCTAGGCTTGGCGACCGCCTTTTTCTGAACACGGAATGGTGTCTTCCCCTCTCCGGTGGGTTCCTCATCTAAGCGGAGGGAGAGCATCCTCTGCCTGGCCAGGAAATCGGCGGCTCTGACGCGGAAGACCGAGTAGGTCGGGGGGATATCCTTTGTGAGATGTCTGAACATGGGTTAGTGGCCGTAGAATCCCCCCAGGACTGAATAGAGGGCGAGCTCGTCGCTAATGGGCTCGCCGGTGAGGACTATCTCGTCCACCCGGTCGATGTAATCTTCATCTGACTCGTCCTTCCCCTGCTTGATTTTCATCATGCGGTGGGGGCCTTCAGGGCGAGCGACTTTGGCGGTGAAGTACGACGTAAAGTCGTTCGCCAGCTTCTCGAAGCAATTGATTGAGCGAGGTGGCAGTGAGATGTACCACCTGTGGGCGAGGTCGCCCAGAGTTAGCGGGAACATTCGACACTTCGTCGCATCTGAGGCTCCACATCCGGTCATGTAGATCCGGAATTTGCTCAAGTGGGTCTCCGGATCCGATCTTCCCACATATAGAGGTGTCTGTGGGGGAGCGATCGTTGGTTGAACCGGGGCGAGCTCGATCTGGACCGCGAGTGGTTCACTTGGTCCAGAGATCGATCTCCTGGTGCCTGCCCTAGTGTCTAGGAGCGCCTTCATTTCGTCGAGCTGGCGCTGCATTGCGGCCATCGCCGTGGCCTGACTGCTCGCTGATTGACTACCGGAGCGCGAGCCGAGGCGATCATGTACCGATCCCCTGACCCCATGGTGGATGACGAGTTCTCTGCCCGCGGACTCATTTCTTGGGCGAGTGGGGGCCTGTCGACCGGCCTGTCTTCTGGGAGTCGGATATGCCGAACTCCTGGTGACGGATTCGGACTCCGACGCCTCCCGACTCGGGCCCGACTGCCCGGGTCGCCACGAGGGATCACTCCCTAGGCGGCTGAAGACGGAGTCGTCCCGCCTTACGAGAGCCTTTGCCTGCGGCTCAGGGTTTTCTGTTGATTTCTCAACATATATCCCTTTGAGCTTCCGCTTGCCAGCTCGGCGGATGGTTGACGGAGTGATGGTGGGCGAGTCGCATGCAATCCGTCGCTCCCTGAGGACGGCTATGGCCTCCTCAATCTGTTCCGCGGTCTGGAACTGATCGAGTGAGAGGCTAGGGCCGTCCCTTGGGGGCGGGAGTGAGGACCTAGCGTCGCCGCGGTCACCCTCCGCCGCGGGCTGGGATTCGGTCCGGGCCGGAATGATATTTCCAGCAGATCTCACGGTGGCTCTCTTGGAAGTCGTTGCAGATGTCATTTTTCTGAAGGTTTTTTCTTTTGAAGAACAGTGAGTGTTTCTTCAAGTGTGTGTGTCCGGAGAACAATGAGTGTTCTTCGAGACGGTAGGAATAAAAGTGAAGGTAAAAGCCGCCCTTCTTCTAGCGCCAATTGTTGTTCCCCAAAATATTATCCGGAGATAGTATTGCTGGAATGATCGAGTAACCAACAAGTACGGGAGCACGTCCGTGAGAAATTAAATGACACAAGATTTGCCGGGGTTGTTAATCCCGGGCTTGAATGCTCTCGCGAGATTTTATTAATAAGTATACTGTCGAGTACAAATATTAATGATAGAATCTGTTACAAAAAGTGTAAAGATTTCTAGTTTTCTAAGTTGTGGAGCGTATAGAATGCCGGAAGAACCAGATATGAAGTTTTGTGAGTTCTTGCTATGGGTGTTCTGTGTATGAGAATGTCTTTATCTTCCTGTCTCTCGTTTTATGTATTTTTCGAAGCCCTTATTCTGTGTTATGGGCCTCCTATTTATAGGAGACAAAGTTCCTGGGACCCCTCCCACGATCGCAGGCGATCGTCGTTATTTATATTATAATAAGACGGCCGATCATCCCGTCACGTGGGGCTTTTCCCTTAAAGTCCGCGGCTGTTACTGACAGCCAGCTGTACGGTCCGACGGGGAACCTGCACGCGTCCTGAGTCGCTGTCACCCACCTTTTCGGCGGCCCTGTTGGTAGGTGAGGTAGGTGACAGGCTATGATCACAGGTCTTGTCTGTCAGCACCTTTTGCAGGTCTGCGGCCCTGTTGGTAGGTGAGGTAGGTGACAGGCTGTGGGCACAGATCTTGTCTGTCAGCGCCTTTTGTGGATCTGCACGTGGGTCCCAGCCCGAGATTTGGGCTTCGATGACTTTTGACGGATGTTGGATTAATACGTGGCACGAGACGATCATCAATTAACAAAATACGATCGCCAATCAACAAAAGACGATCGCCGTACACCTCAATGGCAATCGCCGTACACCTCAATGGCGATCGCCGTGCGTGCCGACTTCTGGGTGTTTGCCCAGAGTATATCTCTTATGGTAGACTCCCCGATCGTTATGACGATCGCCTTCGAGGCGTATTTAATCGCCGCACAACACATAGTATTGTTTGTATAACTAGTTGTTGAACTTAATGATATCTTGAGAGTGTTCTATTGTATTGTATGATTGAACTGTATTATGCTTAAAGTGTTTGGTTGCACCTTATATGATCATAACATCCATTAGCATCTCCACATGCATGCATAACAGGAGACTCACTAGTGTCTGCATGCATGGTACGATCATGGAAAGAAAGAAAAGAAAAATATTTTGTTGGCCGTTGCTAGAGCACCGAGGCATGGTAGATGCGTGGCTTCATGATATGTTTAGCACGGTAGATGCATGCTTGTATGATGTGTGAGACATGGTAGATGCATGTTCTCACGATATATTTGGTGTGGTAGATGCATGCCTTATATATCTGGCATGGTAGATGCATGCCTTATGATATGATATGATATTGAGCTCATTCCGGTGCTTAGTACGTGGTTCAACGGGCCGAAGGATAAGAAAATGATTTTGAGAGATTCTCATTGATGATCATACGTCATATGTTGCATCAGACATGATACATGTAATGCCCGGTTATCCCCTAAGCCAATAACCATTTAATACCTAAATGCATTTACATAATATGCATTATGGAAGCATGGCATACAAGTGGACTTCTCATTGATGATCATACGTCATATGTTGCATCAGACATGATACATGTAATATTCATTCTCATAATGCGAATGGACATAGCAGTGATCCGAGAAGTTCTTTAATTCGAAGGTCAGGGAAAGGCGGTTTCAAGTGGGCGATCTCGTCCTCAAGAAGATCCAAACCCACACAGGTGTCTTTGGACCAAGTTGGGAAGGCCCCTTCAGGATATCGAAATGGCTAACTAAGGGAGCCTACGAGCTGGAACACCCTGACGGTACTCCGGACCGATATCCCTGGAACGCCGTACATCTGAAGAAATACTACCAATGATAACTTTGTATTCAGTTTCAACTGCCAAATGTACAAGGAATATAATGAAATATTTTTGTTTTCTATCCCATCTATTCTGGCGATCGCCCCACCAGCATATTACATACCGTAGAGAATCGTCGTTCAAGCATGACAATTCGAGGTAGAAAACAATACAGCCATGGCCCTGGAGGTCGATGGAACCGACAGCTTCGCCCATGCAAGGTTCCTTTGGGCTGAGATCGCCCGCCCTTCGTTTAAATATGAGGCCGGCGTAGCCGAAGGACCCTCCAAAACTAATCAGTAGACACGATCGCCCTCCCTCAATGGTTCATCATCTAACAGGGTGAACCGGGACAATGCGACGTGCCACTACCCCCGTCTCAACGTACACCGTCGAGGGCCGCCATCCTAATGGCGGGCCGAGGTGGAAGCAGAGCTAACAAGCCGCAGACGTGGAGTCGAATAATCCGACGACGCCCCGTGCAAGGACTCCTCCAAACCAAGGCCGCCCACCTTTCGTTCAAATACAAGGCGGGCGCAACCTAACGGAGGACCCTCACGATAAAGTGAGTCGCGGGATAGGCAATGTTCCTCGCACACAAAGACACAGTTGTGGAGCTCGGTCCATCGAACTCTGCGACCGTGCACGATCCCTCAAAGTCGCCAAAACTGATGATAGCTCACCAAACATACTATTTTTGCTCCCTTACTTACAATAAGTAAACAAAAATAAAGGGGCAGCGAAGGGGAGCTAATCCTAAATGCGATCGGAAGGAAGGAACCGCACCCGATCGGCTTCGCTCAGATACACGCAGGACGATCACCATTGTTCAAACAATATCTACAAGTAAGAATTTCGATTCGAAACATGTCAATACAGTCAACATTCAAACAACGAGTCGGACGAACAGAACGTCGAAAGCAATCATACACGTACTTGTAAAAATTGCACGCAAACATTCAAAGGCGATCGTATGTAAAGAAACAGTATAAAAAGAGGAACATTTTATTCATAACGCAAGTTTCATACATTACGGGGCCCGAAGGCATTACAAAAGGAGAACAAAAAGTACAAGTTACAGAGGAAAACAAAATGTCTCTCAAGGCCCCGCCGGCTGGCCATCGCCCTCAGGTTGCGGATCGGCTTGGGCCCCCCCATCGGCCTCGGGATGAATGAGTTTACCAGTATACCAACTCAAGTCGATCCCGAAGTCGACAAAGTCAAGGATCGGCAAGGAGAACTCCGGGTGCAGAGGATGCTCGAGGGCATAGGATTTGAAGCTCTCCATCAAGGGACCGATCTCGATCCCTGCCTTTTTAGCGGCTCGAACAGCGTCAGCATAGGCCAAGTAATAGGCGAAAGTCCGAGGGCTGGGATACAACCGATAGTAGGGGGACACAATAAATGCGGCCCTCGAATCCCGCGTACGCGTCTTTTCGAGGGCACGCCAAACGACAAAGTCTGATGAACCATCGGGCTCCCTCAATAGAAACGCGACGCGTGTCCTTGCAATGTTTCGAGAGCCCGCCTTCATTTCCCGCCGCTCCCAGCACAAAAGGAGATCGTCCAAATTTGAAATCAGATCGCCCGGTCGTCTAAAACATTGGCGATCGCCAAACAGTGCCACCTCACCCCGTGTTTTCAACATCGAGCCGAGCTGGGGGGCAATTGTTGTGCGGCGATTAAATACGCCTCGAAGGCGATCGTCATAACGATCGGGGAGTCTACCATAAGAGATATACTCTGGGCAAACACCCAGAAGTCGGCACACACGGCGATCGCCATTGAGGTGTACGGCGATCGCCATTGAGGTGAACGGCGATCGTCTTTTGTTGATTGGCGATCGTCTTTTGTTAATTGATGATCGTCTCGTGCCACGTATTAATCCAACATCCATCAAAAGTCATCGAAGCCCAAATCTCGGGCTGGGACCCACGTGCAGATCCACAAAAGGCGCTGACAGACAAGATCTGTGCCCACAGCCTGTCACCTACCTCACCTACCAACAGGGCCGCAGACCTGCAAAAGGTGCTGACAGACAAGACCTGTGATCATAGCATGTCACCTACCTCACCTACCAACAGGGCCGCCGAAAAGGTGGGTGACAGCGATTCAGGACGCGTGCAGGTTCCCCGTCGGACCGTACAGCTGGCTGCAGTAACAGCCGCGGACTTTAAGGGAAAAGCCCCACGTGACGGGACGATCGGCCGTCTTATTATAATATAAATAACGACGATCGCCTGCGATCGTGGGAGGGGTCCCAGGAACTTTGTCTCCTATAAATAGGAGGCCCATAACACAGAATAAGGGCTTCGAAAAATACAGAAAACGAGAGACAGAAAGAGAAAGACATTCTCATACACAGAACACCCATAGCAAGAACTCACAGAACTTCATATCTAGTTCTTCCGGCATTCTATACGCTCCACAGCTTAGAAAACTAGAAATATTTACACTCTTTGTAAAAGATTCTAACATTAATATTTGTACTCGACAGTATACTTATTAATAAAATGTCGCGAGAGCATTCAAGCCCGGGATTAACAACCCCGGCAAATCTTGTGTCATTTAATTTCTCACGGACGTGCTCCCGTACTTGTTGGTTACTCGATCATTCCAGCAATACTATCTCCGGATAATATTTTGGGTAACAACACTATGTTTATGCATTGTAGTTGTAGATGGATTTCTACTTACCTTGATCGGGTAATACCCTTACGTTTATACCAGTAGGATGTGGTTGTGATGATATATCTTCAAACCCTGTTTCAAGGAATGTGTTTAAAGGATTTACATACCACACGCGAGGTTTAACTCTCTTCATATCGAAAGGGTTTATCACTTCCTATGTAGACGCATAATCGGTGTTCTACGTATTTTATGTCTGTTTATCGATGTATACCAGCCCATTAATCATTAAATTTTAGACTTATAATTCATTAATGCATCTATTAGTCTCTGTTTATAAAGTCCATTCAACTCTCACAACTTAAAATTCCATGGTTCTATAACAATACACTTGATTAAGAGAGTTTATCAAAGTATTGTCACAATCAGATTTTGTTTTGCTTATAACCACTAGAATATAAGTTGGATTTGCACCAATTTTTGACATAATATTCCTAAGATACTTGAGAAAAAATATATGGAAACCCCTGACCCTGAAAGACACGAATTCAATACCATATACAAATAGTTCCAAAAGGTGGCAGAATTGACTCTTTTATGGTCTTAGTGAGTTTTAAGCCTTATAAATCCATATTACTCTTTTATGGTCTTAGTGAGTTTTAAGCCTTATAAATCCATATTAAACCCACGGGTAAGCCATGACTGAACTCTTAACATCATTATAACATGTCTGAGAATATACACAAGCTCTCAGACCTTCGAAATAGCTAAGAAGCATAGCAAGAACTAGGAAGAAACAAAGGAAACTCACCTTGATTGTCAAAGGGTTGAGGGTTGAGGGTTGAGAATATAAGCTAACATGTTTTGATGATTTCTTCTTCAATTTTTAGTGAATTGTCGAAGTGGGGAGCTTCTTGTTCATTTTCAGACTGTAAATGAGGGTTGAGGGTCGGCTTTATCCATCAACCAAGTCTGTTAAGTCGGTTATGAAGGTGAAAGGTCCAAAATACCCTCGAATGACTACTAAAGACTAGGTTGAAAGAATGGACCGATTCAAGTAGTTATGATCCGGTTCTCAGAGTGCTTGAACCAGTTCCTAGTAGATATTGACCTAATTTAGGGTATGGATGATCTTTCAAAGGGTTTAGTAGAAGTGTAGGATGTATTTTTATTGCTTAAACTCGATTACTCATGCAAACAATATTGAAAATGCTAGTGAAGGAGTTTATTGTCAAACTTTCTGAAACTTCACAAATGCGACACTATAGATAAGAATGGGAGGACTCATTTATTAATAAGATATAATTAATATAATAAACTAAAAGATAAGTTCAATTCCTACTGCAGTTGGAACGAATAAGGTGTAGACATATCACAATATTTTACAAACGTTATCAGATACAATCGTAAATTGTATCCTATTAGGTATTGACAAGAATCAAGGTACTTGACACATGTTAGTATATTAAATGATGGTTATTCACTTGAATCATCAATCTAAAGTGACCCAGTACACGCGCCGACTAAAATCTCGAGATAAGATAATTAACATCCGATAGACACGTTAGTGACACCTTTATGACTTCTAGGCTTACCACGTGTACTCAGAGTTTTATAAAATATTTACATATATTTTATTTTCGTATTAGAAATAATATGAATAACGTAACTTAGTTCCATAACATATACCACGATAGTGTTTTAGACTTTAGTTCAAATGTTTAGCACATTTCTATGTAATGAAATTAACTATAAGATCAACTGAACCATGAAACGTCAAGTAATCCAAATAACACATAATTAACATGTAATGCATGAATCATATTGACCAAATGAGTAGTGTTAGGCTCAGGTATCACATCCTCTCCTCCTTATAAAAATTTCGTCCCTGAAATTTAACTTACTTGAAAAGATCAGGGTATTTAGCCCTCATTTCATCTTCTTTCTCCCAAGTGGCTTCATCTACAAGTTGATTTCTCCACAACATCTTAACTAGTGGTATTTCTTCATTTCTGAGTTTCTTTACTTCTCTTAGTAAGATTTGTACCGTTATCTCCTTGTAACTCAAATCTTCCTCCAACTCAACTGGTTCATTCTTGAGAATGTGGGATGGATTCACAATATATTTTCTTAGTAGAGAAACGTGAAATACATTGTGTATCTGAGAGATTGATGCTGGCAACTCTAGTCGATAAGCCACTTCACCAACCCGCTCAGTAATAGGAAATGGCCCAATGTATCTTGGACTCAATTTTTCTTTCTTATCAAATCTTATTATTCCCTTCATTGGAGAAACTTTTAGGAATACTCGATCACCCACGGCAAATTCTAGTGCTCTTATTCTGGTATCTGCATAACTCTTTTGTCTACTTTGAGCTGTTCTCAATCTTTCTCTGATTAGTGAAACTGCTTCTGTCATTTCTTGAATCATATCAGGACCTAAAAGTTTTCCTTCACCAACCTCATCCCAACGTACTGGTGATCGACACTTCCGGCCATACAAAGCTTCATAAAGAGCCATTCCAATTGTACTATGATAACTATTATTGTAGGAGAATTCAATTAGGGGTAAATGTTTACTCCATTGGCCTTGAAAGTCCATAACACAGGATTTGAGCATATCTTCAAGAGTTTGTATATTTCTGATTGCCCATCCGACTGTGGATGATAAGCCGTGATGAAAGACAAGTGGGTACCCAATGCTCTGTGCAAGCTCTTCCAAAAAGCTAATACAGATCGTGAATCTCTGTCTGATACAATAGATAATGGAACTCCATGTAGCCTAACTATTTCCTATATATATATAGTTGAGCATAGTGATCAATGGAGTATGTCGTACAAATTGGAAGAAAGTGAGCAGAATTTGTCAATCGATCAACTATAACCCAGATAGAATCGTGTCCTTTCACCGTTCTTGGTAAACCTGTCACAAAATCCATCGTAATGTCCTCTCACTCCCATTTTGGAACAAATAAAGGTTGCAAGGTTCCTGCTGGTCTTTGATGCTCTGCTTTTACATGTTGACATGTTAGGCATTGCTCCACATATTGTGCAATATCTTCTTTCATACCTGGCCACCAATAGTGTAATTTCAAGTCTCTGTACATTTTGGTTGCTCATGGATGTAGTGAATATAGTGTTGAGTGCGCCTCTAGTAATATTTCTTTGCGAACATCTTCAAAATTAGGCACACATAAACGATTTCTAAATCGAATAATACCATCTTCTGGCAATTAGAAGTCTGACGAGGTTCCTAATTTAATGTTCTTCTTTATTTTCACTAACTCTTGATCCTCTTTCTGGCCTTGCTGAATTCTATCGATTAAAGTAGGCCGAAAGGTTAACGCTGACAATTTTGCTTCTAGCCATCCATGTTGGATAATTTCTACATCCATATTCATTAAATCGTGTAATTCTGGCTTCTAGATCAAGGTCATGGCCGCAATGGATTGTGCTGATTTTCTGCTTAAGGCATCTGCTACCACATTAGCTTTACCAGGGTGGTAGTTGATGACACAATCATAGTCTTTAACAAGTTCTAACCATCTCCGCTGCCTCATATTAAATTCTTTCTGAGTGAAGAAATATTTCAGGCTCTTGTGATCAGTATAAATTTCACATTGTTCTCCATATAGGTAATGCCTCCATATTTTAAGTGCAAACACAACTGCAGCAAGTTCCAAATCATGTGTTGGGTAGTTCTTTTCATACTCCTTCAGTTGTCTAGATGCATATGCTATCACTTTACCATTATGCATCAATACACAACCTAGACCATTCTTTAAAGCATCACTGTAGACTCTAAAACCTTCAGTTCCCACTGGAATGGTCAAGATCGGTGCCGATGTCAACCGCCTCTTCAGTTCTTGAAAGCTTTGTTCGCATGATTATATCCACTTGAAGGAAACATTCTTTCTAGTCAATTGTGTTAATGGAGAGGCAATCTTGGAGAATCCCTTTACAAATCGCGGTAATACCCAGCTAACCCAAGAAAGCTGCGTACTTCTGTAGAATTTCTGGGTTGTGGCCAGTTATTGATTGCTTCAACTTTGCTTGGGTCTACTGAAATCCCTGCTCCAGATATAACATGCCCCAAGAATACCACTCGGTCTAACCATAATTCGCACTTTTTAAACTTTGCATATAACTGTTTCTGTTTTTAGACTTCTAAAACTTTTCTTAGATGCACAGTATGGTCTTCTTTGGTCTTCGAAAATATGAGAATATCATCAATAAACATGATAACAAACTTATCCAGGAAGTCTTTAAACACTCTATGCATTAAATCCATAAATGCTGCTGGGGCATTTGTTAAGACAAATGGCATCACAAAAAACTCATAGTGTCCGTACCTCGTACTGAATGCCATTTTGGGGATTTCTTCTTCCTTTATCTTCAATTGATGGTACCCTGGTCGCAGATCAATTTTGGAAATATAGATGCGCCTTGAAGTTGATCAAACAAGTCATCAATTCGAGGCAAAGGATACTTGTTCTTGATCGTGACTTTGTTGAGCTCTCGATAGTCTATACACATCCTCAAGGAGCCATCCTTCTTACGAACGAACAATATTGGCGCTCCCTATAGTGAATAACTAGGCCTAATGAGGCCTTTATCTAACAGCTCTTGCAACTGGGTCTTTAATTCCTTTAGTTCAGCTAGTGCCATTCTATATGGTGACTTAGATATTGATACCATTCCCAGCTGCAAGTTAATCACAAACTCTATTTCACGATCTGGTGGCAGTCCTGGTAGATCATCAGGAAACACTTCAGGGTATTCTTTCACCACTGGTACTTCATTGACGTTCGAGTAATCTTGCTTTTCAATGCTCATTACACTTACTACATAGCCTTCACAACCACTGTATAATAGACGTTGTGCCTATTGGGATTCGGTGCCTAAAACGAAGGCCCAGCGGAAGCGGTAAAACGAAAATTAATTCGATCCGAATCCCTACGAGGATCGATCGAGCTACGTATATACGAATATCAAAACGAATAACAAGAGATATAGAAACTCACCCTTGTAGTCCGTTGATTAGATGGATAACCTTCTCTTGAACTTTTCCCCAAGCTTTGCTTGATCTCTACGAATCTATTCCGCTTCAAGCCCTTGAACGATCCAACGCCGAAAGCACCGCATCTCTACTTGCCACGCGCCGGAAAAACGAACGGAATGACAACACCTTGCTATCCTCCAAGGACACGGCTAGAGCTAGGTGATGAAGCTTTTGATTGAGATTATAACACTCTAAGTGTATAACTCACCATCTCTCATTTATGTCTTGATGTTTTCTCCAAGCAAAAAAACAAGAACTTGTGATGAAGATGAAGAAGACTTGGAGAAGCCTTTCTCTCTCTCTCTCTAAACTTAAACTCACGTATGAAACCAATGAATGGTATATGAGAGATTGAATTCTTCTTATCTATATTCTCCTTCCACATGTTACAACTCATTCACATGAGAAAATTGCCCCACAAGTCCTTTTCCTTGCATTATCATCCAATAAAAAATGGAAAGAAAAGACTATGGGAAGGTAGGTGGAAGGGGTTGGCCATGATGAAAATCGAATGAGTTTTGTTCGTTTCGGACTCCCGTGAGTCCAAACAGATAAACTCCAATTCCGTTCCGATGTATTTATATCGATTAATTAATCCAATTAATTAATCATATCAAATACATAATAACATAATTAATTTCTCCAAGAAATAATTATATTCATGAATTAAATTAATCACCCATTAATTTATTTAATTCATTAGGCCGTAAATCAATTTATTCAATAAATTAATTTAGACATCCGATGTCCCAAATTTAATTAGACATCCAATGTCCAATAAATTAGATATCCAATATCTAATATTTATAATGAGAGAATTAGCTTGATTCATTTCGTCGTCAATCCTAATGCGCGACTCGGTAAGTCCGTCTCAGTCAGCAATGGGAGGAACCAAAGAGTAGTAGCACCACCACTCGGCTGGCGGCTACACTGTACCCCAACTGAGAACGAATGATTGGGATCATTCAAGAACCATTCTGTCGTGAATGCCAGTATACGTATAAACCCTTCTTTCAAATGTCCCGATCAAGTTATAGGGTCACGATCAGTCAAACCCTATCTGTACTTGATGCTATGCATGCGTTAATGCAAATCGAGATCATCGAGCTCTCGTGTATCTAGTACAGCTAGCTCCAATGCTTTGGCCAAAGACTTATGATCTCATCTGCCAATAACCGCATAGGACATATAACCCGTTCACTAGCAGGAGAAAGAATTCTATCTTGGTATTCAGTAGGACCTGCTACTTGCCCGTCAAGATGCACGTCGAGGTTGACCCCCGCCTTCCGGTTTACAGGGTCGAACTACTCTAATGAAAATCTTGACGTCACAAGCACATCACTACTAAATCCTCAAGTCGAAGGTTCACGAATACCTATCACAACCTTTCGATTCCGTCATTGACTGTCCCGGAGTGAAATCCGTGTGACGAATCGAGGGTGAGTCGGTTCGAGTATACTAATCCAATTAGCATACCTATAACGTGTGCTCCCACTAACCATTAGTGTTCGACAGGCACTCTCCATGTCAAAGAACACGTCATACAAGTCTTCACATAAACTTAACGCCTACCAAGTTTCATCGACTTGCGACGATTAAGTATTTGAGCTATAACCTTTCCAAAGGCCGACCCCCTTATCCAATAAGGAGTGGAACGTTTTGCTCTCAAATACATGGACTAGTTTCTATATATTTATTTACGAGTTGGGAATGCCAAGAACTCCAAGAAATAAAGAAACATCCATTGCCTTATATTAGTGATATACATAATTACAAGTACAATGCCCTCACTCAACAACCTCTCGAGTGGCATTCGAGGGCATACTCCTAACAATCTCCCACTTGCACTCAATGCCACACATTATGGTATCCAATACCCATGTTCTCCAGTTATGCTCCAAGCTAATCTCGAGAATGTGGCTTGGTTAGTGGATCACGACGTAGTCGCTGACTCTACTCTATGCAAAGACAATGTATCTCTTTGCGATCAAATACTCTTACGAGATGATACTCTCTCAATATGTTTGGTCTTGTTGTGAAAACTCGGCTCTTAGGCTGTGCTACCGCTCGCAAAGACAACACAAGGTGTCACGAGAAGTTTACCTAGTAACTTCTTAACCCTTCCTTTGGAGGCCTCCATGGCCGCTTTATACTCAGCCTAACTGGTGGAATCAGCAGTCGCGCTATACTAGGCACTATGCCAAGATACTGCTCTTCCATTAAGAGTAAATGTAGTCAGAAGTAGACATATAATCGTCTTTCTGTCCTTGGAAGTCCAATACAGTGAATCCCACCACATTCTGTTCTCCACCACCATATATAAGAATCAGATCTCTTAGTACTTTAAAGTACTTGAGAACATTCTTTACGGCGGTCTAATGTTCCCTGACTGGGTTAGCCCGAAACCTACTTACCACGCTTCCAGCATGCGCAATGTCAGGTCTTGTACACAATAAAGCATATGTAAGGCTACCCACGTCCGAAGCATATGGTGTATAACTCATTTCCTTTCATTGTTCCTCACTATGAGGACACATCTTCAAGGTGAGTTTTATTCCATGTCGCATCAGAAGGAACCCTCTTTAAGATCTAATCTATATAGAGGGCTTGGGAAAAACTTATCATTCTCTTCGATCTATCCTAGTAGAGTCGAATCTCAAGAATATAGGTTTCTTCTCCCAAGTCTTTCATGGAGGAATTACTCGAAAGCCAAGCTTTCCCATAACTGAGCATTCCCACATCATTTCCTATTAGTAGAATGTCATTTACATATAGTACTTAGAATGTGATCTTGCTCCCACTAACCCTCTTGCATACACAAGATGTAACACCCCCAAAACCGTATGGGAATATTACATGCCGTAAACCCTTTCCGCAAGGATCTACCAAGCTAAACGTCCATAAACAACCAAATGCTGGCCCGGCCAGGGTCAAACAATATAATAATACAGACCGTTAAGGTCACTTACACATAAACACACAGACCGATGAGGTCACACAACTCTATCAACAGGACTGACTAACAACATTACCCACACAGGGGTCGAAATACAATACAGCGGAAGACTGAATCAACTCTAACAATACAACTAAACTCTACCAACTTTCAACTCTTGATTAGTATCGCAGCTCGTCATCCCCTTGTGCCAATCTCGTGATCGCTCTCCGTAACTCGCATGTACCGGACGCAGTATCAGATCCACCCCGAATACTCGGGGTTAGTAAAACTCCTTTGTTTTACTAGTGCAAGTATCAAACCATACGAAATGTAACAAGCAAATAGCAACTACGAATTTAATACGCAAATCGATTATCAAAATGTTCAGGATTAGTTTTAGATTTTCGAACTCAAGTAAGAGATATTTGAAAAGGAACACATCATCTCGGGATTTTTAAAGCGAAATTCTTTTGGACCTCGAGTCCCAATTTACAAAAGCTTTTCGTAAACATTAGGGCCTTAGCCCGATTCTCGTTTCAAAGCATACTAAATAATATATCATTATGAGTCCGAGATCCATATTTAAAATGTTACCCGAACAATCATCGCTACACGATCATTGTTCGTACACATCATGTACCGAACTCCGAGGCCTCGAGGACCTTACCGGACCACACACACTGCTCGTACACATCATGTACCGAACTCCGAGGCCTCAGCGACCCTACCCGGCCACACACTGCTTCGTACACATCATGTACCGAACTCCAGAGGTCTCGCTGGACCCTACCGGATCACACACCTTGTTCGTACACATCATGTACCGAACTCCAGAGGTCTCGCTGGACCCTACCTGGATCACACACCTTGTTCGTACACATCATGTACCGAACTCCAGAGGTCTCGTCAGACCCTACCTGGATCACACACCTTGTTCGTACACATCATGTACCGAACTCCAGAGGCCTCGTCAGACCCTACCTGGAACACACGCACACACTTCGACACGACACAACTCATAATCATTAAATGTCAAGCCATTCCACATTACACCGAAATGTACAATCAAGTATGTAAACCAAAACAACACGAATATCATGATCATCACAACGACTCTTAACCAACATAACACACATTCGGTACACAATACATTGCACAACCACGTGTACAACCATCTCATATGTACATCGCAATCCTGCACAAATGGCACAACGCCGAACACGTATACCAATATATCACTATTATCACAAAGCCTTCAAATTTCGGAAAACACAACCCACTCAAACGGAACATATTTACGGAGGCAAGCAAAATCGTCATACATAGCATACGTAATTACTAGTCGCAAGATACAAGTCGTATAATAAGATACTTGCCTCGATAACCGCTACCGAACGCTCCGAAGAACACGGTTCGACCGGAAAGCTCGGACTCGAAGAAGACAACGAGCGGAAGGGTTCCGACTCGAGTTCTTCACAAGAATTCGACCCTAACAACATATAATCAATAAATCATCGATCATACGAGGAAGAATAATGGTAGAACGCTCGAATTCTCTTTGTGACATTTTATCGAACACCTTCAAGGCGTCGATAAAATACTCAATAAAACGACAAATCCGTGGCAATCCAACCGTGGAATAACAAGGAATTAGATATAATACATCTAAATAATCATCAATCCATCATAATCCTAAGTTAAATCGGATTAAACGGACAATTCGAACAAAATCCCCAATTTTCCAAAAACTAGATTTTTAGGAAATCTAACCTTGATTCGGTCGATCGGAGGATGTTACGGGATGATTGATTGATGTTAGAAACTCAAGAACTTCGTGTATTGGATGTATGACAACATGCCTCCATGCTCCACAAGTCTCCAACCGCGGAAGAGGAAGAAAGAAGTGAGAAAAATGAGTGAAACCCGACTGGTCTGCCATATTTATACCCCTGCCGGACACGGCGCAAAGAAACGGCCCGGACCGGGCCGGGTGTCTCGGCCGTGTCTCGGCAGTTGCTGGTCTGGCCGACCCGGCGCAAGACACGGCGCTGGGCAGCGCTTTCGTGGCTGCCGCATGTCCGGCCAGCCATGACTCGGTCGATCCGACGGTCCGAAAAATCCCGAAACTCAGACCTGAATGTAAACCGAAAGCATGGTTACGAAGTACTCGTAAATACGAATCCGAACACTGAGGAACACATGATTCCGACCACCCGAAGGCTCGAAATTCGACAACGGAAAGTAATTACCCCAAACTTTGGGAAATTACAAAAATGGCCCAAAACGTCCGAAAATCACGATACGTGATCGAATAACCAAACCAAAGCTTACAACATGAATAATAACATTAAATGGACTTCCTAGAAACTCGAAACAACAGTTTCGGAAGAGATTCGCGAGAATCGAACTCATGTGCGAAAAGTCATTTAAGAACACGACACTCAACAAAACGATACCGAAACGAACTCGGATGACAAAAAGTGTAGAATTAAATATTCTCAGAATGACGAAACGGTCAAAACCGAGTCGTCGAAACGGACTCCGCCGAAAAATGAAAATTACCGGAAATCCGAAATTGCTGATATTACATTCTACCCTCCTTAAAAGAAGTTTCGTCCCGAAACTTAAAACAAGTAGGGAGAAGCAATATCCCGACAGGAAAACTCAACAAGATACACAAGAAACGCATAACTTTCGTCCATTGGAGAAACGTTACAAGCAACGCGAAAGAATATACAGCGTGACAACACGCCACATGACAACCATAACAACGCCACCGGCAATGATTCAAAACAATAACGATCAATTAACGACGCATCACATACCACATCATATGCACACATTTAATCAAGGAAATGTACGCGACAACAAGTCGCACCCGACTAAAACGGCTATGCGATAGAAACAAATAGAGTATTACGATAGAAATCGTTCCGATTCTCATCAACAAGAAAATGTCCGACGTCAAAACACAAACAATTCAAGATAACAGAAAATGAGAATACCGGATATTACATTCTATCATACAAAAAATAAGTTTCGTCCCGAAACTTAAACTAAGGTTATCACAGTGATACGAAACAAAATATAGCAACACATAATAAAATACCATGCTCATGACCTCGTGGTCCACTGACACGCCTCCGTAGGTTCAACAACTAAACGAGAACTTACACAAAACAAAATATCATTCAACAAGTTCCAAATGTAAAAGCGTCACATAAAAAAACATCTCTACACGCGAAACAATTCGTGTAGCGAGTACCAAAAACACCATCACTAGACATCACTGGGCCCTCCTAAGTAGGAATGGAATTAGGTCCCTTATCATCTCGGCAACAATCTCGCGATCGAACTCGATGCCCCTCGTGTCCACAATTATAACAAGTCATGGCGGTTTCTTACAATGCGCGCGTTCATGGCCTAGAACGTTACGCTTAAACACCTAGGAGCATTACGTAACTCAAAGACACCGACTTGGGTCTTTTGGGTTCTCTAACCGACCGAGAAGGTCCCATACTCGGCTGATACGAGGGTTGAGGTGTGGGAATCCCAATTCCCTTACTTCCGATGTGTCATCGAAATCTTCGCTTTTCGCTACCGTCTGCACTCGGTAGACATTATAGCCATTTCAAATGCTAAGGCTCGATCCTGATAGTCCTTCAAGGTTGTACACATAAAAGGAGCCATACACTGCCGAATCTGAGGTTTCATACGCATATCGAAATAACGAACCTTATCTGCCTCACTTTTCACCTGATCCCAAACATAACACAGCTGTCGATTATAATCGACTATCGCCTGGGATATCGACATGTCTCGGGGCGTAGCCGAGAAAAACTCGACAATCCTACGCTCTTTAACAGGCGGCGGACAATACTCGGCCTCCATGGCAGTTTTGAATTCAGTCCATGTAGCGGTACGATCACTAGGCGCTACGGCCTCCCACCAGTCTGCAGCTTCCCTGTCGAGTAGGTATTGAGCAATAGGCACTCTTCTCTCATTGGGGCAAGCTACAACATCAAATGTTCTGTCCAACTGGAAGAGCCAATTCTCCCAGCCTAACGAGTCCGAAGAACCTACAAAACGGGGCGGGTGCATTCTCATCACATCTCGTAACCACTTACTAGCTTCGTTCTCCTCATCCGGAATCCCGTCTCGGTGTACGGTCTGATTCATATGTGCCAACTGGTCAGTCACCTGACGAAGGATGGTGGCGGCGCCAATATCAACATTACCTCTCGATGATTGCTGCTGATCACGACCACGACTACGACCACGTCCTCGGCCACGGCCTCTCGGCATACTGGATGGACGACCAATAAGAATAACACATCCAAACAAATATCACAACGTCAAGATAAGAAAATAAATAGCAGCACGTTAAAACATCAACTCCAAGTCATCACACAAGTGCACGAACTAACACTGTAATTTTAGAACTTCATTCAAAAATAATCCACACAGTCACATCAACAGAGATGTTTGGATTTTACCAAATCAAACACGGTCAAAACCACACACGTATCGCAGGGATCAAACACTAACAACAAAAATAAAATGTTTCTGGGGTATTATTCAAATGATAAAATTTTAAAATTCTCAAGTTTGAAAAAAAAAATTGGTGAAATGAAATTTTTGAAAACACTTATAATACCTCGGTCGTTTAATCAAAACTATGTATCTCATTATCAAAACTGTTTTGATTGAAGCTATTTGCAAAACAACACGTTGAGGCTTCAATCTTTTCGCTAGACGATATCGTCAAAATGACCTTATCAATATATCATTATCTTTACTAGCGTTATACGGGGTAACAACATGTTACCACGCCATCCATCACTAATATATCAACAGAGATTAAATAATCAAGGGGCATGGGTACAACTGTAATAACAAATTTCTACCGGGTCAGTCAAAAATTTTACGGCCGTAACAACATGTAGTTTACGGCCGTAACAACTATGAGCTTACGGTCGTAATGGAAAACATCTTACGGCCGTACCATCTAGCTGCAGGACTGCAGAATTGTCACAGTAGCCCCCAACACACAAACACATAACATTTAAATTCCGAAAATTAAGGTCGTTTTGCAAAACAAGATTTTTCCAAAAATTTTGATTTCCACAAAAATGCTCAAATCAGTAGTTTTTAAGGAAAAACGTTTTCAAAGCTACCCGTAGCGGGTATAATTACAACAATCCAAAATAGTCGATATTAAAACCACATGCCCAAATGGCAAACAGGGTCGCCAATTCAATCACATACATCTCATGGCATCACGTTTAAATATGCAACAAAACCATTTATCGGAGTCTCTCGCGAACTCTACCGTGAAACCCATCAAGGTTCACAACTTTCACACCATACCAACCCACATGGTGGTTCAAGGGCCAAACATCAATACATCCAGTTCTATACACATACAGCGTATCTAAGTATCAAATACAACTTCATTACACAACACTGTGTAAATAAAATTATGCACCACAAATATCACACATAAATGAAATCATGAACACAAATATTACGCATAAAAGAGGAGACTTACGTCCACAGGCCGCACGGAGACGACGGTCGCCCACGATACTAATCTCATCCGGCAACATATCCAACGTTGTGACTACGCACAACTCGGCTTGTCACCCGACGACTCGAACGACAAGACAACACATTACTCGACAAATCACAACTCGACTCGACCCGACGGCTAGGTTTCGCAACCTAAGCTCGATACCATAAATGTAACACCCCCAAAACCGTATGGAATATTACATGCCGTAAACCCTTTCCGCAAGGATCTACCAAAGCAACGTCCATAAACAACCAAACACGCCCGCCAGCTCAAACAATATAATAATACTGCACTGTTAAGGTCACTTACACATAAACACACAGACCATGAGGTCACACAACTCTATCAACAGATCGACTAACAACATTACCCACACAGGGGTCGAAATACAATACAATAAGACTGAATCAACTCTAACAATACAACTAAACTCTACCAACTTTCAACTCTTGATTAGTATCGCAGCTCGTCATCCCCTTGTGCCAATCCTGTGACTGCTCTCCTGAACCTGCATGTACCTGGACGCAGAACAGACATCCACCCCCCAAATACTCGGGGGTTAGTAAAACTCCACTGTTTTACTAGTGCAAGTATCAAACCATACGAAATGTAACAAGCAAATAGCAACTACGAATTTAATACGCAAATCGATTATCAAAATGTTCCCGAGGAGTTTTAGAATTTCGAACTCAAGTAAGAGATATTTGAAAAGGAACACATCATCTCGGGGATTTTTAAAGCAGAAATTCTTTTGGACCTCGAGTCCCAATTTACAAAAGCTTTTCGTAAACATTAGGGCCTTAGCCCGATCCTCGTTTCAAAGCATACTAAATAATATATCATTATGAGTCCGAGATCCATATTTAAAATGTTACCCGAACAATCACTGCTACACGATCATTGTTCGTACACATCATGTACCGAACTCCGGAGGCCTCGAGGGACCTTACCCGGACCACACACACTGTTCGTACACATCATGTACTGAACTCCGGAGGCCTCAACGGACCCTACCCGGCCACACACACTGTTCGTACACATCATGTACCGAACTCCAGAGGTCTCGTCAGACCCTACCTGGATCACACACCTTTTTCGTACACATCATGTACCGAACTCCAGAGGTCTCGTCAGACCCTACCTGGATCACACACCTTGTTCGTACACATCATGTACCGAACTCCAGAGGTCTCGTCAGACCCTACCTGGATCACACACCTTGTTCGTACACATCATGTACCGAACTCCAGAGGCCTCGTCAGACCCTACCGGAACACACGCACACACTTCGACACGACACAACTCATAATCATTAAATGTCAAGCCATTCCACATTACACCGAAATGTACAATCAAGTATGTAAACCAAAACAACACGAATATCATGATCATCACAACGACTCTTAACCAACATAACACACATTCGGTACACAATACATTGCACAACCACGTGTACAAGCATCTCATATGTACATCGCAATCCTGCACAAATGGCACAACGCCGAACACGTATACCAATATATCACTATTATCACAAAGCCTTCAAATTTCGGAAAACACAACCCACTCAAACCGAACATATTTACGGAGGCAAGCAAAATCGTCATACATAGCATACGTAATTACTAGTCGCAAGATACAAGTCGTATAATAAGATACTTACCTCGATAACCGCTACCGAACGCTCCGAAGAACACGGTTCGACCGGAAAGCTCGGACCCCGAAGAAGACAACGAACGGAAGGGTTCCGACTCGAGTTCTTCACAAGAATTCGACCCTAACAACATATAATCAATAAATCATCGATCATACGAGGAAGAATAGTGGTAGAACGCTCGAATTCTCTTTGTGACATTTTATCGAACACCTTCAAGGCGTCGATAAAATACTCAATAAAACGACAAATCCGTGGCAATCCAACCGTGGAATAACAAGGAATTAGATATAATACATCTAAATAATCATCAATCCATCATAATCCTAAGTTAAATCGGATTAAACGGACAATTCGAACAAAATCCCCAATTTTCCAAAAACTAGATTTTTAGGAAATCTAACCTTGATTCGGTCGATCGGAGGATGTTACGGGATGATTGATTGATGTTAGAAACTCAAGAACTTCGTGGATTGGATGTATGACAACATGCCTCCATGCTCCACAAGTCTCCAACCGCGGAAGAGGAAGAAAGACGTGAGTAAAATGTGTGAAACCCGATCGCTTCTGCCATATTTATACCCCTGCCGGACACGGCGCAAAGAAACGGCCCGCATCGGCCGGGTGTCTCGGCCGTGTCTCGGCAGGCTGCTGGTCTCTGGCCGACACGGCGCTGGGCAGCGCCGTTTCTGTGGCCGTTCGCATGTGTCCGCCACCATGACTCGGTCGATCCGACGGTCCGAAAAATCCCGAAACTCAGACCTGAACGTAAACTGAAAGCACGGTTACGAAGTACTCGTAAATACGAATCCGAACACTGAGAGAACATATGATTCCGACCACCCGAAGGCTCGAAATCCGACAACGGAAAGTAATTACCCCAAACTTTGGGAAATTACGAAAATGGCCCAAAACGTCCGAAAATCACGATACGTGATCGAATAACCAAACCAAAGCTTACAACATGAATAATAACATTAAATGGACTTCCTAGAAACTCGAAACAACAGTTTTGGAAGAGATTCGCGAGAATCGAACTCATGTGCGAAAAGTCATTTAAGAACACGAAACTCAACAAAACGATACCGAAACGAACTCGGATGACAAAAAGTGTAAAATTAAATATTCTCAGAATGATGAAACGGTCAAAACCGAGTCGTCGAAACGGACCTCCGCCGAAAAATGAAAATTACCGAAAATCCGAAATTGCGGATATTACACAAGATTCCTCTTCATTTTGCACGAAGTCAAACTCTTTGACCGTCTCATTAAAATGAAGGTCCCAACTACATGAAGACTGCTACAGTCCATTTCATGGAGTCTACATCCACCATTGCTAGGTCATTGGTCGTGGGTCGGTCTCTTGTTTATCACTTGGAACCTCGAGGAAACCCAGTTCCTCCAAGTGCATAAAACTATACCTCTCAGGTAATTGAGACACCCTACTAGACCTACTAGGTGGTTGTACTTGTGTTTCAGAAGGTTCGGTTCCAATTTCTTGCACAGGTGTCTCCTTAGGAGTTTCATTGTATTCTTCCAAAGAAATACTTCTACCTGCTCCGCCTTCCTGAATGAACTCATCTTCCAGGAAGTGTGCTTGTAAAGCAACAACGATCTTTCGATCTTCGGGCATGTAGAATAGATATCCCATCGTCCCAGACGGGAATCTGATGAAACGTCCCTTCGCAGACCTAGCTTCCAACTTTTCCACCTTAGTCTTCTTGACATAGGCGGGACATCCCCAAATCCTAATATGATTAAGACTTGGTTTCCTTCCTTCCCACATCTCATGTGGAGTTTTAGGAACGGATTTGGAAGGACATCTGTTCAAGATATACGCGGCAGTCAGGAGTGCATACCGCCACAGGTAAATCGGCAAGTCAAGATAGCTTAAGCATGGAACGGACCATGTTCAACTGTGGTCCTCCTTCTTTACGACACACCATTTAACCGAGGAGTACTGGAGGTGTTAGTTGTGAAGCTATTCCATGTTCCTTAAGGAACTCACAAACTCCGTACTTATATACTCGCCACCTCGGTCCGACCGAAGTGCTTTGATATGATTACCGCTTGTTTCTCAACTAGGGCCTTGAATTCTGGAATTTCTCAAAGGCCTCGATTTATGTTTCATTAAGTATACATAACCATACCTAGTATGATCATCAGAACGCAATGAAATATTGATATCCGTCGCGTCTTTGCTTCCAAAGCACCACATACGTTGGTATGGATTAATCCCAGTTTATCAGCGGCTTTTTCAAATGTCCCTGTGAAGGGGGACTTAGTCATTTTGCCTTTAAGGCAAGATTCACAAGTAGGAAAGGGATCCGATCCCAATGGACCCATAAGTCCATCTTTTCCATCTTGTAAACCTTGGTCTGACCAACATGACCAAGTCTAAGATGCCATTTCAAAACTTGACTGGTTTTATCCCTACCACGTTTTCTAGTCATAGTATTCACAACTACTTTGTTCCGAGATTTAGATGATACAATCCATTCAACAATGTAGCAAGATCCATTAGTTTATTTCTAAAATAAATTTTGCAGGAACCATCACCAATGAAAAATGAAAAGCCCTTTCGGTCCATGACCGGAATGGATACAATGTTTTTGTGCCCCTTGGGCAAAACAAGTACATATTCTAAAGTCAAAACAAAGCCGGATTCTAAACCCAAAAGAAGTGATCCTATGTCGGTCGCCTCGACACTATGCCCGCTTCCGACTGTGATCATAACTTCTCCAGCTCCAAGCTTCCTACTTTGTTCCGCATCCCGATTCACGGTACAAATATGAGAACTATCACCGTAATCCAAGATTCAGAAGTAGAAAATACAGTAGCAGAACAATTTGTTTCCAAAACTAAAAGTTCTGTACCTGAAGTGCCATGAAGAATCGGACAGTCTCTAGCCCAGTGGCCCAGCTCACCGCACTTGAGACAAGTATCTTTCGTCTTCTTGTTCTTCGGAACCATCGGGGCCTTGCCCTTACCCTTAAGGTCTTTAACTTGTGGTCCAGTTTTCTTCTTGGTCTTTTTCTTCTTGTTCTTAGACCTCCGAGGTCCAGAAGAAATCACAAGAGCAGACTCCTTCATCCGCGGAGTCTTCATCTGAGACTGAGCGGTCACAAGTTTGTTCATTAGCCCAGCTAAATTACATGCAATCTCATTGCAGTTGAAGTTCATAACAAACTGTGAGAAGGAATCAGGGAGAGACTGTAGGATAAGGTCGGTTTGGAGAGAAGTATCCATTTTAAAATCAAGAGTCTCCAATCTCTCGATCATGGATATCATTTTGAGGACGTGTTCCCCAACCTTCTCACCTTCCTTCATCCTTGCACCGAACAGTTCCTTGGATATCTAATATCTAGCAGTTCTGCTATGATCACCATAAAGCTCGGTTAAGTGAGATAGAATCTGCCTAGCATAAGTCATTTTCTCATGAGCTCTCTGAAGCTCATTAGACATGGAAACCATCATATAAGCACGGACTTTCACGTCATCCTTAACCCACTTTTCGTGGTTTTCAATCTCTTCTTGATTGGCTCGGGTCCGCACAGGAGGCGCCGGAATGTCCGTCTCCAAGACGTATCCCAGTGTCTGTATACTGAGGACAATCATCAGATTGCGGATCCAATCCACAAAGTTAGGTCCCATTAAGGTGTTATTTACGAGCAGAATTGCGAGTGGATTGATTGTCATATTGAGATTTTAGTCTGCATTAAGTACGATAGATTAATTAGTGACTCATTCAATTATGTTCTGAGTATAGAATTAAGGTCTTTTCAATTCTTGTTACCCAGCTCCCACTATTTTTATCGGAATAACACACTCCCATGTGAAATCCGGAAGTATCGTCGCTCTACTTGATAGTGGTGATCGAGTTCTTTATAAATCTTAATAGAGGGCAACCGAACAGGTTTCTAGTCTATTAATTTTCATAAAGTGGTGTCCAACACCAACCCATCTAATGGATGATTCGATCTTCTTTTTCCCCTTGTTCACTCCCCTCAACCTATACGGTTTCTATGGTTCGTGAACAAGTTAAGTTTATACCATCGACACAAATCAGTTTCACAATTGAATCTTATCCGGCAACCTATCAGGTTTCTAGGGATAAAATTTGCTCCAACCGAAGGCATCCAATGCGCTCCCGGTAATTTATCCGTCCTCCCCAAACGACTACCCCGATAACTCGGAAGCATAGCACATCCGGTTTGGATTTCAATTTCCTGAAAACTCGATGGAGGGAAGGAAAACCTTGAAACCTTATAAACTTAATTATTTGTTGTGGGAGAATTATCACGATTAACGTTACACTTTGCACATTAATCGTTTAAGCGCGTTTGTGGCATTCATGCAATATGAAACAACCATTCACAACCTAGTTGCTACCAACATGTGGTTCATGGACCGTTCCTAGAAAACAAAAACTCCGTAATCTAATTACAAGTCTTCGTCTTGAATCTTCGTCTTCTCGAAATGGATCTTCCTCTGGTCTTCGTCATTACATATAAATTTTACATTGAAAAATTGCATCCTAGATACAAATAATTCTAGTAAAATAAATAGGCTCAAAACGGCCTTTACAACCCAATCGAATAAAACGAACGATTCAAAACTAAGTCCACGAACCACATCCCCATTCAAAAGCATTCATTCAATAAATACTAAATAAATGGAAAGCGTAAAGATACATTGATCCAATCAACAATACGAACCGATCCAATCGATTCACACAATCGGTAATATGATAACGTTCAAAATAATTCGGTCGACCATAAATATTCCAATTAATCAAATTTCCCTTATAAAATGAAATACCATAAATCATTTTAATCATATTAAATCCAATTTAACATGCGGGAGATTAATTTTCAAGAATACACGAAAAATCGAGTCAGCGAAATTGGCTGCCATGGCCGAAGTCATCGCCGGCAAAGATGCCGCAGACATGCTGGCATGGCCGATCACGCTGGCGCCTACCGGCCGGCACGGCCCGTGTCTCCCGACACGGTCGGGTCTCGCCTGCGCGGCTCTGGGATCGCCGACACGGCCCGTGTCACCGACACGGCCGAGTCACTGGGCAAAGAACTCGCCTTTGTCCAAAAATCGTCCGACGACGATTCGAGCTCGATTTTCGACCGATATCCAATATCAATATTTTTCAACATTCATATCTTCAATATAAATCATATTTCCAAGAAATTAAGATTTTTATTTAGACATAAACTTACGAAAAATATAACTACAACGAACGTAAAAATATATACCACGATTATGACTAAAATGATTCCAAATCATTCACCATCTAATCAAGCATTCCAAATGCCAATATCGTATATACGATCGCAAGACCTACGCTCCGATACCACTGTTGGGATTCGGTGCCTAAAACGAAGGCCCAGTGGAAGCGGTAAAACGAAAATTAATTCGATCCGAATCCCTACGAGGATCGATCGAGCTACGTATATACGAATATCAAAACGAATAACAAGAGATATAGAAACTCACCCTTGTAGTCCGTTGATTAGATGGATAACCTTCTCTTGAGCTTTTCCCCAAGCTTTGCTTGATCTCTACGAATCTATTCCGCTTCAAGCCCTTGAACGATCCAACGCCGAAAGCACCGCCTCTATACTTGCCACGCGCCGGAAAAACGAACGGAATGACAACACCTTGCTATCCTCCAAGGACACGGCTAGAGCTAGGTGATGAAGCTTTTGATTGAGATTATAACACTCTAAGTGTATAACTCACCATCTCTCATTTATGTCTTGATGTTTTCTCCAAGAAAAAAAACAAGAACTTGTGATGAAGATGAAGAAGACTTGGAGAAGCCTTTCTCTCTCTCTCTACACTTAAACTCACGTATGAAACCAATGAATGGTATATGAGAGATTGAATTCTTCTTATCTATATTCTCCTTCCACATGTTACAACTCATTCACATGAGAAAATTGCCCCACAAGTCCTTTTCCTTGCATTATCATCCAATAAAAAATGGAAAGAAAAGACTATGGGAAGGTAGGTGGAAGGGGTTGGCCATGATGAAAATCGAATGAGTTTTGTTCGTTTCGGACTCCCGTGAGTCCAAACAGATAAACTCCAATTCCGTTCCGATGTATTTATATCGATTAATTAATCTAATTAATTAATCATATCAAATACATAATAACATAATTAATTTCTCCAAGAAATAATTATATTCATGAATTAAATTAATCACCCAAGAATTTATTTAATTCATTAGGCCGTAAATCAATTTATTCAATAAATCAATTTAGACATCCAATGTCCCAAATTTAATTAGACATCCAATGTCCAATAAATTAGATATCCAATATCTAATATTTATAATGAGAGAATTAGCTTGATTCATTTCGTCGTCAATCCTAATGCGCGACTCGGTAGGTCCGTCTCGACCAAGAATGGGAGGAACCAAAGAGTAGTAGCACCACCTAGCCACTGGCGGCCTACACTGCACTTCAACCGAGAACGAATGATTGGGATCATTCAAGAACCATTCTCACGTGAATGCCAAGATACGTATAAACCCTTCTTTCAAATGTCCCGATCAAGTTATGTGGTCACGGTCGGTCAAACCCTATCTCGTACTTGACGCTATACATGCGTTAATGCAAATCGAGATCATCGAGCTCTCGTGTATCTAGTACAAACTAGCTCCAATGCTTTGGCCAAAGACTTATGATCTCATTTGCCAATAACCGCATAGGACATATAACCTGGCCCACTAACAGGAGAAAGAATTCTATCTTGGTATTCGCAGGACTCGCTACTTGCCCGTCAAGATGCACGCCGAGGTTGACCCCGCCTTCCGGTTTACGTGGTCGAACTACTCTAATGAAAATCTTGACGCCACAAGCACATCCCTACTAAATCCTCAAGTCGAAGGTTCACGAATACCTATCACAACCTTTCGATTCCGTCATATCGATCGTCCCTGAGTGAAATCCGTGACGAATCGAGGGTGAGTCGGTCGAGTATATTAATCCAATTAGCATACCTATAACGTGTGCTCCCACTAACCATTAGTGTTCGATGTGCACTCTCCATGTCAAAGAACACGTCATACAAGTCTTCACATAAACTTAACGCATACCAAGTTTCATCGACTTGCGAACGATTAAGTATTTGAGCTATAACCTTTCCAAAGGCCGACCCCTTATCCAATAAGGAGTGGAACGTTTTGCTCTCAAATACATGGACTAGTTTCTATATATTTATTTACGAGTTAGGAATGCCAGTAACTCCAGTAAATAAAGAAACATCCATTGCCTTATATTAGTGATATACATAATTACAAGTACAATGCCCTCACTCAACAACCTCTGAGTGGCATTCGAGGGCATACTCCTAACAGTGCCTTCATTGCTGAGATTACTGGAAATCTAAAATTCTTACTAACCCCGACAAAATAAAAAGGTTCTTCCCCAGGTGGTTGGAATGTCACAATCTTTCTCCGATAGTCAACAGTAGCATAATATTTTGATAACCAATCCATACCCAAGATTTTGTCATACTCATTCATGTCCAACACAATTAAATCATCATAGGGTTCCCTATTTTCAATAGGAATACTACACGCTCGTATGATCTCATTTATTTATTTTGGATCTCCAGAGGGGGTAACTACATTATAACCTACCTCAATTGTTTCTGGTACTCTAACTAGCCTTCTCACATACTCGGTAGATGCAAATGAATGTGTAGCACCAGGATCAAATAATACCGATGTTGAAATACCAAAGATAAGAAGGTTACATGTGATAATAGACGGATTAGCTTCAGCATCTTCTCTGGTTATAGTGTAAACTCTAGCAGGTACCCTTTCCTGCGCTTTGGCTTTTGTCTTGTTTGGGCAAACGTTCGCCATATGTCCAGGTTGTCCACATGAAAAGCATACTTTAGAACCCAATAAGCAAACTCCACTATGTTGTTTTCCATAGTTAGGGCATGCCGGTAATGGTACAAAGGATCTACCCTCTTCAGACTTCATACACTTACTTGGATCTCCTTGTTCTTGCCCCTTTTAAAATGAAAAATCAGCCTTTGGATTCTAAGATTGAGGTGGCCTCTTCTTTTCATTCTTAAACCAGCATTGGCCTTGTCATTGGGCAAATTGCCTCCGAACCTCTTGTGTTTGTCGAATCCTTGAAGAGATAAATTCACCACTAGAAGGGGGGTTGAATAGTGGTGATGCGGAATACCAAAATTTCTTGCGAGTAAATAGAAAATAGTGCGGAATTTAAAGACTCAAGAATTTATAGAGGTTCGGCAACTTGCCTACGTCCTCTCTCCGACTTTCTTTTTCTATTGGCTTAAGAAAAACCACAATCTTAACTCGTCTTCTATCGGTCCGAGTTCACAACCGTTACAATCGCTTGTCTTCTATCGGTCCAAGCTCAACCTCTCCCTCAATATAAATGTTTGTTTATCTAGTGTTCTATAGGAACTAGATAATCCTCACTATACGAATATGGGAGTATAATCCTAACAATGCCGGATCAAAGATCCTAATAACACCGGATTAGTGACTCTTGATTCGTTTCTTTTACGCTCAAGTGTAAGTGATGCAACACTTACAACCAAATGAAAGAATACAAAGGATAGTAGATATTACAATGAAAATCACTCTTGTATCTTTCTTTTCTCACAACTTGAAATGCAATAAAAGATATAAAACTGAGCTCAAGTATGCTTTGATTGCTTGTATGCTTGTATGCTTGAATGCTTGAAGTTGAGTTTTTGATACCCAAGTCCTTCGGGTATTTATAGGCGAGATCCATCCTTCAAATGCTGAAAAACATACTATTAGCGTGCGCTAATAGTGCCTTGTAGCGTGCGCTATCGGTTTTTGACTTGGAATCTCTGAACGGTCACAAAGACTGTTGCAACGGTAAAATACCATGTATAGCGTGCGCTAGTAATGTAATGGTAGCGTGCGTTAACGTCTGGTCAACTAGTCTTCGATCTTGACTTTGACAATGTCCGATTTTCTCTCCAACGACTCTTTATCCAACGGCTAGATTTATGATTAGCGTGCGCTAGCATTAATTAAATCCAGCTTTTCCAGATTTTCCGGATCTGCATCGACTCTCGCCTTCCAACGATATAAATTCAAACGGTAATATGCTGAGTCCTTTTAGCGTGCGCTAATGACTATACCTTAGCGTGCGCTACTGATTTCTTTCATTAACGTACGTTACCTTGTGTAGCGTACGTAAAGGCCTTAACGAATTGAGTCCAGTAGCTACTGGACTACAGACCGTAATATTGGTAGCGTGCGCTAGAGATGAGCAGTAACGTGCGCTATATCCTTGCTTTAGCGTACGTAAGATGATATGAGTAGCGTGCGCAACATCCATTTCTGATTTCCTTCCAAACTTCACTGACCTCTGGAATATTATGATAGCGTGCGTTATTTTTACTGTATAGCGTGCGCTAACTGTAGTTGCTTAGCGTGCGCTGACATTGAATAACTTGCGTGCGCTATCGATCAGGCGATTTCACTTGGCTGCAGCTGACTTGTCTGGGCTGTATATGAATATCCCGATAGCGTGCGCTACTATATGATGAGTAGCGTGCGCTAGCTTTATTTAGCTCCTTCAAAATATTATCGAGCCGAGATTGATCTAATTAAATGTTTTGAATGTAATAATCATCAAAATACATTTTGAGTCAACAATCTCCCCCTTTTTGATGATGTCAAAACATTTAATTAATACTTTCAAAAACATTTTGAAATGATTCGAATCAAGGTAGACTTGTTCGATATATTAGTAGATTTTGGTTTTTGGAGTATTCTCACCCTTTTTGACATAAACAAAAAGGAACTCCCCCTGAATTGTTGCATTATAACAAATATTAATGAACATGCCAGTATTCAAAGTGAAGTGAAATGCGAATTTCATTAAGATAAAATGCAAGTAATACAATGAGTTTTAGAGACATAAAGATGATTCGAACAACAAGATTCTACAACCAAATATCAAAAATCCTCAAATCTAAGGGTCGGAAGAAGACGAGGGGAAAGAGAACGAAGGGTGTGTGAAACGGATGAACTCAGATATCAACCCGCGCACTTCCTGGACTTCCGAACGTAAAGCCCGAACATCCTCTCGGATCTCAGCCTAAGAAGTCTCGATGCCCCGCATCCGAGCATAAAGGTCGCTTTCCTCTTCTTCCGTGACCACATCTCTCATAGGGCGCTTTCCTTTCGAAGTAGGCTTCCTCACGAACTCCCCAGTTTGCATTTCGCGAAGAGTATGAGGTCCCCGACGAGTGATTTTTTCTTCTACAGTAGGCATCCGCGACCCTTTCTCTACTTGGTCATCGTCGCGTAGGTATGGAAAAAGGATCCAGCCTCTGTTGGACGTCCGGACATAGTGCATAGCTTTAAGCGAAGCGTCCGAGATCTCATGACCGAGGGAGACGGGGACTGCCTTGTCCGTCGACAAGTCGACTTGGTGAAAACTGAAAATGGCCGAGAGAATTGAGCCATAAGGCATTCCGGCCTTGCGAGAACGAGAGGCGTAGTTTTTCGACCGAAACAAGTCGCCCTTCACCTTCATCCAACTGATGATGATATCGGCAAAATTGACTTTATCATCATTGAGAACTCGATACACCACTTGCTTGTCCACTCCCACTAGTTTGTGCTGGGAATTCACCTTTGGCATTAAGCATTTCGTGAGAGCTACCAGAAGCAGGCGAATATTGACCCCAAAATTGTTGTTTTCGAAACAGTCATCCGTTATGTCAATAACGGACTTTGAGCTAAGAAACTCTTTCACATCTATTTCACCGACTTCATTATCATCGGCCAAGGATTTTCCAGTACAAACAAAACCGTCACAGGGTAAACCAAAAATCTGATACAAAACATCTGAAGAAATTTTCACACGAGTTCCTCCGACAAGACTTCCTAAAACAAGGGCTGAAGACCCTTCACTTTCGGCCACATGGAGATTGGCATAAAACTCTCGGACGAGTTCAGGAATGATGGGGTTTTTGCATTCCACAAAACGGGCAATACCAAGCGAGGAGAAGAAATTGGAAATATCGACATTTACCCGTTCTAGACTTGAGAGATTGAAGAAGTAACAGTCGGTGATGTGTTCTTGTGGAAGAATGTCAAAGAAGACCCTCGAGGCGGTGGAGGAGATGAAACGATTCGCATCAAATTGTTGAGAGGTCGTTTGAGGTTGTTGTATTGTTTTGCCATGGCTGTTCGGTTCTTGCTCGACATTAATCGGAGAAGGGATTGAAGTTTGGAGAATCCGATTAGCGGCTAGGGTTTTTTGGCAAGATGAGAATTTTCTGTCGATTGCGTGCGTTAGGAAGTGTGTTTGTGTGCATGGGTAGTACGGCATATATATAGTCAACGAACTTTTAGTTAGCGTACGCTAGGGTTTATAGAATTAGCGTACGTTAGGCAGAAATGAAAGACTTATCGGATCGGCCCAAAGAGCTAGAATGGAATTCGAAAAATTTTAATTAGCGTACGCAAGAAAGTAGGGTTTAGCGTACGCTATCGAAGGAAGTGTTTAGCGCGCGTTAATAAAATGAAGCTAGCGCGCGCTAGCGAGTGATCCGAATCAAGGATTTTGATGTTTTGAGTAGTAAGCTTATTTCAAAAGTTGTCTACATGTCCCATGCCAAGTTGTAAACGAATGGAGTTAAATGATTCTTCGGGAAGAGGTTTTGTAAAGATGTCATCAAGTTGGTCCTTCGTCCCGACAAATATTAAACAGATATCTTTTTTCTGAACATGATCACGTAAAAAATGATGTCTAATATCTATATGTTTGGTTCTACTGTGCAACACAGGATTTTTGCTCAAATTAATTGCACTAGTGTTATCACATAGGATAGGGGTATTTTCAAAATGTATGCCGTAGTCGCGGAGTTGATTTTTAATCCATAGCACTTGAGCACAGGCCCTCTCTGCAGCGACATATTCGGCCTCAGCTGTAGACAATGCTACGCTGGTTTGCCTTTTACTTCCCCAAGATATTAAACAAGATCCACCAAAATGACATGTACCACTAGTACTCTTTTTGTCAATTTTGCATCCGCCGAAATCGGCGTCACTATAGGCAATTAGATTAAAATCCAAGCAAGAAGGATACCATAGACCTAGTCCAATAGTTCCTTTCAAGTAGCGAAAAATGCGTTTACAAGCAATTAAATGTGATTCCTTGGGATTAGCTTGGAATCGAGCACATAGACATGTAGCAAATATTATATCTGGCCTAGATGCAGTCAAATATAGCAAAGATCCGATCATACCTCGATATAATTTTTGATCTACGGATTTGCCATTTTCATCTTTCTCAAGCTTTAATGATGAAGACATTGGCGCAGATATCACCTTGCTACTTTCCATATTGAATTTCTTGAGGAGATCATTTGAGTACTTCGTTTGATGGATAAAAATTCCATCTTCGCATTGTTTGATTTGAAGCCCGAGGAAGAACGTTAATTCTCCCATCATACTCATTTCGAATTCTCCTTTCATAAGATTAGAAAAATCTTGGCACAAGGATTCATTAGTAGCTCCAAATTCAATGTCATCAACGTAAATTTGGCAAACAAGTATATCATCATTTAGTATTTTAACAAACAAGGTATTATCGACTTTGCCTCTTTTATAGTCATTTGCAATTAAAAATTGACTTAAACGATCATACCATGCTCGGGGTGCTTGCTTCAACCCGTAGAGTGCCTTGTTGAGCTTGTAGACATGGTCCGGAAAATGATGGTCTTCAAAACCGGGAGGTTGCTTAACGTAGACTTCTTCTTGAATGAAACCATTCAAGAATGCACTTTTCACATCCATTTGAAATAGTTTAATCTTCTTATGAGCGGAAAATGCACAAAGCAAGCGAATGGCTTCAAGTCGAGCCACGGGGGCAAAACTTTCTTCGTAATCAAGACCTTCTTCTTGATTATATCCTTGAGCGACCAAACGAGATTTATTTCGAATAGGATAGCCGTCTTCGTCACTCTTGATTTTATGCACCCATTTAGTTCCGATAATTGTTTTATCTTTAGGCGCGGGAACTAAATTCCATACATTATTGTGCTTGAATTGCACAAGCTCCTCTTGCATTGCCATCACCCAACTTTCATCATCAAGAGCTTCGGATATATTCTTGGGAACTATTTCGGATACAAAAGCACAATGAGCCATAAATTCGGTGGTTCTCCTTCGGGTTTGAACACCGTCTTCAATGTTTCCAATCACGAGGTCCTTCGGATGGTCTTTGATGTGCCTCCAATCTTTCGTTAAATAAATGATTGTGTTCGTTTCGATTTCCGAAATTTTCTTCACTTCGGGTGAGGGATCCGGAAAGGTACCTGCATCATCAAAATATTCTACCTTTCTCGGGGGTGAGATCATATCATTGAATTTAACGTGTATGGACTCTTCAACTTTATTCGTTCTAATATTATAAACACGATATGCTTTGCTATTAGTACAATAACCAAGAAATATTCCGGAGTCGGATTTGGCATCAAACTTGCCCAAGTTATCCTTGCCATTGTTCAAAATAAATACATTGCAACCAAAAGGATGAAAGTAAGCAATATTGGGCTTTTTGCCCTTCCATAATTCATACGGGGTTTTAAGATGAGTTCTACGGACGTGAACTCGGTTAATCACATAACATGCCGTAAAAATTGCTTCGGCCCAAAAGTATCATGGAAGAGAGTATTCATTAAGCATTGTCCTCGACATTTCTTCCAAAGATCGGTTTTTCCTTTCAACAACTCCATTTTGTTGAGGCACTCTAGGAGCCGAAAAATTGTGATTAATACCATATTTATCACATAAAAGTTCAAACGGGGTGCAATCAAATTCACCTCCGTGATCGGTGCGAATAGAAATTATTGAGAGATTTTTCTCATTTGATACCAAACGACACCATTTAGAAAACTCGGAAAATGCATCATCTTTATGTGCTAAAAATCTAACCCAAGTAAATCGAGAGAAATCATCAATAATAACCAAAGTGTAAAGTTTACCATTTAAACTAACATGTCTATATGGTCCAATCAAATCCATATGCACGAGTTCAAGAACTCGACTAGTGGAAACCTCGAATTTTGGTTTAAACGATTCTCGAGTATGTTTCCCTTTTATGCATGATTCACATAGATGTTTTCTATCAAACTTGAGTTTGGGCAATCCACGAACAAGGTCGTGTCTAGATAAAATAGAAATAATCGGTAAAGAAGTATGCCCCAATTTTCGATGCCATAAATATGCATTGTCATCCAAGGTAATAAGACATTTTTCATTGAATGAACTCTTATCATTAAGATCAACAATATAGATGTTTCCACATCTCAAACCAATGAATGCAATTTTATTATTTCTAAATGCCGTGCAATGCGTTGGCTCAAATAAAATTTTAAAACCTTCATCACAAAGTTGCGAAACGCTAAGGAGGTTATGATGCAAACCTTCAACAAATAGTACTTTGTTGATAGAAGGAGAAGGTTCCTTACCGACTTTGCCGATTCCTTTGATTTTTCCCTTTTGATTATCTCCAAAGGTCACATGTCCTTGTTCTTGATATTCGAGGTCTTCAAATAAGTCCTCGGAGCCGCACATGTGCCTTGAGCATCCGCTATCAATGTACCACTTGTTTTTCCTTGGTGCCGGTACCTCGATATTACTTTCGGAGTCGAGGGCCATGAATGCAAGATTTGCGTCTAGAGATCGTTCAATCTCCTCCTCGTCATCACTCCAAGAAGCGATTAGGACCTCCTTCTTTTTGAATCTTTCCATTTTAGGTTTTGAAGAGGATCCTCGGCATTCTTTGGCATAGTGACCGGCTTGACCACATTTCCGACAATTATTGTCGAACTTCTTGATAGGAGTGTAGCCACTCTTCTTTTGCTCCGGTTTGCCATCCCGACCAAGAAAACTTCGCCTCTTTTGAATTAGGTTTTTATACCTTCTAAAATTTTTGGCATAGAGAGCGAGTTCCTCGTCATCTTCATCTTCGGCAACATCTTCCTCAACGTCGCTATCAACATTGAATGCGACTACTCTTTCCCGAGGCTTTGGTTTTGTGCCTCTAGACTTGAGAACGATCTCATAGTTGATGAGTGACCCGATGAGGGCACTAAATTCGAGATTGTTGAGATCCTTGGACTCCATGATCGCGGTGACCGTGGCATCCCATTCTCGTGGTAACGATCGAAGAATTTTCTTAGCTTTGTCGCTGCTCGATATAGGCTTTCCGAAAGATGCAAGACCATTTGTTATAGCCGAAAATCGATCCAACATATTTGTGATCATTTCCTCGTCTTTCATGGAAAGTAATTCGTAGTCATGGAGTAACATATTAATTTTGGTCTCCTTGACTTGGGTGGTTCCCTCATGAGTGACTTCGAGAATTTCCCAAATTTCTTTTGCACTTTCATAGGACGATATCCTATTGAGTTCTTTGGGATTAAGAGCGCAATAGAGAAGTTGAGTAGCTCGTGAGTTGACATGCGTGTTTCTCCAATCCTCATCGTTGAATTCTTTGATCTTTTCAACGATCCATCCTCTTTCTTAGCAAGTTTAGGACCAAGAGCAATAACTTTACAGATTTCAATATCGTAGGCTTGAACGAAGATCGCCATCTTCTTTTTCCACATCATGAAATTGGAACCGTCGAAGAAAGGAGGACGGTTGAGAGCATTTCCTTCAATTTGGCCAAGAAGTGCCATTTGCGGATCTTTTTCTCTTAGGTGGTTAAACCTTTAAAAAGAGACCCTCTCCGATACCAACTGAAAAGATAAATTCACCACTAGAAGGGGGGTTGAATAGTGGTGATGCGGAATACCAAAATTTCTTGCGAGTAAATAGAGAATAGTGCGGAATTTAAAGACTCAAGAATTTATAGAGGTTCGGCAACTTGCCTACATCCTCTCTCCGACCTTCTTTTTCTATTGGCTTAAGAAAAACCACAATCTTAACTCATCTTCTATCGGTCCGAGTTCACAACCGTTACAATCGCTTGTCTTCTATCGGTCCAAGCTCAACCTCTCCCTCAATATAAATGTTTGTTTATCTAGTATTCTATAGGAACTAGATAATCCTCACTATATGAATATGGGAGTATAATCCTAACAATGCCGGATCAAAGATCCTAATAACACCGGATTAGTGACTCTTGATTCGTTTCTTTTACGCTCAAGTGTAAGTGATGCAACACTTACAACCAAATGAAAGAATACAAAGGATAGTAGATATTACAATGAAAATCACTCTTGTATCTTTCTTTTCTCACAACTTGAAATGCAATAAAAGATATAAAACTGAGCTCAAGTATACTTTGATTGCTTGTATGCTTGTATGCTTGAATGCTTGAAGTTGTGTTTTTGATACCCAAGTCCTTCGGGTATTTATAGGCGAGATCCATCCTTCAAATGCTGAAAAACATACTATTAGCGTGCGCTAATAGTGCCTTGTAGCGTGCGCTATTGGTTTTTGACTTGGAATCTCTGAACGGTCACAAAGACTGTTGCAACGGTAAAATACCATGTCTAGCGTGCGCTAGTAATGTAATGGTAGCGTGCGTTAACGTCTGGTCAACTAGTCTTCGATCTTGACTTTGACAATGTCCGATTTTCTCTCCAACGACTTTTTATCCAACGGCTAGATTTATGATTAGCGTGCGCTAGCAAGTATGCATAGCGTACGCTAGCATTAATTAAATCCAGCTTTTCCAGATTTTCCGGATCTGCATTGACTCTTGCCTTCCAACGGTAGAAATTCAAACGGTAATATGCTGACTCCTTTTAGCGTGCGCTAATGACTATACCTTAGCGTGCGCTATTGATTTCTTTCATTAACGTACGTTACCTTGTGTAGCGTACGTAAAGGCCTTAACGAATTGAGTCCAGTAGCTACTGGACTACAGACCGTAATATTGGTAGCGTGCGCTAGAGATGAGCAGTAACGTGCGCTATATCCTTGCTTTAGCGTACGTAAGATGATATGAGTAGCGTGCGCAACATCCATTTCTGATTTCCTTCCAAACTTCACTGACCTCTAGAATATTACGATAGCGTGCATTATTTTTACTGTATAGCATGCGCTAACTGTAGTTGCTTAGCGTGCGCTAACATTGAATAGCTTGCGTGCGCTATCGATCAGGCGATTTCACTTGGCTGCAGCTGACTTGTCTGGGTTGTATATGAATATCCCGATAGCGTGCGCTACTATATGATGAGTAGCATGCGCTAGCTTTATTTAGCTCCTTCAAAATATTATCGAGCCGAGATTGATCTAATTAAATGTTTTGAATGTAATAATCATCAAAATACATTTTTAGTCAACAATCCTTAGTTCTGGCTATTTTTAGATCAATGCTCTCTCAGCAACTATTCAATAAGTCATCCCTAGAATTCCTGCCATGCTGACATCTCTATATAGCTCCGGTCTCAATCCTTCAAAGAACCTCTCCACTTTCAGTGTTTCTGTGCTAACCATATGCTCAGCAAACCTAGACAGCATTTCGAACTTGCAGATGTAGTCTGAAACCGTCATACTTCCCTGTTTCAAATGTATAAATTCGTTCATCTTCAATGCACGAACAGGAGTTATAAAGTACTTATTTCTAAAGAGTTCCTTAAACTTAGTCCAAGTCATTGTTGCCACATTCTCAATAGCGCTTATCGTATCCCACCAATAACCTGCACTGCCCCATAACATGAAGGATGCACAAAGTACCTTATTCTCTTCAGAAACCTTACTATACTGGAACATGTTTTATATAGTCCTTAGCCAATCCTCTGCTTCTGTAGGATCCACTGCGCTCTCAAATGTTGGGGGATTCAACTTTCTGAACCTTCCTCCATCTAATTCAAGTTGTTCTACTCGAGGTGGCAGTCGGTTCATATCATCTCCCTGCAATCCTCGCATGTCTCTTTGTTGGATGAGTTGTTGGATTTGTTGAGATTGCCTTTCTACTAGTTCAGTCAATCGACCAATGATTAGATCACGATCAAAACTTGTGGACGTCATATCTGGATCTTGTGTTCTACCCCCATCACTACCTTCAGTTCTTGTTCTCGGCATTATTTTCTAGTTATGAGTGAGCCCTATATCATATGGTCAATATAATTAATGAAATGTGAGTGAACACAAATAAAATAACATTTACTGGATTTGTTGTGCTCCACATGCTCTGAGCTCATGTACATGGACAGTCTACAGGGCACAAACCGGGCTCTGATACCACCTGAAACATACCCACACTAACTACCTAACCTAAACTATCTTATATCATATTAGTACTTATAAATTATGGTGAATTTCGGCAGAGTTTTCCCTAAACTAGTACCTATCCCAAACCTATGACATCAAACCAACACAAGTATCACACAGAGACATCAAGTCTCAATCCAACTCAAACTCATGACATCAATATCTCCGTAGCTATAACTACAAGACATTAGTAAACAACAAAACCGCGAGCTTCCCAAATCTGTCACTTATTTATTTTACATTACGATATTTAAACAACCTCACAGGTTATATAAACATACTAAGTGAACTTAAAGTACCCATCACACCATCAACGACACTCGAACATATGAGTACATTACTATAATACATATTTATAAAGCAAGGTTCAGAAACAAGAATGAAAACATGTTAAGCCCATGGTTAATCCCAACAGGTCATCATCCATGTACGTCGACCCTCAGCAGTAGTGGAACTCCAACCCATCCAGCGAGGGAACATGCTCAAGCATCGGGATTACCTACAATGCATAAACCACGTGAGCTAAGGCCCAATAAATAGAAATCATTCATGTATCATGTCTGATGCAACATATGAAGTATGATTATCAATGAGAATCTATCAAAATCATTTTCTTATCCTTGGGCCCGTTGAACCACGTACTAAGCACCGGAATGAGCTCAATATCATATCATATCATACGGCATGCATCTACCATGCCAGATATATAAGGCATGCATCTACCACACCAAATATATCGTGAGAACATGCATCTACCATGTCTCACACATCATATAAGCATGCATCTACCGTGCTAAACATATCATGAAAGCATGCATCTACCATGCCTCGGTGCTCTAGCAGCGGCCAACAAAACATTTTTCTTTTCTTTCTTTCCATGATCGTACCATGCATGCAGACAATAGTGAGTCTCCTGTTATGAATACATGTGGAGATGATAATAGATGTTATGATCATGTAAGGTGCAACCAAACACTTTAAGCATAATACAGATCAATCATACAATACAATAGAACACTCTCAAGATATCATCAAGTTCAAAAACTAGTTATACAAACAATACTATGTTTATGCATTGTAGTTGTAGATGGATTTCTACTTACCTTGATTGGGTAATACCCTTACGTTTATACCAGTAGGATGTGGTTTTGATGATATATCTTCAAACCCTATTTCAAGGAATGTGTTTAAAGGATTTACATACCACACACAAGTTTTACTCTCTTCATATCTAAAGGGTTTATCACTTCCTATGTAGATGCATAACCGGTGTTCTATGTATTTTATGTCTGTTTATTAACGTATACCATCCCATTAACCAATCAATTTTGGACTTATAATTTATTAAAGAATCTATTAGTCTCTGTTTATAAAGTCCATTCAACTCTCATAACTTAAAATTCCAAGGTTTTATAACAATACACTTGATTAAGAGAGTTTATCAACGTCTTGTCATAATCAGATTTTGTTTTGCTTATAACCACTAGAATATAAGTTGGATTCGCACTACTTTTTGACACAATATCCCTAATATACTTAAGAAAAAATTTATAGAAACTTCTGACCCTGAAACAGACAAATTCAATACCATATACAAATAGTTCCAAAAAAGGTGGCAGAATTGACTCTTTTATAGTCTTAGTGAGTTTTAAGCCTTATAAATCCATATTAAACACAAGGGTAAGCCATGGATGAACTCTTAACATCATTATAACATGTCTAAGAATATATAAAAGCTCTCACACCTTCTAAATAGCTAAAAAACATAGCAAGAACAAGGAAGAAACAAAGGAAACTCACATTGATTGTCAAAGGAATCGAGGTGTTGATGTTTTGATGATTTCTTCTTGAATTTTTTGTGAAATTTTGAAGTAGGGAGCTTCTTGTTCATTTTAAGACTGTAAATTAGGGTTGATGGTCGGATTTATCCATCAACCAACTGTGTTAAGTCGGTTATGAAGGTGAAATGTCCAAAATACCATCGAATGACTACTAGAGACTAGGTTGAAAGAATGGATCAATTCAAGTAGTCATGATCCGGTTCTTGGAGTGTTTGAACCGGTTCCTAGTATATATTGACAAAATTTAGGGTATGGAAGATCTTTAAAATGGTTTAGTATAAGTTTAGGATGTATTTTTATTACTTAAAAACTCGATTACTCATGCGAACAAGGTTGATAATGCTAGTGAAGGAGTTTATTGTCAAACTTTCTAAAACTTCACAAATGCGACACTGTAGATAAAATGGAAGGACTCATTTACTAATAAGATATAATTAATACAATAAACTAAAATATAAGTTCAATTCCTACCGCAGTTGGAACGAATAAGGTGTAGACAGATCACAATATTTTACAAACGTTATCAGATACAATCATAAATTGTATCCTATTAGGTATTGACAAGAATCAAGGTACTTGACACGTGTTAGTATATTAAATGATGGTTATTCACTTTAATAATCAATCTAAAGTGACCTAGTACACGCGACGACTAAAATCTCGAGATAAGCTAGTTAACCTCCGATAGACACGTTAGTGACACCTTTATGACTTCTAGGCTTACCACGTGTACTCAGAGTTTTATAAGATATTTACATATATTTTATTTTTGTATTAGAAATAATATGAATAACGTAACTTATTTCCATAACATATACCACGATAGTGTTTTAGACTTTAGTTCAAATGTTTAGCACATTTATATGTAGTGAAATTAACTATAAGATCATCTGAACCATGAAACGTCAAGTAATCCAAATAACGCATAATTAACAAGTAATGCATGAATCATATTGACCAAATGAGTAGTGTCAGGCTGGGGTATCACAATTTTTTAGCAGGTCATTTTCATCTTTCAGCTCTAAGTTTGAAATTTGGAGTTGTATGTTTTCTCGTTTTAAAGTCTCATGGGCCTTTTGAATATTTTTGAATTCATTCATTATATTTTCAAAAGTATGCGATGCATTCTCGGGAGTAACTGAATTAAGCTTACTTCATCATCGCTATCCTCATCCTCCTGAACTTCTTTGGCCATAAAGTACATATATGCTTTATCTCCGATCTCATCATCGGACGAGTCACTGTCAACGACAGCTTGAAAGACTCCTTAGTTTTGTTGGACGCTGGCGCGGCTTTTGATTCACCAATCAGGGCCTTGAGCTTGTTTTCCCAGTTACGTCTTCTTTCATCCATTTATTGTTGCTCAGCTTCTGGAAACTTTTGTACTTTCGGATGTGGCCATTTATTTGCATAATGTCCGGGTTTCCTACAGTTATAGCATAAGTTAGAATAACCAGATGAGGGAGTTTCTAAACTTACCTTGTGAAAAGGCTTGGGCCTGTATGGTGTCTTTCCAGACTGTTTGATGAACTTTTTGAATTTGTGCATGAGCAGGGCCATTTTATCTTGTGACAGGATATCATCATTGCTGTCAGCAGTCTTGTGTGCGGATTTGGATGTGCTGAGGGCGGAGCTGTGTCTCCTCTCAGATACAGCGGAAAGCGCTGTAGTCTTGGCAGGTGACTCTTTGGCCTTTTCTCTCCTGTCAATATCATACTCAAGAGCTTTAAGGTCAGAGAATAGGTAAAAAAATAGAAATATCATTAAGGTTACAGGATGCAGGCATAGATGTAGTCTTTATGTCCCATCGGGCAGGGAGTGATCTAAAGATTTTTAAATTTTTCTCCTTTTGGGTATGCACAAGTTCACCGACAATGCCAGTAAATCTGAGGTCAAGCTCCTCAATCATTTCAGAAGTTTTCATTTCAAAGGACTCAAATTGCTGAGTAAGTTTGGAATTTTTATTTTCTTTCGAGATCTCAGTACCCTCGCAGATCAGCTTGAGTTTCTCCCATATTTACTTAGTTGCCTTATAGCTCTTTACCTTTGAGAATGTGCCTTTGTCGAGAGTGACAAATAGCGCATTCTTAGCAACATTGTCTAAGTTCGCATGCTTGCGATGGTCTGTTGTCAATTGCACACGCTCCTTCTCGAGCATTTCAGCATGAGGTTGTCCTTCTACCCTCACGGCAGTATTAAACTTCATTATCTTTATTGAACCTTCTTGGATGACGAATATCATCTCCTCATACATGGCTGCAAGATGAGCCTCCATCCTAATTCTCCAGTCATCAAACTCTTTAATAGAGAACATAGGAACCTTATTTATCATAGAGGTATCCATTTGAGAAATACAGAAGATGATGAAAATATGGTATGGTTTTCAAAAATGAGTGATTTGTGGATCTGACTCAGTTAAAAATCAACTGATTCTTTTTAGAATCAACCGCTCCGATACCACTTGTTGGCCACTAAGTATACAATTAACAACATAGAATATAGACGCGCAGTAAGCTGTATGATTTTCGAAGTTAGTTTGCATAGTAGAAGTTTGGTGTTAGTTGCTGTAAATACAGCAACTAGGTGTTCTCCTGTTTGCTTGATGCGTACAGGGTTTTTAACAGTGTATACTTGATAAATCGCTATAGAATGAAAATAGTAAATACAGAAGGTCAATGACACAGTTTAAAGTGGTTCAAGGTAAACCCCTCTATGTCCACTGATCCTCCACACAGGAGTAAAAAGTTTATTACAATCACAACGTACACAACTACGTGACTTTAACTAAATCTGTCTCTTTATCATTCACAGATATTGATAGAGGGACTGTAGCTTTGGGTCATTCATATAGATTGGCTTGAGCTCTTTTTCGACTCGCTTCTTCTCACGCAGATCGAAGCTTCATCTTCAATGCTATTCTTCCCACACAGGCCGGAATACACAAGGATCCTTAGTCCACACAGGGCTAATGATAATCTCAACAGAAAGGTAGAACAAATCCCAAACAGCAGTTTTATCTCTGATGAACAATCGTTGTATGCTATGTTGTTTGCGTTGTGGACTTATATATTTCTTCGCTTGGATACTGCTATATACTCACGAAATATACTTCTTTGTAATTACTAGAATGTCGGAGTAATCTGTTAGTGCTTTCACGATAATGAATGACTTGTGTGTTTTTCGTGTGTATTTAAGTCTCCTGGCTTGGTGGTATTTATAACCTTGGAAATGTATCCGTTATAAATGAAGTCGTTGCTGGTTGGTGAGATGTTGACGTCTGCCTTTTGATTGGTGGCTGCTGAATGTTTGAATTAAAGCATATCGCATTTAATGCTTCAGACATCCTTTGTCTTTGCATTAAATGCTCCAGAGCATTCAGACTTGTCTCTCTCCAGCTGCATTAAATGCCGTCCTTTCAGCAATAAATGTTGCTTTAACTGTGAATACTTTATGAATAAATAATGTTTATCTCACAGCAGTTTAAAGCTTTTTATATTTAGTTCTGTTGGATGTGTTTTACTTTTCCCAAGTCAAACACTTTCAGGTTGTATGTCGTATCCAACACATTGTCTCTTTGCTGTATGAAAACGGTTCTGAAGGATAGACTGTACAAGATCTCTTTGCTGTATGTTTGGGCTGTATAAAGAGTTCTAACAGATTCCATACTTGACAGTATTCAGACTCATTTGAGACTTCTTTGCTGTATATTGATAATTATCAAAACAGGAATGTTTATACCAACAAACCCGAACTCCTTCCACTGAAATCACATGCCCCATGAATGTTACTTCCCTGAGCTAAAACTCACATTTGGAAAACTTTACATATAACTGCTCAGCTCTTAAAATATCTATCACAATATGAATATGTTCAGCGTGCTCCTCCTGGCTCCGGGAATAGATAAGGATATCGTCGATAAAAACAACTACGAATTTGTCCAGATATTCGAAAACCTTGTTCATAAATTGCATGAACACTGTTGGGGCATTGCTTATCCCGATATGCATAACCACAAACTCGTAATGACCGTATCTCATCCGAAAAGCAGCTTTTGGTATATCGTTATCCTGAATCCTCAACTGATAATAGCCCGACCATAAATGAATCTTCGAGAAGATTGTCGCTCCCTGAATCTGATCAAACAAGTCATCAATCCGGGGCAAAGGGTATTTATTTTTGATGGTTAGATTGTTTAATTCTCGGTAGTCGATACATTAACAAAGCAATTCATCTTTCTTTTTAACAAAAAGCGCCGGTGCGCCCCAAGCTGATGCGCTCAGTCGAATGTACCCTTTATCCAACAACTCCCACAACTGTTTCTTCAACTCTAACATCTCTGATGGTGCCATACCGTGCAGTGCTCGAGAAACAGAAGCTGTATTCGGCTCTAGATCAATAGGAAACTCGACTTCTCGCTATGGTGGTAATCCCTGTAAGTCATCTGGAAATACATCAGGATATTCATTAACGACTGGAATCGAGGACATCTCAACTCCACCATCTTCTGCCTTCAAAGCGTAACATCAATAGCCTACGCAACTCTAGTTCAGAAGTTTCATCGCCTTCAAGGCGTTGATCACACTTCTCGATCTACCCGATTTACAACCTACAAGAGTATGTTATGTGCCATCCTCGGCCACTGTCGAGATAGTACGAGTCTGATAGTCCATGATAGCACCGTGACGATCCAGGTAATCGTCCCCGAGGATCAAAGGACCCTTTAAGTCTACAACAATGAGGCTCGAGAGCCAATCCCGGTTCCCGATCCTTGTTGGGCAGTCTCTGACTTCCTGATTCCCAACCATATGATCCCCATTAGGCATACCCACTACGAATGGCTCACACTCGAATAAACAGTCAATACAAGTACGATGTATATAATCTCATGCAATAAAAGAATGGGTAGCACCCGAATCAAATAGCACCGAAACTGGATGAGAAAGGATCTGAGTGGTACCTGATGTCATTGGAGCATCTTTATCCTCTGTACGTCTCATCTGGTATAGGCGGGGATGTACTGATCCCGAACTCAACACTGCACGATGGTCCGGCTAACCCCGAGCCCTACCACGGCCTGAACTCTGAGGATCCTGAGAAACTGGGGTCTTCAGATTGATACTAAGCTCCTTTTGCATTGTAGTGGATGTTGGGGCTTTGGCTGCCCTGGTTGCCCTCTCATAATGAGCTGCACAATGCCCACTCTGCGTGTACAAGTAACAAGTAACCAACGGAACGGACAATCCTTCACTACATGCTCACTCTGACTGTGACTGAAATAGACTCTGCCACTAGGTATAGTAAACTGAACCGAACGGTTTCCATGGGAGACTCCAACTTGATAAAACAATCTTGTCCCCGATGCGGGATCAGATAGCGACTTAGAAAACCGACCACCCTTACTGGCTGACAAAATTGCCAGTAGTTTTCTATTTCTTAGACTCGGAACCAAACTCTGACTCTGGAACAGCCATCTTAATTGCCAAAGCACGATCTTGATATTCTTTCAACGTAGCACACATAAGTGGTGCCATGCTCTGTTTGATATGCGGCTTCATACGCATGTTAAAATAGTGGATCTTACCCGCCTCAGTTCTCACTTGATATCTCACATAGCCCAACTGCTGATTATAGGTAATGATGGCCTGGGATATCGGTACATACTGCGGCGTAGCTGTAAAGAACTCAACAATCCTGCACTCCCGAACTGACGGCGCACAATATTCCGCCTCCATAGCGGTCTTAAACTCATCCCAAGTGGTTACACGATCTCTGGGTGCCATTGCCTCCCACCATTCTGCGGCTTCCTTATCTAGGAGGCATTGAGCAATAAGTACCCTCCTGTCATTCGGACAAGACACGACATCAATAGTTCTTCCTAACTAAAATAGCCAATTTTCCCAACCCAAAAAATCAGTAGAACCAACAAAATGAGAGGGTTGCATCTCCATCACTTTCTGAAGCCATTTGTTGGCTTCGTCTTCCACAGTCGGGGGCGGATTCTGGTTCCCACTTTGAGCTATCTGAGACAGTTGAGATACCAACTGCTGAAGGATAGCAGTAACTCCTACGTCAGTATTATTTCCCGACGGTTGACCCTGGATAATTGATAAGTCCTGATGTCCTTCAGAACTCAATGGTAGAGTATTCGGCACAGAATGCGAAGCCTAATCCACTGATGACTGGGAAGGCATAACTCCCTCATCAGCAGCTTCTCGACCATGGCCTCGGTCGCGTCCCGATCTGGTCTACCATGACCTCTCAACATACTGAAGAATAAGAAATTAAACGAGACAAGATCGGCACAATTCACAATTCACGTCGTCGGTACTCCAACTCACGATTCAAATTCACATAGAAAAAATAATACAGAAGCGTAACCGTTTGAGGAGATTTATATGTAACACCCCCAAGTTATTCAGGGTATATTACAGCGCCGTGAGCCCCGTCGTGGGACCCACAAGGCTATTCACACGCGGAACCATGAACTTTGACCGATAAGGTCAAAGCATAATCCAATGGAGGACAATAAAATTGGCACTCAAGACAATATCCAATAAGACCAAATACATTACATCAATAATCAAGCCCAAGGCAACATAGGCCAAAACATCAAGAAAGCCAGAAACAGTACTCGAGTACACATAACCATTTCAAGTACAACATCACTGAATGGATGAAATACAAAGTATAACCAATGACAAGATACAGCATCACATTTGCCCATCATCCTCATGCTGACCCAGTACATGCCTATCCGCTCTCCTGGATCCTGAATTATATGAAAGGTATTTCCCCCAAAAGGGGTTAGCCGTCGAATAGCTAGTACAAGTATATCGAATATGAAACACAATACTTCTCAACAATAAAGTAAATGTAATCATCATTCCATCAGGCTCAATACTAGTATTCTGGAATAACTAAATCTCATAGCACTTCATTTCAATACATACGTGATTAACCGTGGAACCGCACCAAAGGCAACGGAACCCTCAGAGGCCCCGTCGGACCCTCCCAGAGTGGTTAACCCAAAATATTCGCGGAACCGCACCAAAGGCAACGGAACCCTAAGAGGACCCGTAGGTCCGTCCCAGAGTAAATATATACAATCATTCAATTCATATACCTTACTTTCGAAGTCGAGAACATACAATCATAAACATATACTTGCCTTTGAGACATCGAGAATCGGAAGGAAACGAATACAAGTTCGATAGGACCAAGAACGCACTTCCGGCACCTAAACGATTCGTAAGGAATATGATAATTAATAATCCATACTCAAATCACACGAAGAAACTCCTGAAACCCACATACGATTCATAAAACTCCAAGGATAAACACCTAGAGGTTTGGAAATCATCCAAACCCTCTCTAGTCCGAACAAAGTACATAAACATCCATATAATCGTAGGGGAAACGTAGGTACGGGGTAGATACATCATAATCTCAAAGATTTCAAGCTCCAGAATAGATAAATCGGATGAATCTAAGAAAATCCCCAAAATTTATCGAACTAGGGTTCTAAGGAATTTGCCTTGATTTAGAAGGTAGAAGCAGATTAGATGTTGTATAATCTTTGTTATTCAATCCTAGATGATGATAGCTGATGAAAGATTGCCCCCAAATCGCCCTCTGGATCGTCCTCCCGTGCTCTCTCGTCGGGAATGAGTAAAAGGGATGAAAAATGACGAAGAACGGTGTTGACCCCCTCTTATATACTGCGCCTGATTAGCGCGCACTAAAACACAAGGCTAGCGTGCGCTAACGGGGTCACTCGGTAGTCCAGTAGCTTCTGACCTGCGTCATTAGCATGCGCTACATCTGGCCCTAGCGCGCGCTGCGCAAACCCGATAGCGTGCATTAGCCCACGCCTAGCGTGCGCTAACTACTAGCCCAGAGAGCAGAATTTGGCTACTGCCTCTGCCAGACTCAACCCATTAGCGCGCGGTACTGGCGAAGCTAGCGCGCGCTACTCGACATGAATAGCCTGCGTTAACTCACACCTAGCGTGCACTATCTGCTCCATCTAATATCATCGTCGCAAGTTCCATTCGATACGAACATGTTCCGAAGGATACGAAACTCTAGAATCAACAACATCTCGATAGGCACTCACAAGAGCGATAAAAGCGAAAGGACGATAAGGTCAAAATCATGAAAAATACAGGTATTACTTTCTCTACCTCTAAAAAGATGTTTCGTCCCAAAACTTAAGAAATAAAAAGTTCAGGGTATCCCGATCGCATTTTCTCCTCCGTCTCCCAAGTCGCTTCCTCAACTCCGTGTCTTGACCATTGCACCTTAACCATCGGAATGATTTTGTGCCGAAGCTGCTTCTCACGACGTTCAAGAATATCCACCGGTCTCTCTGAAAAGGTAACATCCTAGGATACATCAATCTCACTATAATCGATAATATGACTTGGATCCGGCACATACTTTCTCAACTGAGAAACATGAAAAATGTTATGGACATGACTCAAAGTTGGAGGCAATGCCAAGCAATAAGCTAAATTTCCAACCGTGTCCAAAATTTCAAACAGTCTGATATACCTCGGACTAAGTTTCCCCCTTTTTCCGAAGCGGAAAACTCATTTGGTCGGCGATACCTTGAGTAGAACATGGTCTCCTACTTCAAATTCCAATGGTCGACGACGAGTATCGGCATAAGATTTGATATGTTGAAGGGCATTCTCAAATGACGAAATGAACTCAACTTCATCCATCTGTATTGTATTCAAACAATACCAAGAATCCCCAAAACATCATCATAAGTCATAATTGTGGACTGAACTATCTGTGCCAAATCCTGTCCGTCGGATTGCACCGTCAAATCTCAATCTGGATCAAACCCAATATCACATAATATATTTGTAGATCAACTACCACGAAACAACGATAACAAGTCCCGAAACATCAACGTACAGTCTGGATGCTCATATGATCAATAACAATGATCAACCAATAAATCTACCGAGAATATCATCGACGTGATAAATTCCAACACGATCAACAAAGGAACAACAAACACCGAGAATACCATCAACATAATAAACTCCAAACGATCAACAATAATAGATCTCGAAGAAATAACCCCGATTGTCGGACATACCCCTCGGGCATATGAACAATCAGTTGCAACCCGTCGAACATACCCAACCATAAATAGAGGATGAATGACCAATCCTTGTGGCTCAAAGATGGATGTCACAGTAAGCCCGATCGGGAAATGTGTCCGTGCACATGTCCACCCCGTATACGGAATCTAGGATATACGTGGGACATGTACCTAATTAGCCTCACGAAGTAATGTCTCGTGTGCACGGTCCAATGCGGAAACATCCACGCACGACCATAGTGTGCCCCGACTAAAAATCGTACACAATAACCAATCGGCACGCAGATATGACTCCATGTATGTCACGAGGCAACATGACAATGAAACTCAAAGAATCACATATCTGATAAGGATAAAAAGACTCACTAAAGTGAACAATGACAACTGACAATGAAAAGTCGACACGACCAATCAATATCCAAACAATAATCCTGGGATCATCATCCCCAATGAATGATCAACACGATCAACGATCTCAATGCAAACAGTCCTGGGATCAGCATCCCTCAACGAAACAATCAACATGAATCCCATCATACGGAACATCAACATACAACATATACAACAATTTACCAGAATAATTATCCTCATAACGGAACAATACTTAAATTACCTCAATGTCGGAGATAATATCCTTTTCCATGAACAACATCCCTGAACGAATACACAGTTATTCGAATAATCTCGAATGAGGTACCGCCCATCAATATCAATAAGCCACCATCCCGATACCAATGTCGATACGACAAACTATCTTCGATATCCGACATTCCATATCACATGCCAAGCCTAATTCACATCTCCGTATTCAATCAAACACAATTAAATCATATACATTATGATTTAATCCAAACTAGGGCACAATATACAAACCATCATCCCAACAATTTACATTTATAATATCATTGCTATATGAATTATATATGAAATGAAAGCGAAATCATTCATTAACTATTATAAACTGAACAAGTATAAACTTGCCTCGATACCGATACAACGAAGCCGATACCAATTCCATTGCCTTCGTCTACGAGCTCCTCAGCCCCGACCAAAAGCAATCTACGAACTCTTCAATCTCAACCGCAACACAACTGTCATAATGAACGATCAATTATCGCAACCTATTGCAACAATCGATTAATGCAAATTCGATAATAATCAACACTCGATATAACCAACCAATCAACTGAACGGCTCAACAATACCTCGATCAGAGATAAAACCAAATAGTCCAACTCAACAATTACGAACTCATATCCACAATACAAATCGTTACTCGATAATCATAATTAATAATCAATATAACCGATCAACAAACCCAATGGTTCTATAATATCTCGATTAAGCACAAATCCGAACAACCCAAGTCAAACAATCACGAACCCATTACCATAATACAATTCCACAATCTGATAATCATACCAACAATAAATTTAACCAAGTGTCTTAACATACTCGACTCCAACTTCAACTTTAAATACGAATTAACAAGGTTCCTTCTTGTTCATATTCGTAAATTCATAGAAAACAAATTACCGGTTATTACCATGAATAATCATATCAACTTATCCCGATAACAAGGATTACACAACATACCCTATTTCGAATTCAACCGTAAATTTAACATGATATATTTTACCCTGGTTCATATTTATCAACCTCACACTAATACTATATATTAAGATTATCAATTAATCCAATCATCCGATCATTCAATTCGTATGAACGCATATACTCAAAGACGGATAATACTCTCGTCAAATTCATAATTAACAATACGAAAATCATATCACCTACTCACATAACTTGTCTCTTGACATCAACAATCATCATTAACATCCGAAAATGAGGAGAATGATTAACCAACATATCTCCAGAAGACGAACAATGCAATTCATACCACAAGAATCGTATCAATGTCCATATATCAACAACAAGGTCAATATAATTCGGCAATCCATCTCACAATCGTACTTATCAACATGTTTATGTGATAATCATCAACTCAAGAACACCAATATTCAATCTAAAATGAAATCCAAATGGAATGTTAATTACTTTTTCGAAGAAATGGGTTGATTCTCACTCAAGGTTGAATCCATTTCCAGGTTTAATGATGTTACAAATGATCAACTCCATGATACTCAAGTGTTTTCGAACCTCAAAATCTCCTCCAAGAATACTCTCTACCGGGTGAAGGAAGGAAATGGCCGAAAATGTGTATCAATGCCCAACTGCACATATTTACACTTCACATGAGTAGCGTGCGCTAACTGACTTTGTTAGCGTGCGCTATCACATTCCAAAGGCTGCTTCGCCATTTTGTTCCATGTCTTACGTACGTAAGTCCTATGCCATGACGTACGTTACATGGCCGTTGACTTGCTACAGTTAAAGACTTATTAGCGTACGCTATCTCCATGTACAATTACTATTGAAACGTACCTCGATCTGGATCCCTTCCAAATGTATACCATCGACCAAGTATATCCACAATCTCATCAACAACAACTATATACTACAATCCTCATAAAACTTCACTTATTCATTCATCAATATGCAATACAACACAAAAAAACCGAAGATGCCTGTGTCCCACATGCCGAAATCACCCGCGATTGTCGGGATTCCCTTGACCAGTCTATATTTAGCGTGCACTAACCTTATGTTCAGCGTGCGTTAAATGCCGTTGACGCACGAAAATCGAAAGCTGTTAACAATCCTACCTACCACTCGGATTACTTCTAACATGGCCTTGCGCGCGCTAGTCTATCTTTTAGCGTGCACTGAGCGTGCACAATAGCGTACGCTATGCTTGAATATTAGCATTCGCGAAGTAGGCTGTACTTGGCCAATTCCATCCATTCCTGTCCGTCATCTCAACATACTGAATACGTATATACTGACATACTAAATACCTATACTCGTTCCAATAACATTCTCATATGATATACCCGATATCAAAATTAAAGCAACCTGATACACGATATCCTCAAATGCAATTGTCGACCAAGTACGACAATTATACAAATACAATTGTCTCAGTTCTCAAATTATTTTATCCATACTGTATAGACACCATGCTATCCAGTATATCTTAGATAAAATAACACGAAAAATTTATACTGAAAATTTATACCGAAAATACAGATATTGCATACTACCCCCCTTAAAATAAGTTTCGTCCTCGAAACTTGCAATCCTGTCACCAACAACAGATCAACTCAAAATTTCCAAACTCATCACAAGAGCAATCAATCGTCGCCACAAGCGAATAACCAAAACAGTATACTTACACGTGCGTGAAGCTGATGACCTCCCGTGATACTAGCATACGACTCCCATACGAAGTCTCAACACAATTCAACACACACCAATATCGCAATTAGCAATTTGACAATATCTCAAGAAGAGTCTGCGTCCGTGACCACGGCCACGTCTATGTCCCCTGTCAGTAGACATTTTGAAGGACACACATGTACGCAAGTATAATCCAAATCGCACGTCCTCGAAGTGACCGATTCGTAAGAATACCAAACTAAAAGCGAAGCGATTAAGAAAACACAAGAAAAGTAAGAGGACTTACAAGTACCGGTCGCATTGTGATGATGGCAAAGTGGTGATACTGTAGACAAACGATGACTCAATCAACCCAAAAGACCAACAGCCTAGGTATCCATAAACCTAAGCTCTGGTACTATATTCTGTAACACCCCCATGTTATTCAGGGTATATTACAGTGCCATGAGCCCTGCTGTGGGACCCACAAGGCTATTCACATGCGGAACCTTGAACTTTGACCGATAAGGTCCAAGCATAATCCAATGGAGGACAATAAAATTGGCACTCAAGACAATATCCAATAAGACCGAATACAGTACATCAAGAATCAATCCCAAGGCAACATAAGCCAAAACATCAAGAAAGCCAGAAACAGTACTCGAGTACTCATAACCATTTCAAGTACAACATCGCTGAATGGATGAAATACAAAGTATAACCAATGACAAGACACATCATCACATTTGCCCATCATCTTCATGACGACCCGGTACATGCCTATCCGCTCTCCTGGATCCTGAAATACATGAAAGGTATTTCCCCCAAAAGGGGTTAGCCGTCGAATATCTAGTACAAGTATATCCAATATGAAACACAATAATGCTCGATAATAAAGTAAATGTAATCATCATTCCATCAGGCTAAAGACTAGTATTCCGAAATAACTAATTCTCATAGCAATTCATTTCGATACATACGTGATTAATCGTGGAACCGCACCAAAGGCAACGGAACCCTCAGAGGCCCCGTCGGACCCTCCGAGAGTGTTTAACCCAAAATATTCGCGGAACCGCACCAGAGGCAATGGAACCCTCAGAGGACCCCTCGATCCGTCCCAGAGTGAATATATACAATCATTCAATTCATATACCTTACTTTCAAATTCGAGAACTTAGAATCATAAATATACTTGCCTTTGAGACATCGAGAATCGAAAGGAAAAGAATACAAGTTTGGTAGGTCCAAAAACACACTTCCGGTACCTAAATTATTCGTAAGGAATATGATGATTAATAATCCATACTCAAATCACACGAATAAACTCCCGAAACCCGCCTACAATTCACAAAACTCCAAGGATAAACACCTAGAGTTTTGGAAATCATCCAAACCCTTTCTAGTCCGAACAAAGTACATAAACATCCATATAATTATAGGAGAAACGTGGGTACGTGGTAGATACATCATAATCTCAAAGATTTCAAGCTCCAAAATGGATAAATTGGACGAAAATAAGAAAATCCCCAAAATTCTCAAACTAGGGTTCTAAGGAATTTACCTTGATTTGGAAGGTAGAAGCGGATTAGATGTTGTATAATCTTTGTTATTCAATCCAAGATGATGATAGCTGATGAAAGATCTCCCCCAAATCGCCCTCCAGATCACCATCTCGTGCTCTCTCGTTGGAAATGAGTAAAAGGGATGAAAAATGACGAAGAACGGGGTTGACCCCTTCTTATATACTGCGCCTGATTAGCGCGCGCTAAAACGTAAGGCTAGCGTGCGCTAATGGGGTCACCCGGTAGTCCAGTAGATTCTGACCTACGTCATTAGCATGCGCTACATCTGGCCCTAGCGCATTTCCTATTGGGATTCGGTGCCTAAAACGAAGGCCCAGCAGAAGCGGTAAAACGAAAATTAATTCGATCCGAATCCCTACGAGGATCAATCGAGCTACGTATATACGAATATTAAAACGAAACACAAGAGATGCAAGATCTTACCCTTGTAGTCTGTTGATTAAATGGTTTCCTTCTCTTGAGCTATTCCCCAAGCTTGATATGAATTCCCTACGATCCAATTTGCTCCAAGCTCTTGGATGATCCAACGCCGAAAGGACCGCATCTCTACTTGCCACGTGCCGTAGAAATGACCGGAATGACTAAACCTCGTTATCCTCCAAGGATACAGCTAGAACAAGGTTATAAAAGCTTTAATAATCAAGATTACAACACTCTAAGTGTTTAATCTATAATCTCTCTATCTCACAAATATTTTCTCCAAGAAAACTTATGAATGAAGATGAAGATGATGAAGAATGTTATGAAACCTTGGAAAAACTTTTTCTCTCTCCTTTCTACTTGCCAAAACTATGAGTGATCAAAGTGTGGGCAAAAAGGATTTGGTCATCACATTTATTCTTATCATATCTCCCCATATCACTTACCTATTGACAAAATCACCCAAGGTGATATTTTTTATCCCCTTGATTGATCACAAGGATTGAGCCCCACCAAGTGAAGACCAAGACCATGGAGGGAGTAGGTGATTTGGGGCGGCCATATAGAAGGATCCAAACGAGTTCGGTCCGTTTCGGACTCCCGTGAGACCAAACAGATAAACTCCCATTCCATTCCAATGTATTTGTATCGATTAATTAATCTAATTATTTAATCATATTAAATACATAATAACATAATTAATTTCTCCAAGAAATAATTACATTCATGAATTAAATTAATCACCCAGTAATTCATGTAATTCATCATGCCGTAAATCGATTTATCCAATAAATCAATTTAGACATCCAATGTCCTAAATTAGATATATAATATCTAATATTCATAATGAGATAATAACCTTGATTCATTTCATCGTAATCCTATTGCGCGACTTCGTAGGTCCGTCTCAGTTAGCAATGGGAGGAACCAAAGAGTAGTAGCACCACCTAGCCAGCCTGGCGGCCTACACTGTACCCCAATTGAGAATGAATGATTGGGATCAATCAAGAACCATTCTGTTGTGAATACCAGTATATGTATAAACCCTTCTTTCAAATGTCCCGATCAAGTTATAGGGTCACGGTCAGTCAAACCCTATCTATACTTGACTCTATGCATGTGTTAATGCAAATCAAGACCATCGAGCTCTCGTGTATCCAATACAAGCCAATAACCGCATGGGACATATAACCCGCTCACTAACGGGAGAAAGAGTTCTATCTTGCTATTCAGTTGGACCTGCTACTTGCCATCAAGATACACGTCGAGGTTGACCCCCGCCTTCCGGTTTACAGGGTCGAACTATTCTAATGAAAATCTTGACGTCACAAGCACATCCCTACTAAATCCTCAAGTCGAAGGTTCACGAATACCTATCACAACCTTTCGATTCCGTCATTGACTGTCCTGGAGTAAAATCCGTGTGATGAATCGAGGGTGAGTCAGTTCGAGTATACTAATCCAATTAGCATACCTATAACGTGTGCTTCCACTAACCACTGGTGTTCGACAGGCACTCTTCATGTCAAATAACACGTCATACAAGTCTTCAAATAAACTTAACGCCCAGTCAAGTTTCATCGACTTGCGAACGATTAAATATTTGAGCTATAAACCTTTCCAGTGCTGATCCCCTTATCCAATAAGGGGTGGAACGTTTTGCTCTCAAATACATGGACTAGTTTCTATATGTATATTTACGAGTTAGGAATGCTAGTAACTACCAATAAATAAAGAAACATTCATTTGCCTTAGGATAATGATTTACATAATTACAAGTACAATGCCCTCACTGAACATCCTCTGAGTGGCATTCGAGGGCATACTCCTAACAATCTCCCACTTGCACTCAATGCCACACATTATGATATCTAATATCCATGTTCTCCAAATGACGCTCCAAGATAATCTGAGAAAGTGGCTTCATCAGTGGATCAGCGACGTTGTCGGCTAACTCTACTCTATGCAGCACAATGTATCTCTATGCGAACAAATTCTCTTACGAGATGATACTCTCTCTCAATATGTTTTATACCATTATGAAACCTCGGCTCATAGGCCTGTGCTACCGCTCTGGCATCGCTGCACAAGGTGTCACTTGAAGTTTACCCAGCAACTTCTAAATCCTTCCTTTGGAGGTCTCCGAGGCTGCTTTATACTCAGCCTAATAGGTGGAATTAGCAGTCGCGCTATACTTGGCACCATGCCAAGATACTGCTACTCCATTAAGAGTAAATATGTAGCCAGAAGTAGACATCAAATCGTCTTTCTGTCCTTGGAAGTCCATTTCAGTGAATCCCACCACATTCAGTTCTCCACCACCATATTTAAGAACCAGATCTCTAGTCCTTCTAAAGTACTTGAGAACGTTCTTTGCGACGGTCTAATGTTCCCTAACTAGGTTAGCCCGAAACCTACTTACCATGCTCCCAGCATGCGCAGTGTCATGTCTCGTACACAATAAAGCATATATAAGGCTACCCACTGCCGAAGCATATGGTATATCACTCATTTCCTTTCATAGTTCCTCACTATGGTTTATTCCATGTCTCATCGATAGGAACCCTGTTTTAGAATAATCCATCTTAAATCGCTTTAAGATTTTATCTATATAGAGGGCTTGGGAAAGACCTATCATTCTCTTCACTCTATCCCAGTAGAGTCGAATCCCAAGAATATAGGTTTCTTCTCTCAAGTCTTTCATGGAGAAATTACTCGAAAGCCAAGCTTTCATAGAACTGAGCATTCCCACATCATTTCCTATTAGTAGAATGTCATCTATAGTACTAAGAATGTGATCTTGCTCCCACTAACCCTCTTGTATAAACAAGGTTCCTCTTCATTTTGCATGAAGTCAAATTCTTTGACTGCCTCGTCAAAACGAAAGGTCCCAACTACATGAAGACTGCTACAGTCTATTTCATGGAGTCTACATCCACCATTGCTAGGTCATTTGTCGCGGGTCTGTCTCTTGGCTATCACTTGGAACCTCATGGAGACCCAACTCCTCCAAGTGTACAAGGCCATACCTCTCAGGTAAATGAGACACCCTACTAGACCTACGAGGTGGTTGTACTTGTGTTTCAGAAGGTTCGGTTCCAATTTCTTGCACAAGTGTCTCCTTAGGAGTTTCATTGTATTCTTTCAAAGAAATACTTCTACCTGCTCCGCCTTCCTGAATGAACTCAGCTTCCAGGAAGTGTGCATGCAAAGAAACAATGATCTTTCGATCTTTGGGCATGTACAATAGATAACCTATCGTCCCAGATGGGAATCCAATGAAACGTCCCTTCACAGACATCGCTTCAAACTTTTCCACCTTAGACTTCTTGACATAGGCGGGACATCCCCAAATCCTAATGTGATTAAGACTTGGTTTCCTGCCCTCCCACATCTCATGTGGAGTTTTAGGAATGGATTTGGAAGGACATCTGTTCAAGATATATGCAGTAGTCAGGAGTGCATACCCCCACAGATAAATCGGTATCTCAGTATAGCCCAACATAGTGGTGCCACATTTTAACCGAATCATTGCGCACGGGCTTGATTCAAGGTTCGAAGGTTGAGTGAGGCCCGAGCCCGAACGGCGGTTCGGCCCGGAACCGGCGGTTTTCCGCCCGGAACCGCCGGTTTTCCGCCCAAATTCAAAATTCAAATTTTAAATTTTTCCCAACTCCCCCCAATTTTATCTATAAAAAAATTCAAATTTTCAAATTTCAAATTTTTTCAAATTCAAAATTCAAATTTTTCCCAACTCCCCCCAATTTTATCTATAAACAAAATTCAAATTTTCAAATTTCAAATTTTTTCAAATTCAAAATTCAAATTTTTTCCAACTCCCCCCATTTTTATCTATATTTTTACTTTATTGCATTTCAAGTTTTCAATATTTCAAATTTTCAACACAAGTAATTTAATTTTAAAAAAAAAAAGTCATAAAAAATATTACAAGTTACTATAAATTATATAAAAAAAATACACAACATAAAGAATTTCTAAATTATTTAATAACTTATTATATTTTTATTAAATTAACTTAAGTAATTTCAAAGAGTCAACACTTGTAAATTACAAAATTTAGAAATTTCATCATTTAATTTAGAAAAAAATAAGATATAAATAATATTACATATATTATAAATTAAAAAAAAAAAGAAACGGAACCGGCGGTTCAACCCGGAAACCGCTGGTTCTCGGCCCGGACCGGAACCGCCGGTTCCGGGCCCGCGAACCGGCCCTTTTACAGAATACTCGGGCCGGTTCAGGTTCACCTCTTCTGGTGAACCGGAACCGCCGGTTCGGGCCCGGAACCGGCGGTTCACGGCCCGGTGGCACCACTAGCCCAACATGGAATGGACCATGTTCAACAAGGTCTGGTTCCTTCTTTCTGACACACCATTTAAATGAGGAGTACCTGGACGTGTTAGTTGTGATACTATTCCATGTTCTTTTAGGAACTCGTCAAATTCCATACTCATATAGTCGCCACCTCGGTTCGACCGAAGTGCTTTGATATGATTACCAGTTTGTTTCTCGACTAGGTCCTTGAATTCCTATAATTTTTCAAAAGCCTCGGATTTATGTTTCATTAAGTATACATAACCATACCTAGTATGATCATCTGTAAATATAATGAAATAATGATATTTGTCACGTGCTGCTTCCAAAGCACCACATATGTCGGTATGGATTAATCCCAATTTGTCAGCGGCTCTTTCAAAAGTCCCTGTGAAGGGGGACTTAGTCATTTTGCCTTTAAGACAAGATTCACAAGTAGGAAAGGGATCCGATCCCAATGGACACTGTTGGGATAAAACAATACTGTATTGAAGTTTTGATAAAGTGCCAACCCAGCATACAACAAGCAGCTGTATCGAAAGACGATCGAAGTTGTCAATCCTGTATTGAAGACTTATAATAATGCCAGCATATAGCGAAAGTATAAAGTGTCTTCATACAAGCCTTCGCGTTGCCATCATACAGCAACAGAGTCTAAAAGCGCCAAGTATGGAAGCTGTCTCTTCATACAACAACATTCCATACAACGACTACTCCAATATAGCCTATAGCATAAATGGATACAGCATTCAAGCTGTAAATTATTGAGATCTTCAATACCTATCGAAACAGGACTGAAGACCGTTTGAAAAGGAATCTTTGTTATTCGCTAAAGTCAAGTCCCGTTTGAAAAGAAGTATTTAAATACTGAAAGGATAAAGTATTTAAATACTAAAACCGACATAGATCTTCAAACAACGCAAAATCCAGATCTTTGTCTATACAAGTCAACCATCCAGTTGTAATGGACTTTTGCTCAATGGATCTTTCTCAACGGATCTATTCAGAGGCTATATATATCCCCACAGTTTGAAGATCAGATATACACATATACACGAACGAATACAACAAGCAAACAAACTGCCCAACGATATAGACACGAATATATAAACCTGAGCAAACATATTTCTTCAAGCATACTGCCTATTTTAAGAGAAGAACAACACATAATCAGCTCAAAGCTCAAGAAAGTCAAGTTGTTGTTCAACCAGTGATCTTACATTGAATAATACCATCAGCCCTGTGTGGACTGAGAAAGCCTTGCTTTTCTGGAACTGTGTGTGATGGATCTGCATTGAAGAGACAAAGCTTCGGAACTGTGTGTGAAGAAGTTAGTCAAGTGAAAGCTTTGACCAATCTGTGTGAACGGTTGAAAGCTACGATCTTTGTACCAATATGTGTGAATGATACATTGATAGGTTTGATTATAAATACATAGTTGTGTATGCAGTATTTATAATAAACTTTTTACTCCTGTGTGGAGGACCAATAGACGTAGAGGGGTTTACCTCAAACCACTTTAATTACTGTGTCAATTACCTTCTGCATTTACTGTTTTAATAATTGTGATTATTTTAAGTATACACTGCATACCGAGTTGTTGTACTTATAGCAACTTACTTTTACAAGACTTTCGCTATGCACTCTAATTTGAAAAACGTATAGCTTGTTGCTTAAACACTTTCCAGGCTGTATTCTGTAACATAGTGACCAACAAGTGGTATCGGAGCGGTTGATTCTAAAAAGAATTAGTCGTATTTTTGACCGAATCAGATCCAAAAATACTTATTTTTGTCAAACAGTCTTTTACTTTCCTATATTCCCATATGGATATGTCAATGATCAATAAAGTCCCTATGTTTTCTATTAACGAGTTTGACGATTGGAGAATTAGGGTGGAGGCTCATCTTGCAGCAATGCACGAAGAGATGATTTTTGTTATACAGCCCCATAAAGATCATGAAGGTAAATCCGGCCCCAAGGATTGAAGGACAAGCTCATGCCGAGATGCTCGAGAAAGAGCGCGAACAATGGACCACAGATGATCGAAAACGCGCCAACCTCGACAATGTTGCGAATAATGTGCTATTTGTCACTCTTGACAAAGGCACATTCTCTAAGATAAAGAGCTGTAAAACAGCCAAGGATATCTGGGATAAACTCAAGTTAATTTGTGAGGGAACTGAGCTCTCAAAAGAAAACAAAATTTCAAAATTGACTGAGCAATTTAAATCTTTTGAAATGAAACCAACTTAAACACTTGAGGAACTTGACCTCAGATTCACTGGCATTGTTGGTGAACTTGAAGCATTAGGCAAAATTTACACACAAAAGGAGAAGAATTTAAAAAATTTCCGTTCTCTCCCTGCCCGATGGGACATTAAGACCACAGCTATGCGTGTGTCGTGCAATCTTAATGAAATATCTACTTTTGATCTCTTTTCTGACCTCAAAGCATTTGAGTATGACATAGACAGGAGAAAGAAAGGTGAAGAATCTCCCGCAAGGACTACAACATTAGCCGCTGTATCCAACCGAAGACACAGCATGCCCAGCTCATCAAAGCCCATTCACAAGAATGCTGACAGCGACAACGACACACAAGATGAAATGGCGCTCCTCATGCATAAGTTCAAGAAGTTCATCAAGCAGTCGGGAAAGACTCCATACAGGCCCAAGCCTGTTCACAAGATAATTACCGAAATTTCCTCTGGTGATGCTAATCTGTGTTATAATTGCAGGAAATCAGGACATTATGCAAATAGATGTCCTCATCCTAGGTTCAAAGGTTGCCGGAAGCCGAGCAACAAGAAAAGGATGAAAGAAGAAATGCTTGGAAAAACAAGCTCAAGGCCCTGATTGGTGAATCAAAAGCCTCTCCCGCACCATCAAAGTCCTAAGAATGTCTTCAGGTAGTCACTGACAGTGACTCATCTGATGATGAATTCAAAGATAAAGCCTATATGTGCTTTATGGCCAAAGATATTCCGGAAGATGAAGATAGCGATGATGAGGTAAGCTCAACCTCAGCTATTCCTACCAATGCATCTCATACTTTTGAAAACATGATGAATGAGTTTAAGAACATTCAAAAGGCCCATGAGACATTGAAAAATGAAAATATGCAGCTCCAACTTTCTAACCTAGAGATGAAAGAAGAAGACGACTTGCTAAAAGTAAATTACGAAAATATGTCTGTTGATTGTGAAAACAACAAAGTCGATCATGAAAAACTCATGGAGAGCAATCATCAACTTACTTATGAACTAAGTGAGGCTAAATCTCATAGTGAAAGCAAGACAAATGATTTTGTTCTGCTTCAAGCCAAAGTAAAAACTCTCGAAAAATGAGAAGGAGAACTTGAGACCATTCTGAAATCTTTCGAGAAATCATCCAAGAGAATGGAAGAAATTCAAAACACTGGGCAACATGCTCATGATAAAAGTGGCTTAGGATACATCTCATTTTCCAATAAAACGAAAACTAGTACTGTGTTTGTCAGGGGTGTGGAACCCATTCCTGTATCGGAAGAAATTACAAGTCCTATGAAGGAGCCTATTGCATCGTGAACAGCAAAAGTTGTCATTCCACCATCACAGTCATATTCCAGACAGTGGAATCACCAGCCATTCGGACCTGTAAGGCGTACCCAACAGCATGCTCCCCGAGCATATCAACAGCCATTCAGAAAGAAGGCTATATCCAAATATCAAAGGCCTGTACGGCAGTACTTTCAGTACAGCACGCCGAGGTATTGGATACAGGAGCCTCGTTATCCCTCGCGAAAGCAAGTTTCTGCACAATATCAACAACAGCTTTGGGAATCCAACTGGAGACCCAGAAGGCAAACTGTAAGGCCGAAGAAAATGGCTCCACCTCCAAGACGGCATTCGTACTGGATTAATAATAATAACCCTGAATTTTACATGCATAATAATTATCATGGTTATAGCGACTACGTACATGCCCCATGTAGATACCGCAAAAACGTACCTAACGTAAACCTATTTCTGTCAGAAAAATCTGGGTACCTAAAGGCACTAACATCCATGGACCCAAAAATCAAATGGGACCTAAATCTACCTAATTTGTTTCCATACAGTACATCTTAGAGGAGGATATCTGGTACTTCGACAGCTGATGTTCTCGGCACATGACAGGAGATAAAAGCAAGCTGTCAGATTATGTAGAAGATTGCGGTCCAAAAGTGTGCTTCGGTGATAAATCTAAAGGAAGAACAAGAGGGAAGGGAACCCTGCTTGTAGGAAAATTCAAAGTCATCGATGTAGCTTACGTTGAAGACTTACAGTACAATCTACTTAGTATTAGCCAGTTCTGTGACAAACAGTTCTCGTTGAAGTTCTATATAGATTACTGTAGAGTCAAGAACATCCTGACCAAAGAAGTTGTGCTCATAGGAAGCAGATCACGTAATATGTATATTGCTGATTGGATGCCTACAAGCTCCACAATTCCATGTTTTGTTGCCAAAGGCACTGCGGATATAAGTTGGCTATGGCACAAAAGGATGTCTCACGTCAACTTCAAAACAATCAACAACCTCTCCAGATAGGGAATGGTAAGAGGATTGCCAAATGTGTCATTCCAAAAAGACATCGTTTATGGACCCTGTCAGAAAGGCAGGCAAATCAAGACCACACTGAAGAGCAAATCCTACCTTTCCACTCACAGAATTCTAGAAATGTTACACATGGATCTATACGGTCCTGTAGACCTGGTAAGTTTGGGAGGTAAGAAATACTGTCTCATTATTGTTGATGACTTTTCCAGGTATGCTTGGACAATCTTCCTAAGCAAGAAGAAGGAGACAACATCAAAGCTACCCGAGCACTTGAGAAAGCTTCAAAATGAAAAAGGGTTGAGTATCGTGTCCATTCATTCCGACAGAGGTACGGAATTCACTAACCACTTTATAGAGCATTACTGTACAGAAAATGGGATACAGCACGAATACTCAGCTGCCCGTACACCTCAACAAAATGGTGTTGCTGAGCGAAATAACAGGACGCTGAAGGAAGCAACAAGGACAATGATTGCCGCAAGCAAGTTGCCACAGCGTTTCTGGGGCGAAGCCACCAATACAGCGTGCTATACCCAAAACCGCTGTATCATCAACAAGCACCACAACAAAACAGCATACGAGGTATGGAACAACAAAACTCCGTTAGTTTCGTACTTTCACATATTTGGATGCAGGTGTTACATTTTGAACAACGGGAAGGATCAAATTAGAACCTTCGATGAGTAATCAGATGAAGGGATGTTTGTAGGATATTCCTCTGTCAGCAAAGCTTATAGGATCTTTAATAAAAGGAAGCTGACAATTGAGGAATCAGTTCATGTAGTGTTCGACGAACCTCATCATGATCTTACAGGAGTAGAAGGTCTTACTCAGAACATCCAACAACTTTCCATCATAGATCCACCAACTCCAATAGAGCCTGTCGTTGACCTAGAAATCAACCCCGCAGCTGTAAGAACTGAAGTAGATGAAGCCGATGTTGTACAAGCTGAAGTCGAAACTACAGCAACTCAAGATACAGTACGGGACCCCAAATTAGAACCCGATAGAATATGGTTGAGAGATCACCCACGGAGTTGATCATAGGAAATATTGATGCTGGAGTATCTACCCGTAGGAGAATACAGAGTACACAAGGAAATATACTATGTGCGCAAGAAGAACCCGAGTTTGAGATATCTCTATTTCCTATATGGAAATATCAATCTGAACTTAGAAGACTTAACATGTGCACTATTGCAGTATTCTTAGCCCAATCCAAACCTGTGACTTCAGCAAACCGCAGAAGCAAAGAAGATAAGTTCACGGATATTCTTAGGAGGCGTCAGGCCCACTGCCTTCAATCAGAGCATCCTAATTGCGAACAGGCCTTTTATCCGGAACTTGCCGCTGTCTGAAGATCCGAGGGACATTTCTTCTAAGTCCCAAAGTGTCGAATCATCAAAGAAACGAAAAAGATCTCACAGCAAGACACCAGTTGCTGCTGAGAAGCCGAAAAGGAAGCTAAGGAGGCTTACGAAAGTTAAAGATACAGAACCCTACGAGGATGGTCCTATTATGGCGCAACCCACTAATAAACTACCCCAGGGCCCAACCCCTGCGGAAGAGATGCCCACTACTGTATCGATAGTAGATCCCGAGCCCTTGGCGGCTACGACGGATACAAGGACATCTGCCAACTCAAAAGACTCTGGGGAGTCGGCTTCCTGTTTGGAGCCAATAGCTACCTCTCCTATATGGGATTCCACACCCGTTCAGGATCCACCTTCCTTCAGGATACCATCCCCTGTAAGGAATCCCTCTCCAATATAGGATTCCACACCTATAGAGGAACCCCTTCCTACAGCAAACCCAGACGCTGTACGGAGTCCCTCCCCGGACACAATAATTTCCAAGACCCTGCTTTTCGTGCAGATTGAGCAGTCATTCGAGCGATTTATCCAATGGAAGAATTTTAGACTAGCTCCGTACGAAACCTTGTACTACTGGAACGAGTGGTGCAACAAAGAGAAGTTCGTTTTGGAAGTGACGGACACCCAAGAAATTGCTGTCCTGATCCAATGGGACAACTTATTCATCAAAGAGCTAATTGAGAGTCATCTGCTTGATAAGGCTGAAGCTATAAGGAAAGGAAAAGCTTCGTCAATGGAAACTCCCGACAGTCCAAAATATGATCCTGATTCCAACGATGATGATGACGCACTCCAGGCTGGTTTGCGGATTTGTCGAGAGGAAGCCCAAGCTAAGAAAGATGAAGGGACATCTACCCATCAATCGTCCCCTTAGACACAACAACCCAACGTTATCGACAATGAGGATTCAATCCCTCATGTCGAGGAAGAAGAAAATGTTTCGCAACAGGCACCTAAACCTGCCGTCGCTGCAAAAGAAGAAGAATCACAAGCCTTCCAGCAAGAGGAATTAGTCCCTCTGCCAGAACAGGCGGACGCTGAGAGACACCAGGAGGAATTGGTCCCTCCTGTATCCATGTCTACATAAACCTCTTCGAAACAGGAGGATGCCGCACCCCCTGCCGCCGAACCCGAAACAGTTGCTCCCGCCCCATCAACCGCCTTGGAATCCGACGACGGTACTATACCTGAGGATGCCCAACTCAATTCACGCCCTAACGTGAATTTGAGAAGGTTAAATGGAGTCGAGGACTTCGCCCAGCCAGACTCTCCCCGCACCGAAATAAGAAAAGAGTGATTACATGATCTTGGCCTCCAAACTGTATTTATTGAGGATGCAGTCAATGCTCTACACTCAGTAGAAAAGGCTTTGGATTGGCTTCACACATCTGTTGTTGAAGAAATGACTGGATTAAAGCATGAAGTCTCTCGAGTAGTCGAAGCCTTCACTGTCTTGCCAGAGGTCTTCAAGCAAGCCCTGAGAAATCTGCAAGAGAAGCAAGAAAGGATCCTGAGGGAAGAGCAATCGAAACTCCGCGTATCTGAGGCCAAGACCGCATCTGCTCTAATCAAATCTGGTTCCCAACTGCGAGCCCATGACAAGAACATTAAGGATATGTCACAGGTGCTCTCCTCCCTTATTGAGAGAATGTCAAATATGGAGACGAAACAGGATGCCGCTCTGGAGATCCTGGAATGTCTTGATGAAAAAGTATCATACCTTGATGATGCCAAAAAGGGGGAAGAAGCACGGGAAGCCGCCAGGAGAACAAGGTTGGAGCAAGAAAAAGAGTTGTTAGCTCCGTTTGAAGAGTCCATCACTGCTGACATAGCCCGTATATCAATGCCAACTGTGAGGATACAGGGAGATAGACTAGAATTCCAGGATCCCAAGTATCCTTGGAAAAGCCTAGTCCGAAATCCGCACTCTATGAACCTCCCGGCAGACCATAAACCTACCGTTGTAGAGATCAAAGACTGGAGGAGAAATGAACTGTTAAGATACTTTGTTGTACTTATCAGGGAATCCGCTTTATTCAATGGATGCAGAACGGTACAGGAAGCCTCAGAGGAATTCAAGACGAAGTTGGAAGACAGATCGCTCCCGCTACAACAGCAGATGAAGTCAAAGCATCGAAAAGGTGACTTGGTAACCTATCCAGAAGACTGGATCCTAGTCTTTGATAAATCTTATGAAGGACTTGCAATTTATCAGAATCAAGACAAGGACGCTCACCAGAACTGGTGGCAAAACACCAAGAATGGCCCTTCCAAGCGACCATGGAGACACTCTAACTTTAGGAACTGAATACCTTAGTGTATTATTCGATTGTAATTTTACTTTCAAAACAGCAATCTTTGTACTCTATTTCAGTATCAATAAAATTTTTGCCTATCTTGAAAGATTACAACTCGTAATCTACTATGTTCCTATATGTTTACAGTCACTTTATTTATTCTTACTGTATTCATATTATGAAACCTATCTCATACACAAGCTGTTAGGAACTTGTCTGCGAACAGTTCATAGTTTAAGTTGTATGCATCTAGAAAAAAATGTAAGCTTGTGCCTGCGCGCCAATCATAAGTTTTCAATGTAACATTCTTTTGATAAAAGATGAATTTGCCTACGAGCAGTTATTAGTGTTAAACCAAAAACCGAAGGCCAGAACATTCGAAAGAAGACCAAGAAGTCTGCCCTACTTCAAACCGCTAAGTGTCAAAGTTTTGGCATCATCAAGGATGTTTGGATAACATCATAAGGTTTCAAAAAGGAAGACTCGGAAGGACTTGGCAAATTATCAAAAAGGGGGAAACTGTTGGGATAACAAATCCCTGTATCGATGCTGCTTGGATAACAAATCCCTGTATCAATCGTATTGTCAGAATGTTTTGACAATATGCCAAATCCTGAATACCACCTCTAGCTGTATCGAAAAGCTGATCAAGTATCAAACCTGTATCGAAGACTTTTCGCAGTCCCAACCATACAGTATATTGAACATACAACAAAGAGTCCCGCAAAGCCACAGTATGGAAGCTGTTTCGAATATCAATATAGTTATACCTTCCATACAGCTCTCAACAGGACAAGAAGGAATCTTCAGTATTCGCTAGAAGTGAAGTCCCGTTGATAAATAAGTATTTAAATACTAAAGGATAAAGTATTTAAATACTGTAAGTCAAAAGTTCTTCAAATCCCGTAATATCCGGATCTCAGTCAAATATCAGTTGTCGCAGAATCTTGCTCAACGGATATATTTCAAATGGATATATTTCAGAAGACTATATATATCTCGAGAGTTTGAAGATCATCACAACAACTAAACAACGAAAGAACAACTGAAAATCTACATATTATTCACGAATTACAAACGATCAAGCTTACAAGAAATATTCAGAGCAAAACATATCTCCCCAAGCTTTCTTCTATTCAGATAAAAGAGATATACAGTGCTCAAACCTTGAACAACACATCATCATCTTAAAGCCCAGAAAGTCATAGCTGTTGTTCAAACCCTGTTCTATCTTTGAACAAACTCATATCAGCCCTGTGTGGACTGAGGAATCTTTGCTACTCCCGAACTGTGTGTGAAGGAGTTGCATTGGAGAAGACGAAGCTTCAGAACTGTGTGTGAAGAAGCCAGTCAAAGTGTTAGCTCAAACCAATCTGTGTGAACGGTTGAAAGCTAAGATCTTTATATCAATCTGTGTCAACGATATATTGATTAAGTGTTGTTATAATTACGTAGTTGTGTACGCAGTAATTATAATAAACTTTTTCCTCCTATGTGGAGGACCAGTGGACGTAGAGGGGTTTACCACGAACCACTTTAAATACTGTGTTATTTACCTTCTGCTTTTACTGTTTTAATTAACTGTGATTATTTAAGTATACACTGCGCATCAAGTTGCTGTATCCACAACAACTTACTGTATTTAAGACTTCCGCTATGTACTCAGATTTAAAAACCGTACAGCTTGTTGCTTAAAACACTTTCCAAGCTGTATCCAGTATACGTAGTGTCCGACACCATACCACGTTAATCTTTTGATTAACGCCGGCTATACAATCCCTTCCTCCTCAAACAAATTCATTAAATATTTCATCAATTCACAACTCATCAAACAATTTACCTAATTAATCACAAAATTCATCATATTTCATCATATTTCATCCAACTAATAACTAACAATTGATCAAAACTAAATTAAACACAAAATATGGAAAATACTAAATTTATCAAATAATCTAAAGAAATTCATCAAACAAATACAATAAATTCATCAAACAAAACCAAAAAAAAAATGGTTACCTGGTGGAAGGATGGCGGGACGGGGGCTGGCGGGCGGACGGCGGGCGGAGGGCGTCGGGCGGGCGGCGGGGCGGGGGCAGTCGGGCGGGCGGGCGGCGGTGTATTGGCGGTTGGGTTATGGGGGCTGGGGACGGGGGTCCGGGGGCTGGGGTCTGGGGATGGGGTCGGGGGGCTGGGGTTGGGGGAAGAGAAAAGTAAGAAAAGAAAGAGAAAAAATGTATAAATATTTAGGGGTTTAGCCGACGACTAGATCTAAGTCGTCGGGTAAAGTTTAAAAAAAACTAATATAGTTTAGCCGACGACATTTAGCAATAGTCGTCGACTAAACCCCAAGCATGACACGAGCCGTGTCATCTAACATGGTCGGGTCAGGCATACAGTCTTTTTTCACTTTCTGGGCAGGTGCGACACGGGCCGTGTCATTTGACACGGTCGGGTCAGGTGGGCAGGCGTTTTCTTAGTTTAACCAATTTTTTTTCGAAGTGGTTTAGCCGACGACTTCCACGAAAGTCGTCGGCTAAACCCCATTTTTTTACTTTACAGGTTTAGCCGACGACTTCCATGAAAGTCATCGGCTAAACTCTAATTTTTTTTCCGAAAGGGGTTTAGCCGACGACTTTGGTGGAATTCGTTGGCTAAACCCCCCAATTTTTTTTAATAATCTTATTAATATTATGTTAATGTTTTGATTATTATTATTACTATTTTTTTCATTATATATAACGTATGAAAATAAACATCTAATTTAAATTTATGGCTCATAGTCTGAGTCATCACTACAGTCTGTCTCATTATCTGAGTTGATATTCGGCAACATATGCCTCAAGTCATCCACATTATCGTCATCCGAATTTTCAAGTAATTCGTCTGTATCAACGTCAACATACCCGCGAGCATCACCACGGAGTCGGACGACTCGTCCTTTAGGAACATTATTCATCGTAATTGTCATTGATGGTGGAATATTTGCTGCATTTGGCTCTTGATAAGCATCATCGTCATCAGTACCTGTTGTTTCTCCCAATGTAGCAGCACTATAAATATTCCTCGTTGTCACAACGTTCACTATCTTCCATGTGCCTTTCTTGACCAAGTCATCCAAATAATACACCGACTTTGCTGATGTTGCAAATACAAAAGGATCACTTTCATACCATGAAGTGGAAGTGTCAACGGATAACAGCCCGTAGTCGTATTGCATATCGGTTCCAAGACTGGTGTCGTACCATCTACACTTAAATAAGTAAATTGTCATGCGTTCCCCGTAAATTAGTTCTACACCTTCCATAAGAACACCGTAATATCCACCATCTATCATAACCCCAGAATTTTGACATCTTTTTTTTTGTCTCTCTCAAGGCATACGAATGTGACACCGTTGACTTTGGCCATCGAATAAATTCTTGACATAACCGGCTTCATAGAAAGAAGCATAAGTTCACGCGACCAGTTAGGGCGTCCGTCATCTTGTATATGGGTTATGTAAAAAAATATCTCAAGTCCAAAATCAATAATAACTGAATGTATACGTACACATTCTCCAAAATAGTCGGCAAAAGTGTCATTGTGGAATCTAGTGTCCCCTCGCATCGCATGAAAAGTGGATGTCTTTCCAGTGCTGAACTTCTGGACAATTGAACAATATCCACCATTGTGCAATTCGTGACTCATATGGGTCTAATTGTCTTCCTGGCAACCTCCCATAGACGTCAACATCAGTGGAGATGATAGAAAGATGGAATTGTCGTTCATCTGCTGGAATAGAGATGGAAGGGGGCTCGAAGGTGCCCAAATACAACTTGATATACGTAATACACTCCGATGCAAGGTAAGATTCTGCAATGCATCCTTCCGGTGCAGACTTATTGGCCACGGAGTCTTTGTAATCACCGAGTTGCCTGTAATATTGTCATTGTGTTAGAAATCATATTTAATTTGACAATACTATATATATATATATATATATCATACAAAATTATGTTACCTTTCAACCGGGTACATCCACGTGTAGTGCACTGGACCAGTGAGCAATAACTGCCAGGGAAGGTGGATCATGAGGTGAGGCATGAGGTCAAAAAAGTTTAGAGGAAATATTCGCTCAAACTTGCACAAGAAATAGATGATCTCATTTTGCATTTGACGCAAATCAGATCTCTTCACTTCTCTCGTACATAATTTCTGTAAAAATCTTGACAATGCAACACACGGCTCGACCACCTTTTTTGGTAAGTACGGTCGAATAAATACCGGAAATAGGCGTTGGAGTAGGATATGACAATCATGTCTCTTCAAACCAGTTAACTTGTTCTCCCTGAAATTAACGCATCTTCCTATATTTCCAAAGATACCCGTAGGATACCTAGCGCCTTTATCCACCAAAATAACTCGGTTTACGCTAAAGGATTTGATGTAAGCTGCCTTAGGCATTTTTTGTTTTCACTTGACAGTCTTCAACCATAAATGTTTTCTTATGCTCATTTCTTCCAAACTTTTGCGTGCTTTGGCCCGTCTTTGGTATTTCCCTCCCAACCTAAGGTTGTCCCAACCACACTTTCACAAACATTCTTTTCAATGTGCATGACATCCAAGAAGTTCCTTATCAGTAACTTAGACCAGTAAGGCAATTCCCAGAATATACTTTTGTGCGACCAATACTTATACCTGTCGGGCCTTTCAGGGGTTGCTGCAATCACATCAGGATGGTTGCTAAGCTGACCAAAAACGTACTCATTAAGAATCGATATTATTTCATCACCTGTCCACTGCCGTGGTGGGTCGCCCATTTCTATAGTGCCATCAAATGCTACAGCATCCATACGCCACTTATGTTCCCTCTCAAGCCATATCCGATGACGCATTCGGATAACTTTCCTACAGTGGTACCTAGCACAATCGGCATTCAAACACACTGGACAACCTCTATATCCGCTAATAACAGATCCATACAACATTCTATATGCAGGAAAATCACTAATAGTGCCGATACACATGGCGTGCAAGTAGAACGTCTCGGACGAATAACTGTCGTACGTGGGATGACCTTGCTCCCACAACAATTTCAGCTCCTCTACCAAAGGTCTCGTATACACATCGATACACTTTCCCGGATATCCCGGCCCCGGGACTATCAAGGTCAACATATTATACTCCTTCCGCATACACATCCACGGAGGAAGATTGTAAGGAATCACTACAACAAGCCATATGGTATATGAAAGACTCATGTTACCAAAAGGGTTGAAACCATCAGATGCAATCCCGAGCCTCACATTTCGAATATCTGAGGAAAAATTCGGATACTCCCTATCTATATGCTTCCATGCCTCTCCATCCGAAGGGTATATCATAGTATCCTTGTCATTGGTGCGCGGCTCGGCGTGCCAACTCATTGCTTTTGCCGTGTGTTCCAACATGTCCTTCAGTGGAAAATACTAAAGTACCTTCACCGGTTTCTCTTTTCCAGAAGGAGTGATCCTATATCTCTCTGTATCACATACAGGATATCTCGTGAGGTATTCATTAGGATGCCCCCAGAATAGAACAAAATTATACACGCAGACGTGGATCTTAATGTAGGAAAGACCAAGATCTTTCAAAATCCATCTCATTTTGGTATATGTGTTAGGAAGACGATGACCCTGTGGAAGCATATTACTCGTATGCTCCAAGTAATCATCCACAGACTTGATGGATGATCTGTTTTCCACCTTTAGTTTCATCGTTTCCATGACACAATCAAGAACAGTCATATTACACCCTGGGTATAGAGGGGTCTGTTGGAGTTGAATTAGCTTGTTGTACCTGTCAAGCCTAGCAGTATTGCAAGGCATCGGTCTACGGGGTCGTGGGTTTGGCTCAGTTGGTACAGACGTCTCGGAACAACCAAACACATCATCAATCAACCTCCTCTTCGGATCGGTGAACCCGTCGTTACCACTGAATTGTCTGTGATCATACGGAATAACAGAATTCGGTGCTTCGCCGTGGTATATCCAACATGTATATTTACTCCAAAAACCATTCTTCTTTAAGTGCTCCTAAACCTCATCAAATGGAAAACGATACATATCACTGCGACATCTATATTTATTACACGGACAGTAGTGCAACGTATTACCACTGTCGTGCTCTTTTATAAATCTCATAAACTGCTTCATCCCATCCATTAATCTTGGATCCCATTTTCGGAACCCAATCCAACTCTTGTCCATCCTGAAAATGTATAAATTTTCCAATATTAATCCAACCAACTAATATTGTTCAAATTATAAATGGAATCACAATAAACAATTGATCATAATGATTATCATCACAGAAATTAATCGTTATACAGAAAAGCTTTCGAATCTACAACATGAATAATACAAAGTTTCGAAATTACAATAAAAAATACAATAAAATATCTTAATTAATCAAAATGGTGATTATAACAACTGGTAGAAACCTTCGTCGCTCCAGCTAGCACAACTCAAAGTAGCAGCACAAACTCAAAAAATACACAAAGGGGTTTCCAAGAACCGGATTGATCTTTTTCACAAGGTCACAATATTGTTGCAACTGAAAGTAGCAACTCACAATATTGGGTTGGTGTTCCGTGGATTATATATAATTTTAAATTGGAGGTTTAGCCGACGACTTGATCTGGGTCGTCGGCTAAGCCCCATTTTTTTCGAAAAGTGTTTAGCCGACGACCCAGATCAAGTCCTAGGCTAAACCATAATAAAAGTCGTCAGCTAAAGTTTAACACTTTAGACGACGACTTCATTGCACTTTAGCCGACGAACCAGATCAAGTCGTCGGCTAAACTTTTTTAGCCGACGGTACTACGACTCGTCGGCTAAAGTGACAAGTTTAGCTGACGAATCGTCGGCTTTTTTTTACGTGTCGTCGGCTAAAGTGTGAATTTTGGTAGTGTTAATTGACGACCTAGCTGACAAAGAGATACAACTAAGATCACAAGGCAGCTGGAATAGAACATAGTGGAAGCCAAGGTAGAGCAATCGACCAGCTAAGTTCCTAAACCCAACTATGCTATTATTTTATTATTTAATTTATAGTATGACATAACCCACTTCTAACTACGGGTACAACCTATCTAATACCATAATAATATTCATAAAATATGGTTGAATTTTGAAAGAGTTTCCTGTAACATAGGACCTATCCCAAAACTTGTGACAATAATAATAGAAAAAAATAAGATCACCATCACATAGAGACATCCCATCTCAACCCAAACCAAACTCGTCTCCTTGATATAGCATTACTATCACATACCAGCAAGATCAACCACCAATATTTAAACAAATTATTAAGTTCCAAAACCTTATTAATATTACATAAAGTAGAACCACACCATTAGTCATACTAAAACATATATATAAACTAACTCGATAACATAGTACATACATATATATATATATAATACAAGGTTCAGAAATAGTAGCCAAGACACGATAAGCCCATAGCTTAGCCCAAAATGTCATCAGCCATGTACAACACCCCTAAAAACCCGTGGGAACTCCAAAAATCCAACCGGCTAGTGATCGGGTATCAGCAGGCTCACCTACAATACATAAGCTATATGAGCTGACGTTCAGTAAGTAAAAGTCACGCATGTCAATATAATAGTATCACTACTTCTATGAAATTCAACATGAAGTATAATGCTTGACATTAACATGTATTTTAATGTTCATCACTTAAAATCATTTTATCTCTTTGGGAACTTGATTCAACTACTATACACCGAAAAGAGCTTTATACATCATCAATAATCATAACTTCCAGTCTGACTGTCTAACACCCAAAGTAATGTCTTACAAGGCACTAAAATCAATAATCATAATGGCTCTGTCCGACTGTCTCATGGCAAAGTAATGTCTCACAGGGCACTAAGCATAAAATCAAGAGTCACGTCTGACTGTCTCACACACCCGAAGTAATGTCTCATAGGGCACCTGGCTCATGCATCACGTAAGCATGTCTTTACATGCCTTATGTACTAGGAGTGGTCAATTAATAAAATATTTTCCCTTCCTCATTGTAGTGGCATGCCTGCAAGATGTTTTCTCTGACTATGTAATATGCATGCATGTACACATGAAATGTATGATATGTCATCTCATGATCATCATATTTAGACATTACTTAATGATTACACATCACTTAACATCCATTCTGGTCACACATGTGATATTGAATAAACACATATAACACAGAATACTGTGTTTACGCATTGTAGTTGCAGATGAACTTTTGCTTACTTTAACTTGGGAATTGCTCAAACTTGTGGCTTACTGGTTGTGAATCTGACCTTATAAAATTAAGACCTGTTCCATAAAATATGTCTAGGGGTTACAGTAAATTTTTATTTAGTTCAACACCTATTTTAAACATTAAAAGGTACCAATTGTAAGAACCCCCAAATTCAACCGAAAATATTACACGTCGTGGACCACACACTCAAGGATACACTAGGCTGAACACAACCAGACGACCAAATATTTGACCGACCGGGGTCAAAATAAATAATGATACAGACAGATAAGGTCACACAACTTAAATAATCAAAATACAATCCCACAGCTCGTGCCCATGCAGGGGTCCAAAATACAAAACAATACAACACAACGGAAGACTGAGAACAATACAATGATGCAACAACAACTGAACTCCATAACTCTCGATTAGTATCGCGGCCCATCATCTCCCATGCCGACCCTGTGACTACTCCTAAGAACCAAGCATACCTGAAATGCATGAAACGCATTTCCCCCATTTAAGGTGTTAGCATTCGAATGGCTAGTACAAGTATCTCTATATGAAATGTAACAAACAATTAACAACCACGTATCAGATAAGGACAACCATTTTCCAAGTACTCCCGAGAAGTCTTAGAACTCTAGAAAACAACACAAAATGTAGTCTTTAAAAGAAACTACAATCATCTCGGATGTTTTAAAACCCCAAAAGTCATTAGGAACTCATGTCCTATGTTTTGGAAAAAACTTTATCAAACTGTAGGGTCTTAGCCCAAAATCTTATTACAACACTGAAGGGTTTTACAACACAAAAACCTTTACACAAATCTCTTGGGTCTCGGCCCAGTCATTTAGTTTTCATAAAAACTTTCTTTTCAAGCACCTTGTTTATCAAAACATACTTCCCTACTCCGTGATCTGCCATCACGAGTCACCGTAGGTTCAACAACCCACACGGTCTTAACCAAACACAATAGTCACAAATACCAGTCCTCGACTCCGTGATCTACCGCCACGAGTCACCGTAGGTTCAACAACCCGCACAGTCTTAACCAAACACAACAGTCACAAATACCAGTCCTAGACTCCATGATCTACCACCACGAGTCACCGTAGGCCCCGTCGAGCCCACACGGTTAGACGTACTGTGTCCTGACCCCATGATCCTCCGTAATGTGTCATCGTAGGCCTCGTCAGACCTGCACGATTGGACCACAACACCACATACTAAGTTCTGATCCCGTGGTCCTCTGCCATGACTTCTCGTAGGTCCCGTCGAACCCACATGAGTGAACTTAGCATTACCACACATAACATTCACGTTCACACTCCTTCAACAATGAGCACGGTCAATCAATCACATTGATCACCACGAAATCACGCCTCATGCGCACATAACACAATCTCAACAGTCTAACCATCATCATCAATAACACATAATCAAGCATAACTCATGATCGAAACACAACACATTGCACAACCACGTGTACAACCGATCACCAGGATTATCGCAATCCTGCATACATTACACAACATAATATCGTCATCCAATTCACCAAAGCAATTGATGCACAAACACATATCTTGCGATGAATACATATAACACGATACATATCCAAGTGTACAATCAACCAACATGTATATCCCAACGTTACACATTCAAGATTATCACAACTAACCACAATCATTCATTCCAACACGTAAGCATATTCACAAGGTACACAACGTATAAGCAAAATACTTGCCTCAATAACCGATACCAACTACTCCGACGAACACGGCTCGACCGAGAACCGACGAACACCTACAACCTCTGCGAAAACAACGATAACACAATCAATGCAAGAGTAAGGACCAATAACTTTGAAATTCATAACCAATGACCGAAGGAACTCATTGAAACATTTAATCGAACATTAAATGTTCATAGTTCCTCAAGAACCCTAGAATCATCAATCGAGTTGAACGAATCGAATATATGGATATACAATCCGTAGAACATGTCTAACAACACCTAATAACCTCAATCGATCCATCAAAATCGGACGGAAATGGAAATCAAAACCAAAACCCCGAAAATGGACAATTCTAGGAAAACCAAGTGAATTACCTCGATTCAACGAAGAGGAAGGATTAGACATCGATATGATCACCTAGAGCCTTCCCAAAACACATTAGGATGGAGTAGAATCGACCAAGACCTCGAACCCTAGTTCACCCGATCGTCCGCTGCGAGAAGAAGTGAAGAAATGGGTGAAATGAGGTGAGAAAACCTATCTGTCCCGTTTTATACTAGTAGGGACGCACGACCATCACGCACGACCAAATGCTCGTGCGTCTGGTCGTGTGTTAGGCCACTGCCCAACATAAAACATCATGCACGAGCAGCACGCACGAGCACCTGCTCGTGTGGCTTGCTCGTGCGTCCCTGTTCTTGGACAGACTACACTGTCTGGTGCACTGGTTGCGCACGAGCATCACGCACGAGCACTTGCTCGTGTGGACTGCTCGTGTGCTACACTAAGGGACCAATATCGAGCCCGACACAGCTCCGAAAGCACCCAAAACATAACCAACTTGAGAAGGGACGATAACAAGGGGTCACAATACCCTCAAAGAGGCGAAAAGACAGTGGAGTACCATATGCCATGTCACACATGCATATACACAACATGTACGACCTACACAACAACAATTCGTATCCGACAAACACCACGAAACGGTCCATCATACCGCCCATAATAAAGAAATTTCCGAATAATCATCAACGGAACAAAATAATCGACACAAACGGCCAATAATTCAAGGCAAACAGAAACAAAAATCCCGGATATTACATTCTACCCCACTAAAAATAAGTTTCATCCCAAAACTTAAATTGAGAAACACCAAAATGTTACATAACAAAACATAAACATATACACAATGAAAATCAAACAACCACACAAGATACAATCCACAACAGCACGAGACTATGCTGCTAGGCACCACAGGGCCCTCCTCGATTAGGGTCGGAATTCTGGTTCCTCAACAGCTCAACGACAGTCTTGCAATGCACCGATTGGTGCCCTACCTGACCACACTTGAAACAATTAACTGTAAGCGATCAACAATTCTACCGTACATAGCCCACGCGACTGCAGTTGAAACAAGTCTTCACACCACTCACTTTACACACCACCGGACTAAGATCCCCGGACTGATCAAATGGACGAGGAGTGCTCCCAGAAGGACGATACGAAACAACAGGCTCTCGGAACTCACTTCCCTGAACCTTTGAAATACTACCCGAAATCTTCTGTTTCTTTCTCTCGAAATTCGCCTACGATACAGAAATGGCCATCTCAATGGCTAAAGCTCGATCCTGATAATCTCTCAAAGTGGTGCACCTGAGAGGAGCCATGCTCTCACGTATACGGGGTTTCATACGCATGTTAAAGTATCGGATCTTGTCTGCTTTGCTTCTCACTTGATCACGCACATAACTCAGTTGTTGGTAATAATCGACTATTGCCTGGGATATCGATACATCCTGAGGCGTAGCCGAGAAAAAACTCTACAATCCTGCACTCTCGAACAGGCGGCGGACAATATTCGACCTCCATGGTGGTCTTGAATTCAGACCAAGTAGCTATACTATAACTGGGTGCTACGGCCTCCCACCAGTCTGCAGCTTCCCTATCGAGGAGGCACTGAGCAATGGGTACCCTTCTTTCATCCAGACATGCTACTGCATCAAATGTCCTTCCCAGTTGGAGTGACAATTCTCCCAACCTAACAGATCAGAGGAACCCGCAAAACGAGGCGGATGCATCTTCATCACGTCTCGTAGCCACTTTCTAGCTTCATTATCTCCACATGGAGACTCATTCTGGTTCACTACTTGATTCATCTGTGCTAATTGGTCTGCCACCTGCCGAAGGATGGTGGCAGTGCCAACATTAACATCATCTCTCGTAGATTGCCCCTGATCACGCGACTGATCATCCCAACCCTCTATACTGATCTGATTGGCACTCGACAATGAGCGAGTTGCCCCATCACGCTCCCGATTACGTCCACGGCCACGATCATGGGCTCGATCTCAACCTCTCGGCATACTGAACACACATTCGATCAATATAGGAACATAGCATCACATAACCAACATACCACAATACTTTCACAACATAGTATGTGGCAAACCATAGTAACACAACACGAATATTTAATCAAAACAATTACAAAGCCTTGTTTTGAAATCATTTGCAAAACAATAAATCAGATTATCGAATTCTTTCGGAAACAACATTATCAAGACAACCACGTAATCACATATCCTCATCACAATGAATAATACAGATGGTAATCACATGTTACCATACAATTACCATCACAATTTACAACACCTAAGGTATCATGTGGTCATGCTCCCTTGGCATCGACCCCTAGAGGTTTCACCGAACCATCCTGAGTGAGAAACCACCTATACACACTGAATATCACCACAGATCAACAACTACATCTAAATTTTAAAGTTTAAGTCGAGTTAGATTTTTCACCTTTCACTCTTATTTTGAAAATGAAAAACACATTTTTGTTTTAAAATACAAAATTTTTATGGTGTGAAAAATCTTTGTATCGTAGACTCGAGTCATTTGAAAATAAAACCAATACGTTAAAAATCATTTTCAAAAATTCTCCTATTCATGAGAAAGAAAAATTCCCGATGGTAGTATTTTGCAAAATGATCAAAATACTTCAAAACATAACTTTCAAATACTATCGCAAAGTTTAATTTGCAAATACAAGGCCGACTAGCCAAAGTTCAACCAATTTAAAAATCCATACAAAACCGTTGTTTAACCGTACCATCGAAACGTTTTCAACGATCGTTTTTCCACAAACATACTCAAGTTTATGAAGTCCTTCAAAAATTGTTCTCAAACAGACATGCAGCGGATAAAATAACAACAACTTTTAGAGCAATCGACCTCAAAATATATGCTCGTCCGGCATTTAAGTTTTTGATTTAACAAACACACCTCATGAACACTACACTAAAACATATCTCGTGACCATCCATCAGAGTTTCTCATCAAACTCTATCATAAACACACTTTCAGGAACACGTCAATGTTCAAGGTTTACACATCATACCGCACTACTCGGTGTCCAAACCATCAATACATCTAGCTCAATACACATGTAGTACACCTTAAGTACCGAACACAGACTTCATCTCTCAAAATACACATAAACAAAATCACGATACACAGATACATCACATGGGAGAGAAGACTTACATCCACAGGTCGCACGAAGATGACGGTTGCACATGATACTAATCTCAACCAACAGCACAGACGATATAGTATGCCAACACACAACTCAACTTGTCACTCGACATTTCGAACGACACAACAAAACACGACTCAACTCGACCCTGTAGCATAGGTTTCCGCAACCTAGGCTCCGATACCATAAATGTAACACTCCCAGAATTCAACTGGTAATATTACACGCCATGGACCCTACACTCAAGGATCCACCAGGCTGAACACAACCAGACGACCAAATATTTGACCGGCTGAGGTCAAACAGAATAATGATATGGACCGATAATGTCACACAACTTAAATAATCAAAATACAATCCCACAACCCGTGCCCATGCATGGATCCAAAATACAAAACAATACAACACAGCGGAAGACTGCGAACAATACAATGATGCAACAACAACTAAACTCTATAACTCTTAATTAGTATCGCGGACCATCATCTCCCATGCTGACCCTGTGACTGCTCCCACGAACCAAGCTTGCCTGGAATGCATGAAACGCATTTCCCCCATTTAAGGGGTTAGCATTTGAATGGCTAGTACAAGTATCTCTATACAAAATGTAACAAAAATTAACAACCACGTATCAGATAAGGACAACCATTTACCAAGTACTATGGAGAAGCTTTAGAACTCTAGAAAACAACATAAACTGTAGTCTTTAAAAGAAACAACAATCATCTCGGAAGTTTTAAAACCCCAAAAGTCATTAGGAACTCATGTCCTAAGTTTTGGAAAAACCTTTATCAAACCGTAGGGTCTCAGCCCAAAATCTTATTACAACACTAAAGGGTTTTACAACACGAAAACCTTTACACAAATCGCTTGGGCCTCGGCCCAGTCAATTAGTTTTCATAAAAAACTTTCTTTTCAAGCAACTTGTTTATCAAAACATACTTCCCGACCCCGTGATCCGCCATCACGAGTCACCGTACGTCCAACAACCTGCACGGTCTTAACCAAACACAATAGTCACAAATACCAGTCCTCGACTCCGTGATCTACCTCCACGAGTCACCGTAGGTTCAACAACTCGTACGGTATTAACCAAACACAACAGTTAGAAATACCAGTCCTCATCTCCGTGATCTACTGCCACGAGTCACCGTAGGCCCCATTGAGCCCACACGGTTGGACGTACTGTGTCCTGACCCCATCATCCTCCGTCATGTGTTATCGTAGGCCTCGTCAGACCCGCATGATTGACCGCAGCACCACATACTAAGTTCCGATCCCATGGTCGTCTGCCATGACTCCTCGTAGGTACCGTATAACCCACACGAGTGAACTTAGCATTACCACACATAACATTCATGTTCACATTCCTTCAACAATGAGCACGGTCAATTAATCACATTGATCACCACGAAATCACGCCTCATGCGCACACAACACAATCTAAACAGTCTAACCATCATCATCAATAAAACATAATCAAGCATAACTCATGATCGAAACACAACACATTGCACAACCACGTGTACAACCGATCAACAGGATTATCGAAATCCTGCACACATTACACAACATAATATCGTCATCCAATTCACCAAAGCAATTGATACACAAACACATATCTCACGATCAATACATATAACACGATACACACCTAAGTGTACAATCAACCAACATGTATATCCCAACGTTACACATTCAAGATTATCACAACTAACCGCAATCATTCATTCCAACAACTAAGTCATATTCACAAGGTACATAACGTATAAGCAAAATACTTGCCTCAATAACCGATACCGACCTCTCCGACGAACATGGCTCTACCGAGAACCCACAAACACCTACAACCTCCGCAATGTAACACCCCAAATTAGGCGGATATTACAGTGCCGTAGATCCCCGACTGGGACCCACCAGGCGAATGAAAGCTGATGAATTAAATAATATAATTGTAGTACCGAACCACATTATATTACCAAATACTCCGATGAGGAGTTTAAGTACAAAACACCAGGACAATACCGAATACTAGTATATTTTATATGAAGATAAAATGCACAACACTGAATGAAACGGAGTTTCCAAATGAAAGTCTGCAGCGGAAAAATAAACGACAACAACATGAATAACTGAAAAGATCGGGCCCCCCTACTAGTATCACTGGGACTCCTCGCCATCAACATGCTCTTCCCGTGCCTTTGCCTTGCCGTGACCTAAAAACAAAATCCCCCAACGGGGTTAGTTACACAGAACAACAATCCTTAAGGGTTGAAAATACACAATCATGAGATATATTTAGTTATGAAAATCCTTAGTTATAAATTATGCTGAAGAGGAGTATCATAGTACGCCCGTAATGTTCTGTGCAAGTGTACAAGACGAATGACTGGACACATCCGTCCTTGTACCTAATTAGTCTCACGGAGGTAATCGTTACCGTGTGCACAATCCAATGTATTGATCCCAATACATGACCATCGCGTGCTCGACTAAAAATTCCACACATCCGCACCCGGCCACACAATATGAACCCAGAAGGTCATATGAACGAGAATGACCAAAATGAATATCATTGAATAATAATCCGACAAGGTCAAGAATGACACATCGAGATGAAAATAATAGTGAAGTGAATGATAGTTCAATGAAATGATTGGAACCGCCGTTCCTCGTTAATGAAGTGATTATTCGTCAATTACAAGTCTCAATACGATTAATACAATGATGAATGAGTTATGATTATGAATGAACAACAACAAAAGGAATGAATATCCTTTTAACCGAGTAAGAATTAACTTACACAACACTGATGAAGAATGTCCTTCCACGAACAAACGTCCTAAATGAAATGTCGGTTGCTCGAACAACCTTGAATAACACAATTACCAACAATCCGCTCAATATACGAATCAAACACGATTAAAACGAACTCAAAACGTCAATACGACTAAACCAAGTTCATTGGGGCATTATATCGAATACGTTGGGGCCAATCTTCGATTGTTAACAACCAAACCTCAATTATATCAATATCAAAACCCCAAGAAGTGTTTCAAAACAACAAAACATCTTCCATATGATCAATAATCCAAAATGAATATCCAACTTCGTTATTAAAACAACAATTAATCGAAAACCCCCAATCCAACTAAATATTCAATGTGTTCTTCAATAATCCTTCAATAATCCATTGAATTTTTATACAAACTCATAATCATATGCATATCCCTCCATATAACATGATTATAACGTTCAAAACATCATAACTCAATACAAAATCGAAATCCAAGATGTTGAAGAAATTACCTCTTGAAGATCCAATCATTTCGATCCAATGAACACGAGTTAAATCGAGTATCCAAGCTTCCCAAATGAATGAAGATGATGAAAATCTAACACTCAAGTGATTGATGATGTAAAATCCCTCCTTCAAGTTCTCTCTCTCGGAACAAAGTGAAAGAAATGGTGAAAATGAAGAAAAAGTCCCGACCAAGTCCTTATAAACTGCCGGAAGTTACGGCCGTAACTCGGCCTTCTTACGGCCGTAACATCCCAGGTCAACGGCCTTACGGCCGTAACCGGCCAACTCGTACGGCCGTAACTCGGCTTCGTCCAAGCACCTGCCGACAGCCTTACGGCCGTATCCGCTCCTGACTTACGGGCGTAACTCGCCCTCGTCTAAAACACCTACCGACATCGTTATGGCCGTACCCGCACACCTTACGGGCGTAACTCGGACGATACGGCCGTATCCGGCCAAACTTACGGGCGTAAGCCCCCTTCGTCAAAAATGACTAGGCACCCTGCCTGTAACGTATGGCTGTATCCGGCCAAGCCTTACGGCCGTACCTTCCTCGTCTTACGGTCGTATGCCGCAAACCCTTACGGCCGTAAGTCCCTCTCGTCCGACAAAACCTGTAATTTACGAATACCACTTACGGCCGTATCCTACCCATATTACGATCGTAACTCGCCTTCGGCCAAAAATGTCTGGGCACCCTGATGGACACGTACGGCCGTAACCGGCCAAGCCTTACGGCCGTACCTGCTCAACTTACGGCCGTATGTCGCAACCTTACGGCCGTAAGTCCCGTTCATCCAAAATGGCCTGAAAACAACGAACTCCTGTTACGGCCGTAACCTACAATTCTTACGGCCGTAACTCGTTGCTCGACAAGGTGAAAATCCGATAACTCTGATTCCTCGCTGTGATTGATGAATGATCCGACATACCATACGAATGTGAAAGTGAACAAGTCCAACACATGCCAAATATGATACTCCTAGTACCAGACTACCAATCACGATGAAAATGATAATACTCTTATCTCGATCTATAAACGGAGATGAAATGACGATCGGTAACTAATATACGATTACAACATGCCAACAGTGAACGCAAATGAATGAATCATGAATGATGAGCGATTAATAATGAGTGAAAATTACTGAGTGATAATTACTGACTGATTAATACTGAATGAAAATGAATGAATTACAACCGGGTATTACATACTCCCCCCTTAAAAAGACTTTCGTCCCTGAAACTAAGGGTCAAACAACTCGGGATAATTCTCCCGCATACTCTCCTCGGTTTCCCAAGTAGCCTCTTCGACTCCGTGTCTAGACCACTGAATCTTGACCAAAGGAATCTTTTTGTTCCTCAACTGTTTGATTCGCCGCTCTAAAACTCGTATAGGACGCTCCTCATACGAATGATCATCCGCGATCTCGATTTCGTCGAACTGAAGTATGTGGCTCGGGTCGGCAACATACTTTCGCAATTGAGATACGTGAAACACATTATGAATTCGGCTCAACGCCGGTGGTAAAGCCAATCGATAAGCTAATTTGCCTACTCGATCCAAAATTTCAAACGGTCCAATGAATCTCAGACTCAACTTCCCCCGCTTTCCGAAACGGAAAATGCCTCGACTCGGGGATAGCTTGACCAACACGTGGTCACCTGTATCGATCTCTAGTGGTCGACGACGATACGATTATCTGCATATGATTTCTCTCGACTCTGTGCGGTCAACAGACGACTCCTGATCAAAGCTACCTTCTCACGGGTGGCTATAAGAATATCGGGCTCGGTGTCGATTGACTCTGATAAGTCGTCCCAACATAAAGGAGATCGACAACGACAACCGTACAAGGCCTGGTAAGGTGCCATCTTAATCGAAGCATGCCAACTATTATTGTACGTGAACTCAATCAATGGTAATTGGGCTTCCCAATCGTCTTTCCAATCGAGGACGCATGCCCTCAACATGTCCTATAGTGTCTCAATAGTCCTCTCTGACTGTCCGTCGGACTAAGGATGAAAAGCGGTACTGAGAGTAAGCGGAGTTCCCATAGCACGATGAATTGATTTCCAGAAATGAGACACGAATCGTCCATCACAATCGGAAATGATACTCTTTGGAGTACCACAGTCTCACTATCTCTTTGATGAACAACTGGGCAAGTCTCTCGGGACCCCACGTATCCTTAATCTCAAGGAAATGAGCCGATTTAGTCAAACGGTCCACAATTACCCAGATTGTATTCATGCCATGACAACTCGTCGGCAAACTCGGGATAAAATCCATCGAAATGTCTTCCCACATCCACTCTGGAATAGGGAGAGGTTTCAGCATACCCGCCGGACGCTGATGTTCAATCTTGACTTGCTGACAGGTTAAGCATCTCAAAACAAATTCTGCGACTTCTCGCTTCATATTACTCCACCAGTAATTTTGTTTCAAGTCCTTGTACATCTTGCTAGACCCCGGATGAACGGAATAAGGGGTAGCATGAGCTTCTCTCAAAATCGAGTTTTTCAACTCGTCATTCGCCGGTACGCACAACCGATTCTTAAATCGCAAAAGTCCATCCTCGTGGACCATAAATCCAGGGGCTTTCCCCTAAGCCAAATCCTCACGGATGCGTAACAATGATGGGTCTGAACCCTGATTCTCTCTGATTGCCTCCTACAGTGGCGATGAAATCTCTAACATGCAAAGTTTCCCTTGAACTCGCTAAAGCCAGACCTCGATCTCGGGTCTAAGGAATTCCTGCTGAAGCTCCTTCTGGACTGTTAAACGAGCAAGCATCTGCTCCTGAACGGACTTACGACTCAAGACATCGGCAACCACATTTGCCTTACTCGGGTGGTACAGGATCTCGATATCATAATCTTTGATTAGTTCCAACCACCGCCTCTGTCGCATATTTAACTCCTTCTGAGTAAATATATACTTAAAACTCTTGTGATCGGTGAAAATCTGACAGGTGACGCCATAGAGGTAATGACGCCAAATCTTCAACGCGAAAACCACGGCTGCGAACTCCAGGTCGTGGGTCGGATAATTAACCTCGTAAGGTCTTAATTGCCGTGAAGCATAGGCAATAACCTTCCGATTCTGCATTAATACACATCTGAGACCGTGTCCGGACGCGTCACTATAAACCACGAATCCTTCCGTCCCTTGTGGCAAGGAAAGTACAGGTGCTGAAATTAACCGGCTCTTGAGTTCCTCAAAACTCCGTTGACACGTGTCGGACCACGTGTATTTCTTATCCTTTCGCAAAAGGCTCGTCAAAGGTTGAGCAATTTTAGAAAATCCTTCCACAAACCGCCGATAGTAATCGTCTAATCCGAGAAAGCTTCGGATTTCCTTAACATTCTTCGGAGGTAACCAATCTTGGATAGCGTCCGTCTTCTGAGGATCAACACGCACTCCATGTGATGAAATTACATGTCCGAGAAACGTCACTTCGGACATCCAGAACTCACATTTGGAAAACTTTCCATAAAGTTGTTCTCGTCTCAACACGTCGAGAACCTGATGAAGGTGAACCTCGTGCTCCTCTCGGTCATGAGAATAAATCAAAATGTCATCGATGAAGACAACAACAAAATGATCCAAAAAGTTGATAAAAACCCGATTCATTAACTCCATGAATACCGCAGGTGCATTAGTTAACCCGAACGGCATTACCACGAACTCATAATGACCATAGCGTGTACGAAATGCTGTCCTTGCGATACACGACTCTCGAATTCGCAACTGATGATATCCAGATCTTAGGTCGATCTTGGAAAATATTGAAGCACCCTGAAGTTGATCTAAGAGATCATCAATACGGAGTAGTGGATACTTATTCTTGATCGTCACCCTGTTCAACTCCCGATAATCAATACACAAGCGAAATGAACCATCCTTCTTCTTGACATACAACACTGGTGCTCTCCACGGAGACGCACTCGGTCGAATGTAACCTTTTTCAAACAGATCCTCATGTTGATTCTTCAACTCCTGCATTTCGGTTGGGGCCATTCGGTACGGTGCCTTCGATATTGGAGACGTACCAGGCTCCAACTCAATCGTGAATTCCACATCTCTCTGTAGAGGCAAACCGGGTAACTCGTCTGGAAATACATCGACATATTCCCTCACTACCAGAATATCAGCCAACATTATTGGTGATTTCTCGGTTTTGGTCATATAGCACCAATAACCAATACACCCCTGACTGAGTAATTTCACTGCTTTCATCAAGTTGATGACTTTACCAGAACAGCCGGGATTACCTCCTTGAAAAACACTTTCGACCCCATCGTATGAAATGATAGTGACCATACGCTTACGGACACTAATGATGGCATCGTGACGATCCACCCAATCAATACCCAAGATGTTGTCGTCTCTCGGCAAATCTACCACAATAAGGTCTGCTAGCCATACAGGCCATGAAGCTGAGTCGGACAATTCTGAATCTCACGATTCTCGATAATTCTTATACCATTAGGTAGACCAATGACATAAGGCTCACAACTAGTAGCACTACCCAGACGTAGTCTACTCAAACATGACTCGGAAATAAATGAATGTGATGCACAGTATCAAAAATGGTACACACAGGTTGAGATAGAGTATCGAGTGTACCTGAGATCATCCGGGCCTCTGGATCGTCGGTCTTCTTCATCTCATAAATTCGGGGCTTGTTATTCCCGGCACCAGACGCTCCCGTTTGATGACTAAAGGCTCCACCTTTATTCACTCCTATCGTCTTGAATGACGCAGACTGAGTGGCCTGATTATGAATAGCTGATTGTTTCGGGGCCTGAGATGACGCCGGAGTAGGTTTAGAGTCCCTTCGGCAAAAACGGGCCTTATGCCCAGCAATCCCACAGTTATGACACGTGACAGTCTCCCTCGGGCACTTGGTGCTGACATGACCAAGATCCCCACAGTTAAAACAGGTGATGGCTGAACTGGCCGCTCTGGACTGCGATTCCGCCGGTCTAGGCGCCACAGGAGGTCGCTCAGAGAAAGTAGTGCCCGCACGAGGCTTCTTGAAGGTTGTCTGACCGCCTTCAGACTGATTAAGATTCTTTGATTTCTTGCTAGCAGATGAAGGTTGCTGCTTAGCAATCTCTTTAGCAGTGAGCTCATAAGTAAGAGCCTTCTCAATGAATTCGACCAGAGTGGTGCAATTATGATTAAGTAACTGCATCCGCATATGGGGTTTCATCCTCTTGCTAAAATACTTAATCTTATCTGCCTCGGAGTGAATGATAGATGAGGCAAACGGAAGAAGTTCCTGAAATTTCTCGGCAATGGCGAGAACATCCTCGTCTGCTGAGGGGTCGGGAATGAGTAATTCTGATAGCTTGGCCTCCCTGAGCGGGGCCGGATAATACCTCTCCATCATGAGAGTCTTGAATTGATCCCAAGTATATGATCCGTCGGTGGGCTTCAACGACAACCACCGAGAATGAGCGCTCTTACCCAGATAGTAAGCCGCAACTGAAACTTTGTGTCCTTCGGGACACTCTACCATAGCAAATAGCTTCTCGAAATGCTCGAGACAATGAATAATATCCGCCGGCTCAGATGAGCCCTCAAATGTGGGTGGCCTTTGGTGATAGATGTCGCCGATAATACTGCCCACACTCCTCTCTTTCCTCTGAGGTGGTGGCGGAGGAGCCTGTTGATTTTGATTAGCTGAGTTATGCACCATCTCCATTAGTTGTGTCATCTGAGTCATCTGGGCCATCATGCCCTGCATAAAGGCGAGTGGATCAATCCGAACACCTTCTGACTGAGCTGTGTCCCGGGTACGACTCCCCGATAGTGAATGATCATGCCCAGCTGAATGAGTGGCAGCGTCGTTGCTAGATGAGTTAGCATTATTCCTCGTGTTCGCAAGTGTATTAATGCGAGCTCTCGGGACTCGGCCCGCACCACGGCCTTGTCCTCCACGTCTTCTGCCTGCTCTCTCCATACTGAAGTAGGAAAAGTCACATGATGATTATATCTCTCGCATGAATATCACATTATGATTACGTCATGAAATGATGAAAATGAGCATATGCGCTCTAGCACAGTGATTATATGAATGATTAACTGAGGTCAAATGATTATCTGATGAAATTCTCGAAATGATTATCTTGAACAAGTTAACAAGATTAATGATATGATCCTCCAGATCAACAACTGAACTGTGAAATGAACTGAGTGATTAATGAGTTAACATGATCGTCCTGATCAAGATGAATGATGATGAGGATTGTTGACTAATGAATGATGAATGAATGATTCTTATTGCTAGAAATTATACCATGGCATTAGAAATCTTACAGTTCTTGGTCTGATTGGATCGGCATTTGCACAGGTCACACGTGACGCGAAAGTCTAATGATACTAGTCCGATGACGATGATTTCTAATGAGACATGACTCGGAAGGTAGTATTCAAAACCACGCTCCGATACCAACTCTGTAACACCCCAAATTAGGCGGATATTACAATGCCGTGGATCCCCGACTGGGACCCACCAGGCGAATGAAAGCTGATGAATTAAATAATATAATTGTAGTACCGAACCACATTATATTACCAAATACTCCGATGAGGAGTTTAAGCACAAAACACCAGGACAATACCGAATACTAGTATATTTTATATGAAGATAAAATACACAACACTGAATGAAATGGAGTTTCCAAATGAAAGTCTGCAGCGGAAAAATAAATGACAACAACATGAATAACTGAAAAGATCGGGGGGCCCTACTAGTATCACTGGGACTCCTCGCCGTCAACATGCTCTTCCCGTGCCTTTGCCTTGTCGTGACCTGAAAACAAAATCCCCCAACGGGGTCAGTTACACAGAACAACAATCCTCAAGGGTTGAAAATACACAATCATGATATATCTTTAGTTATGAAAATCCTTAGTTATGGATTACGCTGAAGAGGAGTATCATAGTACGCCCGTAATGTTCTGTGCAAGTGTACAAGACGAATGACCGGACACATCCGTCCTTGTACCTAATTAGTCTCACGGAGGTAATCGTTACAGTGTGCACAATCCAATGTATCGATCCCAATACATGACCATCGCGTGCTCGACTAAAAATTCCACACATCCGCACCCGGCCACGCAATATGAACCCAGAAGGTCATATGAACGAGAATGACCAAAATGAATATCAATGAATAATAATCCGACAAGGTCAAGAATGACTCACCGAGATGAAAATAATAGTGAAGTGAATGATAGTAATGAAATGATTGAAACCGCCGTTCCTCGTTAATGAAGTGATTATTCGACAATTACAAGTCTCAATACGGTTAATACAATGATGAATGAGTTATGATTATGAATGAACAACAACAAAAGGAATGAATATCCTTTTAACCGAGTAAGAATTAACTTACACAACACCGATGAAGAATGTCCTTCCACGAACAAACATCCTAAATGAAATGTCGGTCGCTCGAACAACCTTGAATAACACAATTACCAACAATCCGCTCAATATACGAATCAAACACGATTAGAATGAACTCAAAACGTCAATACGAGTAAACCAAGTTCATTGGGGCATTATATCGAATACGTTGCGGCCAATCTTCGATTGTTAACAACCAAACCTCAATTATACCAATATCAAAACCCCAAGAAGTGTTTCAAACCAACAAAACATCTTCCATATGATCAATAATCCAAAATGAATATCCAACTTCGTTATTACAACAACAATTAATCGAAAACCCCCAATCCAACTAAATATTCAATGTGTTCTTGAATAATCCTTCAATAATCCATTGAATCTTCATACAAACTCATAATCATATGCATATCCCTCCATATAACATGATTATAACGTTCAAAACATCATAACTCAATACAAAATCGAAATCCAAGATGTTGAAGAAATTACCTCTTGAAGATCCAATCATTTCGATCCGATGAACATGAGTTAAATCGAGTATCCAAGCTTCCCAAATGAATGAAGATGATGAAAATCTAACACTCAAGTGATTGATGATGGAAAATCCCTCCTTCAAGTTCTCTCTCTCGGAAATAAGTGAAAGAAATGGTGAAAATGATGAAATAGTCCCGGCCAAGTCCTTATAAACTGCCGGAAGTTACGGCCGTAACTCGGCCTTCTTACGGCCGTAACATCCTGTGTCAATACCTTACGGCCAGAATCGCCAACTCGTACGGCCGTAACTCGGCTTCGTCCAAACACCTGCCGACAGCCTTACGGCCGTATCCGCTCCTGACATACGGTCATAACTCGCCCTCGTCTAGAACACCTGCCGACATCCTTATAGCCGTACCGACACACCTTACGGGTGTAACTCGGACGATACGGCCGTATCCGGCCAAACTTACGGGCGTAAGCCCCCTTCGTCAAAAATGAGGCACCCTGCCTGTAACGTACGATCGTATCCGGCCAAGCCTTACGGCCGTACCTTCCTCGTCTTACGGCCGTCTTCCGCAACCCTTGTGGCCGTAAGTCCCTCTCGTCCGACAAAACCTGAAATTAACGAATACCACTTACGGCCGTATCCTACCCATCTTACGGCCGTAACTCGCCTTCGGCCAAAAATGTCTGGGCACCCTGCTGGACACGTACGGCCGTAACCGGCCAAGCCTTACGGCTCTACCTGCTCAACTTACGGCCGTATGTCGCAACCTTACAGCCATAAGTCCCGTTCGTCCAAAATGGCCTGAAAAAAATGAACACCTGTTACGGCCGTAATCTACAATCCTTACGGCCGTAACTCATTGCTGGACAAGGTGAAAATCCGATAACTCCGATTCCTTGCTATGATTGATGAATGATCCGACATACCATACGAATGTGAAAGTGAACAAGTCCAACACATGCCAAATATGATACTCCCAGTACAAGACTACCAATCATGATGAAAATGATAATACTCCCGTATCGATCTATAAACGGAGATGAAATGACGATCGGTAACTAATATACGGTTACAAAATGCCAACAGTGAACGCAAATGAATGAATCATGAATGATGAGCGATTAATAATGAGTGAAAATTACTGAGTGATAATTACTGATTGATTAATACTGAATGAAAATGAATGAATTACAACCGGGTATTACATGCAAAAACAATGATAACACAATCAATGCAAGAGTAAGGATCAATAACTTTGAAATTCACAACCAATGACCGAAGGAAATCATTGAAATATTTAATCGAATATTAAATGTTCATAGTTCCTCAAGAACGCTAGAATCATCAATCTAGTTGAATGAATCGAATATATGGATATAAAATCCGTAGAACATGTCTAACAACACCTAATAACCTCAATCTATCCATCAAAATTGGACGGAAATGGAAATCAAAACCAAAACCCCAAAAATGGACAATTCTAGGAAAACCAGGAGAATTACCTCGATTCAACAAAGAGGAAGGATTAGACGTTGATATGATCACCTAGAGCCTTACCAAAACACATTATGATAGAGTAGAATCGACCAAGACCTCGAACCCTAGTTCATCCGATCGTCCGCCGTGAGAAGAAGTGAAGAAATGAGGGAAATGAGGTGAGGAAACTCGTCTATCCCGTTTTAAACTAGCAGGGACGCACGACCATCACGCACGACCAAATGCTCGTGCATCTGGTCGTGTGTTAGGCTACTGCCCAACATCAAACATCACACACGAGCAACACACACGAGCACCTGCTCGTGTGGCTTGCTCGTACGTCCCTGTTCTTGGCCAGACTACACTATCTGGTGCACTGGTTGCGCACGAGCATCACGCACTAGCACCTGCTCGTGTAGATTGCTCGTGAGCTACACTAAGGGACCAATATCGAGCCCGACACAGCTCCGAAAGCACCCATAACATAACTAAATCGAGAGGGGACGATAAGAAGGGGTCATAACGCCCTCAAAGAGGCGAAAAGACAGCGGAGTACCATATGCCATGTCACACATGCATATGCACGACCTGTTCGACCTACACAACAACAAGTCGTATTCGACGAACACCACAAAACGGTCCATCATACCGCCCATATTAAAGAGAAATTCCAAATAATCATCAATGGAACAAAATAATCAACACAAATGGCAAATAATTCAAGGCAAACAGAAACGAAAATCCTGGATATTACACTAATTTCCTTACAGGCACGGATTCGATATCTACCGGGTTTATGCTCATTTTTTCTATGTTTCTGCCTATGACCTCAATTAACAAACATCCTAAATATGTTAAGGTATTGATACATTCTTATTCAATGGCTTCCTTCCTCATTAAAACCCTTTATCTATGAGTTAATGCAACAATAAGTTCACCCGATGAAGTTGTCTAATCCTTTACAAGAACCTAAATTTATATAGCTCATTACTCATTGAATATATATTGGATTGGAACAAAATTTTAATATCACATCCATAACATACTTAAGAACAAATATGTTGTAGCCCCCACCCCTGAATCACCCTGATTACACACAGTTCATGTATATTTCTAAAAGGTGGCAGAATTGGGTTTTTTGATGTCTAGTGATGATTTAAGCTCTATAAATCCGTATTAAACATAATGTTTAGTCATCAATGAATTACTAAAATAATCCTAACATGACTAAGGTCCTTATAAGATCCTACCTTCAAAATAATCAAGAAAGATTGCAAGAACATGAAAAACATAAAAGAAACTCACCTTGATTGTCAAAAGATATGAGGTGTTAGTTTTTTGATGAATTCTCCTTGAATTTCTGGTAAATTTTAGAATTTCTGAGCTTCTAGAGGAAGTTCAGACTGTTTATGAGGGATTAGGATCGATTTTATTCCTCATAAAAGTGAGTTAAGTCGGTTAGAGTGTGAAATGTCAAAAATACTCCCGAATAGCTTATAGAAATTAGATTTGAAAGAACGGAGTGGTTAGGGTGGTTATGATCTGGTTCTTGGATGGTTTAAACCGGTTCCCTGTATAAATGAACCATATTTAGGTTATGGGTGGCTGGTCTTTGGGTTTCGTAGTAGTTTAGGGTGTGTTTTTATTATTTAAAGTCGGCTACTTATGCGAACAGTGCTGAAAATGCTAGTGAAGGAGTTTATTGTCAAACATTGTAAACCTTTATACATATTATATTATAGATAATAAGGGACTCAACTACCAAAATGATATAGTTAGGGCAATAAACAAAACGATAAGTTCGACCCCAACCGCAGCTAGAATAATCCGAGTATAGACAGATCACAATATTTAGCTAACGTTATCAGATGCAACCACAGATTGCACTCTATGGAGTATGTTAAAAAGAGTGGAGGTGCTTGACAAGTGTTATTTTATTAAATGTAAGTTACTCACTTGAACCATCAATCCGAATTGAATCAGGCACGTGTTGACTGAAACCCTGGGGTAGAATTGTCACGGACACGTCCCTGACACACTTAGTGCTTCTAAATTTGCCACGTGTACCTAGTGTGATATATTGACACGTGTTTTAATATTTATATAAAGATATTTGTCCACAACATATATAAGTTTTTGGAGATTAAGTTTTAATACTCAGTATTAATGAATGTATTTGAAACGTCTCATAAGATAAAATATGAAATACCTCAGTGAACATAACTCGCACATAATTAACAAGTAATGCATGAATCACATTAGTTAGATGAGTAGTATGAGGCTCAGGTATCACATCCTTCCCTCCTCATAAGAAATTTCGTCCTCGGAAATTAACTTACCGAAACAGATTTTGGTATTTGGCTCTCATGTCATCTTCTCTTTCCCACATGGCTTATTCTACAAATTGATTTATCCGTAAAACCTTAACTAATGCCATTTGTTTGTTTCTGAGTTGTTTAACCTTTTGCTGAAGAATTTCTACTGGTATCTCCTTGTACCTCAAATCAGCTTTTAATTCTACTGGATTTTTCTTTAAGATATGAGATGGATTTTGCAACATACTTTTTCAGCATGGAAATATGAAAGACATTGTGTGTTTGAGACATTGAGGTTGGTAGGTCGAGTCTATAAGCAATATCACCGATCCTCTCCGTAATAAAGAACGGACTAATGTACCTTGGGGTTAACTTTCCTTTCTTACCGAACCGCATGACACCATTCATTGGATCTACCTTTATAAACACTTGATCTCCTAATGTAAATTCCAACAGTCTTCTCCTTTTGTCTGCATAGCTTTTCTATCAACTTTGGGCGGTTTTCATCCTTTCCCAAATTTGTGAAATAATTTCAATCATTTCTCGGATCATATCTCGACCTAATAACCTTCTTTACCCAACTACATCCCAATGTACTGGGGATCGGCATTTTCTCCAATATAATGCCTCATATGGCGCCATTCATATGGTAGATTGATAACTATTATTCTAAGAGAATTCTATCAAGGGCAAAAATTTACTCCATTGTTCTTGGAAGGCTAATACGCAGGCTCTGAGTATGTCCTCCAACATTGTATAGTTCGCTCTGATTTTCCGTCGGTTTGTGGATGGTACGCAGTGCTGAAAGATAAATTTATCCCCAGTGCCTTATGTAGGCTCTTCCAAAAGGCAGATAAAGATCTCGAATCTCTATCTGAAATAATAGACATTGGTACTGCATGAAGTCGGACCATCTCTTGTATGTATACCTTGGCATGTCGATCCATGGAATAAGTAGAGCAGGCTGGTATGAAATAAGCATATTTAGTTGATCAATTTACAATAACCTAAATAGCATTGTGGCCTTTGACGATCTTTCGTAATACAATAATAAAATCTATGCGATATGTTCCCACTTTCATTCTTGTATAAACAAAGGTTGTAGAGTATCTGTTGGACGTTGATGCTCTGCTTTTATTTGTTGACATGTCAAGCATTATTCTACGTAGTGAGCTATATCTCTTTTCATCCATCGCCATCAATAGTGCATCTTCAAGTCCTTATACATTTTGGTAGATCCTGTATGTACCGAATAAGGTGTTGAATGAGCCTCTGCCATAAGATCTTTACGTATGCTCCCTATATTTGGTACACACCATCGGCCCTTAAACTGAAGTACACCATATTTGGACAAGTGGAAATCAGACGATATCCCTGTATTGACTTCTTTCTTCACTTTAGCTAAACATTCATCTACATATTATTCCTGTTGGATTCTATTGACCAACGTAGGTTGGAGACTTAAAGATGCTAGTTTCGTCTCCAATAGATATTCATTCTTTGTAAGTCGAGCAATTCATGTCTTTGAATTGATGCCATCATGACATCTTTATGTGTCGACTTCCTACTTAGTGGATCCGCTACAACTTTGGCCTTGTCTTGATGATAGTTAGTAACACAATCATAACTTTTTATCAGCTCTAACCATTTTTGTTGTCTCATATTAAGCTCTTTTTGCGTGAAGAAATATTTCAGGCTTTTATGATCAGTATATATTTCACACCATTCTCCATAGTGTCTCCACATCTTCAGGGCAAAAACTACTGCTGCAAGTTTCAAGTCATATGTAGGATAGTTCCTCTCATATTCTTTTAGCTGTCTTGACGCATATGCTATCACGTTACCATTCTGCATAAGGGCGCAACCTAAACCAGTCTTTGAAGCATCACTATAAATTACAAAACCTCCAGTTCCTGATGGAATTGAAAGAATAGGTGCCGAAGTTAACTTCTTTTTCAATTCTTGAGAGCTCTGTTCACAGGCCTCTGTCCAGTTGAAAACTACATTCTTTCTAGTCAGCTGTGTCAATGGCAAAGCAATCTTAGAGAGTCCCTCAACAAATCTACGATAGTATCCTACTAGATGGAGAAAACTACGCACATCTGAAGGATATGTATGTCGAGGCCAACTATTAACTGCCTCAATATTGCTTGGATTAATTGAGATTCCTTCACCCGATATGACATGTCCTACAAATACCACCTTATATAACAAAAACTCACATTTCTTGAATTTAGCATAAATTTGCTTGGCTTTTAATACTTCCAATACTTGTGTCAGGTGTGCAGTATGCTTTTCTTTAATTTGGGAGTATATAAGGATGTCATCAATGAATACAATAACAACTTATCATAAAATATTCGAATACCCTTTTCATCAAGTCCATGAACGCTGTTGGGGCATTTGTCAGACCAAATAGCTTCACTAGAAACTCATAATGTCTATATCTCATACTAAATGTTGTTTTAGGAATATCTTCTGCCTTAATCTTGAGTTGATGGTATCCCAAACGGAAATAAATTTTTGAAAATACAACCAGACCTTGAAGTTGTTCAAACAAATCATCAATTCTAAGTAACGGATATTTGTTCTTAATAGTGACTTTATTCAAATCTCATTAATCTATTCACATCATCATAGTACCATTCTTTTTATTAACGAATAACATCAGTGCTCCCAAGGCGAAAAACTCGGCCTAATCAAGCCTTTATCTAATAGCTCTTGTAACTAAATCTTCAATTCTTTTAGCTCGGCTGTGCTATTCTATATGGTGATTTAGATATTGGAGTTGTTCCAAGTTGTAGGTCAATCGCAAACTCTATCTCACGATCTGGTGGTAGCCCTGGGAGGTCTTCGGGAAATACTTCAGGGTATTCCCTAACCACTGGTACCTCATTAATGCCGGGACACTCTTGTTTTTCGATACTCATTACACTTATCAGATATCCTTCACAACCACTATTTAATAGCTTTCGCGCCTTCATTGCGGAGATCACAGGAAATCTAAAAGTTTTGCTACCTCCCACAAAAGAAAACGGTCGGTCTCCGGGAGGTTGAAATGTCATAACTTTCTTCTGGCAATTACTAGTAGCATGATATTTTGACAACCCTGGCCATACCCAAAAAAATGTCATAGTCATTCATGTCTAACATAATTAAATCATCATAGAGTTCTCTACCTCCTGTTAGAATACAACATGCTCGTAAAATCTTATTAGTCTGTTTTGAATCTCCAGAAGCAATCACTATATTATACCCCACCTCCAGTTGATCAGGTACTCTATTCAACTTACTCATATACTCAATAGATGCAAATCAACGCACAAATATTGGAATCCCAAAGACAGATAAATTACCTGTAATGACAGACGAGTTTGCTTCTGCATCCTCTCGAGTTATGGTAAAAACTCTAGCTGGGGCTCTCTCTTGTGTCATTGCTTTTGGTCTATTCGGGCACAAAAAGCTATATACCCAGGATTCCCACATGAGAAACATACTCCCGTTCCCCAAAGACAGGTTTCAGTATGCTACCTTCCACTTTGGGTAAGAAGGTGGTGGTGTCGGTGCTTTACCCTGATCAGTTATAACCCATTTGCCTGGATTTACTTGCTCCTGCCCTTGCCATTGTTAAAATTTGGGTTTAGAGCTCTGAAACTAGGTTTCTTTCTAGCGTTGTTCTTGTTTTTGTCCTTGTGTGAACCGACATCGAACCTCCTATCCTTGCCTAATTTTTAGCTCAGCTTGTTCTGCAACTAGTGCTCTCTCATCAACTTGAGAATATGTTACTCCTTGTATTCCAACCATACTCACATCTCTATAGAGTTCTGGTCTTAACCCTTCAATAAACCTCTCTATCTTTAGCGCATCCATAATGACCACATGTTCAGCAAACCTTGATCGTTGTTCGAACTTACGAATATAGTCCGCAACTGTCGTACCTATCTGCCTCAGTTGTATAAACTTGTTCATCTTCATTGCACGTACAGGAGCCGTAAAGTATTTTTTTCTGAATTTCTCTTTAAATATTTCCCAGGTCATGGTAGATACATCCTCTATGCTTTTCATTGTGTCCCACCAATGTGTTGCACTGCCACGTAGCATGAATGAGGCGCAAAGTACCTTTTCTTCTTCAGGGGCTTTACTATACTGAAACATGTTCTCTAAGGTGCTCAACCAATCTTCTGCACTTACGGGATCTATTGCATCCTCGAATATATGTGGATTTAGCTTCCGAAATCTCTCTCCAGCTACCTTTATTTGTCTCATTGGAGGTGGTGGCTAGTTCGCTTCATCCCTACGTTGTCCACCCATATCTTTATGTTGGATGAGTTGTTAAATCTGTTGTGATTGTCTTTCTACTAGCTCAGCCAGATAGTGAATGATAATATCCCTATGATCTTGTGGATTTGATGTTGCTTCACTTGCCCTCCTATTCTGCCTATGACTACCTTCACTTCTGGTCCTCGTCATAATTTTACCACTTATTGATTGGAGCCTCAACTACACATGGACAATATAATTCATGAAACTTGTAATACGTTGGTATTGTTGTGCTCCATAAGTTTTGAGTTGATGTACATGGATAGTCTATAGGGCCAAAATCGGGCTGCGATACCACTCTAACACGACCTACTTCTAACTACAGGTACAACCTATATAATACCATAATAATATTCATAAAACATGGTTGAATTTTGACAGAATTTCCTCTAAGATAGGACATATCCAAAAACCTGTGACAATAATAATAAAAAAACAAAATATCATCATCACATAGAGACATCCAATCTCAACCTAAATCAAACTTATCTCCTTGACATAGCATGATAACTGCATATCAATAAGATCAAACAACAATAGTTACCCAAGTCCAATCATCTCACAGACATAAATCCCATTTAACACAAACTATTAAGTTCCAAAACCTTATTAACATTACATAATGTAGCAAACCACGCCATTAGCCATACTAAAATATATATAAACTAACTCGATAACATAGTACATACATATATAATACAAAAAGTTCAGAAACAGTAGCCAAGACACGATAAGCCCATGGTTTAGCCCAACATGTCATCATCCAAGTAAGTCACCCCTAAAACTCGTGGGAACTCCAATAATCCAGCCAGCTAGTGACCAGGTACCAGCAGGCTCATCTACAATTCATAAACTATATGAGCTAAAGCTCAGTAAGTAAAAGTCATGCATGTCAGTTGAATAATATCACTTATTCTATGCAATTCAACATGAAGTGCAATGCTTGATATGAACACGTATTTTAATTCTCATAACTTACAATCATTTTATTTCTTTAGGCCCTTGACTCAACTGCTATACACCAAAAAGAGCTATATCATCATCAATAATCATAACTTCTGGTTCGACCATCTCACGCACCCGAAGTAATATCTCACAGGGCACTGGAATCAATAATCATAATGGCTCAGTCCGACTGTCTCACACACCTGAAGTAATGTCTCACATGGCACTGAGCATAAAATCAAGAGCCACGTCCGACTGTCTCACACACCCGAATTAATGTCTCACAGAGCACCTAACTCATACATCTTATAAGCATGCCTTACATGTATTGGTGTACTAGGAGAGGTCAATTAATAAAATATTTTTCCTTCCTCATTGTAGTGGCATGCCTGCAAGACTTTCTCTGACTACGAAATATGCATGCACGTGCACCCGAAATGTATGATATGTCTTGCCATGATCAGCATACTACAACATTACTTAATGATTACACATCACTTAACATCTACTTTGGTCACACACACACGCATATATATATATATATATTGAATAAACACATATAGCACATAATACTATGTTTATGCATTGTAGTTGCAGATAAACTTTTACTTACTTTGGGTTCGGAAATGCTCAAACCTGTGGATTACTGGTGGTGAATCTGAACATATAAACTAAGACATGTTCAATGGTTTCCTTCCTCAATAAAACCCTTTATCTATGAGTTAATACAACAATTAGTTCATCCGAGGAAGTTGCCTAACCCTTTACAAGAACCTGAATTTATATAGCTCACTACGCATTGAATATATGTTGGATTTGTAACACCCCCAGAATACGACCCGGGAATGTCACACGCCGTAGACCCTTATCACAAGGATCCACCAGGCTAAATCCCAAAAGACTACTCAAAGATTGACCGACCGGGGTCAAAATTTAATACAAGGTAGACCGACAAGGTCTTAAACCAATTCATAAACTAACGACATTCATACAACAATGACAACAATAAACTTGAACACAGAAAAGAATGACAACTCAATTTAAAAATCGATAACTACACCCATGCAAGGGTGAATACTCAAACGACAAAGAAAAATACCGACCAAAATGAAACAAAAGAAAAGACTCTGACTCTGGTGTGATTAGCATCGTCGTCTTCCATCTCCTTCCAAGCCAATCCCGTGATTGCTCCCGAGCCGCCAAAACCCGAGCGCATAACAGAACCCACCCCGAAAACTCGGGGGTTAGCAACCGGAATTTTGCTAGTGCAAATACATAATATACAAGATATATGAACAGTAACAACACAAAATTCAACCATCGTGAAGCTTTAACACAAACCATACATTCCCAAAGTTAACACAGTATAGCACTCGCATACACAAGGTGAAAAATAATCACATAGTCATATTCTCTATATGGAACATAACGCCAATCAAACTTTGGACGAGCCCAAGGAGTCAAAAGATTAAATTTGAAAATCCATTTTATAAAAAAAAGAAAAAGTATTTTGATAAAATAGTTTGAAAACATTATTAATGACTCGGGTCGTCTTGGGGTTTTAAACAAAAATCGAATGGGGATGCTTTTGGAAATAATTTCAAAAACTCTCGGGTCCTTGACCCAACGTATGGAAAACGATTACACAAAAACCAAGTCAACTTATTTAGGGTTCTCGACCCAATTTATAGAACACCGTCACAAACGAAATCATTACAACATCACAGTGGTTCTCAACCCATTCCAAATAACATCATCATGAAATCAATCATCTCAACATTCCACAGGTCCTCGACCCAAAACACAGAATAGCACCACAATACAATCAAAGGTACAAAACTCTCATTCGACATATCCTGCTCAAGACCCCCGATTAATTAACCCTCGGAGATTTCGTCAAACCTCCTTGGTTAATTAACCCTGATACCAAACGCTTTAAAAACAATTTGAAACAAGCTTTCAAAAACACGGATTGCGGTCTGTATCAAGACAAACATTAAAAGTGAGTTGAAAGAATTTGAGATACGAACATCGTTCGGTAACGGGGTCTTAGCTATCACTCAAATACCCGTAACCAATAAGCCTGCCAGGCGCCTCCACTGCTCACCTGTGCACCGGCGTTCACTCCACTATGTCGGCCGCTCCTTGAACATGTCACCGCACCGGCGTCACTCCCGCAAGAGCCGCCCCTTGCACGCGCATTAGGTGACACCGGCGTTCACCACCCATATGGAGCCGCACATTGCAGCGTACACCAGGCCGGAGTACACCGCCCCACCCTCAGAGGTTCCCGGATATGACGTTTCTCACAACAAGTATCCACATTGTTCAAACATCAAGCACACGGACAATTGTCACAACAATTTTCAACTCGGTACATCAAGTCACACAATTTCTCCGCCAGTCCATATCATCACAAATAAACAATAACACGCACGTTATCAATCAAACTCAATCAACACCGCACATATATCTCTATGTTGCGACTCAACCGAATATATATACACATTTATATATATAGATATATATATATATATAAATATATAACCTCACTATATTATATGGATAACTATAGTTCGCCCATCGATCCAAGTTGAGTACGTCAACTAATGTTAGAATTCAACACTCGTCGATCACCGACATAAACATATATATTAATATACGTATATACATACATATATTTAACATGTAACTATATATATAAACACACATATATATATATATATACACATATATATATATATACCTCCATATAAACTCATACACTTCGACAACAATGATTTCACGCAGTTACAATTCGTATATCCAGGTACTTGCCTTGGTAATACGACGCGAAGGAGACGACGAAGGAATAGGTTCCGGTCCGAACAATCCTCTCAAATCCAACCCTAACACAATAATGATATACAATCAATCTCACATCATGAATACGAAGAAATCCCTCCTAGTCCTACCCGTTGGGACAATTTATCGAACACCAAGAGTGCGTAGGGAATTGAAATCGGTTAACGGTGAACTAACGGGATTTCATCCCAACCAAAAACAAGAAAACCAAGGGTCACGAGAGTACTATCAAAATCTAACAACAACATCGGTTAATTCGGATTAAAACACAAGATCACCACCAAACCCTCCCCAAAAATCATACTAGGGTATAAGAGATCTTACCTCTTGAAGATACAAACCCTATAATCCGAAGAACACGTGCTAGATCCACAATCCGAGCTACACGATCGAAGGAAGATGAAGAAAAACACACAATCAAAAGGGTGGATGGAGAAGAAATCCCCTCTCAACCCTCTCTCTCTTGCGCACGGTGGAAGAAAAGGAGGAAATGAGCGAAACTCGCCGAAAACACCGATTATAGCGGCCGACCGCATTGTGGTGCCGCTCGGCTAATCATGCCGCGGCACAGGCCAAAATTGCGCCCGGTGGTGGCCGCTCGTTGTGCCGCGGCTCATAAGGCGTGTGCCGCTCGACTCGGCATGTGCCGCGGCATACGGGATCGTGCCGGGGCACGCAGCAGAGGTTTTAGCCGGCAGTGCCACACGGGTGTGCCGGCCGGACAAGTGTGCCGCAGACCGACTGTGTGCCGCGGCGCACAATCCTTGTGCCGCGGCACACAGACACTGCTCGGCCAACAATCTGGTAGTATGTGTGCCGCGCGCACAATCCTTGTGCCGCGGCTCATACCCCCTCGGGTCCCAAAATGACGAAAATGATCCTAAAGAGAATAAAAGCAATAGGAATCGATATTTGGGCAACAATAACACGAAATGGAAGTACGGAACCCCAAAACGATCCGAGGTACACAACCAAAGTTGAACAAGGAACAAATTCCCTAAATTTCTAGGAAGTTACAAAAACGGCCCAAACATCCGAAAATCACGATACAACGTCGGATTAACAATCCGAAACTCTCAACATGTTCTACTCAATCATACGAACTCATGGAAGTAAGAAAATGACGAAATCGAACGAGTTTAACGAGAATCAAATGCACATGAGACAAAATATAACACAAGATGAAATTACGCAAAAACATCATCGAGACCCGTCTAAGCGGAGAAACTCCAAGAACAAAATAGGTTCAGAATTCCAAAACAAAGGTCAAGCGAGTTGTCGAAACGGACCTCCGGGAAAATGAAAATTACCGGAAATCGAATTTGCGGGTATTACATTCTACCCTCCTTAAAAGAAGTTTCGTCCGAAACTTAAAATAGAGAGCGGAACAATCAAGGAAATAACTACTTGCTCACCCCAACTCATCACGAGCAAAGCGCGAATGCAAGGTTCCGTAAATACGATGAACCGACCTAGCGAGCATCCCAGACGTGAGTCGAGGCGATAAAAATGTATGGGAACACGATAAGTTGAGGTGTAGGAGTATGAATTTGGATACCAAAACTCCCAGAGGGAAGAAAATCACAAAATAGTTCAGACGTCCTGAAAATCATGTTTCGAGCTCAACCAACCGCATCCAAGTTCATAATACATTCGGAAATGTTAATTGCACGCGAGGGAATATTAGCTTCGAACAAAATTTCTGCAAGAATCAAGCTCAGATGTGGAAAGACCACAATAATTCACGGAGTCTAACAACACGGTTCTGAAATTCGTTCGGAGAACGGTAGGCTAAGTACAACAGGGTAGTTTAAAAAAAAATTATCGAGAGGGTCATAGATGAAGTACCAGCAATGGAAGTCACCCAACACTGAAAATACTATGAAGAGTACGGGTAGTACATTTCCCCATACTAAGAAAACATTTCGATCCCGAACTTAGAACAGCAAGAGTTGGTAACATAGAGCAATGAAATGAAGAACGATCAAAGTCACGATTGTCCAAAACAGCAACGATTAGGGCATATTACAAAATATTCATCCTCCCATGTTAGGTTCTTCAGGAGGAAACATAGGGTTTCGGGACATTCTCCAGTCACTTGCTCTGTCCGCCAATAGGGTAGCATTCTTTGCCAGTTCAGAAATTATCTCACAATGCTTCTCCCGATGACCTTCACACCCGCACCGGTAACAAGTCAAGAGTGGAAAGGGACAATTTGCACGAACATGTCCCTGACGATTGCAGTTGAAGCACCCTCCCTTCTTACCGAGAGTCACCGATGCTGGCTTGGGATTCCAAGCGTTCACTCCTGATCGCGAAGACGACGCGTTCGAACGACGTTGGGGTTTGGGAGCCTTAGGCTCTGCACCGCCCAAAAACTTCTCAGATATCCTCGGTCTCTTGGCTTCGCTCGTGGGCTCGACCACTGAGGAGATTTCATAGGATATCGATTGATCTAGATACTCCTTCACCGTAGCATGGATCGTGGTCGTACGAACCACCTTGCCGCTTCCATTTCCATCATCACGTCCACGTCCGCCGAGGCTTGACATACTAATACGGATAACACCGATCAACAGTATTAGTTTATCAGTCGTACAATATACCACAATTATCAACCCGAGTTTTAGTTAGCATCCTTAGAATAACGGTACTATCGTAAAGCATAGAGTTTTATGAAGTCAAGTTCGAGTTCCTCGACGAGGACGATCATTATATGTATGCACTTAATGAAAACAAATTTTTGAAAAAGGGGCTAGTCACGTTGCGCCCAAGACTTGTAACCACTGTCTTTTATTTCGGAAGAGGAAGTTTACATAATGACTCTAAAGATTATTTTCGAGTGATGAATAAAAGAAAAAAAAGGAAATCGAAAATTAATTCGTAACTAATTTGAAATATTTCGAAAATGTTGAGTCCCAAATATCAAAATTTTGAAAATCTTTCCTCTTCTTCCAAAATGTTTATTTGAGAGAATTTTCCACCGAGATACGTGACCATTTAACATGACGATATTAAATCATGGCGTTACACAATGTTAGAAAATTTCAAAGCATTGCTTTAAAATATTCGAGATACTATAGTGGCCACGTGGGCCGGAACCCACCGTGCAAAATTCCTAAAAAAAATGATCTAAATGCCAAAAAGGCCGAAGTCGGTAACATTCTCAAATACTCACAAAGGTCATTTATGAAATATCAAATACCGTCATAAGAATACTATCAAAATATGCAAGACCAAAATATCAAAACTCGGTTTGCAAGATAACAAAAACCATCTTAAAATACTCATGCGGTGGATAACATTATCATTCGTAAATTCATTCTAATAAAGTACCGAAACAGATAAACATGCTCGACTTCCGAAGCATACTACGTAACTATTTATGCTCGGACCGCATGCGCATGTTATATCCTATAACGATAATATCACCAACAAGTTCCAATTCCTAGTTCACATTAAGCATATTAGCACAATGTAATCAAATACGTATATAAGGGGACTTACGATCGGGAGGCTTACCATCACGGATTGCCGGAAGATGATGTCGGAACCACGATACTAATCACGACTCTGATGCGCGCGACTTACACAAGACATGGACTTAACCCAACGGCCTAGGTTTTTCGCAAACCAAAGCTCTGATACCATAAATGTAACACCCCCAGAATACGACCCGGGAATGTCACACGCCGTAGACCCTTATCACAAGGATCCACCAGGCTAAATCCCAAAAGACTACTCAAAGATTGACCGACCGCGGTCAAAATTTAATACAAGGTAGACCGACAAGGTCTTAAACCAATTCATAAACTAACGACATTCATACAACAATGACAACAATAAACTTGAACACAGAAAAGAATGACAACTCAATTTAAAAATCGATAACTACACCCATGCAAGGGTGAATACTCAAACGACAAAGAAAAATACCGACCAAAATGAAACAAAAGAAAAGACTCGACTGGTGTGATTAGCATCGTCGTCTTCCATCTCCTTCCAAGCCAATCCCGTGATCGCTCCCGAGCCGCCAAAACTCGAGCGCATAACAGGCACCCACCCCGAAAACTCGGGGTTAGCAACCGGAATTTTGCTAGTGCAAGTACATAATATACAAGATATATGAACAAGAATAACACAAAATTCAACCATCGTGAAGCTTTAACACAAACCATACATTCCCAAAGTTAACACAAGATAGCACTCGCATACACAAGGTGAAAAATAATCACATAGTCATATTCTCTATATGGAACATAACGCCAATCAAACTTTGGACGAGCCCAAGGAGTCAAAAGATTAAATTTGAAAATCCATTTTATAAAAAAGAAAAGAAAAGTATTTTGATAAAATAGTTTGAAAACATTATTAATGACTCGGTCGTCTTGGGGTTTTAAACAAAAATCGAATGGGGATGCTTTTGGAAATAATTTCAAAAACTCTCGGGTCCTTGACCCAACGTATGGAAAACGATTACACAAAAACCAAGTCAACTTATTTGGGGTTCTCGACCCAATTTATAGAACACCGTCACAAACGAAATCATTACAACATCACACAGGGTTCTCAACCCATTCCAAATAACATCATCATGAAATCAATCATCTCAACATTCCACAGGGTCCTCGACCCAAAACACGTAATAGCACCACAATACAATCAAAGGTACAAAACTCTCATTCGACATATCCTGCTCAAGACTTCGATTAATTAACCCTGAGATTTCACAAACCTCCTTGGTTAATTAACCCCGATACCAAACGCTTTAAAAACAATTTGAAACAAGCTTTCAAAAACACGGATCATGGTGCGTATCAAGACAAACATTAAAAGTGAGTTGAAAGAATTTGAGATACGAACATCGTTCGGAAACGGGTCTTAGCTATCACTCAAATACCCGTAACCAATAAGCTCGCCAGCGCCCACTGCTCACCTGTGCACCGGCGTTCACTCCACTATGTCGGCCGCTCCTTGAACATGTCACCGAACCGGCGTCACTCCCGCAAGAGCCGCCCCTTGCACGCGCATTAGGTGACACCGGCGTTCACCACCCATATGGAGCCGCACATTGCAGTACACCGTGCCGGAGTACACCGCCCCGCCTCGAGGTTCCCGGATATGACGTTTCTCACAACAAGTATCCACATTGTTCAAACATCAAGCACACGGACAATTGTCACAACAATTTTCAACTCGGTACATCAAGTCACACAATTTCTCCGCCAGTCCATATCATCACAAATAAACAATAACACGCACGTTATCAATCAAACTCAATCAACACCGCACATATATCTCTATGTTGCGACTCAACCGAATATATATACACATTTATATATATAGATATATATATATATATATATAAATATATAACCTCACTATATTATATGGATAACTATAGTTCGCCCATCGATCCAAGTTGAGTACGTCAACTAATGTTAGAATTCAACACTCGTCGATCACCGACATGAACATATATATTAATATACGTATACACATACATATATTTAACATGTAACTATATATATAAACACACATATATATATATATACACATATATATATACCTCCATATAAACTCATACACTTCGACAACAATGATTTCACGCAGTTACAATTCGTATATCGAGGTACTTGCCTTGGTAATACGACGCGAAGGAGACGACGAAGGAATAGGTTCCGGTCCGAACAATCCTCTCAAATCCGACCCTAACACAATAATGATATACAATCAATCTCACATCATGAATACGAAGAAATCCCTCCTAGTCCTACCCGTTGGGACAATTTATCGAACACCAAGAGTGCGTAGGGAATTGAAATCGGTTAACGGTGAACTAACGGGATTTCATCCCAACCAAAAACAAGAAAACCAAGGGTCACGAGAGTACTATCAAAATCTAACAACAACATCGGTTAATTCGGATTAAAACATAAGATCACCACCAAACCCTCCCCAAAAATCATACTAGGGTATAAGAGATCTTACCTCTTGAAGATACAAACCCTATAATCCGAAGAACACGTGCTAGATCCACAATCCGAGCTACACGATCGAAGGAAGATGAAGAAAAACACACAATCAAAAGGGTGGATGGAGAAGAAATCCCCCTCTCAACCCTCTCTCTCTCGCACGGTGGAAGAAAAGGAGGAAATGAGCGAAACTCGCTGAAAACACCCAGTTATAGCGCTGACCGCATTGTGTGCCGCGGCTCAATGACGTGCGCGCACAGGGCCAAAAATTGCGCCTGGTGGGCCGACCGCCACAGTGCCGCGGCTCATAAGGCGTGTGCCGCGCTCGACTCGGCATGTGCCGCTGCAAGCACGGATCAGGCCGGGCACGCAGACAGAGGTTTTAGCCGGCAGTGCCACACGGTGTGCCGCGGCCCGGACAAGTGCGCTGCACCGACTCACTGCAGAAGCGGCGCACAATCCTTGTGCCGCGGCACACTGCATACTGCTCGGCCAACAATCGGGTAGTATGTGTGCCGCGGCGCACAATCCTTGTGCCGCGGCTCATACCCCCTGGTCCCAAAAATGACGAAAAAGATCCGGAAACAGAATAAAAGCAATAGGAATCGATAATTGGGCACCAATAACACGAAATGGAAGTACGGAACCCCAAAACGATCTGAGGTACACAACCAAAGTTGAACAAGGAACAAATTCCCTAAATTTCTAGGAAGTTACAAAAACGGCCCAAACATCCGAAAATCACGATACAACGTCGGATTAACAATCCGAAACTCTCAACATGTTCTACTCAATCATACGAACTCATGGAAGTAAGAAAATGACGAAATCGAACGAGTTTAACGAGAATCAAATGCACATGAGACAAAATATAACACAAGATGAAATTACGCAAAAACATCATCGAGACCCGTCTAAGCGGAGAAACTCCAAGAACAAAATAGGTTCAGAATTCCAAAACAGTGTCAAGCGAGTTGTCGAAACGGACCTCCGCCGGAAAATGAAAATTACCGGAAATCGAATTTGCGGGTATTACAAGATTTGCACCAAATTTTGATATAACATCCCTAACATACTTAAGAACAAATGTTTTGTAGCCCCTACCCTGGAATCACCCTAATTAAATACAATTCATAGATGTTTCTAAAAGGTGGCAGAATTGAGTTCTTCGCTGTCTAGTGGTGATTTAAGCTCTATAAATCCATACTAAACCCAAGGTAAGTCATGGATGAATTACTAACATAATTATAACATGTCTAAGGCCCTTAAAAAAACCCATCCGTTCTTTGAAATTATCAAGAAAGATTGTAATAACATGAAAAAAACAAAAGAAACTCACCTTGATTGTCAAAGGATATGAGGTGTTGGGCTTTTGATGAATTCTCCTTGAATTTTTGGTGAATTTTCGAAGTGCTGAGCTTCTTGATGAAGTTTCGACTGTGTATGAGGGTTTAGGATCGATTTTATCCCACATCCAAGTGAGCTAAGTCGGTTAGAGTGTGAAATATCAAAAATACCATTGAAATCAAGTTTGAAAGAACGCAGTGGTTCGGGTGGTTATGATCGAGTTATTGGATGGTTTGACCCGGTTCCTTGTATAAATGAACCAATTTAGGCTATGGGTGGCCGGTATATGGGTATTGTAGAAAATTAGGGTGTGTTTTTATTATTTAAAGTCGGCTACTTATGCAAACAGTGCTGAAAACGGCTACTTATGCAAACTAGCACATAATTAACAAGTAATGCATGAATCACATTATCTAGATGAGTACTGTGAGGCTAGGGTATCACATTAATACGTGGAAAAACACTCACGATATAAAATTGGCGGCTCCATTTTAATCATTTTGACCCCCATGATTACAATTTTTAAATTAAACACATTCACACGATTTGATCGTTGAAGACCAATCGATTAAAAATTAATTTCCTTCCATCTACTGTATTTAAGTCGCTTTACTCTGCAGGAATCAGTAGAAATTCATTATTGTACCTTATCGTTTTCAACAAAATCCTAATTTCATCGAGCAAAAAAACAAAAAATTATCGAACTTTATCTACATCAAAGAAAAATTTCTTTCATGTGTAATAGAATACAAAAATTACTCCAATGCCATCGATATCAAGACCGTGAAGGAATAAAATTAATTACAGTATTGTAGTCAATTTCATTGGCCTCCTGGAAACCCGTAACAACTTGCTGATGAAGGACATGATCCTTAACATGAAGAAAAATGGTATTTACCATTATTTGAGCATCAACCCGATGGAGATATACAAAGAAGCCGTCATTTGTTTCTTCACGGAAGCTCGAGTAACAAAACTTAGAATCCAAGTTTCTATCTTTGGTGAGGAAATCTATATCACCAAGAAACTGATACAGATTGGGTTGAAGAATAGATGGATAGCAGCGGAAGCTCTGAAACTTAACCATGCGGAAACTTGCCAAATTATCAAGACAGTAGATCATCCAAGTAAATTCAAAATAAATACAAAAAAGCGTGAAGTTTTGAAGGATTACATGTAAATCATGGACATGTGCACAAAAATTGTCATGGGCATATCTGGAAGCTTTGATCAGATGTCAACTTCCAATTATATCGTGCTGGGAGCAATAATCTAGCTTCAAAGGATCAACTGGACTGATTATATCTTCAGGCAGTTGGTGAAAGAGGTTAACAAGGCCAGCTGGGACAACGAATATAACAAATTCAGCCAGAAGCTATCATATGGTATTCAGATCAACTATCTCCTGGAGTACCTCAAAGTGGCCAAGGGAAGAACTGATAAACTTCACACTAACAAGCGTCTTGGATACTTGGATGCAGCTGGACTACAGAAGTTAGTTTAACACAACCACAGACGTGTTGTCGACACTTTGGAAAATAACTTCTGACACTTCATCATATAAGATTAATTCATAATATAAAGCTGGAGATGAAGCAGAATCTGCACTAGCCATTGCACACAACTGAGACTCGTGTAGCTGAGATACCTTTATCTGAGACACACACAGCTGAGTTGACATCAGTTAAGATTACTACAGCTAAGATTCTTGCAGTTGAGTTATCTGCAGCTGAGTTACCGGTGGCCGAAGTACCTATAACACCCCAAAAGGCGGCTATTACAGTGTCGGGGACCCCACACTGGGACCCACCAGGCGATACCAAAAATATCATCTCAAATCAATTAAATCATAACTGTGGTACCGAACCACAATTTAATATTCATCACCTCGACGAGAGGTTCATATACCATATGACTAGAAATGCTACACACAGAATCTGAAACGCTAATATAAACCATATGGAGATGGAATATATTTAAAGTACCAACACAGTTTAAAATGAGTTGTAAGAAAGCGGAGTAATACCAATACATGATCCAAAATACAACTGAATAAAATAGACCCGGGGCCCCTGAACTAGTATCCTGCAAACCCTTCGCCGCCACCGTGCTGTCCCGATGCCATAGCCTTGCCTCGACCTAAAATACAACACAAGTATTTCGCCCAAAACCACAGGGTCAGATATACATGATAATAATTCTCAAGATGTTATACAATTCATATACATTGGATCTCAATAAAACAATTCGACCGTCGTAACATACCCCTCGGGCGTATGAACAACCAATCGTCAAACCGTCGAATCATACCCAATCATACATGGAGTATAAACGACCAAACATTATGGCTCAAGACGGACATCATAGTACGCCCAATCCGGAAATGTGTCCGTGCACATGTCCACCCCGTATACGCAATCCAGGATATACGTGGGACATGTACCTAATTAGCCTCACGAAGTAACGTCTCGTGTGCACGGTCCAAATACGGAACCAATAAACGCACGGCCATATGTTCATGGATAAAAATACTACATAATAACCAATTTACACGCAGATATGATTCCGGATATATCAAGATGCAACATGACAACGAAACTCAACAAGTTACTCATCTAGGGGATCAAGACACTGAAGCGATAAACTATGATCAACAAGACCAACAATATCAAAAGGTACGAACTTAGGAATACAATCCAACCATAAACAATATACAAGAGTCAACATGACATCTCATTACGAATCATAGATTCATAAAGCAACACGTACACACGAAATGTATAACATTCACAAGAATTTCAATTATCGTCGTAACCAAGCAAGATAACTTGCCTCAATTCGAACACGGGAATACTCCTTGACAAACGAACGGACGATCCCCGATTAGTAATAATCGCTCGAAACAATCAACCTTGTAACTGATACAATCCATTCAATAACATATTCTCATAACTATCGATATCTAGTTCAATGGAATGACATCCTAGTTTCAATCCGATTTTGTTCAACCATCTATATATATATCCGCATTCCATTTCAAGGATTCATACCAACTTCAATTCATCTTTATGATTGGTTATCGTTTTATGACATTCTTAATTATTCGTATGGTTATAATGTATATGAATCATCAAGAGCAACGGTAAGTAATCATTTACCAATATCATGATGCTGGTAAAACTTCCTAAGAACATCATCAACATTTTGAAAATGATATTAAACAACTTCGTTTTATCAACTCATCAAGTTCTCCAAGGATTCATCATTATCATGAGGATTATTCAAAGACTATTAGCATCCATACGAACAGGTTCCATGTTTGGAGAATCATCTCTAATCTTATCATTCTAAGATTCACCTAGTCTAGGTAGTGGTATAATCAAGTTATTCATAACAAGAACATCACGAACTATCATCAAGGTGAGTTAAAGAATAACCATGTGTTGATATATGCAAGGTTCAACAAAAAATGATGAAGAACTGAAGTTCTCATTCTCTAAAATCTCCTAAGCATGATGTTCGATTTAATATACCTGTAATAACTTCAATAATCTTTATAGCATGCTTGCGAAATCATTAAGAACATGAATTACAAAAGAGCAAGGCACCTCATACCTTACTACGAAAGAACAATGAATGAACAATAAGGGAACAATGAAACCAATTGGTGCAAATCAACATCGGATGCTTGAACACCAATCTTCAATGTTCTACGCCTTCACCAAATCACGGGTAGAGGTTTATATTAGGTGGAAATATCATGAGGTTGCTTATGCAGGTCGTGGCAGTCGCTTAAAGTCCGAAGTTTAGGGTGAAAAATGAGATGAGGGTGAAGTCCTATTTATAAGAAATGATTATTAGCGTGCGCTACACTTCCAGCTTAGCATGCGCTAACGGGTTTTCGGACTACTGTATGCTACTGTCATCGGCCTTGCGTATGCTAAGTAGCCTTAACATACGATAGTAACACGTTTTAGCGTACGCTATCCACCCACATAGCGTGCGCTAACGAATTTTACGAAGTTCACTGACTTCACTGACTGCCCACCGACCTCCATTTAGCGCGCGATAGCAATAACTTTGTAGCGTGCGCTAACCCCGTTGACTCAACTTTACAAAAGTAGTCCTGATGAGTCCAAAAGGGTCCGTGATTCCCGCGATCTGGTTCCCCACCTACTAATCCTGTCTCGATCTGGTTGACTGAGTGTAGCGTGCGCTAAGCTGTAACGTTAGCGTGCGCTACCACTCAGTATTAGCGTGCGTTACGAAACAATGGTAGCGTGCGCTAATCACGAATGAGAGCATGCATAACTAAACTCTATAAAATCATACAATCCACAGTATTAAATTACGAATGCGTAGAAACATACATCGATCAGAAATACGACATAAAAAAATATCAAGAAGGTTATAATACAGATAAATTACATATCAAATATTCTGATATTACATACTTCCCCTCTAAAAAGAAGTTTCATCCTGAAACTTAAGGGATAAACAACTCGGAATATCACATACTCCTACTCTCAAAAGGAGTTTCGACCTTGAAACTAAGGGGTAAATAATTCGGGATATTGCTCTCGTATGGTGTCTTCGGTTTCCCACGTAGCCTCTTCGACTCCATGTGGGGACCACTGAACTTTCAGCAGGGGAATCGTCTTGTTCCTCAATTGTTTTAACCTTCTCTCAAGTATCTGAACAGGACGCTCCTCATAGGAATGATCATCATCTATCTCAATCTCTTCGAACTGAAGTATGTGGAGGATCGGCAACATACTTCCTCAATTGGGAAACATGAAATACGCTGTGGATTCGAGTTAGAGATGGTGGTAACGCCAGACGATAGGCTAAATCGCCTATTCGTTCCAAGATCTCGAATGGTCCAATGTACCTCGGACTCAGCTTGCCTCTCTTCCCAAAATGAAAAACACCTCGGGTAGGAGACACTTTGACCAACACATGGTCACCAACCTCGAACTCGAGTGGTCGCCGGCGATTATCTGCATATGACTTCTGTCGGCTCTGAGCCATTAACAAACAATGTCTGATCAGAGTAATCTTCTCACGGGATGCTGCTAACATATCAGGTTCCGTACCCAGAGATTCGGATAGGTTGTCCCAACACAAAGGAGACCTACATCGACGGCCATACAATGCCTCATAAGGTGCCATCTGAATCGAAGCGTGCCAACTATTATTGTATGTGATTCTACTAAAGGCAGTTGGGCCTCCCAATCATCCTTCCAATCAAGAGCGGATGCCCTCAACATATCTTCTAGGGTTTCTATAGTCCTTTCAGATTGACCATCAGTCTGTGGATGAAATGCCGTACTGAAGTTCAACTGCGTACCCATCGTATAATGAACTGCTTCCCAGAAGTGTGACATGAATCGCCCATCACGATACAATACAATACTCTTGGGGGTACCATGCAACCTTATAATCTCTTTAATAAACAGCTGAGCCAATGTCTTGGGTCCCCATGTGTCCTTAATCTACAAAAAGTGGGTTGATTTGGTCAGACGGTCCACAATCACCCAAATTTTATTCATCCCTCGACGACTTGTTGGTAAGCTAGTGATAAATCCATCGATATGTCCTCCCATTTCCACTCGGGAATCAGGAGTGGTTTCAGCATCCCTACTGGTCGCTGATGCTCAATCTTGACCTCCTGACAGGTCAAACATCTCGAAAAGAACTCTGCCACTTCCCGTTTCATATTGCTCCACCAATGATGTTGCTTCAAATCCTTATACATCTTTCTAGACCCCAGGTGAATGGAGTATGGGCTAGCATAAGCTTCTTTCAGAATAGAATTTTTCAACTCTTCGTCTGCCGGTACACATATTCGATTCTTGAATCGCACCAATCCATCCTCGTGAATCACAAATCTGGGAGCTTTCCCCTGAGTTACCTCATCCCGAATCCGAGATAAAAACGGGTCCGTAATCTGCTTTGATCCAATGATATCGTCAAGAGACGACGAAATCTCAAGTGTGCATAACTGCCCTTGTATCCGTTGTATCCAGACTTCAATTTTCGGCCTCACAGACTCTAACTGCAATTCCCTCTGAACTGACAAGCGGGCAAGCATTTGCTCCTGTACTGTCTTATGACTCAAAGCATAGGCAACCATATTTGCTTTACTTGGATGATAAAGGATCTCAATATCATAGTCTTTGATTAGCTCTAGCCACCTTCTCTGCTTCATGTTGAGCTCCTTCTCAGTAATAATGTACTTCAGGCTCTTGTGATCCGTAAAAATCTGACAAGTAACTCCATACAGATAGTGAAGCCAGATTTTTAAAGCAAAAACCATGGCCGCTAGTTCCAAGTCATGAGTCGGATAGTTAACTTCACAGGGTCGCAACTATCTCGATGAATAGGAAATCACCTTCCCTTCCTGCATCAACACACATCCCAGGCCCTGTCTCGACGAGTCACTATACACTACGAATCCTTCCTTCCCTTTTGGCAGAACCAAAACACGTGCTGAAATAAAATGACTCTTGAGTTCATCAAAACTTTGTTGACATGCCTCTGTCCACAAATACTTCTTATCCTTTCTCAACATGTTAGTCATTGGTTGCGCAATCTTGGAAAACCCTTCCACAAATCGTCGGTAATAACCTGCTAGACCTAGGAAACTGTGAACTTCCTTCACGTTCTTCAGAGGTATCCAGTCTCGGATAGCTTATGTCTTTTGTGGGTCTAATCTCACCCCATCGGCTGATATCACATGACCGAGAAAAATAACCTCACGCATCCAGAATTCACGTTTGGAAAATTTTCCATAAAGTTGTTCTCGCCTCAACGCCTCGAGAACCTGATGAAGATGACGCTTATGTTCCTCACGGTCACGAGAGTAAATCAGAATGTCATCAATAAAAATGACTACGAAGCGATCCAGATCATTAATAAAGACCCGGTTCATCAACTCCATGAATACCATCGGTGCATTAGTCAGTACGAATGGCATCACCACGAACTCATAGTGCCCATAACGAGTACGGAAAGCTGTTTTCGAAATATCAGACTCTCGAATCTTCAACTGATGATATCTGGATCTTAATTCGATCTTAGAAAACACAGCAGCTCCCTGAAGATGATCCAATAAATCATCAATGCGAGGCAACATATATTTTTTCTTGATTGTTACCCTGTTCAGCTCATGGTAATCAATACACAAATGCAGAGATCCGTCTTTCTTCCGTACAAAAAGCACTGGTGCTCCCCAAGGAGACGTACTAGATCAAATATAGCCCTTCTCAGTCAACTCCTCAAGTTGGTTCTTCAACTCCTGCATTTCATTCGGAGCCACACGATACGGTGCTTTCGAAAGCAGGGACGTACCTGGCTCTAACTCAATAGTAAACTCTAGATCAAGATGTGGAGGTAGGCCTGGAAACTCATCTGGAAATACATCTGGGTAGTCTAGGATTACCGGAATATCGGCCAATTCAACTGGTCGATCCGTTGTTTTGGTTATGTAACACCACTAACCAATACACCCTTGATTAAGCAGTTTCACTGCTTTCATAGCGCTGATGACTCTCCCGGAACGGCTGGGATTGTCCCCTGAAAAATACACTCAACACTATCGTCAGATGTGACGGTCACTATCTGCTTGTGGACACTAAGTATGGCATCATGACGATCTATCCAATCGATACCCAAGATCACATTATCTATAGGTAAATCGACCACAATTAAATTTGACAACCACTCAAGGTCGTTCATGCGAATCAGAGAGTTCTGCACTTCACGATTCCCAACAATTCTTCTACCATCGGGTAGACCAATTACATAAGGTTCACAATCGGTAACATGATCTAATTGCAAATGACTCAGACAAGAAACAGACAGAAAGAAGTGTGAATCACCAGTATCAAAAAGAACACAGACAGGCTGAGATCGGATCTCGAGAGTACCAGCAATCATGCTGGCTTTGGGATCATCAGCCTTCTTCATCTCGTAGACACTGGGTTTTGCAGCTCCGGTACCAGATGTACCAGCATGGCTTCCATGGCCCATCCCTCGGTTTGCCCCGGTGGTCTGATAAGAAGCAGACGGAGGTAAACGGTCCTGGACAGAATACTAAGCTAGAGCATGTGAGGCCACTAGAGTACGTCCCGGTCCACTCCTGCAAAAACGAGCACGATGCCCTGAAATCCCACAAGTAAGGCATACGACGGCCAGCTTAGGGCATTTGGTGCGGATGTGCCCCTGCTCCCCACAGTTGAAACATACAATAGACGAACTGGCCACTTGGGAATGTGATCCTGCTGGTTTTGACGCTGCAGGTTGCTGCTCCGAGAAAGTCGGTCCGGATTGGGGTTTCTTCAATCCCCCTGGTTACCCTCGGTGTGGTTCTGGTTCCTCGATCTCTTGTTGGAAGATTGAGGATACTTATTAGGGATCTCGTTCAAGGTAAGTTCATAATCAAGGGCCCTTTTAATAGACTCCGGTAGAGTCATGCAGTGGTGATTAATTAATTGCATCCTCATTCGGGGTTTAAATCTCTTAATGAATTACTTGATTTTATTAGCTTCCAATCGAACAATGGTCGAAGTGAACGGGAGAAGAGCCTGGAATTTTTTGGCAATCAATAACACATCATCATCCTCGTACGGGTCCGAGTTCACCAATTCTGACAGCTTAGCCTCGCGGAGCGGAGCTGGGTAGTAACGATCCAACATGAGATTCTTGAATTCATCCCAGTTGCATAAACCATCGACCGGCCTCACATATAGCCACCAGGTGTGGGCGCTCTTGATAAGGTAATAATCCGCCATAGATACTCGATTCTCTTCTGGACACTCCACCATCTCGAACAATTTCTCAAAATGTTCAATCCAATGTACAATATCAGCAGGCTCAGAGGAGCCTTCAAAAGTAGGGGGTCGCTGGCGAGAGATGTCGCTGATGATCCTACTCATAGGTCTGCCATGTACAGGAGGTGGATGAGGCCCCTGCTGTTGGCCAGTAATATCTCTCTGCATAGCTTCTATTAATTGACCCATCTCGGTCATCTAAGCCATCATGCTCTGTATAACAACGTAAGGATCGACACGCGCATCCTTATGTCCAGTGTGGTGCGATTGGTTCCTAGAAGGCGAATCACTGCCTGTGGAACTCTGCTCCACATTCACACGCGTGTTGTGTAACATCCCCAAGATCTCCCGCGGCATTACAGTGCCGTAAATCCCGTGTGGGACCCACAAGGCTAGTTTAGGAAGTAGACATTTTAAAGAAATTGTAATAAAATTGTAAATCCACGGTTATATATCATAATCCGAAATGTTTTATGAAGGGACATAGTTTAAAGTTCGATTATTACATAACGGAGGTTTCAAAAATCAAATTTAAATCATGCAGCGGCAATATTTTATCCCAACACCATTCAAGCCTGACCGGACCTCTCAGGAATGTCCTGCACATAATCAACAAATTTACTTGGCACGACAAATCATGCCAGATAACCGGGATCAGAGAATGCATACCAATAACAATTATTAGCAACAATATACACAGTTTTACCAACACCATGCCACATAACAAACAGAATATAATTCACAACACGACCGACGTTGTCTTCCTCTTTTTATCACATAAATCCCAAGGTCACAACCAAGGGTCACGAAAGTATCCACATAGGAATACCCCGGAACGTGGGTGCCCTATTTGGGTCTTATCCCTTAACACATTTCCACACGGGCACTATACAGGTTTTACCCCCAACACATTGGCCCATTCATAACATATTTTTAGAGAAAGACAACCGTCGGCATTCATCAACAATGGCACATTCATGAACACGAACATTTCAATAATACTAGCATATCTCGAGCAAGATTTCACTTGCCTTTAATCCGACAGTGGGTGCCTTATGATAACTTGGACTTCCTCGACCGACCGAGCTCAACCTAATCACGTAACCCCCGATTAACATCCCGTACGGATAAAGATGAATAAAACTAGTTTTCCCTTCCCTCTCCTAACCGAATTCTTAACTTAATCCGATTCTGCCTAAAATAATATCGTGTTTCTAAGTTCACAAGTGATACGTACTACTATACCGTTCAATTATATTATTATCGTTAGTTATAACGATTTGCTCAACAAGATTATCCTCCATCATCATTAGGCTAGCAAGAAACGACTATAGCATATTTGATTTCCATAACTAGTTCAATTCTCTATTCCGAGTACTACAACCGGTGGGTTACCATTTTACACAATGATTTCGGTGTTTTATTTTCAATGACAATAATACTATCGAATTGATTCCCCTAGTTAATTTAACGTTGATAATCATATGGCAAGAGTGGGTTACGACTAGTTTATCATATGGTGACAGATTCCTACGCAATTCTCCTACAATTGATTCGTCAAGTTTTATATTTCTAATGTCGATTGAGATGGAAATTTTCGCATGTGATTGTTACAACGAGTTGTATGAAAATGAAATATACTTGCAATGATAGTCCCGATTATTACAAGTTTGTCCATTTAGATTTTCTATGAGAGTTAGCAAAATCTACCCAAGTACCCATAATCCAACAAGTATAATCAACAACATCGAGGAGATTACTTCAAGGATTGATAGGCTTACCTTAATAGATGAAGAGCAATGAAAAGGGATGACGAATCATCAAGAGCCACAAGTAGAAATGAAGAGTGGATCGAATGACTTGGATAATCTTCACCGGAGCTTACGAAATCACCTCCTCTATGTTAATTGAAGTGTATGAGAGGCCAAGAATCGAGTATAAGGCTGGGGAAATGCTTCAAGAATGCTTCTCTTTAGGTTTGAGGTCGAGAGAAATGAAGGAGGGAGTGTTATTTTATAACACTCAATCTTGTTAATGTACGTTAAAGCTCCAGGCATTACGTACATAAAGGTCATTATGTACGTAATGTACTACCGTTAATGTACGTAAAGGCCGTCTAGAGGCCACTGCCTAAAATGCACCCATCTATTATGTATGTAAGTTGTCGTAACGTATGTAAGGTACATAAAAGTAGCATACTCTAAGCTTGTCGAATAGCGTACGTTATAAGGGGTTGACTCGTTTGTCCCCTAGCTCACCAAAAGTACCCCGGTCCTTGTCAAAGGGAAAATTCTGTTCGGGAGACCAATCTTAGCATTACGTACATAACAAAGAAGTGCTAACGTACGTAATGATACCGACTTAGCGTACGTTATGCACATCATATAGCGTACGTTAGTTGTTGGCCACTAAGTATACAAAATACAGTTTGGAAAGTGTTTAAGCAACAAGCTGTACAATTTTCAAGTTAGAGTGCGTAGCGGAAGTCTTGTAACAGTAAGTTGCGGTAAATACAGTAACTCGATATATTGTGTATACTTAAAATAATCACAGTTAAGAAAACAGTAAACGCAGGAGGTAAATAACATAGTAATTAAAGTGGTTCGAGGTAAACCCCTATACGTCTATCGGTTCTCCACACAGGAGTGAAAATGTTCATTATAAATACTGCGTACACAACTATGTATTTATAATCAAACCTATCCTTGTATCGTTCACATAGATTGATACAAAGACCGTCGCTTTCAACCGTTCACACAGATTGGTTAAAGCTTCCTCTTGACTTGCTTCTTCACACACAGTTCCAAAGCTTCATCCTATTCATCCTATCTCTTTAGTTCACACAGAACATAGGTTTTTACTCAAAGGTAAAAGTAAGGTAACCAGGTAAGAACAGCAACTTGAATATGAAGTTCTTGAGCTGATGATGGTTGTTCTTGATGATTGAGTATATTTCTTCTTCTTCAGATATGGATCGATGCTAGGAATAAATATACTTGCTCTTGTAAGCTTGATCTGATGATAATGAATATCCAGTCTTTTGATCGTTCGAATATCGCTTGTAAGCTTGTGTATATACTTGTGTGTTGATCTTCAAACTCTGGGGATATATATAGCCTTTTTGGAATAGATCCATTGAGAGAGATACGTTGAGCAAAAGTCCGTTCCAATGGGATGATTTATTTGAATAAAGCATTATCCGGTTTTTGCTCCATGTTTGAAGATCTCTGTCGGCTTAGTATTTAAATACTTTATCCTTTCAATATTTAAATACTTCTTTTCAAACGGGAATTGACTTTAGCAAATAAGGCAGATTCCTTTCCAACGGTTTTGAGTACTGTTTGGATAAGTATTGAAGATCTCAATACTTACAGACTGGATGCTGTATCCAACATATTACTGTAGGCTATGATAGACTGATATTGTATGGAAGGATGCTGTGTGATCATTTTGGGGCAGCTTCCATACGTAGCGTCATATAGACAGATGAGTCTCTTTGCTATATGATGGGTCTTTATACTTTAGCTGTATGTATGCATTATGAGAAGACTTCGATACAGGATTGACAACTTCGATCATCTTTCGATACAGCTGCTTTGCTGTATGTTGGCACTTTATCAAAACTTCGATACAGGATTGTTTTATCCCAACAATTTCCCCCTTTTGATAATTGCCAAGTCTCCTTAAGTCCTTTTTGATGTTTTCCAAACATTCTTGATGATGCCAAAACCTTGAAACCTTTGAAACATCTTACAGGAGGGCAGTCTTCTTGATCTTCTGTCGAATGTTCTGGCCTTCAGCAAATAGTCTAATACTAGGAACTGTTCGCAGGTGAGTTCAACTTTGAAAGGAAAGAGTATTACATCTTAAACTTATGATTGGCGCGCAGGCACAATCTTACAGCGTAATCTAGATACATACAACTTAATCTATGAACTGTTCACACACAAGTTCTACAACTTTATATATTTAACAAGTTTTCATACTTGTTTGATTTCAGCAAATGAATTGAATTACGTAATCATACAGGAACACAGTAGATTATGAGTTGTAATCTTTCAAGACAGAAAAATATTTTATTGATATTTGAGCAAGGATTACAAGATTTTGCTGTTTCAAAAATAGATAAAATTACAGGAAGAGATATTTAAGCTAACTCCTGTAGTCTGAATTCCTCCAAGGCCTTTTAGGGTCGTTCTTGGTTCCCCTCTACCAATTTTGTAATGTATTCATGTTTTGATTTAAATAGATGGCTTGACCTTCATAAGATTTATCGAAAACAAGGATCCAATCTTCCGGGTGGGTAACCAAATCTCCTTGCCTATGCTTGTATTTCATCTTTTGCTCTAGGGGGAGCAATCCTTCGTCCAACCTCTTTTTGAATTCCGCGGCGGCTTCCTGCACAGTCTTGCAATTGTTGAATATGGAGGATTCCCTTATAAGAACTACGAAGTATCTTAACAGTTCATTCTTCCTCTAATTCTTTATCTCGTCGGCTATTGGCTGTCGGTTGGCTGGGAGGTTTATTATTTGTGTCTTTTGCATGAGGTTTTTCCACGGAAATTTAGGGTCATGAAATTCCGGACGATCTCCCTGTATCCTAACATTAGGAGTAGGAGATGATAATTGAGAGATTTCAGCAGTAACGCTGTCTCTAAATGCAGCTTCCATCTCCTTTTCTTGCTTGAGCCTTATTCTCCTTGCAACTTCTCTAGCCTCTTCCCCCCTTTTGGCCTCATCAAGGTGAGATACCTTCTCATCAAGACATTCGAGAATCTTCAAGGCATTATCTTGTTTGGTCTCAAAACTTGACATTTTATCAACTAGGGAGGTGAGCACCTGCGACATATCTTGAATCTTTTTGTCATGTGCTCGAAGTTGGGAACCAGATTCAATAAGAGCGGATGCTGCCTTGGCCTCAGAAATACGAAGCTTTGATTGTTCTTCCTTCAGGATCTTCTCCTGACGCTGTTGCAATTGGTTAAGGGCCTGTTTGAAGACGGTGGGCAAGATACGGAAGGCTTCTTCCACTTTGGAAACTTAATGCCTCATACCGGTCATTTCTTCAATGACAGACTGATGCAACCAATTAATTTCTTTTTCGATAGCATGCAGGGCATTAACGGTGTCCTGTAGGAAAATAGTTTGTCGGTCACGTGCAGTTGCTCGTTATTCTCGATGGTTCAAGGAGAGTCGGGCTGGGCAAAATCTTCAGCTCCGTTCATCTGTCTTAAAGTCACATGAGGACGTGACTCGAGTTAGATATACTCAGGTACAAAACCGTCATCGGATTCCAATACAGGTGAAGGTGCGGTAGCATCAGATGTGGGCGCGGCAACATGAGGGACTGATTCCTCTTGTTTCGGAATTGGTTCTATAGATATTGGTACAGGAGGGACCGATTCCTCCTTCTATCTCTCAGCTTGCGCCTTTTCCGGCAGAGGGACTGAATCCTCTTGTGGGATGGCGCGGGCTTCCTCTTTGGGCTGGGTGGCGACAAGATCGGATGCCTGTTGAGAAACTGATTGTTCCTCTGCGACTGGAGGGACTGATTCCTTGCTTTCGTGAAAATTTTCTCGCTGTTGGGAAGGGGAGTGGTGGTGACTTGATATCCCTTCACCTTCTTGATTGCGTCTTCGCGACTCATTCTCAGACCAGCCTGCAAGGCATCGTCGTCGTAGTCTGAGTCGTGGTCAGATGTTGGACTGATTGGAAGTGTTTCCACGGACTGAGATTTTCCCTTCTTTAGAGCATCGACTTTGTCCAAGAGATGGCTCGATATCAACTCCTTACAACAAAGTTTGTCCCATTGGATCAGGATCTCAACACTTTGAGAGTCCGTCACTTCCAAAACAAACATTTCTTCTTCGCTCCATTCGCTCTAATTGTACAAGGTGTTGTACGGAGCAAGCCTGTAACCTTTCTATTGGACAAAGCGTTCATATGCCTTCTCGATTTGCATAGAAATCAATGTTTTATTGATGATGGTGTCCGGGGAGGGGCTGCGTACAACGCATGGGTCCACTATATGCAAAGGTTCCACTACAGGTGTGGGTTCCTGTATTGGAGAGGGATCCCATAAAGGGGATGTGGCTATTGGCTCCAAAGGGGCAGCCGACTCGCCGGAGTCTTTCAAGTTGGCAGATTGCTGTATATCCATCATAGCCGCCAAAGGCTCGGGATGTACTGTTTGTATAGTAGCGGCTATCTCTTCCACAGGTGTTGTGCCCTGGGGTTTGATACGGTGGTTGGGCCGTTGAAGGAACATCCTCGGAGATTTCTGTAATCTCTGTAGCTTTAACTTTTGTGAGCCTCCTTAGCTTCCTTTTCGGCTTCTCACCAGCAAGGGGAGTTTTGCTGTGAAATCTCTTTCTTTTCTTAGAAGTCTCCTCGCTCCCGGACTTCAAAGTCATGTCCCTTGGATCAGCAGGAAGGGGCATGGTTCGGACAAATGGCCTGTTAGCAATCAGATGTTGCTTGTTGAAGACAGAGGGCCTGGGGCTTCCGATATATTTGTGTGAAGTTATTTTCTTCATTTCCTCAGCCTGCGGAACACCGCATTTTGTCAGAACATTGTTCAGAAACAGTCCAAAGGACTTTTTCTGAGAGATGGGTTTTGAAACTTCTTCTTGCAAGCCTCTTGAGAATGAGATGGCACCAATTGACCTTCTCACAGGTCATGATGGCAACCATCATCCGAAATCGTAGGTTGGTGCACATCTCAAAAGCATCTGTTTGGTATTCAATTACACGAAAACAAAAATCATGTAAGTAAACAAATGGAAGACAAAAACATTTCTTATGACAAGAAACATGGACATCCCCGTCCAATGCTGAACCAGTGAACAATTGCCAATATTTGGTGAGGATTTCTTGGGACCCAAATGTCTCAAGTTCTTTCACGGGTAGGCCATCATCAGGGAGCCTATACAGATTCCAAAGCAGCGCTTGGTCCACACGAATCTCCACTCCGCGGACAATAGTAGTGCTGTCGGCGACATTTCCTCCCTGTGTAAGATAAAAGAAACAGACAACAGTGTTAAGGTAAAATTCCTCCTCAACCATTTGAGCATCGTAGCGCTCAGGGATGTGACTTACAAGGCGATAGAGGCCTTGTTGGCGAATCCTCGAAATGATAATCTCCATTGAGTCGACGTCATCTCCTTCAGCATGAACTCGGTCGACAACCACAGTTCTTGCAAAGATTCTGCCATCGATGATGGTGGCGGTCTTTTTGAGAGATGGAGAGGAAGTCTGTGATGATGCCATTGTAGTTTCTTGAAGAAAAAAAGTAAGATTCAAAGAAAGTTGCAGTAAAATTTGCAGTAAACTTTAGGCTGTTTGCACAAGACTCGTTTAATTTGCAGAAAGCGTAAAGAGTCAAAAGAGGTATAAATAGTACTTTTATAGTTGGGCGGTGGGAAGATTTAGGGTTTTCAAAATAATGGACGGTCAGATTTAAGGAATGGGAACCGTCGTTTTAAATGAACGATTAGGATGGACTGAGTGTAACGGTATATCTTATCCATACGATTTTGAATTGATACCGTGTCCTACATGTGTCGTTTCATATTCCCTTATTGCCCGAAATGGCGGTGAGAAATTATAAAATAATTTGAAAAAATCGCGGCTTTTGAAATACTATTGTCCAGATGTCGTGTAAGGCATTTAATGCAAAAGATGTTTGAATATAAAAACAGGGCACGTGGACTAAAAGTTGTTTTGAAATAAATAGAATATTAGATTGAATAGAATTAAATATTGATTGAATTTCATAGTATGTGCGGTATCCGCGAAAATACAGCATCCTCCCTTAAAAGGTACATACGAGATTCAATTTCATACATCAATATTCGGATTAGTGCTGTATTCATGGGTCATACTGTATTCCCCCTTAATTATTGCACATGTCAGATGCAGGATAGTTCATGTCGCTTTGTTCCTACGGTGCTGTTTGGAATGTCTGAGTGTACATATAATTATCGGTGGATACTGTATTCGTGGGTCTTACAGCATTACCCCCCAATTGTTGAGTGAAAGCATTAAAACTTACAGGGAGTCGGGCTGTAGCAAACCCAATTCTTGTCGAAGCATATAGAATCTTGCTGTGCTGAGAGGTTTGGTGAAGATGTCGTCTAACTGGATATCTGTATGAACTTTCTCGATCTGAACATCTTTGTTCTCAACGTGATTCTAATGAAGTGATGCTTCATATTGATGTGCTTTGTGTGCGAGTGCAATACAGGGTTGTGCGTTATTGCAATGGCACTCGTGCTATCGCACATAATTGGTGTTTCCTTGGCTTCAACTCCATAATCTGATAGCTGTTGTTGCATCCAAAGGATCTGCATACAGCAACTACCAGCAGCATAGTATTTTAATTCTACCGTGGAAAGCGAGTTTGCCAATTGCTTCTTACTGAACGAAGATACAAGTCTAGGTCCAAGAAAGTGACAAGTTCCGCTTGTACTCTTCCTATCTAGCTTGCAACCTCTGAGATCCGAGTCGCTCTAACCAACTAAATCGAATCCGCCTTCTTTAGGATACCACAGTCCTACATCGACTGTTCCTTTGACGTATTTCAGGATTCGTTTGGCTGTTGTGAAGTGTGATTCTTTAGGTGCTACTTGATATCACGCACACACTCCTACAGCAAACTGGATATCGGGCCTTCTAGCCATTAGGTACAAGAGTGAGCCAATAAGATTCCTGTAGAGTGATTGATCAACCGGCTTTCCAGCTTCGTCAGCACTAATTTGTACGGAAATGCTCATGGGGGTTGACGATGATTTGGAAGTGTTCATTCCAAACTTGTTGAGAAGCTCCTTACTGTATTTTTACTGGTTGATGAATATCCCTGTAGGCAACTGCTTTACCTGCAATCCTAGGAAATAACTAAGTTCTCCCATCATACTCATTTCAAATTTATTTTGCATGAGATGAGAGAACCTTTGACATAAGGCAAGGTTAGTTGAACCAAATATTATATCATCTACATATATTTGAACCATCAGGAGGTCATCACCTTCCTGTATTTTAAATAGGGTCTTGTCCACAGCACCTTTCTCGAATCCATTATCGGTTAGATACAGGGACAGGGTCTCATACTGTAATATCCGGAATTTCTACTACTGTTGTTTAATGTTATTTTATCCGAGTTATGTTGTACAGCGTGGAATCTATAGAGTATGGATAAAATAAATGAAGGACTGAGATATCAGTTTTGGTATAATTGTCATACTTGGTCGACAATTGCATTTGAGGATAGTGTGTATCCGATGGGAATATTGTTGGAAGGAGTATATGTATTCGTTATGCCGTATGTTCGTATTTTGTATGTCGAGACGTTGGACAAGAATATCTGAAAATGGCTAAGTATATCCTTATTAGCGCACGCTAATAGTTAAGCCTAGCGCATGCTATCATGTAGGTTTAGTGCACGCTAATGGTAAAAGACAGCGCACGCTAGTACAGACCAGATCAGAAGGAATCTATGTGTGGACTCGGCCACTTTCGGCGCATGTGCCGACAAACAAATGTTTGTTGTCAAGGATTAGCGCACGCTAATGTATATTGTTAGCGCACGCTAATCAGATCGGACCAAAGGAATCTTGGCTTTGTCATGTTACTTTCGGCATGTGGGGACACGAGGGTAGGTGCAGACTATAGCAAGTCAACTATGAGTAGCGCACGCTATGGATGAAAGTTTGCGTACGCTAAATAGAGGCCTTTTCGTACGCTATTGCATGGGCATTGCGTACGTAAATCATTTTATGCAGTAAGGCAGTAGCCTCTGGACTATGATAGTGCACGCTAACAAAGATAGTTAGCGCACGCTAAGCATGTAACGTACGTTAAATGAAGATGTTAGCGTACGTTAATAATGTACAGTATATATATAAGTGCAGTCGGCCATTGTTCGTCATTTCCATCCATTTCTTCATGTGAACCGATAGAGGGGGACTTGAGAGGTATTTGAGGTTCCCAAACACTGAGAGATGATGATCTTTAACAATATTAAGGTGGAGAGCATAGATTAAAGCCTTGTTCTTGAAGTTATTCATGATTCTTAGAAAGGAGTTCAATTGTTCTTCTTCTTGGTTCATCTATACAAGGTAATTTCGTATCCCATTGATAGTGGTTTGTTTTAAGGATGATTACTTATGAGGAAGCGAATTGGATTATCTTGTGATGATGTTATATGATATTTAATTGGATTTTGATAAGAGTTCTCGGATGTTAATTAAGATTCTCCATACTTTAAGAATTGTGTTTCGTTTAAACCCGATGAAAGATGGATTTTTGAATTATGTTGATTTCATATGAATCATGATGTGAAGTTGTATTCCAGATTAAGTATGATATGATATGATGATTATGTATAGGAGGTGTTGGTGTTTTGGATATGAATATGGGATACTCGTAACTAGAGCTAAGATATGTGTTTTGATATAATATTCGTATAAGAACACGAATATGATTTCGAGTATGGTGATGAGATTGAATTTGGAAAAGTTTATTGTTAATCTTAGATCATGATTTCCTTTTCATTCGTATTCGTAGTCGCAAGGTGTTAGTCGATGCTGGAATGCATGCATCTGTACAGCATTAGCACACGCTAAGCTTACTGGCTAGCGCACGCTAACGGGAGCGACTTAGCACACGCTACTGTATATGATTAATGTGCGCTAAGTAGGCAGACATTGCGGTATTTTCATGTTGTGGTTGTGAATTCGTGCTGGTTGAGTTGGATTGATCAGCCTAGTGGTTAATCAAGATATTGTTGTGCCGTTGGGTTTATGAATTGGTTTTATTGATTGTTGATTGTCATCGAACGTGTTGTTTATCGAATTACTGTAATAGGTTAAGAATATTGATCGGAGATTATAACCATGTGTTGCGGTCAAGTTCGAGGATGTTCGTGAATTGCTTTGGTCGGGACCGAGAAACTTGTAGAAAAAGGTAAAGGAATTGGTAACGACTTCATCATTATCGAGGCAAGTTATTACATGCTCAGTTTATAATATTTAATGAATGGTTTCAGTTTCATTCATTTATAATTCGTATAACAATGTTTATAATCTTAATCACATGAGATTTTGGATTATAGGTTGTATTCGAGTTTTGGGAATTAAATCATAAGGTATATGATTTACATTTATTGTTGGTATACTTGGTATCGAGGATATATTGTGGTATAAACGAAGACACGAATTATTTACCGTCCGTGGTATTTCGTACCGTCGAGTATTGAGGATAATTGTTCGTGATGGTTTGGACATCGAGGTTGCTCTCGAAGGACTCGGGATAAGTACTCTAATCATTTTTGTCATTTTGTGTCGATCATGTTGTGATACATTCGTGTATCGTTGTTGTCATGCATTTGTGCATGGTTGTTGTCGTGCATTGTGTACTGTTGTTTTGTGCAGTTGTGCATTGATGTCATATGTCCACCATGCGTTGGCCCGACGGGATCAACATGGGATATCTATAGCTGTGTGCGCTGGATCGCTGGACAGGTAATGCCACCATGCGTTGGTCCGACGGGATCATCATGGGGATCTATAGTTGTATGCGCTGGATCGTTGGATTACCATATGTGTTGTTGTTGTGCATATGTATATTATGGGTTTGCCATAAGTATACATTGTTGTTATTGATGTGAGCATATTGACGTTGTCATATGAGTATGCATTTGTAGGTCTTGTGTTAGGACTCTGTCCGTATGTTGTGTTGATCTGATCTTGGATTAGACTGACGTGGTTTTGTTGTGGCAGTTCATATCTTGAGGTATGTGCCGTGTTTCCTTTGATATATGTCTTTGATGGACAATTAGTTTTCGTGTTGAGATTTGATAATGATACCCGATTGATTGGGTTTGACAGAGTTAGTGAATTTCGTAACAGTGAGTTATGATAATGTTTTGAGAACTTGGACATTGTTTAAATGTAGTACGAATATTCTGGTTTTAGTTTATCGTATTGTTGAGGATACAAATCGTGGACTTTCGTAAAGTTATGGCGGTAAGATTACATTGGTAGTATTCTTACTTAGTATCTCATTAGTATGTAATTATTGACGTGATGTGATGGTTATCATTGTTGGATATTATGGCTGACCCCGTCGTGAGCTTTCTTTTTAGGTTCTTGGATTATCAAGCTTGTAGCGGTCGTGAAGAGATGAGCTTCCCGGAGGATACTGGCTAGGGCATGTATTTGTGTATTGAGTTTCTGATCAGTGTTGTATTCCGCTGCTAGAGTATTTTAACTGTTTGTTTTGTAAATGTCTGCGTCGAGTATTTTCTAGAGTCGTGACATGTGCCAGTATCACGGGGAATCGTCGGCTTCACGATCTGTAAGTATTTGGATTCTTGAATTGCATTGAGATTTATTGTCGTTCTAAGTTGATATGCTTTGAGATTCAGCAGAATATTATGCGTTATGGTATAAGGTGACAGAGTTGGGACAGGATTGATGATCCTGAGAAGTTATGATTTTGGAAATCAATATGTCGGTTAAGTTTTGGAATGAAATTGTGTATTCGGGAGAAGGACTGTGGATTGTTGAGCAGGTAGTCATGATAGTTCATTTTGTGATATATGGAACTGTTTTTGAGCATTTGAAAATGATACTTTTCAAAATGAATGTTTTATGGATATTTTACGGAAAATGATTTTGGGCCGAGACCCAATCGAATTTGAAATAGTTTTGTAACTCAGGACTTGGGTCCAAAAGAGTTTTCTACATTTTAAACTTCTTGTAATGCGGAACAAAATACGGGCCGAGACCCTAATGATTCAAAAGGCTTCTCTGTTTTCTAAAACTCCCGAGAATTGTAAAACACTTTATCAATCGTTTATCTATTTCGTTTATGCCTTTCGCGGTTTTGGGTAACTTGTTCAAATGAAACTTCTCGGGAAGTCTTTCGCTGTGTTGATTTGTTTCCATGTTTTGTCATAGCATATTTGAGGTGATCCAGGATGGGTTAATAATTGACGTTGCGAGTCATATGTGGAAAAGGAGTTCTTGGTCGGAGTTTATATATTGAGATTTTGGAACTCTATCGTGTGGTTTTCCGATGGAATGTCAGTGGATTTGTTGACAAACCGAATTGGTATACAGGAGTATGGATGTGGCCAATCATTTGCATAATTTTCATTTTAAAACTTCAAAATCGTGTGGATTCGAAGGAAACTGTAATCGAATACTTGGCATTACGAGCCAGTTTAACTTTTCGAAAATTGATTTCGTGGTGTTACCAAAATTTATGTTTTGAGCTTTGAAATTTTTGAAAGAACTTTCGAAAATTTGTCTTCTTGACAAGACTATGTGATTTCAAACTGGTTTTGAAAATGTGATGGATATACATAGGCATTTAGTGCATAGTGCATATCATGGTGAACTTATGAATGTGGCTCACAGTCTGGATAATACATAAGTATGGGACGATGAATAGAGATTCGAACTTCAGTATGGTAGTTTGGTTATCCAGGGATGATCGGTTGATTGACCATATAAGAGAAATATGCTGCATGTTGTAGATTCATGCACAGGATGTGATTTTGGAACTTTGGATTTTGTGAAGCTGGGACATATGTGCTATGTGATTCCATTGGTATGTTAGTAACGCGATTTTACCATAGTGATTTTTGAATGATTTCATTGTAAGTGTAGATTTGGAGATGGTGACCCCATGCTAGTTGTTTTGGATATTGAGTGGTCGTTCCCACTCCATATATGATTGGATATGTTCGTCGTTTGTGATTGGTTGTTCGTATGCCGAAGAGTATGTTCACTAGTCGGGTATGTTTATTGAGATCCACTATATGTGATTAGTGTGTCGTTTGAGAACTTTATTCGTTCGTATATCTATTTCTGTGGTTCTGTGTTGATCGTGTTGGAGTTTACTGTGTGAAGGTATTCTCGATTATCATTGATCGTTTGTTGGTTATATTGGAGTTTATCACGTTGATGATATTCTTGATTGTGTTTTTACCTTTTATTGGTTATATTGGAGTTTATGATGATGATGATATTCTCGGTTAATTTATTGGTTGATCATAGCCGGTGATCATCTGAGCGTTTAGATTTTGTGTTGATGTTTCGGGATTCGTTGCCATTGTGTTGAGGAGTTGTTTCACAAATGTATCATGCATTATTGATTGTATCAGAATTGGGACTTGATTGTGCGATCAGGCAGACAGTAGTTGACACGGATAGATTATTTCATCCAGAGATGATATATTCTGTTGGGACTCATGGAATTGTGATTGTAAGCGTATTGAGGCTTTACAGTAAAGTCACTTACTAGTATCTCAGGAGATCGTCGACTTGGCGCATATGTAAGTGTACTGTTTTGGTTATTTGTTAACGATGATGATTGATCGTTGTTGTGATGGTTTCGAAAAATTTTGGGTCGAACGGTTTGTTTGCTTCTTTATGACGGATTGCAAGTTTCGAGGACGAAACTTATTTTAAGTGGTGTAGTATGTAATATCCGGAATTTCTACTACTGTTGTTTAATGTTATTTTATCCGAGTTATGTTGTACAGCGTGGAATCTGACATTATGGATAAAATAAATGAAGGACTGAGATATCAGTATTGGTATAATTGTCGTACTTGGTCGACAATTGCATTTGAGGATAATGTGTATCCGATGAGAATATATTGTTGGAAGGAGTATATGTATTCGGTATGCCATATGTTCGTATTCTGTATGTCGAGACGTTGGACAAGAATAGCTGAAAATGGCTAAGTATAGCCTTATTAGCGCACGCTAATAGTTAAGCCTAGCGCACGCTATCGTGCAGGTTTAGTGCACGCTAATGGTAAAAGATAGCGCACGCTAGTACAGACCAGATCAGAAGGAATCTATGTGCCGACCCGGCTATTTTCGGCGGATGTGCCGACAAATGGATGTTTGTTGTGAAGGATTAGCGCACGCTAATGTATATTATTAGCGCACGCTAATCAGATCGGACCAAAGGAATCTTGGCTTTCTCAGGTTACTTTCGGCATATGGGGACACGAGGATAGGTGCAAACTGTAGCAAGTTAACTATGAGTAGCGCACGCTATGGACGAAAGTTTGCGTACGCTAAATAGAGGCCTTTACGTACGCTCTTGCATGGGCATTGCGTACGTAAATTATTTCATGCAGTAAGGCAGTAGCCTCTGGACTGCGCTAGCACACGCTAACAAAGACAGTTAGCACACGCTAAGCATGTAACGTACGTTAAATGAAGATATTAGTGTACGTTAATAATGTACAGTATATATAAGTGCAGTTGGTCATTATTCGTCATTTCCATCCATTTTTTCATGTGAACCGATAGAGAGTGTCTTGATAGGTACTTAAGGTTCCCAAACACTGAGATATGATGATCTTTAACAAGATTAAGGTGGAGTTCAATTGTTCTTCTTCTTGGTTCATCTATACAAGGTAATTTCGTATCCCTTTGATAGTGGTTCGTTTTAAGGATGATTACTTGTGAGGAAGTGAGTTGGATTATCTTGTGATGATGTTATATAAGATTTAATGGGATTTTGATAAGAGTTCTCAAATGTTAATTAAGATTCTCCATACTTTAAGAATTGTGTTTCGTTTAAACCCGATGAAAGATGGATTTCTGAATTATGTTGATTTCATATGAATCATGATGTGAAGTTGTATTCTAGATTAAGTATGATATGATATGATGATTATGTATATGAGGTGTTGGTGTTTTGGATATGAATATGGGATACTCGTAACTAGAGCTAAGATATGTGTTTTGATATAATATTCGTATAAGAACACGAATATGATTTCGAGTATGGTGATGAGATTGAATTTGGAAAAGTTTATTGTTAATCTTGGATCATGATTTCCTTTTCATTCGTATTCGTAGTCGCAAGGTGTTAGTCGATGCTGGAATGCATGCATCTGTATAGCTTTAGCGCACGCTAAGCTTACTGGGTAGCGCAAGCTAACGGGAGCGACTTAGTGCATGCTACTGTATATGATTAACGTGCGCTAAGTAGGCAGACAGTGCAGTATTTTCGTGTTGTGGTTGTGAATTCGTACGGGTAGAGTTGGATTGATCATCCTAGTGGTTAATCGAGATATTGCCGTTGGGTTTGTGAATTGGTTTTATTGATTGTTGATTGTCATCGAACGTGTTGTTTATCGAATTACTGTAATAGGTTGAGAATATTGATCGGTGATTATAACCGTGCGTTGCGGTCGAGTTCGATGATGTTTGTGAAATGCTTTGGTCGGGACCCAGGAACTTGTACAAGAAGGCAGAGTAATTGGTAAAGGCTTCATCGGTATCGAGGCAAGTTATATGATTTACATTTATTGTTGGTATACTTGGTATCGAGGATACATTGTGGTATAGACAAAGACACGAATTAGTTACCGTCCGTGGTATTTTGTACCGTCGAGTATTGAGGATAATTGTTCGTGATGGTTTGGACATCGAGGTTGCTCTCGAAGGACTCGGGATAAGTACTCTAATCATTTTTGTCATTTTGTGTCGATCATGTTGTGATACATTCGTGTATCGTTGTTGTCATGCATTTGTGCACGGTTGTTGTCGTGCATTGTGTACTGTTGTTTTGTGCAGTTGTGCCTTGTCGTCATATGTCCACCATGCGTTGGCCCGACGGGATCAACATAGGATATCTATAGCTGTGTGCGATGGATCGCTGGACAGGTAATGCCACCATGCGTTGGTCCGACGGGATCATCATGGGGATCTATAGCTGTGTGCGCTGGATCATTGGATTACCATATGTGTTGTTGTTGTGCATATGTATATTATGGGTTTGCCATAAGTATACATTGTTGTTATTGATGTGAGCATATTGACGTTGTCATATGAATATGCATTTGTAGGTCTTGTATTAGGACCGTGTCTGTAATATCCGCAATTTTCGATTTCCGGTAATTTCTTTTTTTTCAGCGGAAGTCAGTTTTGATGAATCGCTCATGACCGTTTCGTCATTCAGAGAATGATTAATTCTGCACTTTTTGTCATCCGAGTTCGTTTCGGTGTCGTTTTGTTGAGTTCCGTGCTTTTTGGCGACTTTTCCGCACTTGAGTTCGATTCTTGCGAATCTCGCTCAAGCTATTGTTTGAGTTTCCGTAAGTCCGTTTAACTTTGTTAGACGTGTTGTGAACTTCTGTTTGGTTATTCGATCACGTATCGTGATTTCCGGGCGTTTTGGGCCATTTTGTAATTTCTTGAAAGTTACGGGTATCCGTATCTGTAATTGTTGTCTCGACCCGTTTCTTGGTCGCGTATTATTAATTATGGTATTATGTTTTCATTTCGGGTCGTTGATGTTGTCCGCGAACTTTTCGTCGTGTTCGTTCCGTACGTTTTCGGAAATCGTGTCGTAGAGCCCTGGTGGTCGGGTACTGGCCGGATGGTTGCGGGACTGGCCGGACGATGGCGCGCACCGGCCGGACAGGTGTGGCAGGAACCGGCGTAGCGCACGCTACGGCCGGAAGGCTGCGCGCACTAACCGGCAGGTGTACCGCACGCTATCGGCTGGCCTAACACAGGCTATCGGGTCTGGGCAGTGGGGTTCCGCGGTTCTGGACTCGGTCAGGATCGGCAGGTAGCGCACGCTACTGTCGGTCGTAGCGCACGCTAACCGGCAGAGGTAGCGCACGCTGTCGGCCGACTAGCGTACGTTACCGGGGCGAGCTGTTTAGTCCAGAGGATACTGGACAGGTCGGCTAGCGCGCGTAGGCTTCCGGCCGTAGCGCACGCTAGCGGGAGTCGGGTCGGCAGGTTTGGTCGGTGGTGCCGGGTCGTGTGGGACCTGGCCGAGGGTACTCGGCCGATACCGGGCGATAGCGCACGCTAGTCCGGAAAGGCTAGCGCACGCTAGTTCCGGCCCAGTATAAATGTGACAGAGCAGTCACATTTCCTTTCGTTTTTCATTTTCTCCCTTTCTCTTCCGCGGCTGGAGACTTGGAGATCTTGGAGCCATGATGTTTGGCAACAAATACACGAAGTTCTTGAGTTCATAACATCAATCAATCATCCGTTATCATCCTTTGATCCAGCGAATCAAGGTAATCTTACCTTAGAACCCTAATTTCGTGAATTTGGGGGTTTTTGCATTTTTGTCCGATTCGCTCCGTGTTGTTGATTAATTCATGATGGGTATGATTAATCTTGGTAATATTCTTGTGTTTAACATCATTTAATCCATTGTTCTTCGTCGAATCAAAGTATATTTCTTGATTTCCTTCGAATTGACTTTTTGGGGATTTGTTCTCGATCTCGTTTTTCATCCGTTTTTGATGGATCGATTGTGGTTAAATGATGTTGTTAAACACATTCTATGGATTGTATATCCATATTTCAACTTGGAATTCCTTTTTCGTGTTTTGTCGGGACGAATCGTGTTCTTGGCCGTTTTGGGGGAAATCCTTGAACCTTCGTCATTTGTTCTTTGAATTCAGCGGCTTTGGGTCGTACTTTGGAATTCATTTTCATTGTTATTGTTTCCGTTCGTAGTTCATTGTTGTGGATTGTTGCTCGGTGGAGTCGGCGAGTTCGTAGTCGGTTCGTGCCAACCTACTTCGGCCGATTCTCCGCGTTGTGGTTATTCGAGGCAAGTACCTTGCCCATACTTTTCTTATTTTATGGATATGATGATCGGTGATCGTCTTGGTGTGTTTGTTTGGTTGTTTGAAATGAAGTTTCAAAAGATTTCCGTTTGGCCTCGTTAAAGGCTCTCTTTCAAAACGCGTGTGTGTTTTGTGAACGTTGTGTTTTGGGAATTGATTATTTTGAACGTTGAAGGCTTTGATGATATTCCTATTGTTTAAAGTTATGGAATCGTGTATTCCGTGTTTAATCTTGTTATTGTGTTTTAAAGAGTTTGATAATGTTGTCGGATAAATGGCCATCTCTAGTAAGTATTCTTGATGAACTTACATTCTTAGCATATTAGTATTGCATGAGTAACGCGTGTGTGTGTATGCTCACTACGGGTTAGATCCGATGGGGTCTCGGTAGGGCTCCACGAAGCTGTGGGACCGCGAGCTTGCTTTTAACCACTACAGGTTAGATCCGACGGGGTCTCGGTAGGGATCCACGAAGCTGTGGGTCCGCGGTTAATTGTGGTGCATTTTGCAAATGTGATTTGATATTGGCATTTCCGGAAATGAGTGCTTTGGAACTGTGTTTTCATGATTGCATGCATCGACTAAGTGTGTAAGAGGTAAGTGTTCGTTTGGCTTACTTGGCTAGGATGGCACTAGAGTATTTTGTTGTTTGTGTTAGATCCTTTATTTGTGGATTTTGACGTTAGGAGACGAACCTTATGGTCGATCTTGTGTACTGTGAGTTGATGAGATTTGGGGATAAAATCCCAATGGTTTTATAAAGGTCATTTGACGGATTTGGGGCTAAAATCCCAACGGTTTGGTAAAGGTCATTTTTCGGAAAGTAAACTTTTGGGGCAGTGACCCCTTTCGTCTTTTGGGTTTTGAAAAGTAGGATTTGATAATCCAAAATCGTTTTCTATTAAAACTCCCGATGGTATTTCAAATCATTTTATAAATTGTTTCCCTTGATATTTTGATCTTGAAATTTTGGGAAGTCTTTACTCAAACTCTCGCCTCGGGAAGTGTTCATCTTGTTTTATTTGAATCTTTGAGGATTCCTGGTTATTGTTATTCGTAGAATGTGAATTGTATGGCACGTATTTGCACTTTGTTCTTGCACTAGCAAAACAGTGGAGTTTTGCTAACCCCCGAGTATTCGGGGGGTGGATGTCTGTTTTTGCATTCAGGTTTTGGAGCATAACACAGGGTCGGCACGAAGGATGATGAAAGATGATCGATACTAATCACATGAGGAACCGTACAACGTGTATTGATTCAGTTGTACTTTATTTTCCGCTGCTATATTTTTCCCGTTGTACGGGTGTGGTTGTGTTTTGACCCCGGGCATGAGTTGTATTTGAGTTGTATGTAATTATTGAAAGACCAAATCGGTCTACTGAGTCATTTTAGCCTTAAAGGCATGGTTGAGTTGTTATAAGTTGTTACTAGCCTGGTAGGTCCTTGAGGAAAGGTTCTACGGCGTGTAATATCCCTGAGCGGATTGGGGGTGTTACATCAATGGTATCAGAGCTTAGGTTAAGGAAACCTAGGCTGTCGGGTCAAGTCGTGTTGTTTGAGTCTTGTTTCGTCGGATTTTATCTGACTGAGTCGTGTCGCGACGTGTCGTTTGAGTTTGTTGGTCGTGATTAGTATCGTGGGGCGATCATCATCTTCGTGCGACCTCTGGAAGTAAGTCTCCCTTCTTTGTGTTGTGCCTCGTGTGACACGAGCTATTTTTATGATTATTTGTTAAGTGATGGAATCCTTATGTGGATTTTGATTTCACGATATGTATTTAATCGACTCTCGTATTTGATTTATACGAGGAGTGTCGTCGCTTGTGATGTCTTTTTATTGTTGTTTTTGTCCGTTGCTGATGATTTTCGAATCGATTTGCACGTTTTACAAGTTCTCTTGTGGAAGCTTTGTGCTTATACACGTTCGACTTGTTCACTAGCCAGTGCGGGAGGGTCTTTAGAGGCCTCGAATGGGGTCAGTGGTTTTGTTCTGAATGTGGTATTTTATCATTTATTTACGTTTAAAGACATGTATTGTCTTGATTTTGAATGTTTTGATGCGTGTACTAGGAGTTTTTTTTAGTGAACGTCGATATGTGCGAGTTTTGGGCATTTTGGCCTATTGGATTTTTGAAATCCTTGAGTATCTTAGAAAAATAAATTTCGAGACATACTTTTCAAATGAGTTATTTTCTTGTGGTACATCCTAGGTGCCACAATATATTACAAAAATTTTCTACTTCGAGGACCAAAATGCTTTGAGATATTTTCAATGTTTTAGAAACACTTTTATTTAGACCCGAGGGTCGAATATTCTGAAAGTTTTCACTAAGAGAAAGTGTCCTCATTTTATCAAATGCGAAATGGTTCTCCAAAGTCTCGATAACGATGTTTCACGTTTGTACTTTTTGAAAGGTGATACTTAAGATCAACCGGTGTTCTTCTAAATTATTTTCAAAATGAGGTTTTCGTTGTTTTAAAAACCTATCCATTCCCATTTGAGGGCTGGGTATGTATGTATGATGTTCGTGTTGTCATTTTGATATTTGCTTCCGAGTATGATCGAATTGGCGGTGTGAGCGTTGAGTCGTTTTTCACACATTTGTTGTGTTAGCCCCCTGTGAGAGGCGGGATGTTGGTGTTAAATGTTGTCGTCTCGTGGTGATTTCTGCGTTGTCGCGCATGTGCGAGCTATTAGAGCTTGGTTTGGTATGACCGTGTGCATCGGTGATCGTTCCGTTATGTGTCGGTTGTTTAATGTCTTGTTACCTTGCTCCTGTTTTTGTGAATTTCGTGGACGAGGTCGGAGGTAATACCCGTACTATTTTGACTTCGGTATTTTCTCTTTCTCCAGTCTATCGATTCGCTCATGTTCGTTGATACTTTATGAACTTGTTCTGTATTTCGGTTTCTTCATCCGAACGAGCTGTGATCTTATTGTGGGTCGATCTGGTTATCGATGTGACTTTTTTGGGTTCAGTTCGATTCTTGTGAACCTTGTTCGGGAGTGACATCATCTGGTTCTATTAGTTCTTTTATTCGAAGTGGATCGGATTTGGAACTCTTGTGTTTTCGACTCTGTCGACTCATTATGTTTGTTGACATTTCTGAGCTTGTCCTGCCTCTTGCTTTTGTTGATCGAACGAGTGTGGTATTGTTTTGGAATAACTCGTTTGTCGCTGTGACTTTTCAATCTCTATTCCCTTTCCTGTGGATCTTATGGGAATGCATGTCTTGTAGTTCTAACCAGATCATCTTGGGAGTTGTTGTTTGAATTTTATTATCCTTCGTGTTTCGGACATGATTGTTCGATCTTTGTTGTCTCGATCGTTTGCTTGTTCGGTTTTTGTTCTCGTTTCGTGATTTTTGAGCATTCAGGCTCCTTCCTAATTCCCTTAAGTTTGGGAAATTAGTCTCGTTTTCGATCTTCCAACCCTTGGGCAGTGGAATTCTGTATTTGTTCAGCGATTGACTCGCGTTTTGATTCATGTACCGTTGGGTTGGTCAATCGTATTGATTTTCGTTCATTGTGTTTTGTGATTGTTCGGATAATTGACTTGATTGTATTATCCATTTGATGACGCTTGTCACTTGTTGGTTTTATTATATCCCTAACGGCGACGTTGTGTTGGTCGTCGTGGAGCGTGTTTTCACACCGTATATTCCGTTGCGTTGTTTGTAACGTTTCGCCGTTGGGCATTAGTTACGTGTTTCTTGCGTATCTCGTTGAGTTTTCCTGGCGGGATATTGCTTCTCTCGACTTGTTTTAAGTTTCGGGACGAAACTTGTTTTAAGGAGGGTAGAATGTAATATCCGCAATTTTCGATTTCCGGTAATTTCTTTTTTTTCAGCGGAAGTCCGTTTTGACGACTCGCTCATGACCGTTTCGTCATTCTGAGAATGATTAATTCTGCACTTTTTGTCATCCGAGTTTGTTTCGGTGTCATTTTGTTGAGTTCCGTGCTTTTTGGCGACTTTTCCGCACTTGAGTTCGATTCTTGCGAATCTCGTTCGAAACTGCTGTTTCAAGTTTCCCGTAAGTCCGTTTAACTTTGTTAGACGTGTTGTGAACTTCTGTTTGGTTATTCGATCACGTATCGTGATTTCCGGGCGTTTTGGGCCATTTTGTAATTTCTTGAAAGTTACGGGTATCCGTATCTGTAATTGTTGTCTCGACCCGTTTCTTGGTCACGTATAATTAATTATGGTATTATGTTTTCATTTCGGGTCATTGATGTTGTCCGCGAACTTTTCGTCGTGTTCGTTCCGTACGTTTTCGGAAATCGGGTCGTCGAGCCACGTGGTCGGCATCGGCCGGACGGTTGCGGGACTGGCCGGACGATGGCGGGCACCGGCCGGACAGGTGCGGCAGGAACCGGCGTAGCGTACGCTACGGCCGGAAGGCTGCGCGCTAACCGGCAGGTGTAGCGCACGCTATCGGCTGGCCTAACGCACGCTATCGGGTCTGGGCAGTGGGGTTCTGAGGTTCTGGACTCGGTCAGGATCGGCAGGTAGCGCACGCTATTGTCGGTCGTAGCGCACGCTGTCGGCCGACTAGCGTACGTTACCGGGGCGAGTTGTTTAGTCCAGAGGCTACTCGACAGGCCGGCTAGCGCGCGCAGGCTTCCGGCCGTAGCGCACGCTAGCGGGAGTCGGGTCGGCAGGTTTGGTCGGTGGTGCCGGGTCGTGCGGGCCCTGGCCGAGGGTACTCGGCCGATACCGAACGCTAGTCCGGGAAGGCTAGCGCACGCTAGTTCCGGCCCAGTATAAATGTGACAGAGCAGTCACATTTCCTCTCGTTTTTCATTTCCTCCCTTTCTCTTCCGCGGCTGGAGACTTGGAGATCTTGGAGCCATGATGTTTGGCAACAAATCCACGAAGTTCTTGAGTTCATAACATCAATCAATCATCCGTTATCATCCTTTGATCCAGCGAATCAAGGTAATCTTACCTTAGAACCCTAATTTCGTGAATTTGGGGGTTTTTGCATTTTTGTCCGATTCGTTCCGTGGTGTTGATTAATTCATGATGGGTATGATTAATCTTGGTAGTATTCTTGTGTTTAACATCATTTAATCCATTGTTCTTCGTCGAATCGAAGTATATTTCTTGATTTCCTTCGAATTGACTTTTTGGGGATTTGTTCTCGATCTCATTTTTCATCCGTTTTTGATCGATCGATTGTGGTTAAATGATGTTGTTAAACACATTCTATGGATTGTATATCCATATTTCAACTTGGAATTCCTTTTTCGTGTTTTGTCGGGACGAATCGTGTTCTTGGCCGTTTTGGGGGAAATCCTTGAACCTTCGTCATTTGTTCTTTGAATTCAGCGGCTTTGGGTCGTACTTTGGAATTCATTTTCATTGTTATTGTTTTCGTTCGTAGTTCATTGTTGTGGATTGTCGCTCGGTGGAGTCGGCGAGTTCGTAGTCGGTTCGTGCCAACCTACTTCGGCCGATTCTCCGCGTTGTGGTTATTCGAGGCAAGTACCTTGCCCATACTTTTCTTATTTTATGGATATGATGATCGGTGATCGTCTTGGTGTGTTTGTTTGGTTGTTTGAAATGAAGTTTCAAAAGATTTCGATTTGGCCTCGTTAAAGGCTCTCTTTCAAAACGCGTGTGTGTTTTGTGAACGTTGTGTTTTAGGAATTGATTATTTTGAATGTTGAAGGCTTTGATGATATTCCTATTGTTTAAAGTTATGGAATCGTGTATTCCGTGTTTAATCTTGTTATTGTGTTTTGAAGAGTTTGATAATGTTGTCGGATAAATGGCCATCTCTAGTAAGTATTCTTTATGAACTTACATTCTTAGCATATTAGTATTGCATGAGTAACGCGTGTGTGTGTATGCTCACTACGGGTTAGATCCGACGGGGTCTCGGTAGGGATCCAAGAAGCTGTGGGAACGCGAGATTGCTTTTAACCACTACGGGTTAGATCCGACGGGGTCTCGATAGGGATCCACGAAGCTGTGGGTCCACGGTTAATTGTGGTGCATTTTGCAAATGTGATTTGATATTGGCATTTCCGGAAATGAGTGCTTTAGAACTGTGTTTTCATGATTGCATGCATCGACTAAGTGTGTAAGAGGTAAGTGTTCGTTTGGCTTACTTGGCTAGGATGGCACTAGAGTATTTTGTTGTTTGTGTTAAATCCTTTATTTGTGGATTTTGACATTGGGAGACGAACCTTATGGTCGTTCTTGTGTACTGTGAGTTGATGAGATTTGGGGCTAAAATCCCAATGGTTTTATAAAGGTCATTTGACGGATTTGGGGCTAAAATCCCAACGGTTTGGTAAAGGTCATTTTTCGGAAAGTAAACTTTTGGGGCAGTGACCCCTTTTGTCTTTTGGGTTTTGAAAAGTATGATTTGATAATCCAAAATCGTTTTCTATTAAACTCCCGATGGTATTTCAAATCATTTTATAAATTATTTCCATTGATATTTTGATCTTGAAATTTTGGGAAGTCTTTACTCAAACTCTCGCCTCGGGAAGTGTTCATCTTGTTGTATTTGAATCTTTGAGGATTCCTGGTTATTGTTATTCATGGAATGTGAATTGTATGGCTCGTATTTTCACTTTGTTCTTGCACTAGCAAAACAGTGGAGTTTTGCTAACCCCCGAGTATTCGGGGGGTGGATGTCTGTTTTTGCATTCAGGTTTTGGAGCATAACACAGGGTCGGCACGAAGGATGATGAAAGATGATCGATACTAATCACATGAGGAACCGTACAACGTGTATTGATTCAGTTGTACTTTATTTTTCGCTGCTATATTTTTCCCGCTGTACGGGTGTGGTTATGTTTTGACCCCTGCATGGGCATGAGTTGTATTTGAGTTGTATGTAATTATTGAAAGAACAAATCGGTCTACTGAGTCATTTTAGCCTTAAAGGCATGGTTGAGTTGTTATAAGTTGTTACTAGCGTGGTAGGTCCTTGAGGAAAGGTTCTACGGCGTGTAATATCCCTGAGCGGATTGGGGGTGTTACAGTGTCCGTATGTTGTGTTGATCTTATCTTGGATTAGACTGACGTGGTTTTGTTGTGGCAGTTCATATCTTGAGGTATGTGCCTTGTTTCCTTTGATATATGTCTTTGATGGACAATCGGTTTTCGTGTTGAGATTTGATAATGATACCCGATGGATTAGGTTTGACAGAGTTAGTAAATTCCGTAACAGTGAGTTATGATAATGTTTTGAGAACCTTGGACAATGTTGAAATGTAGTACGGATATTCTGGTATTAGTTTATCGTATTGTTGAGGATAGTGGACTTTGGTAAAGTTATGGCGGTAAGAATATATTGGTAGTATTCTTACTTACTATCTCATTAGTATGTAATTATTGACGTGATGTGATGGTTATCATTGTTGCATATTACCATCGTGGGCTTTCTTTTTAGGTTCTTGGATTATCAAGCTTGCAGCGGTCGTGAAGAGATGAGCTTCCCGGAGGATACTGGCTAGGGCATGTATTTGTGTATTGAGTTTCTGATCAGTGTTGTATTCCGCTGCTAGAGTATTTAAATTGTTTGTCTTTATCCGCTGCGTGAGTATTTTTAAAAATGGTCTTTTGGTATCTGGTAACTTAGGTTACTTTGGCAATTGTTCTCTAAAGCTATGTTATCGGTACGTGTAAGCGATAGCTTAACGTATGTTTTCAAACTATTGAGTCTTGGTAGTTCGGGCCTTGTGGTTTCAAACGAGATTTTACGACGATTTGATAAATGGATTTTATTAAGCGTTCGAATGTTTTTTAAAGATAGTACCGTCGTTCGCCTCTTAGATGCTTGTAAATGTTTGCAAAAATTTCCTCCAGCCTTATGGGTTCCATCTTGGGGCCCACAGCGCTGTAATATTCCTGGATGGCTCTAGGGGTGTTACACATACCATGCTTTAGGTGCTCGCTTAAGTCCATACATTACTTTCCTTAGCCTGTATACGAGGTCTCCGCCTTATGTATTGACAAACCCTGGTGGTTGTTCAACATAGACTTCTTCGGCAAGGTCTCCATTCAGGAATGCGCTCTTGATGTCCATTTGGTAAACAATAAAGCTCTTATGGGCAGCAAAGGCTAAAAATATGCTAATGGCTTCTAGTCTGGCTACAGGGGAAAATGTTTCAACGTAGTCTATGCCTTCTTCCTGCCTGTAGCCTTGTGCGACTAGATGGGATTTGTTTCTGATAATGAGTCCATTTCTATCCTTCTTGTTTCTAAATACCCATTTTGTTCCAATTGCGGATTGATGCGTAGGTCTGGGTACTAGATACCATACATTATTTCTTTCGAATCCATTAAGCTCTCCTTCCAGGGATGTAATCCATTGAGCATTGTGTAGAGCTTCTTTGGTGGAAACAGGTTCGGATTGAGCTAAGAATACATCAATAGTGCACATATTAAGTCGTCTAAGTTTAGATTGAAATTTCTATATAGGAAATGGAGATATCTCAGACTCGGGTTCTCTTGCGCACATAGTACAGTTCCTTGTGTACTCTGTATTCTCATACGGGTAGATACTCCAGAATCAATGTTTCCTATGATTAAGTCCTGTGGGTGATCTTTCAACCATCTTCTGTCGGGTTCAAATTCGGCGTCCCGTATTGTATTTTGAGTTGCTGTAGTTTCGGCTTCAGCTTGTACAACATCGGCATCATCTACTTCAGTTCTTATAGCTGCGGGGTTGATTTCTAAGTCGACGACAGGCTCTATAGGAGTTGGTGGATCAATGATGTAAAGTAGTTGGATGTTCTGGGTAAGGTCTTCTACTCATGTAGGATCATGGTGAGGTTCTCCGAACACTACATGTACTGATTCCTCAATTGTTAGCTTATTTTTATTAAAGATCCTGTAAGCTTTGCTAACATAGGAATATCCTACAAATGTCCCTTCACCCGACTTCTCATCGAAGGTTCTAAGTTGATCCTTCCCACTGTTCAAAACGTAACACCTGCATCCAAATATGTGAAAGTACGAAACTAATGGAGTTTTGTTGTTCCACACCTCGTAAGCTGTTTTGTTGTGGTGCTTCTTGATGATACAGTGGTTTTTTGTATAGCATGTTGTATTGGTGGCTTTGCCCCAGAAACGTTGTGGCAGCTTGCTAGCGGCAATCATTGTCCTAGTTGCTTCTTTTAGCATCCTATTCTTTTGCTCGGCAACACCATTTTTTTGAGGTGTACGGGCAACTGAGTATTCATGTTGTAGCCCATTTTCCGAACAGTATTGCTCTATAAAGCGGTTAGTGAATTCCGTACCTTTGCCGGAACGAATGGACACGATACTCAAACCTTTTTCATTTTGAAGCTGTCTCAGGTGCTCGGGCAGCTTTGATGTTGTTTCCTTCTTCTTGCTTAGGAAGATTGTCCAAGCATACCTGGAATAATCATCACCAATAACGAGACAGTATTTCTGACCTCCCAAACTTACCGGGTCTATAGGACCGTATAGATCCATGTGTAGCATTTCCAAAACTCTGTGAATGGAAAGGTAGGATTTGCTCTTCAGGGTGGTCTTGATTTGCTTGCCTTTTTGACAGGGTCCACAGATGCTGTCTTTTTGGAATGACACATTGGGCAATCCTCTAACCATTCCCTGTCTGGAGAGCTTATTGATTGTCTTGAAGTTGACGTGTGACATCCTCTTGTGCCATAACCAGCTTATATTTGCAGTGCCTTTGGCAACAAAACAAGGAATTGTGGAGCTCGTAGGCATCCAGTTAACAATATACATATTACCTGATATGGTTCCTGTGAGCATAACTTCTTTGGTTAGGATGTTCTTGACTCTACAGTGATCTATATAGAATTTCACCGAGAACTGTTTGTCACAGAACTGGCTAATACTAAGTAGATTGTATTGTAAGCCTTCAACATAAGCTACACCGGTGACTTTGAATTTTCCTACAATCAGGGTTCCCTTCCCTCTTGTTCTTCCTTTAGATTTATCACCGAAACGCACTTTTAGACCGCGACCTTCTATGTAATCTGACAGTTTGCTTTTGTATCCTCTCATGTGCCGAGAACATCCGCTGTCGAAGTACCAGATGTCCTTATCTAAGATGTCCTATATGAAAATAAATTAAGTAGATTTAGGTCCCCTCTGATTGTTGGGTCAATGGATGTTAGTGCCTTTAGGTACCCAGATTTTCCTGACAGCAATTGGTTTACTGTAAGGAACGTTAAGTACATTCTTACGATATCTACGTGGGGAAGGTACGTAGTCACTATAACCATGATAATTATTATGCATGTAAAATTCAGGGTTATTATTATTAATATAGTACGGATGCCGTCTTGGAGGTGGAGCCATTTTGTTCGGCCTTACAGCTTGCTTTCTAGGTCTCCAATCGGATTCCCAAAGTTGTTGCTGATACTGTGCGGATACTTGCTTTCGCGAGGGATAATGAGGCTCCTGTATCCAAATACCTAGGCATGTTGTACTGAAAGTACTGCCGTGCGGGCCTTTGATATTTGGATACACCCTTCTTTCTGAACGGCTGTTGGCACTGTTGATATTCCGGGGAGCATGCTGTTGGGTACGCCTTAGAGGTCTGAATGGATGAGGATTCCGCTGTTTGGAATATGACTGTGGTGGCGGAATGGCAGCCTTTGCTGTTCGTGGAGCAATAGGTTCCTTCATAGGACTCGAAAGTTCTTCCGATGCAGGAATGGGTTCCACACCCCTGACGAACACAGTACTAGTTTTCCCTTTATTAGAAAATGAGCTATATCCTAAACCACTTTTATCATGAGCATGTTGCCCAGTGCTTAGAATTTCTTCCATTCTTTTAGATGATTTCTCGAAAGATTTCAGAATGGTCTCAAGTTCTGCTTCTCGTTTTTAGAGAGTTTTTACTTTGGCTTGAAGCAGAACAAAATCATTTGTCTTGTTTTCACTGTGAGATTTAGCCTCACTTAGTTCATGAGCAAGTTGATGATTGCTCTCCATGAGTTTTTCATAATTGACTTTGTTGTTTTCACAATTAACAGACATATTTTCGTAATTTACTTTTAGCAAGTCGTTTTCTTCCCTCAGCTCTAGGTAAGAAATTTGAAGCTGTATGTTTTCATTTTTCAAAGTCTCATGGGCCTTTTGAATGTTCTTAAACTCATTCATCATGTTTTCAAAGGTATGAGATGCATTTGCAGGAGTAATTGAGGTTGAGCTTACCTCATCATCGCTATCTTCATCTTCCGGTATGTCTTTGGCCATAAAGCACATATAGGCTTTATCTTCAAATTCATCATCTAACGAGTCATTGTCAGTGACTACCTGATGACATTCTTCGGACTTTGTTGGTGCGGGGGAGGCTTCTGATTCATCAATCAGGGCTTTGAGCTTGTTTTTCCAAGCACGTCTTCTTTCATCTTTTTCCTGTTGCTCGGCTTCCGGCAACCTTTGAACTTTAGGATGAGGACATTTATTTGCATAATGTCCTGGTTTCCTGCAATTATAACATAAGTTAGCATCACCGGAGGAAGTTTCGGTACTTACCTTGTGACCAGGCTTGGGTCTGTATGGACTCTTTCCCGACTGCTTGATGAACTTCTTGAGCTTATGCATGAGGAGCGCCATTTCATCTTGTGACAGGATGTCGTCATCGATGTCATCATTCTTTTGGGCAGACTTTGATGAGCTGGGCATGCTATGCCGTCGGTTGGATACAGCGTCTAATGCTGTAGTCCTTGCGGGAGATTCTTCAGCTTTCTCTCTCCTGTCTATATCATACTCAAATGCTTTGAGGTCAGAAAAGAGATCAAAAGTAGATATTTCTTTAAGATTGCACGACACACGCATAGTTGTGGTCTTAATGTCCCATCGGGCAGGGAGAGATCTGAAAATTTTTAGGTTCTTCTCCTTTTGGGTATAAATCTTGCCCAACGCTTCAAGTTCACCAACAATGCCAGTGAATCTAAGGTCAAGTTCCTCAAGTGTTTCAGTTGGTTTCATTTCAAAAGATTCAAATTGCTGAGTCAATTATGAAATTTTGTTTTCTTTTGAGATCTCAGTTCCCTCACAAATTAACTTGAGTTTATCCCAGATATCCTTGGCTGATTTACAGCTCTTTACCTTTGAGAACGTGCCTTTGTCAAGAGTGACAAATAACACGTTCTTAGCAACATTGTCGAGGTTGGCTCGCTTTCAATCATCAGAAGTTCATTGTTTACGCTCTTTCTCGAGCATCTCGGCATGAGCTTGGCCTTCAATTCTTGGGGATGGATTTACCTTCATGATCTTTATGGGGCCATCCTGTATAACAAAAATCATCTCTTCATGCATTGCTGCAAGATGAGCCTCCATCCTAATTCTCCACTCGTCAAACACGTTAATAGAAAACATGGGGACTTTATTGATCATTGATGTATCCATATGAGAATATAGGAAAGAAAAAGACTGTTTGACAAAAATAAGTGATTTAAAGATCTGATTCGATCAAAAATACGACTGATTCTTTTTAGAATCAACCTCTCTGATACCACTTGTTGGCCACTAAGTATACAAAATACAGCTTGGAAAGTGTTTAAGCAACAAGCTGTACGATTTTCAAGTTATAATGCGTAGCGGAAGTCTTGTAACAGTAAGTTGCGGTAAATACAGCAACGCGGTATGTAGTGTATACTTAAAATAATCACAGTTAAGAAAACAGTAAATGCAGAAGGTAAATAACACAGTAATTAAATTGGTTCGAGGTAAAGCCATGTACGTCCACTGGTTCTCCACACAGGAGTGAAAATATTTATTATAAATACTGCGTACACAACTACGTATTTATAATCAAACCTATCCTTGTATCGTTCACACAGATTGATACAAAGACCATCGCTTTCAATCGTTCATAAAGATTGGGTAAGGCTTCCTCTTGACTTGCTTCTTCACACACAGTTCCAAAGCTTTGTCCTATTCATCCCACACAGGTCGGAATATCTCTTTAGTTCACACAGAACTAGGTTTTTACTCAAAGGTAAAAGTAAGGTAACCAGGTAAGAACAGCAGCTTGAATATGAAGTTCTTGAGCTGATGATGGCTATTCTCGATGACTGAGTATATTTCTTCTTCTTCAGATGGATTGATGCTAGGAAGAAATATACTTGCTCTTGTAAGCTTGATATGATGATAATGAATATTCAGTATTTTGATCGTTTGAATATCCCTTGTAAGCTTGTGTATATACTTGTGTGTTGATCTTCAAACTCTGGGGATATATATAGCCTTTTTGGAATAGATCCGTTGAGACAGATCCGTTGAGCAAAATTTCGTTCCAACGGGATGATTTATTTGAATAAAGCACGATCCGGTTTTTGCTCCATGTTTGAAGATCTATGTCGGCTAAGTATTTAAATAATTTATCCTTTCAGTATTTAAATACTTCTTTTCAAACGGGAATTGACTTTGGAAAATAAGGCAGATTCATTTCCAACGGTTTTAAGTCCTGTTTGGATAAGTATTGAAGATATCAATACTTACAGCCTGGATGCTGTATCCAACATATTGCTATAGGCTATGATAGACTGATACTGTATGGAAGGATGTTGTATGACCATTTCAGGACAGCTTCCATACTTAGCGTCATATATACAGATGAGTCTATTTGCTGTATGTTGGGTCTTTATACTTTAGCTGTATCTTGGCATTATGAGAAGACTTCGATACAGGATTGACAAATTTGATCGTCTTTCGATACACCTGCTTTGCTGTATGTTGGCACTTTATCAAAACTTCGATATAGGATTGCTTTATCCCAACATTAGTTATTTAGTCCCTTAGTCATTTATCACATTTTAACCATCTCAGGGTGACCATCCTCTCCACTCGTCAACAATTCATCAGTGAACAAGACGTTGGCCCCCGTCATATTTCCACCGACAATTGTCCAACGGTGTCAATGTGGGTCACCTCTATTGCATTCACATTACACAATTGTATCGCAAAAGCAATTAATGAAATCACATAATATAAAAAGGCAACATCACACTACAAGAAGTCACACAGTACAAGGTAATTAAGCATGAAATACCGGTGGTATTACATATCACCCCCCCTTAAAATAGTTTTGTCCCGAAACTAAGAAAATAACTCGGGATGACTCTCCTTCATGCTCGACTCGGTCTCCCAAGTTGCTTCTTCCATGCCGTGGTGCGACAACTGAACCTTCACGAGGGGTATGACTTTATTTCGCAATGTCTTCATACGCCGATCCAAGATGGCAATCGGTACCTCTTTAAAGGTAGCATCATCGGAAATTTCCACCTCTTCGAAAGTGAGTTTGTGACTCAGATCATAGACATACTTCCTTAACTGGGAGACATGAAAGACGTTATGCACTCAATCCAGATGCGGCGGCAGAGCTAATCGATACACAAGCTTTCCCACCCAGTCTAATATCTCGAACGAGCCTATGAACCTCGGGCTTAACTTGCCCTTTTGGCCGAAACGCCGGATACCTCGCATGGGTGATACTTTGACCCAAACGTGATCCCCGACTGCAAATTCCAACGGTCGCTGCTGGTTTTCGGCATAAGATTTCTGCCGGCTCTGCATGGCTAGCATGTGCTTTTGAATAGTAGAGACCTTCTTAATGGATTCCTGGATCAGATCTAACTCGGTAACCGCGGTGTCAGAAGCATCATCCCAGCATAATGGCGACTTGCATCTTCGCCCATACAGGGCCTCAAATAGTGCCATGTCTATGCTCGCATGCCAGCTTTTGTTGTACGAAAACTCCACCAACCCTGTTGCCTAGCCCAATCCTTACCCCAATCGAGCACACATGCCCTCAACATATCTTCCAAGGTTTGAATCGTACGTTCGGTCTGTCCATCTATCTGAGGGTGATAAGCTGTGCTAAAATGTATCTGGGTCCCCATAGCCTTATGGGCGGCTTTCCAAAAACAGGACACGTATCTGGTGTCCCTATCTGAAATGATGGATGAGGGAACGCCGTGCAGCCTCACGATCTCTCTGATTAAAATAGTGGCCAATTGCTCTATTCCGGTTGTTTCTTAAATAGGAACAAAATGTGCCAATTCCATTAATCGATCAACGATAACCCAAATTGTATCCTTTCCTCCCACCACCGTTGGTAACTTAGTGACAAAATCCATCGATACGCTCTCCCATTTCCACTCCGTAATGGGTAGGGGTTGCATGATTCCGGCTGGCCTGCGGTGTTCAATCTTCACCTGTTGGCATATCATACATCGCGCGACGAACCTAGAAACTTCCCATTTCATATTTTTCCACCAAAAACTCTATCGCAGATCTTTGTACATTTTGCTCGCTCCGGGATGAATAGAATATGGAGTGGAGTGCACCTCCCTCAGTATAGTTTGCTTCAGCTCGTCATTCGGCGGGATGCAGATCCTATTCTTGAACCTCACCAAATCACCCTGTATCTTATAGTTGGAAACATCTCCTCCCTTGATTCTTGCACCAATCGCATGTAGTTTGGGATCCTCCATCTATGCTAGACGTATCTCGTCTAGTAAGGACAAGTGTATATTGATTGAGTACAATTGTCCTTGCCTACATTGTATCCATACTTCGGTACTGCTTCTCCTGATGTCCTGCTGCAGTTCGGGTTGGACTGTTATGCTAGATAACATTACTTCATGTGTAGTTTTCCGACTAAGAGCATCAGCTACCACATTGGCCTTCCCGGGGTGGTATGAGATCTCCACATCGTAGTCCTTGATTAACTCCAACCAGCGCCCCTGTCTCATGTTTAATTCTCTCTGGGTAAAGATATATTTCAAACTCTTATGATCCGTGAAAATTTGGCAAGTAACTCCGTAAAGATAGTGCCTCCAAATCTTGAGGGCGTGAACCACTGCGGCTAACTCCAAGTCATGCGTCGGGTAATTCGTTTCGTATGGCCTCTGCTGTCGGGATGCGTACGCAATAACTCTATCGTTCTGCATGAAGACACATCCCAGCCCATGTTTAGATGCATCCGTGTATATAATGAATCTTTTCGTTACCTGTGGTAGCACTAACACTGGAGCAGTAGTCAGTCTCCTCTTGAGCTCATCAAAGCTCTTCTGACAGTCCGCAGTCCATACAAACTTGGTGCTTTTCCTCAGTAGGTTCGTTAAGGGTCGAGCGATATAGGAAAAAGCCTCGACGAATCTTCGATAGTAACCCGCCAATCCTAGAGAACTCCTTACCTCCTTGACATTCTTCGGCAGTTCCCAACTCATTATCGTCTTGCTCTTTTGTGGATCGACCTTAATGCCCTCTGCCGAGACAACATGTCCAAGGAAAATTACTTCCGGCATCCAGAATTCGCACTTGGAAAGTTTCGCATAAAGTTGGTGCTGCCTCAACACGCTCAGTACTTGCCTCAAATGTTCCTCGTGTTCCTGTCGGCTTTGAGAATAAATTAGGATGTCGTCAAGAAAAACCATGTCACACTTATCAAGGAAATCGATTAAAACTCTGTTCATCAATTCCATGAAAATGGCTGGGGTATTAGTCAACCCGAATGATACCACGATATACTCGTAATGTCCATATCTCGATCGAAATGCAGTCTTGGATATATCTTCCTCCCAAATCTTCAATTGGTGATATCTGGACCGTAGATCGATCTTTGAAAACACAAACGCCCCCTGTAATTGATCTAGGAGGTCATCGATTCTTGGAATTGGATAACGATTCTTGATATTAACCTTGTTTAGTTCCGTATAGTCAATCCACAAGCATAGAGATTTGTCTTTCTTCTTAACAAAAAGTATCGGCACGCCCCACGGCGAGGTGCTCGGGCGGATCAATACCTTCTCAAGTAGATCTTCAAGCTGTATCTTTAATTCCTTCATCTCGGCCGGTGCCATCCTGTAAGGAGCTTTGGAAATAGGTCTTGTCCCCGGTTCAAGTTCAATGGAGATGTCAACTTATCGGTGCAGTGGCAGCCCTGGTAGTTCATCGGGAAAGGCGTCTGGAAATTCATTCACCACCAGAATGTTTACGACCGTAAGTTGTGATGTATCATCCTGAAGAACATAACACCAATAGTACTTCCTTCGAGAGTTGCAGGAGACTTCCGATGAAAGAAGGCTGACAGATCCTTTCGTACTGAAGTGTTCTCAACCCTTGATAATATGTGTGGTACCGTCATGAGCCGCGATGGAAATAGTCAAGTGGTAGGTATCCAATATTGTTCTGTGTAATGGCATCCAATCCATGCCTAAAATGATATATTCGTTCTGAAGCGGGAAGACCATAAGATTAGCAGTCCAACTATGATCATTTATGCGGATCTGACAGTCTTGAACTTCTAGATCGCCGCCTACTCTACTACCCTCGGGTAGCTTAATAGTAAAGGATTCACAAGGCACACAAGCAAGATTTAAACGTTAAATGCATTCCACAGATATAAACGATTGTGTGGCTCCAGTATGAAATAGTACGTGCACAGGCTGAGAGTTAACAAGAAGGGTACCTGAGATAGCTGGCGCGGATTGACCATCCGTAGCCCTCAGTTCCAATACACGGGACGGCACTGACTCGGAAAAGGATGAAGTACCACCGCCGCGCCCACAGCCTCATCCGGAACCGTGTGGCGGGGGTTGAGTCTGATGAGGTAGAGCTCGGTAGTTGGTAACGACAAGCATCCTGGAGGATTTCACAGAGCCTTATTGACTCGGTTGGGGAGATGAGTTCTGAGTAGGATTGGCCCGCCAACAGTAACGAGACATGTGTCCACTCTTCCCGCAAGAGAAATATTTGGTAGCCGAATTGTGACACCAATTCTTAGTATGTCCGGACACACCACAATTGAAGAAGTCCTTACGGTAAGGCCGACCATATGTACTCCACGGTTGGTATGAGGCTGTTGCCTTAAAAGAAGATACGGGTCCCGAGTTCGTTTTGTTGTTGCTCCCTAAATGAGTCGATGTCTTCTGCTTCTTCGAATTATGTCCCGTATCGGTGTTAACAACAGTACCGGCATATGCTGTGACTACGTCTTCGTACGCCCTCAGAGTCGTGCAGTAGGATCTGGTGGCATGGCATAGTACATCTTCCGGAAACCTCTGTGCAAGGTGGCATATTCGTTGATCTTCTGATGGAACCATCTGTGAGATGTAACTTAGCTCGGTACGGTAGGCCCGAATGATCTCCGGTACTGACATATTCTGAGGTCTAGCACTGAAAAAGTCTCACGCACGAGCGCTTTGGGCTGATCTAGGATAGTACTCACTCTGCAGTAGCCGGGCAAATTCGGTCCACCCGACCACTCGGTTCTCTGGCCTGTAAGTTCTCCACCAGCGGGCAGCAGTGTTGCGGAGCTGATTAATCCCAAGTGGCACCTTCCGGTTCTTTGGACATCCAATCACTTCGAAAGCAGTCTCCATTTCATAAATCCAGTCGTCCACGTGTTTCTCCCGTGCCCCGTCAAACAATGGAGGCCTAGCCTTCAACATCTCTCCCAACCATCAGTCTCTCCCTGCGTTTTCCTCCACATTGATGACAGATATCCGTTCCACCTGGTTGACGTGAGCGATTCCCATGGAGATATCTTGGGCAATGGCCTGAACAAAGGCCGGGTCCATGCCTCCCGGGTTGTTATTCTGGCGTTCTGCCTCCTGATCGTTTTGATTAATTGGTGGCGACTGGTCCCCGGCAGGATGGGTCTCGGAAGTGTTTCTGTCCCCGTCGTGGTTCGAGGCGGAACCCTGAGCCTCATTCACCACCCTCCTAGATCCACGGCGTGCCATTACAGACAGTATTAATCTAAAGCCAGTTTCACACACAATTTACAATTAAATGTAGTATCCAGACGGAAAACACAGATATTACTTACTTTGCATTTCCACGAGGAGTTACGGTCGCTTGGGGTGTTGGACTGGGATAACTTCGAAAATTAGGAGGAATTTTATTTAAAATCTTTTCAATAGGAGCCGACCTCTTTGATACCACTTTCTGTAATACCCCCAAAATCTCCCGAGACATTACAGTGCCGTAAGTCCCGTGTGGGACCCACAGGGCTAGTTTAGGAAGTAGACATTTTAAAGAAATTATATTAAAACGGTAAATCCACGGTTACATATCCTAAGCCGAAATGTTTTATGAAGGGGCATAATTCAAAGTTCGATTATTACATAACGGCAGTTTCAAAAATCAAATTTAAACCATGCAGCGGCAAGATTTTATCCCAACACCATTCAAGCCTGACCGGACCCCTCAAGAATGTCCTCTACATAATCAATAAATTTACCTGGCATGACGAATCATGCCAGATAACCGGGGTCAAAGAATGCATACCAATAACAATTATTAGCAACAATATACACAGTTTTACCAACACTGTGCCACATAACAAACAGAAGATAATTTAAAGCACGACCGAACCCCAAGCTCGCAACCAAGGGTAACGAAAGTATCCACACAGGAATACCCCGGAATGTGGGTGCCTTATTTGGGTCTTATCCCTCAACACATTTCCACACAGGCACAATACAGGTTTTACGCCAACACATCGACCCATTCATAATACATTTTTAGAGAAAAACAACCGTCAGCATTCATCAACAATGGCACATTCATGAACACGAACATTTCAATAATACTAGCATATCTCGAGCAAGATTTCACTTGCCTTTAATCCGACGGTGGGTGCCTTATGATAACTTGGACTTCCTCGACCGACCGAGCTCAACCTAATTACGTAACCCCCGACTAACATCCCGTATGGATAAAGACGAATAAAACTAGTTTTCCCTTCCCTCTCCAAACCGAATTCTTAACTTAATCCGATTCCGCCTAAACTAATATCATGTTTCTAAGTTCACAAGTGATACGTACTACTATGATGTTCAATTCTATGATTATTGTTAGTTATAACGATTTTCTCAACAAGATTATCCTCAATCCTCATTAGTATAGCAACAAACGACCATAACATATTTGATTTCCATAACTACTAGTTCAATTCTCTATTACGAGTACTACAACCGGTGGGTTACCATTTTACACAATGATTTCGGTGTTTGATTTTCAGTGACAATAATACTATCGAATTGATTCCCGTAGTTAATTTAACGTTGATAATCATATGGCAAGAGCGGGTTATGACTAGTTTATCATACGGTGACGGATTCCTACGTAATTCTCCTACAATTGATTCGTCAAGTTTTATATTTCCAATGTCGATTGAGTTGGAAATTTTCGCATGTGATTGTTACAACAAGTTGTATGAAAATGAAATATACTAGCAACGATAGTCCCGATTACTACAAGTTCGTCTATTTAGATTATCTATGAGACGAAGAGTGGATCGAATGACTTGGATAATCTTCACCGGAGCTTACGAAATCACATCCTCTATGTTAATTCAAGTGTAGGAGAGGCCAAGAATCGAGTATAAGGCTAGGGAAATGCTTCAAGAATGCTTCTCTTTAGGTTTGAGGACGAGACAAATGAAGGAGGGAGTGTTATTTTATAACACACGATCTTGTTAACGTACGTTAAATCTCCAGGCATTACGTACGTAAAGGTCATTACATACGTAATGTACTACCGTTAACGTACGTAAATGCCGTCTAGAGGCCACTGCCTGAAATATACCCATCTATTATCTACGTAAGTTGTCATAACGTACGTAAGGCACCTGAACGTAGCATACGCTAATCTTGGCAAATAGCGTACGTTGTAAAGGGTTGACTCATTTGTCCCCTAGCCCATCAAAAGTACCCCGGTCCTTGTCAAAAAGAAGATTTTGGTCGGGAGACCAATCTTAGCATTACGTACGTAACAAAGAAGTGTTAACGTACGTAATGTTACCGACTTAGCGTACGTTATGCACATCATATAGCGTACGTTAGTCATTTAGTCCCTTAGTCATTTATCACATTTTAACCATCTCGGGGTGACCATCATCCCCACTCGTCAACAATTCATCGGGGAACAAGATGTTGGCCACCGTCATATTCGCACCGATGATTGTCCAACGACGTCAAGGTGCATCACCTCCGTTGCGTTCACATCACATAATTGTATCGCAAAAGCATTTAATGAAATCACATAATATAAAAAGGCAACATCACACTACAAGAAGTCACACAGTACAAGGTAATTAAGCATGAAATACCAGTGGTATTACATGTTGGCTCGTGGTCTCGGGATTCGGCCTCTTCCGCAGCCTCATCCCCCTCTGCCACGACCTCTCAAATTTATTTCCATACTGAAAGAACCAATAACAATAATAATAATAATCATAAGTACAGTTCATGACCGTATTTATGTCCAATCAAAATTCATGCTAAGTTAAGAGCAACAAGGAACTACATATTCAAGAAACCAGTTCATAATGAATTGTTGACACTACGAGTGCCACACAGAATATCATATTGACGTCGAGTCGAATAGTTTTAATTACATAATTAATCCATAATTTACCTCGAAACATCAATTAGATAAATCCTGCCACAGATCATCGAAATATTAAGGTCAACAAAGAGTTCCATTCTGATATCAATATCATGCTAGTAACTAAATCATGGCTCATAAAGTACATACCGTATTTGGCTCATAGGGTCAGGCACTTGCACAGGTCACACGTGACACGAAGGTCTCTTGATACTAGTTCACTTCATAATGACTAAAAAAAATCGACTCTCTGATACTATCTTCTGTAACACCCCAAAAGGCGGCTATTACAGTGTCGTAGACCCCACACTCGGACCCACCAGGCGATACCAAAAATATCATCTCAAATCAATTAAATCATAACTGTGGTATCAAACCACAATTTAATATTCAACACCTCGACGAGAGGCTCATACACCATATGGCTAGAAATGCTACACACACAGGATCTGAAACGTTAATATAAACCATATGGAGATGGAATATATTTAAAGTACTAACACAGTTTAAAATGAGTTATAACAAAGCGGAGTAATACCAATACATGATCCAAAATACAACTGAATAAAATAGACTCGGGTACCCTGAACTAGTTTCCTGCAAACCCTTCACCGCCACCGTGCTCTCCCTGCACCATAGCCTTGCCTCGACCTAAAATACAACACAAGTATTTCGCCCAAAACCACATGGTTAGATATACAAGATAATAACTCTCAAGATGTTATACAATTCATATACACTGGATCTTAGTAAAAAAATTTGACCGTCGTAACATACCCCTTGGGCGTATGAACAACCAATCGTCAAACCATCGAATCATACCCAATCATACATGGAGTTTAAACGACCAAACATTATGGCTCAAGACGGACATCACAGTACGCCCAATCCGGAAATGTGTCCATGCACATGTCCAGCCCATATACGGAATCCAGGATATACGTGGGACATGTACCTAATTAGCCTCACGAAGTAACGTCTCATATGCACGGTCCAAATGCGGGAAAAATCAATGCACAACCATCTTTGCCTGGCTAAAAATCCTACACAATAACCTATTGGCACGGAGATATGATTCCAAATATGTCACGATGCAACATGACAACGAAACTCAACAAATTACTCATACAATGGGGATCAAGACACCAAAGCGATAAACTATGATCAACAAGACCAACGATATCAAAAGGTACGAACTTGGGAATACAATCCCACCATAAACAATAGACAAGAGTCAACACGACATCTCATTACGAATCATAGATTCTTAAAGCAACACGTACACACGAAATGTATAACATTCACAAGAATTCCAATTATTGTCATAACCAAGCAAGATAACTTGCCTCAATTCGAAGAAGGGAATACTCCTTCCTTTACAAACGAACGGACGGTCCCCGATTAGTAATAAAGGATACAATCCATTTAATAACATATTCTCATAACTATCGATATCTAGTTCAATGGAATGACATCCTAGTTTCAAACCGATTTAGTTCAACCATATATATATATATATATATATATATATATATATATATATATATATATATATATATACACGCATTCCATTTCAAGGATTCATACCAACTTCAATTCGTTCTTACGATCGATTATCGTTTTATGATATTCTTAATTATTTGTATGGTTATAATGTATAAGAATCATCAAGAGCAATGCCAAGTAATCATTTGCCAATATCATGATGCCGGTAAAACTTCCTAAGAACATCATCAACATTTTGAAAACGATAATTTAAACAGCTTCGTTTTATCAACTCATCAAGTTCTCCAAGGATACATCATTATCATGAGGATTATTCTAAGACTATTAGCATCCATACGAAACAGGTTCCATGTTTGGAGAATCATCTCTAAACTTATCATTCTAGGATTCACCTAGTCTAGGTTGTGGTATAATCAAGTTATTCATCGCAAGAACATCACAAAACTATCATCAAGGTGAGTTAAAGAATCTCTGCAGTTATAACTATGTGTTGATATATGCAAGGTTCAAGAAAAATTGATGAAGAACTTAAGTTCTCACTCTCTAAAATCTCCTAAGCATGATGTTCGATTTAATATACCGGTAATAACTTCAATAATCTTCATGCTTGTGAAATCATTAAGAACATGTATTACAAAAGAGCAAGGCACCTCATACCTTACTACAGAAGAACAATGAAAGAACAATAAGGGAACAATAAAACCACTTGGTGCAAATCAACGTCGGATGCTTGAACACCAATCATCAATGTTCTACGCCTTCACCAAATCATGGGTAGAGGTTTATATGGGGTGAAAATATCGTGAGGTTGCTTATTCAGGTCGTGGCAATCGCTTAAAGGCCGAAGTTGAGGGTGAAAAATGAGATGAGGGTGAAGTCCGATTTATAAGAAATGATTATTAGCATGCGCTACACTTCCAGCTTAGCGTGCGCTAACAGGTTCTCAAACTACTGTATGCTACTATCCTCGGCCTTGTGTATGCTAAATAGCCTTAACGTATGCTAGTAACGCGGTTTAGCAAATGCTATCCACCCACATAGAGTGCGCTAACGAGTTTTATGAAGTTCACTGACTTCACTGACTGCCCACCGACCTCCACTTAGCGTGCGCTAGCAATAACTTTGTAGCATGCGCTAACCCCGTTGACTCAACTTTAAAAAAGTAGTCCGGATGAGTCCAAAAAGGTCCGTGATTCCTGCAATTTGGATTCCCACCTGCCGATCCTGTCTCGATCTGGTTGATTGAGTGTAGCGTGCGCTAAGTTGTAACATTAGCGTATGCTACCACTCAGTATTAGCGTGCGCTACGAAACAAGGGTAGCATGCGCTAATCACGAATCAGAACATGCATAACTAAACTCTATAAAATCATCCAACCCACAGTATTGAATTACGAATGCGTAGAAACATACATCGATCAGAAATACAACATAAGCGAATATAAAGAAGGTTCTAATACAGATAAATTACATATCAAATATTCGGATATTACAGTACCTGCCACAATTCATGAAGATGAGGAAAGTTAAAATCTACCTTTGTCTGCTCATCTGCTGAAGAGAAAAATACCAGAGAACAAAAGACTGAAGTTGACCATTAGCCAACTGCTGAAGCATAGAAGAAGAAAAAGAGAAGTCTGTCAAAAAAGTACCAAATAAGCATACCAGCTGATATTCCTCTTGTTTATGAACCTAAAGATCTATCAACTGAAGTGCCCCCAGCAACCGAAGAAGCAGCCGAGCCAATCCTCCCAACTGACATTCCTTCTGTTGATAAACCTAAGATCTATCAACTTAAGTGCGCCCAACAACTGAAGAAGTAGCTAAGCCAATCCTCCCAACTGAAATTCCAACTGAGCTTCCCCAACTGAGATCCCAACAATCAAAACTGACGTTCAAGCAACAGAACCAACTGAGATCTTGCCACCTTAGCTGAAATTAAAATAACTGTACCTCGTCCAGTAGAGCCAAAAATTGAGTTATTTCCACAAGCAGAAACACTTCCAGAACTCCCCAGCACACTGGAGGAAGCTGAAGGAGCTGAAGAACTAGAGTACCATTAAAACCTCATATTAGAAGAAAACAATAAATTTTCTGTATCAGTCGAGCAGCTACTGACGGTAAAGAACAATAATATTGAAATTCCCATGAAAGATGCATACATGGACTGGAGATTATTTCAATGCATGAACCTGTCTGACTTAAAGGAGTTCATAGAGAAATTGGATGGGACTACCCCATAGCGACTGAAGAATTAATCATGCATTTCTGCCGGAAAAAAGACAGAGAAAAACTAATGAGTGAGGAGTGGTTTGTGACCAATTTTAAAAGCAATATGGATTGCTACATCTACTCCACCATGGAGGATGTAGCTCAAGGAAGGTAACTAAATAGTGATAATGAAGATGAATGAGTTAAAGAATCTGAGGAAGGAGTTGAAAAATCAATGAGGTGAACAAATTGAAGGTGTTGAAGAGGAGGAAGAAGAAGAAGAAGAAGAAGAAGTACAAGGAGAATAAAAAGAAGAAGAAGTTGTGCACATATTTAATGATGATGAAACTCGGGATGGTGCTACACAAGTCGGAATGGAAGGGAGAAAGGAGATGAGAATGAACCAAGAAGATGTGAATGAGGTGTGATATCCAAAGCAACAAGAGAAGCGGGGGGAACAGCCTCACACTAAGGAACCGGCTAAGGATGAATCAGTTAAGTCCCCGCTTGATCCCTCATCGGCTAAGTCCCCAGCTGAGCCTTTACCAACTGAGACAATCCCAGCTGAGCCCCTCCCAACTTCTTAGCCAACCACTTCTCAAGTCTTGCCTGAAGTCACTAGGAATATGATTGAATAAGTAATTGAAGGAATACTGTCCAGTAAGGTTGAACCTTATTTCAAATAACTGAATGACAAAATGGATGCCATCCTTAATAGGAAGGACATACCTTGCACCTGCATCAGTTAGGATGCCACTGGGCGCGTGAGACAGTCGGATGTGGATAGTATTAATAAAGTATGCTGGAAAGATTGCTCAGCTAATTGATACTGGCAAAAGCGGGAAGAGAAAGAAAAGCAAAAAAATCAAAGAAGTATCCCTTGTTGTGGTTCCAACCAACCAAATCCCCCCGCCTGCTGCTCACCAAGCTGATCCAGTAGGAGGAATTTGCAGCAAGAGGTCTGCCCAACGTAGTCCTCAAGACCCAACTGTTCCACCAGCCAAGAAGAGAAGAACAAATCTAAAAAAACAAACTCTTAGCTGGATAAATAATAAATTATACCATGTTGAAGACTTCTATTGTGAAGAAGCTCTTACCATGTAGAGGCGAGCTAAGAAGGAGTTCATCGAGTAATACTACATTATGGAAATCCTTTAAGATTCTCAAAGTACCCCATGTCAGGTCTTCATCGACTTCATGCAACAGAACTGGCCAAATCTGTGGATAGTATTTATAAAGTATGCTGGAAAGATTTTGGAGTCCTATCCAATTATTCCACCATTCATATAACAAGAACCCCCTTTAGATGAGCATGGAAATTTGGATGACAATGCTCTTCAACAGGAGATCTAGAAAATATGTATCAAAAACAAATATATTTCTACTAAAGACCAAGCCTTTGCCACTCAGATTGTAAAGAAGAAGTATGGGAGGATTGCAGTGGTGGAAAAGCCTATAGGAGCTAAGCCACTAAAAACACTTCCCTTAACTGTAACAAAAGGAAGAGGAAGAGGACGAGGTAGAAACTGAACATTTTAAGTAATTTACTTATGTATTATCTCCTTTAGATTTATGGACTGTAATAGACTCAACTGAAGTTAAATGTGTATATAATCAACTTGAATGACAATCTATAATTGTCTCAAACAAATTGAATTTTTATTTTTGTGCAAGTATTTACCTGTTTGTGATGATTTTACAGTTGAACAGGTATTAAGTTTTACCATCATCAAAATAGGGGGAATTCGTCAGGAATACACATGAGATTTTGATGATGTCATATATGTAATAAGTTTATATTCAAATGTAAGTGTTAATTACTTGGAATTGTAAAGAAGAATCAAATGAGTATCTTCTATACACTACGCCATAGATGGCCTACAACAACCCTGAAACTGTGTCACCATAGACCTGATTTAGTATTGCCTTAGCCCCGAAAAGGGCAAAGGTAACACCAAAAGTGTGTTGTGTTCTCAGCAGTTGCCTTTGACCACAAAGGCAACATGCGAATTGCCTAAGGTAACACCCTATTCTCATGTTACCATAAGAGCCTATGGCAACATACCTGGAACCCTATTTATCTGTGTTGCAATAGATGTTATAAATTAATAAAATAAATACCAGATTGTGTGGGGCACACTTGTGGGCCCACATGTGGGGCCCATATTGTGGCAACATGGTTCTGTCTAATGCAACACCACATAATAACAACTGCAACCCAATGTGTATTGCAAAATATTAACCAATTGCAACACAATAACTACCTATTGCAACACCTCAAATAAAGAGAATAAAAATATAGCATTTAAATATTGCATTTCCCATAAAAAAAACCAATTCTGCATACTAGCTATAGTTAAACCAAAAAGTACATCAATCCATCAAAAACATCAACCAATTCACTACATCAACCAACAACATCAACCAAATAGACAACTAATTCAAGAACATAAGTAAAAGTACTAGAAAATAATATAGTTATTGTCAACCAGCACATGAAAATAGATGGTTGAAAATTGTTCAAAAGAAAAGAACAAATGGATGACATCTAAGAGCTAGGGCTTCCTGTAACTGTAGTGTCATATTCTTGCGTAATTGGAGTGCCATCTTCTCGCGTAATTGGAGTGCCATCTCCTCGCGTGTCACCAGAAAATGTTGGACCAATATCAATTTTCAAGTCAGGGTTGGCTTCACCTAATTTTTTCAGAATCCATGTCAGGTTGTGTCGGGCCTTCTGATTCACCTTGGCATCTATTTCTTCATTGACCCTACCGGTAACCTTCGCCTCCACTTCGTCAGCAAGCTCCTACCGATTAGTAAGTAACTCACTTCCTTATAATTCGGACACTTAAGAAGGGATTTCTCCAATAAGCCAACAGCTTTACGAACTACTTCTAGCAAACCATTCCTCATGCACATTATTCACACACCTGCATAAACAATTAATTATGTAAGAGGAAGTGAATCAAAAGAACAAATGTAACCATAGAAGATATCATATAGAAAAGCAGTTGCAGGCAGGAATTAGGGACTTCAACGAATTTATTTACTTGAGGCTGGCTTAAAATTTCATGAACATACATAATATATCAAATAGCACAATATCAGCCCAAGAAAGCAAAAAGAAAAAACAGACTTTTGTATAACAATCTCAAATAGACCTTAAACTCAGACAAACCCGAAGGAAGGCATTGATCCTCTGCAAATTTCCAACAGCCCCACCAAGTGCAGCCTACCATCATGGCAAAGAACGAACATGAACCCTATTAGACTTTAAACTATTATACAAACTGCATTCACACAAAGTATGAATTAGGAGGCAGACGCAGAAAACGGCAGGAAGCAAACATTTAAGCAACCATCGAAAGTAGCAGAAATGCAGCTATTTTACATTGGTCTTTCCAAGATCCGATATGCTGTATCACTATGAAGTAAAAATCCTATGTAAATGACAAAAAAGTAGTGACCATAACCAAAAAAAAAATACTTGTGCAGGATGACTCTGAATCATATCCATCAAATACTTTTCATGTCCCCATTCCACATATTTAATATATATATATTTCAATTTTTATGTTATTTATCAAGTCCTCAATAACTAGTTGGTCAACCTGCTATGATGAATCTGCAGCAACTAATTCTGTAGAGAACCCGACACAACCTCAACCTGTCAATAGAAAAATACTCCAAATAAATTATGTGGAATAAAAGAACAGCACCCATCAAAGATTGCTCGTGTCTAAAAAAGATATATATCTAAAAAGTATACTATTAGACAATAAGTATAATGAAAAAAAATAAGTTAAAAAAGATAATTTCATTGAGCAATAATAAGGTAGCATATACATGTACCTAACTTGTTTAATTAAAATAAAGTTGAAATTCTAACTTTTATTTGAAGACTGGGTCATGCATCGATCCTAAATGAATTCCACAAAGCAATAGTATTATGTATATATGAGGGAAGCTCTGTCCATTACCAAACCAAACCTTGTATATAAAAACTCACATACCACTTCAAATTATAGCGACAATATTCACATCAACAGCAGCAGACGTATTAGCATCAACCCCTTTAGTTAAATATAGCACATAACTAGAGACTAGTGACTACCTCCACTATATATTGCAGATCACTTTTGGGCTCAATTTTAGGAATTCCCTGAAAAGATTGAAAACAGATAAGTTAATACACCAGATATAGGCAAGATAAGTAGCATGATAGCAAATATGACTCATAAAATAGAACTTATAACTTATAAGCTCACCAAAAAACCCTATGCAGATTGCTTTTATCAAACCATAGAAAGCAAATCTCAAAAGCTGCCATTTTCAAAGCCATCACAAAAAATAGAATGATGATATTCAGATATACTTGGCAGCATCACTTGATGCATCAGAAGACAAACATGTGTATATTAATGATTACAAAGAAATGTTCAAATGCAGTAAGCTTCCAGATTCCTGACATTAAGAATTAAACGCATATATGTGTAATGAATGAATTACAAGAGACTATGACATTTGGATCCATACACCAAAACAACTATAAAACAACGAAGTTTAAGATACATCCAAAACCTGGCTAACAAACCATAACAATCTCCAAAAGACAACTATATTAATGTGGAATGCCAATAAATAATAGAATCAATACACCCTCAAAAGACAAGGAAAAAAATACACCCTTAAAAGAATTTTGACAAAAATAGAAGATCGGGTGCATAACTGATCAACAATATATTTAATTTCACATGCATCTCGCATACAAGAGAACAATATAAGTTCAAGCAAATAGTAAAATTAATTACCTACACAAGGTACCAAATTTTTAGCGATAGTGGGACTTCATCATTGTGATTGCTAGCAGTCCAAATCCAGGGCTGGTAAGCAGTACACTTTTCTGAAAATCGACCCCATGTGTCCCACCTCACACTGTCATCAAAGGGGTAATGATCTGCATGTGAAATATCACCAACAAACAACACAGCTTGACCATTTGGGTTAGACGTGTAATGCTCCAATGTCTGATTAGAGACGTATGATTGTCCCAAATCACCTGTATCACAAAACTTGTATTATCGTATAACTCAACTAAAAGGCTGCGCAGAGCTGGAATCTCCAGCTACTCAAACTAAGCAATGCTACATAGAGCCAAAAACATCCAAAAACTTATTAATAGTACACGGAGCTAGAAAGATCACCCAGAATTTTCAGGTTTGCTATAGACTGACCTATGATGCCACTCAGGTAGTCAGATGTCACATATACACGATGCAGTGCCCACTAATATAACTTTACAGCCCAGCCCAACATTAATTGAACCCCTGAAATTGTACTCCTTTTGCAGTGCACACTAATTTAACATTTTTTGAAAATAAAAATACAAATCGAACCCCTAAAATTGAAAATCCAAATCGGACCCAAACCTTTTAAAATGAGTTCCAAATTTGTGGTGAAACCTTTTGAAGATGAGTTCAATCAAGAACAATGCAAATCAAAGAACAGGTCAATATTTCGAGAATACTCAAACGCACTACTCATAGGTTCCAGGAAACACATTGCGTAACTCTTAGCTAAATTCTATTAAGACACCGTAAGGTGAAAAAAGAATAGAACCACGATAATAAAATCATCTATCAAAAGCATCAAAGACAAATTATAACAAGCTTACATGCGTTCCAACTTCCCACGGTTAACGAAAAAAGCATGATGTTTAATTGCTGAGTTATCAACTTGGAAATAGTCGTCCTATTCATAAGTTAAGCACATCAATTCAAGAACCATGAAATATCAAACATGAATATGCTAATTCACTGGCATCACCAATTAAGAAACACAGATGAACATATTAATGAGCAACGCTCACCAACTCAACATCATCAATGAAGGAATCATTAGTATCATATTCATCATCATCATCAGGCATAGTGATAGGGGTGGCATCAGAGCAATGCTCAGAACTCAGACCCTTTTTGCCTCATTTGGATTGTCGAGTCCAGATTCGAAGATAAGTCCCCTCATTCATTTTGAATGATCCAAACACAGAACTAGACGTGCTTGAGCCCAATGACATTGATGCGTCTAGTACATATAACATATGTAATTAATGGTTATTATTGTGGAAATTTCAGAAAATGAGAAAATCTGAATGACACCAACTCAAGATCAAACACACAATATTCATACAAATAACATTTCAAACCAGATTCTTGTTGCGAGTCTAGTCCACTCTCGGATTATCCAGAATCTATCACCAAAGATCTGAAGCTGAATAATTGCCCGAACAAGATTGAGCGACCAGTAGATACCATATATTACCGAGTCAATCGAGTCTAAGCCCCACCTATTATGGTTGGAAATCTATGGAGTTGCCGGATGAAATCAGTCAAAAATTCCGATTGTACAAACTGAAGCCATCGTGACTTAGTCCTCCGACGGATCGAGAATCATTCGGTGCACGGTGGCGTCGCCTCATCTGGTTGCTGCGATTGTCGCGTCTTGCTGGAAATATCAGCAATCTAACCCCATCAGTTGCTTACCTACTCATCGACTACCACCTCTTGTCGTTGTCGTTGCCCGCCGACAGTGGGTAGCGTGTGTATAATACAGTGTTGAGTGTGTGTATGTAATTTACAAGATGAAAGGGGAAGAAGAGAGGTAGGAGAAGGGGGCGGCGGGCGAAGAATAGAGAGATCGGGAGAAAGAGGGAGAGAGCGAGATTTCTTTTTATGTTTTGTGCTTTATGGGTAAGAGACCCGTTATTTCATATAACGGGTCTCTTTTTCTGTTTGACACGATAGAGACCCGTTAGATCAGACAACAGATCTCTTATTAATATACATTAGATACCCGTTAAATCAAACAACGGATCTCTTATTTTACTCACAAAAAAATGGTGGGTGCATTAGAGACCTGTTATTTTTAATATTAGGTCTCTTATATTAAACAGACCTGTTATCTTGACCAACATGTATTTTATTAAGGGTCTCTTTGTTTGTTTTTGTTGTAGTGATGCCTAATCAGATTTACCAGCGATGGAAAATAGCCATGTGCACAATACTGAGGAGTAGCGTCGTGGAGAGAGAATACATGGAGAGATATGGAAATCAAAGAATAAACGGAGAACAGCCAAATCGAAGAACGCCTAATTCAATTTAGGTATCACCGGCGGTGGAAATTAGACAGAGATAGATGAAGCATGAGATGGAAGCCTGATATTTGATATTGAAGTGTATCAGAGGCTCCGAGCGGCGAGGGAGAGTGATTAGGTCTTGAAGTGTATTATTGGATTGTATCGTGTATTATTCTAGTATCAGGAATACTTAGGATACGGTTACTTCGAAAACATTGTTTGGAACGCTATGAATGCTTAATAAAATAAACTGAGAAATATATGAATAATACTTAAAATACAATTATTTAGATAGTGCTTCCAAAACCGCTATAGAAGAGCAAACATATATTTAAAAATTTACGAAAAATAAATAAAAAAATTCTTAAAATATGGAACCTAAGTCAATATTTTTCATAAACGCTATGTAAGTTTACTCTTGCATAGCGCTTCCTAATTAAACGCTATGCAAGTATTTTTTTATTTTGTTTTATTTTTATTTTATTCTAAAATATAATCACTTGCATAATATTTTTCTAAAAACGCTATCTAAGTAACATACTTCCATAGCACTTCCAAAAAAATGCTACGTAAGTGTTGTATCCTAAGTTGAAATGGGTAGTAGTGATAACTGGTCTCTAATGTCTCTCATAAAAAAATAAAGGGCTCATTTGACATATTAGAGACCTGTTGTTTATAATATTAGGTGTTTTACATTAAAATTTCTTTTTTATACAATTTTAATAATTTCGTTCCAAATTTATTAATTTTCTTATATTATTTTTTTAATTTTTTAATAAAATTACATATTGTAAGAAAATTTTGAAAAAAAATATTATTTATTTAATGATGACATATTTTGTATAAAATATTTTTTTTTGTTTTAATAATTTTTATATATTATTTTTTTTAATTTTTTAATAAAATTATAATTTGTAAGAAAATTTTGAAAAAAATAAATATAGTATTTATTTAGTGGAGACATATTTTATATAAAATATATTTTTTGGTTTTATTAAATTTTAATTAGTCTTAAAATATAATTTTTATTTTAAAAGAAATTTATCTTTTTATTTATTAATAGTCTAAGGCAACACATGTATAGTGTTGGAGTGTGTAAAACCTATTTATAGCTACAGCAACACAGATTTATGTCTAAGGTAACACCAAGATTACAAGGTTGCGATAGGGCAAAAATTGCATAGCTACTGCAACACCTGAGAAGGCAACACCATGCCCATGAGGTGGCGATAGGCCATCTATGGCATAGTGATAAGCCCTAAAAATTTATATTTTATAGCTAAGTATAGATCAGCTGGGTTCCAACAGCTAAGTCAGTTGACAGCTAAGTCCAGTCTACAACTAAGTTGGACATCCGAGTGACCCAGCTGAGAAGGGCAACCGGGTATGGATAGCCAAGTTTCAATACTCAAAAAAATCCTAAGTATCATTCAATATCCACGTCAGCCTGTTGAATAGTCAATAATAGCGGCAAAACACATGCATATTGTAATACCCGGTTGTAATTTCATTTATTATCATTCAGTAACTGTCTCTCAGTAATTTTCTCACTCATTAATAATCATTCATACTTCATATTCATTCCTTGTGTTCACCGTTCAGCGTAACTTGAATCATATACCAATTATCATTCGTCATTCAACCTTGTTTGAGAATCGAGATGAGGACATTATCATTATCAGCATATTTTGGTTGTCTGGGTGTGAAGAGTAGCGCACGATACATACTCATTTTAGCACACGCTAATTGAGTACTGGTAGCGCACGCTAACATTCAGCATTACCGCATGCTAGTGCAGTTGAGGCAGCCAGTCCGGAAGGCACTGAACTGAATCTGAGTTTTAGTAGCGCACGCTATGAATGGAAAATAGCGCACTCTAGTTGTATTAGTAGCGCATGCTATCGGTCTTCATCAGCGCGCGCTAGCATATTGGAGGCACAGTCTAGTAGGTACTGGACTGAAATGGGGAATTCCTAGCGCATGCTAGAAGTGGATATAGCGTACGCTAGAAGTATTGATAGCGCACGCTAAGCAGTTAGTGTAGCGCGCGCTAAGGCTCGATCGGGCATAGGACAGTAGGTTCTAGACTCCAATATTCTGGACACCAACTATCAGGTAGCGCACGCTAACACAAGGTTAACGTATGCTAAGAAGAGGCATTAGCGCACGCCACCAAGGTACGTAGCGCACGCTAATGAGCCAGGCAGTGGGTACTGGACTACCCAATGAACTCTCTATCACATGCTAAGCACAGGAGTTAGCGCGCGCTAAGATGGGTTTAGTATATATTGGACAGTTTAGCCCTATTTCATCATTTCTTCATCCCTCTTCCTCATCCGGGCGATTTTAGGCGACTTTGGACGTTTTGTGAAGATCTTTTCGAGCTGCAATCAGCTAGCATCATCTTCAAGCTCCTAGTTCATATTTATAAACATTTAATACTCTCCAAAACACCAAATCAAGGTAAATATTTCTTGAATCTAGACTTTCGGGATTTGAGTGTTTTCCTTCCGATCTCTTCAAGTTAGCTTGCTATTATGTTGTAATGTGATGAATATGGATTATCTACCTTGGATACATATGATTCCTACGGATTTGTTGGTCTTTTTCGGAATTGTTGAGTATTTGGGGACTTATTCAAGAACCCTTGATGGTTGACTTTGGTAATTTTGGGGGTTTCCGATTTGATGTTGTCGTAATCTCGAGTTGTGCATTCCTATTGGATTATTGATGTCATTGAAGATGTTTTGTTGGATTTAATCACTCGTTGGGAGGTTGGTGTTAGATATATTTGATTTTAGTTGTAAACAATTGGAGGTTGTTTACAACGTATTTGTTAGAATGTCCCAATGAGTTTGGATATTGTTGTATCGACTTTTGAGTTGGTTGTGATCGTGCTTGATTCATATATTAAGCGAATTGTTGGTAATTGTGTTATTCAAGGTTATTCGAGCGACCGATAATTCCACTTAGGATGTTTGTTTAAGGAAGGACTTTTCTTCACCGGTATTTGTGTAAGTTAATTCTTACTCGGTTAAAAGGATACTCATTCCTTTCGTTGTTCATTTATACATATAATTCATTCATAGTATATCAATCATGTTGAGACTTGTAATTATCAAACTAATCATTCAATTCATGAGGAACAACGGTTCTAGTCATTTCATTTGAAGCTATCACTCATTGCGTCATTATTTCACCTCGATGAGTCATCCTTGACCATTGTCGGATTCTATTCATTGTTCTTCATCATGGTCTCTCTTGTTCTTGTTACCTTCCGGGATTGTATTGCATTCCGGGTGGTATATGTATGGAATTTTTAGTCGGGCACATTAAGGTCATTGTGTTTGTAGGGATCCGGACACATTGGACTGTGCATACAGTAACGTGCCTCCGTGAGACTAATTAGGCTTAGTTTTGCGGGTGTTTATGCGGGACGCCGGGCACTCGGCAGGCTTGTGCACTTGTACATCCCATTCGTGGCGTACTATGATGCCCATCTTTCGACTCGATTTCATAACTCATTCATGTGATTACTGTAAATGGTTCAACTCTTGAGGATTGTTGTTCTGTGTAACTGACCCCGTTGGGGTATGTTGTTTTCAGTTCATGGTAAGGCAAAGGCACGGGAAGAGAACGTTGATGGCGACGAGTCCCAATGATACTAGTAGGGGGCCCTAGTTCTTTCAGTTGTTCATGTTTCTTCATTTGTATTTTCGCTACAGTTCCGTTTGGATTTTATTCAGTGTTGTATATTTTATCTTCATATGAAATATACATGTATTCTGTATTTCCTGGGTGTGTTGTACTTGAAACTCCTCATCGGAGTAATTGATGTTATAATGTGGTTCGGTACTACAATTATATTATTTAATTCATTAATACTCATCCGCCTGGTGGGTCCCAATTGGAGGTCCATGGCACTGTAATATTGAGAAACTATTTGTTATGGTTGAGTGTCCCGAAGGGCACAAAGTTTCATTTGCGGCTAAATGTCTGGGTAAGAGCGCTCACTCTTGGTGCTATCTTTGAAGCCCACCGACGGATCTTATACTTGGGACCAGTTCAGGACCCTCATGATGGAAAGGTATTATCCGGCCCCACTCAAGGAGGCCAAGTTATCATAGTTACTCAGCCCCGACCCCTCAGCGGAAGCTGATGTTCTTGCCATTGCCGAGAAGTTTCAGGAGCTACTTCCATTCGCCTCATCCATTATCCACTCCGAGGCAGATAAGATCAAGTATTTTAGTAAGAGGTTGAAACCTCGTATACGGATGCAGTTGCTTAATCATCATTGCACCACCCTGGCCGAATTCATCGAGAAAGCTCTTACTTATGAGCTTACTGCGAAGGAAATTGCTAAGCATCAAACTTCATCTTCTGGCAAGAAATCGAAGAATCGTAATCAGCCCAAAGGCGGTCAGGCAACCTTCAAGAAGCCTCGTGCGGGCTCTACTTTTTCTGAGCGACCTACTACGTCGCCTAAACCTGCGGAATCTCAGTCCCGAGCAGCCAGTTCCGCCATCACCTGTTACAAATGTGGTGAGCAGGGTCATTTCAACACTAAGTGTCTGAGGCAGACTATCACGTGTAACAACTGTGGGATTGACGGTCATAAGGCCTGTTTTTTCCAAAGAGACTCCAAACCTACTCCGACGGTATCTCAGGCCCCGCAGCGGTTCAGAATCAGGCCACTCAGTCCGCGTCGTTCAAGACGACGGGAGCAAATAAAGGTGGAGTCCACAGCTATCAGACAGGAGCATCCAGTGCAGGGACTAGCAAGCCCCGAATTTATGAGATGAAGAGAGCCGACTATCCAGAGGCCCGAATGATCTCAGGTACACTCGAAATTATATCTCAACCTGTGTGTACCCATTTTGATACTGGCGCATCACATTCATTCAATTCTGAGTCATGTTTGAGTAGATTACACCTGGGTAGTGCTACTAGTTGTGAACCTTATGTCATCGGCCTACCAGACGGTAGAAGAATTATCGGGAATCGTGAAGTTAAGAATTGTTTGATTCAGCTTAATCGCCGTGAATGGTTAGCAGACCTAATCGTGGTGGACTTACCTAAAGACGATGTAATTTTGGGTACTGATTGGATGGATCGTCATGATGCCATGCTTAGTGTCCGTAAGCGTATGGTCACTATCATTTCAGACGATGGAGTCGAGTATGTATTTCAGGGGGCTAACCCCAACCGTTCCGAAAGAGTTATTACTATGATGAAAGCAGTGAAGTTACTCAATCAGGGGTGTGTAGGTTATTGGTGCTATATGACCAAGACCGAGAAATCACCAGTGATGTTGGTGGATATTCCTGTAGTGATAGAATATGCCGATGTATTTCCAGACGAGTTACCTAGTTTACCTCCACAGAGAGATATGGAATTCACGATAGAGTTGGAGTCTGGTACGTGCCCCATATCGCAAGCATCGTATCGTATGGCCCCTTCATTAGGTCCTAGACGTGTTGAGACGAGAACAACTCTATGGAAAGTTTTCCAAATGTGAGTTCTGGATAGCCGAGGTGACATTTCTCAGACATGTGATTTCATCAAACGGAGTACGTGTCGACCCTCAGAAGACGGAGGCTATCCGATGCTGGCAACCTCCGAAGAATGTTAAGGAAATCTGAAGCTTCCTCGGATTAGTAGGATATTACCGGCGATTTGTGGAAGGATTTTCTAATATCGCTCAACCTTTGACGAAACTTTTTCGGAAGGATAAGAAATACTTGTTGTCTGACGTGTGTCAGCAGAGTTTTGAGGAACTCAAGAGCCGTTTAATCTCAGCGCCTGTACTTTCCTTACCACAAGGGATTGTGGGATTCGTGGTTTATAGTGACGTGTTTGGACAAGGTCTCGGATGTGTACTAATGCAGAACGGGAAAGTAATTGCTTATGCTTCACGGCAACTGAACCTTATCGGGTCAATTATCTGACCCACGACCTGGGGCTAGCTGCCGTGGTATTCGCGTTGAAGATTTGGCGTCATTATCTTTACGGTGTCACTTGTCAGATTTTCACCGATCATAAGAGTTTGAAGTATATATTTACTCAAAAGGAGTTGAATATGCGACAGAGACGATGGTTAGAACTTATTAAAGATTATGATATTGAGATTCAATACCACCCGGGTAAGGCGAACATTGTCGCCGACGCCTTGAGTCATAAGTCCTTTCAGGAGCAAATGCTTGCTCGTTTGACTATTCAGAAGGAACTTCAACAGGAATTCCTAACACCAGAGATCGAGGTCTGGTTACAGCGAGTACAAGGGCAACTTTGTATGTTAGAGATTTCATCGCCACTTGAGGAGGCGATCAGAGCGAAACAGGGTTCAGACCCATTTTTGTTGCACATCCGTGAGGATGTGGCTTAGGGGAAATCCCCTGGATTTGTGGTCCACGAGGATGGACTTTTGCGATTTAAGAATCGGTTAACCGGTTATGTGTTCCGACGAATGACGAGTTAAAAAGCTCTATTTTGAGAGTAGCTCATGCTACCCTTTATTCCATTCATCCGGGGTCTAGCAAAATGTACAAGGACTTGAAACAAAATTATTGGTGGAGCAATATAAAGCGAGAAGTCGCAGAATTTGTTTCGAGATGTTTGACCTGTCAGCAAGTCAAAATAGAACATCAGCGACCGGCGGGTATGTTGAAACCGCTCCCTATACCAGAGTGTAAGTGGGAGGATATTTCTATGGACTTCATCACGAGTTTGCCAACGAGTTGTCGTGGCATGAACGTAATTTGGGTAATTGTGGACCGTTTAACTAAGTTAGCTCATTTCCTTGAGATTAAGGATACGTGGGGTCCTGAGAGACTTGCAGAGTTATTAATTAAGGAGATTGTGAGATTGCACGGTACTCCTAAGAGTATCGTTTCTGATCGTGAGGGGTGATTTGTGTCACATTTTTGGAAAGCCGTTCACCGTGCCATGGGAACTCAACTAAATCTCAGCATGACTTTTCATCCTCAGTCATACGGACAGACAGAGCGAACTATTCAGACATTAGAGGACATGTTGAGGGCATGTGTTCTCGATTAGAAAGACGATTGGGAAGCCCAACTACCGTTGATTGAGTTCACGTACAATAATAGTTGGCATGCTTCGATTAAGATGGCACCTTACGAGGCCTTATACGATCATTGTTTTCGATCTCCGTTGTGTTGGGATGAATTATCAGAATCAATCGGCACAAAGCCCGATATGCTTATAGCCGCCCGCGAGAAGGTATCTTTGATAGGAGTCGTTTGTTGACCGCTCAGAGTCGACAAAAATCATATGCAGATAATCATCATCGATAATTAGAGTTCGAGGCAGGTGACCATGTTTTGGTCAAGGTATCCCCAAGCCTAGGTATTTTCCATTTCGGAAAGAGAGGAAATTTGAGTCCGAGATTCATTAGATCATTTGAGATTTTAGATCGAGTAGGCGATCTGGCTTATCGATTGGCTTTACCTCTGGCTTTGAGCCGAATTCATAATGTGTTTCACATCTCTCAGCTGAGGAAGTATGTTGCTGACCCGAGTCACATACTTCAGTTCGATGAAATCGAGATCGCGGATGATCATTCGTATGAGGATCATCCTGTACGAGTCTTGGAACGACGAATCAAATAATTGAGGAACAAGGCGATTCCTTTGGGGAAGATTCAGTGGTCTAGACACGGAGTCGAAAAGGCTACTTGGGAGACCGAGGATAATATGCGGGAGAGTTATCCCATTTTGTTTGACCCTTAGTTTCGGGGATGAAACTCTTTTTAAGGGGGGAGTACGTAATACCCGGTTGTCATTTCATTTATTATCATTCAGTAATTTTCTCACTCATTAATAATTATTCATCCATCTTATTCATTCCTTGTGTTCACCGTTTGGCGTAATTTGAATCATATATCCGTTATCATTCGTCATTCAACCTTGTTTGAGAATCGAGACGAGGACATTATCATTATCAGCATATTTTGGTTGTCTGGGTGTGAAGAGTAGAGCATGCTACATGCACGTTTTAGCGCACGCTAATTGAGTATTAATAGCGCACGCTAACGCTCAGCATTAGCGCATGCTAGTGCAATTGAGGCAGACAGTCCAGAAGGCACTGGACTGAATCTGAGTTTTACTTGCGCACGCTAGTTGTATCAGTAGTGCACGCTATCGGTCTTCATCAGCGCGCGCTAGCATATTGGAGGCAGACAGTCCAGTGGGTACTGGACTGAAATGGGAAATTCTTAGTGCATGCTAGAAGTGGATATAGCGTACGCTAGATGTATTGTTAGCACACGCTAAGCAGTCAGTGTAGCGCGCGCTAAGGCTCGATCAGGCAGAGGACAATAGGTTCTCTACTCCAATATTCTGGACACCAACTATCAGGTAGCGCACGCTAACACAAGGTTAACATACGCTAAGAAGAGGCGTTAGCGCATGCTACCAAGGTACGTAGTGCACGCTAACGATGCAGACAATGGGTACTAGACTACCCGGTGAACTCGCTAGCGCATGCTAAGCACAGAAGCTAGCACGCGCTAAGCTGGGTTTAGTATATATTGGACAGTTTAGCCCCATTTTGTTATTTCTTCATCTCTCTTCCTCATCTGGGCAATTTTGGGCGACTTTGGATGTTTCGTGAAGATATTTTCGAGCTGCAATCATCTAGCATCATCTTCAAGCTTCGAGTTCAGATTTATCAACATTTAATCCTCTCCAACACACCAAATCAAGGTAAACATTTCTTGAATCTAGAATTTTGGGATTTGAGTGTTTTCCTTCCGATCTCTTCAAGTTAGCTTGCTATTATGTTGGAATATGATGAATATGGATTATCTACCTTGGATAGATATGATCCTATGGATTTGTTGATATTTTTCGTAATTGTTGAGTATTTGGGGAATTATTCAAGAACACTTGATGGTTGACTTATTAATTTTGGGGGTTTCCGATTTGATGTTGTTGTAATCTCGAGTTGTGCATTCCTATTATATTACTGATGTCATTGAAGATGTATTGCTGGATTTAATCACTCGTTGGGAGGTTGGTGTTAGATATATTTGATTTTAGTCGTAAATAATTGGGGGATGTTTACAACGTATTTGTTAGAATGTCCTAATGAGTTTGGATATTGTTGTATCGACTTTTGAGTTGATTGTGATCATGCTTGATTCGTATATTAAGAGAATTGTTGGTAATTGTGTTATTCAAGGTTATTCAAGCGACCGATAATTCCACTTAGGACGTTTGTTCGAGGAAGGACTTTTCTTCACCGGTATTTATGTAAGTTAATTCTTACTCGGTTAAAAGGATACTCATTCCTTTCGTTGTTGTTCATTCATACATATAATTCATTCATAGTATATCAATCATGTTGAGACATATAATTATCAAACTAATCACTCAATTCACGAGGAACAACGGTTCCAATCTTTTCATTTGAAGCTATCACTCATTGCGTTATTATTTCACCTAGGTGAGTCATCCTTGACCCTTGTCGGATTCTATTCATTGTTTTTCATCATGCTCGCTCTTGTCCTTGTGACCCTCCATGATTGTATTGCGTTCCGGGTGGTATATGTGTGGAATTTTTAGTCGGGCACATTAAGGTCATTGTGTTTGTAGGGATCCGGGCACATTGGACTAACGGTAACGTGCCTCCATGAGACTAATTAGGCAAAGTTTTGTGGGTGTTTATGTGGGACGTCGGGCACTCGGCAGTCTTGTGCACTTACATATCCCATTCATGGCGTACTATGATGCCCATCATTCAACTCGATTTCATAACTCATTCATGTGATTATTGTAAATTGTTCAACTCTTGAGGGTTGTTGTTCTGTGTAACTGACCCCGTTGGGGGATGTTGTTTTCAAGTCATGGTAAGGCAAAGGCACGAGAAGAGAACATTGACGGCGACGAGTCCTAGTGATACTAGTAGGGGACCCTAGTTCTTTCAGTTGTTCATGTTTCTTCATTTGTATTTCCGCTGCAGTTCCGTTTGGATTTTATTTTATTTAGTGTTGTATATTTTATCTTCATATGAAATATACATGTATTCTGTATTTCATGGGTGTGTTTTACTTGAAACTCCTCATCGGAGTAATTGATGATATAATGTGGTTCGGCACTACAATTATATTATTTAATTCATTAATACTCATCCGCCTGGTGGGTCCCAATTGGGGGTCCACAGCACTGTAATATCTGCCTAGTTTGGGGTGTTACACATACGTGAATAATTAATAAAGAGATAAATCGAGGCAATTACAAAACTTACATGAAAAATAGGAATAAAATATTCCTCCAGATTCACACCCAAGAGATTCTTCATTAAAGAAATCAAAGATTGCAGCAATGAGATTTTATATTGAAGGAAATCCTCAAAGTGGCAGATTTGAAAGAAGACAACAAAGCTAGTGCAGTGAAGATAATGATAAACAAAGACATCTCTCTCCAACGGATGAATTTGTTCAAGTTATGCAACGGCTATGAAGAAGATCTCAATAACTTACTATAAGTATCTGAAGAATTGAAGAGCTGAAAAACGATGTGAATAACATATTAAAGCAAATAAAGGAATCAAACTATATCTTGAGAATACTAACCATCGTGAAGATCTAAGATCTAAAGATACAAATCAAGAGAAACTATTAAGTTGGATAAAACAACAAACTCTTATCAACTGATTTGAGTGAGGGGGTACTTTGTTGAACGATGTTCTTGCAAGTTGAGGTTGTGCCACATCCACGGGTTCTTGATTCGAAGATGATAAACAACTTGATAGTTGTGAGGCATCCAAGGGTTTTTTATCAAGAGGTGACAAGAAACCAAAGAAAGAAGGATTTATTGCGGCCAAGGGTTTTCACTGGTTGAAAGCTGTTGTAACTTAATTCATTATAACTATAAAAAGTTATGGTGAATTTATCTCCAAGTAGATTGGAGAAAAGTGGACTAGTAAAGGATCACCCCACCTCTGAAACTACTGTAATTGCTAAGCTATTTACTGCTTTCTTGCATCATACTTAACTGTTGCATCCATCTTATTTGTTGTATTAACAAACTTAGTCAGCTTCAAGACTTCCACTAGTCCATTGACACTCAACTGACAACTAAGTTGCACAGCCAAGTAACTTCAACCTAGCTGTTTCAACCAAGCTTCAAAAACTAGTTCAGTAAAGTCTTAAAAGTTTTAAAAGTCTATTCACCCTCCCTCTAGACTTTTACCAAACGTACTTAGGACTAACATATTATACATATCCAAAAATCAACATCCAAATATACTCATTCTAGGAAAAACACGTTCATTAAAGTAACAATAACTAATCTTGGTATATTATCTTTCAGTAATACATGATGTAAATCTCAAAATATGGAACTGAAATACACAAAGGATACATGGATATTACATACACCTCCTGAATAAAATAAATTTCGTCCATGAACTCCAAAACAACTCAGGGTATCTTGAACGCATATCCTATTCTATTTACCAAGTTGCTTCTTCAACTCCGTGGTGAGACCACTGCACTTTCACCAAGAAAATTTCCCTGTTTCTCGATTTCTTATTTCGGCATTCCAAAATCTTTATCGGACTCTCTTCGTAAGGAACTTCAGATAAAACTAATATTTCCACAAAATTGATACGATGGCCCGAGTCGCAATGTATTTCATTAATTGGGAGACATGGAATACATTTCGAACTTGGCTTAGTATTGGGATAAACACAGCCTGTTTCGATAATCGCTATTGTACAACAAGAAATCTTCAGAGTCCGCATTTCGCTAAGTATGGAAGCTGTTAGGAAACTCTGTACAACATATCCATACATCAAGAGATCTTCCTACAGAGTCCAATCCTACAGAGTCTACATCTTCATACACCAGAAGTTGAACAGCAGTCTGGCTGTAAGAGTTTTACTTAGGAAAAGTAAAACTCATCCAACAGGAAGGAAGAATAGCTTTAAACCTTTGTGAAATAAACTTCTTTTATTCATAAAGTATTCACAGTTAAAGAAGCATTTATTGCTGATAGGACAGCATTATACGGTCGAACGCAGACAACAGTTTGAATGCGCTGAAAAGTATTTAATGCAAAGTCAAAAAGAATGCCTAAAGCATTAAATGCGAATTGCATTAAATTCAAACATTCTGCAGCCGTCAATCAGCGTCTAAATCTCAATAACCGGCCATCGGTTTCATTTATAAATGATCTATATCCAAGGTTATAAGTAGCCTCAAGCAAGAGGACATTGCTCACTTAACTTACACAATTCATCTCGTGCAATACATCTGAAAAATAGCTCTAACAATCAAGCTAAGAAAGAGCTGTATCTAAGTGAAGGAATGTACAAGTTCTCAACGCAAACAGCACAACATACAGCAATCACTTGTCAAAGCATACAGCTGTTGTTTGAACTTATTCTACCATCTTTACCGTTGAGATCAACCTTAGGCCTGTGTAGACTAAGTTTTTGCTAGTTCCGACCTGTGTGGGAAGAATAACATTGAAGATGAAGCTTCAATCCGTGTGAGAAGAAGCAAGTCGTAAGAGCTAAAGCTATTCTGTGTGAACGGCCAAAGCTGTGGTCCTTGTATCAATCTGTGTGGACGATACAGAGACAAGTTTAGTTAATGTCACGTAGTTGTGTACGTAATGATTTTAATAAATGTTTTACTCCTCTGTGTGTTAGTTATATTTCGTCCTTACTGTTTTCATTTATAACTGTATTTTAAGTATACATTGCGAAAACCCTGTACGCATCAAGCAAACAGGAGAGTACCTAGTTGCTGTACTTACAGCAACTCACTATAAGACTTCCACTACGCAATTAACTTCAAAAAGCATACAACTTATTGTATTCTTACTTTTTTAGCTATTTACTGTATACTCTGTGGCCAACAAGTGGTATCGGAGTGGTTGATTCTAAAAAGAATCAGTCGATTTTTAACTTAATCAGATCCACAAATCACTAACTTTTGAAACTTTCTTTTATACTTTCATCATTTATCCTATGTATAAGCTGGACCCCTCCATGATAAATAAGGTTTCTATGTTCTCTATTAATGAGTTTGATGAATAGAGAATTAGGATGCAATCCCATCTTACAACCATGCATGAAGATATGATCTATGTAACACCCCCAAATCCCATTGGGTTATTATAGTGCCGTGGACCCCACACCAGGTGATCCACCAGGCGAACACGACTAAAATACAACAAACTGACCAAAATGGGAAATCACAGACCCTACTATGACGTCCGACATACTATTCCGATATGGAATTTCAACGACAAGAATGGGCCTACATGGCCAAAATAAAAATACAACAACATCCACGAGCCTTGCTCGGATAATACAAAACGACAACGACTGAACAAAAATGGAGTACTCCAACTGTCTGACCAACATGAACACCAAAATATCTCGGACTAGTATCGCTCGAATGCCTCGTCGCCATCGTCATGCCCCTGTGTCTCAACCCTCTCCTCGCAAGTACCTAAAACATGAAAACATGTTCCGCCCCCACGGGGTCAGTCATCCAGAATAATGAATATCAAATACATGCACAACATGATATGCATCCAAAGGCAGAATAAACAGTACAACAATGGTAGTACGAGATGCTCACAAACCAAAGTAAGAATCGAGCATTCGTGGAACACTATGCCCACGGCATACGATCAATACCTGCTCAATAGGTTAGAACATAAGTGCCCAACGGCGAATCATCAATATAGAACACAACAATGCGTTACCCGAAGGTAAATCAAACCAACGCTGAAATAAATAAGGATCACAATGCCCGAAGGCTCCAACGGAAATACCGATACATCACAATGGCCTGAATGTCCTCAGCCGAAGCTGCCAAAATATCACGGTGGCCTGAAAGCCGAACAGCCCGAAGCTGCCAAAATATCACGGTGGCCTGAAAGCCGAACAGCCCGAAGCTGTAAATCATCACAATACAGATCTCAAAGAAACAAACCTGACTGTCGAACATACCCCTCTCGCGTATGAACGCTTAATCACAAAACGTCGAACACATCCACACATAAAAATGGACTATGAACGAACAAAATTGTATGGCTCAATGATGGACATCACAGTACGCCCGATCCGGAAATGTGTCCGTGCACATGTCCACCCCGTATACGGAATCCAGAAATATACGTGGGACAAAGTACCTAATTAGCCTCACGAATTACGTCTCGTGTGCACGGTCCAATGCGGAAACATCCACGCATGACCATCGTGTGCCTGGCTAAAAATCCTACACAATAACCAATCGGAACGCAGATATGATTCCGGATATGTCACGATACAACATGACAAAGAAACTCAAAGGATAACACATCCAATACGGATCATACGACTCACCAAGTGAACGATGACACACGAATAATGAAAGATCGACACGACCAACGATATTCAAAACAACCATCCTTGGATCAAAATCCCTAAGGACCGATTAACACGAGCAACGATCATAACACCACAGTTGGGAAAATCCTCAACCTTCAACGATCACAAAATTACCGAGTTCACAAGAATAATAGTGTGCTGCCTTGAGTCGGTCAACACGACAATAATAAATCAACGGATGGGAACTATCCGCGACAGTCCCAATTCAATACTTCGATTACCGTAGAACGGCCAATCGATAACAATTATACAACGGATGGGAATTATCTTTTTG